>CP126893.1:85028333-86411666 GCA_030440675.1 Furcifer pardalis
AATAAACAAAACAAAGACAAAAATATTGTAGCACTTTGAAGACTAACTGTTATATTGTAATGTTAAGTTTCGTGGATCAAGTTCACTTCACCAGGCTTGATCCACAAAAGCTAACATGAACATATAACAATCTTCAAAGTGCTACAGTGTCTTTGTTTTTGTTTGTTTCGTTTATTTTCTGATATGATTGAAACACAGACTAACATGGCTCCTATTCCAAAAAATTCTTAATTTATGGTGACCCTAGAAGTACTTATCTCACCATGGTTACCTTCCTCTTTGTGAGTTGCTAAGCAAGGATTTGAACTCAGGTTTCCAGAGCTCTAGTCTAGACTGACACTCTGTCCACTACACGTTGCTGAGTTTCCTCATGTTGGAGTTACTTTAAAATGAAAAGTAATCTGTTGACATTAGTTATTAGTGAACTACTATAGGAGCAAAGCGTCCATCCCCACAGCAACCTCTAGGGCTTCTGGGAATTGAAGCCCAAGAACACCCCATATGCCCAAGTGACATTTTGCCAAAAAGTGCCGCTCAGGGTCCCCCCCCCCTCCCGCTATGACACTGTCTAGGCCTATTCTTTGATGTCAACTAAGAGCTGGTTTCAAAGTGGCTTTTGAATTACTCTGGGTCTCAGAGCTTAACTTGACTGTGGATCATTTTGAGCAATATCTTGCAAACTTGCCTTTTCAAAAGAACCCAAGATATCCATTTTCTTACCAACTTCTATGTGAAAGGATGACAAGGTTACAGACTTTTCATTGATAGAGTCCATTGCTTGAAGAGACTTCTCCCAGAGGTGTAGGTTCAGACAAACTGACAGATTTTTTTTCAGGTTAACCTTAGTGTTGCACAATGGTCAATTTTGAAATGGATAGGCCTCCTTAGGCAATATAAATATTTCATGTGACAGTCTATGTGGGAAATGTTAACTCCATGATCAATGCTGTAGTTACGAGGCAGAGACTCTTTAATTGACTTGGTGGATAACCTATACTGGGAACTGGACAGGGAGACTGTGTCCTTGTTGCTTTCGCTGAAACGCTCTGTGGCTTTTGATACCACGCACATTCCCCACCCACCCACCCACCCACAAGTGACCAGACTGGCCCAGCCTTTGCTGTTTTCCCACAAACAAGCAAAAGCTTTTCTTTTCAGGCAGCTTGGGTAGCTTGGTTGTTTAGGCATCTGGTTGGAGAGCCAGAGGCTGGGAGTTCAATTCCTTACTGTGCCTCTTGGGAAAAGAGCCAGCCTGCACAGCCAGGGGCAAGCTGCAGAGAACCAGGGCACCTCCAGGACAAGGGAATGATAAACCATTTCTGAGTATTCCCTACCTAGAAAACCTTGGAACGTATCACCATAAATTACAATTGATTTTATGGCACACAATTTTTATGAATAATACAAATGTATTACTTTTAGCTTTTATATTGTTCATTTTTAAAAACTATAAGCTGCCTTGGCTCATTTTTAGGAGGAAGGAAGGGAGGGAGGCACTTTTTGAAAAGTGCCGTATATTTTTTGTGGGAAGATTGCTGAAGAAAAGATGGGAAGGAACAGTGGTGGGCATCAGCAGGTTCATACCAGTTTGCCAGAACTGGTAGCAGAAATTTTGGCTGGCCCCGCCCATCAAAGTTTTGAAATAAAGTAGTCTTAATTCAGGTGCAACCAGTGGCGTAACGTGGGTTTCAGCCGCCCGGGGCGGAGGCCAAATTTGCCACCCCCTGGGTCCACAACGTAGACAGTGTCAAATTTTGCCATCCCCCCAAAAATGCTGCCTGAGGGGGGCCCCCAGCCACTGTTTTTGGGAGTGAAGGAGGACTCAGGGTGCCCCAAAAACAAAATCCTCCTTTTTTAGGAGGTTGATCTCCACCGTGTCCCTCACCTGCTTCCAATACACCCACCCCAGGGTGTTTGTAGATGACGAAACGCCCCTACAAACTGACTTTAGCTGGCCTCATGGTGGACGAAATTGCTTGCTGTGGGTGCCTCCTCCTCAAAGCTCCCTTGTGCAGGCAACGCCCTCGCTGGGTCCGTCGCCCAATGCAAGGTCTCCCTTGCCCAAAAGCAGGTTATATCTGATTCTAGGGGGTCAGTGTTCATCTCCATTTACAACTAAAGAGCCAAGGTTGTCTGTGTTTGCAAACATTTCCGTGGTCATGTGGCAGGCATGACTAGACTCGAACTGTTACCTGCTCAATTTCCAGGCATTAAGTTCAGTGCCTTAACCACTTAGCCAATGCAGCCCTCAAATGGTTAGTTAAGTAAAGGCAAAGGTTGCCCTTGCTCCAAAGCCTGTTGTATTCAACTCTAGGGTTCAGTGCTCATCTCTGTTTCAAAGCCGAAGAGCCAGCGCTGTCTGCTTCTGCAGATGTTGCTGAGGTCATGTGGCAGGCATGACTAGACACCGTAATGCACAGAATGCCACATGATTACGAAAACATCTGCAGATGCAGACAGGCTCTTTGGCTATACGCAGAGATGAACACCGAACCCTAGAGTTGGATACAACTGGCTTTTGAGCAAGGGTGACCTTTACCTAATCCTTCTCTAAAATTGAAACCCCAATTCTATTTTCTTCTCTGATTGAACATGCTGAATAGTGAAGTGAATGTAAATTATTTGTGCTTGCTTTTAATGTGTAAATGCATGAACAGACTGATATGCTGTATATGGTCGGGGCAGAAAGGTTGGCTATGGATGCAATGATCTAGCCATCTAGTAATCAGTTGGACTGCACTAATGAGCTTAGAGAACACTTTTATGAATTATTTATTTATTTATTATTTATTTAGATTTGTTATCCCGCCCCAATCAGGCGAACCTGACTCTAGGCGGCTTACAAAAAGAAAAAGATCACACATGAGTGCAAAGCAAACTAAACAATCCCACTATACCCCTACAAATTCAGACATTGAAACCTTAAGGTTCAAAATTAATTTTAAAAAATTAAACTATAAATTTACAAAATAATAAAAAAGATTTAAAAGTTTAAAAGGTTTAAAAAGTTTAAAAGAGCGAGAGAGGGGTGGCTGTCCCATCAGATCAGTCACCCAACATGGGACCCCATATTACTGGAGCCCCACACCTGCCCTGCCAGCCAGGTTTTTAGGCCCTTCCGAAAGGGCAGGAGCTCGGTCTGTAGACGTAACTCAGTTGGCAGGAGGTTCTAATTCTGCAGTGTTTCACTGATAATTTGGTTAAATCTGTTAGAAATCGTTTTAATCAAGCAAAACCTAGACTGCTGCGAAGAGTGAAACACCTACAAGAGCACACCTCTGGACATTTTTAGAAACATATTATGTATACAGTATTCCATAGGCTTTAAAGAGTAAATTCACTACTGCATGCTGTTTGTTAAGTCACCACCAGGTGGCTCCAGCCAGTCATGCACTCAATCTAGGAAGAGCAGAGAAGCTGGGAGAGAGAGAGCAGCGCAAACAAGCTGGACGCAGGGCTTCCTGTGTGCTAAGACTTTTTGCCACCCCCTGGTAAGTGGTGCCTGGGGCAACCCGCCTCCCGCCCCCCAGCCTACTCCACTGGGTGCAATGCAGGTTTCCCCACTGGCCGCGCCGACCATACCACTCCCACAGAGTAGGTAGTTAAAAAAAATTAAATCCCGCCACTGGGCATGCATTAGATTGCCCACCCAGTCACATGCCCATGCCCATAGAATAGGCCACACCCACAAAGAAGGCCTCATCCACAGTGTGGTAATAATTGTTTTTGGAACCCACCACTGGGAAGAAAATATTGGGGAAGGGAGTGGAAAATGTCAAAACTTGAAAATAACTCTTTTTAAGAATTTAAAAACTATGTTCACAAAAGAAGGACCAGGGAGGACAAAACACAAGGAAAAAATGATCTGAATTCCAGAATGTTCTCTCTGAAGAGAGACCACAGAAAAGAATATGTTGTTCACATCATCATCCATAAGAAACATTACTGAACATGATTACTTTAAAAAAACTGGAGGAAAATAAATTTAATATGTTACTTCCAAATTCTAGTTGTAATTCCGATTATAAATATGGAAGATATGAAGAGCTAAGTACAGAAGGTTAAAGATCAACTGTATCATGCTTGAATGCCTCAACATCTTCCAAGCTAGAATGCCTCTCATGAACAAGAAACCCTAAAGGTGGCAAGAAGAAGCATTTTTGATGACAGAAACCTTCACTCCAAGTGCAAGAGGAGGGAATTCTCACATCTTTGAAATTCTATGCTTTGTTTGGAAATCTGTTTGTTGAATTTCTTAACCTGGACACAGTCCTAAGCCACAACTCTGAAAGATCATTGCATCTCTGATTTCCTGAAATGGAGGTGAGTTTCTGTTCACATGGCCTTTGATCAGCTTTAAAAAGGAACACTGTAAAAGTGTCCCTTTTAAATTAATCTCAGGAATTGGCTAACATATTTGTGAATGAATTCTAAAGGGAAAAAAACCTTTCTTGTTATTTAGAGCACTCTTGGAAAGTATTAGGTAATTTATTTAACAAACTAACCTATCCAAAGAGTTTTTTTTATGGTTATTCATTCCAGTGCTTACTTACGGTATGCTGAACAAACAACTCCTGTAGTTCCATCGCCCAGCACTGAACAAGATTCCTCAGTAAACCCACGGAATGACAAACCAGGAGGTGCTCTTAGGAATTCATCAGTAATTATTTTTTTCCAAAGGAAACTACTGCCTCATTTGTGTGGTTAGCAGGGAGATGTCACAAACACATTCTAATGACACATAATACAGGTAATACAGGAATACATTCTTCCATTTTAACCATCTGAATGTCACAATGTAATGGTTATAGCTTTCCTAGAATCAAACTATTGAAAGAATCTCCCTTTAGAATTTGCTATCATTTTTGGAGTATGATATTGGAAGAATTGCCCAGAGTTCTGCATAAATTAAGCTGCATAATTCATCATGGCAAATTGTTCTTAGCTAAAGAGGCAAGGAGGTAGACACCCAGATGTGCAAAAAGTACAGTACTGTCCTAGTAATGTGACTGGTGACTTGTTAGTTAGCAGCAGTTTGTCATGGTGAATTACACAAGTTAATTTATACATGTGTAAATCACCAGCTGGATTCTGACCTATGTCCTTTTAATTTTCAAAGAGTTAAATGTATGTGTCTGGTTCAGCATGTAAAAATAAAAATATTCATTTGTTTCCATGTGTGTAGAAGAAGAAGAGAAGAGTCTTGTGGCATCTATAGGACTAACAGATTTAGATGAGATTTATAAATTTAGAGTCCCAGATTTTGCTGATTACAATCCAATTTCTCATACACGGAATATGGTGTCATAGCACATATGGGGCAGGTTATTAGTTCATCATTCATTTTCGAAGAACACTATTTCCATGAAATTCATTGTTCAGAAAAAGAAGAAGGTTAAGGTTAATAGTATGACATTGTTGGACATGCATGTTGTAACAACAGGAGCCTTACCCTCGAGTAGGCCCTAGTGTTCTTCTGAGTTGCAGCTCCCTAGCTGGACAACCCAGGCTTCAGATATGTGTAGAAAAGGTAGCGACAATCCAAATAACCACTCCATTTCTTTAGGTATTTTAGAAATACAGTTGTACCTCACTTGAAGAGCATAATGCGTTCCACAGGATGGGTCTTTAAGCAAGTTTGCTCTTTAAGCGAAACACCATTGTACATTGAAAGCATAGCAAGATTCAGGATACAGTCCATCAAAAGATCAGAAAACAATTCAAACAGAAATAAAGCAAGCTACTTGGTTTAAGGGAAAGTCCATAGGCCCCCTCCTCCCCCAAGCCTCACATTTTGCAGAATGAATGCACAGCATTCCAGAGAATGCTTCTCTCTGTGTGTCTGCATCTCTGGGTTACACCTCTGGCCCTCCCCTTTAGGGATTCCAGCCAATGATTTTACAGCAAGGCATGTCAATCACATATTAAGTTCCATTTCTCCAATTCCATGAGGCTCATATTGTTTACATTCTTCTTCCTCCCCCAGATTTGGAATCACCATTTTGAAAGTACTAAAACACATTTAGGTAGGTAAAAAGATAACAAAAAAGCACCATTTAAAATGGGGCTTATTTTGTTACACAGGTGATTGACTAACCAAGTAAAAAAACAATTGTGGCAAGTTAGGTAATCCTGGACTTATTGGACTATTGGGAAGTTATGTTCTTGTTTTCTCATTTTTCTCTTCCTCTGTCCATCCTTGATTCTTTTAAATTCCAGAATCTTCAGTCACTTGTTTGATAGCATTTTGCTGGAGGTTTCAGTCTTCAGTGAGAGCTTCCCAGTTTACATGGTCAGTGTTAAATTCCTTCAATATTGCCTTCAGTGTACAGTAAAACCTCACATAAAGAGTGCCTCGCTTAGAGAGTAACTCACTTAAAGAGCAGAATTTTCTCTGAATGTTCGCTTTGCTTAACAAATAAAACCAACCAAAAACTTGCTTAACAAATAAATCAGGGTTTGCAATCCCCCCGCCAGAAGTCACACTTGGTCACTTATAATGGTGTTTCACCTAAAGAGAAAACTTGCTTAAAGAGCAATCCTGTGGAAAGCATTATGCTCTTTAAGTGAGATCCAACTGTATCTTTACACCATTTCTTTTGGCATGAATTCGATGAACGTCTTACGTTTTGGTTGAGTGGTCTGGCAACTTTTCCAATGTAACAAAAATCATGTACTTTCGACGAGCTCCCACCACAAAACTAAAGCATCCACAAAAATAATGGTTACATTGACTGAAAGCTCATCTCAGCGACTTTCAGAAATGTAAAGAGCCATTGGCCAAAAATACAAAGCGATGACAACAATGCTTCTGAAAGTTGCCTTGAAAAAATGCAATCTTTGGGGTGGGGGTCGGTTTTTGGTGGCCCAGCAACCAAACCACATAACTGATTCAGGTGACCCAAAGTGTGTTTGAAAGAGGAAAGAATAACCTTTGTGATGGCACTATTACATTTGAAATTGGACTTCAGGGGGGAAAAAAACTATGAAGCATTTTACAAAAAAACCACTCAAACAAAGTCACAAAAAATGCAAAAATAAAAGGGAAAATGTGTTAGAAACTGAATATGACAACTTCTTGAGGTGGATACACTTCAAATACAACATGTGGAGAAGAATGACACCAAAATAGGAATCAACAACAAAGATATTAAGGAAAAACGTGACTCGTAAAAATGACATGGGGGAGTCGGTTGGTGGTGATCCAGCGACCAAGCTGATCAACCAATTGAAGTGATCCAAAGTGCAATTGATAGAGGACATAATAACCTTTCTTGTGACACTTATACAATTTGGATCGGACTTCAGAAACATTTTCTATGAAGGTTTTTTAAAAAATACTTTCTAACCTTCCTTCCTTTAAAAATTAGTCTCTCTCCAACTCTCACCACCTCACAGGATGTGGAAGTAAACAGGTTGTCAACATGTTCATTTCATGAAGGAAGGTAAGAGAGAAAGTTGGCGGGGCAGAATCAGGACCCACCCAGCAGCGAAGAGGTGAGCAAGAACTTTAAAAAGTTCTCACTTGTGTCTGCTGCTTCTGGCTCACCTCTTCACTGCCGGATGGGTCCTGCTACCCCTGCCACACACACACTTTCTTTCTAACCTTCCTTCCTTCAAAAAAAGCAGCAAGTAGTGTCTAAGGACACTACTGTCAGGGATTTAGTAGGTGAATTCATTGTGTTGAATTATGCTCATTAGTTCATTTATTTCTTTTATTTCGTTCAGATCAAAATAAATAAATGAACTAATGAGCATAATTCAACACATCGAATTCATGAACTAAATCCCTGGTGGTATTGTCCTTAGACTCTACCTGCCGCTTTTGTTTAGCAAAGATGTCACTGCTTGAAGATTGTAAAAATGTTTTTTCCTCTGTGACTGCTCCAGGACTTCAGTTACAGAACCATAATCCTGTCATATGATGTTGAGAATTCTTGGATGTCAGGTGAAATGAAAATGGCCATGCTTTCTTTCGTGATGTTGGTAAACGGTCCAAGTCTCCACTCTGTAAAGTAGAAACAAGAACAATTTTATACATCTTCAGCTTAATAGATAGATTCCACATCGATTCCACACAGAGGGCAGTGCTTTCCTTAGAGATTTGTGAGGTCATTTTGTCACTGATGAGAAAACAGCATGCTGCCAAGATATGTGAACTTATTGCTTATCCACTGCAGAAAGGGGGTGGTCATATGGCTTCAGAACTAGTTCCTCATAATATACACTCATAGCAGGCTGGTACATAACTGCTGTCTTATTGATATTGATCTTCCAGCCCAAATTGTTATGAGCATCTCTTTCTTGCATATCCAGAAGTGTGGTTGTATTAAGAGTAACAGCAAAGCATCATCAGCAAACAGGAGTTCATCCACTGTGCAAAATGAGTCTTTAGTTATTGCCTGCAGAGGTTGCAGGTTGAAGCTTCTCATCAGTGCAGTAAAAATTGAGGTAAGGCTTTCTTCTGTGCAAGCACCGCAGAGAACTGCAGATAACATAACATTGAAAAAAATATATTATTTTGCTAATAATGGAATCATTAACACTTGTAATCACCTTTCAGAATACTGATTACATAACCATCTTGGCTGTAGGGAGAGTAATTAGCAAAATACCTTTTGACTAATCCACAATGGATAGGCTTTAGGCCAGGGGTTCTCAACCTACGCCCCATGGGCTGGATCTGACTCACAGTGCCAAATAATCTGGCCCCCACCTTCACTCCAGGGGCTGCTGCCAGAATCAGCCACAGACTCATGTATAGCCATCATAAACATGTTTACAACAGCCATGGAGTCATTTACAGCAGCCATAAATGGCGGGGGACAACCAGTCCAGCCCCCTCAACTATTTGAGGGAGTGTGACCTGGCCCCCGATTTGAAAAGGTTGAGAACCCCTGCTTTAGGCCCTAAAGTTAAAAAATTTATTTGTTACTGTCTTAGGCAGCTCATGACCAGACTGGAGGAAGTGCCCTAGCACTTTGTTACTTTCATAGTTACTATTCTTTTTAAGAAAAACAACTCTTGTTTCTTAGAAATTACAGAAACAGTCACTTCTTTGTCCTTCTGAATGCTATAGGTTGGTGGTGTGTAAATACACTCAACTCCTTTGTTGAACCATCCTTGTTGCCAATTCAACCCTCACAACATGAAATCCAGCACTTGAACCATGCAATCTTCCTCCTTAACCCCTGTAACTATAAAAATAAGCTTCCATTTCATTGGAAAAGAAGTGGAATTATTAATTGCTGAATTATGATTAACAGTGTAATCAGTGGTGGGATGTCAAAAATTTTACTACCCCACCGTAATGTCATCAGTGTGGGTGGAGCTAACATCATGATGTCATGATGTGGGCGGGGCCAAAGAAAAAATTAAAAATAATTAAAAATAAAATACTAGGTCGAAGGAACTACAGAATGAACTCACCACAAGATGGCTTCATTTTGGCACTTTTCAACAGTTAAAGAAGTTAGGTACTAAGTCTTTGCCTAACCAGTTCTCTAGGATAATATGCCTTAATGTAAATGTAAAACAGCTGTACCTCCTTAAGGGTTCTCTAATTGGAACAGCACAGGTGTAGCTTATTGATGAGGTACAGTAACTCCAAGACTTTGCTTAAAAACCCCAAGCCAGCCCTGCTGGCCAGCAGGCCTTTTTAGGAACTGTAGTAGTATGTCAATATAGGTAAAGGTATTAAATAAATACACACAGACACACCACATCCAAAGGTGAGTCACTTACCCTGGGGAGCTTCAGGCTAGCAGCTTCTCTTCCTCCTCCCCGCTTGGGAGGACAGCAAGGAGGCTGTCCATACACACCAAGCACTGTAGGCGTGCATGCACACCAAGTGCTTGGCGCGCAGTGCAGTGGGGGAACCAGTGAAAAGGTAAGACCCGAAGGTGGTTCCCCCCAAAAGCTGCTACCAGTTCTCCGGGACACTGGGAAAAGTTACTACCGGTTCTGGAGAACTGGTGAGACCCTGTTACATCCCATCACTGAGTGTAATCCTTCATTACTGAGAAAGGAAATTCATTACAAATAACTAATTATTTATGTCTAAATACTTCTAAGAACTATTTACTGCCAACAAGGTAAAAATGATTGCTATGTTTCTAGGCTGTTTTTGAGTTGTTATTGTTGTTGTTGCAGACCCTAACTGCATGTGACATGTGCTTCTGTACTCTGTATTAAGCACATTCTTAGCCTCTGGGGAGGTGGATAATGCGTGCCTCCAGCCAATCTTAGACAGCTTCTACTGCTATTCTGGTCAGCATCTGTTCACATAAGGCAGGGGAAAAGGAAAATTGCTGATCTTGGCTGAAACTGTAACATTTCTCCCTGAAGTGCTGTTTGATTGGAAGGACTAAGGAGCAGCAGGATGTATAGAGCTGTAACTGAGGAAGGCCTGTATCTCAACAGAAGTCATAGAGCAATTTCGCCATGAGGTTTGTTCAACGTTGGTTTTATATGACATTTCTTCTGCATTTCATCCCAGAAGGAGAAAAGGAAAAGCTTTGTCATAATGCTGAGCCCAGCAGTCCGTGGGAAGGATGGGGAAAATAGGGTGGCTGACAGCTCTGGGACTCCTGCCATCTCAAAATTGTTGGTTGTGTTCCTTTCTCTGCCTGTGAACAAAACCAGAGGGCAGAAATTGGAAAACTTGTTGTTGTTTTTAAAGATCGTGGGTTCCCCACCAGCATTGGGAATATACTTTTAAAGGCTGCCAATTCCAAAAGGGGAGATTCAGAGAAGACATAATTGTTTTCCCAATCTATAAATTTTGAGTGTGGGGCTAATCATCAATTGGACTCTTTGCTTCCTTGGGGTTGTTGTGCTCCCCCCCCCCGGTATATGGGGGCTGGCATTAGCAGTCCAGCGTGAATGACGCTCAGTGGTGGGCAGCAAAAATTTTTGCTACCACATTGTGGCCAGAGCCTACATAATGGGTAGAGTCTACATTGTGGGTGGAGCCTATGCCATGGGTGATCTGGTCATGCCTGCCATATGGCCATGTATACATCTGCAAACACAGGCAGCCTTGGCTCTTTGGCTGTAAATGGAGATGAGCACTGCACTCTAGAGTCGGATATGACTGGCTTTTGAACAAGGGAGACCTTGAACCACTTGGAGGGACAAAACCTGATGGGGCAGGGCAGGGAGGTGGGCGTGGTCACCCAATTTTGCTACCCCCCTGCCTGAAGGCCACCCAATTTTGCCACTCCCCTGCCCAAAGGCCACCCAAATTTGCTTTCCCCCCTCCCGGGTGTGTGTGCAAACCTGTTGCTGCCCACCACTGATGACACTCCTATATACCTGTCTCATTTGTGGGTCACTTTCAACCTGTATCATCAGAGTCTGTCACCAGAGTGTTCACTTGTTTCAGGGCAATTACCTCCACTGTGGACCTTTGCCCATCATGGCTAGTAAAATCTGCTAGGGAGACAACTGCAGAATGGGCAATGCATATTGTAAATTCCTCTCTTGCAAGGCAGTATCTAACTGCATACTTGAAGGACAAAATTGTATGGCCCATTTGAAAAATGTCAGGGTTGGTGACTGATAATTTAAACAGCTATAGGCCAGTCACCAACATAACTTTTATGGGCAAGGTAGTTGAGAGAGTGGGCTTCAGGCTATGTCATGGTACCAAGACATCCCTGGTCGTCAGTGATGGGATGTCAAAAATTTTACTACCCCACTGTGATGTCATCACAGTATGGGTGGAGCTGATGTCATGATGTCATGACATCATGGGCGGAGCCAACATCATAATGTCATGACATTGTGGGTGGGGCCAAATAAAATAAATAATAATAATAATTTAAAAATAAGCACGCACACCCACAACACAAACCCGTAAATAAAATAAATAAGTAAATGAATAAAATAAAAAATACATTAAAATACACCCACCCACCCAGCCCAAACACAAATCACTAGAGCTCTTAAACCAGAGCTTAAAGCTTATTCTGGCTAATCTTTCTCACACTAGGTCAGATGGAAGGAACTACAGAATGAACTCACTACAAGATGGCTTCATTTTGGTACTTTTCAACTTTTCAACAGTTAAAGAAGTTAGGTACTAAGTCTTTGCCTAACCAGTTCTCTAGGATAATATGCCGTAAATGTAAAACAGCTGTACCTCCTTAAGGGTTCTCCAATTGGAACAGCAATTGGAACAGCACAGGTATAGCTTATTGATGAGGTAACTCCAAGACTTTGCTTAAAAACCCCGAGCCAGGGCGCCATGCCTTTTTAAGAACTGTGGTAGTACGTCAATCTAGGTAAAGGTATTAAATACACACAGACACACCACATCCAAAGGTGAGTCACTTACCCTGGGGAGCAGGCTATAGGGGGCTTCAAGCTAGCAGCTTCTCATCCTCCTCCCCGCTTGGGAGGACAGCAAGGAGGCTGTGCATATGCACCAAGCACTGTAGGCATGCATGCATGCACACCAAGTGCTTGGTGCGCATACGCAGTGGGGGAACCAGTGAAAAGGTAAGCCCCGAAGGTGGTTACCCCCAAAAGCTGCTAACGGTTCTCCAGGACACTGGGAAAAGTTACTACAGGTTCTGGTGAACTGGTGAGAACCTGTTACATCCCATCGCTGCTGGTCATGCTGCTCGATGACCTCCAGCAGTCATTTTTCAGCAGATTTGACTCAAATCTTAAATTAGAAGGGCAGCTATCAGCTATACTCAAGGCTGCATTTTATGAACTGAAATTGATTGCCCAGCTCTGCTCATTTCTGGACAGGAGATCCCTAACCACATTGGTCTACATCAGTGGTTCCTAATGTGGGGCCCAGGCCCCACAGGGGGACTTAAATATCCAGAAGCTTATGTCAGTACATTGGCTGATCAGTGCTTTGGAGGATTGACTTAAGCTTCTGGGAATTGAAGTTTAAAAACCAAAGGCTGGGAAACACTGGTCTACACACTGACAATCTCCAAGATTGATTACCATAATGTTCTCTACATGGGGCTTCCCTTGACCCTGGTACGGAGACTACAGTGGGTGCAAAATGCAGCCACCAGACTGATCTCGGGCATGTGTAAATTCAATCATACTTCTCCAGTTCTGGTGAGTCTGCAATGGTTGCCTATTGTATTCTGTGCCAGATTCAAGGTACTGGTACTGGTGTATAAAGTCTTACATGGTTTGAGACCTTGTTATCTGGTGGAACCACTCTTCCAAAGAAATACCTCATAGGCTAAGGTAATGAGGGTAGTCACTCATAAGAGACTAGAAGATCAGATACACACAGAAGGGCCTTTCCAGTGGTGGAACATGATATGATTTACCAGCAGAAATTGATCATGTGGGTTCTCTTAACATCTATTTAAGTAGGCTTTTGCTGATTTTCTCAATTGGTGGGGTTTTTTTGTGGGTACAGTATTTGGTTTTTACCCCCTATTTATTTTGAGTTTATTAGATATAGAATCTTAAATATGCTGTTGCCAAAAGAGATTGAAGATGTTATAAATGGTATATGGCTTTAGCAGTGTTTTTAATTTTTCTTTCTTAATGGTTGTAGTTGGCTGTTTATGATTTCTTTGTAAACCACCTTGAGTTGTGGTATATACTAGACTGGTGGTATATGAATGGATGAATGAATGAATGCATAAACACACACACACACACACACACACACACACACACACACACACACACACACACACACACACACACACACACACAAACTAACAACCAAATAAATAAGAATAACTTCAAGCAGGTGATAGTTATCATGGGTAATACATTAGTCCTTGATTATTTCTGAAATTCTATTGAGACATTACATAACTGACAGCCAAGGGGTACACAGAAAGAGCCTCCTAGAAGATTGTGATGGTTTTGAACCACAATCAGGTTTACCTTGACTATGGCAACCTTGTGTTGCTGGCTAATGTTTCTCACACTAGGTCAGGCGAAACAAACTGCAGAATGAACTCACCAAAAGGTGTCTTCATTGTGGCAGTTTCACGTCTGGCCTAGACACAGAAAAAGAAAAAGACTGACAGCCAAAAACAGAACATGACTTTGCCATAGCTCCACATTATATGGACCAACAGTATCTGCTGACACAATTGTTCCTGCTTCTTCTCACTTGGACTGAATGGATGAATGTTTCAGGGTGTTTGCCTTTTCCCAGGCCCCCCCCCCCCATATTTCAGTTTTCAGTTCTGTTTTCAATCCCCCCCCGCGCTTTTAGTATCAGTTTTATGCTCTTTGTATGCAGCATTTGAAACAAGAAACAAAATGAGCAATCCAGTAGCAGAATCCTTTGTGTTTGGGATGAGGGAGGGGGCATGGAGAAAAGTCCTTAAAAATAAAGTAAAATACTTAGCATCTGTAAAATCCTGTATCATTTATTAAACATGTATAAAAAAGAAATGTACTCCTGGAGCAATAAATAAGAGCCCTGGTGGTGCAGTGATTAAACTGATGTAATGCAGCCAAAACTGCTGTCATTGTGAGTTCAATTCTGATAGGGATTCAGGTTGACTCAGCTTTCCGAGGATTAGCTGAGTGCAGAAGAATAGATGCCTTTGAGATGTGGTGTTGGATGAGAGTTTTGAGAGTCCCCTGGACAGCGAGAAGAACAAATAGGTCAATATTAGAATAAATTAACCCTGACTGCTCCTTAGAAGGTCAAATAGTAGAGATGACACTAAAGTACTTTGGACACCAAATGAGAAGAGAGGATAAACTTGAGAAAGCCTTGATGCTTGGAATTATTGAGGGCAAAAGAAGAAGGGGGTGGCCGAAAATGAGATGTCTAGATGTTATTGTAGACGCAATGGGCACAGAACTGACTGAGTTGAGGAGGATGGTGGAGGACAGAAGTGCCTGGCAGACAGTTGTCCATGGGGTCGCAGAGGGTCAGAATCGTCTGTGCGACTGAAAAACAAACAAACAAACAAAAAAAGGTTGGTAAAATGAATACCCAGCATGTGGGGACAAAATGCTAATTACCTTGTGAACTGACCAGGGAGTGCTATGGGGTAGTATATAAGTATATATATTTGATCCTTTGAATAGCATGCACAGGAAAGAAAAATTGAGCTGTGTCTTTGTTTCAAAATATAGTTCTGTGTTTCCATATAAAATACATCATGATAATGTAATTACAGTTTGTGGATGTAAAATAACTTAAACGCTAATACTTTCAATGCCTGCTTTAAAATGTTTAGCCAGCATAAGGTACAGATCACTCCATCACTTCCTTATATGTCTGGCAGGTTTTGAACTCTCACAGACATGTCTGACCACTCAGTGACATTTAGACATTTTAAAAATAAAACAAGCCGCTGGCAACTGCTGGCGCTTTCTGCATTACAAGCCACTTTTGTGAACGTGCAGGAAAGCATGGCTTGCAAGCCAGGCAGATGATAATTTGCTTTTACCATAATTACATGAAATACACCGCACGCCTCCAAAACCATCCGTTAGCTTAGAGCTTTTAAATATTTCCAGTCATTTCCCCTCCAAAGTCATTTCTTAGTTTTACAAAGTTGGCAGCAGCAAAAGAGCTTCATGAATAAGACAGCTTTCCACGCACCCACCCCCATTACATATGTTGGGAAAGGGGCAGTTTTCAGGCTTATAGGCTCTCTGTTTTGTATTTATAGAACCTAAAATCTACCAGATGCAAAAGACCAAATTAAAAAAGCTGATTAGATTGCCTCTAATGCCAGTGATGCACGTCTGGAGCATTTGTGTAAGGGGTGTGTTTATATGTGATACTTAGCCTCTGTTTGTTCTGAAGAGGAAAACCATAAACATAACCAGACAGCTGCATGTTCCTCTTGCTGCATGCATGTGAATGAAGAGCCAGATATTATTTATTATTTATTTATTAGTTCAAATTTATATTGCCGCCCACTCGCCGTGACGACTCAGGGCGGCTTACAGACATTACATTACATTACAAAATGTTGGGGTGGGCACAGGGGGAGGGGCGGCAAGGTCTTCATCCTGCCCTGGCTGCTTCTTCCCCTGGCAGTTGGTATAGGCACAGGGTCAGGGGCGGCAAGGTCCTCATCCTGCCCTGGCTTCTTCCTCCCCTGGCAGTTGGTATAGGCACAGGGGGAGGGGCGGCAAGGTCATCATCCTGCCCTGGCTTCTTCCTCCCCTGGCAGTTGGTATAGGCACAGGGGGAGGTGCGGCAAGGTCCTCATCCTGCCCTGGCTGCTTCTTCCCCTGGCAGTTGGTATAGGCACAGGGGCGGCAAGGTCCTCATCCTGCCCTGGCTTCTTCAGTATGCTGCATACAGTATTTACATCTATTGTGACCCTGGGTAGCTGCTACACCCAGGAATTGGTCTTGAGTGTTAAGCAGGGAGGCATAGAGAAGCAATGATATTAGTGTAGGTGGTTACTTATCAGAGTGAGAACTGCACTTCCAAGGACATTCAAAGAGTCTTGAAACTTCTCCTTGCTAGTTAGAGAAACTGGTTACCAGTGTTTCCCAACCTTTGGTTCTTGGACTTCAATTCCCAGAAGCCTAAGTCAATTTTCCAAAGCACTGATCAGCCATTGTGCTGACTTAGGCTTCTGGGAATTAAAGTCCAAGAACCAAAGGTTGGGAAACAGTGATGTAGTGAGAAGTTTCTTTCTGGAAGCTTCTAGCAGTCTGGAATACTGATTGGTGGAAAGGGTCTGAGAGGTATAAGAGTAGCTCAGTGGAAAGTTAGTCAGTCTTCCTTTGTTTTAGCTAGTAACTGGTAGCTAGTCTTCTTGTGCTTCTCAAACTCTGCTTATGCACTGTGGACTATGACTGTTTAACTAGGTTAGAATAGCTTAGGTTTATTATTTTCTTGGGGATCACTATTTAAAATGTGTTTTCTTTCCTCGGTCTTAAATGATATGCAGTTGATTCACCTTTTGACATTACTATTAGAAATTTTGACTTTACTATTAGAAATCTTCAATCTTTTGTTGAAAGTTTATGCTTTGAAATTATTTTTGTTTTGAATGCTTTTTTCTTCTTTTTTAAATAAAATTTTTAAAAAACAACAATTTTTTAAATCAATGTCTGGTTTATATGCTTACAAGAGTACATGGTGATGCTATAATCCAGACTTAGCCTTGATCTAAGTACCAGTGAGTTAATTTGTGAGTACTGCACTGCAGGACAGGTGTGTAAGATTTAACTACATGGTCCTGCTGATTTGGAGCCTCAGTTTCCTGTAACACACAAGGATCTGAGGATCAGAAGTGTGAAAGAATTGAGAGATTTTTATCCAAAGCATGTGCAGTTTGGGTTGGCAAAGTAAAACAATGTGTGCAAATGGTTGATGTGGGTCCTCTCTACTTCCATTTTTCTACACTGGCAACTTCAGCTGCTTGTAGTAATATTGATCCTTCCCACCCCTTTTACAAGCTATCCTGCTCCTTTCTGGAACAGCACTATTGGTGCAATTGAGAGTGTTTCTGATTTTCCAATACTGCAATCTGTGGAGTTGGTAAATCCTTTCCCAAATACGGGCAGCATTCCCTATGGTGATGACCCTGTGATGTAAGCAGTGGGCTGTGACATTAAAAGGAATAACAGAGAAATCTCTTCCTCCAGTTTTGTCCTCTCTAACCTTTTAAAAGAAACTTCCTAGCTGATGCAGTGCAATCCTGAATAGACAGACAATGTCATTTGGTAGCTGTATTGCATCTGCCGCATTGTTGTTTCACAGGGAGGACATTTTAAAAAGAGGGGAAGGATGTCATCATGACCATAAGGTAGCAAAAGGCAGGAAAGGGAACATCAGTAATCAAAAGGCAGAGAAATTAGAGTACAGTACTTGAAATCCTTTGAAAATCTCCTGTGTAAACAAAGATCACTTAAGTGCAAGGTAAATCAGATTACACAAAAGACAGGAGCCTTTGAAGAGTGGATCGGATCACTCTAATTTTCCCAATCTTTGGACTGAAGGTCTGCTGTGCAGTTTTGTTTCTATCAAGTTAGGTATGTCAATCTTCAAACTGCAGTGTGAACCTTGGCAACTCCCTCTGTGGCCCCAGAGCAGAAAAACCTTCAGGAGGGAACATCAGCAGGGAGGAATAAGGCCCTTGACAAATCTCTAGGAAAGGGGAGGATAGTTAGGTATACAAAACAATACAGCAAAAGATATGTCAATGTAACTGGGATAAAATAAATGGAAGCCCCAATGCCATTAATAGTTCAAGCAAAAAGGGAGGGGGATAAAGAGTGTCAAGTGATAGGGAGTAATCACTGATAAGAAGAGAACATTACAAATGACTATGATGACATTGTAACCCATAGGGTGCATTGTTCAGTGCTACATTTTATGGTAATTGTTCAGGATAGACTGCCTACTGTTGATTGACAATTCAAAATCTAAAATAAGCCAGACAAGCCTGAAGGGTGATCTTCAAACCTGATGCGCTTCTTACTTTGTAGTTTAATATGAGCGTTTAATAAAGTTTAAAGTATTCTCTGTACAAAAGAACAGAGTTCTAAAGAAATCATTTATGTGATGAATACTTGTTTCATACAGATAACAATCACGGTCTAAAGAAAAATGTTTTACTTTTGTTGAAAGTATCTAACATTTTCATCTACAAGTGAACAAAAGAAAGACCATTCTGTTTTGGTAATCACTTTCATTGGAATACTGTACATCTGTGTAGTGAATGGTAAGCTGTTTCTGTTGGAAAACATTTCTTCATGTTTGTCATGAATGAATGAACAGAAACATCTGTAACAATCATCAAGAACCACAGCCAGAAATCAAAGCATGCTGATTACTGCATGGAATGTAATTTCACTTGCTAAGGAGGTATCTGTGTTTGAATTGATGACGGCTTCATTGTCATTCAACTCAATTTATTGCAATTTAAAACTTTGGGATTGTAATTCATGGTATTGATTTCTTGTACACTGACAGTGAGAAGTATACACTCTAACAAATGGACCAGAAATCTGTAAGTGGTAACAGTATGTAATTCTGATGGCTAAATTGTATTGTTAGTCTCAATTGAAGAAGAGCCACTGAATGTATGAGCCTTGATAAGGAGACACTTATGTAAATTCCTTTGATTCAGTGGTTCTACTCTAGTTGGGATTAACAGTTCAATAGAGTTGTGTAGATTTATTATCACCCAAAGTATTTCCAACAGGATAGATTACTCCTCTCACAAAGAACCAAGAAAAAAATTCTCTTATTTGCTGAAACTTCTCTGATATTAACATTCTCTCATTTAAAAAAATAATGAAGATGCAAACAGGGTGCAATTACTGTATTCAATTAATTTAAAATGGATTCCCCACTGTGTTTCCTGTGAGCAGAGCCAGCCTGTGTGGCCCTAAGCAAGTTGCATAGGCCCAGGGCACCCCCAGAAGAAGAAGGTGGTAAACTAGTCATTAGTTCTTTCTATCTACAAAACTCTGGAAAGCGTCACCATAAGTCATGATTGACTTGACAGCACACAATTATTATTTTTAAAAAAGATTAAAAAAATAAGAAACTAGTTTCAAATGAAGAAGTGAAAATTGGTGGGAGAAACATCTATAATTTAAGATGACACAATCTTACTGGCAATTACTTGAAATGACATTTAATGAAAGTGAAAAAGAAAGTGCCAAAGCAGGATGCAACTGAACATTGAGAAACCAAAAATTAATACAGTTGTACCTCACTTAAAGAGCATAATGCGTTCCACAGGATTGCTCTTTAAGCGAGTTTGCTCTTTAAGTGAAACACCATTGTAAGTGACCAATTGTGGGGGGGAGTTTTTGATTGGTTTTATTTGTTAAGCAAAGCGAAGATTCACAGAAAATTACTCTTTAAGCGAGGCGCTCTTTATGCGAGGTTTGACTGTACTATAGAAGAATTACACAACTTTAAAATTTACAAGATAATCCACACTATTATGCTCTCAATCATCATCTATGGATGCAAAAGCTTGCCAGTAAAAAAAGCTAACAGGGAATTTTTAAAAACACATTGGAATTAAGGCATTGCAGGAAAACTCTGCAGATACCTTGGACTGCCAGAAAGATGAACAAGTGGTTCCTAGGACAAAGTAAGCCTGAATTGTCTTTGGAGGCAGAAATGATGAAGCTGAAGCTCTCCTAATTTGGACATATCAAAAGAGAAGACTCCTTGAGAAAAGAAATAATGCTGGGAAAGGTGGAAGGCACCAGGAAAAAAGGACAGCAAAGTCTCAGATGGATTGATTCTGCTTGTGTTTTCAAGACCTACGCAGGGGTGTTGAGGGCAGGATGTTATGGAGAACTCTCATTCATGGGTGAAGTTTTTTTAAGTCACTCACACCATTGTCTGTTTTCGTACAGCATGGACAATGGACGCTAGATCTGAAGGGTAAACTCATTAGCAAATTATTCCAGATTGAAATTATCCTAGATTGAAAGGATTTTTGCTGGGGGGAAACTCTGCTCAGGGGACGCCGAAGTGGTCCCTATTTATCTACTTGCAGTTTCTTGCTTTCGGTCTGCAATGTGTTGGCAGGAGCTGGGACAGAGACAGGTGCAATGATGTAAATTGTAGCAGTGTTGGAGAATATTATGTTTTAGGAATGATTGTTATAGTAGTATTGTTACTTTAGAAACTTTATAATACGATCTTTATGTCTTTATGATTTTATGTATACTCGTATCTGTCTCTTTTTAAAATACCTAATAAAATATTTTTTTTTAAAAGAGACAGGTGCTCAATCGGTCATGCAGTACCCGTGTCTCAACCTGCCGACCTGCCCGCCTTCCAGCTAACAAGGCGAGCTTCTTAACTACTGATCCACTGCAGCCCTTAGCTCCTTGGTGGCGAACCTTGGCACTCCAGCTGTTCTTGGACTTCAACTACCAGAAGCCCAAGTCAGCACTCCTGCTGATCAGGAGGAATTGAAGTTCCAGAAGAGTTGGGAGTGCCAAAAACAGCGCCGAAACCCCTTTACGCACGAAAGCGACAACTCGAGGAGGGAGCTATATTGGAAGCATTACGGTACCGCCGGGATGCTGGTGGGAAAAGAGGAGCGCCAGAGGCGGAGTTTCGGACGTGGCAGGCGCTCAATAGGAGCGCAGAAGGGCCAAGCGCAGCAGCCAACGGGGAGGAGCCGCAGAGAGCCGACACAGGACTCGCCCGGGTTGTTCCAGAAAGCGCGCGGTCCAGGCGGGCGGCGGGAGTTGCTTGTTCTCGGGCAAGGCGTGGGAAGTGCGCGTCGCCGGCAGCGCAGGTGGAGGACTCTGCTCGGACGGACCCTCGGACGGCGCTCAGACCGGCTGTTCTTTCTGTTTGGCGCCTGTGCCCGTGGGAGTCCCCGGTGGGTGCTTGCGCTGCCACTAGTCCGCTTCTTTGCCCGCCTCGCCTTCTCTCCTGACGCCTCACGTTTTCTTTCCCTCCCTCTCCCCCCCCCCCCCGGCCATGAAAGGCGCGCCCCCCTCCCAGTCTACCCCCACCTTGGCGCTCGGGGCCAGTGTTTGACGCACGCGGGTCCCCCCCTCTTTTCCTCCTCTTCCTCAGGGGGGGCGCTTGCTTTGGCAGGTAGGCGCCCCCCCCCCGCCTTGCTGGCTTGGCTCCCGCCTTCGCCCGGCACGGGTTCGGCACGCGACGCCCCGGAGGAACCCCGAAGCCGGCGCCGGACGGGATTTGCCCGAGTGCTGCCCTTGGGGGGAGAAGCCGCGCCGGAATGACTTCACCGCCGGAGCCTGGCATGTTTCCACCCGATGAGGATAATAAATAATAGGCTCCTGCCTTCCTTGTTTTCAGGGGCGGCTCAGCTGCGGGCAAGACAGCCGGCGGCACAGGCGGCCGTTTCCCTGCAGAAGGTCGCCTCGGGGAAAAGCCGCCTGGCTAACCCTCGTTAGCGGGAAAGCGCCGCCATAAGAAGTGGGGAGCCCCTGGGAGAGTCGTCCTTTCCTTCCCTCAGGAGCATTGGTTGTATTGTGGGGTGTTTTTTTTTTGGGGGGGGGGATGGGGTCCCAGATAAGCGACCGCAGCAGTGGTTTTATTTAAAAAAGTTTACCTCATGCTTTACCTCTTTTTATTTTGGACTAGAGCTCCTAGCCTGGCTTGCTGGGGGATTCTGGGAGTTGCAGTCCAAAAAAGGGACCGTCCAAGCTCAGGAAACCAAGGGCATGAATTGGACGTTTGAACTCTCTTTCAACTTCATGTCTGACAGCTGGTTGCCTGTCTCCTCAGAGCATGGGTGCCCAAACAATGGCCTGTGGGCCAGATCCAGCCTGGACATCAATTCAACTGTCCTGTGTCACCCTTGCTGTCCTGGAAGAGGAAGTAAAATGTGCCCATACTGGCATGTTTTACTTCAGCTTCCAGGAGTGGCGTGGGCCAGATGAATTGGTGTCAAGGGGTTGAATCTGGCCCACAGGCCATAGTTTGGGTACCCATGCTCTGAGGAGACAGGCAACCAGACATGGAGTTGAAGACGAGTTCAAATGCCAAATTCATGCCCTCGGTACCCTGAGCTTGGACATGATCCCTTTTTTGGACTGCAACTCCCAGAATCCCCAGGTTTAAGCAGAGAAAATGGCACCCTAAAAATCTATCTCATCCTGTTGCGAAACATTGCAAGGCATATTTTACTTTCACTTCTGGTGGGAGGAACCACGTGACTGGCCCGCGGCCCAAAAAGTTTGGGCACCTCTGCCTCAGAGGATGGAGGCTAAGAGCATGTGAGAATGTTCTCGGGAAAATGCCACCTGAATCTCAGGGCAGTGGGCGCACCACTTGGTTGAAAAAGGACTCTCCAGACCTCACAGCCATGGGATGCCCCTAGCGGGTGAATGTTCAGTCCAGCCTGGGCACAAGGGAATCCTGTCAAGCAATGCAGTCACCCTTCTGAAGAGGTTCAGAAAGACCCATCTGCCTCCCTTCGTTGGAAAAAGCAGAGAGTTTCTCCACATTTTTCCAGACCTAATTAATTGGATCTGTTGGCTGGAGAAGGAAAAAAGAATAGCAAGCCAACTAGTTGTTCTTGCTCTGGTCTCTGAGGCAAGATGGCAGGATATGCCAGTTCTTGCAGGGGGCATTACAGATGGATGGCTTAACTTCTCAGAAAAAGGACGGGAAACTAAGGGTAAAATCTTTCCCCACCAACCTCCTATCTTAGTAAGATGTCTGGTGGTGTGGTCTTTCTCCCTATTTTTTAGTCTTTCTCCCAATTATTATATTCTTCTGAGAAACAACAGGAATTTCTACTTACACTCTTATGGCACCTTAAATATAAGGACACATTTTGTACCACAAGCCTTTGATGACAAGAATCCACAGGTACATGAAGTGTTTGTACTTGGTTGATCAGTATGGTTGTGCGATGGGTAGGAGGGGGGAAATGCAGGCAGGAAAGTTGGAGGGATTTATTTATTTAGCGTATGGCAAGTTAGAGGAAGGAGAAGTTGAAGTTGACATTGAGAGCTTTGTCTTTTTCTTGTTTGCCAAGCTGGAATGCAGTTAACACATTTTTAGAAGCTAGAAGTTAGAATAAACAGCTCAGGCTGTTTATTCTAACTTGAACTTGTCTCAGACCACATTTGGCAAACTACTTTGTTTTTCTTTTGTAACTGGTAGATTAGGAGATGGCATGGTTTCATTTGCATGTCCAATGTTTCAGGCCATGAGAAGTTTGCAAGGGTAACATTGCAAGATGAGGTAATAAACATTTGTGTTAATATGTGATATCTCCCAGATGACCAATTGCAAAACAAATGCAGATGAATGTACAAAACATGGACTCATGCAAACTCTGGTAGAATAAATTGACAGTCCTTTCTTCTTACAGGGCCTTTGCTTATAAAGAGGTGTTAATGCCATTCTCCTGTTTGGCACAAAGTAAAAGAGCAAAACTTTTTTTTTGTCTGAACCTGTTGCAATATGTAGAACTGGCCTGTGTATTTCTAGCTAAGATGTTTCAACACACAGTGTCCACAGGCAGCAGCATTAGAGTGCTTTAAAATGACAAGTATATGTTCATGCAGACATTCCCTGTTTAATATCCTATTGTGGTTTTCACTCATGTGTTTTGTATGCTTCAGAAATTTGTGAAGCCTACTAAATTAGAGGCAATAGGAAGACAGAGACGTTCCAGGAGCTGAAACCTGAAATATCTAAAGAGTAGCAAATTTGGGGAAGGCTGCATCAGATAATAATTGCACACACATGCATGCGTGGAATGTAGACATACAATGTAAAATTTGGAGTAATATTTAAGATATGGTTTTGAACTGCAACTCTGAAGCTGTAGTCTTTTGGCACTATTAATTCTAAAAGGAAGTAGTAACTTTAGTCTTTGAATCTGGATGGATGTCTAGGGTCTATATTACATGTTCTCATTCAGCCACCCTCTGTTATTCATGGTTCATGAATGCTGTGGGTTGAGTTATGCAAAACACCAGTCTGAATGTGATGCATTTTTCAGTCCCATCGATTTGAGTGGGAAAAGCTGAGTGTGCAATATGCAAACTCTTCCCTTGGAAGCTTATTCTGGTACAGTGGAACCTCGGTTAACAAACGGCTCATTTAAAAATCGGATAACAGAAGGAAATCCATAGGAAATAGTGGCTTGGTTTATATAATTTTTTTTCAGAATGGATTAATTGGTTTTCAATGCATTCCAATGGGAAACTGCATTTTGGTTCAAGTATTTTGGTTTTCAGTTCATTCCTATGGGAAATTACATTTAGTGCATTCCCATGAGAAATTCGGTTAAAGTAATTTTCACTGTAAGAAAATTCCTGGAGAATGCAATAATTACGTTAGCCGAGTTTACATTGTATTAGCTCTTTACACTTTTTTAAGAGCTGAAGTTTTTTCTTCCCCCCATATTCTAGCTAAAACAAAGCCTAATGTATTTGTGTTAGGAAAGTGCAATGCAACTGTTTCTCTTTCTTTATTAATTCTGTGAACTATATATAAAGTGTCTGCAGTAAAAGAAACAGTTTAAATTTCTCTGAGCAGAGGGTTTTTTAAAAATGCAATTGCTATGTTAGCAACTTTATGAGCATGGGTGACGTCTGTCTGATTAAGTGAACTTGCTTGAATGCTTGATGGTGACGTACCTAGATGTAGTTTCAGGAATAGAAGATATATATGTAAATCTTACACTATATGTGGTATGTGATGATGGGTATTTCATATATTTAAATGGTTGTAAGTCTGCCAGTCTCACATCTCCACTTTACTATTTAAGAAGAAAATGTCTTAGATTACCGTACTTTCTTAGATTACCGTACTTCCAAGGCACTGATATAATAGTTGGAATTCTGTTTTGAAGCTCCATTGACACAACAGTGATGCCAGTAGCAGCAGCAGCAAATTGCTAATGATTAAATGTGATTTTAGGGTGCACATGACTCATACATGATGCAAGAAAATCTCATGAACACCAAAATCCTTAAAGGAAACCATTTATCAGCAGTGATTTATCACTGGTGATTTATCACTACTGTACACATGGAGCTGTGCAACAGGATTTTAGGCTTCATGCTATATATTGGTAAATGCTTTCTTTAGGTTTAAGTGACTGTGATGGCTTAGTGGTTAAGACACTGAACTTGATGACTGGAAGGTCAGCAGTTTGAGATCTGAGTGCTGCACAACAATTCCTGAGTACTGCAGGACAGAATGAGCTCCCGTCTGTCCCAGCTCCTGCCAACCTAGCTGTTTGAAAGCAAGAAATTGCAAGTAGATAAATAGGGACCACTTCAGTGGGAAGGTAAGGAGAATTCTGTGCACTCTGGTGTCTAGTCATGCCTACCACATGACATGGAAATGTCTGCAGATGCAGATAGCACTAGCTCTTTGGCTGTAAATGGAGATGAGCACCAAATCCTAGAGTCGGATATGACTGGCTTTGAAGCAAGGGCAGCCTTTACCTTTAAGAAAATTTTTATATGAGGGCTAACTCAGCCTTGTGAATTCCTTTGTGCCCTGCTGAACTGTACAGTCTAGAAATGGGATTAACCATCTCATTTGCTGCTTCTGGGACATAAGCTTAAGGACAATGCCTCGGGCGTTTACCCAGGCACTTGACAGAATTACTATTTATTAAATCCATTTTATTTCATTCTCTAGCAGCTAGAGCTTAAATAAGAACCCCCTCCACACACACACACAGTGTATACTAGCTAGAAATCTGAGGAAAAAATTCCTATTCTTTAGGCTGCTTTGCTTTAGGTTAAAGTGATTGTTAGAATTGTATTTTGCCTGATGAGTCTCCATTTTGTATATTTGATGTTTAATTTGTGAAAATTAAAAAGGGGTTGTCCCTTTAATTGCCATTAACAGTTTCCCAGTTTGTTTTATCTGGGCTTGTCCATTGCTGGTAACCTCAAGTGCCTTTCTAGCCCAGCACCCTCTAAATTTAGAAGGACTATAGTTACAGGCATATTTTAATAGTGCCACTTTCTGGAAGGCTTCCAAAGGGATAGGACTACCTTCTATCATTAAGGATAAATATTTCCGAATACAGTACAGTACTTAAACTCTGATTCTGAGCATTATTTCCCCACACCACTGAGACTTGCTTACACGTATTTTGGAACTAGGCTTTTAGAAAAAAAAAAATTTCTTTTAAAACAAAGGCTTAATATTCCAGTGCTGTTTTCAGAGATATCTGGAGAGATGATGCTTATTAACATTTGGCCTATGAGCAGTAAATCTAAATGTCTAAAGCAGGCATTCTCAATCTATGGCTCACGGGCCAGACCCGGCCCCCAAAACCCTTTCATCAGGCCCCAACGTCCTCGCCAAACCCGGAAGTGGAAAAAACTCCACAGCAAACATTTTACTTCCATTCCCAGGTGGGTGGAACCATGTGACCAGCACGATCAGCTGCCCAGGAGGCATGGTCAGGTCCATGACCTGAAAGTGTTAAGAAATCCTGGTCTAAAGCCTGGATGAACCATGAAAACAAAACATATGATTCAGGCAATGCAAACTCCTATCTGCATTGGCAGTTTGATTTGGTAAGTAGTACTGTATATCTATATACTATAAGAAGGGACTGTGGTGACTTAGTGGTTAAGATGCTGAACTTGATGACTAGAAGTTCGTTAGGTCAACAGTTCGAGATCTGAATGCTGCACAAATGATGTGAGTTCCCATATGTTTGGCTTTGGAGCAAGGGCGACCCTTACCTTTATGTATATGTATCTCTCTATGCTTGAGTTCGGTTGGAATAGGAGAGAGCTTGGACTGTGAAATTTGAAAAAACTATAGCTTAGAGTTTTTAAATACAGTGATACCCCGCATAATGAAAAAGGGAGCTCTTTGTTATGCAGTTTGTTCGTTATGCAGGGCAAATTGGTGATACCCCACATAATGGAAAAAATGTTCATTATGCAGGGTTTACATTAAGTGGGTTAACGAAAACCCCTTATAATGATTTTTTTCGTTATGTGGGGGATCGCAATTGCCTAACGAACACTTTGTTGTACGAATTTTTCATTATACGAAGCATTCATTATGCAGGGTACCACTGTACAGTACTGCAATGTATTTATCTTAATGAATAAAGAAAATCCATTGTTGGTTCTGACTTTAAGGGGCATATGGGGAACTAGTCCTTATGCAGCTGTTTCTTAAGGTTACATAACAAAATAGCACAGGACCACTAATATCAATGGGAATAAGCATCCTGCAGATTTCTGTGCTAACAAACAGCATTTGAGGTGCCCACTCCTCATATTCTTGTTATGAAAACACACAAACAATACATAAGGAGAGAATTTGATGATTGCGTAGCAAGATAGTTGTTTAATTATTTGCAGATGGACCTCTAGCACTTGGCAAAGGAGGTGATGATGCAGGCATGTGGAGTGCAGTGGGGGGGTTGATGCCGAGCTCTGAAGCAAAAAGCCAGCTGGAAGGCGGTTTCTGAGGAAAGAGGGAGGTTCAGTGTGAAAACTCTTGGCTTCCAGGAGTAAGCACAGTCCTTTAGCATGAGCAAGAATCGATAATGTGCTACTAATGGGCTCAGGAGGTCCCAAGGACCTAAGGGTACTTTTTATTTTTATGAATCTGGCTTACAGTTTGACAACTGAGGAAAGTACAAGTGACTTGGTTCACACATTTCTTCCACTATGTTCTTATAGTCTCCATTTCTCTTGCATTGTCCAATGTATTAATCAGACACTAATCAAAAGGCAGATCAAATCATGTTAAAGACTGAGGGGTATTTTCTAGGTCAGTGGTGGCAAACCTTGACACTCCAGCTGTTCTTGAACTCATTCATTCATTCAATTTATATAGCCACCCCAATCGACATGTGACTCTGGGCGGCGTACCTAAAATCCCCAATGTTTAAACTATAGAGATCTTTAAAATTCCTAAAAACACTGAAAAACTACCTCCTACCCACACCAATTAAAAATCTAGTTTAAAACTATTAAAAGCATGAGTGATCCTCCTCTAAATGAGCCAGTGAGGGTGTGTGTGTGTTTGCTCTCTCTCCACCTCCCTACACCTGCCCTGCCAGCCAGGTTTTCATCTCTTTCCTGAAAACTTCAATTCCCAGAAGTTCTGATCAACAGGAGTGCTGACTTGGGCTTCTGGGAATTGAAGTCCAGGAACACCCAGAATGCCAAGGTCTTCCGTCATGGTTCTATGCTATATTCCATAATATGTAACCAATAACAAAACAGATTGTCTTTTTGTTGATTGTCATTACAGTAAAAACTATGACCTCTGGCAGCCTTCTAAGACTTGCATTCATTAAGAAAATATAACTTGGCTTCAGTAGCCAAAATTAATTCTTTAAATCAGTGATATTCTCTTGAGTGCTGTGGTTCAAGAAACGACCTGTAGCTTATTTAAAAAGGAAACAAAAATCTAGTTCTCTTAAGACTCATAGACTTTATTTGACGACTTTGTATTTCTGGCCAACATAATCATAAGAGCAGAATGTTTTACTTCTGGCTGTTCTGTTCTTCATCTTACAAAGTGTCATATTCTCATGCTGTACTAATTGATCTGTGTCACTCTTACTATGTGATTTTTCGTTCAGTGGTACCTTGTTTTACGAATGCTCCAGTTAATGTAATTTTCGCTTTACGAATGAAAATCCATTGAAACTAATGCCTCACTGTACAATTTTTTTCAGAATGGATTATTTGGTTTTCAATGCATTCCTATGGGAAACTGCATTTCGCTTTATGAATTTTGGTTTTTTTAGTACGTTCCTATGGGAAGTTACATTCAATGCATTCCTATAGGGGATTTGCTTTTAAAAAATTGTAATCTGAAGCTTCCCATAGAACACATTAAATTTGTAAAGTGAGGTACCACTGTATTTTCTGCTGTGTTTAAGTCATGTTACTTACAAACTTTGGTGCAATTTCACGCACTGCCACCGGTGCCGCTCGGAGGAACCACATGACCAGCCGGCACAGTTGACTGAGGGGGCATGATCAGGCCCCTGGTGGGAAAAGTTTGGGCACTCCTGGCTTACAGTGACCCTTTAATTATTTTTTTAGGTCTGCAGAATGTTAAAGGAATGGTTTTTTACTACCACTCTCCACTGCCATCCCCCATGATTTTTTGTGGATGAGAAAGGATTTGAACACAGGTCTCCTGACTCCTAGTTTGATGCTGTATTCGCTACACCACACTGGTTATGGCTTTTCTCAGATCCTATTACACTAAGCCTTAAATGTTTAGGTAGGCTATGGTATTAGCAACATAACAGGAACTACACAGTGCAGCAGCAGCAAAGCACATGTTTTATATTTAATAAGTTTTTATCTGTGAAGAAGGAATGCATTTTTGTCTGGGAGGGGTAATAATGATTAATGAACCATTCCACGGTTTTAGCTGATATTTTTCCTCACTGCTTACAGACATGAAATTGATTGTGCCCATATGTGAGAGAAGCTCTCAGCCTCACAGCAAGTCATGTACAGTATGTACGACTGTGTGGCGTACATAAAATCCCCAGTGTTTAAACTATTGCTGAGTGTAACTTCAGATTACTTGTTTACACTGGAGAGATGTCTCCATGCATTCTATACAGGATCATATCCATTAAACAAATATTTTGTGTCATGTATTACTTGGAAGCAGGCACTTATTTAAATGAAGATTGGTTAAACAGTTGTAATACAGTTTCAGTTCAGATACTTCTAGATGCAGTGCATCAGTTTTATTAAAGTTGTTCACAAATCTTTCAGATCATGGCTGTGAGAAGTGGCTTTATTAAAGCAGGATGAAGTAAATCTTAGACAGTACCAGTGGTCAAGTAATGGGTGAAAGGTACTGAGCTTTTTAAATTAAACAACACCCATATGTCTTATTCTCTAGTCTAGTCAGTGTTAGGCTAATCTTTCTCCCCATAATTTTAAAATTTTATAAGGTGAACATTAATTAAAAAAATAATAAGGGGAAAGAGGAGATCATAAAAGGAAAGGCAGCTGGATGCCATCTGTAGACCATATGATTCAACTAGAAAGAAACACTTAAAACAAAAGGTAGGATTCCTAATAAAAAGGTTATTTATGTTGACATGGTACAGATAAATCAGAATAAGACTTGTTCAATGATGAGTTTTTAAGCCCTGAAAAGAGAAATGGCCATTAAAAGCAGGGGCAGCATTTGGGCCAATGAAGGGTGATGGTTTATTCCAAAATTTCAAGGCAAAGAGCTGACTCTCATCACTTATGGTGTTGTTTGCAGAAACATTTGATACAACCAGGAAGCTAGACTGAACATTCAATTCTTCTTCATAGGCCACTGGCAGTCCATAGTGTCAGTGGTATATCAATAGCCACCACTGTAATAAAAGGTGACTGTCAGTAGAGGCCCACCTCTTCCTGTTATGAGGGGAGATGGAATATCATATGATACTAGGGTCCCTCATATTGTGCCTTATGTTTTCCAAGAGTTTTGGGCTTGATGGTGTTTTAGTTGGAGATTGGTATGATATGCTTTATGACCAAAATATTGATTAAAAAAAAATCGTTTAACTTGAAAGGTCTGACTAAATGTACAAGTACAGTAATGCCTCAAATAACATTTGCATCAGATAACGCTAAAATCGCATAACGTTAAGCAGTCTGAGGGGGGGGGGGAGAATTGCATCAAATAAAGTTAAGATCCTATGGGATGCATCGGATAACAACCGCTAAAGCCTGTGTGGTTACAATGTATCTCTATGGAGCTTTAATGTTATCTGATGCATCCCATGGGATTTTAACATGCATCTCTTAACACTAAAAATCGGACAACACCAAGACTTGTGGAACCAAGTTTTAGCGTTATCCGAGGTTTTACTGTAAATATAATTAGTGCTGTTATCTGTTAGGCATGATAAAAGAGAAGAAATTGTTAGTGTTGAGATAAAATGTTTAGACATTTACATGTCTAAAAGCCATTGTGGTTTGTTTGAAGTGATTTAATAATTCCGATGGAGCAACTATGTGACAGCTGAAATGGGACTCTGCCTGTAACTGGGAAGTCAGGTCATGGTATTATGTTCAAATTCTTTTCCAATGTCACTTAGCCTAAGTTTTTTTTTCTTGCCTCTTAGAGAAGCGTAGCAGTTCCCTGAGACTCCAGCTGACACATGAGACCTGACAATCATTCATTCTTATTGTTTGTATCCCACCTTTCTCCCCAGGAGTTGTGCTTAGTGCTCTCTGGGTGATTCACAAAGTAATTAGCATTCTCTCCCCCCCCAACTTACTGGGTACTCATTACAGTATTAAAAAGCAATTAAACCAGTGCCATCCTAAGGTTAGTTTATGAAAATAGTTTAAAACGGTTTTAGAAAAAATTAAAAATAGACACAACAACCCCAAGAACCTCCCTGGAGGGAAAGGTCTTTGCCTGCTGATGGAAAGACAGTGAGGAAGGACCAATCTGGGGCCCCGATGAGCAATCGGTGTCCCAGAGGTTCAAAGGCTTCATGTGGCCTTACGAAGATTTTGCTGCTTAGTTGCTAAGCTTTTTTTAAAAAAAATCCTCCAATTTGCTGTGGCATGTATAAGAATGAGGGTGGTGGTGCTGCCAAAATGAACTTGAATGAACCTGCCCACCATTGCCATGTGGCTTCAAGGTAAGACATCCCTTGAGATTCCATGTGTTATTTGCTTACCAGAAGGAAAGCCCTGTTTGTTGTAAGTAATGCATTCTAGGGGGCTGTGGTGGCTTAGTGGTTATGATGCTGAACTTGATGACTGGAAGGTTGACAGGTCAGCAGTTCGAGACCCAAATGCTGCACGACAGAGTGAGCACCAGTCTCTGTCCCAGCTCCTGCCAACCTTGCAGTTGGAAAGCAAGTAGATAAATAGTACCACTTTGGTGGGAAGGTAACAGCATTCCATGTGTTCTAATGTCTAGTCATGCCTGCCACATGATCATGGAAACATCTGCAGACACAGACAGTGCTAGCTCTTTGGCATTGAACCCTACAGTTGGATACAACTGGCTTTCAACCAAGGGTAACCTTTACCTAATGAATTCTAAATAGACAGTTATACTGCTAGTCTTCTTGAGCGGGTTCAGGGAAGCAAAATGCCTACAGCTTCTGTCTATTTTGTGCATATACTTTCTGAAATGCATCTGCAGGCAGATGAACTCTAATAAATTGATTGTGGCATATGGAAAATGCATGAATCAGCAGAGTGTTTATGGTTCCACAACTGAAATATGAGGAACTGTACAGCTTCTTAGAATTCTTTGTTGTTGTTTTAAATCAGGAAAACTGCTTTGGTACATTTTCTCACCAAACTTGTAGGACATGTGATTTCTTGGGAATATTTAGTTAGAATGTACAAAAAATTAAGGGGCTGTCTCTTTCTTCCTACCAGTTAGGTAGTCCTAACTGGAGCATTCATTCTTGTTGGAGAAGTCAGACTTCAGAGGAATCCTGTGCTTCAGTCCTGAAAACTAGTATGAAAACAGCAAGCTGATTTGCAGATACTATGAGCAGTAGTGGGTTGTCAAAATTTTACTACCCCACCATGATGTCATCACAGTGTGGGTGGAGCTAATGTCATGATGTCGTGGGCGGGGTGAAATAATAATAAAAAAAGCGCACACACACACACACACACACAGGATGATGTTTAGCTGCCTTCACACCAAGGCGGTCTTATGCATGGCTTGTATCTAAATGAGAAGACTAGTTTCTGTATAGGAACAAATAGACAACAACGATGAATCAGTCACCGTTACAACAGGAGTGAGGAACTTGAGAGGGGTGTGTGTTGTTGAATTGCAGCTTCCTTCAGTTCTCACAACTGGCTGTTCTTGCTAAAGTTGCTGGGAGTTAAAGTCTAGCAACCTCTGGAGGGCAGATGGTTTCCATCTCTGGTACAGGAAATGCAGGTTTTTTAGCTGTTTTAAAACCTACCTATAGATATATCACTGTGTGTTTCAGAACCTACAATAGGCATATGGCTTGATTTTCCACAGGTTAGATGTATTATGTTGGATGTTTGGTGTTTTTTCATGCCCTGCGTAGTTAAAATTTATGCATTGAAGACAGCATTGTTTTTTTGTAGAAATGATAATTTTGGTAATCCATAGCATCTGTCACTCTTGAGTACATAACTCACTACAAAATCATTGTGCAAATCTTGATAATCTGTCTTAGTATCAATACTTTTAGTAATGGCAATATAAAGAAAAAAAGGCTAAACATTTAGTTAGTAAAGGTCGCTCTTGCTGAAAGCCAGGCATATCCGACTCTAGGCTTCAGTGCTTATCTCTGTTTATAGCCAAAGAGCCAGCGATCTCTGCATCTGCAGACTTTTCTGTGGACAAGTGGCAGGCACTGGAGTGCATGGAACTCTGCTTACCTTCCCACCGAAGTGGTCCCTATTGATCTGCTTGCTATTTCTTGCTTTCGAACAGCTAGGTTGGCAGGAGCTGGGAGAGAGACAGGAGCTCACTCCGTCATGCAGTATTTAGTTAGGTATAGAAATAAACAGTTAATTTCCACAGTTCTTTAATTTCTGAACAGAGCCTGAGTGTGAACAAGTAGGGTTTGTGATTGAAAATTGGGAGGGTGGCTGGACATTATCTCTCTGACCTAAATACTTCAAGTGAATCACTAATAAGGCAGACAATATACCAGCTGGAAAATATTTATATGTGTATTACAGGTGGGGAAATATTATCTTCTTGTTGAGTTGTTATCCCCATAGGCTGCACATTTCCATTTCATCCCTGCCAGCAGCCCCTCAGGAATGGCTAAACATTCCTTCAGAGTAAAGTCCCCCTGCACATTTCAGGAAGTGGGATTTTCTGCACAGCATCAGTCAGCCAGGTGTCTGTAGGGTTTAAATTTTAATCGCAGACACAAATGTTCTGCAATAAAATTGTTTTCTAATTTAACTTGTTTGAATATGATGTTTCTTGTGACTTGGCCAACATTAGGGGAATGTAGCATGTAAAAAAGAAATACTGTAGTGACTCTCCACACCCCTGTAAACTATTCTGCTAATCTACTAATTCAGTACTTTTACTGGCTGGTTTATAATCTGCTTTTCTTTGCCTGGTTGAACAGTTAATTTTATACCCATTCATGTAGTTATTAAATTTATGTTAAAAATGTTTTTCCTTTTCTCTGAATGAAAGCTCTCATTATACAGTATGTGAAATCACAAGAACAGGAGTTTGCATTTCTCTGCTTTTTCTGAGCCTGTTTAGCAAACCATATTCATATTGACAGGTACTTTAACTTTTTTTAGACTGAACAGTTGTGGAAATAACAAACACTAAACAATGCAAAATTGATGGCTGGGGGTGTTTCGATTTCCAAACATAATCCATGTTTTATGTTGATTGAGCGCTCTCTCTTTTTTGCTCATAACTGTGTGTGTAGTGGCAAAACTGAAAGATTCAAACTTCTGGATGCATTAAATAATGTTCTCTGACTTGGCAGAAACCCTGAACTGAGGAAGCATATGAAGTTGTATTTTAACTGGAAAAGTTATAGTCATTTAGTCAAATTGTGTGCAGTGTTTCCAGGAAACAAGAAAAAGCACTTTAGATATAGACTGTTGTGGTTCGATATATGCAAATATATGCACCTTCAGAATTCTTTTGACTTGTTTCCCTGTTCTGTTACATCGTTTATTACAGTTTTACTCTTGGCAGACCCTTTTATGACATTTGTCATTTAGCTTTACAAAATTCTCAGATTACATGAGAAGTATTTTACGCTGTAAATAATTTTATTATTACTTCACCATCATCTTTTTCTTCTATAATAGAGGGGTTCAGATTACAGAGCACTATCCGAGTAATTCTGCATGACATCATTTTGGAAAACTGTGTTAATGTACTAGCAAAACAGTCCATGACTGTAATAGGAAATTGAGGTTGTGGATTTTAAAACTAATGCCAACATACCATGAAAGAGTTGGGGCAGCAGAGAAACTGAAGGTAGAAATGTGAATAAGTCTCAGCATGTTAATGAAAGCTCTCATTGTTTACACACTAGCCACCTGGAATCCTGTGAAGAGGAGAGGCAGTGCATTCCTGTCTACTTTATTAGGAAATTATTCTCCCTCCTAAAAAGCTGCCAAGCTGAGTATACCTGAGTAGGATTTGTCAAGTGGGTTTTAAAAAGTTATATTGTGTCTCTAAGAATGTGCGGAGACACTGTGTAGAGCAGGGGTCCCAAACTTTTTGGGCTGTGTGCTGGTCACGTGGTTCAGGGGGCTGGTCACTATGGCCTGTGGGCTAGATCCAGCCCTCGATGCCAATTCATCACAAAGCCCTTGTTGCTTGGCGGGTGTGTTTTACTTCTGCTTCCAGGAGCAACAAGGGCTTCGCAGGCCAGATGGATTGGTGTCAGGGCAGATCCAGCTCACGGGCTATAGTTTGGACACCCCTGGTGTAGAGCGTTCCTTCATGCAGAAATGATTCCTCTCTACCTGCAATCAAAACCGTGCAATAAAATGGTTCACATCCAAGCATTTTAGGAACAATGAACAGTAGCACATTGCCATCTATATCAGAGAAAAGAGATTTTCATTCTTTGTATTTTTTGGCTGTTATACAACAGGTTTTTTTTCTTTTTCATGTTTTGCAGATAATACCTCTGACTCAAGATGACTCCTTTGTTTAGAATGCTGCTATTAACTTGCCTGACCTGTGTGGGACAGATACAAGCAGAGTTTTTCACCTCTATAGGTATGGGAAAAAAAACACTGACAAGTTGGTACAATGCTGCAATATAGCCTTGAGGAACCGTATTTGTAAGTAGTTAAAATACGGTATGTTCAGTGATGGGATGTCAAAAATTCTACTACCACGCCATGACGTCATGGACGTCATGGGCGTGGCCAATGTCATGACGTCATGACGTCATGGGCGGAGCCAATGTCATGATGTCATGACGTTGTGGGCAAGGCCAAAAATAAAAAAAATAAACATGCACACAGACCCGTAAATAACTTAAAGAAATAAAATAAATAAATAAATAAAATAAAAATTAAATAAAAGTACAACCACCCACCCAAAACACAAATAAATCACCCACCCACCCTAAATATAAAAGCCTCACTTACCTTCCTTGGCGCCGACGAACCTCCATGTGGCCCGGGGCCACCCGGCAAGGCACGCTGCCCCCGACTGTGGCCGTTTCCTCCTACGAAGGCCGCGGCCGGCCCTGCATCCGCCGGCCACGGCCGCCACAGCCCCTGCCTGGCCACCGAACTCCCACGGGCACGTTGGTGCCTGGCCGCGCCGTCCGCCCGCGCCGCGCCCTCCTAGGGACTTGGGCCCAACAAATCCCCGTGCCCTGGGTAAGCCCGGCGGGGCTCGCCACTGCCGCATCGTCTTCTGCTGGGCGCCTGCTGCTTCCTCGGGCCGTTGCCTTTTCGGCCCCGCCGGGCTTACCCAGGGCATGGGGGTTTGTCGGGCCCAAGTCCCTAGGAGGGCGCGGCGTGGGCGGACGGCGCGGCCAGGCACCAACGTGCCCGTGGGAGCCAGGTGGCTGGCTAGGGGAGGTGCCCTTCTCTTAGGGCTGCCGCCGCTGCTGCCGGAGCCACTCTAAAAAGGGGCGGCTCCAGCTTTGGAAGATTTTTTTTTTTTTAAATTGGAGCTAAAATTGCTCCAATTGACTGCGCATGTCCAGAAACTCAATCTGACGCATGCGCAATGTGTCAGATTGAGTTTCTGCACATGCGCAGTCAATTGGAGCCATTTTAGATCCAATTTTTTTTAAAAAAATTCTTTCGGTGAGGCGTCCGGAATCGGACGCCTCAAAAGTGGACTCCCCTCCCGGAGAACTCTCCAGGATTGGTCCTACCGGTTCCAGGATCCGTCTGGAACCGGGGACATCCCATCACTGGGTATGTTTCAAGAAGATTGCTACAGTACCATCTTCCTCTATTAGTGTCTCATTCTTGATGTCATTTCAGAACCCCAAAGAATAATTTTATCCTTAAGACAAGATGGGAGATGCTGTCACAGATCTCTGGTGTTTTACGGAGTTTGACCCTAAGAATGCAGAAATCATTGTTGCCACAAATGGCTGTTCATTTTTAGCTTTCCTCTAAAGATAAACAGCCTGATGAAGTGGATTTGACCCATGAAAGCTCACATTTAAATAAGGGAGTTAGTCTCTAAGGTGCCACAACATTTTTGTCTCTTTTTTTGCTGTTTTGTTTACTCTGATATGCTTACGCAGACTAACATGGCTCCCACTTCAAAATTTGTATGAAAAGTAGCAGAGGTGAAATTAATGTACAGATATAATGATGCACCTCATATCTGATGAGACATTGAACTGAAATCAGAGATTAAGTTTTTCTAGCATTTCCTTAATTCATTCTATGAAGGCACAGTCCAGTATGCAGTATTCTTTTCCTGGCAGAAGAGTGAGGAATGATGGCTCATTCTTTCTTTGGGATTTGGCTACAGCATTTTAGTTTTTATGAGCTCATTTATCATTGTAAGCTTAATAACATATTAAAAGCAAGCATACTGGGGCAGGGAGATGTACAATTTTTGCTAATACTTGTAAGAGCTGTGCAAATATTTTGTTTTTGGCATTTTCGCAGATCAGTATTAAATACTGTTTTGTTTTAAAATCAAACTATTTAAAAGGTTCTTCATTTTGCAGATTTTGTGATAGGTATGTCAGTTGTACAAAGGCAATGTATGCTTAAATGAATCTTGTAAATGATATTCTGTTAAATTTAACGATCCATGTTAGGAATTGGTTGTAAAATTCATAGATATTTTCTGTTGTTGAGATTGTAAATAGTTAATCTGAGGCTCTATAGCAGACCATATTAAACTAAGAATTCCAATTCTCATTTTAAAACCCAAGAATGAGGTCCAAAAAGGGTACTTGGCCTATACATGGGTCAACAACCAGAAGGTCTAAAAATATGGGTTTTTAAAAAGTTATTCGGCACTTTAAAAGTAAGTTTTGGGACTTCTGCAGCAAAAGAATCTGAGGTGCAATTACACAACTGGCCACAAGAGGGCAAAAATTGTGATCCCCCACCCCCAATTAGAATACAGTACATTGAAAATCAAGTTCTTCTATTTATTTATTTATTAGTCAGATTTATATTCCGCCCTACTCGCACAAGCGACTCAGGGCAGAGCACAACAGACATAAAATAAACCCCTAAAAACACAAAAAGAACAAAGTAAAATTAAAACCCATTTTAAAACAACTTCTCATTCCCTACACTAACCCACCGAACATAGGAATGAGGGTAGGAATGGGGGGGGGGGGAGAGATACAGAATGTTAAATAAGCCAGCGGGTGTGTGTGTCAGTAAACCCTCATTACCCCACACCATTCCTGCCAGCCAGGTTTTCAGGCCCTTTCTAAAAGCCAATAACCCCGTCTGAAGGCGCAGCTCCAGAGGCAGGTGGTTCCATAGAGTCAGAGCAAACAGGGAGAAGGCCCTCTTTCTTGTGCCAGAGAGTCGAGCCTCTCTGGCTGATGGAACCACTAAGGCACCTATCCGGTCCTATCTGGTGGGATGGACAGATACCCTTGGGGAGATGCGGTCTCTCAAGTATCCTGGCCCACTACCATATAGGGCTTTAAAGGTCATGACCAGCACCTTGAATTGCACTCGGAGACATACTGGCAACCAGTGCAGCTCCCGAAGCAGCGGGGATGCATGAGAGTAACGCCCACAACCCAACACCATCTGGGCTGCCACATTCTGGACCAGCTGCAGCCTCCGGATGGTCATCAAGGGCAACCCCATGTAGACCGCATTGCAACAATCTAATCTGGAGGTGACCAGGGCATGGGTGATTATGAGCAGGGAGTCCCTGTCAAGGAGTGTGCACAACTGGTGAATTACATGCAATTGTGCAAAGGCCCTCCTGGCCACGGCTGCAACTACTCATTGAGCAGGAGTCGTGAGTCCAGGAGGACCCCCAGATTGCGCACCGGGTCTGTTTGAGGCAAACTAGCCCCATCCAGAACCAAAGATGGCAACTCCTGTGTAGACCCGGGACCCCCAACCCACAGCCACTCAGTCTTGCCAGGGTTCAGCTGTAACCCATTGTCCCCCATCCAGACCCTCACAGCCTCCAAGCACCTGGATAGGACTTTGACTATTCTGGTTTGTTTTCAATTAATTCCTATGGAATACCACAAATGAAGAAAGAAGCTCTACAATGTAATCATGCCTCCCTTCCAAACTGGTGTAGAAAAAGAAAGGATTTTACTTATGTACATTCGTGGCCTTTGTCCCTGCTCCATGTGTCCAAGATGGAGGGAGAAAGCCATTCTCCTTCCTTGCAGGGGGAGCAAGAGGCTAGGCTAGAGCAACACTTCCTGCCTCAGTGCAATTGGCTGCCCACCCACTTTACCTGCAGCGCCACCACTGGTGGGTGGTGCAAGTACAGTTGAAAAAAAATCATTCAAATAATTAATATTACTGTATTTTAATGTATTTTAATTACCGTATATACATGAGTATAAGTTGACCCGAATATAAGCCGAGGTACCTAATTTTGACCTTGAAACCCAGGAAAATAGATTGACCTGAATATAAGCCGAAGGTGGGAAATGCAGCAGCTGCTAGTGAGTTTCAGTAATTAAAATACAGGGTTGATTTCTTCTAAGATCGACCTATTTTTTTCTCCTTGCTGTACAGAGTACTCTCAAAACTCTCCTCCAACACCACATTTCAAAGGCATCTATTGTTCTGCACTCAGCTTTCCTAATGGTCCAGCTCTCACAACTATACATTACCACTGGGAATACCATTGCTTTGACTTATAACAAAAAGAAGATATGTTCCACATCCTAATAAATGGGGTTCAAAGACGCTTTGACAGAAACAAATAAAAGAAAACCTTTCAAGTGGGAGAAGTGATAAATAAACGTTTCAGAAACTTTTTGCCCCCAAATTTCTCCCTATGGGAAGCCATTCTATGTTTTAAAAGAAATGCTTGCAATTAAGACTTACTGGGCTTTAACCTGGGTTCTGAGTGACCCTTTGAACATTAAGTGATCAGGCAAAATATACTGTTACATTTCCTCTGTATTTTTGGGAAATGCTTTATTGTGCCTCAAATTATTTTCAGGTAGCTTTTAAAGTACTGTAATGTAATTAAATAAATGTAATAAAGCAATAGAAACACTGACAATGAAACCTGGCAAAAGAGCATAAGCAGAACATACTGAGACTGTAGAAATGAAGCTCCAAACTCTTTTGTAGAAAAAATCTTACAGACTTAAACAAATACTTTTGAACCTCTTCTTTTTTTTTTAAATGCCTGCTAACACATAACTTTCTTCCAATAAAGGCCAGATGACAGACCTGATCTATGCAGAAAAAGACCTGGTGCAGTCATTAAAGGCATATATTCAAGAAGAAGAATCAAAGCTTGCTAAAATTAAAAGGTAAAAGGAAAATATATTTTTCCATTTTAATATAGTAAATCTGATTCCCCACCCATCAGATATTATCATAGCTATATCATCTTTTTTTAAGGGCTACAAATATTTAGGCAATTACCAGCTATTATGCCTTATTGAAGCCATTAGGGTTAACTTCTTCTAATTAAACTTGAACAGCATTGGCAGGTAAATAATGAAAGCATCAACTCAGAGGTTTCTCATTTGAAAAACAACTGGGGTTAAGCTTTCAGGTCTGTGTACTGAATGCACCTGTTGACCTCTGTGGCAACTGCAATAGTAATTTTATTTCTTGCCATGTTCACTTGATTTGCATACCTCAGAAATAAAATTGGTTATTTATCTCATTGCCTCACTGTCCAGTCTTAGAAAAAGTGGCTTTACAGTGCTCTGCTTTAATATTTTCTAGTTTGTTATTCTTTCTGTTTCTAGATGGTAAGATTTTAAAAAAGATAATTTGAAACTGAGTTGTATTAAAAGTTAAGACACTAGGACAGGGATTCTCAACCTGCACCCCATTTTGGATTATAGCTATTGCAAAATGGCTGTCTGGCCATCAAAGCTGTTTGAGGGAGCGTAACCCGACCCCCAGCTTTAAAAGGTTGAGAACTCCTGCACTAGGAGAACCTTTGGTTTAATTTTAATTTTTTTTAACTTCTGATGGTTTTAACTCTGACGTTTTAGTGTTGGGTTTTATTTTTGTTTTCATTTTGGATGTAAGCCGCCCAGAGTCGGGTTCTCCCGATTGGGACGGGGTATTAAATTTAATAAATAAATAATAATAATAATAATAATTTTGCCATTACCTAAAGGAATTTCATATTATTTAATTGAAATAATAAGAGCAACACCTGCACGTTGAAGACATTATCTTGGGCATTTAGCTTGTAGGCTTAATAAACAAAAGCACAAGTGGGTGAACAATTTTGTCTCCTGGGAGAACCTCAGAAGGCTTGGTTAAAATAATTGTCTGGGGTAGATTTCTCCAACATATTGTCACTTAGATCGGAGAGCTGGCTTTAGAAATGATAAGAGTTTTAGTCTGGAATACATGCAGGATCTGATTGCTCTCTTCACAGTACACCAACTCTGTCATATTGTCTTGTTATGAGCTGTGGAGACAGTCTTTGTTCACCAGCTTGCACAATTTTCTGTCCTATAGCGACTATCAGAAATTTCATATTTGAAACATAAATAGGTTTTGTGCGTCCGCTAAAAATGGTTTTCACCTAAATGTGGAAGGAATATGATCTGAATTTTGATCTCTTTCCTGCTCTACACTAGTTATTTTAACCCATTGCACCAGATGTTCCTTGTACATCCTTCCATGTTTCAACCTAGGCCAGTGATGGCGAACCTTAGCATTCTATGTGTTCTTAAACTTCAGTTCCCAGAAGCCCAAGTCTTTGTGCATCCACAAAGCAGTAAACCCATTTGTGTGGATCCACAGAGACTTGGGCTCCTGGGAACTGAAGTCCATCATGGTCCTAGGCTTTATATCATACAATTGGCATTTTCACCTTGTTTTGTGGGAGAACCTTTTGCAGTCCACTGGGCCAAGAGTTTTTCTTTGAGTATATCATACCTTTTATAGGTACCAAAGATTCCTTGATGGCCAGGAGAAAACTAAGAGCTGTTTATTTCTCTAAGCATGTATAGTTTAGTAATTGTTCTTAATCCAGTAAACATACAAAGGATGCCATACCAAGTAGGTCTGAAAAACTGTTCTATCCTTCAACACAATTATTAATGGTGTAGGATACATTGGCATCCAGGATGGGATGAGCTTGGATTCCAGTGATGATACAATGGGGAGTAGGTACAATTTAAACCCAGGACTAACCACAGAACTGAGCATTTCATCTCATTTTTTATTTAGGACCTAGAGGTTCCCAAAAAAAGGATAAAATGCTTCATCCCAGTAGGTAGACGTAACTGAGTATTAAAAACATGTTTCTAACCACATGCTCAGCCCAGCTGTTTAGTAAAGCAGTGCCAGAGTTGAATTTATAGTATCCTTAAGATGAAAACCTACTCTTGGCTTTCATGTGTCATCCCCCCCCCCCGTGATGTATATTGGGGGAGGAGACCTCAGTTGTTGCTGTTGTTACACCACTGAAAGTATGAAACATGTGCCTTAGTATGATGTGTAATAACACACTAGGAACTAGTTTCTGCCCTCAGTCTTATCACCCAGTTTTATCAGCATCATGTTTTCCTGATTGTGTTGAAATAAAGAAGCAACAATTAAAAACAAAAAATAATAATAGGCACTGTGGGAATTCACTTTGCGGTTCTAAAATGCAAGGTAAATTGTTGAATGGTATGGCTTAACATGGGTACATTGGTGGCTTAGTGGTCAAGACTCTGAACTTGATGACCTGAAGGTCGGCAGGTCAGCAGTTCGAGACCTGAGTGCTGCACAACAGTGTGAGCGCCTTGTCTTTCCCATCTCCCGCCAACCTAGCAGTTTGAAAGCAAGAAATTGCAAGTAGATAAATAGGTACTGCTGCGGTAGGAAAGGTAACAGCATTTTGTGCTGGCTCTTTGGCTGTAAATGGAGATGAGCACTGAACCCTAGAGTCGCGTATAACTTTCAAGCAAGGGAAACCTTTACCTATGTCATAACATAACAAATTAAAGAGGGAGGTACACTCTCAAAAATATAACATTACCCTTTCAGCATTTGTAGGCTAAAAATACATCTCTTTTCTAGTTGGGCTGAGAAAATGGAATTCCAGAGTGTCAAGTCCACTTCAGATCCAGAAGGTTATCTTGCACACCCTGTCAATGCCTACAAGCTAATGAAGCGTTTGAACAGAGAATGGCTTGAGCTAGAGAATCTGGTTCTCGAGGATACAGCTAAGGGTAAGGAATTTGAAAAAACAGGGTTTTTAAAAAAAATAGTAATGTAGAAAACAAGTCTCCTTTTTGTCTTGATTTCTTATCAAACAACCTTGTAAACTTGTTTGTCACTCGTAGCTATGATTTAGCCCTCAGAGAGGATTAGTCCCTCAGATAGCATGTTTCTGAGTCAAGGGAGATTGCTCTCTCAAAAACTGTGAGGGCAAGGTATTTCTGTGTGGTTTACACAACTTGAAATTGGGTTGTGCTACAACATCTTTTCTGGTTTTGTGTGTACTGCGAACCTTGATGTGGATATGCAGTGATAGTAACCATTTTCTCCCTCAGGGCAGTCCCTGTTTGCTTGCATCCAAACTTTGTCACTTACTATAGTAGGGTTCAAGACAGGAGAGTTTAATGCTCAGACATTTTGTGTGTGCTGAAGCTCAGCTATAACATTAGGTAGGGTGATGAAGCTTTGTTAGTCAGCAGATGCTACAGGCTGAAAAGAGAACGAGGAGGGTAGTAAAGTCTTGGAGGGCAGACCCTGTGCCCCCTGCTGCCTGTCCCCATTCAGATGTGGTATTGTGGAGAATTCTGCTCACTGAGTCATGTATTTACTTCTGCTGGCAATCCCATTGAGTTGAGTTCACTGTTTTATACCTTGAGTTTAATGGAAGAATCTTATTCTTCACCTCTGGCAGCAAAATGTTTAGAACCAACCGTGCTGCAATTATTTGCATAATTTGGCAAGGAGAAAGTTATACTTCCCCAAGTTGAACGTCTTCAGTTTCCTCAGAGGTTTTATTAAACAGTACAGAGACAGTCCACAACTAACTTTATAGCAAAGAAGACCTGATTTTATTTTACTTTAGGGCAGGATTTCTCAACCTTTTAAAGCCAGGGGCTGGGTTATGATTCCTCAGACAGCTTCAGGGGCTGGGGGGGCATTTTGCCCTTTCTCCACCACATGGCACTTCCTGGTGTAGTGGAGGCAGTGGGGGTGGGGGCCCACGTGAAATGGTGGTGTGGACCACAGGTAGTGAATCCTTGGTTTAGGGTATCACTCACTAGGTAGCTACTTTCTTAAACATATGTTTCTTATCTTGCCTAGCCAGAAAGTGCTGTCTTTGCAGAGTTGTCCTCAAAACCTAGTACAGTATGTGGTATCTTGGCAAACTACTTACAACTGGCCCTGATGAATAGGAATGCTCGCTTGAGCAGATCTAGTTCTCAGCAGGGGATAGTGGTGGTGGTGGTTCACAAATCTGTGAATTAAATAAATCTGAAACATTCAGGGAATGTGCTTTGTGGGACACAAGTTGCTGTTGGAGAGCCAGGTTGTTGAAATTGTTAGCATTTTTGGTTGGAGCTTGAAGTTCCACATTCTAGTCCCCACTGAGCCATGAAAGTCAACAGGTCACCTGGAGCCATTCACTCTTTGCCATCATCTCTACTGCACAGTCTGCTGTGATGAAGAGGAGAAGGGTCTTGTATGACACTTGAAGCTCATGGGGTGGTGGGTGGTGGGGAGAAGCAGCATATAAATTTAATAAATATGAAAAGAGCAAACCACCAATAAGAACTTGAGGCATCTGTGTAGATAACTTTCTTTTTTGCAAAAAAAAATTGGCTGCTTTTCGTGCTGTGCTTTATTTGGTGACAGTGGACCATTATGATTTAATTCGGCTAACCAGAGGTGAATTCCAGTGGTTTGTCACTTTGCAGAATAAAGAGGTTGCAATCACTTTATTGTATGATGCACTGTTTCAGATCAATTATATGTGGCTATGCTTGGCTAGATTTTCTTTTAGAAATACAATCATGCTTATCTTTTTTTTTCTTTTTTGCAAATCAGGTGGGGGTTTTTTTTCAAAAAGAAAGAACTGGTAGATTTTGTTTGTTTGTTTAGCACTTGAGTATCAAGGCGGAAATTCAGTTTTGCAGAAATCAACCGCATGAGGGTTTGGGAGAGAGGGCATGTGTTCAGTGGCTTTCAAGTGTGCAGTTTCAGGCAGGATTGGTAACATATGTTGCACCATTTTGCTGCAAGGGAAAAAGAATCTCTTGAAGCTTTGACAGAACAACAACAACAAAAAGACTGTGTTCACTGACAAAAGGGTCTGTGCTGTAAGCACCAAAGATAGAAGATAATCCTTTCACATTTAATGTTTCATGTTTCCCTTCCCTTTAAGATTATTGGCCAAATGTAAGTACTGGGAGTGCAGCCAGGTTTATCCCATGACCTGCTCTGAAATGCTTTGTGTTTGAGGCTTTTTGTTTTCCAAGAGAATTGCCTGCATACACTGGCTGAAATCCTGTTGCTTAGTGTATGAAGTCACCATAGAGCAGACATTCTCAACCTACAGGCCGTGGGCCAAACCTGGCCTCCGAAGTCTTTTCATCCGGCCCCCGACATCCTTCTCATTCCTGCTGCTCCTGGAAGCACCAAAACCCAGCAAAAATGCACATTTTCAGCGAGTTCTCACATGAGATATCGCAAGACTTTGACAAGATCTTGTGAAATCTCACTGAGATCTTGCAAAAAACATGCATTTTCACATGAGAGCTCAAGCGCAATCATGTGACCGGCCTGTAGAGCCATTCTGAGGCGAGTGATTTGGCCCCACCCTGAAAAGGTTGAGAAAGCCTGCCCTAGAGTAAGCCAACAGAAGCAGTGGGATTTTGGTGAGTCAACTCATCCATACATTCAGTTGGTTCAAACAGGCCTATTCTAGTTGCACTTACTTTAGTGTAGTAAATGGTGTCTACAATACCATCTAGCCATCTTTTGCCCTGCAACTAAAGTCGGCCCATTTAAATCAATGGAACTTAGAGAAAGGTCCTCCACTGGTCTACTTTAGTATAACTGACTATACTAAACAACAGGATTTCAGCCACTTTTTGCTGGGTCACATAAACTGCACTGCATAAACTGTACTGGAGTAGGATTATAGGGTGCAGGAAATCCAATATATATTCACCCTCCACCACCTTAGCTGATCTTTGCAATTTGAAGCAGTTAGAAAAACAGTGCAGCTTGATGCCCAATTTGCAACCTATATCTTCCTAAACTACTTCACTTTCCCCCCCTCACTAGTGGATCTGAACCATTATCTTGACGACTTCTAAAGCTTTAGGCATGTCTTCAGAAAATACCATTTCAAGCAGATTCCAGAAACAGAGACAGCTGATGAAAAAAAAACAACCAAGATTGTTGTTATTTTATTTTTTAGTGGAATAAGTTTCTAAGAATGAGTAGTTCTTCAAAGATCTGGTGTGGAGTGATCTTCCAGGAGATGGCAGTTTCCAGATGTGTTGGACTACAAGTCTCAGATGGCTGCATGTTGATGACAGTTCAAGTTCAGGTCATTGGGGAGGGGAGAGTGTCAGATTAAGGGAAAGTGTTGTAGAGCCATCTGCTGTAAAAGACAAATGGCCTTTATTTTTATCAGCTGTTTCCTTTTGTGGAATTTTCTTGAAATGCTATCTTCTGGAGACTATTGCTTCTGAGGTCTTGTATGAGAGGGCATTATGTTGTTTTTAAAAATATCAGACACATTATTTCTTCCTGCTATGTCTACGAATGCACACTAATAAATAATACACCTTGTATGTAGCTAGTATTAGGTTAGTAACCTCTAGTTGAATTTGAGCCTGAATCACAAATGTTGAAATTCCATGTTTCTTTTTATTTATAATAAAAATTGAGTATAAAAAGTATATACAGTATTAAAATTATATAATGCAAAAAACTAAAGTATATACTTATGATTGAGTCAGACAACCAGCATTTTACTCACTGTGAAATACTGCCAGGTAGGCTCCATTTTGAGAACATTTCCTTAACTGGTAATTCTACACAAAGTGGCAGGCATAGTCCAGGGCATTGCCATACATAGGGAAAATGGGAAATTGCAGTTAAATGTACCTCTGTGTACAAAATATCCATCCCAAATTTTTACAAATTGTTTACAAAATATTCTCTACATGTTGGCCACCTCTTTCTACACACGTACGAAGTCTCCTCCCCCCCCCCTCATGACGAACACTTTCTGAGACATCTGCTATGCAATTTTGCCTATGTATGATGACTTTTGGGACACCCTGTATTACCAAGACACTGTTAGTTCAGATGTAGTATTGAAATCATTTGTCTGGTCTTGAGGTTGTGTGCTCTTTCCTCCTCTCCCCATCCTACTCTCCTGTGCTCCCATTGTCTTAGTTGAGAAAACTATAATTATCTACCACATTCAGAATAGCCAGGATTAATTATTGTTATTACTGTTGCCTGAACATGGATTACCAGTCTGGCTAGGTTATTCTGCTATGGTAATAGATTAGACAATACTACCAGTGACTTAGCGCTGAGTGTCAGGCAGTGGTTAACTCATCTGACCACCCTGAGGACTAACAGCCTTGGGTGGCGAAGTCACCAGGGAAGGGTGATGGTCCTCAAGTGGATTAAATTCCACTCGAGTCCATCTTGACAGTGGGCAGCAGCTTCATCAATACTGGCCTGGGGCTGAGGAGGACTTTGTGTGCCAAAATGGCTCAGAACCAGAAAGTGACTCATAGAACTGGATTAGTGGTATGGAGGTCATGATGTGATATGGAAGGCAGATGAACGGGCACTGCATTATATTCTCAGGACAGTCTTCATGGCTGATCACCATGAGGATCACCAATATTCAGATTCGGATGTAGCAGAAGAAGAACATGGATTGCCTTTAAATCAGAACGGCAAACCATACTTTGATTAAATGAGTTTATAGTTATAATAATGTGGAGGCAAAGTATTGTCTCCAGCCAAGATTTGAAAGGTGGGCTCCCAACATGGAGCACATGTGGGAAAAGGCACAATACATAGCTTAACTTTGACATTTATTCAGGACCACTGTGGGTAGCACTCATTTCCTGTACAGTGACACAACCACAAAAGGAGGCAGTTTTCCTCCATTGCCTAAAACCTTTTTTTCTTCCTCACTTTCTCCTTGCATACGTAGCTCATGAATTTTTATCTTCTTGCTGAGTAGCTATGAACAATGTATTTTGTGTGATTTTAAAGAGTATGATGGGAACATATTTTATGTTTGACTTTGAATTATTTGGAATCCACAGAGGATATGCTGTAGAATAGAGAAGATGGTCCCAATTATAGATCATTGTGGTATTGACTGTATGCATGTGAGGCACATGGTACTAACTGTTTCCATCTTGTTGCCAATATAGGTTTTATTGCAAATCTCACTATTCAGCGTCAGTTCTTCCCAAATGAAGAAGATGAGACTGGAGCTGCTAAAGCATTAATGCGCTTGCAGGACACATACAAGCTGGATACTGAAACAGTTTCAAAGGGGGAATTTCCAGGTAATTATTGGAAGCTGTTTACTAGCTTTAGTGTGTATATTCTCTATATTTTGGCTCCTTATTTAATACAAACAAACATTGTTTTCTGAATAGTAACTCCTCTCAAACAAAGCTACTGGCAGTACAGTGGCAGTTTATGTATATTTCCAGAGTTATGATTAGCTGTGTAAAAGGCCTCACTTTATTTTAGAAACAAATATTTCAGGGTGCCACTTACAGCCCCTGAAATCAGAGGGACCCACTCCTAATTTGTTTGCAGCTAGTTCATCAGTAAGTCTGAAGGAGGAATAAAAAGACTGTTTCCTGGCTTCTCATAACAGTGGCACCAATTTCCATGGAGCTTATTGGGGAATAAGAACACATTTAGCTGCTAAGTGTGACTATGAGGAAGAGGTGGATGTGTGTGTGTATGCATACACCTGATTGTGTAGCTTCTGCCTCCCATACTGGAATCAGAAAATAATTGTGCATCACTGGCTTGTTTGTTCAAATCTAGAACACCATCACAAAGCTGCAAAACTGAATGTGTAACTATAGAATGCTCATTCTCTTGCTATGGAATGTGCTGTGATTTAGTTACATTTCAAATAAAGATGCACAATCTGGTTCCTAGAATGTATTCTACTCATTAATGCAAGGCACAGTTTTCCTGCTTTAAACTATCATCATCATGTGCTGTCATGTCAATTCCAATTTATGGTGACCTTCTCCAGGGTTTTCTAGGTAGAGAATATACAGAAATGGTTTATTTTTCCTTTCTTTGGGGATGTCTTCATCTGAATCTAGTTTGTTTCTTTTTCTTTTTATCTTGGTTTTAAATAACATCATTTGCATGCTGTCATGTCAGTTCAGACTTCTGGTGACCCTTTCCAGAGTTTTGTAAATACAGAGTACACAGAAGTACAGTAGTTTACTTTTCCCTTCTTCTGGGGGTGCCCTGGGACTGTGCAGTTTTCTCAAGGCCACACAGACTGGATCTTCTCACAAGAGGCGCAGTAGAGAACAGAGGCCATTTCCCTCCCTTTATTCATACTGATGCCAATACACATTTCAGGCAGAAAAGAAAGTTGAAAGGCTACACGCACCTTTAAAAGTCCTTTTCAGTATTAAACTTCATGCACTCAAGTTGTAGATGGAAGCTTAACATGTTTATGTGCTATTTACTTCCATTGTTTTAGATGTTTTGCATGTATCAAAACCACCTCAAGGAAGCTTCATATATATATATAAACCCATTTTGGATTATAGCTATTGTAAACCTGTAATTTTTCTGAGGCTCATGAAGGGAAGCAAGGTAACAAATTTAATAAACTAACATGTTCAAGAAATGATTAGTTTAGAGAATTTACCATAACTACAATTCTTAAATTAATAACTACACTAATTTAACTTTGCCTCCAAATAGTTATAATCATCAGCTTCCCTGTAAACTCATCCATGTGAGCAACAGAAATGAACCCCAAGCTGATATGATTGAATAATGGCTTTATCCATGTTCTGTGACATTGAAGGTTCTGTGAAGTTATTCAGGTGGTTCTGTACAATACTCAATATAGTACAACTTGGTAATAATATTTTTTAAAATGTTGTCCTTACTTCATTTTCAGAAGTTTCAAATGTTTTATTAATTATGAATTAATGTGTTATTAAAACTATTCAGCAAATTTCTTAGGTAATTGTTATTAACTGGTTAAAGTTAATAAACTGTCTTCAATGATTCAGCACTGGTATGCTAACACTAGGTGTTTTCAAGGTAGAGAAGGTGCTGACTTAAGGTCTCTGACTCATCCTAAACTTCCACACAGGGATATTGTTCTTCATATGACAATGTTAGGTCCTTGGAGGAGGAACAGGATGGAAAGATGGTAAACTTGTATAATGTAAACAAAACCCTTTTATTTTATTTTTGTGTGTGTCAATGTCAGATTAGTTGCACTGTGTAGTTGCAACATAGCAGTGCTACATTGCTCTCTACTCCGTGAAATGTACATTTGTATTTTTGGGTTTGAAATCCATGTGTGCAGATGTGCTTTACCTATACTTTCATATGTATCTGATTTACACTGTGTTCCTTTAAACAACAAAGAATTTGCCCTTGAATGGAGAAGGTTTTCAGTTTTGAAGAGGCAGCCCTTCCCATTGTTGAAGTACTGTACTGTATAATGTATCCCAAGACTGGGGAGTCAGTGGGCTCAGAAGAGGCTTGCTTTAGGTCATTTATCCTTTGCAGTCAGCTGTTGTTTTTGTATCTTTGAAATATGGGAAGAGGGAAGCTTGCCAAGGATATTTTGAGAGAAAGGAATCTGGATCTGAAATATACCCCCTTCTATTACTCTCCATGATGCCAGGAGTGCTATATCAAAAAGAATTGTAGGTTTGAGTTTTCAAATTATTTGCTGCATGCATTCCTGCAGTTATACATGTCATCAAAGAACTGAGGGGGAAATTACATCCTCTCATAGGGAATGCTAATTATCTCCATTCTGAAGTACAGAAAAGAAGAAAATGCCTGTTGCCTCCCCCAGTCCTTTCAAGTTAATGTTCACCTGGTAATTTGACAAGTGTTTTGAGGGATCGAGATATAAGCACATATTCTTGGTGATGTGAGTAGAGCACACCTAAAAAGTGGGGGCAGTCACCCATTTCCTGTTTCCTGAGAATAGATACTCCCCAGAAATTCAAGGTTGCATATAAAAATACTACTGCTTGGAGGAGCCAGTCAAAACACCCTGAATAGACAGGCAATAAAATTTTTCTTATAGGGGGGAAATGCAGTCCAAGGTCAATAAATGACAATAAAGAGTCAGCAGAGATAATAACAATGGAGGAAAAAACACACAGAGCACAATACTAAACAGTCCAGATTCCCCATGGACCACAGCATGCCAAGCTCCTATGTCATCTTTGACAAGTGTACCCTTAAGCTATATTTAGCATTTTGTCTCCACACATTGAATGTGCAAGAAATAGGAACTTATAAGGTTCTCCTGCTAGGAGCCAGACCATAGGCCAAGGGTGACCAACCTATGGCCTGTGGCACCATTTCATGTGGCCCACCACCACCCTCGCCACTATGGGAAGCAGAAGTGGACACATTTATGACAGCTGTAAAACACGTCTGCACATGCATAAACGTGTCTGATGTAAACGCCGTAAATGCACCCACAGCTGTCATAAACATGGACACATTTTACGGAAGTGTTTACAGCGAGAGGCACCACATGACTGGCCCACTCAGCTGTTCAGTGTGTGTGGTTTGTCCCACAGGGTGAAAAGATTGGGAAGCCCTGCTATAGGTTCAGGTGTGCAGGCGGCTTGTTCCTGCAGAGACCAATTCCTCCTTGGGAAGATCTTGTTTGTAAGAAGGTCTTTCCTTGGGTTTTGCATTCCATCTGAGGGTCTTGTACCTAGTCCTTAGGAATGGGAGTGGAAAGTCAACGGATTCTCATCTGAGTCTGGGCCACCCTCTTGTGGAGATATGGTATCCCATACCCCAGAGGGTCCAGGGGCTGTTGGTTCACAAGTTCTTCTCCTGATGGCTTCATTTTGTCCTTGCTAAAAGGCTTCTCTAGTAAAGACATGAAACTTGCTCTAGTCATGAACTATAAGATACAGAATTTGCATCTGCTGCTAATGTTTCAAAGCATCATATGCACGCGCACACACACAAACATCTTACTTCAAATTGATTTTGGAGGATTTCTTGGTACGAATTAAGTAATTTTTAAAACTCTAAGGGACTTTTCTGTATCCTTAGCATGCACATGCAGCATAATCCATTTGAAAACTAAAGAAAAGTGAATAGATATTCTGAAAGGTGGTTTTAGTGTACACGAAATAAACAACCTTGTTTCCAAGGCAAAAATGTTATGTTTTTAAATATTCAGGCCCTTGACATTTGGTTTCTGTCAATTCAGGAACAAAATACAGATCAATCCTGACAGTGGATGACTGCTTTGGCATGGGGAGAACAGCTTACAATGATGGAGATTATTACCACACCGTGCTGTGGATGGAGCAGGCTTTGAAACAGCAGGATGAAGGTGAAGAGGCAACTATTACCAAAGCAGAGATCTTGGACTACCTCAGTTATGCCATCTTTCAGCTTGGTGATATACGCAGAGCGATGGAACTCACCAGAAAATTGATTTCCCTTGGTAAGAAGAATAAATGGTTAATTCTTTTAGTTTCATGGAAAGTGCTTACAACTCAAGTACTATTATGTTTATGGAGCACCATGTGCTGCCTTTTGCATTTTAGTAAACATTTAGGGTGCAGTTCATTTGTACAGTAAATTCAGGCACAATTTGACTGAGTGCTTTCCTAGTTCCCAGTATCTCTAAAGTGGCACAGTATATTAGGATATTGGGTGGAATGGGGATATTAGTGTGCCCCAAGTATCATACTGTTAGATCCAGGTTTCTGATAGTTTCATAAATATTATTTCCTGTGGAGACAGTTTTCTTTGTGTTTTGGCATTGTTTCTTTATTTGTTTTATAAATCCAAAGATGTATTTTGGGGGCAAAACAATGATCCATTGAATGACTTTCTAGGTAACTTGAAGTTACTGATATGTCTGCTTATTCCATTTATGAAAGATGCTTTTAGGAATCTTAGCAGGACTGGGTTTAAGTTAGTGTCTATCATAATATGCCTAAAATTCTTCTAATGTTTCTTTTAAGAGATTTTGAAGAAATATCCATGTTAGTCTGTGCAAACGTATCGGGGGGGTGGGGGGGTGGAAAAGACAAAGATATGGCATCTTAAAGTTTGCTATATTTTAATGTGAGTTTTCATGGATCAAGTCCACTTCCTCAGCTGTATGAGTGAAACTACAGGAATAACATATTTATACAGTTGTCCCTTGCTTAAAGAGCATAATGCGTTCCATCGGATTGCTCTTTAAGCAAGTTTGTTTTTTAAGCTAAACAACATTGTAAGTGACCAATTGTGACTTCTGGTGGGGAGAGGATTGTGAACCCCAATTTATTTGTTAAGCGAGTTTTTGGTTGGTTTTATTTGTTAAGTGAAGTGAACATTCAGAGAAAATTCTGCTCTTTAAGTGAGTTACTCTTTAAGCGAGGCGCTCTTTATGCAAGGTTTGACTGTATATGGGCTTATGACCAGGTGGAGATACAGATAATGGATTAAACAACAATGATTCAATAGTAAGAGTTAGGCTACTGTTCACAGTCTGATAGCCTATTCTGTTACTAATGAACCACCATGGAGTCATGTATAAATGTGACAGTCATAAGCCACAACATCTTTGCTATTTTTTGTAGTTTTGAGTTTTTGAGAAGCAAATGTGTGATTTTTTTTAAAAAAAATGTCAGAAGCACACAAAGGTGCTTTCTGGGTTGAAAGGATTTTTGCTGGAAGAACTCCACTCAGGGGACACTTGAATGAGGTTCTTTTCATGTCCCCAAGATCTTTTCCCACCTAAGTGGTCTTTATTTATCTACTTGCAATTTCTTGCTTTTGAAATGCTAGGTTGGTAGGAGCTGGGACAGAGACAGGTGCTCATTCCATCATGCAGTACTCAGGTCTTGAACTGACGACTTGTCGACCTTCCATCTAACAAGGCAAGCTTCTTAACCACTGAGCTACACATAAATAAAATGTTTGGTACCCTGACAAAGTGGTTGTTTGTTAGTCTAGCTGTTAAACAAAATATGATCTATTATGTTGCTCTAGGGTTTTGCATTCTACTTTGGCTGTCTTGTCCTTGAAAGTTAATGAAAAATCTGGATGAGTAAATTATTTACATTGAATATGAACATGAATAATCATGCAATTGCTTTTGCCAAGCTTTCTGTACTTTTTGAGAAATCACAGTTCATTAACATCAATGCATATAATTGGAGTAGTATGACAGAGACCATATAATTGGAGTAGTATGACAGAAACCTTATAGAAACACATGGTGGTGTTGGCAGATACAGAAGGTTTATTGAGTCACTCTTTTGATTCCTGACATCTGATCCCAGTCTGTCACTTGGACAAAAAGTTTTGAAAGCCAGCACAAAAATTAACTTTATTTCTGTCTGCAATCACTCACATTAACAATGATGTGCTGACTTTTGTTCTGTTTTAATAAGTATTGAGTAAATTTCTCTTTCCCTTTCCATCCCAACCCCCAAATATGTATTTCAAATCTTAAATCATCACAAAATGAACATTGGCTGAGACATTTTGGAAGTTGTTGTCCAAAAAGTAATATTTTCAAGGTCTTACTCCAGTGCATTAAAATGCCTGCATTTATCTGCTACATTTTCTACCTAGCCAGCTCTCCATTTCATCTACACCAGTGGTCAGCAAACTTGGCTCTCCAGCTGTTCTTGGACTTCAATTCCCAGAAGCCTTGATCAGCAGGAGTGCTGACTTGGGCTTCTGGGAATTGAAGTCCAAGAACACCTGGAGAGCCAAGTTTGCAGACCCCTGATCTACACCAATGGACCTCAGACTTTTTAAGCTGGGGGTTGGGTCACACTCCCTCAGACTGTTAAGAAGCCCAGCACACCTCCAAAATCCCACACACACACCCCGCTCCCCTGCTTGGAGAAGCTTCATCGTGTGGGTGAAAGAAACCCACTTGTGGCCACTTCCACCACCACTGCCTCAATTCTTATCTCCTCCACTTGTCTCGGTGTCCCTAAGGGCACTCCTTAGCAAGGCTGATGTTGTAAGCCTTACAACATCCACCCTGCTATGGATCACAGTTAGGGACATGCCAAGCCAAGTGGAGGAGACAAGGATTGCGGTGGTGGCAGCTGGAGTGAGGGTGCAGGTTGGATAGTTTGGTGCCGTGGGCCATAAGTTAAATTACCTGTTAATTGCCTATTTTGATAAATTATAGAAATTTCAACAACCCTTTCTCTTATTGTTGTACAGTTGAAGACTTTAATTCTTTTTCTCAAATGGTTCTCAGTGCAGTTAATAAAACTATACAGTAAAACCTCATATAACACTAAAACCTGGTTCCACAAGTCTTCGTGTTATATGATTTTTCGTGTTATCTGATCCTCTATGGGATCCATAGAGATACATTGTAACCACACAGGCTTTCGCGGTTGTTATCTGAAGCATCCCATAGGATCTTAATGTTATCTGATGCAATTCTTCCCCCCAGATTCCTTGATGTTATGCGATTTTCGTGTTATTCGATACTAATGTTATATGAGGTATTACTGTACTAATAAATGTTTATTTATGCTGAATGTATTGCCCCATTCCTCTTCTATTATTAATATCATAAGAACCATCTCCTCATTATTACTTACAGACATCTGTTGTTGATTCCAGGGATTAACATACTGATGTTGAATTTTAAATTGCAATAGGGAAAAATCAGATTATAGCACTGTTGATGGAATTTATTTTAAATAAGCTTAACATGTTCTCAAGTCTTTTCAGCCCAAGAACATCTGTCTGTCCCATCAGAGTAGACCGGAGAGGCTCTCTGGTTGTGCCATCAGCTAGAGAGGTGCATCTCTCTAGCATCAGAAGGAGGGCCTTCTCCATGTCTGCCCCGACCCTATGGAACCTCCTTCCAACTGATTTGCGCCTCTAGACAGAGCTGCTGCCCTTCAGGAAGTGTGTAAAGACATGGCTGGCGGGGCAGGTATGGGGTACTGGCCATACAGGCAACCCAATCTGCTGGCTCATCTGATTACTTTTTTAATCTTTAAACTCTTCCACATTTTTAATATTTTAAATTTTATGTATTGGTCTGGATTTTATCAACAAATTTTATTGGATTGTTGTGTTTTTATTGCTGTGTTAGCCGCCCTGAGTTACTTTGCGACTAGGGCAGCATACAAATATGACAAATAAATAAATAAATAAAGTAGAACTAGTGTCTAACATATGTTGAACTGTAGAATTAATCATTTCATCTCTCTTTACCACACACTTCCTGAAAAAGAACTATACTTTCTGTTTACAGCATGCCATTACATTCTCTTTTATGTGATTGAGTTGGAGCATTTGTTGGGTAAATCACTGTGATCATGAATTTATCACTTTTTAAATTCAGTAACATGTGCCCCTTTAAAGCAAAGAAATGCTCTGTATGGTTTATCTTCATTCTCATAGAGAAACAGTGCATTATGGTGTCTCCCATTTTTACCTTTGTTTCAACCAGACTCAAACTGGAACTTAAATTGACTCCTGAGAATGATGGTTCTGTATTTTATTTTTAAAAAGAACTAGCAGTGCTGGGAGAGAGAGAAAAAGACAAAACAATGTTTCAGGTTTTTGTTTGAGGCCTTGTACTTTTGAAGTAGGAATTTGAATTTATTTTATTTATTTATTTTCTAATTTGTGTTGCTGCCCAACTCGGAAGACTCTGGGCAGCTCACAGAAAATAAAACCAATTGCAGTTTAAAAAGCAATTAAAAACCCATTAAAAACTACTGACAAAAGTTTAAAATGATTAAAAGACAGTATGTGTGTTCTACTAAATTAGCCAGCAGGCCGGGGTTACTACATCACTGGTACCCCACACCTGCCCTGCCAGCCAGGTTTTTAATCCTTTCCTGAAGGGCAGCAACTCTGTCTGGAGACGCAGCTCCATTGGCAGGAGGTTCCATAGGGCCAAGCAGACACTGAGAAAGCCCTCTTTCTGGTGCTAGAGAGATGCGTCTCTCTAGCAGATGGAACAATTAGAGAGCCTCTCCGGTCTGTTCTGATGGGATGGACAGATGTCTTGGTAACAGATGATCTCCCCCAATGGCTTCATGTAGATGTTAAATAGGAGAGGTGAGAGCACCGAACCCTGAGGCACCACATATTGGAGAGGCCTAGGGCTGGGCATTCCATCCGCCAACAACACTGACTGGGTCTGGCCCTTCAGAAATGAGGCAAACCAGGACCACATAGTGCCCTGTATCCCCATTCCTCGAAGCCATCCCAGAAGGATACCATGGTTGATGGTATTGAAGGCCACTGATAGGTCAAGAAGAGCAAGGACGGACGGAGAACCTCCATCCCGCTCCCACCAGAGATCATCCAACAGTGCAACCAATACAGTCTCTGTACCATATCTGGGCCTGAATCCTGACTGAAAAGGGACCAGATAATCCACTTCATCCAGGACCTCTTGTAACTGCCATGCCACTGCCTTCTCCAAAACCTTCCTCAAAAAGAGCAGGTTGGATACAGGCAGGTAGTTGACTAGTACTGTAGGGTCAAGCAATGACTTTTTCAGGAGGGGGTGCACCAAGGCATGTTTCAATGTGGCGGGCATACCCCCTCCTGCAAAGAAGAGTTCACAATCGCTCTGACCCAACCGCCTGTCACCGCTCTGGTAGTTTTAACTAACCAGGAGGGGCATGGATCTTATGCACAAGCAGTGGCACAAACAGAACCCAGGGACAACTGGATTGAATCGATCCCAAGTAACATGGCTAGGGTCAGGGGTTCCCAATCTGGATCCAGCCCATGGCCCCATGTCATGTCCCCCCCTCCAAGGCTTGAAAAGGTTGTGAGCCCCTGCCTTAGGTAAGGGCTCTTTCAAATACCACATCACCTAAAATAGGCCATTTTTGACCCCCCTCCCCCCTGTGACTTTCCATGACCTTTGACCAACTCCCCTAAATCACATGGTTTGAAGATTGATCTATGGCTAGCTGGATGCAAAAAGCAATGATAATTTTGGAGTCACGTAACTTCACGCCAAACCCCCCTCCCCCCATGACTTTCCGTGACTTTTGGTCGACCCCCTCCCTTCCTCCCTAAAATGGTCACATGGTATTTGAATGACCCCTAAATTCTTCCTGCCCTCCAAGAACGTCCTAATCACAGATTTTGAAATGGGCTATCTTTTCTTAATCCACAACTTTTCTAAAAATTTGGTCTGGATGGATGAGTGCATCAGCCACAAACATTGTAGCAGTGATCTAGGCTAGAAGATTTCCTCTGTTGATTCATGGGATGTTGTAGCCTAATGGTATTTGCTGTCGTATGTTTTGTTTCTCATCCAAGATCCCAGGCATGAGAGAGCAGGCAACAACATGCAGTATTTTGAGAAGCTGTTGGAGAACGAGACGGAAGCAAAGTCCATCAATGAGACCTCAGACACAACAGAGCCAAGAATATCTGGTGGAATATATGAACGGCCACAGGACTACTTACCAGAGCGTGATGTCTATGAGGCCCTATGCAGAGGAGAAGGTGTGAAAATGGTGAGAAATAATTCCAGAGTCTACAAATTTCCTATGAGAATGCACTCTTTAAATGGGTGTGTACTTAATTACTTTTAACTAGTGAAAAATTGAACACTCGTTTCAGGTCTATATATACCTGTAGTTTTTTTTAAATGACATTGTTCTGCACCAATAAATTATGGTGAAATAAAATAGTTCAGTCTTTTCTCCTCCCAATATCTAAAAGTATCATTTTTATTCTCAAACAATAGTGAGCTGTTTCCCTATCTGATAACTACATAATACCCATAACTACAACCTCAACTATCTTTATTCTGTTGTTGGTTTCAGCGAAGACCTCCAGTTGCATTTGTCTCTGAATTTCACGTTTCACCCAATTTTTTATATACCAATGCCATATCAAACAATATTACTGTCTTCTGAGACATTAGCTATTCCTTACAGCTATGTTTTATTAGTACATTTCTGGATTATTCATTCTGCCCACTCCTCAATTTTTTAATTATTGTTTTCCATTCACATGTAAACTATTCTTTTTTCAGTTTTTAAAAATATCTCTTGTATGCATATGATGATGGTAAAATTGTTACATTTGTAACAAGTGAACTGTGAAAGAGTTACTTTAGCATAGTAAATTGCAGTTATATTAAACCCATTTGAATCAATTGTTCTTATGGAAGAGCTGATTCCCATTGATTCAGTGGGCTTACTCTAACTGCAATACAGTGGGCTTACTCTAACTGCTAAACAACAGTATTTTGGGCAGTTATGCACTCTGATTATGGTGTTTTAATCAGCTTTAAATTCATATCTGCTCAATGAACATTATCTTCCTGTCAAAAACAGTAAATATATCTGCATCACAGTTGTTCCTCAGTCTCTCCCATAATTTACATGAATGATTTTGTATTTGATTGGGGAGGATCATCTTTAAAGTAGTGATACTTATCTGCATTTGTTTACAGACACCTCGGAGACAGAAAAGGCTGTTTTGCAGGTACCACAATGGAAACCAAAATCCCCACCTACTTATAGCACCATTTAAAGAAGAAGATGAATGGGATAGCCCACACATAGTCAGATACTATGATGTCTTATCTGATGAAGAAATAGAAAAGATTAAGGAGCTGGCTAAACCGAAAGTAAGTATCCTTTTCCTGCAGCCAATATATGCTGTTTCATCATTTCTATTAGTTAATACAAATAATTAACTCAAAGTTGGGCAATTTGCAGCTTTCCAGAGTTTGTGGATTACAGTTTCCAAAATCTATCTGCATTGACTGTGCTAGATAAGGTTGATGGGAGTTGCAGTCACTAGTTGTCCAGCCAGGAGTTGACATGTATTTGTAATGCCACCTCATGGCAGCTTTCTCACCTCTCCTGCCCTTTACTTTCTTTTCACTGGTGAAGTATATCAGGCTGAAAGACTATTCATGGTTTGGTAGGGATTTGAACCCAGGTCTCTTATCTAATATTTTTGTCTAGTTCCAATGAAGAATAATGTCTTAGCTCATGATCCATAGACTTGAATTTCTTCGTTTGTGTGTTGATTCATTCTCCACCTTTCCACTCCATAGAGCTCGAGGCAGCTTACATATATTCTAAAAAAATAAAAACAGATAAAACCACATTTAGCTAAACAATCATAAAATAATTTAAACCAGCTCTACCATAAAACCAATGAGATTAAGTAACTATATTAAAATCAATAAAGGATGCAACACATCAGGGCAAGTTAGACATCATATACTAGTCTTTAAAATATGTGTTTTTACTCCCTTCTTGAAATGAATCAGATTGGAAACAGATCACAACATGGAAGGATTTGGATTCCCAAGCCAGACTTTCTGTTGACTAGCAGCACCTCTCTCTTGTCAGAATTTAGCTTCAGTTGTTTACCCTCACCCAGCCCATTGTGTAAAGCTCACACAACATTTGAGAATCCTGACTGTTTCCTTGGTGTTGGGTGAAAGGAAGCACTTAATGAAGAACTTATTTTTGACAATTTTGGTCAATTCTAATTTGAAACAAAACAAAAGCTGAATTCTTTTGAATATACGCAACATTCGCTCCCTTTATATTCCACTGTCATGGCAAGATCAGAAGTTTCCAGTTGCAGTTAACCACAGTTTTTTGTGATCCCAACAGGCTCCAATTAAAGTGTGATCAATCTTAAATACAATTTGAGGAAGTCAGACAGCTTCACACACCACATTTTGAAAAGAGCTCATTTTGCTACTCCATACTTTGGATATAATGAAAAACTGCAGTTAGTTAAGATAGGTAGTGAAAGCTTCTAAGCTTCTTGTGGTCATTCCAGAGGAAGAACAAAGCATGCACCAGTTCAAGCTTCATTCACATAACACTTAATCAGGATTTAGGATTTAAAAAAATCTATGGCGAGATTTGAGTAAGACTACCTGGCAGAAGCCTTCCATATCATCCCCTGCTTGAAACCCATTAACTTAAGCTAATAAAATATGGGACCCTTCCTTGTTTCTTTTCTAGAAAGGCATTTTCTCTTCCATTGAATTATGACCCTTCTAGATAAATAGGGACCACTTCGGTGGGAAGGTAACAGCGTTCCATGCGCTCCGGTGTCTAGTCATGCCTGCCACATGACCATGGAAACGTCTGCAGAAGCAGACAATGCTGGCTCTTCGGCTTTGAAACAGATGAGCACTGACGCCTAGAGTTGGCTACGACTGGCTTTTGAGCAAGGGAAATCTTTACCTTAATGGTTTTAAAAGGGGCACCCTCACCTCATGGCATAAATTGCAACCTACCTAGATGATTCATCTGGATTATATTTTCTTGCTTCCATCAGTACAAAAACAGAAGGCAATAAGAAGTTCTTGCAACTCTCTTTCAGAAGTAGGCAGCTTGTGGCAGGAGGTGCGAAATGCAATCTTGGGGGTACATCAGGAGAGGTCAAGTGTTGCAAATAAATCACAGGCTGCATGTTTCCCATTTATTTTTCATGCCTTCTGAAATATAGATCCCATTAGATATTCACTTTCCAAGAGTGTTCCTGTCTCAAAAGGAATGCTATGACTCCCTTTCTATTTCTACTAATGGTAGCAACCAATAGACACATTCAGTCAATTTTGCTGGTAAAACAGATGATAATTTTCAAACTAGGATTACTAAAAATTACCACACTATCATCAGGAGCAACAACTGGCAGATCACCAGCCAAATCTGGCAACTGATAAGCAGCATCTCCCCCACCCCACACCCACTGGTTGCTAAATAATATACTAGGGCTGAGAGGATGGAGTTGGATTTGGGAACATCAGACTTAGTAGCATTCTTTCTTAGGTATTGCTGTTAGAACCCCAGCCCACTAGTCTCGGTTTAAAGCAGGAGTTCTCAACCTTTTAAAGCTGGGGGGCCATTGGGTCACACTCACTCAGACAGCTTTGGGGGCCAGACTGCTGTTTTGCCTTTCCTCCACCACATGGCACTTCCTGGTGTGGTGGAGGCGGTGGGGAGACCACATGAAATGGTGCTGCAGGCAATAGGTTTATAATCCCTAGTTTAAAGTAACCCACTAGTCAAGCCCTTAGAATGACAAGCACTTGTAATGTTGTCCCATATGCTTATTGAAGTCAAAACGTTTAGCTCAAGTCCACTGTTGACATTTGAACTTACATTCATTGATGTTCTTCACTTGTCATTTCTTCTCTATGTTTGATAATGTTTTCCTCCATTTTATCCAGCTATTAATTTTTTTCTCTTGGCACATTGCTTTTGGCACAATCAAGTGCCAGAAGTGTGACTCATTTGTTATTCTGCTGTACGCTCTTATTCCACACAAATTACAGTTGAAAACTCAGTCTACTAAGCGTTAAATGTATGATAAAAATGTTTCTTACTGTATTATCCTTACGCCTGCGGTTGTCTTATCCTTACCATATGGTTCCTGTCTGTGAATTTTAGTTGATCTAAACATGGCAGATATTAAAATACTTGGCATACCTCTGTATATTAACTAACAATAAGGGAATGTCTCCTCTGTCCAATTTGGGAGTGACTGAGTGATTATGAGTATCACATAATATCCCACAAATATTAAACTGACTCATGAACCTTGATCGCACATTCTCTCATTAACATATCCAAAGTCTGGAAGCTAAAATTAACTCTGAATCAAGGTGGACACCATTCAATTATGGTTTCTAAGGTTATGGGATACCACAAGGGAGCCGAGGGTGGTCCCAAGCCCTGGGGGAAGCAACCTCTGCAGTCTCATAAACTCTGTGAATTCAGCAGGGCTGTTGAGAACAGGACATTTTCTAGATCACTTATTCATAGGATCGTCATAAGTCAAAGGTGACTTGGTGGCATATAACAGCATACACACCATACTATATTTCTCTGTATTTCAGTTACCAGAAAAATAGAGCTATGATACAGTTTCTATACCACAAAAAAGCTGAAGGTGCACTCCCTCAAGTGCATTGCGATTTAAAATGCTTTAGTCTATTATGTGTAGATTTATTTGTTTGCTAATAACACTATCTTGGGTGGGTGGGTGGATCAGGGCTGCACAAGGAGTGGCTTTACAGATTTGTAGGACTATAAACCCCAATCACTATCCATAGTTGACTAGTCTGGCAAGGGCAGATGGGAGTTTGTGTATCACTGGTGTATAGGATAAACTCTATCTATACCATAACATTTTTACACACAGTCTTATGTGATCTAGTGAGGTGGACAGCATGTGACCCACTGGCTTGTTGTGGCCCCCAGGAGCACTTCTGCAGTTCCCAAAGGCACCTCAGAGGCCTTCCTCATAAACTCCAGCCCTATATATATTTCTACACATGGAGATAATGGGTGTTTTTCACTGAGAACTTGGGAGGTGGCTACTAACTGCGTCCCCCAACTCAAGTAATGGAAAGTAGCTGTGTAGTCATCTCTTGTTCCTACTCCCCCACCAATATTGGCAGAAAATGCCCATTTCCATGGTGCTGTGCCTATGACAGGGCCAGCATTTGGCTCTCATGTCCATCAAGGTCTCAAATCGCCAGCGAGAGAGGAATGCAAGGGGTGCCACTGAATAATGTGTGATATAGTTCACTTTGATAATGTATTTTTGGTATTACTTCAGTTAATAAACATTGTATTTCTTTTGATACAGTTGGCAAGAGCTACCGTGCGTGACCCCAAGACAGGTATACTAACGGTAGCCAATTACCGGGTATCTAAAAGGTAATCTGACTGAAAACAAATGTAATGTAATTTGTTTTTTTTACATGTTCTAAGTATTGTTGAGAGGGGACTGCAGTGGCTTAGTGGCTAAGATGCTGAACCTAACGACTGGAAGGTCAGCAGGTCTGCAGTTCAAGACCTAAGTACTGCAGGATGGAGTGAGTTCCCATCTCTGTCCCAGCTCCTACCAACCTAGCAGTTCAAGAGCAAGAAATTGCAAGTAGATAAATAGGTACCACTTTGGTGGGAAGGTAAACAGTGTTCTGTGCACTCCAGTGTCTAGTTATGTGTGCCACATGTCCACGGAGACATCTGCAAAGGCACAGACAGTGCTGGCTCTTTGGCTATAAACAGAGATGAACACTGAACTCTAGAGTCATATATGACTGGTTTTTGAACACGGGTGACCTTTACCTTTACTTAAGTATTTTTGATAAAAATGAAAACTTCGAGAAGTCAGATTTTTATGTACAATATATTGCTTTTGATACATCTAGTTTCCAACTCTAATCAAATAGCATCTGTAAATCTAAAATTAAAGTGTTAGAAATCTTCAGAATTTTTCTGATTTATTTAATCCTTTCTCACCTGTGCGTTTAAATAGTTTCATGCTGCTGTCTGATAATGTTCAGATGCTGGTGTTACATTGGATAGATCCTGTTGTTGATCTATACTTGTGTAAGGAAAATTGCATTCATCTTGGTGGAAAATTGATAATCATTAATGATAAGCTTGTTTCATTCCTGAATGTGAGCCCAGTTGTACACATGCCCAGGAGTGCAGCCAACACCTCACTGAAATCTCTCTATAATACCAACATCTGGGAAATGTACTCCAAAGAAACCCCTGTCAAATTCTAGAAAATGCATATCTTATTTTGCACTGATTAGTTTTTCTAAATTCTATATACTGTAAAATCTTATTTTCTGACAGTTCATGGCTGGAGGAAGATGATGGTGAGGTTGTTGCCAAAGTGAACCAGCGAATGGAGCAGATTACTGGATTAACAGTGAAAACAGCTGAATTATTGCAGGTAACAAGAATAGTACATTTCCAGTAGTAGTTCTCTTGCTGTAGATATGGGGGGAAATCCTGCTCTATTTCCTATGTCAGTTTGAAATCCTGAACTATTAGTTTGTTGTTAATTCTGTGATGTCATGATGTACAAACTGGGGGGAAAGCAGAGTGACAGGCAAAGGGATTATGTTCATTTCTTCATTAGTTGACAAGAACATGAGAATGGAAACTGCAGCCCATAAAACTTTCCAAGAAGGTTCAGCTGTGCATGCAATACTCCTGAGCATAAAGCACTACTTTTAATCATGGCTACTTTGATTTTGTAAAAAAAAAATTGAGCACCAGGAAATTTCCATATTGTTTAAATCTAATGGTTCATCTCAGTTCGGATTTAAACAGTTTTGTGATTTTTGGCAAATAGAATTGGACAAAGAGATATTTGGATCTCCAAACATCCTGAAAGATAGAGACTGCATCTCCTCCAGTTGCTGTTTTTGACATGTGTCCAGGGTGGAAAACATGCAGAAAACTCACAGACATGAACAGGCCATTTTCGCTTGGGATAAATTTCTCCCTCTGTACTCCACATTTCCTGCTCCCTGGTGGATATTTCTGATTGGATACTTCATTGTCATTTTGAATGATCCAATCTATTTTCCCAGCCCCTTTTCTCTTTGTACAACTCCTTGATAATTGACAGTTTCACCATCCTTCCAGTTGTACACATGACACTTGGGGTTTCCCTTATTGCTCTCTCTCACTCTCTCTTATTCTCCCTTTCCCCTCATCAACCTTTCACAGGCATAGTTAGGCCAATCGAATTTCAGCCAAATAATGACAATTTCAATGGTATAATATTACTATCACAGTCATCATCCATTTTTGATCCATGAAAGACATATTTTATTTTTATTTCCTTATGCTCTTCTGTATCCTTTCAAATGCTAAACAAATTTTGTTTCCCTATAAATTAGGTGGCAAATTATGGAATGGGAGGACAATATGAACCACATTTCGACTTTTCAAGGGTAAGATTCTTAATTTTCTATGTTACTGCTGTAAGCATAATGTTAAGGCCAAACTAGAGGAAAGCGATTCATTGTTAGTTCTGGCATCACTCTCCCTCTCCTTGTCACTCTTAAAGCAGTTTGGGCTCAGGATTAGAGCTTGGATCTATTGCTTGTTTGCCTAAAATTCCATGAGCCCCCTAGCTAACACGATAGGAGTTCTGGGAATTATAGTCCCCAAAGTAGCATCTTCAAGCTCTGGTTTTGAGATGTATCTCTGGGGAAAAGAAGAACGTAACTCATTCTCTTCTTACTATTTCCCTTGTTTATATTTTTGCTGTTGGCCTCATATCCAGTGATGGGATGTAACAGGTTCTCACCAGTTAGCCAGAACCGGTAGTAACTTTTCCCAGTGTCCTGGAGATCTGGTAGCAGCTTTTGGGGGGAACCACCTTCGGGGCTTACCTTTTCACTGGTTCCCCCACTGCGCATGCGTGCCAAGCACTTGGTGTGCATGCATACCTACAGTGCTTGGCGCATATGCACGGCCTCCTTGCTGTCCTCCTTGCTGTCCTCCTTGCTATCCTTGTGTTGTGTTGTGTGTGTGTGCGTGCGTGCGTGCTTATTTGTATCTTATTTTATTTTATTATTATTTTCTTTGACTCCCCCCACAATGTCATGATGTCACGATGTTAGCTCCACCCACACTGTGATGACATCACGGTGGGGTAGTAAAATTTTTGACATCCCACCACTGCTCATATCTGTGTGTGGGTGTCGGTGGGAGTAAAATAAGGAGTCCCGGCTTTAGAAAGACAGAACAGAAGAATGAGATTAAACTATTCACCTCAATTCCTCATCTTTGATCAAAGCACATCCCACCCCTTCAATGCTTTTAAGCAAAGAAAAATGGGTTGAGGCAGTCTAGTCAAATAATCCAGAGTGATCACCTAACTCAAAATTTTTGGTGATGACCTACAACAGATGTCTCTGTTGAACAAATATGAAATTTTGTTTCAGACATTTTCCACTGAAATAAAATAAAATTGCTTTTTGCTACTTTGGTTGCATTGAAGGTTCTTAATACTGTGAAGGACCAGCATCATAGACCACAAGATCACTCTGCATATAGTTCTAATGAGTTTCCTCCTAAAGTACTTATTGCAACTTCTAGTTGCTTACAGAACTATAACTGTTCCAATGAAGTGTGTGATGACAACCACCCTTCAACAACAGTATATTTATTTCCTATAATAAGGATTCTGTCAACTTTCAAAGTGTCAGCCATGATAGTTGTCTTAATTTTTTTGCAAAAGAAAAGAAAGAAAATAGAAAGGGTCACAATATTGTAGCATATTAACAGCTTTATTTCAGTGTGAGTTTTTGTGGATGTTGGTCTACTAAAGCTCACTTGGAAATTAAACTGTTAAAGTGCTACAATACTTTCCCTTCCCATTCCTTTTTTCACCCTTTTCTACCAGTTTCACTCAATTCTTTGTGCATAAAATGGGCATAGTAATATTGTGGTAGATAAGTAATATTGTGGTAGGTATGTTGAAGTTTATGGCATATTACTAGTGAGGTCCTATTGTGCCAGAACTTTAGAGGGAGAAATCCAAGCCCAGGAAAAACAAACATTCCTAAACAAAGTCTTATGGCATCTTTAAACCTAGTCCAAACCTTTAACGGATTAGGAACGGATTCAGTTTTATGGATTAGGAATGTAATCCAGTTTGTAGCATAATATTGTTACTGCCACAGGTATATTTTTGGTTCTACATACTGAAATATGGCCACTTTAGAATATGAGAAAGTTGTGGCTGCTTCTGACCTTCCTCCATTAATGAAATGTGGGATAGATCAGTGGTGAGGCAGGTCAGTGGGTTGTAATACTAGGGTCTGGAGTTCAATTCCCTGTGTGTTTCCTGGGACTGAAGAGCCAGCCTTGTAGCTGTGGGCAAACTGTACACTCAGGTCAAAAGAAGGGACTGGTAGAATACTTTTGAGGGCTCTATACTGAGGAAACCATTGAAAGGGTTGCCATATGTTGGAATCATCACCACAATATATAATATGATACCATGGCATTGTCTCCTTATCTGCTGGCATTGAGGCGTAGCTATTTTAAACATGATAACATTGCTTAACATCTTTTCTTCAGCCAAACATTAACTAGGAAAATCTGGTATGTTTCTTCTAATGTACTTTTGGGGGCCTAAAACTAAGCAACATGTTTTTCAACTACACAGTAGGTCTTTGATTTAAATGGATACTACTTTGTAGTTCTGCAATTAAACAATGTGGATAGTTTGCACTTCTACAACGTAAACATAATTTATGGAAGTATCCTGTTAGGCACACTAGCATTGCCTGCAGCAAACCAGTAAAATGTGGGTATATATGTCTATCTTTAAGCATCCAGAAAGGCACAGCCCATAATTACTGCAGGCATTTGCTATGAATGGGAAACAGCATATTTCCAGTAACTGGTGCCTGCAGTGCTAGATTTGTAGCTACCGTATATGCCGGTGTACAAGGCGACTGGGTAGATAAGACGACCCCCCAACATTTCCACTCAAAATATAGAGTTTGTTATATACTCGCTATATAAGACCACCTCCTCTTCCACACACCTTCCACACACGCAAAAGAGTAAATACAAGAGTTACCGTAGTCTTTAAGGTGCCACAAATTTTTTGATGTTGTTTTGTTTAGTCTCTGATATGCTTTGCTCAGAAAATATTACGGTATATTTTCGCGCAGGAAGACCTGTCCTTTCCCCTGATTGGGCGAAGGGGAGCTTGGGGCGGGATCTTCCCGAAGAGACGGAGGAGCCAATCAGGTTGCCGCGGGCTCGAGTTTGAATGCGGGTGAGTTTGAATGTGAGTTTGAATGTGGGTGAGTTTGAACGCGGGCGAGTTTCAATGTGGTCGTGCGGGTGGTTGCCGTGGGAACGAGTTTGAATGCGGGTGAGTTTGGAGGTGAGTTTGAATGGAGGTGAGTTTGAACGCGGGCGAGTTTCAATGTGGTCGTGCGGGTGGTTGCCGCGGGAACAAGTTTAAATGCGGGTGAGTTTGAATGTGAGTTTGAATGGAGGTGAGTTTGAATGCGAGTTTGAATACGGGTGAGTTTGAATGCAGGCGAGTTTGAATGCGGTCGTGCAGGTGGTTGCTCTGCTGCCCTGGCCGTGGGGCAGCTGAGGATGCCTCCGCCTCTCCCCCCGGATTTCTTCCACCTGGCCGGGGGGATAAAGGGCAGTCGGCAGGAGCTCCGAAGAAGCAGCTCCACCGCTGTACAAAAACTGCAACAAGAAGGTGGCGGGGAAGGACTCGACGGTCTCCCCGGAGCTGCTGCCCAAGCCCCGGTAAGTATTTGGGAACCCAAATGACGTGCACCCTGTAGACAAGACAACCCCCCACTTGGAGGCATTTTTTGGGGGGTGAAAAAGTCACCCTGTATGCCGGCATATACAGTATTCTAAATTTTGTGGCAGAATAAAAAGAATACAAATGAAATTTTCACAAATTTTCTGAGCTCCCAGGCTAATTTATAGACACATTCTTTTCTCCTCTTTTTAAGCAACCTAGAATGTCCTGATTTTTCTAGTACTACCTTCTCTGATCTTTTACTTTCTAAGAACACTTGTAACAGGTAGGCTTAAAAATTATTATAGAAAACAGAGCTGAAATCCAGTGTTGGTTTCTGTTAGCTTTCATTTCTATGTTCTGGCACTGCTGGCTTCATTTCATTACCATATCAGCTTAATCAGAGAAATCAAATGCAATGCTATGACTTTTCTTGAACATCCTAAAGCATTTACTTATTCATCATGCAGCAACCCTGAATTGAAATAAGTAAAGAATTGCCATTTGCTGACTGCTTTTTTTGCTGCCACATTGACATTACCTGCAACGAATAGGAAGAAAGTAAAAGGCAAGAGTGTCATTCAGTTGGGCCATTGTACTTTGATGCAAATCAGCATACATTTAAAACCACTCTGCTAATGCAGATTTTGTGTAACCCCTAACAAGATATTTACTCTTGGCCCATTTGGCTAGGGAGGAGTCACATTTGGAACTGAACTACAGTGAGCTGCCAAGGTTAAGGGAAGTCAGCAGTTGGATTTAATATAGGTTTGGATGGGTCCTCCAGGCTCTGTGTGCAACACAGATTAAAACATGTATCTGTTTGCTGTTGCTTTATGATAATTAAAGTTTTCTTTAGTATTTTTGCAGTTGTTTGTTCTTTGTTTTCCTGACATTGCTTTGACATCTTGACTTAAACAGTGTCAAACAATTGGCACAGATGTTGTTGAGTGGCAGCTTTGATGAGCTCTAGCCAACATAGCTAATTATGAGAAATGCTGAGAGTTGTGCTCTGTATGCTGCTCTAAAATCTTCTGTTAAGCTTTATTCTTCTCTCCTTAATCTCTGACAAGTAAACTGTCTTCATTCTCTCCTGCACTCCATAATCAACATTGACTCCTATAACCCACAGCTTAACTTCCTTGTAAATTGGTAACTACCTGGTTAAGGCATATCAGAAAACAAAACAAAACAAAATAAACAAAATAAAATAAAATAAAAAACATTGTAGCACTTTAAAGACTAACTGCTATATTTTTATTGTTAGCTTTCGTGGATCAAGTCCACTTCATCAGACAGAGAGTGAAACTTACCTGGTTAAGGAAACAGTCCTGCCACAAATGTATGACGTATATTGTAAACTGTGTAGTTCTGAACAATAATATATGTGCCTAACATATTTTAATTTTTGGTTTTATATAAGAATAAAAATAAAAGAATTTTAAAATAACATTCAAAATCATGCATTTAATTATTCTAATTGGACTTCAGGATTCACCAGGGGATCTACAAATGGAGGGAGGAAAGGGAGGGAGGAAAATGAAACCATGTGTTGTTGGAAGCCCTCATCTGATTTCATTTTGTGGGTTTGCAGTTTTGAGGGTTGTTGGGTGGGTCTTGCACCTCATTTTATTGTAAAACCATCATAAATCCTACTTGCAGATTTGGGAGAGGGGGAGGACGGGAGACTGTTCCCTTCATTTTGGGCCCCCAAAAGGCATGTTGGAAGGGAACATGCAGAAGATTCCAACCAAACATTTCTGGTGATGTTTAGCTGAAGAGAACATGCAAAACAATCTTGGCATGTTCAAAATTGTCACTCCTCCTGAATTCACTTGAGTCACTCCTGCTGTCTACCCTGATGTTTCAGCTCTCCCTTGCCCACAATCTTCAGAACTGTTACAATGGCTTTTACAAGCCTATATGTGCTACCGTGTCCCCCTTTTCATTCTTTATGTAATTCCTAGAGTTTTCTTTTTAGACCGCTTTTCCCCACATCTCAGTTAGGAAGATTAAAATAATAAGGAGTATACAGGAGGCTGTATAATACTTAATGATACAGTGTCACATTTCTACCAAGAACTGTCAGTGATGTGGGAAAGTATGGCTCTCCAATGTTGTTCAGCTTCAACTTTTATCAGTCTAGGTAAGGACATAGATCCTCAAACTTAGCTCTCCAGGTATTCTTGGACTTCAATTCCCAGAAGCCCAAGTCAGCACACTTGCTTATCAGGGCTTCTGGGAATTGAAGTCCAGAAACAGCTGGGGAGCCAAGTTTGAGCACCTATGGTCTAGGGACAGGAATGGCCAACTTTGGTGCCCCAGGTGGTCTTGGTCTTTGATTCCCAGAAGCCCTGATCAGCAAGTGTGCTTATTTGGGCTTCTGGAATTTGAAGTCTAAGAACACCTAGGGCTCCAAGGTTGGCCACCCCTGGTCTAGGATATGTAGCTGAGTGAGTGAGTGTGAAAGAGAGAGACGCTGACTTAGGCCTTGCAGTCCAGCAATATTTGGAAGGCTGTTCTCCCTCCATACTGTACATCCAATGTGACAGCTAAGGAACAAATATTTGTTCTTTTTTCTCCTCTATGGGAAAGCATATGAAAGCCCAGCTGGGGTTTGTGAAAGCCTAAGCTTTGTGTTATGATATTGCATTGACACCTATTATATTAAGTTTGGGACTTTAAGGCTCTAATCCTGTGCATACTCACCTGGGAATAGGGTTACCATATCTCAGGATTTGTCCTGAGATTTCTTGCTCTTAGAGCAGGAAATCTCAGGACAAATCCTGAGATATGGTAACCCTACCTGGGAATAAGCTCTGTTGAAGCACATGCTGCTCACAAACAGATGTGTACAGGATGGGGCCATATAAACTCTTCCCAAAATTACAAACCTGCAGCCCATTCAGAAGCTGTTGTTTGTTTCAGCGACCCTTTGACAGCACACTCAAAACGGAAGGAAATAGGCTAGCGACGTTTCTTAACTATGTAAGTATCTCTGTGTTCTTGTCTGACTGCTCAAGCTTGCAGTTTACTTTCATTTAATTTTATAGAGAGATGAACCTGATGTTTTCAAGAGTTTAGGCACGGGGAATCGTGTGGCCACTTTTTTAAACTATGTAAGTATGATCAATCCTGTGGAGGGAGGCCTTTGCATTTCTCAGTCTACCTACCTGCATGAAACTGACTGGAGGCTGAGTCATCTGAGTGTGGGGATTCCCTACTCTGCTATCACAGTGTTGTTGTACAAGTGTTGAAACTGTACTGCAATGCAACTTGATGTAGTTATGCTGATTTCGGTGTAAGGGGTGGCTCCAGGGTTGACTAAATAAAACAATGGGCCCAGTGGTGCCCATCCAAGTTTTGAAATAAAGTACAGTAGTCCTAATTCGGTGCAGTGCAGGGCGTTCCCCCTGGCCACACCCACCATACCACACCCACAGTGTGGTAGTAAAATTTTTTGGAGCTCACCACTGAATAGGCCAGTAGAACTTCAAAAGATTTGACTGGGGAGTATATTCTTGCCTTCTTATATATACAAGCTTCAATAGGTAGATTAAGGGATAAATTTCACCTCTGTTAATTAGCATATGATAAAGGAACTCCTTCCTCCCACCAAAAAAATTGATAGTTTTCAAGTATTAAAAAATCACTACTAAATGCAATTTATTCACAACATATTTATATATTAATCTATTCATTTGTAGAGTAGATAGATGTTTATTTGTATAACATGAAACTAAGATAGATGACCTGTTTACAGCTTGACTGACATAAGAACAATTGGTTTTCCCTGCAATATTGCTCCTACTATGGTCTTTAGAAAATATTTTATTTATACATCTATTTTTCTACTCTTAAGATGTGTGTAAAATGCAATTTTGTATTGTATAATTAAAATATACAATTCAAATATAATAAAATACAAATATAGGAAAATTATTTATTATTTCTATTTATATCTTGGCCATCTGACAGCAGTTTGAATAAAAAAATAAAACATCCAACAAAGATAGTATATACAAAATAAGACCAATAAGCAAAAATGTAACTTATTAAAATAATATACTGTAGTTTAAAATCCAAATTTTAAGTGCAGTGGCATTAAGTGGAGAAAGAAAAAGAAAAAATAATTTAATTTAGGAACAGCACATCTTTATATGCTTGTTAAAAAGTATGGTTTTAGTCTACATATGAAAGAGAGGGCCCAACGACTATGGGATTGTAGAGCATTCCTTAATGTTAGAGCTATTGTCAGAAAAGACTGGTTTCTGGTAGATATTTTTCTCATTTCCTTCTGGGTTAACATCTTGATTCTCTCAACTGAGAGAATCATTTAATCCAGGCATGATTTATCAAGGAGAGGTGCTTCAGCAGATATCAAAGTCCTAAACCATATATATATATATATTTATTTATTGCATTTTTTTCTATCACCCATTTGGGAAATTTCTCATTCTGGGTGGTGTACATACAAATATCAAAATAACATAATAAAACATCTAAGGCTGTTAGAGTAACAGCCAGCAGGATTTAAAAAAATGAAACAGTTCACTGATAAAACTTGATTGATTGATTATTACTTATATGAGCCCTGGTGGCACAGTGGTTAAACTTCTGTATTGCAACCAAAAGGTTGTGAGTTTGATCCTCATGTGGATCAAGCCTTCCATTCTTCCAAGATCAGTAAAATGAGTTCCCAGTATTTTGGGGGGGGTAGGGTTCCCATATGTCCCGGTTTTCCAGGATTTACCCGGTTTCAAGCTGTCCTGGCTGGTTCAAGAAAAAACATGTAAAAGTCCCAGATTTTTAAATTTGGACAAAGGAAGCAAGATCACCCCTCACCAAGGGATTTTTGCAAAGAGTAATTCACTGCCTCCCTGCCTTTCTTTCAATTATCCTGCTTGAAAGCTGCGAAGGCAAAACAGCACCCTGAGAAGCCAACTGGGGAGGGGAAGACACTTGCAAGCAAGATAATTGAAAGAAAGACATGGAGGCAGTGAAATAACTCTTTGCAAAAGTCCCTTGGCTCACTTTGAATTTTGGAGGACAAGGAGTCATCCTCAGCCCTTTTCGTCGAAAGCTGGGAGAGAGCAAGAAATACCCATATCTAAGAAGTCAAACCTCTACCGTACACTGAGATGGAGGATTCCTTCTTCACGTGACTGCAAAGGGTTAATTATATAGGGTTGGTATTCCTAGAGAGGAAGGGAACAGGGTGGACAGAAAGTGAAGAGTCCTCCATCACAAAGATCCTCCTGCAAAAGAAGTCCCTTTCTGTCTCCTGCTTTTCTCCTTCCGGAAGGAAACAGAGGTGCCATGGACTTCATTGTTGTTCTGGGCCCCTCTTTAGAACTTTCTTCCAAGGGATTCTTGTGTGAGGTTTGAGTGTGAGTCTACTTCAGTGGTGTGTGTGTGAAGGGGAGGGTGGAGTGACCTCAGGGGTAGGAAGGGTGGTTTCAAGAGTGGCCCAAGAAATTTTATTAAAAATAAAAATAGAACTATCAAGAATAGTCTTTTGCAAGAAGAATCACATGGGGGGAAAAACCTCTTGACTACAGTTTATTTATTTATTTATTTATTTATTTATTTGTTCAAATTTATTATCCCACCCCATCAGGTAAACCCGACTCTGGGTGGCTTACAATAAGAATAAAAAGAGAACATAGCTTAAACAATAAATTCCAAGTCAGTGTAAAACAGACTGGCCAATCCCATCCCAGTTTATTTTAAACTGACGAAGGCTGTCCACCCTGGACAGGGATTCTGTGGGGTCTTAGAGCTGTGGTCTCCCTGACAGCCCCGTCCAACACATGCACAGTTCGAAGAATGCAATGATGTCACATGACTGTCCCGGTTTGGTGGGAAAGAATTTTTGCAAACCTAGTTGGGGACAAAATGATAATTAACTTGTGAACCACCCAGAGAGTGAGCAACGAGACAGTATTTATTTATTACATTTATATCCTGCCCATCTGAGATATTCTCTCAAGTGTGATTGTTTTATATGTCCTCTCTCCCTATAGAGGGAGACCAAGGCAGCTCATAACAATTAAAATTATATAATACAACAGGTTTAAAATACTATAAAAAGACTATATTTCAAAATTATACTAAAATCAAGATTTAAAAAACAATTTGAAAAATATTATTTAAAAAATATATTTTGTTGAATTCAGTATTCCCTAGACCCCCACTTATTGCTTGAAAGCCTGCCTGGAAAGAAAAGTCATTGCTTGATGACAGAAGGAAATGACAAAAAGCATCAACCTGGTCTTTTGGGGCTGTGGATTCCAAAGCCTGGATTTCTAAGATTTTTTATGCATGGTCATTTCTGACTCTTTACCCCTGTTTGTTGCTGCCAGCAGCTGTACTGCTGTCATATTGTTGCTGCTTCTGCTGCTTGTTTGAACTTGAAATTCATGCATGTATAAAATTGAGGGCTGTACAGAAACATTGATAGTGTATGAAGAGACATCTGTATATCTGAATTCGTTCAGCATTTCTCATCTGAGTCAAAAAAGGCCAAATTGTTTTACTTGTGGCTATTTTTTCTGGCTTGGAATTTGCCTCTGAGGTTCACCAAATTTATTGCCCAGGATAGCAATTGCATCTCTTGTAAGAAACATTTTGTTTTCCATAACCTCAAATGGAATGGTTTTGGTCCAAACTTTCCAAGTTTAAGAAATGGGACATTCTTGTCTTCTGTAGTTACCTCTGTTCCCTGAATATTTGCTCTTGGGTATATTGAATGGGTGGAAATTACCTTAGTAATTGCAGATGAAGGGAAGCTAGTGAATCTCCACCCTCAACTGGGTCCTGGCTGGCTAAATAAAAACACCTTCAGAAATACGAATGTTTATATTTGTAACTTAAGTACTGCTTATTACAGAAGGAGCAGGCAAAGTGGAGCCCCTGAACTATACATGGCCCCAAGGCTGCTTTGTAGTTGTCGTTTGTAGCCTAGTCCTCAAAACTCCCAAGACTAGCAGTTCACCTTTTCTGGGGCTGAATTTTACTGCATAATACTCCCAGATACAAAATCAGATATTCTGCCACTTTGGGCTTCGTTTCCCCCCTCATTTTGGGTGGACATGCAGCCCTCAGTAGATCCTGAGGACAGAAAATGGGCTTATGGGCCTGCCAGAGTTGTCAACCCCACATTACAGTACCACTGAAGCAACTCCTAACTAGCTTGTGGCTTGTTGGTCTCCAATTACTCTTCAGCGCAGAAATAGAGTTGTGTCTGTTTTATTGGCACACATCAAACTTATAAATTGCTCAGAGATGCATATAATTGGGAACTGTTGTTGGTGACAAGGCATGCTTTGAATTTGCTATGGAAATTTGTGTCTAGAAAGCTGTCTTGCCCCCCCCCTCATGAAAAGAGGGGGAAATGTCTACAAAGGATTTAGGCAGCAATCCTATAACCACACACTAAAAGGAAAGTCTCTCTGAGCATTCTGGTACTTTATTTATTTATTTATTTATTTATTTATTGAATTTCTATTCCACCCTACTCGCAGGAGCGACTCAAGGTGGATTACAGACCACCATATAAAACATATAAAATCACAAATTCCAAAATACAATTAAAAAAATCTAAAAACAGTTTAAAACAAATATCTCATTCCTTTCCTAAAAGAGAGGATGGATATAAGATGTTAAATAAGCCAGCGTGGAAGGGCCAATTAACCATCACTGCCCCACACCTCTCCTGCCAGCCAAGTCCTCATGCCCTTCCTAAAGCCCAGTAGCTCCGTCTGGAGACATAGCTCTAGAGAGGCAGTTCCAAAGGGTCAGAGCAGACACGGAGAAGGCCCTCCTTCTAGTGCTAGAGAGGAACAACTAGGGAGCCTCTCCAGTCCACTCTGGTGATAGATAACCTTGGGGAGATGCAGTCTCTTAAGTATCCTGGCCCACTACCATATAGGACTTTAAAGGTAATAACCAGCACTGGTAACCAGTGTAGCTCCTGGAGCAGTGGGGATGCACAGGAATAATGCCTACACCCCAACACCACCTGGGTAGCATTCTGGACTAGGTGCAGCCTCTGGATAGACATCAAGGGCACCCCCATGTAGAGCGCATTGCAACAATCCAATCTGGAGGTGACCAGAGTGTGGGTGATCATGAGTAAGGAGTCCCGGTCAAGAAGTGGGTGCAAAACCCTTCCTAGCCACGATTGACACCTGCTCTTCGAACAGGAGTCATGAGTCCAGGAGGACCCCCAAATTGCGCACCGGGTCGGTTTGGGGCAAGCTAGCCCCATCCAGAACCAAAGATGGTAACTTCTTAGTTAACATGGGACCCCCGACCCATAGCCACTCAGTGTTGCCAGGATTCAGTTGTAGCCTGTTGGCCTCCATCCAGACCCTCACAGCCTCCAGGCACCTAGATAGGACTTTGACTGCATCGCCAGAGTTCCCATGGGCCGAGATGTACAGCTGAGTATCATCTGTGTACTGATGGTACTTCACCCCATAGGAATGGATGATGTCACCCAGGGGCTTCATGTAGATGTTAAATAGGAGAGGCGAGAGAACCGAGCCTTGAGGCATCTCATAATGAAGGGGTCTCAGGCTGGACCTCTCACCCTCCAACCACACTGACTGTGTCTGGCCCATCAGAAAAGAGGCAAACCAGGACCATACAGTGTCCTGGATCCCCAATCCTTGGAGCCACCCTAGAAGGATAACCTGGTCAATGGTATCGAAGGCCGCTGAGAGATCAAGAAGAGCCAGGATGGTTGGATAACTCACGCCTGAGATCATCCACCAGCACGACCAATGCAGTCTTTTCCAGCAGGCTTGGCTTGACCTGTCAGTTGTGATTTGTTGTTACACCAATTCCTTATTTCTCTGTGACATTTAAAACCATGGAAACATTAATTACTAAAATTATGGCTAATGACATTTTCCAAGATGTCTTCTCTTTCCTCCTGTACAGTACTTTTCTTCTGATACATGAGCATTCCATTAAAACAGGCAAATCACATCTTCTGATAAACATCCTAATACAGTAGAAGAACAATGCATTTTTGTATCTATTAATCTGTGAAGAGTCTCAAAGCTGTTGTTGTCTGTGTTGTTGAAACCATCTTGTTTTTCCAGATGAGTGATGTAGATGCTGGAGGCGCCACAGTTTTTCCAGACTTTGGAGCTGCAATTTGGCCCCAAAAGGTGAGAGACATGCTTACCTTTAATGAATCTTAATGAATGGTCACCCCCATCATATTTTCAGCAATAGCAAGGTTGGGTGGCATTGGTCAGAAATTGAGACCAGAAAAATCTGATGAACTGTTCGTTAGACTAAATGGCCTGGGTGACTATCCAGAAATCTTTCTCCCATAATACGCTTGTTGTATGAAGGGCACATTTTTTACCAAATTGTAAATAGTGGTATTTTGGCTGGCTTCTTCTGCTCTCACTTCAGTTGCTGTCTCCAATGTTGTTTGCAGTGTTTTTCATACTTTGCCTATCCAAATGTAATATGTTCCTTTGGCTCATGTCTCAGAATATATTTTTATAACAGTTTATACTTCTTGAATTTTTGCAGATTTTCCTGCTAGTGAGCAACAGATAGAAGCACTATACCAGGGGTTCTCAGCCTTTTAAAGCCAGAGGCAGGGTCACACTCCCTCAGACAGCTTTGGGGGCCAGATGGCCATTTTGCCCTTCCTCCACCACAAGGCACTTCCTGGTGTGATGGAAGTGGTGGTGGACTACATGAAATGGTGCCATGGTCTGCAGGTTGAGAATCCATGTACTATACTGTACTTCTAAGAACAGTTTCCACTATCATCTCCCCATATGAGAAAGCTGGTAACTTAAAGTATCAAGGCTGGAATTAGTCCACTAGAAACAGAAATAAGGAAATTATATACTTTAATTTATCAAGGAGAGAACAAGATGTAAACTGTGTATAAATTCACTAGTCTTCTTGTATTAAGTAAAACAGATAATAGATGAGAACAGAGAGTGAGAGCTCAAAGTACACTCATATCAATTAAGAGCTTTCTTTTCCAGGGGACTGCAGTATTTTGGTATAACCTCTTCAGAAGTGGAGAAGGTGATTACCGAACGAGACATGCAGCATGCCCAGTGTTAGTAGGATGTAAATGGGGTAAGTAAGCATTTCTTCCTTGGTTTTGGAAGCCAGTATTGCAGGTGTGCAAAGTAACTCAGGATAAAATACTGGGTTGGTTGTGTAATCTTTTTTTATGACTAGGCCAGACGTGCCCTTGGATTCATAGAAGGCGGTGGTGATTCTTGCGTAAAACTCCATTTAGTCTGGGATATGTGATTGGTACACTATATGGCAGTTAGGTTGTTAACTGGTGCCCAGTATCATAATCATATTACACCAGTACTGAAAAACCTGCACTGGGTGCAGTTGCTTACTGGACCCAATTGACGGTGTTGGTTTTAACCTTTAAAGCCCTAAACAGCTTGGGACCTTAGCAATATAAGGGACTGTCTGCCTCATTGTTTCATTCAATATGAACCTGTCCAAAAGAGATCCTTCTAAAAAATGTCAACAAAGCTACCTAACAGGCACACAGGAAAACCTGCACCTTTCAGAGTAGTGATCTGTTTGCACTTTAACTGGTTTTTAATAAGGAATAAAACACATTGTTAAGACTGGTCCATGGTGTTTAACTTGCCCTGCTGTATTATGATTAACTGTTGTACTTGATTCAAGTGGTTTTAATACAAGTCACACACACCCCATATCCGTGTGTTCAGTATCCACAGTTTTAGTTATCTGTGGGTCTAAAAATACTCAATTTAAAAAATCCCTTAAATACAGACAGTATTTATTTTTGTGGTGTGTTACCAGAGCTGACCACGAGAGGCCAGTGTCTGCAGCGTAATGTTTTACAAGGAATGGAGGTAGATTTTTTGGTAGTTCTCATGTAGAGCAATGGAGGCATTTGAAATCTCTCCCCTGCTTCTATAACTCAAATATATGTATTAAATATACGGTCCATTGTTATCTGCAGTTTCAGGTATCCATGGTAGGTCTAGGAACATGTCCCCATGGATATGGGATTGGAGTGACCTGTATTTGATTTTACCTGCAAACATTTTACACAGTGATGGGATGACAAAAATTCTACTACAACGCCATGACGTCACGGACGTCATGGGCGTGGCCAATGTCATGACGTCATGACGTCATGGGTTGAGCCAACGTCATGACGTCATGATGTTGTGGGCGGGGCCAAAATAAAAATAAATAAAATAAAAATAAACACACACACACACCCCTCAGCCCACCCACCCAGCCAGACAGCTACACACACAAAGCCGTAAATAACTTAAATAAATAAATAAAAATTAAATAAAAATACAACCACCCACCCAAAACACAAATAAATTACCCACCCACCCCAAATAAAAAACCCTCTGCCGGGCGCCTGTGGCCTCTTCCTCCTCCTCCTCGGGCTGGTGCCTTGCACCCAAGGGGTGGGGGTGGGGGCGTCCACTCAACTCAGGCAGCAAAACAAGCCAGGCAGGGCAGGGCTGGTGACGGAGGGCGGGAGAAGCCCAGGTGCCCCCCCCTTTGAGAGGGTGGGTGTCGAGCAAGCAAGATGGGCCCGGGAAAGGTGCCCCCCCTCCTCCTGGGGCAGCTTGAGTCGCAAAGAGAGCAGGGGCGGGGGGTTGGGGGGGTTGGCGGCAGGCCGAGGTGTCCCAGGGCGTCCTCCTGCCCAAGGGACTCCCAATCCCCATGACGGGTGTACGGTTGGGGGGGTTGGTGCCACCCCCACTACCTGCCTGCCTCTTTTACCCCACCCCCACCCCCCGGGGCGAGGCGACGTGAGGCTCACCTGGACGGAGGCATCGAGGGCGGCGAAGAGGACCTTGCAGGTCGGGCAGCTCAGGTTCCTCCAGCCGAAGCGGACGCCGGACACGGACAGCAGGCGCTCCGGCCCCTCCGTCGCCTCAGACCTGACCCCGACCCGCGACGGCGGCAGGAGTAGGAGCAGCGGCGGCAATAGGAGGAGCAGAGGCAGGAGGAGCCCCCCCCGCCCAGCCTGGGCCCCATGGGCCTGGCTCCCCCGCTCCGTCTCTCTCCGCTTCCTCCCGACAGGCTGACAGGCCGCTGCCGCCAACGGAGAAGGGCCGGTGCTGCTGCCGCCGCCCTGAAAGGTGCGCGGCTCCAACTCTAAAAGAATTTTTTTTTAAAATCGGAGCCAAAATGGCTCCAATTGACTGTGCATGTGCAGAAACTCAATCTGACGCATGCACAATGCGTCAGATTGAGTTTGTGCGCATGCGCAGTCAATTGGAGCCATTTTAGCTCCGATTTAAAAAAAAATTTCTTTCGGTGAGGCGTCCGGAACCGGACGCCTCAAAAGTGGACTCCCCTCCCGGAGAACCCTCCGGGATTGGTCCTACCGGTTCCAGGGAACCGTCTGGAACCGGGGACATCCCATCACTGATTTTACAGCATGGTTTGTTTTGATTGATTTAATGGTTTATCTGGTTTCACTTGTTTTTATTCTTCTATAAAGAGTAAACTGACTTAACAATTTTTTCTTGGTGAAAAGATGGAGTCTAAAATTTAATAAATAAATACATACATTTTGTCATTACAGTTCTTTGCAAACACTCAAATGTGTATATATGACAAATCCAGCTTTTATCTAGCTGCAGTGGCTCAGTGGTTAAGAAGCCTGCCTTGTTAGCTGGAAGGCCAGCAAGTCAGCAGTTTAAGACCCGGTACTGCATAATGGATTGAGCGCCCGTCTCTGTCTCAGCTCTTGGGGACATGAAAGGAGCCTCATTCGGGTGTCCCATGAACAGAATTTCTCCCACAAAAAATCATTTCAGCCCGGAATAATTTCTGACACATTTTTTTTACATCATCATCATCATCCAGTACAACAGAGAAGGGAAGACTTTGGTACTCTGGATGTTTTGGTCTATAGTTCCAGTTAGTTCTAGACAGAATGGCAAGATATGGGCCTTCTAGTGTAAAACACCTGGAGGACCACAGTCTTCTCACCCCAGTTTTATAGCATAGGGATTGTGTACAGTTGTTTTTTGGCTGTGGCCTTGCGGATATATTCTCTGATGCCTAATACAAAAATGCTTCATGTATGCCTGATGTTACCATTCTAACAAAACCATTTATTCTCTGCAGTATCGAACAAGTGGTTTCATGAAAGAGGAAATGAATTTTTAAGGCCATGTGGAACAACAGAAGTTGACTGAAAGCAGTCTACATATTAGTTGACTTTTCACTCCACCGTCTGCCCACCGCTTTGATTATCGTCCAGTTCATTTTGGAGAATATTTATTGAAAGAAAACATGGTATCTGTCAATGGAAAACATTGCTCTCTCTTCAGTTTTTGCTACTGGTTATGTTTTCCCATGTTATCTGCACTTGCTGCCATTTCTCTACTGTCTTCAGTTTCTGCAGCAAGTACAGGATCAAGAATTTGGCCATTTTGGTTTTTACCTTTCTGAATGTCCAGTATTTTTTATGTTAAAGACTCATCACAGAATGCATTTTTCTAAAGACTTTTAATTTTATTACATTTTCTAATGTGTGCAACTATAATATTTTAAAATATAAAATATTATTTTAAGAGAAGTGGTGTTCATGATGTTTATTTGATTAATGTGGTTTGTACCCTCTGTTTAATATATTTCCACGACATGGCAGCTGTAAAGAAGCAGGAGGAAGACCAGGCCTCAGTCTCATCATTTTAATAATTGTGCCTTCCTTCACCACAGAGGTTGGAAGAGGCCATCCATGCAGAGAACATCATGGAGCTTAGACATCATATCTTTGGGCAGTGTAATATTCCAGGCAGCCTTTAAATTACAAGCCAAGTAAAGTTTTCCTGGAAAGGTCATACTGCTAAGCAAAACTGAACAAAAATTAAGACAATATACTTCTGCTGAAATGTTTATTTGCCCGTTTCTAACCCTTTGGCTAATCCTAGTGCTGACACAAAGCAGACTCTCACCAGTGAAATAACACAGCTTCACATGCAGGGAAGCTATATCTCCCCCAGTGACCACTTTGAGCAGTAACAGTTATAAAGAACACCACCCTTTTAGCAGTCTAACATAGATGGTGAGGAAGAACAGTCTGTCTATGACTTCTGAACACTTTTGTGCAGCATTGTTTCTTCTGCCACTGAATTTCAGCAGCTGGACTTGATGGGGGCAGGGAGTCAGTATGGAAAAAGGTCTACTGGAGGAAGAGACAAAGGAGTAGAGGGAGAGACAAAAGAAAAGAAGATATCAAGGAGACAGGCAGAGAAATGGGCAATTTAGATTAATACCAGGAGCAAAAGGGAGGAATCTGGGAATTAGAGTAGTCAATCTGACATCAATCCCAGGGAATATTCTGGAACAAATTATAAAGCAGTCACTCTGCCTTGAAAATAATGCAGTAGCAATGGAAGCCAACACAGATCTGTCAAGAACAGATACTGCCAAACTAACATCTCATTTTATGATCTAGTCAACGTGGGAATGTTGTAGAGAAATTATATATTGACTTCAGCAAAGCTTTTTGACAGAATGCCCCCCCCCCCCAATATTTGGATTAACAAACTAACTAGTTTTAGCTGGCTAGAACAACCATCAGGTGAATAAACAACTGGTTACAGAATCAGTGCTTCTCAATAGCTCCTTCTCAAACTAGTGGTATGCCACAGGGCTCAATCCTGGATGCAGTGTAGCTCATACAAAACTGATGGCTTGGACCAGAGGGTGCAAGAGAGAATAACACAAAATGAAATAGAACAACATTTTTAAAATAATTTGATAAGCTTGAGTACTGGGCTGAAAATAATACAATGAAATGTAACAGATAAATGCAATTGTACCTCTAGGAAAACAAGAACCAAATACACAGTTACAAGATGTGGGATAATTAGCACAGCAATACTATATGTGACAAGGATCTTGGAATTGTTGGAAGATCACAAGCTGAATATGAGTCAACAGTGCCCATGTGGTTGCAAAAAGCAACAACCAAATGTTATTTTAGGCTGCTTTAACAGAAGCATAGTCTCCAAAACCCATGAGGTACTAGTCCTCTTGTATTCCAGCGCTAGTTAGGCTTCATTTACGGTGTCCAGTTCTTTAAAAAATGAACTGGAACAAATTTGGAGGAGGGCAGCAAGGATGATAACGGGATTGTTAACCAATCCCTATGAGAAAAGACTGAAGGAACTAGGAGTGTTTAGCCTTAAGAAAAGAAGACTGGGGTGTGTGAGTGTGTGTGATATAATAGCACTTTTCAAATTTTTGAAAGATAGTCATAAAGAGGAAGGGCAAGCTCTGTTCTCAAGCATCGTAGATTGCAGGACATGTAACAGTGGACTCAAACTACAGGACACCAGATATAGGCTGAATATCGGGGGGGGGGGGACCTTTTAACTGTTAAAACAGTAAAACAATGGAACCAATTACCATGGGAGGTGGAGAACACTCCAGTACTGGAGGTGTTCAAGTGAAAATTGAACAACTATCTCTTAGTGGCTAAGACACTGACTGGAAGGTGGAAGGTCAGCCACTTGATTCCCGAGTACTGCAGGATGGAATGAGCTTCCATCTCTGTCCCAGCTCCTGCCAACCTAGCAGTTCGAAAGCAAGAAATTGCAAGTAGATAAGTAGGGACCATACCGGTGGGAAGGTAAACAGCATTCCATGTGTAAGATTTTGATATGTTTTGATGCCTGCCACATGACCACAGAAACGTCTGTGGAAGCAGACAGCACTAGCTCTTTGGCTTTGAAACTGAACCCTAGAGTCAGATACCTTTACCTTATCTGTTAGATCTGCTTTGATTTGGATTTCTGCATTGAGCAGGAAGTTGGGTTCAGTGGGCTCATAGGCCGTTTCCAACTCAATTATTCTAATCTTTGAAACCAAGCTGTATGAGAAAAGACTGGAAAAAAACCAGGCATGTTTAACATTGGAAAAAGGGGCGAGAGGACAGAGTATGGCCCCTGGGTTTTTTTGAGGAGTGCTGTGTATCTCCCTGGACATTGCCAGCCCTTGATCCCTAATGATATTTGCAAGATTACAGATTAGCACTGCAGGAGAACTTTCTTCTCTTCAACAGTGGGACATTTTATCAGGAATACAGCTTGACTGATCATCTCTTCTCTTGCAAAGAATGCTATTGTAATCTTTGGCAGTCTATAAAACTACATGCACAGTATTCTCTAGGCTTACAATAACACATGGAATAATGTGCTTGCGATCAAGCGCAATGTGTGCAACATATGGTGACACGTAAACATTTGGATAAAGTTGAGCCAGGTCCAAAGCCACAACATCAAACTGAAAGTTTTTTAAATTGCTTTTGGTTGGAAAACTGAAAGCCAGTTGATTCTCTTTTTGGAATCCCAGACCACCTGTTATAGACTAGGCCAGGGGTTCTCAACCTGGCCCCTGACGACACCCCATCCAGCCTGTCACCGCCTCCGCTGTACCCAGAAGTAGAAGTGGGTCCACTTATGCCAGCCATATAACGCACCCATGGCTGTCATAAATGCGGAAGTGGACACACTTACAACAGCTGTAAATGCTTCTGCTTCTGGGGGTGTGGTCATGCCCATGACGTAAAAAGGTTGGCCACCCCTGGACTAGGCCGAATTGAAAAGTAATTGTTAATCAAACTATCCACTATTCTTTGTAGCTTGACACCTAAAAATACTTGAAGCATGGAGAAAAGGAAGAACATGGTTTTTTAAAAAAAGCAATGAGTTTTTGTTCAAAACTTGTGACTGCCTACATGTGCGTATTTTATTTTAACGTCGTGAGAAAAATATGTAGTTGCTTTTACAGTACTTGATAAATACAGACCTTGGCGAAAGGTAAAATGGACACAGGGGAATAATTAGCCCTCATGATGATGATGGACTATAGTTATCTCTCCATTGACTGTCCTGGCAACTGTGGATGATCAGTGCCACTCAACAGCAGTCCAGTGGGGATGAGGTCCTTTGCCTAGACTTGCGCATGGAACTCTGTTTACCTTCCCACTGAATTGGTCCCTATTTATCTACTTGCAATTTCTTGCTTTCAAACTGCTAGGTTGGCAGGAGCTGGGACAGAGACAGGAGCTCATTCTGACCTGCAGTATTTAGCTATTGAACTGCTGACCTTCCACCTTCCAGTCAGCATCTTAACCACTTGAGCCACTGCAGTCCTACTTCACCCATTAATGCAGGCCAAATTCCAGAACAGATTCACTGATTGACATCAGCATGGAGAGGAAACAAGAATGTTTCAGAATCCATTTGAAGTAGCACCAGAGGATGTAAGTAACTTTTTTCAGATTAAACTACTTGATTTGCAAGCCATTGATCATCTCAAGACACATTTATAAAGAAAATAGTCTGTTTGATTTCTATTCTGGTCTGCCTGATATAAAGAAAACATCTGCAGTTCAAGACCTAAGTACTGCAGGATGGAGTGAGCTCCTGTCTCTGTCCCAGCTCCTGCCAACCTAGCAGTTTGAAAGCAAGAAATTGCAAGTAGATAAATAGGGACCACTTTGGTGGGAAGGTAAACAGAGTTCCATGTGCTCTGGTGTCTAGTCATGCTTGCCACATGACCACAGAAACATCTGCAGAAGCAGACAGCGTTGGCTCTTTGGCTATGAAACAAAGATGAGCACTGAACCCTAGAGTCGGATAAGACTGGCTTTCGAGCAAGGAAGACCTAATGGGTGAAGCCTCTAGGAATGTTCAGTATGCAAAACACTTTGTATCCTTTTTGCTAAAATAGCAGGCCTTTAATTCACCTTTTCCTGCCTTTTTATGTAACAGCAAGCCAGAGGTTCATTCATTCATTGCCCTTGTATACTGCCCATCTGGGAGCTATCCCACTCTAGGCAGTTTATATACTTAAAATCATAACATGAGACATAATCCCTCCACATCAGATGATGATGTAAAAATATTGTAATTTAACTAGGTTTATTTCTGTGGCAGTGAACCTTGGCAGCTGTTCTCGGACTTCAATTCCCAGAAGCCCTGATCATCAAGTTTGCTAACCTGGGCTTCTGATAATTGAAGTCCAGAAACTGCTGGACTGCCACGGTTAGCCACCATGACCTATAACATCCACACAGCTGCTTTTTCTTCCTTACACACATATATAGACTTCAACATGGAACGCGTGGAAAGATGCATGTGAAAAAGCTGAGTGTTACAAGTACTTGAGCTCAGCTGGCTAGCAAAGCACCCAGAATGGCCAAAACACTATTCTGGAGGAAAAGACCAAGAAGGGACTGACAGAAGGAATCCTGGAGACCAGAAGAAAAAATGTTGCTCTTGTGCTTTTTTTGCAAGAAAGAGACAGGAAAAACAGCAACAGATGGTGCTGCCTGAGGCAGGAAGAAGAGTGATAGCAGTTAAAAAGCAGGTTGGAGGGCCACACAGAAAGAGCTCAGGGAACTCAGGTTGGAAACCCCTGTTGTAGTAGACTAACCCCCTGGAACAAAGCAAGATAAATTGCAGGCATGCTTCTTTCATTTTCAGAGACTATAATACCTGGTTCAGCATGGGAACACCCCTTCTGCTCTCTTACATTTTTCCAATATAAAATGGTGAGAGTGAGATTACCCCCTTTTCATTTTGGATTAATAGTCCATTTCCCAGAACTGAACAAGTGGTAGTTTTGCACATTCCAAACTTTGCATTTTTTTGCTTCCTTTTGATGCTGGAGCCTAACAGAATTTTTAACAACCTATTTTGTTAAAAAGTTTTTTCAATGATGGGAAGGGTGTGATGCTGCAGATGATGTTGTACAGTGCCTCCCGTCATCCCTACTGAATGGCAATTATAGGGTGTTCCTTATTCCCTGGTCTAATTAAAATTTCATAGATAGAATGGAGTGCTGTATCTTTGTAGGGAGTTAGCTGGAAGGAGTTCTTTGTTTGACTTTTCCTACGGCAAAGAGGCCCCCCTCTATTCTGGACACACCTAATTGTTGATGGAAGAAGTATCAGAAATATAGTAGCTGCAGCCCTGCAACTTCTTGTGAAACTTCCTTTCTCCTGTCAAAACTATTCCAAGTAGATTTTGTGCATTACCTCATTCGCTTCTCTAAATTGCTTGTTTCTGCCTGTTTTGTTTTTTTAATATACTTTGGGCATGTGCCGAGGCTGCTAAAAAAAACCCCACACTGGACAATTTTTGATATGGTGCAGAACAATAGCTGGTCTACAGGAAGCACTTCCATAGAAGCAAATAAAAAGACCAGATGTGTGGGCTGAAGAGAGCCTCTTGTTTGCTGCAGTGTATGCGATCTTATACTCTGAACTTAACCCCATTTAGGTAGAGCTCAGCTTATCTGATTGTACATTACTAAAAGCAAAAATTTACAATGAATAAATTACAGCTTTAAAGAGTTGTCAGGTGATGCAAACACCAAAGACTGTTCTTCTCTAGAGAGGTGAGGAAATTTCCTCAAAAGCAAACCAACCCCCAGGATGGTACAAGGATGTCTGTTTAAAGAGGTTAAAAGCCAGTGCAGATCTCCAATGCAGCAATGAGGGTACTGTATTCTTTTTTCTCCAGAGTGAAAATAACTTGCATTTAAATTAGTTTAACCCTATGGAACCCCGGAAGGAATCAAACCAACCTACTACAATAGGGGTTCTCAACCTACTTCCCAGGGCACTATTTCATGTAGCCTGCGCCGCCGCCACCACCACCACTGGAAGCAGAAATAGAAGCAAACCCATTTACAAGAGCCACAGATGCGTTTTACAGCAGCGTTTACAGCAGGAGAAACCACCAGCTGTCTGAGGGGGCATGGTTTGGCCTGTGGCTTAAAATGGTTGAGAATCCCTGTACTACAAGTTGAGATGCAAGAGATTACTCTCTGGATCCACGCCATGCTCCTAAAACACATGGCTGTGCTGCTACCCCCCGATATGGATAAGACCATTTGCACACGCAAATGATATTCAAGAAAGTCCTACTACATTGGCATCATCATCCAGCTTCCACACCCATTACAACTATTAATTATTGGGGTGGGGAGGATACAACAGGTTAAATGTGAGTTACGGTGAAGGTGAGGGAGATCTGCTAGGGACGTTTCAGTTGCCTTCTACTTTTATGAGTCCCCATTTGCTTTAATTGGGATGTCATATAATTACATCTCTCCCACATGGAAAATTAATATAACAATCTTCTAAATGCTAAGCTGGAAGGGACCTTATGGATCATCAAGTCCTGTTAAGAAGGTGCAGTGGAGAATTGAACTCCCAGTCTCTCTAAACCACTGAGCTACCCAGCAGTTTTTATAAGTACTGATTCATTCAACAATCTCTGCAATTTTTCCTGCTATTGTAAATGTTCATCTCTTTCATCCACCCACTAGTCCACTCCTTTCAAATTTAGCACAGTTTCATCACAATGATTAATGAAATCAATACAAGAAGTATGTTGGGTGTGGTATTCTGAGAGCTGTAGATCAAAAGGGTAATGTTTCCTATCTCCATCCCACATGCACACCACCTGAAAATACACACATCCTGGGCTCATTGCGTTTAAGGTAAGAGTTGATCTGTGTACTTTGACAAGACCTAAACCAGTGAGTATGGTCAGATGTAGAAGAATAACAGGCGTCTCTGGCTCACATCTTTGAGGGCTAGCAATTTCATTATGGCATATGGCCACAAGAACCTGGAACATAATTTATTGGACCTATAGGTGTCACAAGACTCTGTGATGTTCAGTCTTATGTGAGCTAGAGCACATGATCTGTGACCCCAGTCAGAATAGGTTGTTAGGACTGCCTGGATCCTAAGCAGTGCTTAAGAAATGAAAGATTCCAAAGCAAACTGCAGTGAAGAGAAATACAACTGGCAGTGAGGCAAGTAGTATTGGGGTAGTTGTCTCTCTTAAGGAATTTAATTTAATTTCCCAATTTGTAAACTCAAAACAACTCTGGGTGGTTCACAACATTAAGAACAATACAGCAGTCCAAAACATTAAAAACCCATAAAAAACTCAATTTAAAAATACTACAGGAATTAAAAGAACAAGGATTAAAAGAACGAGGGAGTGATATTGCTATTATTTTACCAGCCAGCAAGCAGGGATCACCACATCACAGGTGCCCCACACCTGCTTTGCCAGCCAGGTTTTTAGTTCTTTCGTGAAGGGCAGCAACTCCGTCTGGAGTCGTAGCTCAATTGGCATGGAGCTGGAGCAGACACAGAGAAGGCCCTCCTTCTGGTGCTAGAGAGGCAAGCCTTTCTACCAGATGGCACAATAAGAGAACCTCTCTGGTCCACTCTGGTGGGATGGTCAGATGTTCTCAGGGTGATGTGGTCTCATAAGCACCTGGCCTACTACCATGTAGCGTTTTAAAGGTCATTACCAGACATCCTAGAGAGTGAAGTCAGAAAGGCCCTAGAAAACACTGCAAACAACAAAGCCAGCGGAGATGATGGTATCCAAGTTGAACTTTTCAAAGCCCTAAAAGATGATGAAATCAAATTATTACATTCTATATGCCAGCAGATTTGGAAAACACAACAATGGCCACAAGATTGGAAAAGATCAGTATATGTTCCAATCCCCAAAAAGAGAAATGCCAAGGACTGTTCAAATTATCAAACAGTTGCGCTCATCCCACACGCGAGCAAGGTGATGCTTAAGATAATACAGGATAGACTGCAACAGCATGTGGAGAGAGAGTTACCAGAAGTGCAGGCGGGGTTCAGAAGAGGCAGGGGGACTAGAGACCACATCGCCAACATAAGATGGATCATGGAAAAAACAAAGGAATATCAGAAACAAGTATACTTCTGTTTCATTGATTACACTAAGGCTTTTGACTGTGTCGACCACAACAAAATGTGGCAAGTAATTAAAGAGATGGGAATCCCAGAACACCTTATATGCCTCATGAGAAATTTGTACATGAAGCAAGAAGCAACAGTTAGGACAGAATACGGAATGACAGAGTGGTTTGGAATAGGAAAAGGAGTAAGACAAGGCTGCATTTTGTCACCCTGCTTATTCAACTTATACACAGAACACATAATGCGCAATGCAGGGATGGAGGAATCACAATTTGGGATCAAAATTGCTGGGAGAAACATCAACAATTTGAGATATGCAGATGATACCACCCTAATGGCTGAAAGTGAGGAGGACCTAAAGAAGCTCCTGATTAGGTTGAAAGAAGAAAGTGCAAAAGCTGGCTTGAGACTCAATATCAAGAAAACCAAGATAATGGCAACAGGCCCTATCAGTCCCTGGAAAATAGATGGGGAAGAAGTAGAAGCCGTGACAGATTTTACTTTCTTGGGATCAAAACTCACTGCAGATGGGGATTGCAGCCATGAAATAAAAAGGCGATTGATTCTTGGGAGGCAAGCAATGAGAAACCTGGGGAACATAATGAAAAGTAGAGACATCATATTGAAAACAAAAATTCGTATTGTCAAAGCAATGGTATTCCCTGTGGCAATGTATGGTTGTGAGAGCTGGACCGTTAGGAAAGCTGAGCGCAGAAGAATAGATGCCTTTGAGATGTGGTGTTGGAGGAGAGTTTTGAGAGTCCCCTGGACAGCGAGGAGAACAAATAGGTCAATCTTAGAAGAAATAAACCCAGAATGCTCCTTAGAAAGTCAAATTGTAAAGATGAAGCTAAAGTACTTTGGACATCAAATGAGAAGAGAGGATTCATTTGAGAAAGCCTTGATGCTTGGAAGGGTCGAGGGCAAAAGAAGAAGATGAGATGGTTAGATGGTATTGTGGAGACAATGGGCACAGAGCTCAGTGAGTTGAGGGGTATGGTGGAGAACAGGAGTGCCTGGCGGGCAATGGTCCATGGGGTCGCAGAGGGTCGGAATCGACTGTGCGACTGAACAACAACAACCAGCACCTTGAATTGCACCCAGAGGCACACTGGTAGCCAGTGAAGCTCCTGAAGCAGTGGCAAGGCACAGACATAACACTTGCACCCCATCACCACCTGGGCAGCTGCATTCTGGACCAGTTGCAGCATCCAAATGGTCATCAAGGGCAGCCTCATGTAGAGTGCTTTACAATAATCCATTCTGGAGGCGACCAGAGCATGCGTGACCATGAGCAAGGAGTCCCAATCTAGAAGCGGGCATAACTGGCATAAGACACGAAGTTGTGCAAAAGCCCTCCTGGCCACAACTGCTATCTGTTCATCGAGCAGTAGTCACGAGTCCAGGAGGACCCCCAGATTATGCACCAGGTCTGTTTGGGGCAAAATAGTCCCATCCAGATCCAAAGATAGTAGCTCCCGAGATAACGTGGGGGTCCTGACCTATAGCCACTCAGTCTTGCCGGGATTCAGTTGTAGCCTGTTGTCCCCCATCCATACCCCAACAGCCTTCAGACACCTGGATAGGACTCTGACAGCATTGCTTGGATCACCACGGGCTGAATAGTATGTAGCTTTAATGCTACCTAACTGTTTCCTTCTGCTAGGCACATGGAAATGATGCTATCATGCAGGTAAACTGCTTGCTCATCAATTGCTAGTTTGAACACAACTGTACATGTAGAGTGCATTACAATAGATCCTAGTGAACTTTTGGTGCTCCTGTCTGATTGGCTGCTATACAAATTGTAAATTGCTCAGTTTATAGCTCAACTTACAAATTACTGTACCTCTTATAATCTCCTCCTCTTTTCCTTCTTCTCCCCTGCCCCCTCCTCTCCTTTGAGGCTATTCCTATGAATACCACAACTGAAAAAGGTTAATGAGGTGGTTTTTAAATTTTCCTCTTCTCAAGTAACTGGGTCAAGTAGTGGATAAAAATAATATTTCATGCATATTTTTGAAGTACAGTTATCTCACTTAAAGTCTATTTCTATTTTAAGAAATTTCCCAAACAGATAGAAGCAACAAGGTTGTTGCACAGCAATAGAATCTGTTTCCACACAATGACATTTGCAGTTGGGTTCAACTCTCTGTATTTTCGGAAATATCAAAGCATACGGGTAGCACAGCTCAGGGGTGGAAGAATAACAAAATAAGCCTGCCTGTTCAACAGGATTTGAGAGCATAGTGGTTTCTAAGGCTTGAGTGCCAGGGGTCATAACCTGTGCCCCTTTGGATACAGTTCGAATTCAGTTCAAATCATGTAGAACAGGGGCGTCCAAACTGCAGCCTGTGGGTCGGATCCTGCCTTCAACACCAATTCACCTGGCCCATGCCACCCTTGCTGCTCCTGGAAGCGGACGTAAAACATACCCATACAGGTGCATTTTACTTTTGCTTCCGGGAGCAGCAAGAGTGGCATGGTCCAGATGAATTTGGTGTCATGGGCTGTATCCGGCCCACAGGCCATACTTTGGGCACCCCTGGTTTAAGCAGAGAAAATGGCAGCCTAAAAATATATCTCGTCCTGTTGCAAAACAGATTGCAAGGAGCGTTTTACTTCTGCTTCCGGTGGAAGGAACCACGTGACTGGCCCGCTGAGCCACGTGGCCAGCCCACGGTCTGAAAAGTTTGGGCACTCCTGATCTAGAAGGATACATTTGCTTGAGCCTCTCTTGGAAGGAAAGAATAGCTTTTTAGGGTAGGATAAAAAGAAACAAACCAATGCTGAAGTTTAATGAACAGAGTAAAGACTGCACTTTCCTGAAAGCCGGTCATATCTGACTCTAGGGTTCAGTGCTCATCTTTTTATAGCCAAAGAGCCAGGGCTGTCTGCATCTTCAGATGTTTCTGTGAACATGTGGCAGGCATGACTAGTACAAGGATGGTACAAGCATATCTGTTTAAAGAGGTTTAAAGAGGTTTAAAGCCAGTGCAGAGCTCCAAAGCAGCATTGAGAGTATTCTTTTTTCTTCAGAGTGAAAATAACCTGCATTTAAATTACGGACAGAACACTGTTTACCTTCACACCAAAGTGGTACCTATTTATCTAATTGCAATTTCTTGCTTTCAAACTGCTAGGTTGGCAGGAGCTGGGATATTGATGGAAGCTCACTCCATCCTGCAGTAGTACTCAGATCTTCAATTGCTGACCTGCCAACCTTCTGGTCATGAAGTTCAGCATCTTAACCGCTAAGCCAGTGCAGTAATAAGTCACACATTATACATTTTCTATTGCCATAAAAATGCATTTTCACTTACAAATTCCTACCTTTGGACATTTTGACTGACTGTTCTATTTATCTACATCGAAAATGTCCAGAATCTCAGGCATCAACATGTATCCAGTTCTACAACACAACCCATGAATCAAATAAGATGGTGGAAGGTTTGTGCAAAATGTTGAAGTTGCTTAAGGATTTTATTACTCAGAGGCTGTCTAGATACGCATATAGCCTGCTGTTTGGGGCAGCTTGGTCTGATTGCATGCATATATTCACCAGGCGAATCCACCCCAAACTTTGAGACACTGTTGGGGGCTCAAATAAATTATCCTGCTGTGTTTTATCCCATCCTTAGCATGGAGATGGGATAAAATAGAGTGAGGCCACATTGCAGCTTTACTCCCAACACCTGCCACTGAGCCCCAACAACATTAGGTGCAGAAGTGAAAGTTGTTTCACAGCCCATGTAAACTGTTGTAGAGTAACATAATTCCCTAAGGTGGAAACAACCTCATCAGCATTTTGCACAAACTGCTCCTTGGGATCCTACTTGTATCTTCTGTCTAGTAAATGAAAAAGAAGAGTCTTCAGCCTTCTCAAGTAAAAAGTGTTCCTATATTTATGAATACAGTTAGCCATCCTAAATAAACTATACCAGGAGTCAGGAAACTTAACTCTCCAGATGTTCTTGGACTTCAGTTCTCAGAAGCCTGATCAGTCCAAGAACAGCTGGAGAGCTAAGTTTGCTGACCCCTGGGCTATACTATCTGTAACAGAAGATAGTCAGCCTTAGAGACTTAAGGCGTTATGATCCCCTTGCACATCTATTTCCTTGGTTAACTAAATCTGCCAGCATCTGTTTAACACTTGATTTAGCATCATTTAAATCCACATCTAATCACAGATAACAGGTTAGAATGTGATTGGCAAAGCAATTACACTTATATACCACCCCATAGCACTTAGTAGACTCTCTGGTTAATTAGCATTTTGTTAATTAGCATTTTGCTTCCAACATGCTAGGCACTCATTTTACTGACCTTGGAAGGAAGGCTGAGTTAGCCTTGATTCCTGGTCAGGATCAAATTCACAACCTTTTGGTTGCAGTACAGCAGTTTAACCACTGCATCACCAGAGTTCTTTTAAGACTAGTGAAGAGATATATCCTTAGCCAAAGGGGTTAATAAGAATCATACACTGTCCTGAAGGAGTTAGAAGTAAGCAGAAGCTGGAAGCAGGACAAAAACTGGAGACAATAAATCCATGCCAATGTTCAGAAGAGTTCAATCCTACCTCCAGCAGCTACTGTTTGTGCACAGGCAGCTGAGGCTGTTGCCATTTGTTTTCACTCCCCTTCATCTTTGACCTGGGATACTGAGAGTACCTTAGGGCTGCCTTTTTACTTCCTCCTGCTTCATCAAAGGAAGCAAGAGTAACACTAAGAGAAATGTCTGCATCACTCGAATGCCCATCTCTGCTTGCAATGGCTTGCCTGCTGTTGAGAGAGGGCCCTGTGCTCGCTCTTCACCTCAGGCCCCTGGCCTCTGTGACTCTTCATCACTGATCATTAGGGCACTTGGCCCTGCTCAGCCCTCATTTCTGACTCTTCCTGTCTGGTCCTTCATGTACACAACCCTTGGGATTTCCTCACTCTCCACATTTTGGAGGTCAGTGTCCTGCTTGTCTGCCTGGCATTCTGATTCTTCAGCAACCCCTCATTTCTAAAGGATGTTCTCTGAGACACCAAGAACTATTTATGTTGTGCCTCAAGGGCTACAGGATGCTGCTGTTCATGCACAGCATAATGAGAAACTCTATATATACGGCACAAAGCTTTTAAAGAGCTACATCAGTCAAACATCTGGTTCCAGTTGCAGCATTCCAAACTCCTTCTTAATTGACATTATGGTTACTTAGCAAAGCTTTTTAAATTAAAGGGAAGAAAATTGTTTCCTCTAGTGTGAGGGGTGTCTTATCCTCCATGAAGATCTTGACAAGGCTGCAGCTCTGCGTTTTCTCTTCTTTGCTCCACTGTCTTCCTTGTGTCACTCAGTTTTCTAGACTGGAGAACAAGACTCTGCTGTCAGGTAGTGAATGAAGGGGATGATGTCAGAAAACTCAGAAAGAGATTCTACAGTTGCCAAAACAAGTTGCTAAAGGCCACATCCAAAAACTCTTGTCCCCAAATATTTGATTAATAATCTTGTTTGGAAAACAAACAGGGTTTTTATTCCTACCAGAAAAGGAAAAGCAAGGAAGAGGTTACCAGTCCGGCCAGGCTATCCTGCTACAGTAATGGAGTAGACCATACTGCCAGCGATTCAACTTCATTCCTCATGTGGTGATTAATTAACCTGACCACCCTGAGGACTACTGGCCTTGGGTGGCAAAGTCCACGGGCAAGGGTGATGGTCTCCAAGTGGATTAAATTCCACTTGAATCCATCTTGATGGAGGGCAGCAGCTTCATCAATACTGGCCTGGGGCTGAGAAGGACTTTACATGCCAAAAGGGCTCAGAACCAGAAAGTGACTCGCAGAACTGGATCAGTAATGTGGGTGTCACACTGTGATACGGAAGGCAAATGGAAGGCCAGTGCATTATATTCTCAGGACAATCTGCATGGCTGATTGCCAGGATGATAGCCAATATTTGGAAAATGATACAGCAGAAGAAGGAGAAGAAAAAGGAGGAGGTGGTTAGCTTCATGGTAAAAACAGTTATGTGAATTAATGTGAACGTTGCCAGACTCTAGATCTGTAAATGTTGTTGAACTCTAGTATCCATCATCCCCAGTCAGGCTGGTAAACAGAAGAGGATAACAGGAGTAATAGTCTGTCAATTTCTGAAAAGGCAGGCATTTTCTACTGTTCTTCTCAATGGCCATCTATTTTTTAGATTTTTCCATCTTCACATCTAAGCCAAGGTAGCTGTAGTATAGGTATGGGGTTTAATATTTATTATTGTAATATGTATTATTATACACCACTTGTTTCCTGATTATACTTGAATTGGATAACCATCAGATCTTAAGGAATATAATGTTCGCCCACAATGGGCAGGAAGGAACCTTATATATTTCCCCCTTTAACCTAAAATGAGCATCTATATTCATACATAGATAGGAAGTAAGGCAACATTTCTCAAAAGGCATCCTTCTTTCCTTCTTATTAATGTGCCCACCCCCACCCCCCGAACCAAAGACAATTCTGTACATCCCTCCATAATGTTTCAGCATGTGGAGTCTGCTGTTCCTCCTCCTTCCATGCTCCAGAATCAGTGGTAGGCAGCAAAAAAAATATATATTGCTACCACACCGTGGGTGGAGTCTATGTCATGAGCAATCTAGTCATGTCTGCCATATGGCCAGTGATGGGATGCAACAGGTTTGCCCCAGTTCACCAGAACCAGTAGTAACTTTTCCCAGTGTCCCGGAGAACTGGTAGCAGCTTTTGGGGGGAACCACCTTCGGGGCTTACCTTTTTACTGGTTCCCCCACTGCACATGCGCGCCAAGCACTTGGTGTGCATGCATGCCTACAGTACTTGGTGCGTATGCATGGCCTCCTTGCTGTCTTCCCAAGCGGGGAGGAGGAAGAGAAGCTGCTAGCCTGAAGCTCCCTATAGCCTGTTCCCCAGGGTAAGTGACTCACCTTTGGATGTGGTGTGTCTCTGTGTATTTTAATGTGTATTTAATACCTTTACCTATATTGACGTACTACCACAGTTCCTAAACAGGCCTGGTGGCTGGCAGGCCTGGCAGCCTGGCTTGGGTTTTTAAAGTAAAGTCTTGGAGTTACCTCATCAGTAAGCTACACCTGTGCTGTTCCAATTGCTGTTCCAATAGGAGAACTCTTAAGGAGGTACAGCTGTTTTACATTTACATTAAGGCATATTATCCTAGAAAACTGGTACGATGACCATATCCATCTTGCAACATGGTGCTGCCCAGGCGCTTATACTAACAGGTAAGTGACGGGTTTGTGTTTGGGGTGGGTGGGTTGATTTGTGTTTGTGGTGTTTGGGTGGGTGGGTGTATTTTAATGTAAATTTTATTTTATTTTATTTTATTTTATTTATTTATTTATTTATTTAATTTACGGATTTGTGTTGTGAGTGGGTGGATGGGTGGTTAGAGGGGTGTGTGTGTGCTTATTTTAATTTTTATTTTATTATTATTATTTTGGCCCTGCCCACGACATCATGACGCCATGACGTTAGCTTCGCCCACACTGTGATGACGTCACGGTGGGGTAGTAAAATTTTTGACAACCCACCACTGCATATGGCCATGTATACATCTGCAAATACAGGCAGCACTGGTTCTCTGGCTGTAAATGGAGATGAGCACTGCACTCTAGAGTCGGATATGACTGGCTTTTGAACAAGGGAGTTGAACCACTTGCAGGGACAAAACCTGATGTCAAATTTGAATACCAATCAGGGCTCTTCTGTTGTTAGGTAAAGGTTGCCCTTGCTCGAATTCCAGTCGTTACCAACTCTAGGGTTCAGTGCTCATCTCTGTTTATAGCCAAAGAGCCAGTGGACTTGAGCCACAAAAGCTCACATTAAAATACAGCAGTTAGTCTCTAAGGTGCCACAACAATTTTGTCTTTTTGTTTTGTTTACTCTCTGATATGCTTGCACAGAATAAAACTTTTTAAATGGCAGCTGTGTTAGTCTGGGCAGGGAGGCCACCCAATTTCGCTACCACCACCACCACCACCTGAAGGCCACCCAATTTTGCCACCCCCCTGCCCGAACGCCACCCAATTTTGCTACCCCCCTGCCAGGGTGTGTGTGCGACCCTGTTACTGCCCACCATTGTCCAGAATGCCACTAAACCCTGAGTCAAGTGTCTGGTGCAAAATGGGGTTTGGTCTGCTGGCACAGCCGCTGCTCTAGTTGATTTCACCTGTAAAGTGCAGGGGATGGGATGCAGCTGTGGCTGCCGAGCGTGTGTGTATGTGGCCCTTAAATTCTGCATTTTTATCATATTGTATGCTATTGTTTCCATTGACTGTATAGCTTGCTATTGCCTTTTTTTGTACACTTATATTTTTTATTGTATCACTGAAAGTTTTTGTGATGTATGTAAGCCGCCCTGAGTCTCACGATAGACTGGGCAGCATACAAATATAGGAAATGAAATGAAAGATGGAAGGAAGGAAGGAAGGAAAGTAAGATAGGCACTGTGCCTTTTATAAGAATACTGTATAGAGAATGCATTGTCAAGGAATAAAAAATTAGAGGAGAATTTCTTTTCTGTCCCCAAAAGAGAATGGAGACCTTCAGCACAGATTTCACCATCAGCACCTCCTGAACCCTGAAACTGTTCACATTTGGATGAGATACTGCATCATTTTCTTTCATTTCCTCTGAGGGCACAGATTGCAAACTGTATTTCATTTCTTCTGAGGGCACAGATTGCAAATACCCTGGAAGTCACTGAATTGGATCGAATAACATTAAGGTTCTATGGGATGGATCGGATAACAACCGCTAAAGCCTGTGTGGTTACAATGTATCTCTATGGAGCTTTAACGTTATCCGATCCATCCCATAGGATTTTAACATGGATCAGATAACACTAAAAATCGGATAACACCAAGACTTGTGGAACCAAGTCTTAGTGTTATCCGAGGTATTACTGTACAGCTATTGTAGCTAGGATTAAGACGATTCTGTGCATTTCCCAAATTATGTTCTGTGGAACACTGGTGGGCTTCAATTCCCAGAAGCCTCAGTCAGTACATTGGTGGATCAGTGCTTTGGGGAATTGACTTAGACTTCTGGGAAATTAAGTACAAAAAATCTCAGTGCTTGAATAACACTAGGCCAATGATGGCTAACCTTGGCACTCCAGGTGTTCCTGGACTTCAATTACCAGAAGCCCAAGTCAACACTCCTGCTGATCAGGGCTTCTGGGAATTGAGGTTCTAGAACAGCTGGAGTGCCAAGGTTCATCCTTACTTTCTCCACAGTCTTGCTATTGTCAGCTGTGAAAAAGTGCATGGTAGAAAGAACTTTGATTATTGGTGGGTGGGGTTTTTTTTTAAGTGGAGGAAGAACTGTAGGAACACCGCCTGGCAACTGTGGACTATTTAGGGCTGGAAAGGCTGATCTCAGTGGTAATCTACAAAGAGAAAATGTGCACTTAGAGCCTGTGTGGGTTGTGGTTTATTGTGATTTCCATCTTGAAGAGAAAAGAACAATAATACAGTACTGTCAACGTGGACAAAAACTCATTGACCTGCATTTAGTCACGTTTAAAGCTGAAACAATTGGGCCTCAAAAGAGTTCATGTCAACGTTACTGTTCTCAGTTTCAGTAAGTCTTTATGATGCAGAAAACACAGGTTTGCATAAGACTTCTGTATACTTATTTATAATGTAAACATGGCTAAATCTGGATTGAACCCCTGTAATAAACTGAAATCCCTGCATCACCTGAAGTGGTTCCCTCTGCCTGAAAGATCAGCTGCGTACTTTGAGTGGCATTTACAACCTTCCTTACCACTCTTAACTGCACTGGCCAACCTTTGTTTTTGACTTGTGCTTAACCCAAATGGCACAAAAAGCTGCCATTTATCCCTCCTTCCTTCTGTAATGGCAGGCTGAACTCTCACTGCTGGGTTTGATGTCAGGGTCTGAATGTTGAGGCGTTTGCCAGCATGAAAATGTACATTACTGTACTTTGTGTGTGTTTGGGAGGGGATCTAACAGCACTTAAGAGAGGGTAGGCCAATGATGGCAAACCTTTTAGATATTGAGAACCCAAACTGCAACCCAAACCCCACTAATTTATTGTGAAGTACCAACATGGCAACAGGGGAGGGAGGAAACTCTCCAGTGGCGGGCTGCCAAAATTATTACTACCACACTGTGGGCAGAGCCAACATAGTGGGCAGAGCCAATGTCATGATGTCATGGGTGGAGCCAACATCATGACATTATGGGCGGAGCCAATGATGTGGGCAGAGCCAGCGTAAAAAAAACCCATAAAAATAAGTACACATAAAAATACAAATTAAATAGACATAAAAATACACATAAAACACATAAAATACACATTAAAAATAAATATACATTAAATACACATTAAAATACACACACACACCCCCCACATCCAAAGGTGAGTCACTTATCCTGGGGAGCAGGCTATTGGGAGCTTCAGGCTAGCAGCTTCTCTTCTTCCTCCACGCTTGGGAGGACAACAAGGAGGCCGCACATGCTCGCCAAGCACTGTAGGCATGCATGCACAACAAGTGCTTGGCGCACATGCGCAGTGGGGAAACCGGCAAAAAGGTAAGCCCCCGAGGTGGTTCCCCCCCAAAACCGCTACCAGTTCTCCGGGACACTGGGAAAAGTTACTACCAGGTCTGGTAAACTGGTGTGAACCTGTTGCTGCCCATCACTGAAACTCTCCCATTGGGCTGCTGGGCAGAGGGGCAGGGCAAACTCTGTGCTGAGGAAGGGAGGAAGTGCTCCCATTGGGCTGCTGGGGAGAGCGGTAGGGCAAACTCTGTGCTGGGGCAACCACATGAGTGCCCACAGAGAGGGCTCCAAATGCCACCTCTGGCACGCGTGCCATAGGTTCGCCACCACTGGGGTAGGCACTGTAGTAAGGTAGGGACTGATGGACATTGGCATTTTTATTTACCAGGGCTAGCCTTACTGCTAGGCAGAATGAAATAGCTGCCTCAGGTGGAAATTGCTTCAGAACAGCTTTGAGACATGGGAGGGTAGATTTGTATGTGCTGTGTAGCTGGAAATGACACTCATTCGGTGAGCATATTGACCTTTGAAATGGTAAAGGGTGCTGTCCATTCACCAGTGTTAAAAAAAAGCTTCAACTACCAGTGGAATGGGAAGGGTGTGATCTTGTCCTTTACCTCAGAAAACAAATTCTTATGTTTTTGCTGAGGCCTTGTACCGACAGATAATAATAATTACAGATAATAACAATTGCTTACTATTAAGTCAAGAGCTAAGCAAATCTATGCTAGGTTTCAATTACTGGTTGTTTCTTCTTGTAAACCAATCAGATCTGGTAGGACATTCAGAATTAGGTAGAGATTGCAAAAAGGTTCAAAAGGAACTGAAATTACTCCCACGAGCCTAGACTTAAAATAAAAATCCAAAAGGTCTTCTGTAAAAAGTCAAAAACTTTATTATATATAAGAAGATAGATTAAAAATCAGGAATATAAATTGTTATAAAAATAAAGAGGAACATTCTCCCCCCCTCCCATTGTTAAAACAAGAACGTATAGCAATTTATATACAGTAAAACCTCGCATAAAGAGTGCCTCGCTTAGAGACTAACTTGCTTAAGAAGCAGAATTTTCTCTGAATGGTTGCCTCGCTTAACAACTAAAACCAACCAAAAACTCGCTTAACAATTAAATCGGAGTTTGCAATCCCCTCTGCCAGAAGTCACAATTGGTCACTTACAGTGGTGTTTTGCTTAAAGAGCAAACTCGCTTAAAGAGCAATCCTGTAGAATGCATTATACTCTTTAAGCAAGGTACCACTGTACTGTATATATATATATTTCCTGGCCTAGCCAGCTAATACAAATAAGGACTACATTTCTCTACTTTTATGGTGGCTCAGTGGTTAAGAAGCTCACCTTGTTAGCTGGAAGGCCAGCAAGTTGGCAGTTTGAAACCTGGGTACTGCATAATGGATTGAGTGCCCATCTCTGTCCCAGCTCTTGGGGACATGAAAGGAGCCTCATTTGGGCGTTCCCTAAGCAAAGTTTCTCATGCAAAAATCCTTTCAACCCAGAATAATTTCTGACATGAAATTATTATTATTATTACTCACAAACCTCTATAGCCATCTTCCTCCTGCTTAAGCATGGCATTTCTCTTCCCTATCCTAAGATTAACAATTACCATCTTCCATCCTTTGTCCCACCTTTTCTCTAAGCTAACCAATAAAATTTCAACTTTTAATGTCCATCATCTTCCTTTCCATTCTCACATTTCCAGATTGTTTTTAATACTTCCATAGGACAAGATTTTGCGCCATGGTGTACTTTCAAGGCCAAATTCCACCCTTCTGGCTTCTCTAGGAAATGAAACATCTAAGATCTTAAATTAACCCCCTCTGAGGAAGGAAAGTGAATTAACAGAATCTGTTTTAAATCTCAAGTCAAGAACCCTTTTTAATGTCCTTATAGTCATGTAGCCCTTTCTTACTGTTAGGGTAACCATTTAACCCCTTGCTGAAAAAGAGAAAATACATCACTAAGAAATTTGATGAACAATAACACAAGTTTGCATAACACTTCCATATGCTCATTTATACATATAAATGTATATTGAAATTTCAGTTCATCAAAAACCTAACACGAAATGCTGTTGGTTTGCAAGATTAGAGTACAGCTGTTAATTGTGGAGCTCATTAATTAATATAGCACCAGACACCAGAAACAGCTTGATGTCATGACTATTTCAAACCCTGCAGTTGGGATTCCTTCTAAAAAAAATTTTAAATGGTGAAACCAACTGTATTGTCCTTCAAGGTAAGCAAGATTAGTATTTTCAGTTTACTTGATCTATTTTAAATCTGCTGACATAAAAGGTTGCTTGCTTCTGCGTGGGGGTTAAAACAGTTTTTCTTTTTTAAAAGTCATAACTAAACTCATTGCTACAACGACTCCAAATTTGGCATTCAATGATTGCAAATTGTCTGCTACATCTGTGCCAAGTTTGCCAATTGTTTTGTTTTGGCTACCCCCATTTTTAGAATTGCCTTGTAAAATGTTTTGCCCTGCATTTTGCTCTTTGCGTTCTGCAATATCACAGGAATGCAGTGGTAATAATTAGTTAAAGTAAAGGGTGCCCTTCCTCGAAAGCCAGTTGTATCTGATTCTAGGGTTCGGTGCTCATCTCTGTTTAGAGCCAAAGAGCCAGTACTGTTTGTGTCTGCAGACATTTCCATGGTCATGTGCTAGGCATGACTAGACATCGGAGTACATGTAATGCTGTTTACCTTCCCACCAAAGTGGTACCTATTTATATACTTACAATTTCTTGCTTTCGAGCTGCTAAGCTGGCAGGAGCTGAGACAGAGACAGGAGTTCACTCCATTGTGCAGCACCCAGGTCTTGAACTGCTGACCTTGCCGACCTTCAGCATCTTAACCACTAAGACACTGCAGTCCCACTAATAAATAGCATACTGTAAATATAAACACAATATATCTCACTGTGGTGGAAAATGTTGTTATCGGTCATAGATTTCCACTTTTTGCAAGTGTTCTGCTTTCTCATATTACTGTCCAATGCTTTATTTGGAAACTTCATGACTTCTACTTTCCATTCCTATGGGTTTCTCTGTTTAAGCCAAACTTTCAAGTACACTCTACTCCCATGTTTGCTCCTATTGGATGTCATACGGTCTCTGAAATCTTGAGGTTCTGTTCAGCATGACAGCCAGAAGCAATTGATTGAGCAGAACTGCTTGAATTTATCTAAAACTTCTCCAAGGTATATAAACACATAGTCTTGAACAACTGGTGGACTGCAGTCCAAACCAATGACGGCACCTTACCTCACCACTGCCATTACCGCATCTTGTGTCCCATCGGCCACAGCCAGCATGACCAAGGTGATGGAAGCTATAGTGTAACATCTGTGTAGCATGCCGTGTTGAAGAAAGCTGTGTTGTGCTACTGCTTCATTTGTGTCTGAAGCAATTCAGGGTGCTGACATTGCCCAGGGAATATGTCTTCACTGTCCTCACATTTTTGGTGAGGTCCTTTCCAAGTCACTTTGGGGCAAGGTAAACTGCACCAGAACAAAGGAACAAGTTTCTGAATTATGCCTACCAGGATGATCCAGGAATACCCAGGAGACATAGGTTTGAACCTCTGTATGGCCATGAAGCAACAACAACATGGCCATGAAAACCCATGGGGGAGGCAGTGGATGGCAGTTGTAAAACCACTCTTTAAATATCTTACTTACCTTGAAAACCATTTTAGGGTTGTTATAAGTTGGTTGCAAGTTCAGCATGTAACGAGGTGTTCTTTCATGGCTCTTCTGCTTGGCTGGTTTTTTTAAAAAAAAATCCCAACACTATATTAAAGTTAGTGGAGTAGATATTTTCAATGCATAATCAGGGCAATTCATTACTTATGAAAAGGGAGGTAAAATGGGGTCCAAAGCGTGCATTTTTCAATACTAGGGTCATGTTCAGAATAACACAGGGAAAAAACCAGTATGTATAACTGGGCTGTTTGTACAGTCACTTTGTTCTAAGATTAGATCACAGCCGCCACAAAAATTCCAGCATACATGGTGTGGTTCTTCTCTTTACTATAGCAAGTGGAATAGTAAAGAAATGACTGTACAGTAAGGGGATTCTTGTGTGACCTGGTTGCAAAAGGGAAAGAGAACCAGTGACATAGATTTAGAACAGTTGTTTGGCATTCATAAATTAAGAATTTTCTTTATTTTGTATATGATCCAAAGGAAAGGTAAATGATACCTTTATCAGTTCACTCATATACCACAAGAATATTCCCACAAAGGCCTTCATAAGGCTGTGCATGACAGAGGGTGACAGATTGTGCAGAAGAAACATACACATCCCAAAAACCATAGCCAGATGTGTTGGCCAGAGTTCCTTGTTTAAAGTACATTTCAAAATGGAGGCTATCACAGGTGTATGTTTCAGATTCTCCCCTTTCCCTGGTGTTATGGATTCCTTGTTTCTTAATCTGAATGAATACTGGCATTTTGAAAGTGATGACTTATCCATTAGTACTGATTCCAGTGGTCAGATTATGGAGAGATATGTGGAGCACCTTGACAATACACATGCTCTCAACCTCTGACTCTTCTCAATTTTAAAGTACACTACCTCCATCATCATGGATACCCAATGTGGTATAGTGGAAAGGGTGATGGGCTAAGTCTCAGGAGGCCTAGGGTTTGAATCCTTCTTCAGCCATGAAAGTTCACTGGGGGTGTGGAATTGATAAAGTCACTCCATAAACATTTCACATACTGTACCTTGGGAGTCCTATTTCTTCTTCTTCTTCTTCTTCTTCTTCTTCTTCTTCTTCTGCTGCTGCTGCTGCTGCTGCTGCTGCTGCTGCTGCTGCTGCTGCTGCTGCTGCTGCTGCTGCTGTTGTGCAGGCCAGATGTGAAACTGCCAAAATGAAGGCACCTTTGGGGGAGTTCATTCTGCAGTTCCTTTCACCTGACCTAGTGTGAAAAAATAAAATAACAGGCAACACAAAGTTGCTGTTGCCAGGGTACTCCCAATTGTGGTTCAAAAATACCACAGTCTTTGAGGAGGCTCTTTCTGTTTACCGGGAACCCAATTAAGGTCACTATAAATCAATTCTAACTTGACAGCATATATTTTAGAGCAGGATTTCTCAACCTTGCCTTCTTGGATTTCAATTTCCAGATGTCCTGATGAGCTGGTGTGACTTGGACCTGGGGACCCAGGGTTGAAAAATCCTGCTTTAGAGAACAATAATTAAGAAGCCATGGCTGAATATTAAAGATATTCTCTTCTTTATAAGTCATACACAGTAATCATACACATTGATTAGTTTACACACCACAAACAGCTATTCCATATTTAATGTCTCCCTGGGGTGTTAAGGTTTAATAGATTGGTTAAATGCATTGTTGTTTTAATGGTTGACCCCATTAAGCTCCATGATTATCAAAAGACAGAATGCAATGCTGAAGAGATTGGTAGACCAAAAGATTACAAAAAGGAAGAATACGTGACTAGAGAATGATGGCAAAATCTGCCAAGAGACAGGCAGGTAGGCAATGTAATACACTAGTACCCCGAATAACGTTATGACTTGGTTCCACAAGTCCCGTCGTTATTCGGTTTTTAACGTTGTGCGATACATTGAACACACAATGTTAAAAAAAAAGCCCTGTTTCCCTGGAGGCTGCAGGAAGCGAGAACATCAGGATTTGAATCCTGACATTTTGGCTTGCTGCTGCTTCCAGGGAGGTGGGGGAACTTTGGAAACAGCTTGGAGCGGGTCTCCCCACCTCCCTGGACCCAGCGGGGGGGGGGGTCAGAGACCCCAAAATTGGTAAAAAAAGTCCGTTTTTTTTTACCAATTTTGGGGTTTCTGACCCCCCCGCCGGGTCCAGGGAGGTGGGCAGACCAGATCCAAGGTGTTTCTGGGCTTCCCTGACGTCCTGAGCCAGGGCAGCAAGCCAGAATGTCAGAGTTCGAATCCCGACATTCTGGCTTGCTGCACTGGCTCAGGACGTCGGGGAAGCCCAGAAACACCTTGGATCGGGTCCCCACACCTCCCTGGACCCAGCGGGGGGGTCAGACACCCCAAAATTGGTAAAAAAAACGGACTTTTTTTTACCAATTTTGGGGGCTCTGACCCCCCCGCCGGGTCCAGGGAGGTGGGGAAACCCGCTCCAAGCTGTTTCCAAAGTTCTCCCACCTCCCTGGAGGCTGCAGCAAGGCAAAATGTCAGGATTTGAATCCCGACGTTCTCGCTTCCTGCAGCATAAAAGAGGGTGGGGGAAGTTCAAAATTAGCGCGCATCAGCTCTAGGGAGGTCGGGAGACCCGATGCGCGCTAATTTTGAACTTCCCCCACCCTCTTTTATGCTGCAGCAAGCCGGAATTTTGGGATTCGAATCCTGACATTTTGCCTTGCTGCAGCCTCCAGGGAGGTGGGGGAACTTTGGAAAGAGCTTGGATCGGGTCCCCACACTTCCCTGGACCCGGCGGGGGGGGGGGGTCAGAGCCCCCAAAATTGGTAAAAAAAAGTCCGTTTTTTTTTTACCAATTTTGGGGTTTCTGACCCCCCCGCTGGGTCCAGGGAGGTGTGGGGACCCGATCCAAGGTGTTTCTGGGCTTCCCCGATGTCCTGAGCCAGTGCAGCAAGCCAGAATGTCGGGATTCGAACTCTGACATTCTGCCTTGCTGCACTGGCTCAGGACGTCGGGGAAGCCCAGAAACACCTCCAGAGAGATCAGAGGACCCGATCTACAGCTGCAGGGTGGCTGGGGAAGCTGACGGGGACTCCCTGTCGGCTTCCCTAGCCACCCGCCCATGCCTCCGCAGCTGTGGGGTGGCTGGGTAAGCCGATGGGGGAGCCCCCCCGTCAGCTTTCCAGCCTCCCCACCCCTGCCTCCGTAGCTGCAGGGTGGCTGGGAAGCTGAACGGAGAACCCCGTTCAGCTTTCCAGCCGCCCTGCTGCTAAGAACGACTGTATCGGATAACGTTAATAATCGCGTTATTCGATACAAGATTTTTCCGAAAATCTTGTAACGTTATACGGTTTTCACTCTATACGGTACTCACGTTATACGGGGTATTACTGGTATATCTAAAATGATCACCAATAGCCTGAAGAGTGGGAGTAGGTAATCATTGTCAGCTCCTATTCATATCCAAGTACAGTATACATTTTTCCTGGAAATCATTTTTACATTTGATGGATGTGTCTCTGGTGACTCAATCACCATTGGACTTTGAAAGATGAATGACAAACAGGAAAAATGCCACTGATGTGAATTTGTTTAAGGTGGATCTCAGCTTGCCATGAAGTGAGCCACACACTGTGATCACAGAGCCATCCCGTCCAGCACACATGAAATGAGACATGCAAGATTTTATACTAGGTCTGCAATGGACTGCCACATCCTTGAGGATATTAATAAGGTGCACCTTCACAGCCATGCTACCTGGCATGGCCGCTTCCACCTCCATGACTGTTGGGAATCAGAATATTGGGCCCAATATGATGGTTTCCAGTGGCATTTCCACCACTGAGGGGGGACCATCACCCCCCTAAAGGGGCTCATCTGCCTGTACCCATTGGCCCCTTTAGGGAGTCAGGTTATTTACCATCACCCAATAATTGGCGTTGAATCACTGGCCGTACAGTCTACTCTATTATCATAGCGGGATGTCTGGCCAGAAGAGTGGGAATAGGTAATAGCTGAAATAGAACCTGATGAAATAGGTGCCTGTTAATAAAAATCAATGTCAGCAGGTGATGGACACACATCAGAACAATGTTTTAGACATTAAACTCAGTACATATTACTTTTCATTAATTCCTTAATGCCACCAAATTAGTTGGAACTGCAATATTTTAATTTAATTTTCATTCTTGTATGCCGCCCAATCAGGAAACCCGACTCAGGGCGGCTCACATAATAATTAAACAATATACACAGTAAATACAGAATAATTTTTGTTGTTCAGTCGCACAGTCGATTCCGACCCTCTGTGACCCCATGGACCGCTGTCCGCCAGGCACTCCTGTCCTCCACCATCCCCCTCAACTCGCCCAGCTCTGTGCCCATTGCCTCTACAATACCATCTAGCCATCTCATCTTGGGCCGTCCCCTTCTTCTTTTGCCCTCGACCCTTCCAAGCATCAAGGCTTTCTCAAGTGAATCCTCTCTTCTCATTTGATGTCCAAAGTACTTTAGCCTCATCTTTACTATTTGACCTTCTAAGGAGCAGTCAGGGTTGATATCTTCCAAGATTGACCTATTTGTTCTCCTCGCTGTCCAGGGGACTCTCAAAACTCTCCTCCAACACCACATCTCAAAGGTGTCTATTCTTCTGCGCTCAGCTTTCCTAATGGTCCAGCTCTCACAACCATACATTGCCACAGGGAATACCATTGCTTTGACTATGCGAATTTTTGTTTTCAGTGTGATGTCTCTACTTTTCACTATGTTCCCCAGGTTTCTTATCGCTTGCCTCCCAAGAATCAGAATAATACAATATACAAAATTCAATATTATAATGATAAAGTCACAACCACTTAAGAAAAGTTCCCCAACAAACAACAAAGTCTGGGGGTGGTGGTGGCAGGTATCCTCAGCCCCCAGGCAGGGCTCTCCTCTGCCGCCTGAGCCAGCGTGGCTTTTGAAGCCACTGGCAGATGGGAGTGTTGGGGGGGCTTTTGAAGCCCCTGACAGGTGGAAGTCTGGGAGTGGGGCAGTCGTCGTCCTCAGCCTCTGGACAGGACCCTCCTCTGCTGCCTGAGCCAGCACGGCTTTTGAAGCCCTTGGCAGGTGGAAGTCCAGGGGTGGGGCGGGCGGTGTCCTCAGCCTGTCAGTGGGACCCTCGTCTTATAGAATAAAACAACTAAATTCACATCATACATGTAACGAGATGAGACTCATGCAGCAAACCACAAAACAATCCCTCAGAAAAACATTGCAGCATCTGTTCCGGGGAGAAAATTGATATTACACAAAGCAGAGTGGAATGGACAACAAAATTCACCCATCCCATCTGGACCTTTTCCCAGAAAGCACCAAACCATTCTTGGGAACAACATTCTAAAACTAGCTCCAAGCAGAAAACTGAAACTGCAAACAACAGCCTGTGTTAACAACTTCCAAGTACTGTACAATAAATGAAATAAATTCATGACAGAATGTGACTTGAGAGAAGTGATGCAACAAGCCTGAAAACATTCTACAGAGTGAAGGGCTAAATTCCACTAGGGATTAAAATGAGTAAAAGTATTCTTGGAAAGCAAGCAGAGGTTTTTGCTGTCCCTAGATGGACACCTTGCTATGCCAGTAGAACTCAAGACATAAGGCCATCATGTTGCATACAGGGTAGAATAGCTAAATGGAGAAGAGGTGGAGGTGGCACAGAGAAGGGCCACAGAGGGCAAATCTGATTCTTCTCCAGAACACAACCGTTGTTTCACTGGCTCAACTTTTCACACCTGGTGATTTTTTTTAAGGTCACACTCAACCACAAAGATGACCTCAACTACATAGTTCTCACATAGCACAGGATCTGATGCTAGTCAATACTCAGCTGTCTGTTATTTTAAAAAACCCAAAAGCTGCAAGGTGACCTCTCTCTGACTGAGCAAATGGACATCTATCTACCTGCTTGTGTGCATAAGCACACATGTGTTTGAAGAGGAGGCTTACCTTGTGATAGGAAGTGATAGGAAGTCTGAAGAAAGGGCCATCTGAACTTAGTGACTCTCTTTGGAACAGACAGCACATTAAAAAAAAACCCAATAGACAAGGTTAACAGGGCTAACCCTTGTTCTGCCTCAAAGCTGAACACATTAATTTCACTTTAGGTCATCCGGCACAAATGCCACTCAACTCTGGAGATTGGCAACATCCAGAGATAGGGCCCCATGCCCATCTCTAGGGCTCTGGACAGTCCCATCCATCATGTCAATTCTCTCTGCATCCCAACATCAGTTTGTGTAGTTGGCACAATGGTACATTTCCCCCCTAGTGACTTTTCTCAACAATGCCCATTGCCTGTACATTACTTTGTTTTGTGATTGGCTTTTGGAAGTTAAATATGGACTTAATTTGTGTTTAGGATTGCTGAGGTGCAATATATGAAAAAAAATTCTCACAGTGGAACAGAATGTAGGTTTATCTCAGGGAATACACACATCCTTTAATGTCAGATTGACCCTCAAGGGAAAGTCAGCCTTTAATAGGTTGAGAATTAATATAGACTAGGCTCCAATGGGAGATTTTTTCATACATAATAACCAGTGGTGGGATGTCAAAAATTTTACTATCCCACTGTGACTTCATCACAGTGTGGGTGGAGCTAACATCATGATGTCATGATGTCATGGAGTTTAATGGGGCATTCTTGCTTATTGCCTTCACACTGCATCAAGCATAGCAAAAGTGGAGAAAGAGCAGAACAGGCATTACATACCTCGTGGCATCTCAGAACATATATAAAACTAGAGGATGCTGAGACAAAATCATAGTTGCCCCTGATAAGGATGAGGTAAGTGGAAAATCCCACACATGAAGGGGTGAGCCACAGGGAGAAGCCTGCATGAAGATGTGTGTATGCTTGTACAGAGTCACACAGAAGCTGGTTAGTCATAGGAAAGATTAGTGACACAATCTGTACGGAGTCAGAGAAAGGATTCAGAAGATCCTGTGGTTCACACTTGGACTGTGAATGAAGAGGGAAAGGATGGTTGATGCTCAGAAATATGGTCATCAGAACACCCACAGAGCTGGCACAAACAAATATTTTTTAATACTGGCATACTTCTTTCAATTTTTTCTAAGTGAGTTCCCCATTCCTCTGTTGCCTTCCCATCCTGAGAAGCCACTGTTTCAAAGACAGCTCAAGTGGTGGAAGCTTCAGGTCTCCACAGTAGGATGAACAAGCAGTTCACCCTCAAGATGGCCCTCAGCGGAAATCCTTGTGAAAGTACATGGTCAGGGATGGAAATGGCCTAAACTCCATTCATACTTATTCCTTTCTGCTCATTCCAGAGCATTCACTTCCCAGTCACCCTGCAGCAACACACCTGCTAATTCATGGATTTAACCTTCCCTTTCCCCACTCAGTCTCCTCCGTCCATTGGTGGCTACCTTGAGGGGCGTGGAGACCCTGCCATACAGACACTGCTGATTCCCTTAGTCCTGAACAATGACTCTGATTTGTGGTCCCACTGCATATCTGCTGCTGTTCAGCAACACCGAAAAGAATTGTTTTATTTCAGAGGGAAAGAAATGGCACAAAAAATCCCAGCGCAGACATTTGCAATTATTCAAGATTAGAACCTGCTATTATTTTGGATTGATACTCCTGACAAGGAAATGACACCCCTTCCCATTTCTTTCTGCTTAGCCATGAGGGCTCAAAAGGTACATAGGATACCAGATACAGGCCACAGAGGCAATCCCACCATCCTTCCCTGAATTCTCTTGCAATATCTATACACTGTACAATGGGTGGCAGATGGTTGCCTGCCAACATCTTGGTGCCAGTGGTAGCCGCTGCTTTTGCTACAATGCCAAAGGTTGATCAGCAGATTATGGGGACTGTGAGCTTGATTTGTGAGTTAGAACTCAAATATACAGGATATGGGGCTGAACTGTATTCTGTTCCCAAAATACAGGCTATTAAGCTGGAATCCAGCACCGCTGAGCAGAAGTGATCAGCATAGCCATGAGGGTCATTCAGTCAAAAAGTGGGATTCCTGTCTTCTAATCTAGGCAAATAAAGAATTAAGCTTATGTATGAATTGTGCTGGTATTACTGCTTTGGTTGCTTTCGACAAACAGATAAGCGGAAGGTAGAAATTAGTTAAACTACATGAAAAAAACAACCAAGAAAATCTCTGTGGTTTTAGAGAAACTTCGAGATGTTAACCACAAAGACTTCTCTAAGTAAAAGAAAGAAATTCTTATCCTCCACACTGTTGTGCTGGGCAACTTTCCATTACTGGAAATGCTATTTCCATAGGATGAATATTTTAAGAAATGAAACCTATCATTACTACACTCACCACCGGAAGTCATGGAAAATTCAAAGTTGTAAGTATGTTTTATTCAATGTCAATGATTAATGATTCCATTCATATTTAGAGGCTGACTACACTGGTGTTTAGCCAGTGGTGGGATGTCAAAATTTTTACTACCCCACCGTGATGTCATCACAGTATAGGTGGAGCTAACGTCATGACATCATGATGTTGTGGGTGGGGCCAAAGAATAAAAAATAAAAAATAAAATAAAAATAAGCACACACACCCCTCAACCCACCCACCCACAACACAAACCTGTAAATAAATTAAATAAATAAATAAATAAATAAATTACATTAAAATACATCCCCCCCACCCCAAAACACAAATCAACCCACCCACTCCAAACACAAACCCGTCACTTACCTGTTAGTATAAATGCCTGAGTTCTCTAGGATAATATGCCTTAATGTAAATGTAAAACGGCTGTACCTCCTTAAGGGTTCTCCAATTGGAACAGCAATTAGAACAGCACAGTTGTAGCTTATTGATGAGGTAACTTCAAGACTTTGCTTAAAAACCCCAAGCCAGACTGCCAGGCCTGCCAGCTGCCAGGCCTTTTTAGGAACTGGGTAGTACGTCAATATAGGTAAAGGTATTAAATACCGACATTAAAATACACACAGACACACCACATCCAAAGGTGAGTCACTTACCCTGGGGAGCAGGCTATAGGGAGCTTCAGGCTAGCAGCTTCTCTTCTTCCTCCCCACTTGGGAGGACAGCAAGGAGGCTGCGCATACATGCCAAGAGCACTGTAGGCTTGCATGCACACCAAGTGCTTGGTGCGCATGCACAGTAGGGGAACCAGTGAAAAGGTAAGCCCCGAAGGTGGTCCCCCCCCCCAACAGCTGGTACCGGTTCTCCGGGAGACTGGAAAAAGTTACTACCGGTTCTAGCGAACTGGTGCGAACCTGTTGCATCCCATCACTGTGTTTAGCCCACTGTGAGATGCACAGCAGAAACAGGCTGATTCCCTGCTAAAGACAGTGATCAAAGGATGATTTGGTGGAAGCATACTAGCCCACCCTTCAGAGTGGGTCACATCTCAACCTTCTTGAGCTTCTCGGGGAGGGGGGGGGGCTTCAACTTTTTTTGGTGCAGGGTGGGATGGTGCTGGTTTGGGTTGTTTGCAGCATGAGTGCTGGCTGGAAGAAATCCAAAGCAAGCTTTCTGATTTGAATTTGCCAATACAGTATTGTGAAGTGGCTTAATAAGCAAGCAGAGTATTGGAAAATTAAACATTTCCTTGGCTCTGTGGGAAGGTTTCACAAGGAGGTTGCCTTTGGAAAGTTAAAACCTCCAGTCTGTCCATGTGTGAACATGTATCAACTATGTGTGTGTGAGAGAGAGTGAGAGAGAGAGAGACTGTGTTCATGTGTGTGTACATGTGTGTGTGTATTGTGTGCTTGGTTGTCAAAGGGGGCAAGCAGAACAGTGGCAGGAGGAAACAGAGGGTTGTTGCTGTTTGCTTTGCTCTTAATGAGCCTTGTGGAGAAAAACTGCTGTTCCATTTGAGCCCCTTTTAAAAGTCAAGGTAAGCCTCCTCTTCAAACACATGTGTGCTTATGCACACAAGCAGGTAGATAGACAATTACAGGCAGATACCTTCCTGTATCCTCTCCCTTCTAACATTGGGCTGGTGGAGACCAAATAAGGCCACTTGAGGTTAGTAAGCCATTTAAAGGTGAAGATTGCATCAAATGACATACTGGACCTTCTAGTGATGCTATTCAGCCCAATCCAGCCTGCTCCAAAATTGGCATATATATAGGCCCTTACTTTTTTCATACTTATATATAAATATAATGGATAGCCCTTGTGGGAGGTCATGGAGGTGGAAGGGACCTTATCCATATCCCCAAGGCTGTGGCAGTCCATTGCAGTGCCTGTGTTAAATTCTGCATGTCTCATTTCATATGTGCCACAGGAGATGGCTCCGAGATCATAGTGTGTTGGTCACTTCATGGCAAGCTGGGATCCACCTTAAACAAATTCATGCCAATGGCATATTTCCTGATTGCCTCAGAGGGTGAAGGTGGCCCAGAACCAGCTGGCCTCCAAGACCAGGCCTCCTGGCACCCTGGAGCAGGGGGGTGGGGACTGTATACTCACATCGAGTTGTGGTCAATGAATGAACAAATGAATAGCCAAGAGGTAAACAGTGTTCCATGTACTTTGGTGTCTAGGCATGCCTGCCACATGTCCATGGAAATGCCTGCAAACACAGACAGCGCTGGCTCTTTGGCTATAAACAGAAATGAGCACTGAACCCTAGAGCAAGGGAAACCTTTATTTTACCTTTACTTAGACTGCACAGCTTTCCAGAAGATATCAGATTCTGACTGACATCACTGCTCAGCATTAGCTGTGAAGGCTGGTGGAAATTAAAGTCCAGCAATATCTTGAGAGCTATACAACTTTCACCCCTTAGATAAAGGTGGCTTGTTGCACTGTGGTAGACTATCTGCCATCAGGGTTGCCATGTCAACAGCATGCCACTTCCTGATATTTCAGGGTCAAAATCTCATACATAATAGAACCTCTCATGGGTGGCAGACTCTTCAGCCATAATCACAAAAGAGTGTGCACTGTGGAGATAAGTGAAATTAAAGTAGGGCTAGCAAGGGCCTGACTCCCAGAGCCTACTGAAAGAGATTTGTGGGTTAAAGGTTAAATGCAGTTGCAAGCAAGTGTATTACTAAAAAGAAGAAGAGTGCTGTTTTCCAAGACAAAAGAAAGCAAGAGTAATTATGGATCTACCAGTAGATGTGTTCTATATTTTTATTGTTATAAAAAGGCATCTACCAGTAGATCTATAACATAACTATTTTGGGGGACTATTTTGCCCCAAACAGACCCAGTGCGTGATCTGGGGGTCCTCCTGGACTTGCGACTCCTGCTCGATGAACAGATGGCAGTTGTGGCCAGGAGGGCTTTTGCACAACTTTGTGTTATACGCCAGTTACGCCCACGCCTAGATCAGGACTCCTTGCTCTGATCACCTCCAGACTGGACTATTGTAATGTGCTCTACATGGGGCTGCCCTTGATGACCATTTGGAGGTTACAGCTGTGGCTGCTGGGGTGCAGGCACTATACCCGTGCCTTTCCACTGCTTCGGGAGCTGCAGTGTTTCTCCGGGTGCAATTCAAGGTGCTGGTAATGACCTTTAAAGCCCTACATGGTAGTGGGCCAGGATACTTAAGAGACCGAGTCACCCCAAGAACATCTGTCCGTCCCACCAGAGCAGAGCAGAGAGGCTCTCTTATTGTGCCATCAGCTAGAGAGGCTCACCTCTACAGCACCAGAAGGAGAGCCTTCTCTGTGTCTGCTCTGACCCTATGGAACCTCCCGCCAATCGAGTTACAACTCCAGATGGAGTTGCTACCCTTCAGGAAAGAACTAAAAACCTGGCTGGCAAAGCAGGTGTGGGGCACTGTGGATGTGGTGACCCCCGCCTGCTGGCTGATATAGTAATATTACTCCCTCGTTCTTTTAGTTGTTTGGGGTAATTCTCGTAGTATTTTTTAATTGGGTATTTAAGGACTTTTAAGTGATGTTGATTTTAATGTTGTGAGCCTACCAGAGTCATTTCGAGTTGGGCGGCTATATAAATTGGAATAAACATAAACATAAACATAAACATAAACATAAACATAAACATAAACATAAACATAAACATAAACATAAACATAAACATAAACATAAACATAAACATAAACATAAACATAAACATAAACCAATATGCAAAATAAACACGCAAAGGAGACCTTTACCTCTTTACATACATAATACCAAATTATTATACAAATTACATCTTTGGGATATAAATATTTATGAAAATATTTATTCATTTTGATTTGCATCATCTCCATTAGTTGTCACATCCCACTTTTCTCAAAAAAATACATTGTTTCGTGTGCTGGCAAATCACTGGTAGACCTCTGGCTGATCTGCAGCTTGCCAAGGTGAACCCCAACTGGATCTAGATCCCCAGGTCTGCAGCATCCCATTCTATGAGATTTCTGGACCTAATCCAGAGAACCAGGGAATGAACCCTAAAACTTGAGCCTGAGGATAGAAACATGAGACATGGAAACACTATCCACTATGAACTCCTTAGTCTTCTGTTTCCACCTTTTCTAGACACAGTTTCTGTTTGAGCTGGCTAGAGGGCAAACATGTCAGCACTTGTCTAATGAGGAGAAAACACCACATATCCAAACCTTTTCTACGTTGCTACCTACTCTGCCCTGGTAGCTCAGTGGTTAAACTTCTGTACTGCAGCCAGAATGTTGTGAATTTGATCCTGACTAGGGCTCAAGGTTGACTCAGCCTTCCATCCTTCTGAGATCAGGAAAATGAGTACCCAGCATGTTGGGGGGAAATGCTAATTACTATGTGAACCGCCCAGAGAGTGAACTAAGCAGTATACAGTATAAGTGTACTGTAATTGCTTTGCTTTACTCTTACTCACTGACCATAAAAATAGTCAACAGCAAAGTCTGTGGGAAATCTACAAATCTCTTTGTTGTCTCTGGCATGGAAACAAAGAAAAACTGACACCACAATCCTTTACTTGTGGCTACAGAGAAGAAATCCCACCAACTTTCCAGATCAATCATTTAAGACAGCAGATGTCTTTGTTGTGGTAGAGTGCTCTGACGTTTCCAAAATGTCAGTTATGTGCCCATGGTTCTCCATGCCACAGGCATAGCCACGGTCCCAGAGGCCTCTGACTCCTCTTGATCCAGAGCTATCCCACACTGTATTCACAGCATGCTCTTGATTCTCCCCTCTTTTCCTATTCTAGAGGCAAAGAGTATGGAACTTTCTGGAAAGGCCAGGTGGTGTCAGGGCAGGAAATCTGATGCCTGAACATTTTCCTAAGAATTCTGTAAAACTTTACAGTCCTCTAGGGGAAAAATTGAAGCCTGTATTTGCCAATAAACTGTTATTTCCAGGATGAAAAAGGACATTCATTTCCAATCAAAGATTGCTTTTTCTACATCCACCCTTAATTATTTTAGCACTCTATACATTTAAAATGTTATACCTTACAAGTAGGGAGATCTGAGATCAGGTCTTTGACTCAGAGAACTGATTGTTGTTTCTGATTTCTTCACTGGTACTATACAGGTTATGCCACTAATCATTTTGACTGACATCTTTCAATTTGAGCTATGTTTCTTTGTTCTAAAGTCTGTGCTAAGACCTTCCTAGATAAAATCAAGAGCAGATCACATGCAAAGAGGGAGTAATCAAAGCAGAACCTACACTGCAGAAAAATATCTCTTCTAAAACTTGCTTGCTTGCTGGCAAATGTTTTCGCCACTCTGCTAAAATCAAAGGGAGGTCATTTAAGGAATGTTTCAGTAGCAGTGGTGGGCTCCAAAAAAATTTATTACCACACTATGGGTGTGGTATGCTGGGCATGGCCAGGGGGAAAGCCCTACATTCAGTGATGGGATGTAACTGGTTCTTGCCAGTTTGCCAGAACCGGCAGTAACTTTTCCCAGTGTCCCGGAGAACCAGTAGCAGCTGTTAGGGGGAACCACCTTCGGGGCTTACCTTTTCACTGGTTCCCCCACTGCGTCTGTGCACCAAGCACTTGGTGTGCATGCATGCCTACAGTGGTTGGCGAGTATGCACAGCCTCCTTGCTGTCCTCCCAAGCGGAGAGGAGGAAGAGAAGCTGCTAGGCTGAAGCTCCCTATAGCCTGCTCCCCAGGGTAAGTGACTCACCTTTGGATGTGGTGTGTCTGTGTGTATTTTAATGTGTATTTAATACCTTTACCTATATTGATGTACTACCACAGTTCCTAAAAAGGCCTAGCGGCCTGGCTTGGGGTTTTTAAGCAAAGTCTTGGAGTTACCTCATCAATAAGCTACACCTGTGCTGTTCCAATTGCTGTTCCAATTTGAGAACCCTTAAGGAGGTACAGCTGTTTTACATTTACATTAAGGCATATTATCCTAGAGAACTGGTTAGGCAAAGACTTAATACCTAACTTCTTTAACTGTTGAAAAGTTGAAAAGTACCAAAATGAAGCCATCTTGCGGTGAGTTCATTCTGTAGTTCCTTCCATCTGACCTAGTGTGAGAAAGATTAGCCAGAATAAGCTTTAAGCTCTGGTTTAAAAGCTGTGGTTGATTTGTGTTTGGGGTGTTTTGGTGGGTGGGTGTATTTTAATGTTTTTTTATTTAATTACTTTATTTACGAGTTTGTGTTGTGGGTGGGTGGGTTGAGGTGTGTGTGTGTGTGCTTATTTTTTTATTATTATTATTTTGTATTTTGTAATTTTTTCTTTGGCCCTGCCCACAACATCATGAAGCCATGACGTTAGCTCCGCCCACTCTGTGATGATGTCATGGTGGGATAGTAAAATTTTTGACATCCCATCACTGCCTGCATTGCACCCGATTTAGAACTACAGTCAAACCTCGCATAACAAGCGTTTCGCTTAGAGAAAAACTCGCATAACGAGCAAGTTTTTCACTAAGCGGTCTGACTCGCATAACAAATTTTTTTCTATGCGAGTCGGACTTTTCCCTATGGAAAAACTCGCATAACGAGTGTTTCTATGGGGAAAACTCGCATAACGAATTTTTTTGCTATGACAGTTTTCCCCATAGAAATGCTCATTATGTGAGTTTTTCCATAGGGAAAGTCCGAGTCGCTTAGCGAAAAATTCGTTATGGGAGTTAGACTCGCATAGCGAATTTTTCGCATAGCGAGCAACCTCGCAGAACAAATTAAATTTGTTATGCGAGGTATGACTGTACTTTATTTCAAAACTTGGATGGGCGTAGCCAGACAGAATTTCTGCTACTGGTTCTGGTGAACTGGTGCAAACCTGCTGATGCCCAACACTGTTCAGTAGTCAATTATGCTTCTGCAGAAAGGGTTCTTGTAAATAGGCAATTAATTTAATTTAATTTAATTTCTCAACTTGTTATCCCGCCCCAATCGGGTCAAAACCCAACTCTGGGCGGCTTACATAAACAAATTTAAGAAATACATAGTGGAAGACCACAGATCGGTATATATACCCTATTAACAGTTAAAAATATGAATTAATACAATATTAAAAGTTAAGCTAAAAAGGCATTAAACATTTCCAGGTTATAAAATTACAAAAATATTACAAAAATACTATAAAAAACAGGACCGGGGTAAGGAAGTAGGAGCAAAGGGTGGCTGACTCATCTGATAAGCCACCCAACATGCGATCCGGTATTTTTGGATCCCCAAACTTGTCCTGCCAGCCAGGTTTTAAGGCCTTTCTGGAAGGGCAGGAGCTCTGTCTGTTGACGTAGATCGATTGGCAGGAGGTTCCACAGGGCCGGGGTGGTCACGGAGAAGGCTCTCCTCCTGGTGCTAGAGAGGCGAGCCTCTCTAGCTGATGGAATTGCAAGGGAGCCTCTCCGATCCGCCCTGGTGGGATGGACAGACGTTCTCGGGGTGACACGGTCTCTGAGGTATCCTGGCCCACTACCATATAGGGCTTTAAAGGTAATGACCAGCACCTTGAATTGCACCCGGAGACAAATTGGCAGCCAGTGCAGCTGCCGAAGCAGTGGCGAGGCACGAGCGTAATGCCCGCACCCCATCACTACCCGAGCAGCCGCATTCTGGGCCAGCTGGAGTTTCCGAATGGTCACCAAGGAATGGCTAGGTTACTTATAGAGCCCAGGTGTTGCATGTAGAAAGTGCCAGATTCAACCCCCTTACCTCCAGGTAAAGCTAGAGATAAGCCCATCAGAAGGAGGTGGCAGGGGATAAGATGGCTAGATAGCATCGTTGACTCAGTGAATGTAGATATGAGTTAGACAATGACCTTGATACTTTCTGTGCTTTATTATTTATTATTATTATTATTATTAAATTAGATTTATATGCCCCTCTACTCACCTCACTGAGGCGACTCAGAGGGGCTCACATAACACAAACATATACAGTATCACAATCTCAAATATAAATACAGCATAATATAAAAATATAACAACAGATGCAGCACAGATAACACAATAAATTTTACATAAAAGAAAAAAACAATACAATAAAATACAGTGTAAAAATACAATACAGTCAAGAGAGACTTTGTCCTGTTTATAAACCTGTTCGAATTTTAATATGGGCCGAGGGAACACCTGTGGCAGGCGAGAGAGACGCCGACATCGTCGAGCCCTGCTGCTGCTCCTGCCGGGCGGGAACAGCTGCGGGACTCGGGCGGCTTCAAAAGACCTTCGCCGCCGCCGCCGCCGCCGCCGGTCTCTCCCTCGGCCAGCCGGACGCGAGGGAGCAACAGCTGCGGGACTCGGGCGGCAGGCAGCCATGGACGTCTCCGCTCTCTCCCGTGAACGCTTCCTTGGCTGTGCAGGTGGCCGCTGCACAGTAACATCTGCGGCCGAGATAAGTGGCTGCAGTGGCGTTCAGCCTTGGGACTTGTTCCATCTGCCCCCAGAATCCCGCCCTGCTGGGACTTTAAGAGACGCTGTGCGGTGGACGGAGAGGCTCGTTACTTGTCGTGGTGCTTTGCTTAGTTTTGTTTCTTTGTATGGAAATTTTTTAACTACTGCTTGATATTGATGTTTATTGAATTTTTTGTTACTGTTTATTGAATTACTTTTACTGTAATGATGTTTATGTGCTGATGTTCTATGATTCTGATATTGACTATTTATTGACTATTTTTGTTTGATATTGACTATTGATTTATTGATATGTTGTGACTGTAACTATACATGTGTGTAAACCGCCCTGAGTTGGCTCTGCCAAGTAGGGCGGTATAGAAATTCAAATATAATAATAATAAAAAAAAAATTGGAAATATGCAAGATGTGCTGCCCTGGTTGTACAACGGGCAATCCTCGTAGGCTTAACTGCAACCCACATTGTCATCTCTTTAGTGCTGGATCAAAACACAGCCGCCAAAGATTAAGTAATTACTTAACCTAGCCTGATTTTGGTCTATCAAATTGTGGATTTTCATTTTTAAAAAACTTGTTTGGAACTCTTTGCTTTGTTTTTAACTCTTTAGAGTTTTTTCCATAGTTTGTTAAGAGATGCAGGATAAAAATCGTTTAATGAAACAAAACAAAACAAATGTCTTTTCTGTGTAAGCAAAAGTTCTGACTGACTGGCAAACGATTGTGTTGCATGATGGCTATTGAAAAAGTGGGTTGGCTAGATTATTTCTTGAAAACATGTGGGGAAAGTCCTGCCAGTAGTTTGAGGGGGCAAAAAGAATTTTCATGGTGATAGAAGTGAGAGATTCAAAATTTTTCACTACCTACTATGTGGGTGTGGCATGATGGGCATGGCCATGTGACCATATGACTGGGTGGGAATGGCCAGGTGGCCTGTGACTTACTGGGTGTGGTCCAAAGAGTCAAGAGGACTGGCTGTAGGGCACCCTTCCCCAAGGGGGCAGCCCCTGGCTGTTCTTACCTGCTGCTGAAGTGGCTGAGGAGAGCTGCAGGCATAGGTGGATCCACCGAGGATTTGAGGTAGTTGGTCAGTCGAGTGGAATGCAGGTGATCAGATGTAAGGAGGTTGTGCTGCCCAGGTGAGAGACAAGCACAGGCATACAACCTGAGGCTGCGGCAACCAGATGGGCATAATGTTAGCTTTCATGGATCTGACAAAGTGGACTTGGTCCACAAAAGCTAACTTTAATATACAGGTATAACAGTTAGTCTTCAAAGTGCTACAATGTTTTTATTTTGTTTTGTTTATTCTCTGATATGCATACAAATCTGTGTAATTGACACTCTCTTTTGGGAAAGATCAGACCTTCAGGGCAAAATATGCTATATATGAGAGAAATATGTTTCTGTATTACATTTCAAATTGGGGTTGGCCAATTGCGGCCAGCCTGGGGGTTATTTTTCTGCCCTAGCTTTGGAACCTCACATGCTGCCAAAACCTTCCCCCTTAATAGTTTAATGGCCACTTTCAGTTTTCAAAAATGAGAGGAGATCTTAATTGATGCAGGAAGGAGGGGGTCTCTTGAACAATTTAAAAGTTGAATCACATGTCGGACCAGCGCAGTACTTTGACAGCACCATTTAAAAATAAGATTAAAAAGCAGCCATAGGAGGATTAGTTGAATTTCATTGAGGGTAGGGCTCTTTGGGGCAAAGTTTGCCCCCTTTCCTCCTGCAGCTTTTCATCAGTTCAAGGAAAGCTACGGGGATTTGACTGTAATCCATTTGCCTTGCCTTTCTGGGCCAGTAGCTATGTTTAAAATCTTAATAAAAGGAAATAACAGGCAACCAAATTCCATATTGTTAAATAAAATATAGTATGGCTTTTCCACTACTTGTCCGGATTGATTTTAACTTTTGAACTAGTAGGTTTTTTCTCTGCAAGCTGCAATATATAGAGTATACAGTACTATATATCAGGGGTTCTCAACCTTTTTAGGCAACGGGCTGGACCATGCTCCCTCAGACAGCTGAGTGGGCCGGTCTGGTGGTGTGCCCCCCATATACGCTGCCATAAAATGCATCAATGGCTGTCATAAACACATTTATGACAGCCGTGGGCACATAAATGCATTTCAAAAGTCACTTAATTCAATCTACTATCGAGGATCCTATGGATATCATTTTTCCTGTAATATCAACACCATTTGCTTACCAGTATTAAATATAAATAAATAAAAATGAAAATGAAATGTAAATACATATATTTAATAAAGCATATTTAGAATAGGTATGGAGGGCAAAAGAAAAAGGGGATGGCCAAAAATGAGATGGCTAGATGGTATTGTAGATGCAATGGGGGCAAAGCTAGGCAGGCTGAGGAGGATGGTGGAAGACAGAGGTGCCTGGCAGGCAATGGTCCCTAGGGTTGCAAAGGGTTGTAATCAACTGTGCGACTGAACAACAACAAAAAAATTCTTAAAAATCACCTCAAAAATCCATCTCACAAAACAGACAAAACTTTGGATTTGCACAAAATAATTTATTCATTCAAAGATGTATGCAATTGGCTACTGCAAAACATTCATAAATAATTGTTTTCACAATATATCCCCTACCTATAGACTCTTTATTTTTATAGGCAATTTTGCAACCTTGCTCCATGAGTAGCCCAATAAAGACCTGTAGTTTGTTCCATTAAATTGTTTGCCACCAGAATTGTTTATGTAACAGGCCACAGGTTGAATGAGTTTACATAAGGGGAGAAATGATATTAAAGTTTTTTTTTCTCTCCAACCTTCACCTGGGAGAAAATGGCACATGAAACCATGCTCTGAAAATGAAGGCAATTGAAGGAAGCAGGAAAATCACAAAGACCCACAACAAGGGGCTCAACATTCTTCTGTCCTGGAATTGTTCACCTGCTTCTATCCCTTCTTTACCAGTTTAGTGGGACAGGACAGAAGTGGCTGTTCCTTCTTCCAGTAGTGATTAATCAATGGAAATGTCTCTAAGAGATGATGTACTAATTATTCTATTCAAGGCTTCTCAAAATAGCCACTTTCTAGGTTTCTCTGGGTAGAGAAGAAGCAGAAGTAGTTTACCCTTCCCTTCTTCTGGGGGTGCCCTGGGTGTGCACAGCTTACACAAAGCCACACAGGCAGGCTCTTCTCCTTGGAAGTCACAGTGGGGAATTGAACTCCCAGCCTCTGGCTCTACAGCCAGATGCCAGTCAGCTGCCTGATATTAAAGTTTGATTAAATAAATAAATACGATGTAGGTAAAGGTAAAGGTCACCCTTGCTCCAAAGCCAGTCATATCCAACTCTAGGGTTCATCTCTGTTTACAGCCAAAGATCCAGTGCTATCTGCATCTGCAGGTGTTTCAATGGACATGTGGAAGTATGGCTAGATGTTGGAGTGCACAGAACACTGTTTATCTTCCCACCGAAGCAGTACCTATTTATCGACTTGCAATTTCTTGCTTTTGAACTGCTAGGGTGGCAGGAGCTGGTACAGAGACGGGAGCTCACTCCATTGTACAGCGCTCAAGTCTTGAACTGCTGACCTGTCAACCTTCCAGTCGCCAAGTTCAGCTTCTTAACCACTAAGCCACCATAGGCCCTGATACATACTGAGTGTTAATTTCAAATGAGGTTGTAGCCATTAAACTAGGTAAGAGAAAGCCAGACTGAGAAATCATGAATAATAAAATTATCAGAATGGCCAACCACATCAGTCTTCCTGCAGAAATAAATAGGTACAATAAAAATAACAACAACATACAATTAAATATTCCATTAAATAAATAAATAAATAAATAGGCCTCTTGATACACATTGTTAAAAAAAACATGTAAGTTGCTCCTATGCATGTTTACTCAGATCTGTGTTTTCTATCCAAAATAAGCCTGCATAGGATTACAAACTTAATACACTTAAAATTAGTATTGTACTATAATAAATTACTGAAGAATATGCGTTTTATATGTATAAATATGGGTTCAGAGTCCATAAACATTCTGGTTTCTTCACAAAACTCATCAAGCTGAAGATGTAGCAATTCTCTGGTGCAACAAAGCAATCGGTTTCTGGTTATTTTTGTTGTTGTGCAATACAGATGACAATTCCTTCAGGTAACGATGAAATTCTACTAGGAGCTCTTGGGTGCCTATGCTTCTTGTCTTGCAATCCTGGTTTTCCTTTATAAAGGGGGAAAATGTTTGCATTTCATTATATTCATTATATTCCTTTGTATTCTCTTTTCCACAAGAAGGAGGCTGATAATATTCCTTTCCATAGAACAGAGATGTTGACTGTGGTGCTTCTTCCAGGCTTTTTGCTCAGATGGGACCAAGGCCTCTAATATCGCCAACATTTTAAAACTATATTTATGGTTATTCTTAAATAGCATGACACATCCAGCCATTTAAAGCAGGGATGGAGAGCAGGTGAACGTCTAGAATGTTGATGTTTCTTAAATCAGGGTTTAAGAAACTCTTAACTCCTTAAAATCACCTTAAAAATCCATCTCACAATCAGGACCAAACCTCCAATTTGCACAAAAGAATTTATTCATTTAAAGATTCCTCACCATAAGCAACAATTACTGAAATTGATGGGAGTTGTAAATCCCACAATTTCTGAAGCTTTACTATGTTCCCGAACCTCTAATTTGAAGAAACATTTACAATGCATGTCATGAACTCTAGTAAATTGTTCAAATATTGTAACATATGGGCATTCTTTCATGAAAGTGATCTTTACAACAGAAATTAATTTAGGCTATAATTCTTTGTGCAGCTTCACTAAGTGTGCATGGGGTTGTTCTTTCAGGCATGATAGCTGATTACTAGTGACAAAATTTATCACTCTTAAAAGGCATTCCAATGGACTCAAAAAGTATAATTACTACCAGTGGAAAGGTAACTTGTGTTTACTCCAGCATGGCTTATTTTCAAAATTGGAAACAAAAATCTTGTCAAATTATAAGCATTAAATCAAATCCAAATCTGTGTCTCTCACCATCCTCTCCTTGCATATAGATATAGTAATTAGGCTAAAGCTATATGTCCTGCACCACAAAAAGGACTATGTAAACTGTACACACAGAATTAACTTTTTGCACATGCATCCATATGTCGATATGGATCTGGAACCCAGATTGCACAGCTATTTGAACATTGCATGGTTCATCCAGATGTTTTGAAAGACACTGCTTCATTGACTCAGTGGCTCACAGGAACCAAGGTTGGTACAAGAAGACAATCTATCCATAGCATCATTGTAGATTGGATGTAACATCCATAGGACCTGGTCATGAAATTGGCTGAATTGCCACTCCACATGCCTCCTCCTATGGACTTTTTGAACATTCAGGTGAGGGTTTGTGGTGGTGGGTTTGTGCTTGAAGAGTACTGCATAAATAACACAGATCTGTAGCATTCTCAGGGATTCCTAAGGTTGAAGGAATGGTTTTATATCCCCCAAATTACTGCAAATTTACAGTTGAACTGTTCATGTTAATGGTACAGTAATTTGGAAAATTGTAATATTATTTCAGAAAGAACTAAACTAGCCAGTTGTAACAAATTAGCCTTGCCTTAAAATATATCACCAATGTCCTATTCGAACTAGGGGGGCTTTCAAATACCACGTGACCATTGGGGGGCAGGGGCTTAACCAAAAGTCATGGAAAGTCATTAGGGGGAGGGGGGTTCCGGCATGAAGTCACGTGACTACAAAATTATTGAAAAGTTGGTGGTGATGGCCGGGGAGGGAAGCAGGAACAGATGTGTGACCCCAGTCAGCTTTAAAGTCAGCACCATCACTGCTGTCATTGCCATCGATGCTCCCTGGACACTAACTTTAAAGTCGACAGGGGACGCACAGCTGTTCCTGCTTCCCTCCCTGGCCGGACTGGATGCTTTTCACATCCAGCTGACAATAGATCTATTTTCAAAGCACGGGTTAGCCATGCTTCTGCCGTTTCTCTTCAAATCAGGGGAAACGGAGAAACCACATGATTTAGGGGGGGAGGGGGAGGGTCTGTCAAAAGTCACAGAAAGTCACAGAGGGCAGAGGGGGTGTCAAAAAGTGGCCTATTTTAGGTCACATGGTATTTGAAAGACCCCTAGCGAGTGTAAGCATTTCACTGCTTTGATAGGCTCTATGTTGCATGACTGATCATGAGGACAGCTGCACAACCAACCTTACAAGCAGTTCAAGGGTTGGGAATGCAAAGGAGAATTTACTGGAGGGGAAGAAACACTTATATGGTGACTCTTCTGCAGCCACAAAATGTAATACTGGCCTATATACTTACACTCTGTTGAGGCAAATGTATACAGAGAGACTGTTGTCCAAGAAGCATTTTAAGACCTTTCACCATGTTGTCATATGGGTTGGGCACATTTTCTGTATAGCTGGTGTCCAATGAATTGAACAAATCGAGGTATCTCTTCAAATCAGCGCTAACACAATTATTCTGAAATGAAAATAATTTTTTGAAGGTCATTGTTTGATCGAACTTACATTTGCACTTTTCCAGTGCTACTGGATGGATACCACAGTGAGTTAGGGCACCTGGTTGTAGAGCCAGGGGCTGAGAGATCAGTTTCCCATAAGAAAAGCCAGCCTGTGTAGCCTCTGGTAAGGTGCACAGTCCCTCAGAAAAAGGGGATGATAAACTACTTTGACTCACAAAACCCTGAAAAGGGCTGCCTTACGTCTGATTTGATATGGCATCATGTAGATATTATTATTAGGCTTTATATTCTACATTAATAAAGCCATACAAACTAAGGAAGGATAAGCAATGCTCAGGGAGATCAATTTGACTGATCTCTGGCAGATGAACCCTGAAGTCTATCTGAGGTGCCCAGGTTTTTCTCCTCCTTTGTGTAGCTATGCATCTATTCTAAACCATGTGGATCTTTAAATCATAGAAACTGGTAAACTATATCATCATAAGAATCAACTTGACAGCACATCATTAATTAATTAGCTACCCGGCTCCATAAAACTTTATTGCTGAAGAAACAACAAGGAGCCCTATTGCCCATTATGCTGTAGTAGGGGAGATGTGCTGTGCGACATGAGAAGGAGCTACTACGACTACGACTACGATGCCGACTACGACGCCGACGCCGATGTCTACTACTACTACTACTACTACTACTACTACTACTACTACTACTACTACTACTACTACTACTACTACTACTACTACATACATCACGGGTGTGCCACTCAGAAGCTACTACAGAGTAGCTCAGTATATGCAACAGTTATTTTAAAAAGGCACAATAAAGCTTCCACAAAAAGAACTTACTGGAAAGTCATGTCTAGTGTTACTGGTATATTTCTAGAAATCAAGTTCAGAACATATGGCTGCATGTGCATGTGCATGTGCATGCATGCATACATACATGTTGTACAGTGATGGATATGCATTTCACATTAATGCTGATTGCCTTGAGTAAATGTGTATATCTGCACATAGTACCTAAGCATGAATATATTCACACATAAACACCCATACTAAGCATTGCTATATATTTTTTCATATAAGAAAAAATATTCTTGATGGTTTTGACAAAATTGAACAGAATGTGTTTATCCTAATAAAATGTTACTGATGAAATGATTATACCAATGGATCATAGCATATTTAATGTTCAAGAGAACTTATTTAAGACAATGTGTACTATTTATTTGTTCTTTTACTTGTGTTATGTGCTGTTAAGTCACATCCAACATGTCAACACCAGTAAAGTTCTGTGAGATACTTAAGGAGATGATTTACCAGTATTGCACCCCTCTCCCTAGTGAGTTAGCAATAGCAATAGGAATTACACTTCTATATCACCCCAAAGTGATGAGAGCACTCTATCCACAGACTGGGATGGATTGGTGAATTGAGCTCTCAAATCTCTGGAGAATGCACACCCATGTCCTATTCTCAGCCAGCACTTGCCAGCTATGATGGGGTGGAAGGAGACAGTGGGTTTATTCGGCTTTTTATACTGGTGGATCATTCCTTCACTGGATCCCCAGATCCCCATCTGCTGATTGGTGTAGTTGTTCCAGGTATAGCTGAGGAATCAGAGGGATTGCAAATTCAGCCAGCAGCATTTCACCTACCCTGGAAATCCCACTGATGTACCATTAGTGGGAGACTTGCAAATATGAACTAAAATCTCTAATCACTTTCCTACTACAATACTGTACTTTTATCTCTACTAGCTGATCTTGTGGCTAGGCGCATACATGTTCTAATATGCACACATGCGCGCATGCACGCACGCACGCACGCGCACACATGCACACACACACGCATGGATGCATGTGCACACACACATTATCATCATCAGCGACAAGCTCTGGACACTATTTACTCCTGCCTTTCTAACTGCTACTTGACATACAGAAAGATGGCCAATTTGTCCTTGTGGAAAACCCTTTTTAAAATCATCGCCTTGCTACTTACAAAAGATATACTACTTCAGATTAACCCAAAGCATCTTCTGCTACCTATAGAAAAACCTAGAAGAGTTACTTCTTGGACTATGACTGCCAGAACTTTACTGTCAGCATGGCCAAAATAAAATACCATTTTGATAGTAACATTACAATGCCTCAGGCATTTTTGAGTCAATAACTGAAGAGTCTTAAGTGAGGTGGTGGAAGAGTGGGATATGGGGTGAATCACCACTTTGCATTAGCCCCATATAAATGATACAATCTATTTGACACCCGCTGGGGTAAAAGAGGAAGCAAAGAAGAAGTTCATAGCCTTAAACCGTTTAACCATTTAAAATTTTAAACCATTTAAACCTTACCAAAAAACAAGCATAACAGTGAATATGCTAACACAGGAGTTGCCAACTTTGGCACTCCAGGTGTTCTTGGACTTCAATTACCAGAAGCCCAAGTCAGCACTCATGCTGATCAGGGTTTCTGGAAATTGAAGTCCAAGAACAGCTGGAGCACTATGGTTGGCCATCCCTGTCCTAACATATATGTTCAGATGCAAAATTGGAAGTGATTTTTATAACTCAAATACAGTAGAATGACAACCTGCTATGCTTGAGTGGTCACAACTGAGGCTTGGTGGCCTGTGGACCTGCTGAAGGTGCTGTCTGTTGCAGGTGGGGAACATCGAGATTTTTAGTCTCTCTCAGCCAGAGTTGGACTGAAGCTCCATTTTGAACGGAAGACACCTTTGAAAGGAGAGTTGCCCTTCTCACTAGTCTTTAAATGGAAGGCATGTAGCTATCTTGGATAGCTCTAGTAGAGGTCTTATCTTGAGAGCTGGACTCAGAGGCCTGGTAAACCAAACTAGGTTTGTGGCCTGGAGGTTCCCCATTCCTCACTCAGCTCTGTGCCCATTGTGTCTACAATACCATCTAGCCATCTCATTTTTGGCCGCCCCTTCTTATTTTGCCCTCAACCATTCTAAGCATTCTAAGTATCAAGGCTTTCTCAAGTGAATCCTCTCTTCTCATTTGATGTCCAAAGTACTTTAGCTTCATCTTTACTATTTTACCTTCTAAAGAGCAGTCAGGATTGATTTCTTCTAGGATTGACCTATTTTGTTCTCCTCATTGTCCAGAGTACTCTCAAAACTCTCCTCCAACACCACATCTCAAAGGCATCTATTCTTCTGCACTCAGCTTTCCTAATGGTCCAGCTCTCACAACCATACATTACCACCGGGAATACCACTGCTTTGACAATACAAATTTTTGTTTGCAATGTGATTGATGTCTCTACTTTTCACTATGTTCCCCAGGTTTCTCATCCCTTGCCTCCCAAGAATCAGTCGCCTTTTTATTTCATGGCTGCAATCACCATCTGCAGTGAGCTTTGATCCCAAGAAAGTAAAATCTGGCACTGCCTCTACCTCTTCCCCATCTATTTTCCAGGGACTGATATGGTCTGTTGCCATTATCTTGGTTTTCTTGATATTGAATCTCAAGCCAGCTTTTGCACTTTCTTCTTTCAACCTAATCAGGAGCTTCTTTAGGTCCTCCTCACTTTCTGCCATTAGGGTGGTATCATCTGCATATCTCAAATTGTTGATGTTTCTCCCAGCAATTTTGATCCCAAATTGTGATTCCTCCATCCCTGCATTGTGCATTGGTGCATCTCAATCTGGTGTGCTCTTGGGACCCTTGTGGTCATTGACCCGAGTATAAGCCATGTCCCACTTTTGGAGCTCATTTTTAGGCTAAAAACTTCGGCTTATACTTGAGTGTATACAGTAGTCTGATACTGTGGGCTTAACCTAGACAAATAATTTTAAACTCTTTTAAGTTGACATTAACAGTGAGATGTTAGTTTGACTGATTTATATTTTTGAATGATTTTAAGCTTCTTCTTTTTTTAAAAAGTATTTTCAAGGTAAAGCTCCTCTTTCACAGCAAACTGCTCATAAATATGTCTCTTATTTCATTATCTGCTAATGATATACTTGTGCTCTTCCTATCCCACCCATCAGTTCCCTTCAAAGTAAAAGTACTGTACTTCCCTAGCAAGACAAACTTGATATTATTCAGCATTATTGGTCAGGAAAATATGATTTTCAATTCTTACCATCATTATATCTGGAATTTCTACATGTATCTGCAAAGGGAAAAAAAGATGAAATGTGGTTAGGTGGTGAACATACCAAATTTAAACAAAATATTGATCTGCCATTTTAAAATGTTTCAATCTGACATTGGCTACAGAGGTCTCATAATATTCACCACTTGCATATGAATTGTAAACATTTATATTAAAATTAAATTGGATTGTTCTTTGCAGGTGTTCAGACATTAAGTTTCATTTTGACCAGGTATCACTGTTCTCCCCTACCTTTTTAATGGATGCTCTCCATCCACTTTATTTCAGAACCTAGCAGCTTCACGGTTATCTCTGAACTGATTTGTTTTTTAACCAGGTAGAATCTAAACCTGCTGTGCTACTGTACATCTAGTCTTCCAAAGGTTTATCTACATGTTCTTCCCCTTAGCCTCAACATTACATTTGATTCAAATAAGACAAATATTTGCAGCCCAATCCTATGAATGTTACCAAACGGTTCTATAGAATAATATAAATTTGAGATTCTTACCAATCCTGTATTTTGAGATATCATTGTATCCTGCAAATTACAAAAGAGAGAATGAAGTTAGTAACAAACATTAAAATGCTGAAACAAGGTACAGTATGTGAAAGTTTGACAAAATAGTTAAGAGTAGTTCCTTTTTAATCATAACATACCTTTCCTTGCTTTACATCTTCTAAATAGTCCATGATTTCCTTAAGCTCCTTTATTAGATTATGTTGTTGTGGCATATTGTTGGCAAACTTTTCAGTGCATTTGAGTACTGGCACACAGCTGGCATAGATTGCAATGCAAAGGAAAATGAAACTGTGCAACAGCATTGTGTGACAATATACAGGGCCCTAAGTTTTCTTCTGTACCTTGTAAAACATTGAGGCTCTTATATATACACATGATGCTAAAGGAAATGATTACTATCTCTCCACAAAGTCAAGCAAACCCATCAGAGGTGTCAGGGGTGGGAAATTACCTTGAATAATGGAATCTCCTAGATGCTTATCTGATGTTGAGATACATATGATCTGATATGTAACCTTTTTTTAAAGGGAAGGATATATACATAATTGACCACAATCCTGTTTAAGATGCACCATTGAAATGTTGCAGATTTATTTTCCTGAAATTGTGGCTTTCATTCAAATTCTTTTAACTTCTAAAACAAAACAGAATGAAGTGAGAGGATTTGGCCATGCATGCAATGCTGCTTCAGGAATTATTCACAATTGAATTGGGACTGCAGACCTAGTATAGGCCTGCTCATGCTGCACTATTACAGGTTTGGATCCAGACGTAGCTGTGTTTAGAGTGAATTCAATGAAACGGAGAGAAGTCTGATTGATTTCAACAGGTCCTCTCCATGTCTGGTACCCACCATGCTTTTAATACATGGGTTGGCCATGTGTTGCTATTGTCTCATTTATGTGCTTAAGCATGTGTCGTTAAAACGTAAAAGGCCCAGGAGGCAGAGTGGGGGACTCAACTCCCAATCTCTGGTTCCCAAGCCGTAAACCACTAAGCTATCCAGCTAGCTGGGACTTTGATTATATTATGTGGTAGATACAATATTAGCATTCTAACTTCTTCATTGGGCCAAAACAATTCACGTGATCCCAATCATTTTATTCAATGAGAACTTGAACTGAACTTTACTGCCTGTGTACTTCCAACTGTAAGGAGAAAATATATCCTTTATCAGTACATCCTTGAGTACAGCATCACTGAAATGATTCCTCTGAGTACAAGACTTTGAAAAGTTCCCTGTAGAAATAAGCTCTCATTTTAAACTAACTATCTGATAGCTGAAGTTCTTCCTTGAGTGAAATGTTTGCTTAGGTCAGTGGTTCCCAATTTATTTATTTTTGGCCATGCCCCAGCTAAGCATCTCTAAAATCCTGATGCCCCTTTCCGCCTGTGAAATATAAATCTTATTATTGAAAGCCAGATATAGGCTGAATATTAGGAAAAGCATCTTAACTGTTAGACCAGTACAACAATGGAACCAATTACCATGGGAGGAAGTGAACACTGGAATGCTGGAGGCATTCAAGAATAAATTGGACAACCATCTGTTAGATCTGCTTTGATTTGGATTCCTACATGAGCAGAGGCTTGGACTCAATGGCCTCAGAGGCATCTTCCAACTTAGTTATTCTATGATTCTATAATAGGGGTGCCCAAAATATGGCCTGGGGCTGGATGCGGCCCTCAACATCAATTCATCCAGCCCACAAAGCACTCGTCACTCGTGGAAGCGGAAGTAAAACACGCCTATATGGGCACACTTTACTTCTGCTTTCAGGAGCAACGAGGGCTTTGTGGGCTGGATGAATTGGTGTTGAGGGCTGCATCTGGCCCCTGGGCCTTAGTGACTGGCTTCTTGAACCATGTGATCAGCCTGCAGCCCAAAAAGTTTAGGCACCCCTGTTCTATAACATTAACCAGGGGTACCTTACAGTAGACCTACCTGGTATAAAAAGAAGCCATTTTGTCAGTAAAAATTGGGGGTCAAATTGAGGTGTCACACTAGATTAAAGTCATGTTTGGTGGTCATATCTAGCAGCCAGAGAAGATGGAAATGTTGGAATTCAAGCATTCCTGTCATTTACAGAAATCACAGATGATCTTCCACAATACACAACAAAGAAACTTGTCAACAAGTAAATGTTTCTCTTTCATTCTACAGGCATGCCTACTTATTTTTAAAGATTCCAAGCCTGCCTGGTGGCATCATACTGAGAGAATTAAAAAAAGAGAAACCAGTATATTTTAAAATGGCATAATGTGTAAAAAGATCAACATTTCCCATTTAATTTACCTCCTAGAAGACATTTCCTTGGACTTCTCTCCAGCATATGTACCTCTAGATAACTTATGCTGGGGAGTGGGAGATGTTACATGTGCACAGGATAACATATCTCCACTCCCTAGAATATGTTACCTGGTATTATATGTAACCAGATAACAAGGCAAACCTTTCAATATCACTGTAATCCAAATATATGCACCAACCACTAGTGCAGATGAAACCACAGTTGACCAGTTCTATGAGGACCTAGAACACCTCATAGAACAGACACCAAGAAATGATGTACACATTATCATAGGAAACTGGAATGCCAAAGTAGGAAATCAAAAAGTAAATGGAATAACAGGCAAGTTTGGTCTTGGAACACAAAATGAAGCAGGCCAAAGACTGATAGAGTTCTGCCAAGATAACGCACTGGTCATAGCAACACAAACGGAGACTTTACACATGGACATCACCACATGGCCAACATAGAAACCAGATTGATTACATACTCTGCAGCCAAAGATGGAGAACCTCCATACAGTCAGCAAAAACAAGACCAGGAGCAGTTTGTGGCTCAGATCACAACCTACTGATCGCAAAATTCAGACTTAGACTAAAGAAAATAGGGAAAACAATTAGGGCAGACAGATATGACCTAGACAACATCCCTAAGGAATATACAGTGGAGATGTGGAACAGATTCAATGGCTTGGACCAGATAGACAGAGTCCCAGAAGAATTATGGACAGAGATGTGGGACATTATGCAGGAGGCAGCAAGGAAAACCATACCAAAAGAAAAGAAGCATAAGAAAGCTAAGAGGTTGTCCGATGAGGCTCTTAAAATAGCAGAGGAAAGAAGGGATGCAAAAGGCAAAGGAGAAAGGAAAAAATACAATCACTTGAATACAGAATTTCAAAGAAAAGCAAGGAGAGATAAGGAAACCTACCTGAATGAACAGTGCAAAGAAATAGAAGAAAACAACACAAGAGGCAGGACTAGAGATATTTTCAAAAAAAAAAAATTGGGGAAATCAAGGGAACATTTAAAGCAAAAACGACCATGATAAGGGACAAAGATGGCAAGGAGATAGCTGATGCAGAAGAGATTAAGAAAAGATGGAAAGAGTACACAGAGGAACTCTACAAAAAGGACCTCAACACTCCTGATAATAACAATGATGAAGAAAATGAACTTGAGCAAGACATCCTAGAGAGTGAAGTTGGAAAGGCCCTAAAAAGCACTGCAAACAACAAAGCCAGTGGAGAGGATGGTATCCAAGTTGAACTTTTCAGAGCCCTAAAAGATGATGGAATCAAATTTTTGCATTCTATATGCCAGCAGATTTGGAAAACACAACAATGGCCACAAGATTGGAAAAGATCAGTATATGTTCCAATCCCCAAAAAGGGTAATGCCAAAGAATGTTCAAATTATTGAACAATTGTGCTCATCCCACACGCTAGCAAGGTGATGCTCAAGATAATACAGGATAGACTGCAGCAGCATATGGAGAGAGAATTACCAGAAGTGCAGGCGGGGTTCAGAAGAGGCAGGGGGACTAGAGACCACATTGCCAACATACATTGGATCAGGGGGGGGGGGGAAGGAATATCAGAAACAAGTCTACTTCTGTTTCATTGACTACACTAAGGCCTTTGACTGTGTGGACCACAACAAAATGTGGCAAGTAAATAAAGAGATGGGAATACCAGAACACCTTATATGCCTTATGAGAAATCCGTGCATGAATCAAGAAGCAACAGTTAAGACAGAATATGGAATGACAGAGTGCTTTGGAATAGGAAAAGGAGTAAGACAAGGTTGCATTTTGTCACCCTGCTTATTCAACTTATACACAGAGCACATAATGTGCAATGCAGGGATGGAGGAATCACAATTTGGGATCAAAATTGCTGGGAGAAACATCAACAATTTGAGATATGCAGATGATACCACCCTAATGGCAGAAAGTGAGGAGGAATTTAAAAAGCTCCTGGTTAGGTTGAAAGAAGAAAGTGCAAAAGCTGGCTTGAGACTCAATATCAAGAAAACCAAGATAATGGCAACAGGCCCTATCAGTCCCTGGAAAATAGATGGGAAAGAAGTAGAAGCAGTGACAGATTTTACTTTCTTAGGATCAAAGCTCACTGCAGATGGAGATTGCAGCCATGAAATAAAAAGGCGACTGATTCTTGGAAGGCAAGTGATGAGAAACCTGAGGAACATAGTGAAAAGTAGAGACATCACATTGCAAACAAAAATTCGTACAGTCAAAGCAATGGTATTTCCGGTGACAATGTATGGTTGTGAGAGCTGGACCATTAGGAAAGCTGAGCGCAGAAGAATAGATACCTTTGAGATCTGGTGTTGGAGGAGAGTTTTGAGAGTACTCTGGACAATGAGGAGAACAAAATAGGTCAATCTTAGAAGAAATTAACCCTGACTGCTCCTTAGAAGGTCAAATTGTAAAGATGAAGCTAAAGTACTTTGGACATCAAATGAGAAGAGAAGATTTGCTTGAGAAAGCCTTGATCCTGGGAAGGGTGGAGGGCAAAAGAAGAAGGGGGTGGCCAAAAATGAGATGGCTAGGTGGTATTGTAGACACAATGGGCACAAAGTTGAGCGAGTTGAGGAGTATGGTGGAGGACAGAGGTGCCTGGCAGACAGTGGTCCATGGGGTTGCAAAGGGTTGGAATCGACTGTGCGACTGAACAACAAAAAACAAATTCTGGGAGGGGAAAATGTTATACACATGTAACCAGATATTTGCCTGATTATGCATGTATAGGCACAAAGTGGACAAAAGCATTATAAATCACTAGGACTGTGGATACAGTAAAACCACTTCTCTGAGATTTCATGGCAAAACAGTTGAGATGAGGGAACAGGCCTCTTGTGATGTCACAGAAGCTAGAAATACAAAGATTGGAAGAAAGACATTCTTTCACCTCTACCCCAAGGCCCTGCCTTGTTGCTGCCAGTGCTTGTGCAACTAGAAGGCCCATTGCTTTTGACATTAGTGCTTCGTTATTTACCTTGCTGTAAATGACATGATGGGTCTGACCTGATAACCCTGTAAGGTGCGATAGGTCTAAGAGAGTGTGTAGTCCCATGGGATGTAGTGGGAAAAATACTGCAATGCTACAAGCCCTTTTTAAGCAAATAATCTTGTTGTTTGACTTAGCATGCTGTATACATAACATCAGTCTGGCTCTTAGTTTAATAACAACCAGTTTGCCTTTGGGATTTGTATGCAAAGCCGAATGCTTCCCATACTTCTTAAGTTTTACAACCAAGCCAAATGCCTTGTTTGAGCCCCACAACAATCATGGATCCAATCAGTATAAGATGAATTAGGAAATAATTCATATTGCTAGCTGGTTTGTGGTTAGAAAAACCATAAGAAATGAAGTCATGACTTAACCATCTTTGTCAATACATTTTTTTTCTTTGACTTCTAATGATGGCAGCCTTAGATTACAACCCTTTGCAAGGATGTGGCAGAAGGTGCAAGAAAGTTTGATATAAATCAGGCAATGGCATGGAACATGTGGTCTCATGATGTACAATCTGTCGCGGAGTGTCTATCTCAGTGTTTCCCAACTTTGGGGCCCATGTTGGGAACCACTGATCTATCTTCTCTCTCTGTTCATGACTCATGGATCTATTTTATGCCACCCATTCTTCCCACAGTCCAATCAAGTATAGTCAAAATGCATACTGTATGTAGACTTCCATAAAGAATTATTCTCGTATAATTGATCTACCCTTTTAGGGAGCCCCAGGCTTGTAGAGACATGAATCTGTTTTTATCATCCCTAAAATTTGGTTTGCAAAACAGAATTAAGTATTTTGAAGTAGTTAAATGGCTCTACTGATTTCTTTTTTTAAAAGAAATCTAGATCTTGTCAGTGTACAAGAAATTTGTTTCTTAAAGCCTACGCAGCTAAGTTTAGGTGGCTCTATGTTATTTTTCACTCATTCTTTTTAGTCCACAGGATTCCAGAGAGGACAGAAGAAATAATATTGATTCTTCTAATTTCACCTCAGAAATCATCACATATAAATCCAATAGACAGTGTAATTATTGAAGCCACATGAGGGAGGAAAACATATCCTGCCTTCCTTCCATCACAGGTCTGGTTAACTCTGGTGGGGCCATTTTTGGTGCTCTACATTGACTTGCAATGGTCCAACTTTTTTTTAAAAAATGACAAAAACAAGAGGTTAAGAGATAGTATGATGTTGTTGTTTCAGTACTGAAGGAATCCCTGTGATCCTGGGTGCTTTTAGGAGAAGAAGCCCCATCTGTTGGGTTTCCCCCCTCATTATCATTATTGCATTAAAACTGTAAACAAAACACTCGTATAATACATAGAAAGCCTTACAAACACTATTATAATACTGTACTCATATTAATCATCTTAAACTGAACAAAAAAAATTAGGTTTTCTCCACCATTTGGACTTACTCTATCTAATTCTCCCCCCCCCCCTTTAACTACATTCTATTAACTCACTTTCTACATATCTTCCCAAGATGACATTGTTTTCTCTGCTGACCTTTGATCTTTCGCTTTTATTGGTACAAACTTCATAAAATCACCCCAAATCTCTTGAAAAGCGTTAATTTTCATCAACTCTTAATTTTAATCTCACCTGTCAATTTATTATTAATCAATGTACTCTAGCATTTTTAAACCATTCCATTATTTGAAAATCAAATTCCACTTTCCAATTTTTGGCAATAATTATTCTTGGTGCCATCACTAAATTACTAACTTTTTTGTCAAGTCATATTTTTCATAAGTAAAAATATGTATCCCTGTCTCTATTACATCCCCAACAAGTTGCAGAATAATTCATTTTTAGATCAATTTAACAGGTGTTAAATGCCATTTCTGTATGGTCTTATTCTTCTTAATCCTGACAGACACAGACTTTTAAATTCTTTTCTTCCATATCATCCTCCAGTCCTCCTCAGCTATTTCAGATCTTAAATCTGTTTCCCATACCATTCTCAAACCATGTTGCTCACCCTCTGCCCCATTTGTTTTTTTTTGTTTTTTTTGTTTTTTTGTTTTTTTGCAATAGAAGTGATCTCCTAACTTCTCTGTTTGCTAATTCACTGGGGTGTCCATTCAGCAAGGTGTTTCTAACAGCATGTCCAGACAGGGTTTTCATGTGCCTGATGTTGGAATTAAACACTTCCCCTGCTTCTCTGCTGTTATAGTGCTGCATCAGTTAGGGGGTGTCATGAAATGACATCTTTTCTAATGTTCTCAAAATTTGGAGAGGACCTAGTTTAAACTAGGCCTCAACAATCCTTTCTTCTCCCTGTATCATAGGACTCTGTGTCATGAGACAGCTTGTTTTCAAGTCAGTGTTCCCATTCCTTATCTCTAGGCTAGATGAGCTCTCACATGTTTTGACTATCAGAGAGCATACTTCCTTCATGTGTGTAAACTTTTCTCTCTTGTTATGAGAAAGTTCCCTGATTGGTTAAAGGTACCCCATCTGATGGAGAATCTCCATCTTGGAGAGAACAGAAGGAATTCGCGATAGTAAAAGTGTGAGCTACAGTAAAGCTGGGAAATAAATGTATTAGAAAAAAAGAAAAAGAAAGAAATATAATTACTTAAAACCAATTATTAGAGGTGAATTACAAACGTTTCTATATGTGTGATTTTGTTTGAATATTTGTCTCTACATTTATCATGTGTAAGAATTTACTGAAGATTATGTAAAAAAGTTTTTTTCTTATGTATGAGTTTATTTTTTATGTATATTTTACTTTCTTATAAACCTATAAATAAAGAAATTTAAATGGGAAAAAAAGAAGGAATTCGCTTTTGGATGTCTATGGAATAACATCTTGGCCTGTGGGACTATTCCTTTTTGTCTTCAAAATGATTACCTAGAGTGATTGGCCTTTCTGGACTGTTCTTTATGCTATAGGACTATGTTTTGTTTTTGGACTGTCTCTGGACTGACTTTTGTGCTTTATGGACCTGATCAATAAACCTTCGTTTGCTTCCACAACGTCTCTTCATTGGACTAAAGGGTAAGAGCAGCAATGCATTCACACACAAGCCTCTGAATACGCTACCTATTAAACCTCCTTGCAGAAGAGAAGCAGCTTAGCTGCACTGCCAGCCAGCTCACCCTCTGGGGGCTTTGGTTTAGGAGGTCCAGAGTAGAGGGGGGCGGCTGGTTTCATGACAGGGGGTTAAAAAGACCCTTCATTTTTCCTTGTATCACCAATTGAAACCATGGCTGTGATCAGTTTCTTGATTGGCAATACTAGGAAAAACAAAGAAAAAATGTTTACCCCTCTAGCTGATATAAAACTAAATAGGAGATGGGAAAACAATTACACTTTCCCTGCCCTCGTGCAGAGGAGCAGGAGCGGTGTTTCTTTGCTCATACAGTGAAATGGCTTGCCAGTCACTTCACCTCATGATCAAAGGTCTGTTAGAGTGATTGCATAGGAGGAGTGGGCTAAATTCTCTCCCATCCTAAAGCAACCTCAAAGTCAGCAATCCCAGACTGCCACACAAGATCCAGACAGGAAATGCCCAAAGTTTCTCTAAATGGCCATTCCTGCGGCTGTGAGAATATAGCCTGAGATTTGGCAACTCTCTCTCCCAAGCTGAGAGTCCCTGTGCCAGTTGGGAGCTTTAAACCTACCTCATGGAGAATGAAATAAAACTTTATTTTCAAAGCAGCAAAGTACCTAATTAAACTTCAAACCACAGCGCTCCAGAGGCTTCAGACGTATCAAATGAATTGGTGTAAAACTGCTGTATCTGTGGAATCATCTCCACTGTAGAAATAAATTTGGCCCTGGTTTGGGGTTTTTCAAGTTGATTTGTCGTCAGTGTGTGCCCCCCAACAGGAGAACTTTTAATCTGTCTGTAAATTGCACAGTAAATAGGTCCAGGGAATTAAATGGGATTTCTGTAAGCAATTCAGAGCTCCAGGATGGTGAATAAATATTTTCAAAAATAAAAAATAAAAAAAAATTCAAATGAATATAGGGCATAATTGCTTGAGCTTTTAAAAGAGGCATAAATTGGAAGTTTTTAAAAGGAAAAAGTAGCGTTCAGCTGCCATGACTATCAAGAATGTGAAAAGCTCTGAAGAAATGGAATGGAGAAAAGTATGAGGGAAGGGAGGAGGCACTTTCTACCTATGTAAGAGTAGAAGGGAACTGGGACTGTTGGAAATGAAGTTGACTGGGACTGTTGGAAATGAAGGAGGTAACTCTCCCCTGCTGTCTCAAAGCACTGGCTCAGAAATTGCTCTCCTTGTCTGAGACCACAGTTTTCTAAAAGATGAGATACATCTTGCACACAATGCTCTGCAAAGCCTTCCTTTGAGGTTGTAACATTTACAGTTGTATCTAAAGATTTCACCCTTGTATCTATTTCTCATTGTATTCTTTCTTTGCTGATGAATTTGAATGAAGATAAATGTTGCAGGAGTGGTTCCCAACGTGGGGCCCATGCCCCACAGGGGCACCTCAATTCCCAGAGGGCTAAGCCAGTACATTTGCTGAAAACCAAACCCAAAGGTTGGGTAACACAGTGTAGTTACAGGCCTCTCACACCATAAGGACAGATGGATGCCAATTGAAGAGGTTGTTAAAAGGTTTTGGGGAGGGGCCATTCATCCAGGAGATCATTTTCCTCTTATTTTCATTTAGTCACTAATGCCTTTAGTGGTGGTGCTAGGAAGCAGGGGATAAAATTGATTCTACCTATTTGATCTGGCAACCTATTTATGTAAGTTGCTTGGAATACATGTGAAACAAAATCATTAGTTGATTTTCAACTCAGCTGTGATGCTTTCTGCAGATCTGCATGCCAGCTAGGAGTAACAATAGCCATGGGTGAACAACTGATGAGCTCATGTCATCCTATTTTATCTTGTTAACTTGTTCTTATGAGCATTTTTCACTTCTTTTGTTTGTTCACACAATTTAAGTCTTGAAAGTAAAAAGATGAGAATGCAGGAAGTGGAATAAGGAAGTCATGTTGGGAGAAGAACCCTTTTTTCCACTTTTGAAGTACTTTGCCTCAATATATAATATTACAGATATATATATCCTTTTAAGTCATATCCCTGGATATATAGTACAATGGAAATAAAAATAGAAACAGAAAAAGAATACTTTCCCAGATTTGGAATACAGTCAAACCTCACATAAAGGGCACCTCGCTTAAAGAATAACTCACTTAAAGAGCAGCATTTTCTCTGAATGTTTGCTTCGCTTAACAAATAAAACCAACCAAAAACTCGCTTAACAAATAAATCGGGGTTTGCAATCCCCCCCAAAAAAATCACAATTGGTCACTTACACATAAGACATAAGACACACCCAACCATAAGACACACCTAGTTTGTTTTTTTTTTGGGGGGGGGGGAGTGAGTCTAATGGTCCAAAAAAATACGGTATATGCCCAGAGTGGGATAACACCCAGATGACCAGTATAGAAATCCAATAAATAAATTTTCATGATGCAAAAATGTGCTAGATTATTCCCTTTACAATGTAAGTAGTGTATATGCTTGTTATTCTGTTTTGCATCAATGTTAATGTCCAGTGCATTGTTGGTGACTGAATTATGACCCTTTGCCCCAGGATTTATTTTGTGATATGTATATTTATTTGTTACATTTACCTTATTGCCATTTTGGAAATTTATAAGGAACAATTTGAATTATGACATTCAGTACATAACATTGGGCTCTCTCTCAACCTTAACTTCTACAGAAAGTTGTTATAAGAATAAAATGAAGGGTAGAACCACATATGCTGGCTTGGGTTCACTTGATAAAAGGTGAGGTGCTAAGTAAAACTAACTAACTAACAAACTCAGTGACAACTAATGTATGAGTGAAAAGTCAAATTCCCCACATTAGCAAGTAGGTCACACTAGTAATATAATGATGGAAAGGAAGGAAAAAGACAACGATTCGATGTCAGTTTTTGCGACATGTAGCCATGTTCTCCAGATGCATTAATCATTCTCAGGAACCAAGCATTTTAAGTTTGTGTGCATGCCTGTATGCATGTGTGCTTGCATGCAAACACATGTGGAGGAAGGCAGCAACATTTCCTGGAACCCCCCCCCCCAAGACATATTGCTTATGTCCAAACATGTGCAAGCAGATTGTCCCAGTCACAGATTTGCACGAATATTATGAGAAACATCCTGTCAGTGACATAATGTGGAAAGTACCTTTAAGATAAGATGATACCAAAGAACTTTATGACATGTGATGTCACAATGGATGTGACTTTTCAAAGGCTATTGTTGTGATTCATAAGTAGTTTTTCCTACATAAGCAGTCACAGTAACCAGACCCTGATCCAAAGCTGTGCTCCACATGTTATATTTGTACATTTCTGGATGAGAATGCCCTTGACCTATACCTTCCACTTAATATCCTAACAGTGATGTTTATAAGTTAAAGCATGATCCAGTTTTACACTCAGGTAATTTGGAACTGCAGAATGAACTCAACAAATATTGGCTTCCTTTTGGCAGTTTCACATCTGGCCTAGACATGGATGAAGAATCAAAAATATGTGGCTTCTCCTGGTTATGTTCAGCTTCTTTCTTGCCTCCCTATTTTGTAAACAGGATGCACATATTTGTGTTTTTTATGGATTAGCTTTCAGGTGATTGCTGTCATAATAGACAACTAGTTCTTCAAGAGCAGAAGCCAGCTTAGTCTCTACTTCCTCAAATGTTGTTCCCTAAGTGTTGATTGCTGTGTCATCTGCATAAATAAAGGCCCTAGTTGCAATATTGATTGACTGCACATTGGTATAGATATTATATAGTACAGGGGCCAATACACTACCCTGGGAAAGGCTATTTTTCTGAACTCTCCAATGGTTCTTTTTGCCTTGCAAGATGACAAAAACGTCTATTCTGCAATATGTATTGCCTGGTTTACTGGATTGTATGCAGCTGTGAAATCAATAAAAACTACTCCTGTAACCTGCCTCCTTTCATATCTGTCCTCTATATGTTATGTTGAATTAAGTATTTGACCAGAGCATGACATTCCTGGTCTGAAGCTTGATTCTTCCTTTAATAATCATTCCATCAACAAAATCATAAGTTCTGTTCATAACCATTATCTTCAGGACTTTGAAAAAATTTCAGAGTAGTGATAGAGGTTGAAAGTTCTTAAGACATTGCCCCAGCCACTCCTGTGTTTCAAACATGTGCAAAACAGTGCCACATATTTAATTTAATTTAATTTAATTGTTCAATTTTCACTTTGGGTGGCTAACAACAATACAAAAAGAATACAAAATATACAGTTACAATTAAATTAGCATAATGCACAAAACATGTCAGAACTTTCAAAAAAAAATCCCACTTACAAACCAGTACCCCACAAACCCAGAAACCAAGTCAACTTCAAAAAAAATTAAACTATATATTTACAAAAAAAAAAAACCCTCAAAGATTTAAAAGGTTAAAAAGGTTAAAAAGTTTAAAAGAGGGAGAGAGGTGTGGCTATCCCATACTGTATCTTCTAAACTAGCCTTGGGACCAGAAGAGGATATTGTTCTCTCACTAGTGTTGAAGTAATATACAACTGCAAGTCTAGTTCACTACTGGAGGGAAGTAAGGAGCAGCCTTGCCCTTCATCTCAGGTAGCCAAATGTTTGGAGCTGCCCTGCTTTGTAGAATTCAGCTGTAAGCCCTTCTCGGGATGTTATTGCTTCAAGGAAGGCAGAATCCCTTCATGAAACAACGATTACCTCAAGCTTTCAGCAACATGTAACTGTTTCATAGGGTTGTGTACTGAGGGTCTCATTAACTAGGATACATCCCAACCAAGTAAGGTAGGTTCAACATGAAACCAGGAAACATTGCTTTTACCCTTACTGCGTTTCATCACATTGTGAGCCAACAAGAGTAGACTGATAATTCTGAACATATTTTCCCACTTTCTGTGAAGCTGCCCTCCAACACTCCATTACCAAAAATGTCAATTACCAAAGAAAGGAAAGGAAAGCTTGAAGAGGCATTTTGGCTCAGCCTTGCCAAAATAGTTTCATTAATCAATTAATTCACCAGTGTATTACTATATTCATCTCCACAGAAACATTCCTAGATTTCAAATTAAAACACAGATACCATACCAGTGAATGATAAAACCACAGCAATAAAAAAGAACAATTTCTATGTTAAAGAAAAAGATCTGATGCAGGGGAAAAATATATATGTAATCTCTCTTTCTCTCTCTCTCAGCCCCTGCTAATAAGGCCAGCCCATTCATTAGGGAGGATGAGGCAACAACTGCTGAGAGAAATGACACAACTCCTTAGCTAGACTGCCACACTCAGGCATGCAGAAGGGTGCCGTTGTTTCCAAAAGTTTCATTTGCCAAACCAATCCTAACCCAACAAAACATTTTAGATGTTCCCACTCTGTATGACTGGCTCTGCACTCTCTCTTTCTTGTTTTCTCTCAGAAATACCCATAGAACCCACAATCAATAGTGCTAGTGTTAACCTCATGCAATTTTCAAGTATGAGTTGTGATACAAAGCTTCCAGTAAAAATACCACAAAATAATGACAACTTCATCTTATCTGACCTTTTAACACATTCTTCCCTGACTAGACTGTGGAGAGAGTAAAGTGTTGATGGGCTGTACACAGCCCACTGGCCTAATCTTGTATATTTACCAAGAATGGAACAGTTCTGGGTAGTTGACCTGTGACTCACTTCCTTAGGGGTACTTCTGTGGGTTTTTAAAAAAATACCTTTTGTTTGGTAAAAAAAAATGCCATTTGAGCTGCTGGATAGTTTTATGATATGTTTATGCTTTATGTTTATTATTTTCTATTCACTGGAATTACAGAGGGAGACTTGAGAGGGAGACAAGTAAAATTAGCTGCATAAACAAGTTCTAGACTCCTGATGGCTAACCTTGGCACTCCGGTGTTCTTGGACTTCAATTACCAGAAGTCCAAGTAAGCACTCCTGCTGATCAGGGCTTCTGGGAATTGAAGTTCAAGAACATCTGGAGTGCCAAGGTTTGCCATCACTGTTCTAGAGCAATTCTAAAGAGCAACACAGAAATCAAGGTCTCTTAGTACACTGCACATATAAATAACTAAGGTTCACCTAATGTTGTGGTTTCATGAACAGCTTGCATCGGTGATCTGATCTGTAGCATGCACAGAGAATCAGGCAAGAGGTGCACAGTCCCATGTGAACTAGTACAGGGAATAGATCTAGATAGGAATCCACAGATTATAAATTTATTGCCATTTCCTCCAGTCTGGCTTTTTAGCCTCAGACTGGAAAACACTTTGTTCATCCATAGTGTGAGTGCCCATTTTGTGAATGAATATGTAGGAAGTCATTTGTTCATAGTTTCAACAAGTCATAGTTTCAACAGCTGCTCTGGAAATGCAGCTGCTCGAACTATTAGGGACCTAGGAATGTTTCTAAGATAGAAGGAGGTTCACTATGGTTAGGATATGAGGGATGTTGGCTGCTTTTCAGGTGAATTTTAATATTTCCTTTTTTAAAAGTATGGCTTTAGAAGACAGGCTCTTCTAGAATTGGGTGCTATCACAAAATGATGGAGATTAAGGAACTGTTTCCTTTTCAAAAGTGATTGCTATGGTGTGTGCAGGCAGTCACAAAGCAAAGCACCTCCCCTGCATATGAGATTAAAAGGCTTATGGGTAGGATTGCCTTAACATCATTTTGATTTGGTTTGTCTTGGATCTGAACCATAATTTAGCCTGGATTTCAAACTCTGATTTCAAAAAGAAAAAAAGTACATCTCCAGCCTTCAGAGGACAGATTTATAAGCAAAATTGCAGTCAGTGTTTTATCTACTTTTAACATAAGACACATAGATTTCACTGTAATAAACCATTGAGTAAAACCATCCACTGCTTCACTAAATAAATATTGCAATTTTAAGAACACACAGTCTTTTTGAGAACTGCAAAAATTTGTTTGTTGAAATCAGTTTGTAGAGGTGACTGCACTTTTTCTGTGCAAACAGTGCAGCTAAAACAATTAACCCAGAACAATGAATGCTTGCTAGGAAAATGTGAGAACTGTACTCCAAAGAAGGAACTTTTCAAAGCTCTGATGTTGAGCATTTTGTTGCATTTTCTGCTTTGGCAAAGAGTTGAACTGAACTTATCACCCTTTGTGGTTCCTTCAGGCTCTACAACAGGGGTTCTCAATGTTTTCCCGCTGCAGGCTGGACCATGCTCCCTCAGACAACTGAATGGGCCAAACATGTGGCTCCCCCCACAATAAATGCTGGCATAAAAAGCATCTGTAACTGTCGTAAATGCATTTATGACAGTCGCAGGTACATTTACAGCCCATTTTCAGCTGTTTTCGCTGCTTCAGGTGCATTTACAGTGTGTTTTTGACTGTTTTCATTGCTTCTGGCAGGGGCAGGGGCAGAGGCAGGGGCAGGGGCAGGGGCAAGGGAGGCAGGCCACATGAAATGGCACCACGGATCAGGTCCAGCCCACGGACCGTAGATTGCAAACCCCTGCTCTACAACAATAAGCTCTGCTTTATTTCCCCAAGGCTTCTGGGAGCTTAGATGAGAGTTTAGTTAGATACTGGCTTGATAAATTGTGTAATAATAATAATAATAATAATAATAATAATAATAATAATAATAATAATAATAATAATAATAATAATAATAATAATAATAATAATAATAATAATAATTGCATGTCATCAAATCAACTCTGACTTAGAGCCAGGCTTTTCAAGGTTTTCTAGGTATAAAGCACTCAGAAGTGGCTTACCAGTCCCTTCTATAGCTGGCAGAAAGAGGGTGAAATGAGAAAAGAGAAAGAAAAGCAGAAGAAGGGAAACAATAAATTATCAGAACATTTTGTTTGCTCAGCTAAGGGTTGCTACTAATTCCATGTTTCTGGAAAGAGGTGTCTGACACTAGCTAAAATTCTGTTGCTTAGCATAATAAGTCACACCTAGAATAGACCTATTTGAATCAACAGAACTTGTAGAGGAGTTGATTCACCAAGTTTCCACTGATTCAGTGGGCCTACTTAAGTACAACTTACTATGCTAAGCAACAAGATTTCAGCCTCTAAGAAATAATTCATTCCACATGTATTTGATTTGGTGTGCCTCTTTCAATTGCTTATGAAATACATGTCCTATTAAATTAAATGAGCCTTACACCTCAATAAATGTACATTAAAATTGATGTACAGTATCTACATTCATTATGAATCAGAGTTTGGCAGGGTTACTTTCTTCTTTCTTGTACTACGGCTCATAGAATCTTTCAGCCAATATGGTCAGTGACTCTTGTGGCTAAGATTCTGGATAGTGCAATTTATTTACTGAAATGCATTCAAACTGTGCTATGAATCTTTGCCCAATTACTGTATAACACTATAAAACCATTGACTCTGGTTTCTCTCTCTCTTTAGTCATATATAGCAAAGAAGATAAAGGTATAGTAAAATGACCAATCTGTGTCTCTTAAGGAAATGACACCTCAATTTTCCCTCTGATATCTGCAACTCACCTTTTCTTTGTTCTGTGCTTCTTTATAAATCAGGTAATATGTATCACTCGTGGGGAATTCCTGTGAATCTGTAGGGTGATATATGTTTTTTTTTTCCATTAGTAAAAATGGATGGCAAAAGTGAACTAGAATACAGTACTAAATCACAGATGAACTGATCAGCATTGACTAAAAGTTCCTGGGATGTGTCTAATTACTCAGAGTCTCCTACGTGTGTGGGGGTGTTTTTTGTTTTTTGTTTTTTAGGGCAAGTGGAAATCTTCAAAAGATGCTGTGGAGCCCTTGCTTCACAGTGTGTGGTATTTTTACCCACTAAAACCACCTCCCATTATGCCCCGCCACCCCGCGGAACCACTGTCAGGCATTTCTTTGTGGGGGGTGGGGGCAGACTGGCTGTTAACTCTGTGTGTGTGTGTGTGTGTGTGTGTGTGTGTGTGTGTGTGTGTGTGTGTGTGTGTGTGTGTGTGTGAGTGATTAGTATTATATATCATATTATAATATATTGTTTTCATGACCGAAAATTATTAAAGAGTTTATTTATTATTTATTTATTAAATTTATATACATACCATCTGGAATATTTTCCCACTCTGGGGATTGTACAGCAGTTAATAACAATAAGCATACAATTGACACTTGAGAACAACAATTAATTAATCAGTCAATGAAACCAATGGTGTCTGAAGCTGGCAACCGAAATATAAAAACGATTTCTACTTGGCCCTGGGGAGAATATCCTTAAATGGCTCTTTAAAAACAGCAGTTTTCAGCTGGTTTTTAAAAAATGTCCAGAGATAGTGGGGCCTGGCACAGCTCCACTGGCAAGGCATTCCAAAGTGTATGCACTGCAACCGAGAAGACTCTTCATTGTGTCATAGATTTTCTCACTACCCTCAGAGTCCACAACTGAAGCTGTGTGATGAATGGGTGATGTGGGCCGGTGTTCTGTGGAGGAGGTGCTCCAATGTTAAGGATAATACAGGTGCTCCAATGTTAAGGATAATACCTTGTATTGTACTTGATATGGAAAGGGACAGGGAGCCAGTGCCAAACTTGCCAAGGATGGGGAAATATGTTCTGCCAAGGATGGGGAAATATGTTCAGATTTCTTCGTCCCTGTCATCAGACTAGCAGCTGCATTCTGGACCTGCTGAAGTCTCTATATCAGGTACAAGGCCAGCCCTACATAGAAAGCACTGCAGTAGTCACTACATGAGACTAATATATCACTGCAAAACACCTATTTTTCTATTGGGAATTACACATGTGATTTACATGATATCAAGTGTGTTGATTCCAAATCTGAACTTAGAATTTGCCTATAACGTACAGATTTTAAGGCATGCTATAGCTGTTCAAATGGTTGGTAATTGGGTAGTGTATTTTTACATGGGAACATTATAACAGTTGCAGCTACCACAATGCCTGCTGCCGCCCCACCTGAATCATGTCCCCTGGTGGCATCCATTTTCCAGCAGCGGCTGGGCATCTCTGGGCAAGTCAGTGAGCTGATGTCAGAAATAGGTATATACAGTGATGGGCTCCAAAAAAAATTACTAACCCATTGTGGGTGTGGTATGGTAGGCGTAGCCAGGGGGAAAGCCCTGCATTGCACCCAAATTAGGACTACTGTACTTTATTTCTAAACTTGGATGGGCGGGGCCAGCCAGAATTTCTGCTACTGGTTCTGGTGAACTGGTTCTGCTACTGGTTCTGGTGAACTGGTGCAAATCTGCTGATGCCCACTACTGGGTATATAAGGCGAGATGGACCAAGGGTTTGTCTCTAGTGCAAAACCATCTTCTTGGACAGTACAGTTAGGCCATAGCGAGTCTGTTTGAGCTAAAGATTAGTAGGCGCAGCTGTGTTAATAAACTGGATATTTTTTTTCTACATTTGTGGCAAATATATCTCATGTGATCAACGCAAGACCCTAACCAAGAGGGTGAGATTTGCTAACTTAAGATCCTGACATCCTAGGCAGAAATAGACTTCAGATTTGGAATCAATGCACTTGATTTAGTATAGGACATGTGGATTAGACCAAGTAGCAGACAATATTTAATTTTTTGTGATGCAATGTAATGAATGGACAAGGGTTCTAAGGGCATGTTTGTCCAAGTACGGACACAACTGTGCAATTTGATGAAATTGGTAAAAGGCAGCTCTACACACAGCTACAATCTGATGGTCAAGGGTCAATGATAAATCCATAATGACTCCCAGGTTGTGTACTTGATCCCTAGGGATGAGAACAGTCCCACCTAAAATAGGGGACTTAAAATAGGAGAGATGTCACTTAGTTGGGTAGATGGTCCTATCTACACCAAGACCCCAGTTTAGTCAAGATTAAGCTCCAGCCTGTAGGCTTTTTTCCATTCTATTATCAATGAAAGACAATCATCAAGACATTGAAGGGCACTGCAGAAGATACAGTTGCATATCATCTGCATATTGGAGACACAGAACACCAAATCTTCTGATGACCACTCCAATGGCTTCATATAGATGTTAAACAACATCTGGGAGATAATCGACCACTGTGGAACACCTCATTGGAGAGTCCAAGGGGTCAAAACAAACTCCACGAATTGAATTCTCTGGTTCTGTTCACCAAGGAACGATCAGACCCACTGCGATACAGTGTCCCAAACACCCAAACCTGACACCCGGCCCAGAAGGATACTGTGGTTATTTGTATCAAAAACCACTGAGAGATCCAGGAGCACCAGAAGAGACAAAGTTCCCATGTCCATTTCCCAGAAAAGGTCATCATGCAGCACGACAAGTACTGTTCCGGTACCATAATGAGGTCTAAAACCTTATTGGAATGTGTCTAAGCAGTTGTTTTCATCCTTGAATGTCTGCAGCTTATTAGCCACTACCCTCTTAATGAGCTTGCCCAGAAAGGGAATATTCGCTATGGGCCTATACATCTGTAACCATATTTACTTTTCTCAGAAGTGGACAGATAGCAAATTGCCCCCCTCCAATGATTACTTAATAATATTCATCACCCACTCTGCAGCTCTACCCTAACAGTTTTTACTAACCATGATGGGCAAGGATCAAACTGAGAGGTGGTGAGTCTATAGCAAGCAAGGGCTTTGTCTGCCTCCCCAGATGACAAAGGCTGAAACCACCACCACCACCACCCCAAATCATGACAAGATGGTTCACTAGACATCTCAACCTGATCTACTGTATTAAATGTGGGGCTAGGATACTTGGACATTGATTTCCCTGCCTGGATGCTGTTGGATTATTGGCAATGCCTTGCCTGGACTTTGCTGGATTTCCCTGGGCTATGCCATTTTATGGACATTGCTGATACTTTGCCATTTCATGGATTGATGGACTTTGGGTATAGGAATTTTCTTCTTTACAGGAACATGGACTGTTTTCCCTTTTCAAGTTAAATGCTTTGCCTTATGGATAAAATGGATAAATAAAAGTTTGTTTTGGGACTTTTTCAACTTTTCTAAGTTGGCTTCTACTTGGGCATAGCACTCTGCTCTCTGATTCAGCTACACTGCTACTGCTACAACCATGCTATTATTGAAACAACCAGACTCCCTGTGACTTGGTGAGTGAACAACCCTGGGTCTTTGGGAGAGGTGGCAGAGGCTGTAAATAAGGGAGTTGTGGTGGACTACAACACACACAGCACTCTGCCACAACCAGTGCATCTCAAGACCCAGCGATGGTTGTTACACCCACTATTATTGATATAAATATGCAGTTAAATCAATTGGAAAAGGGAACTTTTGTTATCATTCATGTCTACTCTCAAAACAATGTACAGGGTGTAAATCTGTAAGTAGCTATGCAAGTATGCTGGGACATAAATTTAATTGAGTGTTTGGGATTTTTGGCAAAACTATATACAGGTAATTGGAGATTCCTTAAGATATAGGTTAAACATTTGCTGTGTCTAAATTACTTGGACATAGAGGATGTTTATCATATCAGCTTCCAAAGGATTCTGGGAGCAGTTTCCCTTTCCTTTCTTTTGATTTCTTGGACAAAAATGGGTGGTGGTTTTGAGGAATTCATGGGGCGCAAAAGGGAGACTTGGGGCACCAGATCTGGTCCGCAGACTGGATTTTGGCAAAATCTGCCTCTACTTTAGCCCCTAGTTAAAAGATACTGACAAAGGAGTCTTTTATTGTACAATCACACTGCCTGAGAAAGGTTCCAGATAAAAAGCATGTTGATATAGGCTACCAGAGTGCCCTGGCAGAGGGTACACCACGTGTGCGTGTGCAAGGTTCTTGGATTAATGCAGGCACTACAAAACTTTTGAGTGCAAAATGAAAAACTATTTACTCACAGCATGAAGGAAAGGTTTCAAATGTATATACAGCAGAATAATAACATAAACCAGATAAAGTCTCTTGGAAACACACAGGTTCACTGTTGCCTTTAGTCCGTTATGTACAAGTCCAATACTCAACAGTTCAATGAGCACGGTTGGCAAAGAGGTAAAGTTGCTTTTCTTTCTTCTGTAAGGGTCTTACCCCAAGGTCAGTTCTGAGGGTGTCCAATGCAGCAGTCAAACAGTAAAGTCTTCAGCACAATCCTGTGTCCAGCAGAAGCAGTAGCCAGCAGGACAGGAATGATGGCTTCCAGCACAAAGTCTCTGAGCATGTCTCCTCTGACCATATAGCTCGGTGAGCATATAGCTGAAGGTGCATTGGCCAATGCCTTGCTTATACAGAAGACTCCTGAATTACTGGGAGAACTGCCAGCACCTGTGCTCCCTGGATACAGTAGCTTACAGTAACAGTATAGTACAATGTGTCATACAACCTAAGTTAGGGGGTGAAGACTTATGCCTAACAAAGCACATACCTTTTGTACAGAAGCGTAGCTTACCTTGCCGGGGCCCCGTATAAAAATTGTTTGGGGGCCCTTTAGATGTGGGGCGGAGCTAACGTCATGACATCATGACGTCATGGGGGGAGCCAACGTCATGACGTCATGACGTCGTGGGCGGGGCCAAAAATAAAAATAAAATAAATAAAAATAAAATAAATAAAAATAAAATAAATAAAATAGAATTAAAATGTAAAAAAAAAAAAAACCACACACACCTCAACCCACCCACCCACCCACCCGAAACACAAAAACCTCACCTTAATCCTGGGGCCTCTTCTTCCTCCGCCTCTGCTGTCACCGCCGCCGCTGCTGCCGATCGCTCCCTCGCCGTGCACGGCGAAGGCAAGGGGCAGTTGTGGAAGGCGAGCGGGCGAAGCGAGGCAGCCCCGAGGCCCTCCCCCCGGTTGCCGCGGGGGCTCCCTGGCAGGCTGCGCCAGCCCGGGCGGGGCTCTCCACCTCGACGCTGGGGTGGGAGTCCACCAGCTGCAGGACCAGCTCGCGCGCCCCATCCCACACGCAGGCGGCAGGTGAGTTCCAGGCGCGCGCGGCAGGTGAGTTCCAGGCGCGCGCGGTAGGTCAGCTCCAGGCGCGCTCCAGGTGACCTGCCGCCTGCCGCGGAACGGGGCGCGCCCGCGAGCTGGTCCTGCAGCTGGTGGACTCCCACCCCAGCGGCGACCGTGGAGAGCGCCGCCCGGGCTGGCGCAGGCAGGGAGCCCCCGCGGCGACTGGGGGGAGGGCCTCGGAGTCGGGGCTGCCTCGCTGCTTAAAAGCTGCGGCTCCGACTCCGACTCTGGCTTTTTTTTAAAAATTAGAGCCAAAAATGGCTCCAATAAAGTGCGCATGCGCAGAAACTCAATCTGACATGCGCAATGCATCAGATTGAGTTTCTGCTCATGCGCAGTAAATTTTTCTCTTTTTTATTTTTAATTTTATTTTTTGCCGTTGGGGGCCCCCGTAGCCCGGGGGCCCCGTATAATTGATACGGCTGATACGGCGGTAGCTACGCCTCTGCTTTTGTAACTCTACTGTTTCCCCACCACTTCTCTTAGTAGAAAAAAATTGGGAATGGATTCACAAAGCCTTTGTTTAAACTGGTAGCACTGGGAGCTATTCATCTTGAAGTGGCCAAATACTATGAAGCACTTCCGGGGGAGCTGCACTATTAATCTGGAACACTAGAGGTCACTTTCCTCATATATGTAGAAACGAGTAGGAAAGAAGAATTTCAGCAATAGAAATGCAATAGAATTAGGCTGCTGAGATTCATTTCAGCTGGTTGATATTTCACTATGTGCGGTTTGGTGGTATAAATCAGGCATTCACAACCTATGGGCCACAGGCCAGACCTGCGCCCCAACACCAATTTATCCGGCCCCCAATGGCCTTGCTACTCCTAGAAGCAGTATTATTATTATTATTATTATTATTATTATTATTATTATTATTATTATTATTATTATTATTATTATTATTATTATTATTATTATTATTAAAAATCTATTGTTGGATTCACAATTGAAGACTGGTGTAAAATTAACAGTTCAAGAACTAACCAAGAACCTAAGAACTGTTAAGGTAGCATCTAAGTACTGTATATAGGCAGACCCTGATAAAGTTGGTTTTTGTAGAGCTATAGGATGTTCAAATCCAATAAATCCAACATTTCCAAATATCAAGGGGGTCCTTTAGGTATTGTTCCATGGGCTCCAATCACTTATGGGTACAACAACAGATTTCTTTCTCCATAAATGCTACACTTCAATTTGCAAATTGCAATATTTTGTGATTTTCTCCAGTTGTTTATCTTCAATTCATGCATCTTCTGGTATAGTAATATCAATAAACCAGGACGTCTTCTTTTTCCATAACAGTTGTTGTTGTTGCTGCTGCTGCTGGCGGTGGTGGCAGCAGCAATGGCGGTGGTGGTGGTGGTGGTGGTAGTGGTAGTGTTAGTGGTAGTAGATGATGATCTAGAATGTCTAGGCACTTTAACCAAAACAAAGTAAAATAAAATAGTCTCCAACTATAATGCAAATCCAACTGCTAGTCTCAACCAGGATGAAACTATTGATTTATTTGTGTCTCCTTAAAACTTATTTGTTTGCTCTTGAGGTGGAGGTTAGGCGTCATGTATATAAATTACACTAATCCATTTAGTTTATTCTATTTGAGATTAATAGTTGGGTATAGCTTCATAGGCTGACAATTTAGAAAAAAAGACATTAGGGAGAAAGAGAAGAAAAAGAAGAAAACGAGGGAAGTCAGCTGAGATACCTCAAGAGTAAACAAATACTGTATGTTTTAATGAGACACAAATAAAAACCCAGAGAAAGATTTAGATTTCTGAATGAAAGGGAGGTATATAGAGAAAGGGACCAGGTTTAGAAGGTGGAAGTAATCTTAAACTGAGTTACAACATTGTCTTTTTTATAACAATGAAAAAAAAAACATCTAGAACCTTCAAGGATTTTTAGGACAAGCATCTGAGATGGTGTCAAGAGCTGGAGCAGAAAAGTAGAATTTGTGAAAATCATCTAGCCAAGAATGGAGGTTTACCTTTAAGAATGGTATCTCCTATGAGCAAGTCATACAGTAGCTGAAATCAACCTACAGAAACAAATCAGAGGACAAACTCAGAACAGCAATTCTATTGAGACATTTCAAGACAAATAATAGAGGCTATTAAAGGTATTTCACAGACAATACTGAAAATATCTAAGAATAAGCACTAGGAACTATTGCTCCTCATTTTTGAGAATGGGAGAATGTGATTGATCTCATCCAGCTATGACACAGGACCAGTGATTCTGTATGGGAAGGTCTGGATTTTCCTTGTTGTTTGAATCTCTGTCCTTGGTGCTGGAAAAGCATCAGAAATTACACTGAAGCTTTCACAACGTTTTTCTACTGACAAAGAATGTGATACTGCTTAGGATAGTGATGGAAAACTTTGGCACTTGAGATGTTCTTGAACTTTAATTCCCAGAAGCCCTGATCAGCAGGAGTATTGACTTGGGGTTCTGGGAATTGAAGTCCAATAATACCTGGAGTGCCAAGGTACACCATCACTGGTTTAGGACATAAATATCGGCATTAAGAGTATTTAAAGCTTAATATGCCATATTGTAGTTGCTAATAACACTTTCTCACCTAATAATTCTTCTACACTTGAATTGATCATTAAAACAAGGGCAGGAAAATGATGGTGCTAAAAGTCATAGTTTTCACACATGTAAATGAATTTGGGGGTTCATTTTTCCTAACAGTGAGATACTACTTCTGTACACAGAATTAGTATTTGGGGGAGGTTGGATTATGGTTGATTTGAAAAAAATAAATATATACATTGATGATGGTAACAACAATTACAATGGTGATGATGCTAGAGCAGGAGTTCTCAACCTTTTCAAGTCAGGGGCCAGTGTCATGCTCCCTCAAATAGTTGAGGGGGCCGGACTAGTTGTCCCCCTCCTGTTTACAGCTGCAATAAATGAATCCATGGCTGATTCCAGCAGTGGCTGGAGTGAGCCCCCCCCCCCCCGATTATTTGGTACCATGGGCCAATTTTGTCCCACAGGCCATACGTTGAAGACCCCTGTGCTAGAGCTTTAACTAACAAGACTTTGAGTGTCTGAAAACAAATGGAGTCAGTTTAGAAAAAACTAGGCCTTACTTTTTCTTGTGAGTAATACCTTAGGTAAGTAAGATGGATCAGACCAAAGACCAAAGTTAGCAGGCCATGAGTAGGTAGGGTCAGAATCCATTTCCCCCTCTTTTTTCCTCCCCATCCATCCCATCTTCTCCCTCTTTTTCTCCATTAACTTTTCTTCTCTATCACCTTCCCTTCCCAACTTTCTTCCTTTCTCTCGCTGATGTCCTGCCATTCCCCCACATGACAATTATAAGGGAAAAGAACTTCCATTAGTGCAATTGGAGGGTTTTCATGCCTTTTCCCATGGGATTGCAACCTACAGTACAAAAGTTTAATCTTTCCTCATTGAGCTCTGTTTGTGTCCGTGTGTGTGTGAGCGCGGGCATGTGTGCGTGTGTGTCTCTGTGTGCGTGCACACGCACACATGTGTGTTTAAAGAAAAACCCTTTCCTGAATAGCAATGACATTTACAGAGGAAAAACTCTTCATGAGACATTTTAATGAAGGGATTCTAAGAATTGAAATGGTCTGAATCACCATATATCAGATCCACTCTAATCATACTCAGGAGCCAGCAGGACAGACCCATTCTAAGGCACTTTATAGCACTCAAGACCATTAAAAATAGCAGAGCTCTCCATTTGGGCTCAAGCCATATAGTTAATCTATCTTTGCTTAGAATAAAGCTGAAACCACTGGACTGTTTGCTTTCTTTTATGTGCAATTGCAGTAGTGGCCCCCAAGGTAACATCAGTTCTACTCTTTGTTTAACTAGCCAGAAGTGAATTTTCAGGGAGTTTTGTATCATAGGGGACCAAACAGATTTTTCCCATCCCTCCTTTTCACTGAAATTAGATAAGGATTAAGATAACTAGCCCTCTAATGGAGTCCCTAAATAAATGTTGGCTAAGACTGAGATCATAGCAAGACAAAACAGCTGCACAGTCACCTGAGGCAAAGGGAAGACTGTAAAATCTTCTGTGGGTTAAAGGTCAAAATGTTTTATTCCAAATGAGCTCCTGGCAAGCTTTTGGTGTCAGTGTGGATTTTTTTTACGCACAACACACAAAAGAAACAGAAAAAAATGAAAAATTGAACAAAAAGTTAAAAAGATGGCAAGGGGATGAATCAAATTGATTTACACTTTAAATGCAAGTCATAGCAAATAGCCTCCATCACATCCTTTCTTGCCAAACTCACTTTCTGGCATAGCTAAACATGTGCCTATCTGTTGCAAAAAGATGATTGCTGATCAGAGTCCAAGATGTCTGTAAAGAAAGCCTTCAGTAAAATTGTTCATATATTGTTCATTAGAACAAAGGATGTCTCACTCCGCAAGAGCTGATTCAAAGATTTGCATTGTGCAAAGACAGGTCATCAGTTTATCTTGCCCAGCCCTTTCTACTTGGGCAGCAGGATTCAGAATCTCAAGGAGAAGCTGCTTGCTGCTTAAATTATTTTTAACCAGAGATATAACTTATAATACAAATCACACTTCATGTTGGTAAAGCTGGGTGGGCTAGGGTACCAAAATGTGAAATGAAGGCTTGATGACAGATGGAATTCAGAAGATGTTCTGCTTTTCTTAAAATGGGTTGTAAAATTCTAGCAGAAAATGGCACTAACTGAAGTTTTCATAAGATTCAGCTTGTCATAGGAGAGGTTAGAAAACCATGAATTGTTAAAGTTCTTCTCTATTCTAAGGGTCATTTAACCTACTTACAGATTATGAAACTCAGACTTCTCTCTGCTTGACTCATTGTTTTTCCACTACTAAACTGATGTTCTTCATCCTTTATTTTTTAAAAAGTGGTATGTAGAAACCAGTAGCTACTAGGTATCCAAAGCTATCGATTTGCTTGAACAAGAACCATCTAGCAAAGGTAGGCAAAGTTAATCACTCTTCAGGTAGCCATCATAGGTTGCAGCAGTAAATTGTTGTGGCTGCATCTCAATCTTGAACAGCATATACGGGTTTTTCCCCCCTGCCCCAGGGCACCATGAGGCCTGGTCTTGGAGGCCAGCTGGTTCTGGGCTGCCTTTGCCCTCTGAGGCAACCAGGCAAAATGCCACTGGCATGAATTTGTTTAAAGTGAAAAGCAGCTTGCCATGAAGTGACCCACACACTATGATCACATAGCTATATGAAATGAGACATGCAGGATTTAACACCAGGACTGCAATGGACACAGTCTTGAAGATATGGACAGCCTTGAGGATATGGACAAAGTGCTGCTTCACAGCCAGTCCATCTGGCATGGCCTCTTCTGCCTCCATGACCCTTGGGAATCAGAGTTCCTCCTCTGCTCATTTTGCTGTTGAGCTCAATATAATGGTTTCCAGTGGCATTTCCTCCATTGAGGGGACCATCACCCCACCTTAAGTGGCTCATCTGCCTGGTAGCCATTGGCCCCTTTAGGAAGTCAGGTTATTTACAGCTGCCCAACACTCAGAATTGAGTTGCTAGCTGTACAATCTACTCCATTACCATAGCGGGATGTCCGGCCAGACATATAACAGTAAATAATATTGTTTTTAATACATTAGGTCATCTTTTCTAGGCTGCAATGCCTTCAGGCTTAGGCCTTTCTTCCAGATGAGCCACATTTAGGTGCCCATATGGTACTGTGGTGGCTTAGTGGTTAAGATGCTGAGCTTGATGACTGGAAGGCCAGCAGGCCAGCAGGTTGAGAACCAAATGCTGCATGACAGAGTGAGCTTCCATCTCTGTCCCAGCTCCTGACAACCTAGCAGTTCAAAAGCAAGAAATTGAAAATATATAAATAGATGGGAAGGTAAGAGGGTTCTGTGCACTCCAGCATTTAGCCATGCCTGCCACATGACCACAGAAACATCTGCAGATGCAGACAGCTGGCTTTTTGGCTGTAAATAGAGTTGAGCCACAACCTAGAGTCAGATACAACTGGCTTTTGAGCAAGGGCAACCTTTACATTTACCTATGTGTCTTTATGCCAGGTGGAACTCCTAAAATTATGAGATTTGTTATCCAGACATAACACATCTGTGTTACTAAACTCTGTTTCATGTGCTACAAGCCACATAGTTGCAACCTTTCAGAAATGTGACCTTGTTCCATATAAAAAGGTGGTCTGTGCCTCTCCTAGGCAAGGATGAGTACAAACAAATTTGTTACACTTATAAAGTCTGCTTCGACTTCTGTTCAATATACATTTTTGTTTGTTCAGCATTATGCCTGACATAGCAGAAAGACAGGTACTGTAATATCTGTAAATTGTGAGATCGATACCTATCATGCAAAATTAATTATTCCTATAGAACATGCACTATTGTAGACTGAAATGCTGCATGCCAGATTGAGATGAAATTTCCCTTTTCACAAATGCCAACAAGGAATTGGATAATGGGAAATGCTCTCTTTTCAGGGATATTTTTAGCACTGAGATGACAAGATGAATTCTTAGCTATTCCTGCTGAAACAGTATAGCCCACTAATTTTTTTCATTTGTGAAGCACAATGAAAATTGAAACATTTTATGACAAATTTGAAGTTTTAGAAATTATCTGCCATGGTCTTATACAACCCAAAAATACACAAAGACAACTTTTCTTATAACTGCTCAGTATGTAAGGAACACATCAGAATATATTAACTTCTTATTTAGGTCACAAAACTGCCAATAGTTTCTCTGGGAAATTTTGTTCATTTATTTCTGCTTAGCAGAGGCAAAAGCAGGAGCACAAAAGAAAAGCCATAAGAGAATAGTCTCAGATTCAACCCTCTTCTCACAGTGACTAACCCTTTGTATAATTGAAATATCACTCTGGACTCAAATAAGCAGAAAATTGTATCTTCACTTACAATTACAATTTATAATTGCAATCAGAAAAATAAAAGAGAACATGGAGTCTCCATCATGCTTGCTGCATGGTTGGTGGAGAGAGCGAGAGCGAGCAATGAAAGTAAACCAAACAAACGAGAAAAAAAGATTAGTGCAGGGGTGGCCAAACTACAACCCTCACCACCAAATCATCCAGCCCGTACCACCCTCACTGCTCCTGGAAGTGGAAGTAAAATGGGTCCACACACACACACACAATGCTGCCATAAATGTACCCATGACTGTCATAAACCCACGAATGCATTTATGGCAGTGTTTTGCACATCTGCTTCTGTTGGGAGGAACCATGTGATCTCCCCGCAGTCTGAAAAGTTTGGGAACCCCTGGGTTAGTAAGAAAGGACTATCATTTTGGGTTGGGTATCATCTTCCCACTGATACCCAGTATTAGTGTATGCAAGATTGCTATTATCCCAACATAATTTAGAGTGTAAGAAATATTTGACTAGAGCTTGGAAAAGTAATTTTCTGGACTACAACTTCCATGATCTCCAGCCAACACAGCTTATATTTTAAGGGAGCAAGTGAATGTTCGCAAGCTGTTGTGTGGTTTTCTTCTATGAAGCATTCTATCATTCAGTTGTCCATTAGAATAGTTATTAGGAAGGAAGTCCCCACTGTAGAAAATGGGAGTTACTTCTAAGCAAACAAGCAGAGAATTGCCTTACTGAAAATATGAATCTGGAGTTTGGGAAATAAATCCCACTCTGTTCCCCATTTAATTGTTGCCAAGTATAAATCCCACTCAGTTCCCGATTTAATTGTTGTCAAGTGTGAGGTGCACCATCATCCTTAAGATGTCAAAAGAACCATAGATGGTCAACTTGTTGCACTGTTCCCAGCAATGGAGAGGAGTAGAGAGACAATGTAGCTGCCCATTGTTCAAAATCCCAAAAGCCACACAAGTCTCATATTTCAGGTGGAGCCATCGCACAGAAAAATGAAATAATACCACACTTCATAATCCAGAAATAATAGTCTGACCTGAAAAATACTTTTGCTACCCATCCCCAGAGTCTGAGAGGATTTCCCCCCATTCATGATGCTAATAACACCTTTGAGCCTCTCTTGTGCTATTTATAGACAGGTCAGAATGTTTTTAACAGGATTAGAAAACAGGAGAGAAACGTTCAATGTTTGTGTTAGTCACAATAGACTTTTCCATAACAGATGGGAGGGGGACCTATAGCATCATGTGTTCAATGTAATATTTATTATATTTATATTCCAGTTGCACAATTGTAATTCATACATGCATGCATATTTATAGCATATATTTAAAGCATACCTTGTAATGTTAGTCTGGTGGCTGGTAATCAGCTGAGAGTTCCCCTGCAAACTTGAAACTAGATACTGTAGATAGATAGATAGATAGATAGATAGATAGATAGATAGATAGATAGATAGATAGATAGATAGATAGATAGATAGATAGATAGATAGATAGATAGATACCCCGGATAACGATTGCATCGGATAACGCTAGAATTGGATAATGATGCACGTTTTTTGGAAAAAACTTGCATCGGATAACGATTCTGGATAACGATTCTTAGTGTTATCCGATGCAATGGTCTGCGGGTGTGGGGTGGTTTGGGTAGAACTACCCAATCCACCCTCCACGCGCAGCGGTCTCTGCGACTGCAGTAGGGTCGAGGAAAAGCACCCGCCTTTTACCCCGACCCTACTGCAGTCGCAGAAACTGCTTTTTCCTTTCTTTCCCTCCCTGTAGTTAAACTACAGGGAAGGGGGAAATAGAGAGACGTGATTGGTTCTCTAGAGAGACCTCCCTCTAAAGAACCAATCACATCTCTCTCTTTCTCCCTCCCTGTAGTTTAAATACAGGGAAGGAAAGAAAGAAAAAAGCAGTTCTCTCTCTCCCTGTAGTTTAAATACAGGGAGGAAAAAAGACACGATCGCATCCTCCCTGTATTTAAACTACAGGGAGAGAGAGAACTGCTTGGGTCTTTCTTTCCTTCCCTGTATGTAAACTACAGGGAGGGGGGAGAGAGATGTGATTGGTTCTCTAGAGAACCAATCACGTCTCTCTCTTTCCCCCTTCCCTGTAGTTTAAATACAGGGAGGGAAAGAAAGAAAAAAGCAGTCTCTGCAACTTCAGTAGGGTCGGGGAAAAGGCGGGTGCTTTTCCCCAACCCTACTGCAGTCGCAGAGACCGCTGAGGGTGGGGGGTGGCTTTAAAGGCAGGGAGGTCTCTTTCTTTCCCTGCCTGCCTTTAAAGCGATTTGTCCCTGAAGTCAGGGCTTTTTTTTTAGCGTTGTTCAATGTATGCATTGGATGACACTAAAAATTGGATAACGTAATGACTTGTGGAACCAAGTCATAATGTTATCCGGTGTATTACTGTAGATAGATTCTTCATTCGGCTGGGCAGTACTGACATTGAGAAAGCTGGCCTTGAAGTGACAGCAAGATCCAAGAAGCATCTAGGGCAGATATTAAAGTAATAATTTCAGAGATGAAAACCACAGGCTTGAAGAATCATCTAGATAAATTTAATCTGGGGAGAGGGATTACCTTTCTCCATTTGTCTGTAGACAAAAGGGCAGCCAGTCAATGAGTCAACTATTCATTACTATTTGGTAAAAGCCCCTTGTTGTTGTTCAGTCACACAGTCGATTCGACCCTTTGCGACCCCATGGACCACTGTCCGCCAGGCACTCCTGTCCTCCACCATCCCCCTCAACTCACTCAGCTCTGTGCCCATTGTGTCCACAATACCATCTAACCATCTCATTTTTGGCCGCCCCCTTCTTCTTTTGACCTCAACCTTTCCAAGCATCAAGGCTTTCTCAAGTGAGTCTTCTCTTCTCATTTGATGTCCAAAGTGCTTTAGCTTCATCTTTACTATTTGGCATGGAACAAAAACACAGAACAACATGGCAAGCCCTGTATCAATGAAAATAGAGATTAAAATGAAATGATGCACTGAGCAAATGCTGCAAACAGAAGCCAGGAATGAACTTCACAGATATTCTGCAAACATATAATACAGAGGAGAAAGTGGATGAGAAGAACCAGGGGACCCAATATCAGGTGGAACAGCAGAAGGAGCACGTCCACATTAATCTACTTACTGTAGTTGCTTGTTTAATCTTGCAATGACAGGCAATCATCTTCCTTGCGTGACCTGGATCCTAATACTGTATGCCTCATTGCACTTTTTCTGTGTAGCTTTTGTTGTCCTGAGAGATTAATCTCCAGGAAGATTGTCCAAGCTACTGTAAATCAACAATGAGTCACCCAAATCATCTTTCTCCAAATGCTGCCCAAAGATAGACAATAAGGTGAATCTTTTTATTCTCAAGAATTGCAGCATATTTGATGGATCTGAAGACCAGATCTTCTTTGTTTGGATGTTGCTGGAATTTAGCTCCCATTTAAATTGTGTAACTCTTGACCATCTGACAGTACTACTGTGTTTCAGGGGCCGGCAAACTACAGTCCTGGAGCGGCTTGTATGTATCTTTTAGCTTTCTTACAACCCCTTCTTTTTAAAGGAAAAAAAATAGATTGCTACTCCTAAAACTTTCCTGGAGCAGTGATTCACCTTTTAAATAAAAATCATTGGCCCTACCTCCACCCCTTGCCATGTTTCCTGCACTCAAACCATCAATTTTTCATTTTTAGATAAGGCTTTTTTAATTTGCATTTTGGGGGTGATTTTGCTGCCTTTAAAGGGTTCTAGTGACCTCCAGTTTCACCAAAGATTCCCTTTCCCTGTTTCACTGAAATTCAATTGCTCAGCTATGTGGGTAAAGGATGTAGGTGGGACTGGGTGGCAGGATGGAGAAGAGAAGAATAAGGAGACAGAAAATGTTGTCACTGTTAGACACATTGGAGACAGTTTCCCCCTCACCTGCTGTTCTATGTTTGGAAGAGAACTAGTCCCTGGTTCTCCAAGACCAATGCATGGGGAAAGGGAGTCAGGTTTAGCCCAGGGGAAGATTACAGTGGTGGGACATCCATATTTTCCCCACTGGAACTATTGCAACAGCATCCAGACCACCCCAAGGAACCACCCCAAGGGAAACCACTGGCAGTCCAGATGCTGGAAGACATTGGTTTCAACACCAACATCTTATCCAGCTAGCACATAAACCAGTGCTTTGCAAGTTGAATTACAATTGTAGACCGTACCTGAGTGAAGAGAAGACAGGCCAAAGGAATAGGTTCAGCACACACACACCACCTCTGTGTAACAATCAGTGATGTCATCTGAAGAGATTCAGCAGGTGCTCCAAAGGACCGAAATGGGTGATGACATACAAGGCAAGAGCGATACAAAATAATGCAAATGGAAAGGCTACCACACAACTTCAAGAACAAAAGTCCCACAAGCATGGATACCATTTTTGGGTGGTGGTGGAGAAATCCAGAAGTAAAACTCCATTCTCACCACCATCCCTGTTTTCCTTCCAAGTCAAAAGATGGGTACACGAACGTCTGGCTGGTTTACAAGTCAATTAGCATTTTGCCCTCAACATGCTGCGGACTCATTTTACCGACCTTGGAAGGATGGAAGGCTGAGTCAACCTGGATCCCCATCAGGACCAAACCCACAATGTCAGTGGTTTTTGACTGCAGTACAGAGCAGTTTAACCCCTGCACTTGGTACCAAATCTCTTGACTATTCACTTTTCATTTCCTCGTCATCGTCATCGTCATCGTCATCGTCATCGTCATCGTCATCGTCATCGTCATCATTATTATTATTATTATTATTATTATTATTATTATTATTATTATTATTATTATTATTATTATTATTATTATTATTATTATTATTATTATTATTATTATTATTATAGTCCCTGGAAAATAGATGGGGAAGAAGTAGAAGCAGTGACAGATTTTACTTTCTTAGGATCAAAGCTCACTGCAGATGGTGATTGCAGCCATGAAATAAAAAGGTGACTGATTCTTGGGAGGCAAGCGATGAGAAACCTGGGGAGCATACTGAAAAGCAGAGACATCACCTTGCAAACAAAAATTCGTATAGTCAAAGCAATGGTATTCCCGGTGGCAACGTATGGTTGTGAGAGCTGGACCATTAGGAAAGCTGAGCGCAGAAGAATAGACGCCTTTGAGATGTGGTGCTGGAGGAGAGTTTTGAGAGTCCCCTGGACAGCAAGGAAAACTAATAGGTTGATCCTAAAAGAAATCAACCCTGACTGCTCCTTAGAAGGGCAAATAGTAAAGATGAAGCTAAAGTATTTTGGACATCAAATGAGAAGAGAAAATGAGATGGCTAGATGCCAAAAATGAGATGGCTAGATGGTATTGTAGATGCAATAATGGGCACAGAGCTGGGCGGGTTGAGGAAGATGGTGGAGGGCAGAGGTACCTGGCGGGCAATGGTCCATGGGATCACAGGGGGTCAGAATCGACTGTGCTAATAATAATAATAATAATGATAATGATGATAATAATAATAATAAAAATGATGATGATAGCCGCACGGGACTATCCCGAGGGAGCCCGGGATTCATTTGTATGAGGCGTGAATTTGTTCTTAGTTGACAACAGCGTCGGCTTCTGCTTCAAAGCCTACCACCTCAGCATGTTAAGGAGCGGAGGTGACAAAAAAAGACTAGCCGACTCTTCCAGTGGGCATGGAGAGGAGGGAAGCGAGTTCACACGTTACGACGCACGGGCTTCTGACCCACTTCTCACACACACACACACACACACACACACACACACCCAAGGGGAGGCAAAGGGGCGGGGGCAGCCCCCCACGGCCTCTGTTCCTGCCACGGACCAAGGAGGCCTGTCAGGCTCTGAACACACACGCGGGAAAGGCGAAGCCTGCGCCTGGCTCCCTCTCCCTCGCCAGCGCGCACCCAGTCACGCTTCCCCTGCCGGCCTCTCCTGCGGCGGGCGTGCCAGTGGGTGGGTGAGTGCGGCAGGAGAGGAGGGGGGGTGGGGAGGTGAGGTGACGCGAGGCCGGCCTGCTCTGCTCCCCCCCCTCCCCGCCCGCACAGGCGTACAAGGGAGAGCGGGGGGGGGGGCGCGTGCCGGGCAGGCGAAGGTGCCTCGCCTCCTTCCCAAGGACCCGGTGCAGAAAGGGGGGCCCGGCTAAAAATAACCCGCGCGCGCGCGCACCGGCCCTTCCCGCCCGGCTGCGGGTGGAGGTGGCGGAGCAGCAGCCCGTCCCCGCCGCCGCTCCCTCAGAGTCGCTGCAGTGCGTTTGCTGCAGTCCCAGCAAACCCCCCCCCCGCCGCCGCTCCCCGCCCTTCCAGCAGCACTCTCTCGCCTCGCCTCAGGCCGCCCATGCTGCAGCCGGCTCCCGAAGGCATGCTCACCTTTCTCCTTGTGTCTGGTGGCTCCGTCTGGCTCTTCCTGGGTAAGGCGCCCTTCCCGCCCAAGGGGGGAGGGGGGCCGCCGGCAGACTGCGGCCCCTTCCCTTCCCCCACCCCCACCTTCCCTTCCCTTCCCCTGCCTTCGTTTATCTTTGTGGTGGCGGGGAATGGGGATTGAGGGGAGGCTTCTCTGTCACACAGGGTTGTGGTTTTGTTCTTTTGGTCCGGCTCTCCAGTTTCCCGCCGCCCCCTCGTGCCCCACTGCAGCTCCTCGGCTTCTGGTGTTCACCTCTTTCTAGAGAGATGTGTGTGACATTGTTGCCCATCCTGGAAAAATAGTCGCCCACCCACATCTAGAATCCTGGTTACATCCTTGCCCAAGTGGATTAAATCCCACTTAAATCCCTCTTGATGGAGGGGGGCAGCAACTTCATCCATCCTGGCCTGGGACTGAGCAGGACGCTGCATGCCAAAGGGGCTCAGGACCAGAAAGTGACTCACGGAGCTGGATCAGTGGTATGGGGGTCACGCTGCGATGCGGGAGGCAAATAAAAGGCCATTGCATTATATTCCCAGAACAGTCTTCATGGCTGATCACCATAGGATTGCTAATACCTGTATTTGGAATCAGATCCAGCACAAGAAGAAGAAGGTTGGTGTCACCTTGTCAGATAACCAGGAGCATTTCAGGGACGGGAGGTGGAGGCAGGCTTCTCTCTCCCTGCGATGCCGGGCCTCCTTTTGCACAGGAATGTTGCAAAGCTCCGAGGGCAGGAGGTGTCTGGTGGAAGGGCACCGAGGGACAAATTCTGGAGAGAAGAGATTGCATAATCCCTTGCGGAGTTAGGTGCTTTGGAGGTCTTTGGCTCCATCTCAAGATGCTTCCCCTTCTGAGGTTGCCCTTGGAGAAGGCCCAGGGCATCTGTGAGTCAGGCAGGCCTGCAGTGAACCTTTAGCAGCTTCTCTTATTGTCCATTCCATGCAGGAATGATGGCCGGTGTTTTAAAGAGGATGGGATCAGACATGGGGAGAGGATTACTGGGGCCTCGGAATAGCTGGTATCCTCTTGACAGACTCCAGGGTTTATAGAAGGTGTAATCTGCAGCAAAGCTTTGGAGCAAAAAGAACACTTTGGAGGCAGGGGAGAGAAAAGGGGAGGCTATGAATAATATGTAACTCCTGTCCTACAGAGGGGACTGAGCTGGGTCAGGTGGTGATGGTACTGGAGACAAATCTACAAGATGTTTTCTGGGTTGAGTTAGGTTGTTTTTATGATCAGAAAAGCATCAGCACATGGTCTGGGTGTAATGCTTTGTGTTTTTTGTTGTTGTTGTTGTTTCCTCTTTGTTCTCTATCTTTGTTCAGAATGTGTGTGCGTGCGTGCGTGTGCTGCATCTGTTATCTATATCTGGCAGCTATCACTAGGCTCCTGCTTCTCCTTGAGCAGTGTAGGAGGAAGCTCCCCATTACAACACAAGAGGAGACTTCTGCCTTCTCCAAGTGTGTGCAAAACTTGATAAAGGCTGGTATATGTGCCAATATATTCCTTATTGAATGATATAGTACAAGAGTGGAGGGAGGTGTTTTTATTGGCTCTCAAATGCACATTCACATGGGAGAGATCCAGAGACACTGGATTTAGTTGTTAAGCAAGTTTTTGGTTGGTTTTAGTTGTTAAACGAGGCAACCATTCAGAGACAATTCTGCTCTTTAAATGAGTTACTCTCTAAGCAAGGCGCTCTTTATGTGAGGTTTTATTGTAGTTGTCTTCTACCTTCCCTTTACACATTCTAGGAGGACTCAGAATTGCTAGTGAGGGCAGCTTCTAGGCCAGTCCTCACGTGGTAGAATTGGGAGTGGATAGGTAGGGTCTGGGGAAATGCTAGTTCTACATCATAGAGCTGAATGGTTAAGGTGGAGAAACCAGGCAACTCAATGTTAATTTCATGAGCTCCAGCACCATTTAAAACAAACACTTCTTGTGCTAGGGTCTTTTACTTGGCCTATCCATATTCTTCTGTCAGTCGACTAAAACTGATAAGATCAAGTAGGAGAAGAGAAGAAGGAGTACAGTACAGTATAGGTATTTCAAAACAAAAGCATTGTTTTATTTAAAGGGAGCAAAAATTATTGTTATTCCATTTACGCTCATAATTTCATGCGAGACCTATCTTGACAAGAAACATTAAATATGTAGATTTGGGAACTTGACTCCTTCTTCATGATTGCATGAGGAGGCTACAGTTTAGTAAGGAGGAAGAACAGACTCTCCATATCAAATTACTGCCAGGGATGGGATAAACGAATGGTACTGTAGTTGGAAGTTTATCTATAGAACTGCCTCTGTGATAAGCTACTACCACTACACCAGCGTATTCTAGCTTTATACATTCACAGACATGCATCCAGTGAGGCAAAACCATCCAATTCTCCTAAAGTAAAGGTTGTCAAGTCATACTAAGCTGTACTCACTTTGTGGACTGTCTTAGGCAGACTTTCAGTCCTGTAAGCACAGAATTAATAATTTATCCTCTGTAGTTAACTTTAGAATAGTTCTAGGATGACTTTTTGTTTTTTAAATAATGCTATCACAAATGCTCATTACTGCCACATTCATCTTTGGCCAAACTGTGCTGTAACTGATCCTTTGTTTGCAGATCAGTTTTCAAAGGAGTAACTAAGTAACGGTGTCAGTCTGTTTCAGCAAGGTAGCAAAAGGCGGAGGGTGTTTAAAATGTTGTTACACTTTAAAAACTAATACCGGTAGTTTTATTTTGGTGTGCGCTTCTGTAGGTCAAATTTTTCCCCAGTCACAGGAGAAGGTTTCCAACACCTATGTGTCAGCCTGTTATTCAGACCTATTACTTTGTGTTAGTAGTGGATTTTAAAAGATTGTTGGAATTAGATGTGTCTAGTTCGTGGAAGGAGGGACTGCAGTGGCTCAAGTGGTTAAGACACTGAACTTGATGGCTGGAAGGTCAGCAGGTCAGTAGTTTGAGACCTGAGTGCTGCATAACAGAGTGCCAATCTAGTAGTTAGAAAGCAAGAAATTGCAAGTAGAATAAATAGGTACTGCTTCAGTAGGAAGGTAACAGCGCTCTGTGTCCTCCAGTGTCTAATCATGCCTGCCACATCACCACAGAAACATTTGCAGATGCAGGTAGTGCTGGCTCTTTGGCTGTAAATGGAGATGAGCACCAAATCCTAGAGTCAGATATGACTGGCTTTCGAGTAAGGGTGAACTAGTTTATTTTTATTAGGCTATAAGTTGTTGTACAATTGTAGCATACTAGATACAGTAAGGGAGTAGTATTCAGGAGACCTGGGTTCAAACCCCTTCTTGGCCAGAGGAACCTAGAATGTACCCCTTCTTGGCCAGAGGACTGGAGGGGCTCTCTACAGGTACCAACTAGATGGAGTGCCTTTGGAACTTCCTATCAACGGACCTCCACCTCCAACCACAGTTGTTGGCCATTAGAAGAGATTTTAAGACATGTTGGCCCAGTGGGTATGGGGTTCTGCTACTGGACCCCCCTCCCCTGCTGGCTCATATGATTATTGGTCAATTCTGCCATCTGGATTTTAGATTTTAGATTTTAAGATTTTAGAGTTTATGATGTTTTATCTATGCGTATCATGTGTTGGAGTGTTTTATGTAAGTGTTGTTTTCTGCATTGTAAACCGCCTGGAGTTGCCTTGGCGAGGGTGCAGTTAAATAAGTTGAAATAAATAATAAATAAATAAATGAACTCTCTGAGGGAGGGGATGGAGCTGGTAGAACCACTTTTAAATATCTCACTTTCTTTGAAACTCCTGTTAAAATTATTATAAATCAGCTTTGGTCTGGTAACAGAAAACACATGAGCTGTCTGGAGCATTTTCAAAAAAGAAAAGACGGGGGGACGGGACCTCGGGACCTCTTTTTGATAAGTAGCAAAATAATTTAGTTTTACAGAAGTATGAGATTCTGTGGTCATGACCATAGACTAAAATTAGCTTTCTCTGTTTTCATCACTGGAGTATTAACACAGAGTAGGAAACCTTTGGTGCTATAGATCATTTGGATATCATGTCACAAACCCTATACAGCATAGTCAATGATAAGGAATTGTGTGAACTGAAATCCAAAACATCTGACAAGTCAAAAATGCTCCTCTCTGGCTTAGCATCTCTCTCTCTTTCTCTTTCTCTTTCTCTTTCTCTCTCTCTCTCTCTCTCTCTCTCACACACACAATCTATTTGCAATCAACCATAATTCTCTATGTTTTAAAAATATTTGATGTTCTCATAGCTGGATAGAGTAGAAAATGTTTCTTTTGTAATTAAACCTGACTGTTCCATTTTCTTTAATAGGTGGAGAGTAGGCATGTACTGTAATTCTGAGAATGGCTTAAAGCTGAGCATTGATTATTACTTGTTATATTTTCCTCTAGAGGGAACTGCTGTCTGTAACATAGGTTTGAGTATACCCTTATTTCTCTTTCCTCCCAGCTTCAACTGACTTTACCTAAATGTCCACAGCTCCCAGCCCCCACCCCTGGCTTAATGGTTAAGATGCTGAGTTTGGAGACTGGAAGGTCAAGTTTTGATACCCAAGGGCTGCCCTTGGGGACATGAAAGGAGCCTCATTCAGGTGTCCCCTGAGTGGAGTTTCTCCAGCAAAAATCCTTTCAACCCAGAGTAATCTCTGTCACAAAATTATTATTATACCTAAATGTCCCATCACAATTACCTGAGTGCCAGTTTACAGGTACAGCCCAGCTGAGAGGCTGCAAATGTGTAAGTTTAACTAAGAAACAGATACTGAGATTTATTTTAGGAAGGTTTTTGCAGAATCAAATTCTCTTGTTAGGAGTTTTAAGAGACTTTAATAATAATTCTTCTCTGTTACTACTCATTTTCATTATTAGTTCTTAATTTCCGATCTGTTTTCAGTGGAGATTGTGACATGGCAACAGTCATAACAACAATATTAAATTATAGCACTATTATTAATAGTTGTGTAAATATAACAGTAACTGTTAAGCATGTCATGAGTGGAACAGCACATTTGTTCTCTTTCACACACTTGCATACACATTCATTAATCTTATTGGTGTTTATTGTTCAGTCACACAGTTGAGTCTGACACTTTCCAACCCTATAAACCACAGCACACCAGGCTCCTCTGTCATCTGTGATCCTCCGTAGCCTGCCCAGGTCTACGCCCACTGCATCAAAGATACCATCCTTCTCTTTTTGCCTTCAGTCTTTCGCAGCATCAGGGCCTTCTCCAGTGAGTCCTCTCTTCTCATTTGGTGGCCAAAGTACTTGAGCTTCAGTTTCAGTATTTGTCCTTCCAAGGAGCAGTCAGGATTTATTTCCTTTAGGATTGAATGAGTTGATCACTTTGCAGTCCAGGGGACTCTCAAGAGTCTACTCCAGCACCACAGTTCAAAGGCATCTATTCTTCTGCACTCAGCCTTCCTTAGAGTCCAGCACTCACAGCCATGCATTACTCCTGGGAAGACCATTACTTTAATGTGTTTTAGGACCCCTCTAACCTTTGCTGTTTGTTTAACTGGCTAGCTAAGGAAAACATGATCCATTCCCATTTCAAAACTCTTGCTTCTTCTGGCTGGAGATTCTGAGACTTGTAAAATAACAACAACATTTCCACACTCTTGTACTGCTTGTTGGCTTCTCAGCCTCATTGGATTGATCACAGACAGTGGCGATCCTGACCAAACTCTCCAAACTACAAGGTAGATGGGAGTTCATTGTTCAAATGCAAAAAAGTAAGTACAATAGAACCCCGAACAACGTGATGACATGGTTCCACAAGTCATGACGTTGTTCGGTTTTTAACGTTGTTCGATACATTGATCGAACAATGCTATAAAAAAGCCCTGACGTGAGGGACAAACCACGCCGAGGCAAGGCTCGGCATTCCCCCCCCCCCGGGTAGGCACGCGATCGCGTGTCGTTCGGGGTTAGGGCAAGGTACGGGAAAGACCCCCGTCTCCTGCCCTAACCCCGAACGACATGCGCGCGCACGCCCGAAGTTGCAAAAGTGTAAGGATATTTACCCTTTTGCAGCCTCGGGCGGCTTGGAGGCTTCCGCAGCGCGGTGGCGGTGACAGGAGGATGCGGTAAGGTCCCTCACATCCTCCCCTCACCGCCGCCATGCCGCGCGTGCATGCCCGCGGTTCCGAAGGGATACCCCTTTCCGGACCTCGGACGTGCACGCGCGGCTCTGCGGGGGTTAGCTGGGCATCCGAGGGAATTCCTTGGATGCCCGGCTAACCCCCGCAGAGCCGCGCTGTCCTCTAAGCCACCCGAGGTCCGGAAAGGGTAAAGGTAAGATCCTTACCCTTCCGGACCTCGGACGTGCACGCGCGGCTCTGCGGGGGTTGGCCGGGTATCCGAGGGAATGCCCAGCTAACCACCGCAGAGCCGCGCTGTCCTCCAAGCCGCCCAAGGTCCGGAAAGGGTAAAGGTAAGATCCTTACCCTTCCGGACCTCGGACGTGCACGCGCGGCTCTGCGGGGGTTAGCCGGGCATCCGAGGGAATTCCTCGGATGCCCGGCTAACCCCTGCAGAGCCGCGCTGTCCTCCAAGCCGCCCGAGGTCCGGAAAGGGTAAAGGTAAGATCCTTACCCTTCCGGACCTCGGACATGCACGCGCGGCTCTGCGGGGGTTAGCCGGGCATCCGAGGGAATTCCTCGGATGCCCGGCTAACCCCTGCAGAGCCGCGCTGTCCTCCAAGCCGCCCGAGGTCCGGAAAGGATAAAGGTAAGATCTTTACCCTTCCGGACCTCGGACGTGCACGCGCGGCTCTGCGGGGGTTAGCTGGGCATCTGAGGGAACCCCTCGGATGCCCGGCTAACCCCCGCAGAGCCGCGCTGTCCTCCAAGCCGCCCGAGGTCCGGAAAGGGTAAGGATCTTACCCCTTTCCGAACTTCGGGCGGCGGGCGGGCATGGGGGGTGGTGGATTGGGTAGATATTCTACCCAGTCCAACTTCCCCCCCACACGCATACGCTTGTTCTAAATAACGTGAAAATCGCGTTATTTGATACAAGATTTTTCCGAAAATCTTGCCACGTTATACAGTTTTAGCGCTATATGATACTCACGTTATACGGGGTATTACTGTACAGTAATACCTCGGATAATGCTAAGACTTGGTTCCACAAGTCTTGGTGTTATCTGATTTTTAGTGTTATCCGATGCATGTTAAAATCCTATGGGATGTATCGGATAATGTTAAAGCTCCATAGAGATACATTGTAACCGCACAGGCTTTAGCAATTGTTATCCGATACATCCCATAGGACCTTAACATTATTCGATCCAATTTTCCTCCCCAGATTACTTAACGTTATGTGATTTTAGCGTTATCCGAGGTAAACGTTATCCAAGGTATTACTGTATAGGGTAATTGTGACTCATCATCAGCCCTCTTGAGCAGTGGTGGGCTCAAAAATTTTTTTTACTAACACACTGTGGGTGTGGTATGTGGGTGTGGCCAGGGGGAAAGCCTTGTGTTGCACCCAAATTAGGACTACTTTATTTCAAAACTTGGATGGGTGGGGCCAGCCAGAATTTCTGCTACCAGTTCTGGTGAACTGATGCGAACCTGCTGATGCCCACCACTGCTCTTGGGGCTACGTTTGAATTTTTCAGTCATTTTGTACCTTTGCAACACAGATCTAAACAAAAATCACTCCAAGGCTGCTTCTTTTGCTGATAGTGCTATAGATTCTCTCTCTTCCTTCTGTTCTTGTTTGCTTTATTTCAGGACATGAATGTACATAATACTGCAGAGAAGATTTGCAATATTAGTACACATTGTACTAGCTAGCTAGAAAAAATATGAGGCCATTGGCATTGAATACAGGGTGAGGCATTAGGGCTTACCAGGAAGCCAGCCAGCTGCTGGACAGTTCAAAAATCTCTTGGCTTTACCAGTAGTTGTAGAAAATCATCACAGAATGTATCTTGATTACCAAAAGCTCCTACATTTGCATCAGTTTTGTTAGGTTCAGAATTGATTCAAATACAAAGTAATACATGATGCACAGCTGCAATGTTCATTATCTTGCTGAAACACAGTTTATTTTAAAACACCCTGTAGCAGTCCTCTATTTTCTACTGATTCCTAAACTACTGTATTCCTCTTTGTGTGTGTGAGCACATATTGTGCTTCTTTGCTCCATAAAGCTTGAAGGATTCCTCGTTGCAGCTATCATCTCTTTCCCCCATTCACTCACTCTCACTCACTCACATGCACACATGCACACACAGGCATGCACAAGTCAATTTGGTTGCCTGTGGAACTGATGCTGAATATCAGAAGTCCAAATTAGTGAGGAAGACATGGGGTGAGGGTTGGGGAGGGGGGCTGAGTCATACCAAGCAGGGTGCCTAGATCATCAATACATGCTGTGATAGGATTTGGCAGCAGCGGGCAGACAGGAGAGATACGCCATTGGCACAATCTTCTTTTGTGAATTCCATTCCACACACATACTCCTCCTCTCCCAGGAGTAAGAAAGGGCACCTGGCATCAGCTGGCCCTGTGCTGCTTCCTTTAAAAAAAAGTGTGTGTGTGTGTGTGTGTGTGTGTGTGTGTGTGTGTGTGTGTGTGTGTGTGTGTGTGTGTGTGTGTGTGTGTGTGTGTGTGTGTGTGTGTGTGTGTGTGTGTGTGTCTAGAACAGGAGTTCTCAACCTTAAGCCGGAGGCTGGGTCACACTCCCTTAGACAGCTTCAGGGGCTAGATGGCCATTTTGCCCTTCCTCCACCACATGGCACTTCCTGATGTGGTGGAGGCATTGGAGGGCCACATGAAATGGTGCCACAGGCCACATCCAGCCCATGTGCCACAGGTTGAGAATCCCTGATCTAGAAGGACAGTGACAAAGAAAAATTCCAGCTTTGGATCCTCTGTAAACAAACACTTTCTGTCAGTCTCTCTCTCTCTCTTTCTTCTCTCCCACCTCCACTGGTAACCTCCCTGGCAGAAGGAAAGAGCTTTGGTGGGCTACAATTAGCATAACTGTATACCTAGAGAGATATCTGTGAACCAAAGCAAAAGCATAGGACAGTGGAGGTAAACCTTCTTGAAACTGAGTGTCTAAAAAAGGAAGGGCAATGGGCGGCAGCCATCTCGGGTGCCAGTGGGGGCCCCATGTTTACTCATGAGTAAGCACCCACCCCCACTCTGATTTTTCTCTCAAACCATGAAATGCATATTTTAGAAAGCCAATAAAGTTCCACTGGTTTCAGCAGGATTTACTGTCAGGTAAACATGAGGAGAATATTGTCTTGAACAAATAAGATTACTGTATTTTGAGATGGCAGAATTCAACTAGTTGGTGGTCTCTTAAGGCTCATGTCCAGCCACTCACAGCCTTTCTCTTGCTCTCTGTATCTGATCAACCAGCACGTCTCACTCTATAGCTAGAAATATATTACAGTACAGTACTTCTGTTTGTCTGGCCTGTTTGGAAGAACCATTGGACTTAATGGTGGTGTAGGTTTCAAAACCATTGTTTTGTCGTTATTAATATTCTCCCCATCTCTGCCCTCAAATAATACTTTTATATATCATTTTAGAAAATTAAAAGCAGGTTAAAAACAAGAATAAAATAAAAAAATCCCTTTCTTTTGGAACCTTTCCTTTGAGTGGTGCTTGCACCAAAAGGGTGGGGTATAAATGTAAATAAATAAGCCTTAAGGCACTTCTTTTCCTCTTTGCTTGCCTTTAGTGAAGAAGACATTCATGTGCATTGAACTCATCATCTGCATGCACATCCTTCCCTCTCTCAACCCTTCTATCATTACAACAGAACACTTGTATAATGAAAATAGAGATGAAGCTTAAGAGACAGATGGCAAAACTGAATTAACTGAATATCTACAGAAAGAGTAGTGCTTATCTGAACTCCAGTTACCAGTGAGGAATTTAATAACACCGCAGTAAGAACAATATTGTTTGGTGTATTGTTTCTTCATCTTCCAAATAAATAGATAACACTGGCACCAAGCTACTCTTCCCTTGTCCCTCTATATACAAATTGCACGTGGAAATTGATGGAATTTAACTCTGTCTGTAAAGTAATGCAGTCTAAGCTACTCAGTGGTCTATTTTTTTTAATGCTTTCAAATTTTCATGTTTTATTTGCTTTAAATAGTTAAAGTAGGAAAAAGGCTACAGTGCAACTTGAGGTGTTTTTTTTTTTTACAATGCATTTTTTAAATCCTCAAGGTTTGCATGCTTGAGGATCTCTCTGGGGTTTTTCTTAAAACTCTATTTCTGAAATTTAAAGCTGAGCGTTTATGTTCAGCTGTATGTTCAGCTGTGATGCACCCAAGGTTTCCCTCTTAAAGTGTTGCAAAGATAGAAAATACCTTTATTGGAATGAGTATCTGTTGTTGTTGTTGTTGTTGTTCAGTTGCATAGTCGATTCCGACCCTTTGCGACCTGACTATTACAAAATAATGAGGAGGAAGGTTTTATATTTCCCAAAACTCTTCATGAGACTGGAGGTTGTGGAATGGGGAGGGGGAAAGCTAACCTTCTGTAGGATATGCCAAATCTACATTTAATTTTGTAGCTGTAAGTGATTGTCTCTAGTGGAACAAAGAGTCTTTTGATGCATCTGATGAAGTGAGCCATGTCATATAAAACATGATAGCTATTTAGATGTCGCATGGCTCTTTACATACCTATATCCCGCTTCCTCAGAGCCTTCATAGGTGGTGTATGTAAGTGTTCTCTGTCCACAGACACCATGTAATCTGAAGTCAAAATAACCGAGGACTTGGAGAAACCCTGATTTATTGAGATCAAGTAATATCCTGGAAGAAGATGCTCACCTGCTTCTGCTTTTCTTCCATAAGTGGAAGTGGCTAAAAGCAAAGCAGAGAACCTGTCTCTGTGGTTTGTTTATTGTGATTTCTGGATTAGAAAAGCATGCATGTCTTCCCCTGAACAAGGAAGAGCCGTAAGGCATAATTTATTTTTTATTTCTGCCTCTTGCTCATTTTATTGGGAGACAAACCAGATGTAATAGGTCAAACAGCATGAAAAACTGTGTAGAGAAGTTCTGTGATTTGTAAGAGATGTCAAGGGACGTAGAGGGGAAGGTTCAGGTAACTTGTGAAAAATATACAATACTGTACTGTACTAGGATTTTCTTAAATACAGTACAGCCTTTTTGATATCACTGAAATGGCCTCACTCTCAAAAACAGATTTGACCAAATAGTAAGCTAGCCTCATGAAGCCATTAAGCTGTTTCTGCTGCACAAGGTCAGTGAGGAAGAATAAAGCTGATTACAGTACTTTTAAGTGCCTCACAGATGCCTGGTTCCAGGATGACAAGAGCTCCTAAAGCACCTTGAGAGGTCTAAACAATGTAGTTGCTGCTAGTTGAGAATGATACAGTAACAGACACTTGTTGATTCCTTACTTACAGTTTTTATTTTATCTTATTTCAACAGCACTGCAGGATTTAGGATGACTGAAGGAAACTTAGACTAGCCTAGCCAGTAAATGAGATATTTGCAACATGTTACTAAACTTGCTATTTTCAGAATGGGTCAAATAATAGTTTCCTTTAAATTGGAAGGAACATAGCCTTCTCGAAGAGAAAAGTAGATTATATTAGTGGGCCATTTCACTGCTAATTCCCTTGACAATTTTAACAGCCAGGATGGGTGAGGATCAAGTTTTTTAAAAATGGTGGCTTTATAATGAACAAGCACCTTGTCAACCTGTTCAGGTGTTATTGAACCAGCAAAACCTGACAAGACAGTGCACTAGACATTTCAAGTTGATCTACTGACTTAACAGTGGAGTCAAGATTCCCTTGGATAGTTTTACTCATAGTCCTAAAATTATATACAAACTGATCACATAACATTGGGTTGGAGGATTCCATTCTGTTCCATTGTCCAATTTCAGTGAGGTCATGAAAAACTTGAGAATGCTCTGCCTGATGACTAGAGGCCTTACTGAGTTGATATAATAGTTCTTAGCACATCATATTGCATTGACATATTTTTGGGACGAGGTCCTCATTGCAGCTAAATTCTCATCCAAGAGATCTTGTCTCCAAATACTTCCTAGCTTTTTTCTTCTCTGTTTCATTGTCTAAAGTTCATCTATGAATCATGGAGAGGGAAAGGCTTGCATCTGAGAGGGTGTTTGCAAATGATCCTGTTAACTGTCCAGGTCACCTCTGTATATCATTTGGTAACCTGGGCTTTGACAGGTGTGTCAGCCAGATAGCCGGAACCCCTCCCAAAGCCTCCAGAAACCCTCTGGATCCAGTAGACTTCAAGGGCAGACCATTCTAATAGATCCAACCTCCCCACAAAGGGGAGCCACCAGCATTGTACAAAATTTCAGTAGGCACTGATCAGACCATGGCAACCATCATTATATCTATCACCCTTGGAAAACTGTCTCACTGTACCCATTGGAAAAACCAGGTCCATTGTATGGCCAGCCATGTGTGTGTGTTATTCACATGTTGGGGATAGGCCAAAGGATGTCATTGAATCCAAGAACTCCAAAGCTGCTGTCCACATGGGCATTGAAGTCATTCATGCTCAAACAGTTCAGAGTCCTCAAGATTGTTGCAGAGACAAAGCCAATCAGCTTCAGTAGGAAAAGCACTAGGTCAGTGAGCACTATCCCAATTCTATCACTATGGCCCATACCCAAATGAAGGACCTCTAGAGGGAGGGCAGACATCCTATTAACCTTGATGGATTGCCATCCTAGATTTATCTACTCCAAAGTAAATTTCACTAAACTTAATGGGGCTTGAACTCAAATAAATGAGTATGAGATAGCAGCCTCAATTATTTTTTATGGGGGGAAGATGCTCTGCAGGGAGACAAGAATCTTATGTGATAATTTATCAAGAGCACCATCTACCCGTGAAAGCATTCAGTTTAATAAATTCTGTAGTTTTAAATGTTGGATTCATGTTGGAAAGACAGCACTGGCTCTTCGGCTTTGAAACAGAGATGATCATTGAACCCTAGAGTTGGATATGACTGGCTTTCCAGCAAGAGAAACCTTTACCTTTAACAGTTAGATTAAATCCCACAGATAACAGATGCAACCTGGGAAATTAAAACTTCCAGGATCTCTTTCTTAGTGTTATCAGTAAAGCTCTATAAAGCTATATCAGTGAAACTCTATAAAGGTGTTCTTCAACAGTCCACTGAGTGCAGAAAGAGCAGGATTTCACAAACTCTTTACAATTGCCATCATAGACCTGTTATTTCATATTTATGTATGGTGGTGGATTAAAATGAGATGGCTTATAAGAAATTGCTGTTTGGAAGGTTTTGTTCTACTTTACTTAAGTTTGGCAAACATTTCTCCTGGTTATTCTGAGAGCAGTGGTTGTTAACAGTATACCCACCACTTCTATCTGTGAAGTTGATTGTTCTATTCTGCCCAACCCCCCCCCCAAAAAAAAAATCCAGGTGTCATTTGTCATGCTCTTCCTCTGGTGGCATGTAACATACTTCTTCCACTGTACTTAAATTAAACTAGATTTAACTACAAAACATGGAAAGCTTTAATGCATATTTACATATACAATTTATATGGAGATTACATTTTGGGTGATTTACACATCTAGTTAAGGAGATCTTGGTCTGTGCTATCTGTCTTTTTCCAATTCTTCTGGGGAATTTTGCCTAAGCTAGTTTTCCCAATTGTACTGTCAAGAATAAGGGACATAAATTATTTTTTGCATTTAGTAGCTATTAAAATGTAAAATTTTATAGTCAGACTTGCCTAATATGCTTGCTAATATAAAAAAAAGTAAAGAAGATATAATTAACAGCCATAAAGTTACAGCATAGATGCACAGTGGAAAGCAACAAAACTCCTGACTGAATGAACGGAAGTAACCTCTCCCCCTCCCCCCCCTTGAGTGTAATGCTTAAGCCCTAATTTTATTTTGTCTTGAAAGGATTTTTTGTTGTCTCTTGACACAGCTTTATTCTAGCAGGATTTTTTAGCCAACTATCTGAATAATAATAATGTTCTTTAAGGGGAAAAAAATCTTCTCAGTTCACAGGCTACCATGGGTGGTGTGATACTGTGATTTGCCAGTACCAATTCAAGGCTTGTGTTTCATTCAGAGCCTTCATTTGCATATTCTCTGTTCACCCTGTTTGCTGAAACATGTCTGGAAAGGCAAAGTTCTCACCCATTGAGACTGAAGAATGAGCTGTCTAGTAACTTAGCTAGGCTAAGTACAGTCCCTCAACTTTGGCATAGAATGGAACTATGAGATACCAGGAAATGCCAATACAAAGGGGAAGGAATTATTTGCAGACATTTTTTGAAAATATGTACTAGTCAGAAGAAGAAGATTTTTTTTTGCTCTGTCAAAAGTAAAACTAGCTAATTGACAATGCATCCAAACAAGCTGATATTTAAAAAAACTCAGTTGCATCTATATACCATTATTATTATTCGATTGTAAAGTGTCATTGGTTGGTATTGGCAGGTTTAACAACCATTGAAAGGATAAGCTTTTTTACTCAGTGCACAATTAATTTATAGGTTTCACTGAGCTATAGAAGTTAGCCATAGTTTGTATATTACATATTATTATTAGCATGGGTAGTTTTAGACAAATTAATGGGCTTTTAGGTGGCCAAGACCAAACACTGCTAAATGCAATCTCCCATCCTCAGAATCAGTATGTCTCTGATTTAGACTTGGGCAAAATGTTTATTTTATTTATTTATTTATTTATTTATTTATTTATTTATTAGTCATACTTGTCAACTGCCCTCCTCACCGAGGTGACCCAGGGCGGCTTACAATTCATTAAAAAACAAACAAACAATAAAACACTGTTAAAAACATTCCTTAAAAACCCTCAATTTAAAACTTTAAAATCAAAATCTAAAAACTAATTGAGGGCAAGCAGGGTTTAAATCAACCAGCGGGCTGGGGTCATAGTTCTTCCTGCACCCCAAACCTGCCCAGCCAGCCATGTTTTTAAATTTTTCCTAAAGGGCAGCAACTCCGTTGGCAGGAGGTTCCATAGGGCCAGGGCAGACACCAAGAAGGCCCTCCGTCTTGTGCCAGAGAGACATTGTTGTCCTACAATCCTAAAGGATTGTAGGACGTTGTTGTCCTACAATCCTTTAGACCAGTGGTTCCCAACAAGGAGCATACACCCTATAGGGGAACTTCAGTTCCCAGAAGCCTAAATCAGTACATTGGCTCATCAGTGCTTTGGGGAATTGATTTCAGCTTCTGGGAATGGAAGTCCAAAAACCAAAGGTTTGGAAACACTGCTTTAGACAAAAGGGACATTTTGGCAAGTATGTCAACATTTTCCCAAAGACATTCTATAGTTCCCCTTTTATTCTTCTAGTCTCTTGTGTTTGCAGATTGTTGTTTTATTTTAAAATGCCTTCTTTGAGGTTGTAGTAAAATACCATGTACCCAATCAGATATGCCTGTTTAACTGAAGAAGACAAAGCTAATTCAGAGCAGGGACAATACCCCCCCCCCTTGAATGGCAAAATGTTTCTGAATGTTGAATATTTGTGAATGTTCACTTCAACCATAGACTTCTTGATTCTTTTGTGCCCTTGTCAGATATATGATATAGATGTGATATGGTGCAACAGTTTCGTGAGTGACTTTTTGGTCCTTAGCCCTTTTGGCATGCAAAGTCCTCATCAGCCCCAGGCCAGTATTGATGAAGCTGCTGCCCTCCATCAAGATGGATTCAAGTGGCATTTAATCCACTTGGCGACCATCACCCTTCCTGTGGACTTCGGCCCCCAAGCCATTAGTCCTCAGGGTTTTGAGGTTAGTTTAACCACCACCTGACACTCGGCATTGAGTTGCTGACACTATGGTCTACTCTATTACCATAGTAGGATAACCTGGCCAAACACAGTAGAAAAATGGATTTACACTGCCTTTGTGCTGTCTGAAAGATATTCAGAATATTTCATGAGTTTTTTGTATAGCCTTGGCCTCTCTTTTCACTGGGTGATCATAACCAGACAAGGATATCGTCATATAATGGGTCCTGTTGTGAGGAGGGTGACATATAAATTTAAGAAATAAAATAAAATAAAATCTTGTGTGGGACAATGGAGTTGAAAATCCTAGACTAGTTGAATGTGTGATGTAAGGCTGCAGTTCTGTATCTTTACCTTGAAGTAAGACCCATTGAACTCTAATGGTTATTTCAGAGTAAACATGTATAGAATTTTGGGGTGTATTTCTAAGTAAATATGTATACAATTGCAGTGTGTTATTCACTAATGCAGGGACAACTAACACCTATTTAAAGTTAATGCATCTTTGAAAAGGATATAATCTTAACTTTTCTGTAGTTGTTGAAAGTGTTGATGCCTTGATATTTCTGGTGGAAAATTTCATGAAATTTGCTCTCATATTTGGTTCGGTTCTAATTGTATTAAGAGAGCTAAAGCCTGAAACAGAAGAGAGAAAGAAATGGAAAGGTTCTGGATAGTATTTTGAATAGGTAGTTTTAAAGTACAGGTATCCTGTCCTGATCTATATTTGTGTTGTACTGTGACTCCCATTATCCTTAGACATGTTATTCATGAGAAACTGTGGTTTCACTGTGATTCAGCACCAGCCTTCTTTCTGCTCCCAGATCTGAAACTAAAGCTGCAAATTAGTACATATCCAAAACAATTTAGCAAACCAGATATAGTTTTCCATGGAGCTATAACATGGATCTAAGGTGCCTCTGAATGTAGCTCTCTGTTTTGTTGTTGTTGTTCAGTTGCACAGTCAACTCCTTCCCTTTGCAACCCCATGGACCATTGCCCGCCAGGCACCTCTGGGCTCCACCATCCTCCTCAACTCACTCAGCTCTGTGCCCATTGCATCTACAATACCATCTAGCCATCTCATTTTTGGTCACCCCTTCTTCTTTTGCCCTCGACCTTTCCCAGCATCAAGGCTTTCTCAAGTGAATGCTCTCTTCTCATTTGATGTCCAAAGTACTTTAGCTTTATCTTTACAATTTGACCTTCTAAGGAGCAGTCAGGGTTGATTTCTTCTAAGATTGACCTATTTGTTCTCCTCACTGTCCAGGGGACTCTCAAAACTCTCCTCCAACACCACACCATCTATTTTTCTGCGCTCGGCTTTCCTTATGGTCCAGCTCTCACAACCATACATTACCACCGGGAATACCATTGCTTTGACTATGCAAATTTTTGTTTGCGATGCGATGTCTCTACTTTTCACTATGTTCCCCAGGTTTCTCATAACTTGTCTACCAAGAATCAGTCACCTTTTTATTTCATGGCTGCAATCCCCATCTGCAGTGAGCTTTGATCCTAAGAAAGTGAAATCTGTCACTGGTTCTACTTCATCCCCATCTATTTTCCAGGGACTGATAGGGCCTTTTGCCATTATCTTTGTTTTGTTTATATTGAGTCTCAGGCCAGCTTTTGCATTCTCCTCTTTCAGCCTAAGCAGGATTTTCTTTAGGTCTTCTTCACTTTCTACCATAAGGGTAGTATCATCTGCATCTCTCAGATTGTTGATGTTTCTCCCAGCAAGTTTGATCCCAACTTGTGATTTGTCCATCCGTGCATTGCGCATTATGTGCTCTGTATAAGATTGCAATGTTCCATGAGTGAAAAATGAAAATAAAGCAGCAAGAAAAAAAATCTCAGTTATTCTTCTAACCATGACTCTGACATCAGTTCATATATTCTGTAGCTTTCAATCTGTCAGCAAAATGATTGTTTTTGCAATGTAATATTATAATGTTAATATTATGGTATACCAAGCTGTTGTTACTTCAACATTATTGTATGGTTGTGAAATATGGACCCTCTATCTATCACCAAGACATCAAAATGTTTGAGCGCTCTCACCAACAGGAGCTAAGGTCCATCTTGAACATCAAGTGGGATGACTATGTCACCAACATCACAGCTCTTGAGAAGCCAAATGTAAATAGAATTGAAGCTTCCATCATAGGCCATTGTTTTAGATGGATAGATGCATGTCCGTGATATGGTCAGTTCCAGGTTTCCTCATCAAATTATTTATGGAGAACTTAGCTCTAGTTCAAGAGCTCATGGAACCCCTTTGAAGTGTTATAAAGATGAACTGAAACAAACCATAAAGGTGTCAGGTATAAACCCACAAACCTGGGAGGCAGCGGCTGTAGATCGGCCACTTTGGTGCCAAATCATATCTGCTGCTACTGATCACTTTGAAGGAGAACACAGCAGACATGAAAAGGCTAAGCAACAAGCACAGAAGCTTCGTCAAACTCAACTAGACCCTCCACCATCTGTTCAGTGCAATGTGTGTGGTTGCATGTTTCATCCCAGGATTGGTTTATTGAGTCATCAGAGACGCATCCATCAACTGTGAAAATGACTTCCAGGAAAAATGTATACAGTACTGTACTTGGATACGAGTATCAGCCAATGACAATGATTACACGTGTTGCACAAAGAGATGTATTCAAAGACATTGTGATTGCTTTGCCAATGAAATTATTTGGGTTTTCTTCAAATGAATCAAATTCAGAACTGTACAGAGAGCTGTTAGTAGGGCCAATTGTAACTCAGTGACTCAGGCATTTTTACATAGGAAAGACAGAGAAAGTAAAGGCAAAAACAACAACAACCAGGAAATGGGGGCATTTATAGCTAGTTTTTTTTAACATAGCAGTTTCACAGTTATTGTTGTTCCTCTGTTGATATGCTCTCATAATGCATTTCCCGTCTCAAGTGTTGAAGTATTCATGTCTTGCTGCTAATAGTGCTGCCTTCTTTTTCCTTTTCCTTTTACATTTATCTATTTGTTTATTCTCAAATTCATATTGAAGACTTTCAGGAGCAGTGTTTTCAGGGTGGGTAACAATCAGCTAAAACATTATTCCAATTAAAAAATGAAACAACAGCAGTGGGACATAATTAATAGCAAACAATAACAAATTTAAAATGGCTCACAACAAATTCTTTTAAAGCCTAATAGTTTAGGGTCTTTGTGTGAGTTAAAATGAACCCTGGCACTGTAATGACAAATGGACTTTGTAGATGCACAACAAAAAAGCCCCTTTCTGTGGTCATCACCATCAGTATCACAGCTTGAAGAGGCTAAACTTTGGAACTACAACTTCCCTAAGCCCTTGGCTAGTTGTAGTCACACTGGCCAGAGTATTGTAGGCAAGTGAGTCTACCACCACTTGGAATTGAATTCAGAAGCAGCTCAGGAGCCAGTACATTTGTTCTAACAGAAAAGAGAGATGATTCTGCCACCTGATCATGATTAGAAGCCTGGCAACTGTCTTCTGAACTGATACCTTTAGAGGTATCTGCACACACTTTGTATTGTAATAGTTACATTTTAGGTCCTAGAGCATAGTTGTACCAGTGTAAGCTGTGTGGTATCCTAAGCCATTGAGCCTACTTTAACATTTAATGATAATGTAGCAAACTAGATGAGAGTTCAGATTTAATAAAAACCACAATGCTAGGCTCTAGAAAGTAAGAGGTCTGTTTAGCAAGGCTATCCCTGCCACCACACCTTTAAAAATGACAAAATAACTAGTTGGAGGTCAAGGCAAGACTTGGATTTAAGTACCACAACTCTCTGAGCTAGATATCTAGAGAGTTGCTTATAATGATTTCTGCATTTTTTTAAAGAAAGGAAAGGAAAAAATGAGAAATGCAAATGGAAAAATATTCCACACAGTTACAAAAAGCTTCCCACAGTTGTGGAGCAAAGTATAGTGTTAATTATGAATATTCAAGCAGAAAACAATAAAAGTAGCTAGCCCATCTATACATAACATTTTGGCTGATAGAAAGGTAAATTGTAAGACATGCACAGTGTAGGTCTCTTCCTTGCACAGCATGAAAGAACAGCAAAACAGACATCAGGTTATTATTATTATTATTATTATTATTATTATTATTATTATTATTATTATTATTATTATTATTATTATTATTAAATTAGACTTATATGCCACTCTCCTCACCTCAGTGAGGCGACTCAGAGCGGCTCACATAACATAAGCAACACATACAGTATCACAACCTCAAATATAAACACAGCATAATATAAAAATATATCAACAGATGCGGCACATAATGCAATCAATAAATTTTACATAAAAATAAAAAAATACAATAAAATACAGTGTAAAAATACAGTACATTCAAGAGAAACAGCAGTCTTCAACCAGCTGGCCAGTTCACACAGCTGGCCCTCATTCCCTCTGCCCGACAGGCAGGGAGAATTCTGTGATGTTCCTGGCATGGTCGTGGAGAAAGCAACAGCAGCAGCAGCAAGGTCTTTTATGGCTGGGCTGGTCGGTCCACACAGCTGGCCCTCATTCTCCCTGTCCGACAGGCAGGGAGAATTCTGTGATGTTCCTGTGATGTTCCTGGGGTGGTCGTGGAGAAAGCAAAAGCAGCAGCAGCAAGGTTCAGCCAGCATTCCTCCTAAGAGGCAAGCTTGGGGTGTGGACAATTCCCACACCTTATTTTGTGTGAGACAAGGTCAACCCAGTAGTTCACTGGTTCCATTATATACCTATGATGATATCCCCTGTCAGACCTTTCAAATATCTCTTCACCACCACTTTCCTTTGTTCCTGAGAGGGAAACTCTCAAGGAAGACACAAGTAGTGAAATGCTATCTAGGTTTATCTTCCTAGGTCTCCTGGCTGTTTATTCTGCCAGAGTCTTCAGGAAGTTTAGCTGAATGACCATACAGTTCAAGTGCAAATGTGAATGCATTGTCTTCTTTTTGCTACCATCATTCAAGTTAATTTACTTTTAAGACACAGTAGCAAATTATTATAAATTGCTCTCTGTAGAAATCCAACTGACAAGAGTACTGGAATTTATGAGTTTTGTTATAAAAGAAGACAAGAAAAACATTGGGGGTTGGGATCAGGAAAAATAGAACAGTTTCAAAATGTTACTTCAGAGTAGATTTCTTCAAAAGAAAATGAGCAAACACAGAAGAAAGCAAGAGATCTAGCTTACTAACAAGAAAGCAGTTAGTTAAAGCTTGCCATGTAGGGAAATGGTTTCTGTTCTTCTTGGTTTAAAAGGGCAATTTGTAAAAGCAGTATGCTCCCATAGAGAAGCAACCTAACATTTGATTTCACTTTCTTTAGGTAGTCTTTTTAAGCTGTTCAATAGACATCTAGGTGATTAGCCTCAATCGCTTGATCTTTAATCCCCCTTTGAAAGGCTAACAGAGGAAGTTGACTCCTGTTAGATTACTCACGTTACCCTAGAGGTAACAAATAGTACTTGTTTATCTAGTTCACCCAAAAAAAACACCTCACTTTTGATATGTGCCTTATCTAGGAAGAATAATTTGAAATACAGTATCCCCTTCCACCAAAAAGTTGAGAAAATGACATGATTTCCTTGTTGATACTCTTTAAAGACTAGGGATATGGCAGGAACCTGTTAGATCTTCTCTTCAGTGGTCATCCTCACACTCTTACAGCAGCTTTGACAAATCTAGTACCCATAGACTGAGTCTTTGATTTCTTGACAATACTTTAATGATTCATTCACTTTTAACACCTTGAATATACATGGTGTGTGTGCGTGCATGCGTGCGTCTGTCTGTCTTTGGCTTCTTCCTTTCACAGATGAGTAATCTATTCCATTTGCTTGTTTCTGGGCAAGGGAGTCAAGTGGATTTTGAAGTCACAGATTAAATCTGAACCTAGACTTGGAGCTTCTTTGAAGTTCTTTTCTTGTAGTTGCAATTGAATTTTGTTATGTCAGTTTGAAGGCATTAATTGTTCTGTTTTTGGCTGGCACATGATGCTTTTGATTAATACCTAGGCAAGCTAGCTGTTTCCAGTCACATATACAGCAGCCTCCAGAACTTCTAACGGAATATTTCTATGTTCAGTACCCCACATTTTCTCAATTTCATCCATGCTTTTGGTCTTGAAATATGTCAGAGAGAGAAACTTTGTACATATGCTAAGTTTATTTATTTCGACAGGAAACGACCAATAATAGCCACTAGGACTGAAGATTGCAGCTCAGGTCAGTTTATCCAAATTCCAATAACTCTCCTGTTGCAAATAAAATATTAAAAAGGTAAAGAGTTCACATGTGTAGCTGTTTCATTTCACATGGATTTCAAAAAAGTGAAATCTATCGGTCTACCTCCTGCTGTTGAAATAGATAAGTACAAAGGGCAACATCTTTATCTTGGAAATGGTGAGCCCTGGTATCAGGTAGAAAGCTTTTCCTCTTTCACTGATTACTTGCCTCTTTGTAATTATATTATCTTCCTTCACTGAATGTTTGATGGTGTAGAACAGGGGTGTCCAAACTATGGCCTGTGGGCTGGATCCAGCCCCTGATGCCAATTCTTCCAGCCCATGAAGCCCTCATTGCTCCCGGACATGGAAGTAAAATGCACCTGGATGGGCATGTTTTACTTCCACTTCTAGGAGCGACGAGGGCTTAGTGGCCTGGGTGAATTGGCATCAGGTTCCAGATCTGCCCCCCGGAACATAGTAACTGGCTCCCTGAACCATGTGACCAGCCCGTGGCCCAAAAAGCTTGGGCACCCCTGGTGTAGAAGCTTATATATGCTCAAGGTGATTTGATTTGTCTCAGTGAAGGAGCTGAATCACATGAGAAAAATGAAGTGAGTTCTTGAAATGTAGTATGGCTTACAAATTATCACCCTGAATTTTTTGGAATAGTAGCCATGTTAGTCTGTGGTTCAGGCATCTCAGAATTTTCTGAGCACCCTGAATTTGTTTGCTCAAATGTAAATCCAAGTGAATCAAAAAAAGAGAAAATACAATATGGCTTACTTTCAAGTGAATTTATGTAGGACTGCTGTTTAATTAGAAGCATCTTGTGTGGTGTTTGCCCTAGAAATGTTGTACAGCTGTAATACTACAATGCTGATTAATAAACTTGAACAACAAACCATTTCCCAATTAGAGTCAAATCTCACATAAAGAGCACCTCGCTTAAAGAGTAACTCGCTTAAAGAGCAGAGTTTTCTCTGAATGTTCGCTTTGCTTAACAAAGAAAACCAACCAAAAACTCGCTTAACAAATAAATTGGGGTTTACCATCCCGCCCTCCAGAAGTCACAATTGGTTACTTACAATGGTGTTTCGCTTAAAGAGAAAACTCACTTAAAAAACAATTCTGTAGAACGCATTATGCTCTTTAAGCGAGATACAACTGTACTGGAATGTTTTATGTGCATGCCAGAATTTTTGCAGAGAAGGAAATACAGTAAAACCTCTCAAGTTATGAATAAAATCAGTTCCATGGCCTTGTTCATAACTCATATTTGTTCATAAGTCGAGGCATCCCCATTCAGATAAAGACAAAGCCCTCCCCCCCAAAAAAATCAAAACAGTCACACATACCCCACCCTCCAAAAATCAATCAAACCACCCAAAAACAACAACAGCATTGAAAGGAAAGCTTGCATAAGCAAAAACACTGTTCCTTACCTTAAAGAAGCTTTGAAAATGGACAGAAAACACAGAAAAATCCAGCAAGAAACAGCAACAGGCAGCCATTTTGGTGCAGAAACTCCAGACAAAGAAATCACTCCAAACACTCTACTGCCACTTACAGGGCTCAGAAAGGCTGCATATGTGCACAATGCACTCTGGGGAATCAGATTGTGTAACCTGAAGCAAACCCATAGGGGAAAGGGCGTTTTATGCTTCACTGGAGGCAGCACAGAGGAAAAAGAATTAATTTGTAAATCGGGGCATGTTTGTAACTCGAGGCATGGATTTCAGTGCAGAACCAATTCATAAGTCGAATTATTTGTAAGTAGGGGCATTTATAAATTGAGGTCTTACTGTACAAATTCATTTACAAGTTACCCTGAAAGTATTTGTCTATGCAAACAGACATTTTATTTTCTCTTTCTTCTATATTAGATAAAGATTCTAGGTAGTATTTCATATGAAGTATTTCATACTTAAGAGACCGCGTCACCCCAATAACATCTGTCCGTCCCACCAGGGCTGATCGGAGAGGCTCTCTTATCTTTCCATTGGCTAGAGAGGTGCTTCTCTCCAGCACCAGAAGGAGGGCCTTCTCCGTGGCCGCCCCGGCCCTTTGGAACCTCCTGCCAACTGAGTTATGTCTATAGACAGAGCTCCTGCCCTTTCGGAAGGACCTAAAAACCTGGCTGGCAGGGCAGGTGTGGGGCTCCAGTAATATGGGGTCCCATGTTGGTTGACCTGATGGGACAATCACCCCTCCCTCGCTCTTTTAAACTTTTTAAACCTTTTTAAACTTTTAAACTTTTTTAATCTTTTAGATTTTTGTAAATTCATAGTTTAATTCTTTTTAATTGATTTTTAAGCGATTTTGAACCTTAAAGTTTTAATTTCTGAATTTGTAGGGGGATTGTTTAATTGTTTTGCATTTATTGTGTATAGTCTCTCCCCCTTTTCTGTAAGCCACCTAGAGTCAGGTTCGCCTGATTGGCGCGGGATAATAAATCTAAATAAATAAATAAATAAATGAACAAAAGAAAGCTATTGTATGGTGGCTTGCAGAAAAGTGTTGGCTTCCTGCCATGAAAGCAATTCATTTGAATATGAGCTATTGGATCCTATTTTGCATGTTTTTGTTGCCCTGAGTTTATGTTACAGATGTTCAGGGTCTATCTCTGAGGTTCCCAATGTGGGGCACATGCCCCACAGGGGGACTTCAATTCCCAGAATCTTAAGTCAGTATATTGACTGATCAGTGCTTTGGGGAACTGCCTTAGGCTTCTGGGAATTGTCCAAAAACCAAAGGTTGGGAAACACTGGTCTATCTAGATTACTTTTTCATTGTTCTCACCTTATTTTTCTTTGCTTTGTGATGCTTTTCCCACCTATTTCCTCCAACCACCACCACCATCTTTCATTTCTCCTTTCTTAGCTACAACCATCACATGTCCCATGACTATTCTTCTTGTGCCATATACACTTCCGAATATTGGGGATCAGCCATGAAGACTGTCCTGAGAATATAATGCAGTGGCCTTTCATTTTCCTTCTGCATCACAGTATGACACCCGTACCACTGATCCAGTCCCACAAGTCACCTTCTGGTCCTAAGCATTTTTGGCACACAAAGTCATCAGCTCCAGGACAGTATTAAGGAAGCTGCTGTTCTCCATCAAGATGAATTCAAGTGGGATTTAATCCACTAGCTGACTTTCACCTTTCCCTGTGGATTTTGCCGCCCTATTTCATTTTTGCTTGTAGTCTTAGGGATTCCAACCAATGATCTTACAGCAAGACATGTCTATCACACAATAAGTTTCATTTCTTCAACTCCATGAGGCACACATTGTTTACATTCTTCTCTCTCCCCCAGATTTGGAATCACCATTTTGAAAGTACTAAAACATATTTAGGTGGGTAAAAAGATAATGAAAAAAGCACCATTTAAAATTGCTGGCCACACTGCTTCCTGCCTCAGGTAGCTGGTGGTCGCGTGCGATGGCAGGGGCTGTGCTGCTTCCTCCTTCATCTCTGGTGACCTGGAGTTAAAACAAAAAGAGTTTTGCTAGATAATAAAATAATTTGGATTTGATTTGAACCAAAATTTATCAGCTTTGGTACCTGGGGCTTCAGTGGTGAAATATGTGGCCAAAAAAAGTGGCAGGTAGAGTCTAAGGACACTACTGTCAGGGATTTAGTGTGTGAATTTGATGTGTTGAATTATGCTCATTAGTTCTTTTATTTCCTTTTATTTCATTCATTAGTTAAGGGTGAAGTTTCAAACAGGGGAAAATAAAGACATTACGTTCATAAAATTAAGGTTTTCATAGAATGTTCATTAAATCTAAGGTTTTCTTAGCTAAGGTAAAGGTCACCCTTGATCTAAAGCCAGTCATATCTGACTCTAGGTTTCAGTCCTCATCTCTGTTTATAGCCAAAGAGCCAGCGCTGTCTGTGTCTGCAGACATTTCCATGGACATGTGGCAGGCATGGAACACTGTTTACCTTCCCACCAATGTGGTCCCTATTTATCTTCTTGCAATCTCTTGCTTTTGAACTGCTACGTTGTGTTAACCCCAAACCATAAATCCCAGTTTCATTTGTGTTTATTATTTTTTCATATTTTATTTTTCAATAAAGATGCTTTTAACCTTTATTTTCCATTCTCCCTGACTCTACCCACTATGCACACATGTCCATAAGCAGCCCACTGTACACACAATAATTCACCACAGTTGAATAACTGCAAAGGATCTATTTTTAATAAATATTTCAATAGTCAAACGACAAAAAGAGTTTTTCCTTCACGATTCCTTGAAAGCAGTTTTTTAATAGAGGGAAAGCCAATAGGGAAAGTGGTTATGACTTCAAAGGAGAAACTTGCTATAGTGTATCTATTCTCACACTAATGTATCTATTCTGGTGTGGAGATATACTTTTTTTAATGAAAGAAGGTTAGAAAGAAAGTGTGTGTGGGGGTTGTTGTTTTTTTTGTTTTGTTTTAAAACTTCATAGAAAATGTTTCTGAAGTCTGATCCAAATTGTATAAATGTCAAAAGAAAGGTTATTATGTCCTCTTTCAAGTGTACTTTGGATCACTTTGATCAGTTTTTTTGCTAGATCACTTCAAAAGACACACACACCTAGCACAGAAATGTCATTTTTACAAGTCACGTTTCTCCTCAATATCTTTTTTGTGGATTTCTGCTATGGGATCATTTTTCTCCACATGTTGTATGCAAACTGTATCCACCTTGGGAAGTAGTCATATTCAATTTATAAATTGGTTTTTCCTCCATTTATTGGGTTTTTGTGATCTCATTTGAGTGGTTTTTTGTAAAACGCTTCATAGATTATTTTTCCAAAGTCCAATTCCAAATCTGAAAGTGTCCCCACAAAGGTTAATCTTTCCTCTTTCAAATGCACTTTGGATCATCTGAATTGGTTGGGTAGGGTTTTTTTTTTTTGCTGGACCCCCAACAACCGACCCCCCCCCCGGGAAAAACTGTCACTTTTCCGATGCTACTTCTGAAAGCGATGATGTCATCACTTTGCATTTTTGGCTTTTGTGCTCTACCAATTCTTAAAGTCACTGAGACAATCTTTCAAATGACATAACCCTTATTTTCGTGGGTGCCTTAGTTTTGCTGTTGCAGCTTCTCAAAAGTACATGATTCTAGTTACACTGCAAAAGCTGCTAGACCACCCACACATCAATAATATTGCATAGATAACAAGTCTATATTGCCAGGCATGGATATGCAGCTTTGTGAGTTTTTTTGGTTACAGTTCCCAGAATTATCTACACAGCATATATACCAGCCATGTTTTTGTTTTTGTTTTTTAATTCTGGGAGTTGTAGTCTAAAAACTTCGAATATGTACTCCTTGTTTGCCATGCATAGGTGAGGTATGCCTAAGATTAAAAAGGCATCTCCACAATAATATGGATGAGGTGCTCACCTCTGCTCAGACCATGAGCTTTCTTTGCCAGCAAAAAACTTTCCTTGAGTAAGAAAGTTAAGCAGGTGCAGAAATCTTGTTTGACTTTGAATGGTTAAAGCTCTCTGGACAAAACTGGCCACGACCATCCTTTTGGCCTTAGAGTTTGATCTTCTTCTCTTTCTTTTCACAACTGGAAGCAACTTTAGCTATTGCAGTCTGTTAACAACTAATTTCTTTAATTCTACTGCATATAAATTATGCCAGAAAAAAAAAAGTCTGCTGTAAGCAAGACATCTTGTTCTCATTTTTTTAAAAAGCAAGTACAGTATCATTCCAAAAGAAGCAGCAGTGTCAATGCAAGAAAGGGAGCTTTGTGGGAAAGCTGCGTTTTACAAGAGAATTACTTCCTGAGTTCTAGATGTTTGATTCAAGAGTTGTTCAGCTGGGAATGAGTACATCAGAGAATCAGGCTTGCATACCATTGAAACTTGCTTCCTAAATAGATCTCTAGGACTCTGGCCAATTTAACAGATAGAACACTTTGGATTTCCTAAAGAGAGAGAAAACAAGAGAGAGACTCTGCATTGTAATATGTTTGTCATGTAAATTGGACAGGTTTGCAGCATTTTTTTTCATTTGCAGACTCCTTTAGGGCAAATAAATATATTGTTCTTCTGAAGGTTTTTTTTTTGCCTGTTAGCATTTTCCATAGAGATAAGTACTACTAATTTAACATTTTTGAGTCATAATATTTTGTCTCCCCCTTCTCCTCCCTTCCTCCCTTTTCCTCACCAACATGACTACTTCTTTGGTAAAAGCTTATTTGGTGTCCTTGGGTCAATCAGTACATCTCAGGCAAAAAAAAAAAAAGAGTTAAGCTAGGGTATTTTCTGATGATATAAAACAATTGATCTGAGGGAAACAACATCTTGTATTTTCCTCTGACCTCTGCAATTTGTCCTCCTTTTCCCCTGCATTTTTTTCTTACAAATCAGGTGAAACTGTGCTACTTTTGCAGATTCCCGTGACATTCTCATTGAGCTGCAGAGGATTTGAGCCACCAATAAAAACTAATAGCAAAAACAATAGTTGTATTGTGAGAACATCATCTGAAGCTCATGTGTGTGGGAAAATGTCATTCTCTGTGTATATGTACAGTACAGTAATACCTCGGATAACGTTTACCTTGGATAATGCTAAAATCGCATAACGTTAAGTAATCTGGGGAGCAGAATTGGATCAAATAATGTTAAGGTCCTGTGGGATGGATCGGATAACAACCGCTAAAGCCTGTGCGGTTACAATGTATCTCTATGGAGCTTTAACATTATCCGATCCATCCCATAGGATTTTAACATGGATCGGATAACACTAAAAATCGGATAACACCAAGACTTGTGGAACCAAGTCTTAGCGTTATCCAAGGTATTACTGTACCAGCAATTACATTACTGCTTTACAGGGCTCACCTCTGCCCTGGAGAGTAGTTCATAGTTAACAGAATAACACTTCTACAAATGTAAGAATACTCTCTAGCATCACCCTGAATATCACTTAATCTTCAAGGTGAACTAGTGTCCACTTCTTGTTTGGTGGGGCAACCTAATATCTCTTTGCTCCTTTTCATCTGTAGTGCAAGCACTCTTGAATTGAGAACAGAAGTATTGCCTGCCTGCCTGCCTTTGGAAGTCAGTGCCAGCTGCACAAAGCATCTGTTTTAGGAGGACCAAATACAGTTTTAGGCTTTCTAAGGGTCTTTCTCAGAGTCAGTCAGTTTTGCAAGCTCTGGGATTTTGCCTGCACTGTGAATGAAGAGGAGGTATCTCAGGGCACCTGGCCTACAAGATCCACCTCTGAAGATCCTTATAGCCAGTCATTTAGGTTCTAGCTGGCTTTGGAGAGTGAGGATCTTTGAAACACCCCTGGGCGGGAGGAGGAGGTAGATGATTTGCCTTGTGCTTTAGTGTCTGAAGTAGGCACCTCACTCTTTGCGATAGGCCAAATGGCTCTGTATGGTTATGAAGGAACTCTGGCCTTTCACAGCCTCTTAGAGACTGCAATAGAAACTACCTCTTGTGTGCTGCTTCTCAAAAGTGTTTTTATTTTACCACATAACATTGGTTAGAATCTTGTTTGATTTTGCAAAATGTAAGGGCAATTATGTACATTTTTCTTCCCCTTTTGCAGGTTTTCTTTATTATGACTACTTGCTGATTATAAAATCAATCACACAATCAGTCATGTGAAGTAAGCATAAAAAGGTAAAGGTCTCCCTTGCTCGAAAGCCAGTAATGTCCGACTCTAAGGGCCAGTGCTCATCTTCATCTACAGCTAAAAAGCCAGCGTTGTCTGCATCAGCAGATGTTTCCATGGTTATGTGGCAGGCATGACTATATTCCAGAGTGCATGGAACACTATTACCTTTCCTGCCAAAGCAGTGCCTATTTATCTACTTGCATTTTTTTGCATTTGAACTGATAGGTTGGAAGGAGTTGGAACAGATAACAGGAGCTCACTCTGTTGTGCAGTACTTGGGTCTTGAACTGCTGAACTGCTGACCTTCTGGTCAGCAAGCTCAGCGTCTTAATCACTAAGACCCACTGCAGCCTTGTGAAGTAGGAATACCAGAGGGGGGGAGCACCACTCAATTTCCTTTATATTTGTGCAAAGTTTGGGTAAGATTTTGGCCATTGTATACCAGGGGTGGGGCTGTAATGTAAATTGGTCTGATAAAGAGGGCTGCAGCATCCAAAATCGTATGTCAACTAAATGCTAGTTCCTAAAGTATCACAAGATTCTTTTTTGCTTTCACATACTTTCCATTTATAATTTGTGAAGTAAACATTTTAAGAATTTCCCAGGGGATGGGCAGAGTAAGTTAAGATGAATAAATGGCCTGTTTTTCAGAGGCTCAGGCATGTTTTGTGCGCTAATCGCGTCCTGCATTGAGTAAGTGTGTATCTTCTTTCTTCTGGCCCAAGGCTATGCAAGGTGTTATTTTACTTGGTTTTTATACAAGATACAATAATAACAATTTTTAAACTGAGTAATGGAAAGCATGGATTTGTTTTTTAATAATAATAATAATTCACAAATATATGCAGTTCTTTCTTCATTCTGTGGTAACTGGCCTAAATTAAAATAGTACAAATAAAATAATAAAATAATAATTAATAAGTACTGTATTTATATTTAGGGAAAAGCAGACAGTTAACATGACATATAGATCATTCAATAGGAAAGAAAGTGCTTCAACACAGACTCTGTGATTGTTTAGTTTGTATGTGCCAGTTTGATTGTTTAGTTTGTACTCCAAAAACCATATGGCTGGCTTTCCAGGGCATGCATCAGTTTCATTTTAGAGGAGTTTGTCTCTATGAAGTTTTGAATCACGTTCTAAATTTCTTAAGTAGGCTGAAAATTCAGCGTCCAGTCCTTTGAAGCAAACAGGAGCCTTTAGTTTTCTGAAATGTAGTTTGCTCATGGTGGGAGGAGGGGATTTCCAGTGCATTTCCAGAGGGAACAGGGAGAACTCAAAGAATCAAAAGAGGTGATCCCATCAGCCTTTCATGGACTAGGAAGGGGTGGAGCTTCCATTGTTCTTTCGGATCTTGGTAACCATGGAGTGATGTTGCAGTTTTGAAGCAACCCATCCTTCCTCTCAGAACGGCATCTCTTTTGCTGCTGAGAGGCTGCTGTTCATGATGCAGATGCAGATGCAGAGGTAGCTGTGAATCTCAGGATATGTTTGGAGATGGGAATCTTAGAAACCCTGTTTGGACCAAGTAAGTACAGAAACTGCATTTTAGTTCCTTCATATTTTTTGAATATGTTAATGATTAAGCAATGAAGCTCATGAATGTGAATGCCAAAGTCATTTCACCATTAAAACTGAACATCTTATTGCAATTATTAAGGAAAGAAAAAGAAGATAGAGATTTTTCTTTTGATTTCCCCCCCCCTTGTAAATCCCCTAGAGTTGCAAATAAACAAGTACAAAAATATTACCTTTTAATCCAATTTATATTACTATTTAGTAAGTGTCCCAGGGATACACATTGCAACAAATGCTTGGGAGGATAGGAATCATCTTTTGGAGTGGTTATTTAGTATAGGAAATCTATTGAAGTGGCATGATGTGCCACGTATCAGCTTTGCAATAGTTTCTCTGTAAGGGAAAGAATAAAATCTACAAGAAGCTTTACAAGCTTTTGATACCGTCTACCAAGGTATCCTTCTGGAACAGCTCCAAGGATTGGGGATTCAGGTCCTGGTTTTCCTCATTTCTGACAGGACGGACCCAGTCAGTGTTGTTGGAGGGTAAGAGGTCTAGTCCTAGGCTCCTACAATATGGGTTGCCACTGGGCTTAGTGCCCTCACCTCTCCTGTTTAATATTTACATGAAACCGCTGGGGGAGATAATCCATTCCCACTGGGTGAAATATCATCAATATGCAGATGATAGTTGTACATCTCAGCCCATGGTGATCCAGATGATGCAGTGAAAGTCCTAGCCAGGTGTCTGAAGGCTGTAGAGGTCTGGATGGGGACAACGGGCTACAACTGAATCCTGGCAAGACCAAGTGGCTGTGGAGTTACTATCTTTGGTTCTGGATGGGGCTTTTCTGCCTCAGACCGATCTGGTGCATAATCTGGGTGTCCTCCTAGACTCGTGACTCCTGTTCAATGAGCAGGTGGCAGTCCTGGCCAGGAAGAATTTCGCACAACTTCGCATCATTCACTAGTTATGCCTGCTCTTGAATGGGACCCCTTACTTATGGTCATTCACACACTGGTCACCTCCAGACTGGATCATTGTAATGTGCTCTACATGGGTTTGCCCTTGATGACCATTCGGAGGCTCCAACTGGTTCAAAATGTAGCTGCTCATGTACTGATGGGGTGTGGGCATTATGCCCATGCCTCATCCCTACTGTGAGAGCTGATTAGCTACCGATGTACCTCCAGGTGCAATTCAAGGTGCTAGTGATTAACTTTAAGGCCCTACATGGTAGTGAACCTGGGTACTTAAGAGACTGCATCACCCCAGGACACCTGCCTGTCCCACTACAGCAGACCAGAGGGGCTCCCTGATAGTTCCATCTGCTAGAGAGGCTCACCTCTCTAGCTCACCTCTCTAGCACGAGAAGGAGGGATTTCTCTGTGTCTACTCCAGCCCTGTGGAACCTCTGAGCTTTTATCCTTTTGCAAAAAACTCAAAACCTGGCTGGCGCAATGGGGTGGGGTAGCTGGGGAGATAATAGCCACTCTGGGCTGGCTCATATAAGTATCACCCAGGCTGTCAGCTTTAGTGTTCAGAGTTTTAGAAATCTGATGGTGCGGCATTTGGGAGGGCATTTTAAAATTTTAAAACTTCAAACAATTTAATATTTTAATGTTTTTTATCTTAATGTTTTTGTAGAGTTTTTATTTGTCATGTTTTATATATGTAAGGTGCCCAGAGTCGCCTCGGTGAGGGGGAAGTGGTAGAAATGTGAGATAAATAAATAAATAAGATTTTTAATACATTAAATTTTACTAATTTAACAGGATGTAAACTAGTAGCTGGCGCATTTGAGCCACTTTGGGGAAACATAGAGCTAAATGGAAAACAAAACAAAAAAAAAAGAATCAAGAATGTTATATTAATCAACACTTCTACTTCTTAGATAAACATGTTGGGAGAATTATATGTGTATAATTCAAAGGCAATACATGAAAAGCAACCTCAGTTTGCAGCAGAGCGCTGCAGATAAACATCTGAGCAATGCAAACAGCTGGACTAAACTTTTGCTGTAAAGGTTGCTATTGCTATTTGAGTATTTTTCCTCTAACAAATCAGCCCAGATGCCTATATTAATGGTGTGCATGCACACACACATTTGTGTGCATGTCTAGTTTTGTGTGGAAATGTACCTTCTTATTTTTAACTTTAAGAGGTCATGCTAAAAATCTAGCATTAATGTCACAAATAACCCAGTGTTTTGTTAATTGTGTATTTACTCTCAGTTTAGCAGATTGCTATCAAACTGAAGCTTTTAAGGATTTGAAAAGCTTAGGTTGTTGCAGAATATTTCAGCTGAGGAGTGTGTTTGTCCCTGATTGCTTGGTTTTAGGTATTTTGGAGGCAATAGACACTTTGTTTCTTAAGCTCCAATTGATTCAAGTTGAATGAACAAGGAGCATTGTAAATGGAGGGGAGCAGTCTTTTCAGGCTTATGCAGCCAAATGGACTTTGACTTATTGTTCACCACTGGAAGAGCTGTTATGGAGCTAGAACTAAGAATCTGTGACAATGTGGAGGAGTTTTGGGGAAATGTTTAGCCTCTGTAAGTAAGTAGCACTTTGTAAATAAGTTGTTGGTTAACGTTTGCATGTTCAGCATTCAATTCATGAGGAGAAAACCTTAACTGGTTCATTCAGCAGCAAAAGCAAATTGAAACAGCAGTATTCTTGCAGATACAGTGTTGGGAGTATGAAATTTTAGCTTGAAAACTTTACTTCTGTTATCTGGTTCATCCAGGGCTAACTGTTTCATATTCGGCACAACAAGACAACTGGCAAATGTGTGACATGGAATGGAAACCAACTGTTATTTAATTTGTTGTTATTATATTTTACACCCAGCAGTATCGGTGTTTGTGGAAATTTCTGTCTCTTGTTACCAAAGTTAACTTGGTTGGGTTTAGGTGCTATATGTTGTGACTTAAATGGGTATTTGTACTCAGGCAGCAAAAGGTGTTGAGTCAGACCTGCACCCCCCAGTGGCCTTTTGAATGAAATGTTTGAGATGATGTCTTCATACTGAAAGAGAGTTTGCTTCAGTGTAAAATAAATGCAGCGCCCCATGCACTCCAGTATTTAGTCATGTCTGCCACATGTCCACAGAAACGTCTGCAGACACAGACAGTGCTGGCTCTTTGATTAAAAAAGGGTAACCTTTACCTAAAATAAAGGTCAGGAGACTTTTTGGTTCTGTACCCTGTTGTTTTCCAACTCTGTTGGTGTCACCATGGCTTCTCCCCAATACAATTTGCATGACAAATTCCAGTCTTATGTGGTTTGTAGGCCCAACAGCATTTTATGAGAGATGATGGCAGGCTGTAATACTGTACTAGATAAAAACTTCTCCCCCACTCCATTGTTTCTTGATTAGTCTTTGAATAACAGGCTGCTTTTGGGGACAGTAAGGGAGTGACCTTTGCCCTAATTCTTTCTTCCAGATGACTTGTAAAAAAACTTTTACAAACTTGTGTCCTGCCTGCTTTGACATGGGAGTAGATATGGGGGTCCATCTTTCATAGGCTGCTGCCTTCCATTTTTTCATGAGCAGTCCTGCCAGGAATGAAGCAGAGGCTCAGGACATAATTCACTTTTCCAATTGAAATCAATTTATATAAAAGTTTCTCACATTGGGCTGAATCTTGTTTCAAGGTTGGATCTTAAGTGCAATTAAACTGGAAGCAAGTTCCATTGAAGTCAATGAGATTAAAACAAAAATAATGTTGAGTCCCTGTGGCATTCTAACAAGTTTTGTTGGGCAAAAGCTTTCATGGACCACAGCCCACTTCATTAGATCCATCATTCATACAGTCTCTAAAAGCATGTGAAACAGACTACAGTAATACCTCATATAACATTAGTATCGAATAACACTAAAATCACATAACATTAAGGAATCTGGGGGGAAGAATTGCATCAGATAACATTAAGATCCTATGGGATGATTCAGATAACAACCGCTAAAGCCTGTGTGGTTACAATGTATCTCTATGGATCCCATAGGATTTTACCATGCATCAGATAACACTAAAAATCATATAACACCAAGACTTGTGGAACCAGGTTTTAGTGTTATATGAGGTTTTACTGTATTTGAGATGTCACTAGACTCTTGTTGTAGTGTAATTACAATCTCCTTGAAATTATTGTGAACATAGTTAGAACTGGAATACAAGTTACTAGTTCTCCCTTTGTGTCCCAATCAAACCCTGGAGTGCCAAAATGAAGCCAAATTTAAGTCCTCATTGGTGCATGTTTCTGGCAGTAATCAGCAGACCATAAATGAGCTGGATTCTGTATCTCTCCACATTCACACTGCATGTTGTTGTCCTCCAGCAGCCCTCACTTGAGTATTTTGGTCTTGCATTTAGGGACTCCAACCTCCATCCTAGTCAGGGTCCTCCAAGTGACCTACGGAAGATTGAGTTCTTCAGCTATATCCTCCTTTAATGTTATTCCTTGTCCGGTGAGTTCCTTCCTCCATCTTTTGATTTAGCTTTGCTCTTGCATACCCTCAAGAGTGTTCTTGCCATAAAGGTCTTCCTGGATCTGAGCCAGAAGACTTGAGGCTCATATCCATTCAGAGGGTGTCAAGTGTCAGTCTATTGCTACTTCTGTCCTGATCTTAAGTGGAGTGATTCCAACAAGAGGGTATATTTTCTCAACTGGTGTAGGTTTGAGGCATCCTATTACTAGTGACACTCCAGGAGAGGTTTTTCATGTCTTTACTATGCATCTGGAAGTTTTGTGCATCTTTATTCAGTGTAATCCAGTGGCTGTGAAGCTTAAATTACATTTATTTCATTGGGACTTGCTTCAATTTAGCATACCTAAATTCAATTCTACAATTGAGCTTGGATTTTTGGGACTACAACTTTTAAAATCCGCATTCTGCATGGCCACTGATGAAGCAGGTTGGAGGGTTCTGGAGTTGTAGCCCAAAATTCAACTTTTCCACATTCTGTTCAGATTAATACAATGGTTAAAGCCTTTCTGCCTTATAGTAACTTCCACTATTAGATGCTATGGGAAGAATCGAAGCAGTTGGTACATAATTACATATGCCTACTCAGTGAAAGAGTGCATTATAGGCACAATAATGTGCTGCTGTGATACTACATTGCCTTGTACAGTGTAGAATTCCAAGACATGCTCTCCAAATGAGCAAACTGCTTTATTTGTGGTCTCTGTATATAGTTTAAAATTACAGTCAAACCTCATATAACACTAAAACCTGGTTCCACAAGTCTTGATGTTATATGATTTTTAGTGTTATCCGATACATGTTAAAATCCTATGGGAGCCATAGAGATACATTGTAACCACACAGGCTTTAGCGGTTGTTATCTGAAGCATCCCATAGGATCTTAATGTTATCCGATGCAATTCTTCCCCCCAGATTCCTTAATGTTATGCGATTTTCGTGTTATTCGATACTAATGTTATATGAGGTATTACTGTACGCCTATTCCAATTCTTTCTCTTGTAATCTCATTCTTGGTTTTATCCCCCCCCCCCCAGTCATTCCAGCCACCTTCCTCAGAGATCTCATTTCCATTGTGACCAACCTTCATTTATGTTTTGTTGTAAGCGTCCGTGTTTGGCACTGGTAACATAATATGCTTTATATGAGACATTTCTTTGTGCTGGTCAGTACTGCCTTATGTTGTGATAGCAGAGCTAATTGTCCCAATATTTGGTTTGCTTTACTATACTGTATGTTAATCTCTTCATCCATTTTGCTATCTTCAATAAATGTTGTTCTTGGGTATTTGAACTCTGCCACTAGTTTTATACCTGTTCCCTCCATTTTGATATTTAAAGTACATTGTTTCCTTCCAATTGTCATTACATTAGTCTTCCCTTTACTGAATCTCATGTTATTTATCTTGCATTCTTAGTCCATGGTGTTACTGAAATTCCTTAGCTGTACAGTACTTGCTGTCAATGCCTGATTATCTGCAATTCATTGTTTCCATTAATGGGTTTAGCTTTTTTGCTTATGCTGTCTATGTAGGTGATAAATAATAATGGTGATAATACACATCCCTGCCTCATTCCAGATGTTACTGCAAAGGGCTCTGATATTCATTGATTTGTTCTAACTACACTTTTGCAGTTGCTATATAAGCTTTTACATCTAATTAAATGTTCACATACTCCATAGTGGGTCAATATTTGGCATAGCATTTTCCTGTCATCTCTATCAAATGCCTTCTCTTTGTTTACAGATGCAACAAAGAGATTCTTACTGTATTTTATATTTCTCTCTATTAGTTGTTTGAGTACAAAAATTGTATCTGTACAGCTTTGGATTTTTCTGAAGCCCATCTGTTCTTCTGCTAGTGGTGGTTCTATAACTGGTCTCATCCTTGTTTCTGTTGTTTTGCAAACACTTTCTTTGCGTGGCTTAAGAGTGAAATGCCTCAGTCTTGTGTGCATTCTCATTTACTCTTTGTTCATTTACAATGGTATTATTGCTTGTTGCCAGTCAGTGGGTGCGGTTAGTTGTGCTCACACTGCATTGAAGATTCTGTATAGCCATCTGATGCCACTTTCCCCTGCTGCTTTGATTATTTTTGTTGGTAATCCATCTATTCCTGGTACTTTGTGTTTAGTTGATTTTTTAAATGACTGTTGCTACTTCTTCAATTCATATTCAATTTGTATTTCCAGTTATAGCACTCTTGTTCTGTAGTCTTGTGTTGTTTCATTATGACATTCTCCTATGGGCTTGAGGCGCTTGAGGAGTTCTTTAAAGTGTTCTCTCCATCTTCTGAGGGGGATCTATTAGTGGCCTTCGTTGCTTGTCATTAACTATTTCAGTGGGGTTATAATTCTTCTCTTTTTTTCCCATATACTGTACAGTACTTTTAACTACTTTGAAATACGTTCATGGGGCATTATCTTGTTATCTGCTAATGATTTTCCAAACCATTCCCAGGATTCTTGTTTTGTAGCTGCTCAGTTGGTGATAGGGGTTCAACGTTTTTACTGGATTTCCCCAACTCTGGTTCTGCTGCACTGGTTACCTGTGGGCTTATGTGCCCAATTCAAGGTTCTGGTTATGACTAGGGCCATAGCCAGGATTCTAGATGGGGGGGGGGAGAATATTTTTTTCAGGAGGGGCAACAATGACACACATGCATATATATAACATTGGAACTTTGCCTGGGGTGGGCTGTTAGCTGGGGGGCCTGCTCCCCCCCCCCAGCCAGCCACTGACTATGACCCGGGTTATGACTTATAAAGCCCTGAGTAGTTTAGGTCAGACCTCAGTACCTGGCAGAGTGTCTCTCTCTGATGAATTCTGCTTGGACTGCCAGATCTTTTCAAACCTCCAGACTATAGGTGCTTATCCCAGAAAGACCTCTACTAGGAATGAAGCCTTCTCAGTGGTATTGTTTAACCACAATTGGATATACCCTGGGCAACAGCCACCTTATGCCCACTAATCTTTCTCACACTAGGTCTAGTGAAAGGGACTGCAGAATAAGCTCATCAAAAGGTGGTTTCATTTTGGCAGTTTCATGTCTGGCCTAGACATGGAAGAACAAGCAGTGATGGGATGTAACAGGTTCTCACCAGTTTGCCAGAACTGGTAGTATCTTTTCCCAGTGTCCCGGAGAACCGGTAGCAGCTTTTTTTTTGGGGGGGACACCACCTTCGGGGATTAACTTTTCACTGGTTTCCCCACTGCGCATGCGCGCCAAGCACTTGGTGTGCATGCATGCCTACAGTACTTGGCACGTATGCATGGCCTCCTTTCTGTCCTCCTAAGCAGGGAGGAGGAAGAGAAGCTGCTAGCCTGAAGCTCCCTATAGCCTGCACCCCAGGGTAAGTGACTTACCTTTGGATGTGGTGTGTCTGTGTGTATTTTAAAGTGTATTTAGTACCTTTACCTATATTGACGTACTACCACAGTTCCTAAAAAGGCCTGGCGGCTGGCAGGTCTGGCTTGGGGTTTTTAAGCAAAGTCTTGGAGTTACCTCATCAATAAGCTGCACCTGTGCTGTTCAAATTGCTGTTCCAATTGGAGAACCCTTAAGGAGGTACAGCTGTTTTACATTTACATTAAGGCATATTATCCTAGAGAACTGGTTAGGCAAAGACTTAGTACCTAACTTCTTTAACTGTTGAAAAGTTGAAAAGTGCCAAAATGAAGCCATCTTGTGGTGAGTTCATTCTGTAGTTCCTTCCATCTGACCTAGTGTGAGAAAGATTAGCCAGAATAAGCTTTAAGCTCTGGTTGATTTGTGTTTGGGGTGGGTGGGTGTTTGGGTGTATTTTAATGCATATGTATTTATTTATTTATTTATTTATTTTATGGGTTTGTGTTGTGGGTGGGTGGGTGGGTTGAGGGGTGTGTGGGTGTGCGTGCTTATTTTTATTTTATTTTTAATTATTTTTATATATTTTTCTTTGGCCCCGCCCACATCATGAGATCATGACGTTGGCTCCACCCACACTGTGATGATATCATGATGGGGTAGTAAATTTTTTGATATCCCACCACTGAGAACAAGTAAAGCAGTCACACTTATTTATAGAAGGCCTTATTGAATGCCTTTCCAGGCTCCAGCTACAGCAGGACCTTTAAAGAAAGCATTTTTAAATAACCTCCCCATGAGTTAATCTTTTTTGTGTTTTTTTTTAAATTTTCTCACTAATTAATCTACCACTGCCTATTCTTGGGTTATTTTGTATTATGTAAAGAATATATTTTGATGATTATAGGATGGGAGGGGTTTTTATATTATATATGTTGTATTTATTATGTTCACCACCCAGAGTGACCTTTAAGTAAGATGGATATTATAGAAATGGAACAAACAAATAAATAAAAACTTTAGAACTGCAAAGCTGGAAGAAATCCTATGGATCATGGAGTTCAATCTCTAGTATTTTCTTTTGTCTTACATATGGGCTTAAAGTACATTATGTCTTTGTAAAAGGAGTCATTCTTTATCAAACTTTCCTTAACAGACTAAGCTCCTCTAATGTGTTAGGTTTATTAAGACAAATGGATAGTGAGAAGCTTTTTATTTAATTGCTATAAAAGGTATTTATTTTAAAAGTCAGAATAAAATAATGTACGTATTTGAAAAACATTCACATGTACTCCTACTGTGTCACCTTTTGGTTTCCTCGGAACACAATGTTTTCAAATTCTGGCTTAAGAAACTGCATTTTTCTCTTGTAAAGGAGTAAATAGGATCCTGTCCCAGATAGTGCTATTCCCAAAGGAACAATATTGGCACTAACTATGTAGCCACAGTAGCAGAAAGATAATTGTGATGTTTTGAAAAGTTTGGTCTCTGCCTTATGCACATTTTATTGTAAAAATGATGTCAGTTTACAATTTATAAGCACAGAGTATGTATTTTATATTTTGCAACCTCTTTCACTATGCAAGGGGCTCGAGGCAGTTTACAGCATTTAAACAAGCAAATAAAACACAATCAACAGAATATTTTTTAAAAAGTGATTAAACAAACAAGAATTACAACTTTTTGGCCAAAATCATGTTGCTTAGCTGAGATGTGAGAAAGATAAATGGAATAACTTTCAATAGCCTCTAGCCAGCAATTAATTAGTGTCCACAGGGATTCTCAGTGTGCACCAAGCCAGTTGCACATATCACATCTGAAAATCCCATCAGAGACTCATTAATTGCTAGTGAAAAGTGTCTGAGTGTTATATCATTTGCCTTCTTTATGTGTACCTAAGCAATAGGATTTTAGCTATTAAAACAATAAAAACATATATAAATATTAAAATACAGTAATTATCACCCTCAATTCTACTTCAGAGTGCTGCTTGTTATGTATGTGGTTGAATGCTTCTTGCTAGTAATACAATTTCTACCAATATGAAACTAGGACGAAGAGTGCTAGAATGGTTGGATTTAAGAAATCCTAAATCAATTCTCCTTGAGATTAAGCTAGGTTTCTATGTTCATTGCAGTTACCACCCATCAAGGAGCTTCAGTCATTGTAAGGGCACAATCTGCTGTTGGAAGTGGTCCAGACATAAAGTTGCCTATACAGTCTGAATTATGCTTGTTTCCTACTTTAATGTCACTTTTTAAAATTTTATCCTAGTTTGTTTTTCACCACTAGGAACTATAAATGTTCCAGATTTTTGCAGGTTATGGAAGGACATGAGACTGGAGCGCTTATTATTTTATTGATTCCAGGGCATGCATATTAGATCCTTAAAAGCAAGTAGAATTACTCACCAACTAAATATTTGAATTATTGTTATTGTTTCCACTTATATATTGCCCACTGCACACTCTGGGCAGTTTATAAGATAATTGTGCAACCCAAGTTTGCCCCCAGCAAGTTGAATAATAATTTTACTGCGTTCAGAAAGATGGAAGGCTGGGTCAGCCTGGAGCCCATTGGCAATGAACACAAAAATTGAATTGTCCTCAAGAATATGCACTTCAAAGCAAATTTGAAACATCTTTTGCTCTGCTCCATTTGTTTGTTTGTTTTTGTATGCTAATGGTTAACCTAAGTCTGGCCAGGTTATCCTGCTATGGTAATAGATTAGACCCTACTGCCAGTGACTCAGCTAACCTGACCACCCAGAGGAGTAATGGATGGTGAAGTCCACAGGGAACGGTGATGGTCTCCAAGTGGGTTAAATCCCACTTAATTCCATCTTGATGGAGGTCAGCAGCTTCATCCATACTGGACTAAGGATGAGGAGAACTTTGCATGCCAAAAGGGCTCAGGACAAGAAAGTGACTTGCGGAGCCGGGTCAGTGGTATGGGTGTCATGCTGCGATGTGGAAGGCAGATGAGATGTCGCGGCATTATATTCACAGGACTGTCCTCATAGTTGATCACAGGCATGTGCTGGTATATTGGGTAATAATTGGGCTTTGTCCCACCCTGCCCTCGCCTCTGGTGCCCTGGGGTGCCCTGGGATTCTCTCCCACCCCACCCATCCCAAATAGGCACCCCACCACTCCCTTTCCAGCATCTTCCCATGGTGCCCTGCACACCCCTCGCTGATCACCATGAGGATTGCCAATACTGTATTCAGATTCTGATAAGGCACAAGAAGAAGAATGGTTAATATTTTGTGTTAAAAGTCTATGTTCCATAGTTTTTAGGGTCTGTTGAACTTACTCATACGTACTTTTTTCTTTGGGTCTTACAGAAGTTGCCATTTCTGTCTTTGAAGAGATGCAAGCTCAAGAGATCCTTCGAAACCTACGCCTTCCTGAGTTGGAAGATTTTAGCCAGTTTTTCCGAAGTTTTCCAGCGACTACCTTGGTGGGCATTGGTGCCTTTGCTGCCATTGTTGCCTACTGGCTGGCTAGCCGGCCAAAAGCAGTGAAACCACCTTGTGATCTCCAAATGCAGTCAGAAGAAGTTGAGGTAAGTTAATGCTTTTAATAGAGAACACTATAAAATGTTATGTAAAGTAATCTTTTTTTTCCTGTTGTGCTTTTTCCATTAGTAGGCAACTTCATCTCTTGCTGCATTGATCTTTTGGAATATTCTTAGGCAGCTGTCAAACATTATGACAGAACATCTCCAGGTTAACAGAATAGTTTGACCAGAGTAGCTTCCTACTTTTTCTTTGGATCCTAATGGTGAAGGACATGCTGTTTTTCAAAACCAAAAGTTAATGTTTATTTCATAGATAATGAACTCCCCCGCCCCCAAGAGAGTCATAATAAGTGTTTCATTGGATGCAGTATTTAAAAAAGTGGTTGCACTGTGGAATAATATATTAATAGATTGTTAAACAGGGGACTGAATGCTCTTACCATTCTGTTATCTTGGTTTTGTGTAGTAGGTGAGCTGGGATATAGGTACACTTTTTAAAGTGTATTATTCAGTAATGAGGAGGGGTTTAAACCAGGGTGGGAGAGGATGGCTCTTCTAAAACAGAATAAAGCCATGCTAAAAGGTGAACAGATCTGCACTTCTTTGTATGTATAATAAACATACAATTGCATGATTGTTTGTATAATAAACATACAATTCAGAACATCTTTTGGCTACATTTCTTGCAGTGTCCTAATACACTGGAAGGAAATGGTCTCAGGAAGAATAACTTCCAGGTGCTAGTCAGATTTTCTCTACTTGTGCTCCTTAATAATAATTAGATGACATCAAGTCTGCACCAAGTTGCCAACACAGTGAGCTACCAGCCACCAATTGCATTATTAATGGCAACCAAATGATATTTATTTATTTCTTCAGCAAAAAGGCTATTTGTTCAAACACTAATTGACTGTTCAGTTGGTTTGGAGCCTTATTTTCAGATACATGTATACCTATTCACAAGTTGTATTTGCTGATTTAATAAAACAAAATACTTTCCTGTGGTTCTACATACATTCTGTATTATCCACATGGGATTATAGATTAATGGCTTTTCCCCTCCAATGGTGGATTTCCAAGTACAGTAAAACACCGGATAACGATTGGATCGGATAACACTAAAATCGCATAACGTTAAGTAATCTGTGGAGGAGAATTGGATCGAATAACGTTAAGGTCCTATGGGATGGATCGGATAACAACCGCTAAAGCCTGTGCGGTTACAATGTATCTCTATGGAGCTTTAACGTTATCCGATTCATCCCATAGGATTTTAACATGGATCGGACAACACTGAAAATCGGATAACACCAAGACTTGTGGAACCAAGTTTTAGCGTTATCAGATGTTTTGCTGTACAGTAGTTTAAATGATGAAACAAAATCCCCCTTGTGTCTGTTTTTGTTTAGAACATTCTTTCTGCTCCTTGGAGACAAGCAAGTTAACCATGCTATTGAGATTTCTTTAAAATAATCAAAACCCCATATATTATTTTTATTTAAAATAGACAAATAAAAAACTTCCATATTTTATGATGCTTTTGGAGCTAATTAGTATCACATAAATATGTAATTTTGAGACCATCTAAGGCAAACTTAAACATGGTGAGTCTTCAAAGTGATTGTAGCTTGTTTTTTTAGTTAGAGTCAAATAGAATAATTAATCCATGATACAGTCAACATTTTTCTCTTTCAGCAGAGATTACTAAACAAACATGCTACATGCCTATGAAAAACAGTTCTGGGATTAAATGTTAAATTGCAGACGCCACACTATTTTAAGAGCAAATTTTCTCTGTAGTTTGGCCGAGGAGACTTAGTTTATTTAGTTCTGCTAGTTCAAGTTTGGCTGTGGTAGTTTAGTGGTTAAGATGCTGAGCTTGACGACCAGATGGTCTGTTTTAAATAAAGATAATATAGTTTGAGACCCAAGTGCTGCTCAGTGGAGTGCGCACCCGTGATCCATCCCAGCTCCTGCCAACCTAGCAGTTTGGAAGCAAGAAATTGAAAGTAGATAAGTAAGTACCGCTTCAGTGGGAAAGGTAATAGCATTCCATGCACATTGACCTCTAGTCCTGCCTGCCACATGACCACAAAAACATTTGCATATGCTTATAGCACTGGCTCTTTGGCTGTATACAAATGGCTATCGAGCAAGGGAGACCTTTACCTTTAACTCAAGTTAATTAGCCACCATGAGAATAAAAATGCTGAATTACACAGACCTTCAGTTTAATCCTGCAGAGACTTTATGTTTTAACAAGGATTAGTCACATCTGAACCAGATACCTAGAGAAGAAGGATTATATATTTTAAAATTTAAACTGTTTTGTGGGATTTAAAGGCTTAGATAGCCTAAACAAAGGAGGGATGTATCTGAGAGAGAGTTCCTATATCTGAAAAAGCCTGTGTTTCTGTCACTAGAAATGTGAGAAAACTCAGCATGAATATTATGATGAATATTATGATGCTAGTATGGCCCACTGGAAAAAATGTGGGTTCTGCACATAGGCATGAATGGCGTAAGCTAAAGAATCCTCACACACTTCCATCAGTTGGAAATGAACCATGAAATTACTGTTTTATTTCACTTTGAACTTGATATTGGATGGGGATGAATCATTTTTGACTTTACAGCTGATATCATTAAGGAAAAGATTGTCCTATATTGTTTAAATTATTTATTATTCTCTTCTCCTGCCCCATAGCCCAAAAAGCACACAAAAAATCAACACATAATTAAATACATATTTGTATCCGAGCCCGGCACCAGCAGAGCTCTATAGTTGGTTTGAGCTACAATGGGGGAAGGGGAGCTTCTCTTTACTTCAGGTTTCCGAAGGAGCAGTTGCCTATCTGGAGGTCAGGAGCCAGTGGAGTTGTACTAGAGGTGCAGGGGTCTTCCAAGAGGGTGGATGTTCAGATTCCAGGGAATCAAAGCCAGGAAGCCAGGAACACAGTGTCGGGTTCACCAAACTGACGAATTGTCCCGACAAGGGCCTGCCAGCATGCCTCTCCTTTAAGCGGAGTCAGACCCCACAGCTGAAGGTCTGTTCAGGAGGCGTGCCAGGGCCCTCTTCCTTCTCAGCTGCATCTGATGCCTCAATGAAACCCATGCCAGCCTGCTCCTGAGTAGCCTGCCTGCTGGCACCTGGCCTAGCTGTCAAACTCTGATCCTCCGGCCCAGCTTGGCCCTGCTGGGCAGGCTCCAGAGTGACAGCAGGCTATGAGGCCGGTGCTATGTCCCATGTCCTTCGACTCAGCCTCCTGATCTGAAGCTGGCCGTGGCCTGGGGGACTGGCAAGGGGTCCTCCTCAGGCTCAGATTCCAAGTCGGAACCAACAGCAGGCAGCTGGGTTGGCTGAAAGTCCTCCTCCTCACACCCAGGACCCCAGGTCACAACAGCTTGCTATAACCCAGGTTAATTAAAGTTTGTCCATAGTAAGGTAAAAGTTGCCCTTGCTCGAAAGCCAGTCATATCCAACTCTAGGGCTCATCTCTGTTTATAGCTAAAGAGCCAGTGCTGTCTGTGTCTGCAAATGTTTTCATGGACATGTGGCAGGCATGTCAAAATGCTGGAATGCACAGAACACTGTTACCTTCACACCAAAGTGGTACCTACTTATCTACTTGCAGTTTCTTGCTTTTGAACAGCTAAGTTGGCAGGAGCTGGGACTGAGGATGGGAGCTCATTTCATTGTGTAGCACTTGGCTCTTGAACTGCTGACCTTCCAGTCATCAAGCTTGAGTGGAATAACCATTCAACATTACCCCCTGGCTGGGCTAACTATAACCTGAAGATCAGCAAGGCTGAGACAGAGTGATCTGTCTACACTGTTGTTATGTTCTCTGAAGTGGGCAGAATACTAGTCAAAATCTATGACTAGTAAAGCCAAGAAGCCTCATTTCAAAATGAATTCCACAGTGAATGCACTAACTCAGGGATTCTCAACCTGTGGCCTGTGGGCCGGATGTGGCCTATAGCACCATTTCCTGTGTCCCCTGACCGGCTCCACCACACCAGGAAGTGCCATGTGGTGGAGGAAGGGCAAAATGGCCATCCAGCCCCCGAAGCTGTCTGAGGGAGTGTGACTCCTGCACTAACTAGTGGAAGTGAGCCCTGTTTCTCATAGGTATTCAAGGTTCAAAAGCTGGGTTTTCAAAGAGGTAGCCGTGTTATTCTGTTTCAGTAAGTAGAAACAAAATAATTGTGGCACTTTAAAATTAATGGTTATATCTCAATGTAAGTTTGTGTGGTCTACAATCCACTTCCTCAAATATATGGCAAATAATAGTTGGGACCTCTCTGTTTTGCTCTGTATGTCTGAAGGAGGAGTTTGTAATGCATGAAACAAACCCCCTAGTCTTAAAAACTCATGCCCTCCTACTGCTTCCTAGGGACACATAGGTGACTTTCTATGCCCAGCATCTTTTTGTGAATTTCAATTGATTTAGTAGACTGACTCTAAGGAACATATTGTGTAGGTATCTTTTTATAAATAATGACTACAGCAGGCCAGATTTATAATGTTTTGCCTTGAGGAAAACAAGTTTGAGTACAATGCAAAAAGAATAGCTTGCGAATGGTTTCTAATTTTTTTTTGTTATAAGATTACAGAAGATTTCAAGCCTCCAGTTTTAATGTATTGATTTTTCTGAACAAAATGTTTTGTACCTACCGTAGTGTTTTCAAAATTCTTGTTGCTGGCTGAAGAAATGATCCCTGCAGACACTCATGTAGAATAAAATGTATTTTTCATGAGTCTTCATCATTCATGTTGTCCAGAAAGCATCACAGTGGTGGGGGAAGGAGAATGATTGCTGCACTGTTATGCGCATCAACCTTTGGTTATTTTTTCCTGCTGAAATTGGCAGTGTCTCTATATAGCTGAACGTTGGTACCAGATGGATTCTGTGGCTTCCTTTTCTCATTTCCAATCTATTAGAAATGTTTCAAAGATCTGCTTATTTTGAACAAATCATAGATCAGAATGTCAGCTTTTCTATTTCAAAGATCAAATGAATAGTTTTTTTTTACTTGAGAGCTTTGCATATACATCTATAGTAAAGGTAAAGGTGCTCAAAAGCTAGTCATATCTGACTCTAGGTTTCAATGCTCATCTCTGTTTGTAGCCAAAGAGCCAGCGCTGTCTGTGTTTGCAGACATTTCCATGGACATGTGGCAGGCATGACTCAACACGGAACACTGTTTACCTTCCCACCGAAGTGGTACCTATTTATCTACCGTATATACTCAAGTATAAGCTGAGTTATTTAGACCCAAAAATAAGACCCAGAAAGGGGACTTGGCTTATACTTGGGTCAATGACCACGAGGGTCCAGAACTGTGCCAGATTGAGATGTGCCAACAATTTAATTAATTTTATCATATGTTCATGTATTTTGATTATAAAAACTCACTAGTAGTTGCTGCATTTCCCACCCTTGACTTATACTCGGGCCAATCTATTTTCCTGTTTTTTCAGGTCAAAATTAAGTGCAGTAATACCTCAGATAACAATTGTACTGGATAACGCTAAAATCAGATAAAAATGCAATTTGTTTTTTTTTTAAATTGCATCTGATATTGATCTGTTAGCATTATCCTAGGTAATCGTTCCTAGCAGCAGGGTGGCTGGAAAGCTCAATGGGGACTTCCCGTTCGTCTTCCCTAGCCACCCCGCAGCTGCGGGCACAGGGGCCGGGTGGCTGCGGGCTGTTTGTTTTGAAATGGGGTGCCTGGGGATGGAAGGCACCCCCAGCCACCCAGATCGCAAAGCAGAGAGTCCGAGGGGACTGCCTGCTTTAGGATTGGGGTGGCTGAGGATGCCTTCCACCCCCAGCCACCCAGATCGCAAAGCAGAGAGCCTGAGCAGGCTGCCTGCTTTAGGATCTGTGTGCCTGGTGGTGGCAGGCACCCCCAGCCACCCTGATCCCAAAGCAGGGAGCCTGGGTGGGCTGCTTGCTTTAGAATTGGAGTGGGTGGGGGTGAAAGCTACCTCCAGCCACCCTGATCCTAAAGCTGTCCTTGAACTCCCTCACAAACCCTGTGATCGATTGCTGTGGCTGTGGGGGAGTTCGGTGACACACACACCCCGCCTGGATTGCTAAGAGGCTTAGCCTTCTAGGTGGGGAGGGGGCTTCTGGAGAGAAGCTGGGAAAAGGATCCCAAGTCTCTTTTCAGAACACAACTCCCCCCCCCCCCCGGCAACCTGGATCACTAAGTCTCTTAGCAATCCAGACGGAGGTTTCTGAAAGGAAGCTGGGAAAAGTTTCTGAAAGGAAGCTGGGAAAAGTTTCTGAAAGGAAGCTGGGAAAACATCCCACCTGGCTTGCTAAGGGACTTAGCCATCCAGGCTGGAGGGGGGGGAGGCTTCTAGAGATAGGCTGGGAAGAGGGTCCCAAGCCTCTCTTCAGAATGTCCCCCCCCCCGGCTAAGCCCGGTCTTTTCCCCAACCCCAATGCTGATGCCACTGGGGGTTCAGTGCTCGGGTTGGGGCACCGATCGCCCTGTGCTTGCGAAGGGAACTCGCATTCTCTTCGCAAGCAAAGGGTGATCCCACACTGGGACCACCGGTTTGCTTGGGGAGGGTATCCGCGTTCCATCACCAAGCAAACCGGCCTGTTCCCTTTCATCTTTGGAAAGGGAACAGAGCTTTTTTTAACGTTGTGCGATCAATGCATCGCACAACGTTAAAAACTGGATAACGTTATGACTTGTGGAACCAAGTCATAATGTTATCCAAGGTACTAGTGTACCTCGGCTTATATTCGGGTCGGCTTATACTCTAGTATATATGGGTACTTACAGTTCCTTGCTTTGGAACTGCTAGGTTGGCAGGAGCTGGGATTGAGACAGTTGCTCACTCCATCGTGCAGTATATGTACATCTATAGCCATGATAGCGAACCTTGGCACTCCAAGTGTTCCTGGACTTCAATTCCCAGAAGCCCAAGTCAGCACTCCTAATGATCAGGGCTTCTGGGAATTGAAGTTCAAGAACAGCTGGAGTGCCAAGGTTTGCCATCACTGATCTATAGGGTTGCATTTAATCATGCAATCTTGTCACTCACCCAAGGGTAAGTATCATTGAACTCAATTGAACCTATAGCTGAGAAGGCATGTATAAGAACCTACTTTAAATGGAAAGCATCTGTGACCTGTGGAACCACTTGTTTCCCATTGATATTTTAATTGGTTAGTGAATGAAATATTGTTAATCTTGAGAGCTGACAAGTATGTTTTAATATTGCATTGTTCCACAGATACCTTTTCATTAGCCAAACCCCTTAGTAATATGAATACAGAACTTATAATGATTGTCAAATTGTAGCTGGCTGTTTAGATAATGACATCAATCAATTGATACTTTACAAAGTAATATAACCATAGAGGGAATCTCTTGCCTCCTTGGACCACACAGTTTACATCTCTACAGTTTATACTGGGAGAGGATGAATGAACTGAGGAAAACCAGGATAAAGAGTAGTGGAGCTGAGCAAGTTAGGTTTGCATGGGGATAGGTTTTGTTTCAGTTTGTATAAGGACTAAGAAGTGTTTAGCACGCTTCTATTGTTCTGTTATCAAGATTGGTGGTTTTTGTAACCCGGAGAAACTGAAATGAGGTTCTGAAGACCAGGTTTAAAGTTGAATCTTTCCCACACAAACTTCTGATCTCTGGGTCTGTATTATTTTACTCTAGGGCTTGGATGGTGCACGGAGATCTGTAATTGGTGACAGCTCGCAATTGTTAACTCATTACTATGATGATGCAAGGACAATGTATGAGGTTTTTAGAAGAGGTTTTAATATATCTGGTAAGTACTTGTAAGAATTGCTAAGAAGGTATATAACATAATGTTAATCTTTATGTTCTGATTATATTCTATCCACACCTTCTCTTGTAGGACTCCGTCTATTGAAATATTATGCAATTGTTTGTACTGTATATAAAATCATTATTTCTGGCCACAATCAGGCCTTATCTGGATATTTTACAGTTAGTGGCAAGTACTATGTAAAAAGATAAAATCACAGTTTAAATACAGGGTAACTGTGAGCAGCAAAAGTAAATAAAGCTTACATCTTAAGTCTCTCAAATGTCAACAGTTCCATGCATCATCTCAAATATATTCAGATAAAAGTTTAAAACTCTTAAGAAAATAAAAATGTCTTCAGGTGGCTTTGAAAAGACCAATGCTTAAGTTCTGTGTGTCTTTCTTGAAAGGGAATTCCATAACTGGAGTGTTACCACTATAAAGCCCCTTCCCTGTAGACTACTCATTAAGCAGGCATAAATGGAGAAGGGCTTCCAAATATTATGTTACATTCTGGTTAAATATATGAAAAAGTAGATTGTTCCATGTCACTGGTTTCTTTGATACTGTACTAATATTGCAAATACAGTTTCTGTGTGGTGTCACTTACATTACAGAGAAGTCAGAATCAGTAAAACTTTTCCTACCTTGTAGAAGATACAGTGGTACCTCGCTACCTCACTTAAAGAGCGAGTTTGCTCTTTAAGCAGAACACCATTGTAAATTACCAATTGTGACTTCTGGTGGTGGTGGGGATTACAAACCCCAATTTAGTTGTTAAGCGAGTTTTTTTGTTGGTTTTAGTTGTTAAGCGAGGCGACCACTCAGAGAAAATTCTGCTCTTTAAGTAAGTTAGTCTCTAAGCGAGGCACTCTGTATGTGAGGTTTTACTATACTTTGGGGGCCAGTCTAACAGACTAGAACTTAGGACATTTGGATTCACAGCCTGGCTTGGCCATGGAAATTTACTGGGATGGAGCTGATAGTGATAAGGCTGCTTGTTAAATATCTCACATACATCAGGAACCCTATTTAGACCAGCATCTTCTTCTTTGCTTCCTCTTACTCCATCAGGTGTCAAAGGATTTGCAAGGTTCTTGTTCTGGCACTTCTAGCAGCTTCCACAGGTGTTACTTGGAGTTCTTGTAATATTTCTTTTGATGTTATCTCTCCACCTTCTTCTGGGTCTGCTCTGTGGTTTTTGTCCTTCTCTTTCCACATAAGCCTTGTATGGTACCGAAACTGCACTAGTGGCCTTGGTGGATGATCTCTGGAGAGAGCGGGACAGAGGGGAGCCGTCAGTCCTTGCTCTTCTTGATCTCTCAGCGGCTTTTGACACGATCGACCATGGTATCCTTCTGGGAAGGCTCCAGGGTCTGGGGATCCAGGGCACTGTGTTGTCCTGGTTCTCCTCATTCCTGAGAGGCAGGACCCAGTCGGTGTGCCTGGAGAAGGAGAGGTCCAGCCCTAGGCCCCTGCAATACGGGGTGCCTCAGGGCTCGGTACTTTCTCCTCTCTTATTCAACATCTATATGAAGCCGCTGGGCGAGATCATCCGTTCCCATGGGGTTAAGTATCATCAATATGCAGATGATACCCAGTTATACATCTCTGCCCGTGGGGACCCAAGTGGTGCGGTGGAAGTCCTTTCCAGGTGCCTGAAGGCTGTTAAGGTCTGGATGGGGGACAACGGGCTACAGCTGAATCCTGGCAAGACTGAGTGGCTGTGGGTACGGGGGCCTGCGTTAACACAGGAGTTGCCATCTTTGGTGCTGGATGGGGCAGCCTTGCCCCAGACAGACCCGGTGCGTAACCTGGGGGTCCTCCTGGACTCACGGCTACTGTTCGAAGATCAGGTGGCAGCCGTGGCCAGGAGGGCTTTTGCACAACTTCGTGTAATACGCCAGTTACGCCCCCTCCTGGACCGGGACTCCTTGCTCATGGTCACACATGCCTTGGTCACCTCCAGACTTGATTACTGTAATGCGCTCTACATGGGGCTGCCCCTGATGACCATCCGGAGACTCCAGCTGGTGCAAAATGCGGCGGCCCGGGCAGTGGCGGGGTGTGGGCGTTATGCTCGTGCTTCGCCGCTACTCCGGGAGCTGCACTGGTTGCCAGTATGTCTCCGGGTGCAATTCAAGGTGCTGGTTATTACCTTTAAAGCCCTATATGGTAGTGGGCCAAGATACCTAAGAGACCGCGTCACCCCAAGAACATCTGTCCGGCCCACCAGGGCGGATCGGAGAGGCTCCCTCGTTGTTCCATCAGCTAGAGAGGCACGCCTCTCTAGCACTAGGAGGAGGGCCTTCTCCGTGTCCGCCCCAACCCTCTGGAACCTCCTGCCCATCGAACTGCGCCTGCAGACAGAGCTCTTGCCCTTCCGGAAGGGCTTGAAAACCTGGCTGGCAGGACATATTTGGGGACCAGGGAACACGGGTTCCCATACTAAGTGGCTTACTTAGGGAGTGCCACTTTGGATCTGGACCAGGGGGATACTGGCGTGTAGTTTGCACTGTTTTTACTTCAAATAATTTTAGATAATCTTTTAAACTTCATGATTTTATATGTTTTTATCTTTTACCTCTGTTTTATGACGATGTAAGCCTCCCAGAGTCGGGTTCTCCCGAGTGGGGCGGGGTAATAAATTCAATAAATAATAATAATAATAATAATGGTACAGAATTCCAAAACTAGGATCATCATAAATCAGAATTGGCACGGGAGATGACAGCTGTGATGGAGTTCTGGTGTGTGTGTAAGCCTTAAATTTGATGAACATTATGACTCCAGGGTCAGCATGATAGTCTGTATCAGCAGCATAGATGTTTTGGAAACAAACCCTGTAGCACGACCATTGACAAAGGACGGTAAGACTTGTAGTGCCTAACTTCTTAAAGATACAGTCATACCTCGTATAACGAATTTAATCTGTTCTGCAAGGTTGCTCGCTATGCGAAAAATTTGCTATGTGAGTCTGACTCGCACAACGAATTTTTCGCTATGCGAGTCGGACTTTTCCCTATGGAAAAACTCACATAGCAAGCGTGTCTATGGGGAAAACTCACATAGTGAAAAAATTCGTTATGCGAGTTTTACCCAATAGAAACGCTCATTATGCGAATTTTTCCATAGGGAAAAGTCTGACTCGCATAGCGAAAAATTCGTTATACGAGTCAGACCGCTTAACAAAAAACTTGCTCGTTATGCAAGTTTTTCACTAAGCGAAACGCTCGTTATGCGAGGTTTGACTGTACCAGGTTGCCAAGCCATGCTATAGTTTGCTTTGTTGGTCCACTTTACAATTAGGGGAGTTAACTGCTGTACAAATTGATTTAATTCCCACTTCCCTTGATATTAGAAAGCCTGTTGCTCCTGATCCTTATACTTCTTACTTGTAGAAGCTGGTCTTATTGGGATGTAGCCATGCATATTCAGGTTAGTGTTGGCAAACCTGCAGAATGTGATTATGTAGAAATCCGCACTTTAAAAGTTATCCTCTCATATAATGTGTGGCAATTTTGATAGACTGTGTTTCACTTCCTTGGTACAAGGAATATATTTTACAGGAAGCACACCAAGTGAAGATAAGGAGAAAGTTAGCATGTATAACCAAACCACAACATCATGCCCCCCCCTTTTTTACCACTCTATTGTTAGTTTACACCTGGTTATCACTATTGTTACAGAAAGTTCTGTAAATCTAATGAGTCCCTAACAATACTAGTTCATAAATGAGAAATCTCAAGAATTGATTATTACAGTGCTGTATACATGGGGCATGCCCTTGAAGATGATACAGAAACTTCAGCAGGTTTGAAATGTGGCTGCTTGGCTTGTATTTTGAACATGAGAATTTAATCACATTTCTCCAGTTCCATCCTACCTGCATTGGTTTCCTATAGGTTTCTATGTCAAATTCAAGATAATGCAATGACCTATAAAGCTTTAAATGGATTGGGGCATTGATGCCTATTGGAATGTTGCTCCCATAAAATTGCTACTTAAGCCACACAGTACTCCTAGACCTGGAACTATGGCTTACCATCACAAGGAGGATCAGAAATTTTCAATTAGGAACCAGACCTTGGTGGTGGCCCCATCTGTATGGAATGTTTTACCACCACATGTTCATCAGTGCACCCCCTTCCAGTTTGTTCACAAACTAGTCAAATCAGAACTATTTAAAGAGGTTTTTAATAGTATTGTCACTCTGGCAGTTCTTTTTCCTCCTCTGATGACCCTTATTTTTGTGACAACTTTTTATTTTCTATTTGCTGGGAGTTATTTTATTTTCATGGGGTGGCTCTTCTAATTTAATTTTGTGGACTGCCCAGTGTTGTGTTCCTCACTAGAGGTGTGGTATGTACAGTAATTGAAACAAAGAAGGAAATAAAATAATACATCATCAATGATATGATATAACCAAGGGATGTAGATATTAGAATAATTGTTCTTGAGTTTGGTTCCCAGATGTTGTTACAATAGTTGGTGTTGTTACACTATCATCCCTGTCTATTGAGCATGCTGGCTGAGAATAGTGGGTGCTGTAGTCCTACATTGTCCAGGGAGTCAGTGTATGGAACCACTGTGTGGGGCCTTTACATATGTCATAAGAGCAAGATCTAAGAGTATCTACACAGGGTTCCCTGTTTCTAGTCAACTTAGGTTTCTCTAGTCTAGAATCAAACCAAGAGCAACTGATATCTCACTCTTTACACATAACTTTGTATTGCTACAATCTAGGGATGTAGATATAATGTGTACTTTATCTGGCAGTTCTTTCTTGACCCTATACATCAAAATAAAACTTGGGCACAATCAATTTTGACATATTATGACTTCTGAGCAAAAGGGGGATGAGGAACAAATGCTAAAATGATCCTGCAGTAATTCCGAGAACTTTGAGAATAATTTTGATTTTATAATTATAAATTTGTATGGTTCTGCCTTTCTCCTTAGAGCTTGATTCATTTTATATTTGCCTTCTACTTCTGAAACTAATTGCAATGCTGTTTTTGTTGTTGTTGTTCCCCTCACTTGTATGCTGGCCTACTCGCAAAGCGACTCAGGGAGGATAACATGGTATTGCAGAACATCGCAAAATATCGAAAGCACAATAAATCCCAATAAATAAATTCAAACAATAAAACAATGAATAATCCAGTAAACACATTATCCTCTATCAGCACCACAACTGGACGTTAGTGTGGCCAGAGCCTGGGCTCAACATCCTCGATGGAGCCCAGGACTCAATGTCCATAACGGGGTTCACCATCCACGATGGAGCCCGGGGCTCAATGTCCACAACTGAGCCTGGGCTCAATGTCCATGACAAAGCCCTGGGCTCAACCACCTTGAGATCTTGACAGCCCTTTTATCCCCCTCCGGCATTGGTGTGGCCGAAGGGGAGGAGACGCGGAGCTCAGCGTCTTCGGCCACCCTGGAGACCCCAGCAGCCCTTTTATCCCCCTCTGGTGTTGGTGTGGCCAAAGGGAGGGGGATACGCGGCGCTCGGCATCTTCAGCTGTCCTGGAGACCCCGGCAGCCCTTTTATCCCTGTTCGGCATTGGTGTCGGGGAGACACAGTTGTTGTTGTTGCTGCTGCTGCTGCTGCTGCTGCTGCTGCTGCTGCTATGAAGATGATAATTGATTGGGATATTCAGTCCCTTGTTTTTACATATAAAAAGACAAAATAATGAACAATGACCTGAGACTGTAATTTTGTGCTTACAATATTTTAGAGCAATGGTCAGTTAATAAGGCAATGGCTGTGCTTAATGTCACAGTCATTTTCTCTCTCTCTCTCTTTTTTTTTTTTTTAAATTGAGAACGCACAGTTGTTTCTGAGGAAATTAGAGAATGCAGCATTCCATTAGGCAAGATAGCTTCCCTTTCATTTGATGGACTCTTGAATTGCTGATACTGCACACTGTCCTTGATAATAACAGTGGTTTATTTTTAAGCATGCTGTCCTGCTGAGGAGCAGTCAGAGAACCAGGAATACATTATTAACCTTCTTTTGGAGAAGGATTATTGACCTTAAAATTTCTGTCATCTGTTATTCTTTAGAAAATGGACCCTGCTTAGGATTCCGGAAACCCAAACAGCCTTATCAGTGGCTGACCTATAAAGAGGTGAGATTCAAGCTATGTGTATATTTTCCCTAATAAATAAATGAATTAGAACAGGTTTTGAATCCATTTTTGTATTGGAGTCTTTCTGAACATGGTACCTTCCAGATGAGCTGGAGCAGAACTTTTTGTTTGTTTCTTGCTTTGGCAGGGTGTCTGTCTTCTGGTGAGGGGTGTAGGGTTGCTTAAATTATTAAAACAAGTTGCACAAAAATGAGGTCAGGCTAACATTCCTTTTATGCCAGCTGGAAATGAAGGAAGTTGAAAGCACAACCCATATAGAGGGTACCAATTGGAAAAATTATTCTAGTCCAGCATATAGCATTAGGGATGTTTATACTCTGTCTCACACAAAATCCACATCAAGGCAGATTCTTTATGCAGAATGAATTCTAGAAACCAAGAAAATCTGCATATATGTGGCTGTAAGATTTATATTATTACACTAGTACATCGGATAACGTTATGACTTGGTTCCACAAGTCATGACATTATCCGATTTTTAGTGTTGTCCGATGCATGCATCGATCAACACTAAAAAAAAAAAGCCCTGACTTCAGGGACAAACCACGCTGGGACAAACCGCCTGGGCTGTGTTCGAAGCCTAGCAGTGGTCGGGCTAGCTAGCCTGGGTGTTGCTAGGCTTTGTCTGCAGCCCGGGTGGGCTGTGTTTGAAGCCTAGCGGCACCCGGTCTACCTAGCCTGGGCGCTGCTAGGCTTCGAACACAGCCCGGGCGGACTGCAGAAAAAGCCTAGCGCAGCCCAGCCCGGGTTGTCACCCAAGCCAAACTGAGCTACGACTAGATCACTGGGGTGTGTGTGTGTGTGTGTGTATCGCCAATCCACCACCCCCGCAGCGATCCCTCACTGTGACTGAACTAGGGTCGGGGGAAAGACAAGCGTACGCTTGCCTTTCCCCCGACCCTAGTTCAGTCGCAGTGATCCCTCGCTGCAAGGGTGGTGGATTGGACCCAATCCACCCCCCACACCCAGTGATCCATGGCTGCGGGTGGCGGATGGATTGGGTAGATGGTTCTACCCAGTCACACACACACACCCCACAGACGATGCATTGGATGACGCTAAAGAATCATTATCCGATGCGAGTTTTTCCCCAAAAACTTGCATCGTTATCCAATTCTAGTGTTATCTGATGCAATCGTTATCCGAGGTATTAATGTAGTTGCTTCTTGTCTTTGGCCTGTGATACAGTGCTAGTTGCCATTCTCTATTTTTGCTGCAGAGCAACTACTGCTAAGGGACAGAGAGTCTATGCCAGTGGGTCCCCAGATGTTCTTGGACTAAACCTCATAGTATCTTTCACCATTGGCTGTTCTGGCCAAGATTTTGGGGAGTTATAATCCAGGCATATCTGGAGATCCACTCTTAGGAATCTCTAGTCTATACCCCTATTACCATCTTCCAGGACAGGAAGAACCACTGTTGTAATTTCACTGTATCATGGCAACAGAAAACTGCTGAACAAATTAGTCCATGGTGTAAATGTGTTGTTGTTTTTTCAGTTTGTTTTATTAGGTATATAAAACATTGCAAGTCAAAGAAAGAATTACATAAATCAATAACATTACATAACTCTAAAATATAGAAAGAGAAAGAGAAATAAAAAAAAGATAAGAGAAAAAAGATAAAAATCCACATAAGTAACAATTCTACATTGGTGTCATTAACCATAACTTATCTGTAATTATTATCTGATTTTAGTCAAAAAAATTTAAAATATCCAATTATACACTGTATCACCATATATCTACTCATAACCAATATATATTGTTCACTAACTCTATTATCCCTTTACATTTTAAGCCCACCCTTGTGATATATACATTGTCCGGGGATTTATGTTTCCTTATGCTTTCCAAAAATCGTTTTGCTCAGATGCAGGGGATATGCCTTTGTTTTTAACCATTGCGTATTCAATAAAAGGTTTCCAAATCCTCCAAAAATTGTTGCTAGTTGATTTACCCTTTCTAATATTTATTTCCCATGTGAGCTTTTCATTGAGTGCAAGATCCCACATTTCCTTGTACCAGTCCCTTCTTTTTAACTTTTCATTATTTTTCCAATTTCTCGCTATGCACTGCCTGGCCGCCGATAACATTATTGCCATCAATTCCTTATTATCTTTACTCATTTTATATTTGTCCACCTCAGTTAGTAAAACTGTATCTAACCCCAGTTCGAGCTGCATTTGCAATATCTCATTAATATCATTCTCAATTTTCCCCCAGAAATCTTTCAAAACATCACATGTCCACCACATATGTTCATATGTACCTCTAGCCTTTTTACATCTCCAACAGTTTTCACTCAAAGTTTTATACATTAAATGCAGCCTCGTCGGGGTTCTGTACCATCTCCAGATTAGTTTATAGTTATGCTCCTTCACTCTTACCGACATTGATCTCATAATTCGTCTTCTCCACATTTCCCCCCATGATTTCTCAGTAATTCTCGTGTTCAATTCCTGTTCCCAGCTATCTTTCAATGCTTGTTGAGCCTTCCCCCCCTTTGTTTATAATTTTATATATTTGACTAACTATCCCTTTGAGTCCTATATCTCCTTTTCTTAATTTGGCCAACAGTGTTTCAAATTCTGTAAGCTCCCTGTCTGAACCCATCTCTAAAAAAAATCTCTTGTTCCAGTTGTTCATCTGGAAGATTTTGAACCAGTCCAATTCTAGTTGCCGATAAAGCTCGTTTCTCCCCTCTTGGTCCCTACATGCTTTGATCCAGTCTTTCAACAGAGAGACCCCATTTTTAATAGGATATCCCTAATCCTACTGTCTATTTTCATTGGTAAACTATTGAAGTCCTCTAATTCTGTAACCATTGAGATCCCTGGAATAAGATCTTTTCTTACTTTATTCCATTCCTCTATTGTTGCTCTTATCATCTTACCCTGTATTTTGGTTTTTTTGTCCTTATCCCCACATAAAAATAATGCCTTCCCTTTCCTAGAAAACTCTTTTATTTCTAATTTTCCCCATATTGGCTCTTCTCTAAGTAACAATTTAATAATGTTTCGTATTTGAAAAGCTTTATAATACTTGCTAACATTTGGGATACCCAGTCCCCCTTCTTTTTGTGTTACATACCACAGCATCTTCGCTATTCTAGCTCCTCGTTTCCCATTACAAAATCTATTTATAGTGTTTTGATACTTTTTCAATTCTTTGTCTGTATGTTTTAATGGCAGGGCATCAAATAAAAAATTCAATTTAGGTAACAACATCATTTTACACATTGCAACCCTGCCAAACCATTATAGATTCAACTTATTATACTGTGCTATTTTCTTATCTATCTCTTTCATTTGCTTACCGTAATTCAATTCTTTAAGTTCCCCAATTTTCCTAGCAAGTATTACCCCTAAGTATCTTAATTTATGCGGGATTTGAATGTTAAATTTTTGTTTTATTTCTTCTTCCTCATTCTTACTCCCATTAACTAATATCATCTCAGATTTATCCCAGTTCACCCTTAGTCCCGTTATTTCCTCGAAGGTTTTCAAATGTTTATTGATCTTTGAAATTACTTGTACTGGTTGTTTGATCGTAATTAGTGTATCATCGGCATATAAACTTATTTTATTCCCTTCTATACCAAGTATATCTTTATCTTGCCGAATTATATTTGCCAATAATTCCATAGCCAATACAAACAGTGAAGGTGACAAAGGGCATCCCTGCCGGGTCCCAGCCTCCAATTTTATTTCCCCTGTATAGCTATCATTAAATTTCACTATCGCTGTCCCCTGTTTATATAAATTCTTAATAACTTTTTGAAATTTGTCACCAAATCCATATAGTCTAATAATCTCATGTATTGTGGCCCATTGTAAAGAGTCAAATGCTTTAAATATATCCAGGGCTAAAAAACCTACTTTGTCTTTCTGCTTTTCAGCTATATCCAATAAATCCACTACCCTTCTTGTAAGATCTGACATATACCTACCCTTTACAAACCCTGCTTGATCATCTCTTATGTATTTGGCTATGAAACTATTTAATCTTGTCACCATTATGGTAGAGAAAATCTTGGCATCTTGATTGATTAGGGATATTGGCCTATATGACTCTATTTTCTGTAAGTCCTTTCCCGGCTTAGGGATTAATGCGATAATAGATCTATTCCAAGATTCTGGTGTAGCTTCTCCCTCTAGTATCCCGTTAAATAACTTGTATAGCCTCGGAACAATCCAAGGCTTAAAGTCCTTATAGAATTCTGCAGGAAGCCCATCTTCTCCTGGTGCTTTATCCACTTTTAATTTCTTAATTACCTCCTCAATTTCTTTTTCCGATATTTGTTCCTTCATCCTATTTCTGTGTTCTTCTGTTATCAATGTTATATTATACCTTTCAAAATGTTCCTCCAATTTACCCAAATTTACCTGCTTCTTTGAATATAGATCTTTATAAAAACTTTCTATTATTTCTGCTTTCTCTTTCTTTTTATTGCATCTCTTTCCCTTTGTATCTACCAAAACTCCTACCTGACCTTTGCTCTTTTTATCCCTCGCTGCTTTTGCCAATAACTTAGAATTTTTATTACTATATTCAAAGTATTCTCTTTTTAAAAATATCAAATCTTTTTTTACCTTTTCCATATCCTGGGCTTCCAGTTCTTTCTTTATTTTCTGTATCTGTTGTAATACCCTCTGCTCTTTCCCCTTTATATATTTCCGATGTAACTGTTTCAATTGGGTTTCTAATTCCTGGGTTCTATTGATGTTCCATTTCTTTTTCCAACTACTTAATTTTATAGATTCTCCTCTAAAGATCGCTTTCATTGTATCCCATACAACTCCATAGCTGACCTCTTTGTTATCATTCCATATCCAATATTCATCCCATTTCTCCATTATTTGTTTTTTCGTGTTCTCCTCTTTATATAATTTTGCGTCATATCTCCAAATATATTTTTTCCTATCACTTTCGTCCAATTTTATGTCCATACTTATCTCAGCATGGTCTGATTCTTTAAATGTTCCTATTTTAATATCCTCTATGGTTTTCATTAAACCTTGTGTAACAAATATATAATCAATCCTTGAATACATGTCATGAACTTGAGAATAATATGTATAATCCCTTTCCTGTCCTTTAAGTTCGCTCCACACATCTTTTATATTCATTGTTTTTGCCCAATCACTCAGAATATACTTTTTACTTTTCTTTTTAGTACTTGTAGTGTCAATTTTGGAGCCTAACAAATTGAAATCCCCCCCAATAACCATATTATTTGTTCCTTCATTATTTAAGATTATTCTCATTTTTTCTAAAAATTCTTCCTGATTAACATTTGGGGCATATATATTTACCAAGGTTATCTCTTCGTCTTCAATATTTCCCTTAATTATCAAATATCTCCCCTCTGGGTCAGCTATAGATTTTGTCATACTAAAACCCAATTTTTCCGAGATAAGGGTTGCAACACCTCTCGCTTTTGATGTCCCATAAGCCATTTCATAAATATCAACTCCTCTCACTACTAATTTATTCGTATCTGCCGATTTTTGGTGAGTCTCCTGTAGAAAGACAACATCAAATTTCGATTTATTGAGCGCTATCTGCAACCTCCTCCTCTTCACGGCAGTCCCTGTTCCTTTCACATTCCATGATAACAATCTTAGATATTTAACCATCTATATTCACTAAATTCTCCCCTCTATTACATTTCTCCCCGGACGTGCTATCTCCATCCCCTACTAACACCCCAAAATAAAAAACAAATAAACGAAAAGAATATAAGTGCAAAAAAGAAATTTGTGAGTTCTTACTACTGAAGAACTCAAAGAAATGAAGTGCATAAAAAAATTACATAATAAGGTAACTACAAAAGAAAAGAAAAAAGAAAACTTACCTACTCTTCCTTTTTCTGTTACCCTCCCCACACCTTGTTTCAAGATGTCACCTCTGTCACTCAAAGAGGGGAGGGGGGGACTGGAGGAAAAAAGCATTGTGTTCTTCTAAGTGCCCCCTCCCTCCACCATTATAATTTTAGTTCTACAGAATACTCATTCAAATAACTCAGCACTTGATGTTCCTGACGCATCTGCTCCTCCCACTGCCCCCTCCACTTCCCCCTCTTTATTCAGAACCAGGCCCATTGCCCCAACTGCGTACAAATCGGTTCTCAAAGTAATCCATTCTGGACTCGCTACCTTGATCAACCCAATTTGAGTCAGGTACTCCATGACGTCTGTCCTATCATCCAGGATGTGCCATCTTTTATCATAGAAAAATCTCAGCTGTTGTGGAAATGTGTTTAATTCAACTTTTGGGGGGGGGAAATGGAATTCCTTTCCAAAAACTGGGAAGGGTGAAAGAACCTCACTAACTTCCTTTTGGGGAGAAAGGCAGGATAGAAATAAAGCTAATAAAGGCATAAATATGCATTCTTTTCAAGTGTTTTCTGTCACTTTTAGGTTGCTGAGAGAGCAGAAGCACTAGGATCAGGCTTACTCCAGAAAGGATGCAAACCTTCAACAAGTCAGTTTATTGGGGTCTTTGCACAAAATCGACCAGAGGTAAGATGTAAGACAATCAGTATCTTACTCTCATTGTGACATTTTATTGCCAACTTTAACATATACCTTTCACTATCTCCTTCCAGTGGATCATTTCTGAGCTGGCTTGCTATACCTATTCCATGGTTGTGGTTCCCCTGTACGATACATTAGGCCCTGGAGCCATACGTTATATTATCAACACAGGTAAAAAAATATTAAACAGATGTATTTGTGAGAGATTTCTTTTTCTGTTACATAAAACAACAACCCAACTGACTGTTGAAAAGAAAAATGGTTTAAGAAGCAACATTTTGTTTATTTCTTAACTGCACTTCTAGCAAAATGAGGTTCTAGAGCAGTGGTTCCCAACCTTGGGACTCCAGATGTTCTTTAACTAAAACTCTGTCAAGCCTGCAGCATTGCCTATGTTGGCTAAGATTTCTAGAAGCTGTAGTCTGAGAAAACCTGGGGATCCAAGGTTGGGAACCACTGTTTTATAATGTTACTATTTTTCTGCACTTGAATACTTTTTATGAGGATGTATGCAATGAAGGCACCACATTAGTTGTTTAAATGTTCTAGATAAATTATCTAGATAACCTTACATGAATAAGATTTGGTATTTGACATTCAGAGTGCATATGTGAATTTTTTTTTAATTTTTATTTATAGATCAACCATAGATTTGTGATGATTTTTGACATTTCAAAGTAACAAAGTAATCTACTCACAGTGCAGCGCTAGGGCAATATAGTACTTTCATTATTATTTTTACATTTTGGGGTTTTAATTAATCTTTTACAATTGTACTGACAGCACCCAGGCTTTAAATGACAGAGAATCAAACCCGGAGAAGTTTTAAAAGGTTGTGACTAGGTCACAGTCTTTTGCTACTGTGGCTCCCTTTTTATGGAATAAGTTGCCAGTGGAAATTAGATCTGCTTCCTTGCTAATGGCTTTTCGGAAACAACTAAAAACATTCCTATTCCAACAGTCATTTCTCTCATTAGCAAACTGATGACCCAACTGCAGAAATCCTCCTATTAGATTTAGTGATTTTGGAATATTTGTGTGAAAATTTGGTCTGTTGGTTTATGATACATTGGTAATGTTTATTGTTTTACTGGGATGTCATTTAAATAGGTATTTTATTCTTGTTTTTTAAATTTAATTAGTTGGTATCTTATTTAATTGTGTGATTTGTTTCTGTTATGTTTATTTAATGTTTTAAGCTGCCCAGAGAGGTGTTTGCACCAATTGGGTGGATATAAGTCAAACAAGCAAACAAACAAATAAATAAATAAACAAGTAAATAAATCTTATTTCCTTCCTCTTTTACCCCATCAGGTGTTGAGGGAAGTAAATGAATGCATCAGAAAATTTTGCTTCCTTTTCTAATAACGGTGTAACCAAAGAATAAATGGCCTTATGAGGAGAGTTGGGGGATTGGTGAGAGACAATAACTGAAACAGAGAATTTAAAATGTTAGATTAAGTATATAATGGTCTTCTTCTATGTCTAGGTCAGATGTGAAACTGCCAAAATGAAGCCATAGGAAGATACATAGCCCTAAAAAAAACATGAGGTTATTCTGATTTGCCCATCCTCTTTCTGGCTCGTCTGAGGCTCCCCCCTCCTATAATTAATTTTTAATGTTAAGGTATGCAAATTATATTTGTTTTTAGATAGTAAATGGCACAGCGGTGGGTAATATTGCTATGTTTTTAACAGTTTTTTTAATCGTTTTATATTGGTTTTAATGTTTGTAAGCTGCCCAGAGTCCATTGGACAGGGCAGTATATTAATCTATTAAATTACATTAAATCCCCAAAGCAAATAGTCACTTGCTTACTTATTCGGAACAGGTATGAATCTATTGAGATTATTATTTTTCTGTAAAGCAAAAAGTACATACCCTCTAACAAAAACCTCTCTGCTGTCAAACCTGGAGGAAAGATGGAAGGGAGGTGGGCTTGTGTTTGAATTGTGTCACAAGAGGTGTGGAGATTCAATTGCATATGTTGTAGCTGTTTTTCTCCAGCAATTGTGATGTAGAATTCCATGGCTAAAAACATTTTCTTTCAAGCAAATTGGCAGGGTTTTGTTGCTGAGCCAGTTAACCTGGAGCATGTAGTAGAAAGCAGGGCATGGGTGGTGGTGGTGGTGTCGGTGTCTCATCTTAGTTGGTCCAGCAAAAGCAGCAGGGGAGAAACTGACTGTTCTTTCTTTCTCCATCCTTCACTGGGTTCTTGTTTCTGGGGACTCCTCCTGTTCAGTCAACTCTCGTTGGGAACAGGACAGACAGGGCACCTGTCTCAAAAGTGAGGTGACCCTAATTGCTACCCACTTGCAGGAGACTTGTGCTGCAGTGATGGGATGGCAAAAATTCTACTACCACGCCATGATGTCACGGACGTCATGGGCGTGGCCAATGTCATGACGTCATGACGTTATGGCCGAAGCCGACGTCATGACGTCATGACATTGTGGGCGGGGCCAAAAATAAAAATAAATAAAAAATAAAAATAAACATACACACACACACCTCTCCCTCTCAGCCCACCCACCCAGACACAAATAATTAAATAAATAAATAAATAAATAAATAAAATAAAAACAACCACCCACCCAAAACACAAATAAACTACCCCTCGCTTACCTTTCTTGGGACCCGGCACCCCGACTGCGTCCACAGCCGCCGCCGCCGCCGGAGCTGCCTGCACCCCTGTGGCGTCCTCCTCGGGCCGGTACCTTTTTAGCCTGGCTCCAGCCACGGGCAGGGGCGGCGGGCAGCAGTGGCTCTGGCAGTGGCTCCAGCCGTGGCTGCCGAGCCTCCCTGGGCCGTCCCCATGCCGCACCGCCGCCGCCTGCAGCTTCCTCCTCCGCCAGGCGCTGCAGCCGGGCTAAAAAGGGACCGGCCCAAGGAGGAGGCCACACAGGGATGCAGCCAGCGCCCGGCGGAGGAGGAGGCATCAGCGGTGCGCCGCGCCGGGCGTCCCCAGGGCATGGGGCTTGTCGGCAGCGGACAGCCCAGGCAGCCCTCAACGTGCCGCGGGGGAGGTGCCCTCCTCAGAGGGCTGGTGCCGCCGCCGCCGCCCTGAAAGCTCAAAACAATTTATTTTTTAAAATTGGAGCTAAAATGGCTCCAATTGACTGCGCACGCGCAGAAACTCAATCTGATGCATGCGCAATGCGTCAGATTGAGTTTCTGCGCATGCACAGTCAATTGGAGCCATTTTAGCTCTGTTTTTTTTTAAAAAAAATTCTTTCGGTGAGGCGTCCGGAACCGGACGCCTCAAAAGTGGACTCCCCTCCCGGAGAACCCTCCGGAATTGGTCCTACCGGTTCCAGTGAACCGTTTGGAACCGGGGACATCCCATCACTGTTGTGCTGCCTAAAAAAAAAGGTCCTTCAGGTGATACGCTGGGAAGATGAGGAACAAATATAAAGCAGTATAATGAGAATAAGGAGGTGGATATTCAGTGGGCAGGTGAGGCTTCCTCTCTACGTGTTCTTTCTTTCAGTTAAAGAAGATTCTGTGTCTGATGAGCTGGTAAAGCAGGGATTCTCAACCTGCGGCCCATAGGCCTAATGCAGCTCATGGACCCATTTCATGTGCCCCCCCCCCGCCTCCACTACACCAGGAAGTGCCAAGTAGTGGAGGAAGGGCAAAATGGCCATCCGGCCCCCGAAGCTGTCTGAAGGAGTGTGACCCAGACTCCAGATTAAAAAGGGTGAGAACTCCTGTGGTAGAGGATTTACAACAGTACTGTGGCAGGTCAAGAAGTGTGATGGTAAAGGTGCTCAGAAGTACACCTGCAAGTGTTCAGTGGAACTTGCTTCCAATGAGATACTTAGGGCTACAGCTCTTTTACCCTGCTACCTCACTCATGAAGTGTTTCCTTTATTTAGATTCTTCCACATGCCCCACTTTCTTTAATCTCCCTTCTGCCATTTGGGAGCTTAGACTGTGGTATCTTATGAAATTATTACTAAATGGACAATTCTGAAAATACAATATTCCTCTCGCCAGAAGAGAAGCTAGAAGAAGTGTAATATTTCCAATCGAATGTTTCTCTATTGCGGTGGCTTAGTGGTTAAGATGCTGAGATACCTCCCATCTTCTCCTGGCAGCCCTTCAGACCCTTTTTTGAGCACCCTACTCATTCTCCAACTCTTCCTCTCCCTCATTAGCATCTTTTTGCTCCTCAAACAACCCCTCAACTCATTCTTCCTCTCTCACCACCACTGCAAGGCTCTATTAAACACTTCTGTCTCCTCATCTTTTCCACCTTCTTGAACTTTCTCTCCTTCATGGGTTCTCCTACCTGCCGCTTCTTGCCCTTCTTCTCATTCTTCTACCTCTTACAGCAGGAAAGCCCCAGCCCCCTCTTTGAGTCTTCTGTACTCCAGACTGAAAGAGAGCTATTTGTGAGGAACTCCTGATCAAGACTCATGAAGAGTGATTCCTTTCTATGATCTGTTAAACAGTTGAAGATGAGAGGTCTCATGCCAGTGAACACAGCTTTGCCTATAACTTTCCAACATCAGGATTCAGGTCCGGATATAGTACTGAGACTGCATTGGTCACACTGTTGGATGATCTCTGGTGTGAGCGGGATGGAGGGAATCCATACGTCCTTGTTCTTCTTGATCTTTCAGCAGCTTTTGATACCATCAACCATGGTATCCTTGAGGATCCAGTGCCCTGGATCCTTGGGGATCCAAGGCACTGTGTGGTCCTGGTTTTTCTCATTTCTGATGGTCTAGCCCTAGGCTCCTACAATATGGGGTGCCACAGGCCTGAGGGCTCTCGCCTCTCCTGATTAACATTTACATAAAACCACTGGGGGAGATCATCTGTTCCCACAGGGTGAAGTATCATCAATATGCAGATGATACTCAGTTGTAAACCTCATCCCATGGTAACCCAGGTGATGCAGTGGAAGTCCTATCCAAGTGTCTGAAGGCTGTAGGAGTCTGGATGGGGGACAATGGGCTACAACTGAATCCTGGCAAGACTGAGTGGCTGTGGGTTAGGGCCCCCACATTATCACGGGAACTACCATCTTTGGTTCTGGATGGGGATTTTCTGCCTCAGACAGACCAGGTGCGTAATCTGGGTGTCCTCCTGGACTCACAACTCCTGCTCAATGAGGAGGTGGCAGTTGTGGCCAGGAGGGCTTTCGCACAACTTCATGTCATTTGCCAGTTACAGCCGCTCCTGGACTGGGATTCCTTACTTATGGTCACTCATGCACTGGTCACCTCCAGACTGGATTATTGTAATGCACTCTACATGCGGATGCCCTTGATGTCCATTCGGAGGCTTCATCTAGTTCAAAATATGGCTGCCTGCATAGTAATAGGGTGTGGGTGTTATGCCCATGCCTCACCCCTACTGTGGGAGCTGCATTGGCTACCGGTGTGCCTCTGGGTACAATTCAAGGTGCTGGTGATTACCTTTAAACCCTACATGGTAGTGGACCAGGGTACTTAAGAGATCACATCACCCGGAGGACATCTGCCCGTCCCACTAGAGCAGACTGGAGGGGCTCCCTGATATGTCTGCTCTGGCCCTGTGGAACCTCCTGCCAACTGAGCTTTGTCTCCAGGCAGAGCTTTTATCCTTTTGTAAAAACCTCAAAACCTGGCTGGCACAACGGGTGGGAGGTGGCTGGGGAGATAGTAGCCACTCTTGGCTGGCTTGTAGAAATGTCTCCCGGGCTTCTAGCATTTAGTTTTCAGTGTTTAGTGTTAGCTTTAATGTTGGTTTTAGAAATCTGATGGTGCGGCACTGGGGAGGGCTTTTTAAACTTCAAACAATTTAATATTTTAATGTTTTTAGCTTAATGTTATTGTAGAATTTTAACTGCCATGTCTATATGTGTAAGCTGTCCGGAGTCAGCTTGCTGAGGGAGTGGCAGTAGAAATATGATTAAAATAAATAAATAAATAAATATTTCAAATTATACACTAGTACCTTGGATAATGATGAGACTTGGTTCCACAGGTCTCGTCGTTATCCGGTTTTTAACGTTGTGCGATGCATTGATCGCACAACGTTAGAAAAAAGCCCTGTTTCCCTGGAGGCTGCAGAAAGCCAGAACGTCGGGATTTGAATCCTGATGTTTTGGCTTGCTGCAGCTTCCAGAGAAGTGGGGGAACTTTGAAAATAGTTTGGATCGGATCCCCCGACCTCCCTGGTGCTGGCAAGGAGATCAGAGAGCCCAAAATGGGTAAAAAAAGGTCCATGTTTTTACCCATTTTGGGTTCCCTGACACCCTGCTGGCTCCAGGGAGGTCAGGGGACCCGATCCAAGCTGTTTCTGGGCTTTTTCCACCTCCCTGGCCAGTGCAACAAGCCAAAACGTCAGGGTTCGAACCCTGACCTTTTGGCTTGCTCCACTGGCCGGGAACATTGGGGACCTTTTTTTACCCATTTCAGGCTCTCTGATTCCCCTGCCTGCTCCAGGGAGATCAGAGGACCCGATCTACAGCTGCAGGGTGGCTGGGGAAGCTGACAGGGACTCCCCATCAGCTTCCCTAGCCACCCGCCCATGCCTCTGCAGCTGTGGGGTTGCTGGGGAAGCCGACGGGGGAGCCCCCCATCAGCTTTCCAGCCACCCCAACCCTGCCTCCACAGTTTCAGGGTGGCTGGGAAGCTGAACGGAGAACCCCGTTCAGCTTTCCAGCCACCCTGCTGCTACAAAACGACTGAATCAGATAATGCTAACAGATGGTTATCCGATTTTAGAGTTATCCGATGCAGTCATTATCTGAGGTATTACTGTACTCTGTAAAATGACTGAATAGTGGGGGTGTTTTTCTCTTGCTGAAATACACATAGGTCTTTTGGTGTACCGTATATACATGATTATAAGCCAACCCGAATATAAGATGAGGTACCTAATTTTGACCTGAAAACCCAGGAAAATAGATTGACCTGAGTATAAGATAAGGGTGGGAAATGCAGCAGCTGCTAGTGAGTTTCAATAATCAAAATACATGAAAATAAGATAAAATTAATTAAATTATTGGTGCATCTCAATCTAGCATGGTCTTCGGACCCTTGTGGTCACTGACCCAAGTATAAGCCGAATCCCCTTTTGGGGGCTTATTTTTGGGGCTAAAAATCTCGGCTTATACTCGAGTATATACGATATTTGTGTCTAGTCTGGTTTGTGTGATTCTTTTGGAGAAAAAGATATAGGGTAATTTTTTTTATATTTGTGTGATCTGGAATGTAATGCTTTTGGGATATAATGCTCTTGGGATATACATAGATACAAGATATTTTTAGAAGGATAATTCTTTTGGAACAGGTAGTTCTTTTGTTATTTCTTTGTATTTCTCTGGAGTGAATAGTTCGGGAGTGGGGTGAAAGGTGGTTTTGTGGCTCCTTGAACAAGGTGATTTGACTCTAGCTATCATCAGCTTCATTCACTGCATATGGGTCTGCTTACCATTAGCTGTGTTGCTTCTATTCAGCCAATGGGACTAGTTCCCACTGTATATTGTATCTCTGTATAATTGTCACACAAATGTGTTCTACAGTTTTAGGAAATGAATTCAATTGGTAATTCATCTGATAATTCTCAGAATATTGTTTGTTTGTTTTAGCTGACATATCTATAGTGGTTTGTGATAAACCTGAAAAGGCCAAAATCTTGTTAGAAAATGTAGAGAAAAAAGAAACCCCAGGCTTGAAGTTCATTATTTTGATGGACTCTTTCGAGAAGGATCTTCAAGAAAGAGGACAGAAGTGTGGAGTTCATATCCAAGCTATGAAGGATGTAGAGGTGAGATTCTCTTGTATCACTTTCTTTTTAACTTATGTTAAGCAGTGTTTGAAAAAAGTTTATACTATTGATATATTCATATCCTGTATGTGCAGTATATCTTTTTATTGTTATATTCTTCTTCCCCCCACCACCACCACCACACACACACACACACACACACAGAGGACAAACCAACACTAGCAACAGTGTCATAAAATACAGTTTATTGGCTGAAACCTTAAAGATTCCAAAAATAACAAAAAGAGCTCTCATGGCTCAGTGGTTAAGCTGAAGTACTGTAGCCAAAACTCTGCTCACTATCTGAGTTTAATCTCAATGGGCTCAAAGTTGACTTAGCCTTCTATCTTTCTGAGGTTGATAAATGAGTATCCCACTTATTCAGGGCAAAAATTCAAATTACCTTGAGAACTGCATTATAGGGTGGTAAATAAGTGCAGTCGTTTTTTTTAATTTTCAATGCAAAAACTGACTTAAAATGTTTTTAAATTTGTCCTTGTTTTATATTGCAACATGATATAAGCAGAGAAAAGGGACAAGAAAAATATCTGCAGAGCAAGAGATCTACAATGTCTGTGACAAGAAAAACTAACAAAAAGGTGTTAAATGGTTATCTCTTTTATTCAATTCATTCAGGACTGTGGTCGAGAATGCCGGCGTGCCCCTGTTGTGAGTATAAGCTGCTTTTTCCTTCTTCCTTAGTGACCAGTGATGGGATGTCCCCGGTTCCAGACGGTTCCCTGGAACCGGTAGGACCAATTCCGGAGGGTTTTCCGGGAGGGGAGTCCACTTTTGGGGCGTCTGGTTCCGGACGCCTCACCGAAAGAAATTTTTTTTAAAAAAATTGGAGCGAAAATGGCTCCAATTGACTGCGCATGCGCAGAAACTCAATCTGATGCATTGCGCATGCGTCAGATTGAGTTTCTGCGCATGCACAGTCAATTGGAGCCATTTTCGCTCCAATTTTTTTAAAAAAATTGTTTAAAGTTTTCAGGACGGCGGCGACAGCGGCGGCACCAGCCCTCTGAGAAGGGCACCTCCCCCGCGGCACGTTGAGGGCTGCCTGGCCCATCCGCTGCCGACAAGCCCCATGCCCTGGGGACGCCCGGCGCGGCGCACCGCTGATGCCTCCTCCTCCGCCGGCTGCCAGCCTGTGGGCTGGGTGCCTGCAACCGCCGTCCGCCGCTGCCGGAGCTGCCGTTGGCTGCATTCCTGTGGCCTCCTCCTTGGGCCGGTCCCTTTTTAGCCCGGTGGCGGTGCGGCATGGGGATGGCCCAGGGAGGCTCACCAGCCGCAGCTGGAGCCACCGCCAGAGCCACTGCTGCCTGCCGCCCCTGGCCATGGCCGGAGCCGGGCTAAAAAGGTACCGGCCCGAGGAGAAGGCCACAGGGGTGCAGGCAGCTCCGGCGGCGGCGGCGGCGGCGGCTGTGGACGCAGTCGGGGTGCTGGGTCCCAAGAAAGGTAAGCGAGGGGTAATTTATTTGTGTTTTGGGTGGGTGGTTGTTTTTATTTATTTATTTATTTATTTATTTATTTGTGTCTGGGTGGGTGGGCTGAGAGGGAGGGGTGTGTGTGTGTGTGTTTATTTTTATTTTTATTTATTTTTATTTTTGGCCCCGCCCACAACGTCATGACGTCGGCTTCGGCCATGACGTCATGATGTCATGACATTGGCCACGCCCATGACGTCCGTGACATCATGGCATGGTAGTAGAATTTTTGTCATCCCATCACTGTTAGTGACCATAAAGAATCCACCCTTAACTTCTGTGAGTCTTATTGAAAGTAATAAGCACTGCACACAATCCAATTTGTGTCTTTGTGTATGTGCCATTTCTTCTAATGGAAGTTAATGATGCAGGAAATTGCGGATTGTTCTCATATGGAAAATTTGCACATTTAAATATTTCCCAGTACAAATTTCTGATGAATGGAATAGTTGACTATCATTAGAGATATAAAAAGTCATATGTTTTGGGTAGGTTTCCTCCCTGCCTCTTTTGAAATACTGTACTGTAATTTAGCCAAGGTGTGAAGGAGTCAAAGTGCGAACAGGTTGGAGGAAGGTGTACAAAGAGAGATTTAGTAGGGTGTGGCAATTGATAAACCCAAAGTTAGGTAAAGTTGATATGATTTTGATCTTATGTCTGATGTTGAACTAAGACATGAAGACAACTTCAAATAGGACCTCTGCAAAATTCTGAACAGCTACAAGGTAGTTTTAAGTCTTGAGCTTAATTTTACTGTAGATACCATCAACTAAACTCACAGTACTAAGTATTTTTTAAAAGAACCATGTTAGTCTGTGTTTCAAGCATATCAGAGAATAAACAAAAACAAAAATGCTGTAGCACTTTGAACACTGTATATTTTAATGTTAGCTTACACAGAAGTGGACTTGATTCATGAAAGCTAACAGTCTTCAAAGTGCCACCATGGTTTTTTTGTTTATCTCTGAAGTACTGAGTACTGTATATACTCGAGTATAAGCCTAGTTTTTTAGTCCCAAAAATGAACCTCAAAATGGGAAATGGCTTATACTTGGATCAATGACCACAAGGGTCCCAAGACTGTGTCGGATTGAGATGCGCCAAAAAATTAATTAATTTTACTATATTTTCATGTATTTTGATTATTGAATCTTACTAGCTGCTGCTGCATTTCCCATATTCTGCTTATATTTGGGTTAATCTATTTTCCTGGGTTTTCAGATCAAAATTAGGTACCTCAGCTTATATTCAGGTTGGCTTATACTCGAGTATGTATGGTAAGCATACGTATTCAGAGGCCGAAGTAAATAAATGTATGATAACATTTGAAAACATCTCCATGATAAAACAGTGTAATCTGCTTATACAGTACAGTAATACCTTGGATAACGCTAAGACTTGGTTCCACAAGTCTTGGTGTTATCCGATTTTTAGTGTTATCCGATGCATGTTAAAATCCTATGGGATGGATCGGATAACTTTAAAGCTCCATAGAGATACATTGTAACTGCACAGGCATTAGCGGTTGTTATTCGATCCATCCCATAGGACCTTAACGTTATTCGATCCAATTCTCCTCCCCAGGTTACTTAACGTTATGCGATTTTAGTGTTATCCGAGGTAAACGTTATCCAAGATATTACTGTACTTGGAGCAAAGCCTTATGGGGAAAGGAAGACTCAACATTAGAGAAGGCAAAATATTTTTAGAATGTGATATAATCTCTTGCAATGCTGAATCTGTGAGAAAATAAAATGCACAGAAGATGTTAATTTTTCTTATGATCTTTTTAGCCACCTCAACCAGAAGATCTATCAATTGTATGTTTTACTAGTGGCACTACAGGTAAGCATTATCACTTTTGTGACAGTTTCCCCTGACTTTAATGAGGTGATGGTGCAAGAAATACTGTTTAACGTCCTATTAAAACACTAGGTAAATAGATATCAGATGTAAATAGAAGTTAGAATGTGTACATTTGATTTTTAAATGTGTGTGTGTATGTGTGCAGTTTGATAAGATAAAAAGAAGATAGTATATATTGATTCAATGGTGTATGCATGTGTAATTATATGCTATCTTTTTATACTTCAACCTGAGGTTCCATAGAACATGGCAGAACATCAGACAGAAAAGTACCACCATGGTGTCTTCTTTAGGCAGTTTTGGTGATTTACATTAATAGCCATTCCTCCCACCCCAAAAGAGAGAGCGCTTATTGTGAGTGTACATACTTCCATGCATATTAGCTGATCAAGAGGCAGTTACTGAGAGAGACCAGGGTTGCTGGTCTTCTTGCATCCATACTGCTATGTCAAAAATACAAAATTTTCATCAAATGAAAAAACTTGCTTGTGACCTGATGTCCAATCAACTGTGAGGCTTGGTACCATAAAATAGTCTCCTCCTATATTTTCTCCATTCTTTTTATGTCCTCCCAACATTCTCAATCTGACTTCAGAGAGGAATTTCTGTACCACCAAGGGAAGCATCCCATGAACCCAAGGAATTGACTTTCTAACAATGCTCTGATTTTATGTACATCTCGACCACACTGCATGGTTTAGATATTTAGTAACAGAAATTCTATTGAACCACCAGCATTTGCAATGGGGTATAATTTTGTTGTCAGTAATATGGTTTGTGTTTCCTAAGTTTCTACTCTATTTCCCAAAAGGAAGTCTTAAGTAGCTTTGAGTCTCTCTCTCTCTCTCTCTCAAACACACACACATAAACAAGTATACATTTGTTCTTTCATTTTCCAGGGAATCCTAAAGGAGCAATGCTGACACATGGAAATGTGGTTGCGGATTTTTCAGGTTTTTTGAAAGTGACTGAGGTAAATATTGTACTTATTCCATTTTTTTCAGCTAGCAAAAGTGGGAAACAGGATGAACTATATAAATTATTTTCACATGGAAACATCTACAGGGTCTGAAAGTATCTTGTCAAAGGACTAGTCTTGCCCCTAGAGTGCTTCTGCCGAATAGAGAAGCTGCCAGTTAAACTGAAATAATTCAACATCCTTAACTTGTGACAGCCAGCAATATTTATCACACCCAGAAAGTATCTCAGAATGCTTGTTTACTGCCTTATTTTTAAAAAGACAACCCAGCCTCAAAAGAATGCCAAAATGAATTTCCATTGGTTTTATTGGGCCTGCTGTAATCACAACCAAGTCTGGAATCTCTTCAGTGTTATAACCAATTTTTGAAAGAAAAAAGCAAATCAGGACTGCGACAACAGGCTCTTAAGTGTTTAGGTCTTCATCTTCAAAACCAGGCAATAAATGCCATTATTGAAAATGAGTTGGAGAACTTCCAAAGTTACTATTCCTATCACATTGGCTAAAATTCACTAGTAAGTCACAGTTACATCAGGCCCATTTAAATCAATGAAACATTTGGTGACACTGACTCACCAAATCCTTGCTGATTCAGTGGGCCTACTCTACTGTTTTATTGTGTGAAGCAAAAGGATTTAGGACTTTGAATCCATAAGCTACTCATCCAGTGATGATATCCCCCCCCCCATTTTTCCTCTGTTTGACTTAAAATGGTTATATATAAATTAATTTCCTGAATTGGTATCTGCCTTATTTTAAACAAAAAATAAACACAGTAATGTCCAGTATTGGTTTATTTGATGAATTCGCAGTTCTTCCTATTACAATTACAACACTTCTTAAATAACTGAGTTTTGCTTTTTGTAAACACGTCTTGTTTGTTATCACCGAATATATGAGTTATTACCAACAGATACATCACAATAGGTATAGACCCATTTAAGACATGTAAAAGCAAAATGTAACTGTCAAGAACCGATAATTTGTTCTCTTCATTGTTTCTCTTGGTTTAGTACTGACTTGATTTAATTTCTTTAGAACAGTGTTTCCCAACCTTTGGTTTTTGGACTTCAATTCCCAGAAACCTAATTCAATTTCCTAAAGCATTGATCAGCCAATCTACTAACTTAGGCTTCTGGGAATTGAAGTCCCCCTGTGGGGCATGGGAACCACTGCTTTAGAAGCTTCAGTATAGAATCACATCTTACTAGTATAAATAATTAATAGCTCGCCATCAAATCAATTCTAGTTTATAGCAATAATTTCCATGAATTCCCAGGTATACTCAGTACACAAGCTTACCATTCCCTTCTTCTCAGGCTGCTCTGGGACTGCACATCTTACCTGAGAACTTCTCCAACAAGCTCGATGGGATATCAAATTCCTCACTTCTTGGGGTGCTGCACTGCACTGAACTATCTAATCAGCTTTTCTAGTACAACTAAGACTAAATTATCAGACTTATTATTAATCTAAAAATGTCAAGAGATTGTTGACCATTTGCTTTATCCATTCTTAATTACACTGAGAAAGGATTGGATCATTATTGAACATTTCATACAAGGAAGAAAATGCTCAGTCTCTTTTGTTTCTGGATCATTCAGAGGAAAATGGTTTTATAGTTCTATAAACTATTAATGTGGAGTAGATTTTATATGTGTTCTTGTGACCACTATATTTTTAGCTATTTCAATATCATCATCAAGTTACTTTAACAATTGAAAAAACCCACTCTTTAAATATTTTATTTTCTTGTGCCATATTTGAGCACACATACTCTTAGGAACTTAGCATTTTATGATAGCTTTGTTCTACAGTAATTATCTTTGAAACTGTCTAGGTAGCCCAGTGAGTTAGGTTCTGACTGCAGAGGTAGGGAGTTCAGTTTACCCTAGAGCCAGTGCTGCACAATCCCAAACACCCACCCCCCAAGGGATTGGTAAATTACTTCTGAATACTCTCTACCAACACACACACACCCCAACACCGCACTGAAAGAGGCCACCATACTTGATGGCACAATTATCTTCAAGTGTTCTCATTTCCTTTCTCTGAATGCATTTTGAACAAAAGAGGAAGACTAGGGAAGTATATGTCTAAAACACCTTGTGATCAGGGAAGCAAATATGCTAATGATTAACTTAGACTAGAGGGCACAAAATGTAAAATAAATACCTAAACAAATACATAAGCCTTAGCTGACCTCTGCAACTGCAATATTTTATAAAAATGTCCATCATTTTCTCTAGAAGGATTGCTATATCTTTAACAACCTGATAAGCAGAGTGTAGCTAAATCAGACTTACTAGCTGAAATCCAGCTGCACAGGTACACAAATCCTTTTGTGCAGTTAGGCATGACTTGGTAAACAACAGATAATGCCTATAGAGATTTCTTAACTCATGCCAATTTGCATCTAAACTATATGCTTTTTGCATAACTGTGCAGCAGGATTTCAGCCATTGTATCCCATTCTCTGTTGTACTCTGTTTAGGGGCTGTTTCCTCAACCCTACCTGGATATGCCAAGAAGAGAATCTAGAATCCTGTGCATGCAAAGTATGTATTTTGTCATGAAGCTGTGGTCCTTCTTAACCTGACAGCAGGAGATGATCAAAAAACTCATACTAAGGAAAAAGAAATAAGGAAACCTTATAGTCTAATCCTGTCATGTGGCTATTCAGCTAATGCTGAAATGGACGTTGGAAAGCAAGGCTAAACCATTTGCCACTTATAATGCGTAAAAGGGAAGGGTTAGAGCTCAGTGATCGACCACACACTTTGCATGCCAAAAGTGTGACATTTTATCCTTGGCATCTCCAAGTAAGATTAAGGAGATTCCTGTCTGAGACTCTGGAGGCCGCATTTTCCAGTCGATGCCAAACAACCTCTTGTTTTATTATAAGGCGATTCTGCATGCCCCTTGCCCTTGGTGTTTGTATATGGAAACATGATTAAGTTGCTTATTAATTGGGCACCCCTGATGGAAATGTTTTGAGATGAAGAGACATGCCTTACTTTGGAATGCCTCAGAACAATAGAAATGTCAAGGAGAGACCACACACAATGCTCTTTGGGCTGGAGATTTCTGGTTGCCACCCAGGTATTTTGATGAAAGGGCATATCCAAACTTTCAGAAGATGCATGCCCTCACCTGTGTAGTGGAGGAGAGCTCTCTCTGCAAACCCACCCTTGTGTCACTACTCACCATTCCTGCTAACATAGACCCATCAGTATTGTGGCCTAACACGCATTATTTCAAACACTGTTCTCTTTTTCTCGCTTAATAATCTTTTACCCCTTTTGCTCCTCTTGGTGCCATGTTTCTTTTTTTATTGTTTTATGACTTTCTTGTTGTGTCTTCCTGTCAGTGTTTCTTTCCTTTCTGTCTCCCATGCCCTTCATCTGCAGAAAGTGATCTTTCCGAGACAGGACGATGTGCTCATCTCCTTCCTGCCTTTGGCTCACATGTTTGAAAGAGTGATACAGGTAAGAAACCTGTTGAGACTGACCTGGGCCTTGCGGGGCTCCTTGTTGTGTTTTTTTTTCCAGAGTCAGTGGTCTCCTACATTTGAGGATGTACACATTTCCTATTTGCCCTTAGCACACATGTTTGAGAGAATGGTACAGGTAAGGTTGTAGTGTCAGTGGAGGTTCATTTTCCTCCCCTGACCAATAAATACATCTATGACTAAACGGCGGGATGCTTCAAATGGTATGCCAGATCATAGTTTAGTATTTTAAAACAAGCAAAGCCTCATGCAGGGTTCATATCCACCATCTCCTAACATTACAGTGAGGAGCTGGAAAGACCATGTTTCAGATTAAACATGTTTCAGATTAAACATTGCTTGCCACCTTGAGGCGATTTCTTAAATGTTGTATCTGGTATTTCAAGAGTGCCCAGAATATATGCTTCTGTTGCTTCCCAATAGTTAAACATAGGAGACCAACCATATAGATCAGTAGTTCCCAACCTTTTTTGGCCATGCCCCACCTAAGCATCTCAAAAATCCTGATCCCCCTCCCACCCTGTAATATATAATCTTTATTCTTGAAAAAGTGAACTATTCATGTGGAGGAAGCCTTAAAGGCCATTACCTGGTCTAACTCATTACTTGGTATTGCCCCCCTTAAAAATCAAATTGCTCTCCTGTGGGGCATGTGCCCCACATTGGGAACCATGGATGTAGATTAACTTGTAAATAGTGATAACACAGCAAGGAAGGGGCTGCGGTGGCTCAGTGGTTAAAAAGCTCATCTTGTTAGCTGGAATACTGGCAATTCAAGACCCGGGTACTGCATGATGGATTGAGTGTCCGTCTCTGTCCCATTTCTTGGGGACAAAAAAGGAGCATCATTTGGGCATCCACTGAGCAGAGTTTCTCCAGCAAAAATCCTTTCAACCCAGAATAATTTCTGACATGAAATTATTATACAAAGCATGGAATGTTGCTGAATTGCAGCTTTTGTGGTGCATCATATTTACTGTGTTGACTAGAATAAATGGGAATTGCAGTTCAGCTCCTGGAGAGCCATATATTTCCCCAGCTCTATGATAAAGCATATTAAACTGAAAATAGCAATTAGGTGTATCTATCTATATATATATATTATAAGTATACTGGACTTATAAGGTATTTCACTCTTGAGTGGCAATGGCTTTAACTCTTGTGGGCATGCACATGAATGAATGTATCTATAATGGTAGGGATGGAATGATATAGACTGGTGATGGCCAACCTTGGCACTCCAGGTGTTCATGAATGTCAATTTAGAAAAATGTATTAATTTTTTTGTGCTGTGTTGTTTTGCTGATTGTAAGCTGCCCTGAGTCGCCATGGCAAGTGGGCAGTGATATAAATCCAAATAAATAAATAAATAAATTCACAGAAGACCAAGTCAGCACTCCTGCTTCTGGAAATCAGGGCTTCTGGAAATTGAAGTTCAAGAATACCTGGAATGCCAAGGTTGGCCGTCACTGATATAGACAATGGCATTCTATACAGTCATTGAGGCCTTTTTTGAGGGAAAGGTTCATGATAATAGTAATTGCTGTCAATTGTGTTCAGAAATCTTTTGATCCTCAAACATGGTGTTGCTCCTGCAAATATATACTTGAAGGAGAAAGAATTCCTTTGTGTAAACAGATCAATAGGGTTGCCCAAATCAAAGAGAGCTATTCATTAACACCCAAATCTTTAGAAGGAGGCATCCTTTAACAGATACACAGGGAAATGTTGCATTGATGTAGCTAAACTAAGGAATTTAATTTAATTTAATTTAATTTAATTTTAATTTCACATTTATATGCCACCCAATCAGGAAACCTGACTCCGGGTGGCTCACATGATCATTGAACAATATACATAGAAAATATGCACAGTAAATTAAGAAATATACATTAAACAATAAACAGTAAATACAAGATCAATAAATACAAGTCATATAATATACAAAATTCAATCAACAGTACAGCATATAATAATGTACCACACGATACCCTACTATAATGGCCTCTCCACCATGGCCACAGACAAGTTCAAGCCCGGAGATGGGTGGGGCCCAAGAGCACCGGCAAGTGGGGTGGTCCGGTCGCCCATCGCTGGAGGGCCTCCTCACCCCAGCTGCAGCCAACATGCGGAGGCAGTGAAGGTGGCGATGGCGAGTCCTCCAAGTGGGCACTGGGTGGGGGGATGCTTCTCTGGCCCCGGGAGGATGGGGCTAGCTGGGCAGTGGTCTCTGGCCACCTGGCGCAGTCTGTGGCTTTTCAAACCAGCCCCAGGAAGGTGGAGCCCTAGGCCAGCTGGGTGGTGGTCTCTGGCCACCCAGTGAAGTTTGCAGCTTTTTAAGCCGGCCCCAGGAAGGTGGGGCCCAAGGCCAGTTGGACGGTGGTCTCTGGCCGCCCGGTGCAGGCCGTGGTTTTTCAATCTAATCTAGTCTAATTTCAATCTAATCTAATCTAATTTCTTTGCCCTCCCTGCCACAGTCTGTAGTGTATTGCCATGGGGGCCGAATTGGCTTCTTCCAAGGAGACATTCGGCTGCTGTCTGATGATATGAAAGCATTGCATCCAACCATCTTTCCTGTTGTGCCAAGATTGCTTAACAGAATGTATGACAAGGTAATCTTAATATTCATATTAGTGATTTGTTTTAAGCCACTGATAAACTATGCTCTTTCTCTTGGGCTTCCCTAGGCAAGAATCAGGCTTGGCATATTGTGTATGCTGTATCTGTTCTGCTCCCCTGCTCTGTTTTAGTGCTTCAGCAATGAGTCCAGAAATTTGTGATGTGAGAAAGGGGAAAGGAAGCCTTCAGAGCAGGAGTTCTCAACCTTTTAAAGCCGGGGTCCGGGTCATGTTTCCTGAGGCAGCACCGGGGGCCGGATGACCATTTTGCCCTTCCTACACCACATGACACTTCCTGGTGTGGTTGAGGTGGTGGTGGACCACATGAAAAGTTCCGTGGACCGCAGGTTGAGAATCTCTGCTTCAGAGCTTGGAAGCTTTCCTTTTTTTTAACAGCACCTCCTAGGATCTGCCTTCCAGCATGGCCAGTAGGGGAATTCTGGGAGTTACAACATTTTTAAGTTTGTCTCCCTGTCCTTGTGCTTTGCAAAACACTTCTACTCCTCCCAAAGATGCTAGTCTGAACATGTCATGTAGAGAGTTATTAAGATTGCCTATGGAATGCCATGGGCAGACTTGAATCCTTATCCTGTGTATTCCCAGTTTTAAAATCCTGCCTTTTACCATGCTGAATTTCCAAGACTCAGATAGTGCATTATTTCTATGAGGGGTAAATGCACTAATGAAGGTTATCGCCACCCTCCTCCTTCGTTCCTCACCTTAGTGGCACTCCCTTAGCTTTTAATCCAGGGCCCAATGGGATGTGAGCAGGTGGAGAGGGCGAGGAACCAAGTGCTACCTATATTTGGGACAGTTAGGCCTTGCATCGAGGTCCTCCCCAGACTGCTGAATATTTGTTTTTTACTCCCACATTAACCCTGAGACAATATCTCCACTCTGAGCCGCTTCTTCCTGTGATCCCCCTCCTCCTGGGCGAGCTTGCAAGGATTTATGATGGGAGTATCACAAGTTTGTAGAGAATATTATCTCAACATTTGAACCAACAGTCCAGTTCACAAAACAAAACATCTGTTTGTCTTTCATGGAAGCGAAACCATAGCTGGCTCCTCTCTTCCTTTTATTGTACTGATAAGAAGCAAAACAGAATCCAAAACATAGCTAAACTTAAGCTAATAGTCTAAGAAAACACTTCTAAAATAATATATCTCATTTTTGGGTTCCTGACTCTAATTCTACTCTAACATGCATACTGAAACTTAAAATAAGAAAACGCGCAGAATCTTAATCTGGTGTCTGATGGAAATTCGGCTAAGTGTCAGCCTGGTGAGATTTCTTCTCTCTCCCAGCTGCGGCCTAACTTCTGCTCCATGGTCAAAGTCCCATCTCTCAATCCTCTCCTGATGTTATCTCCAAATACTGTATACAGGACTTCACCTTCTTTTAAGAAACACCTCTCTACTGAACAAATTCAGGGGGTAGTTTTAGTTTCGGATGAATATTAACTTGTTTTGGCATTGTTTTGGCATTTGCTTATATCAGTAATGAATTTTGTTTCTCTTCCTTATCATTCATGTAATCTCGTTTTTCCCCTCCTGCTGCTCGATTTTAAAAAGATTTTCAGCCAAGCAGACACCACACTGAAACGTTGGCTTCTAGAATTTGCTGCCAGGCGTAAAAAAGCAGAAGTTCGAAGTGGTATCATTAGAAACGACAGTCTGTGGGATAAACTCTTCTTTAACAAAATACAGGTAAGGATTGGGGGGAAGAAACAATAGCAATACCAATTACACTTATATACCACCCCATAATACTTCGTGCACTCTCTGGGCAATTCACACTCTAATTAACATTTTTTGCCTCCAATATGCTGGCTACTCATTTTACTGACTTCTGAAGGATGAAAGACTGAGTCAATCTTGAGCTCTACCCTAACTTACAATGTCAGCAGTTAGTTGGCTGCAGTACAGCAGTTTAACCGTTGTGCCAACAGGGTACTCGCTTGTCAACAAATAATACAGGATTTAGGAGAGTTCTGGACATTTGATACCAGTTGGGGGATGTCTTGGCTGATTTCTGGAGCAAGCTCTTTTCTTTAGGAGTAACCTTTGAAAGCAGCATTTAAAGAAGTGATCCCCAAATGTGGGTGCCTCAGTGTTGCTGCACCACAGTTTGTAGACTTCTTGAACTGTGGGGATGTGGGTTGTGGCACCTGGAAGTTGACACCCAGTGATGTCTGTTCACTGAATTTTGGGAAATATTTTTTTAATGGCTGCTCCCTGGGGTAGGGGAAGAGACTGCAAGAGGGATGAGTTATTGTCCCCAACATCTGTTTAAATTTTAGTCATAGCCATATAAAGATTGGAAGGTTGCCAGTAGTCCCCGTCTTTCAAGTGAACATTACCACATTCATGGAACTAATTTGTAGGCATGAAACCTGGTTTGGCTCTGCAGCATACAATGATCTGCTACAGGCAAAACCATGGCATGAACTGAAACAGAGGTACAGTAAAACCTCAGATAACACTAAAACCTGGTTCCACAAGTCTTGGTGTTATACGATTTTTAGTGTTATCCGATGCATGTTAAAATCCTATGGGATCCATAGAGATACATTGTAACCACACAGGCTTTAGCGGTTGTTATCTGATGCATCCCATAGGATCTTAATGTTATCCGATGCAATTCTTCCCCCCAGATTGCTTAATGTTATGCGATTTTAGTGTTATTCAATACTAATGTTATCTGAGGTATTACTGTACTTTTAAAAAAATATCCTGGAGGAAGACTAAAGTGTTGACTGTAGCTGGATGGTTTAAACCTGCTTCAGGCAACAAAAGTTCTTAGATAATTACTACAAGCCCAGTGAACTTTGCAGTGCAGGGTTATTCATTTGTCATGGCAGACCAACAACTCTCTTACGATACATTAGAATTACTTGCTCTTTTATCTTTCTGGAAATGTTTATTTCCACTCCTGACTGGAACAGCATCTCACTGATTTACATGGAGTGTTTTGCATAGAAGAATGCTGCTTAAGAGTGCAACAAAGATGGATTCTTGTTGTCTTTTGATAATTACAGTAACAGAAATTAACAAAATGTTACCCTAAACTGTTATTAATATTATTAAGAAATATTATACAGTAAAACACCGGATAACGATTGGATTGGATTGGATAACGCTAAAATCGCATAATGTTAAGTAATCTGGGGAGGGGAATTGGATCGAATAACGTTAAGGTCCTATGGGATGGATCGGATAACAACCGTTAAAGCCTGTGCGGTTACAATGTATCTCTATGGAGCTTTAACGTTATCCGATCCATCCCATAGGATTTTAACATGGATCGGATAGCACTAAAAACACTACACAAAAAAAAATGCTACTGGGTGAAAATAATGTGATTGTTATGTAATAGGGTGTGCTGATTCCGATTTTGTAATCAGAAATGTTGTAGGACATCTGGATTTAAAGTTATAGCTGAAAGTCATATGATATTAAAAGCCTGTACATGGGTTAATATGTAGCTGCATCAACGAGCCGTGTTTGATGTACGATTGTGTGTGTGTGTGTGTGTTCGTTCGTTCGTCCATCAGTCTGATTTAGAGGTGACTGGAGAATAGTTCGTGCTAGTGTGGTTCTGTGTTTTATTAATCAGCAGTCACAGTAACATGCATTTAAGTGATTTCGTATAAGACGACTCGGTAATTTGGTACATGGTGATTCAGTAAACGAAAGATGAATAGGCGCAGCTGTGTGAATTGTCCAGACTGCTTTTATTATTTATTTATTTAAATTTGTTTATCGCCCTCCTCCCAAAAGGGACCCAGGGCGATTTACAACAATTATAAAACAATTTAAAAGAATTTTAAAACTTTAAAAACTTTTTTTAAAAACTTAGTATTAAAAGCTAGAAATTGTAACATACACATACTGGGGTCAAACCAACCAATTGGCTGGGGAAATTGAACCATCCACTCCCCAGACCAAACCTGCCAGCCAGGTTTTCACTCCTTTTCTAAAGGGCAGCAACATTTGCTACATTTGTGGCAAGTATATGACGTCTGACCAACGCAAGAACATGTCCAGAAAGCTATGTATAGCTTACAAACATTACTTCGAATGTGAAATCGGAGATCAAACAAAATCCTGTGCTCCTCATCTCTGTTGCACCGTCTGTTGCTCCGGCCTAACCCAGTGGTTAAACGGTAAGCAAAATCGAATGCCTTTTGCTGTTCCCATGATTTGGCGGGAGCAGAAAGATCACCATTCGAATTGCTATTTCTGCTTGACCATCATATGCAGGTACAGCAAGAAGAACAAGTCAAAAATCGTGTATCCAGATTGTCAGTCTGCTCTAAAGCCTGTGGAGCATGGTACAGATTACCCAGTACCAATTCCTCCTTCATCCGATGCAATGAACAATGAAGGAAGTGATACTGAAGGTAATGACAGTGACGCTGGAGCTATGGAATACACGAATGATCCTGACAGTGACATTAAAAAGCCACATTTGATCAGCCAAGCCGAATTGGACAACCTGGTTCGCGATTTGTCCCTGTTGAAAGAAAAGTCTGAACTGTTGGGTTCCAGACTGAAGGAGTGGAACTTACTCGCGATGACAAGAATCACTACATAGTAAAAAATTGGCCATCCAGAAATTTACCTGTAGTCGGACAGCACAACGTTCAACATGTACCTCTTGTGGATCATAATAATATTTACCTACCTCCACTCCATATCAAACTGGGTCTTATGAAACAGTTTGTTGCAGCAATGTATAAAACAAATTGTGGTTTTCAGTACCTAAAAGGCAAGTTTGGAAAGATGAAAACTGAGGCAAAATTGAAAGCAGGAATCTTCGTTGGACCAGAAATACGAAAGTTGATTCGATGTCCACAATTCAGATTGGAGCTCACGGAACGAGAACTAGCAGCTTGGGACGCATTTGTGCTTGTCGTGCACAACTTTCTTGGGAATCCCAGAGCAGACAACTATGCAGAAATTGTGGACAACTTGCTAACAGCCTTCCAGCACCTCGGTTGCCGAATGTCACTAAAGATGCATTTCTTGCATTCGCATCTCACCTTCTTTCTGTCAAATATGGGAGCTGTGAGTGACGAACATGGTGAAAGATTCCACCAGGAGATGTCCACCATGGAAGCAAGATATCAAGCCCGCTTCAATCCGAACATGATGGGGGATTACTGTTGGTTTTTGCAAAGAGCAGCAGAAGATGTTCACAAGCAGAAAGCAAGAAGCTCTACACACTTTTAAACCAAGTCATTGTCAATCTTAGTGTAACTAAGGGTCCCTGACTCATTTCAGAGGTAAATAAACATTTATAATCCACTTCTTAATTATAATATTCAGTGTTTTCATCCCAAAGTACGCACATTAATTTCCCTAAAATTTCTCACAATCGCTTTTCAACATAGTTAATAGCATTTTCCTTGATAACCTTTACACGTACATAACTTTTTTTCCTGACTTGCCAGAGCAAATCTGACTGCAGTTCTGTATTCAGCACATATGAATTACTATAAGGAACATATTTTCAACCCAGTAGCAGGGGAAATTTGTTGTTGTTGTTGTGTAGTGAAATCGGATAACACCAAGACTTGTGGAACCAAGTTTTAGCATTATCCGGTGTTTTACTGTATATATAAGCCATCCTGAACGTTCCATGCACCAGAAGGGCAGAGTATAAATGCAAACAATCAATCAATCAATAGGTATGTTAATGTCAGAAGTGCCCACACAAAAATAAAATCAGCAGGGGCTGCTCAAAACAACTAAATATATGGGAGGCCATTTTGACCATAATAATTTAAAACTGACATCTTACATTTGGGTTTAAAAGGAAGCAGAAGACCAAAATAGAATCTAGCAAATGGAAACCTGCAGGAATGTGCATTAGGAAACTTTCCTTCCCACTACAGAGAGCTCAATTTTTCCTGGTACAATTTCCAGCAAAATGGCCTGTTTTATTTGACCATCTCTTAAGGTTTATTGTTTGTATAGAAGACACAAAGACAGAAATGTTGCAGGATTTAGGGCAACTTTGATACTGTATAGGGACACGGGTTTGGAAAATACAATTATGAATAATAAGATAAGATCATTAAGTTTATTTGAATTTCCTTTTAATGGAATAGCAAGCTGGTCTTTCTGTTATGCCAAATAAGTAGTGGTGATCTATACAATGTACTATATTTTTATATAACGGATTCACACATTCTAATGTGTGTCAATTTTTTTGCTTATCTTTCAGGCAAGCTTAGGTGGTTGTGTTAGAATGATTGTAACAGGAGCTGCTCCTGCTTCTCCCACTGTCTTGGGTTTCCTTCGAGCATCCTTAGGATGTCAGGTATGTTGTATTGTAAGAGTCACCAATATGCATTCCTCCATGATTTATCATTGAAGATTTTCAGTCTTTTTTAATGAAGCATCCAACTGAACTACAGTTTTAACTGGCAACTGTATGAGAACCAAACACCAGTGGTGGGCACCAATAGGTTTGCACCAGTTCACCAGAACCAGTAGCAGAAATTCTGGCTGGCCCCGACCATCCAAGTTTTGAAATAAAGTAGTCCTAATTCGGGTGCAATGCTGGGCTTCCCCCTGGCTACTCCCACCATACCATGCACATAGTCCGTCCAATGGGGGCCCTAGTTGTCTTAACTGGGCCTCTAAAACTCCATATCCAGAGAAGTGGGAAGGGAGAATGAGGCCTGATCTGGGTCACAGTCATTTTAGACTTTAGATTTTAGTGGACCTTCATGAGGATGATTGAGGCCAATGACTTTGCTCCTCTCAGAGTCTCCTTTTGCTGCTTCCTTTGGCATTTGTACCTCTAACACTGCAACTGGGTAAGGGTGGGTGCTGTAGCTCCCAACAAGCAGCATGGATGCCAGGGCTGAGGCAATGTAGGACCAGCATGAGGCTTCGCAGTTGAAGCTTCATGTCCCCTGCCCCTTCCATGGCTAAATGGACTGGGCAGGAAGAGATTACTCCAAAGCCTTCTACCTCTGCTGAGATGTGGTCCCGTTACTCAATTGCCTCTCCCCACATCTCCCCTTCATTTGATGTTGACAACAGCCCTGAGTCCCTTACCTCTAGCCTTCGTCTCCCCACTTCCACTTCCCTTACCAGCTGCCCCACAGCAGGTGGTTGCCCTTCCTTCAGCTGCGGTGGTGCTTCCCTGCTTGCTAGACTCGCTTTCTTCAGACACCCCTGGATCGAAACACCCCAAATCCTGGCATGCAAGGAAATAACTGGCTCTTCTTCGAGTTACGTCTGTGAATCCACACATTTGTGCTTGTGCAGAACTCCCATTTGCAGAAGGAAAAAGACTTTTTCTTTCTGAAATAGAGTTCTGTGTAAGCGCAAACCCAAATGTGTGAATTCACAGACGTAACTCGAAGAACCAAAGTTACAGGTAAGTAATCCATTCATATACTAACTCACTTCAATTCTATCTGTAACTTGGCACTCAGGATGGGAGGGATGATGGAACAGGATGGTCCATGACTTACAGGATCCTTGTTTCTTGTAACAGCCACTGGCAGGACTCAGTATGCTTGGGAAGGATTCACTATACTTGGGAAGATACTTGTTGCACTCGCCTGGCCCAATAACCTCATTGACTGGGGTCAATAATTTTCATTTCAGTCAACCACTAGGATTGGAATAGAGAATTCCAACATGTTTTCTTCCCTTGTTACAAGAATTCCTGCAAAGGAAAAATGTCTCTCCCACCTCAGATTTCTTTCCTCTATCTCTGATTCTTCTATGTAGATAATGTACAGAGATATAAATTGCTTCTTGGAATAAAATGTCGCAAAGAAGAGAAACAGTTCATTGATTTTAAAAGTTTTAAATCCTCAAATAACATGCTAAAAGAACACCATCTTGCTGAAATTATATATTTTTGACAGGTTTATGAGGGCTATGGTCAAACAGAGTGTACAGCTGGTTGCACCTTTACCACTCCAGGGGATTGGACATCAGGTAATAATTAGTTAATTTAGAAATTTTAGCTTGGGGAAAAAGTTAGATCTGAACTGTAAGATGTTGTGTATCCACACGCAGGATAATTACATGCTGAAGTACAATGTGTCTTTGCAGTTTGTGATTTAGTGGTGTTTTTTCTTCCCAAGAATGATGCAGCTTTTAAAATCAATCAGTGGCAAATGACTAATATCCTTGAATGTGATTTGCAGGCCATGTGGGAGCACCTTTGCCCTGCAATTTAATCAAGTTGGTGGATGTTGAAGAACTAAATTATTTTTCTTCCAAAGGAGAAGGCGAGGTAATGTGCATTGTTAAACTTGTTGCTTTTTCATTGATAGTTTATAATCCATTGTAAAAGCTGTTAGATATAGGCTTTGTGGTGTATTAGTGCCTATCACTGTGAAGCAAACAAAGGCTAGAAGTTTGTTCTGGTATTCAAGAATCAAAGCATGGAAAGAAGTCAATAATTTAGAATCATTATCTTAAAATCACAGGTGGCCGTTGTGTGTTCTCCCTGCCAGCCAATTCTTGTAGCCATTCAAGCCCCCAGGAAAAGTAGTTTTTTAAAAATAATTTGCCAAAATAACTTGGTATGATCTGCCACTTAAGCAAGATGGCACAGTTCTCAGCTACCATCCCATCTTACCTGCAACAATTTTCAGTATAGATTACATTGTTTAAACATGTGTAGTGGGTAACTGTTGTTTACAGCATTTTTCAGGTGAAATTCTATCTTTTAAATGTTAATTCTCTTAATTGATTCAGGAAATACTTCCAGGTTTCCAACCACCAATTAACCCAGAAGAAAGCCAGGAAATAGTCACAGTAAAGACTTCCTGAGCCAGTTAAATACGTTTTGGCAACTTTCTAAATAATATACAACCCACACCATTCCCCCATTTTGTGAGGAGTTCAGCCTCTAGCCAAGGTAGAATTTGGCCCTGCTGCAGTTGTCCATTCCTGTTTTAAATCCTAGTGGTCTAGCCCCCAAACGTGGCAGTGGTAGTGCTTTGTAGTGCTCAGAAGTGACAGGAGAAAGAGGCCCTAGGTCACAATTTCCTGCCCTTGTATAAGTTTCCCCAGGATTGCCTACAGAGAAGGAGATGCACCCTTACCTGTTTATGCAGAAACCTCAAATCAGCTTTGCTGCCGTGATAGCAGCACTGCAAAATGAGACATTCTTATTCAAAGGACCTAGGGAGGTTTAGGGTCAACAGGATTCTTAGAACTCCTTTTCCTGCACACCACCATGAGACCTGGGAAAGAGCACCAGCCATACAGCTTACTTGCTTATTTCCTCAAGTTAAGAAACCACCACAGACATTATTTGTTATGTACTGAGTTGAATGACAACAAAGAACATCTTCAGTAACTTCTTGAGGCAGTTTTTTCCTAAAAGTTGTGCCTTGTGCATTTTGCTGATATAATTACTCAGGAAATGCAGGGAATGCATATATATAGACCAGGGGTTTGCAACCTATAGCCCACAGACCGGACCTGACCTGTAGTGCCATTTTACCTGGCCCACCCCCTCACTCCCGCTGCCATCACTGCCAGAAGCAGCAAAAACAGCCAAAAGCACACCATAAATGCACCCACGGCTGACAGCCACAGACACGTTTTATGGCAGCATTTACAGCGCGGGGAACCATGTGTCTGTCCCACTCAGCTGTCAGGGGGCATGGCAGTGGCATAGCGTAGTGGGGGCGGTGGGGGTGGCCTGCCCCAGGCAACACTTTTGGGGGGTGGCAAAATTTCACAATAAATAATAATAATATTTTATAATCTGAACTAAAAGTTTGAACCATTTCAGTTCATATTTTTGTTGTACCTACAATTCGGACCAATTAAAATGAGCATGGAACTTTTCATTATTTAATTTGTGACGAAACTGGGGAATGTCCTGGGCAGCTGAAACCCATGCTACGCCACTGGGGCATGGTCCAGCCTATGGTGTGAAAATGTTGAGAACCCGTGTTATAGACCTTTTCACCATCAAAGAACATGAGACACACGTAACATAGTATGATATGTTGACTTAAGGCAGTGATGGCGAACCTTGGCACTCCATCTGTTCTTGGGTTTCAATTACCAGAAGCCCATGTCACCACTCCTATTGATCAGGGCTTCTGGGAATTGAAGTTCAAGAACAGCTGGAGCGACTTAAGGTATTCTTTTACCTGCTGCACTCCTGATATAACAAAACAGGCTGGTGTGTGTTTCACTGCAGATTGTGTGCAACACTGTAACATGGTGAAATCACACAGGAAACCTTACCTGTGATTTGGCCTGCTCTTCTTACACAAAGGCGTGATTGAGGCAAGCCACACACACACCACTTTCCACTAAGCAAGGTGCACATTAAAATCTTCTTTGCCATTACGCAGGTATGTCAGGTGGGCAGCTGCACTGCAACAGTAATGGGGAATCATCCCCAGGAAGGGGAAGGGGGCAGTTAGTATTAGCCTGCTCTAAAACCAGACTTTTATCCTTGACATCCTAACAAATTGCTCTATCTTGCAGATCTGTGTGAAAGGCCCAAATGTTTTCAAGGGCTACCTGAAAGATGATGAGAGAACTGCTGAAGCTTTAGACGAGGAAGGATGGCTCCATACAGGGGATGTTGGGAAGTGGTTATCTGTATGTTCAGAAATTTGTCTGCAATTTATAATGAATTCTTTTTTCTAATGATGGGGTATAATTATACTGCCTGACAGCTATGATTTGCTAAGGGATAATGTCACTTCTTTTATGTCATGTGGACAACTGTTTAACTATTTTGACAGTTACAAAGATATAACATAATTCAAGTTGTATCTTGTGCTGGGTTGTGTAATGGTGTTGTGACAATGACGTGGACAGGAAGAGAGTGAATTTCATGGGAAATGGGCCAATAGGTTGAAGCAACCAGATGTATGAAGGATTTTTAAAGTACTGTAATTAAATTCTCACTTTTGAAATATGGGAAAACATGGAATTGCTTTTTAGAAAGGGTAATGGTAACAGTAACTAATGATATGCCAAGACATTGGATCTATAAATATAGTAGATTTGCAAACTAACTTGGAAGTTCTATTGTGAAGGAGCAAAAATAGGTTATGCATTGACATTCAGCAATGTAGTGTTAAATCAAAAGTAAAAGATTGTGGTCACAAAGTATTAGGCTGTGTGGTATTGCAGCGAATATATCAGACCAAGGAACTCTGGGTCCAAATCCCTTTTCTCTGATGAAGTTCACTGAGTGATTTTAAATTAGTCATCTTTTTTTAGCCTAACTTGCCCTGCCCCTTGGAAAGAAAACAGGATGTAACTGTAATTAATCATACAGTCCCTGGAATTACAATACTAAACACACTTGTTTGAGTGAGACCATAATAGTACTTTTGTTCACAATGAACATGTGTAGGCTTTTGCTGTAAGTTATAAGCAATATTATCACTTTCTACTTTTCACAGAACTACAAAAACATGAATTTAGCTTATCTTGCCCACCCCAGCATTCAAATGATATTGTTGTTCTACTCCTATTCATGATAGCTGTAGTAAAAAAAATTAGTTGCCCTAGACTTTTACCTATATCTGTATAATTCTTTGTTGTTTTCTACTCTCAGAATGGCACATTAAAAATCATCGATCGAAAAAAGCATATATTTAAACTGGCTCAGGGAGAATATATTGCACCAGAAAAAATTGAGAATATCTACATTCGAAGTGAGCCTGTCTCCCAGATATATGTGCATGGAGATAGCTTACAGGTAACACTGTGCATTTCTGTATCTCTTGGAGCTTGGTCCAGGTGTCTGATAAATGCTTTGTAATTTGTTTGTCTCACACAGAGATTCCTGTGAGCCGTTCTTAAGAGCAGCAAATATTATCTTTACTTTTACAGGACTGAGTTTTGCTTCAGTGCTGTACTCTTCATACTAGCATTTTGGACAATTATTTAAACATGTAAAGAGAAGTACACATGTAACTATTTTAGATCCTCTTCCATGTATATGTGATGAGAGCCTTGCATCGATCATGTGGAAAGTATAAAGTGCCAGTCTGTTGAGCAAGTGAGCTCACTTACTGGAAACATAGTTGTACTAAGAGAAGAACACTTTGTCTTCTTGGTGATACACAACAAGCTATCTGGAATAGTGGTATACATAGTCAGTGGTGTCTGCCTAAGTGAATGAACAGATCACTCTGTGTACACAATCAAAAATGTAAAAATATGTTCCCAATTCAAATGTTTCTACTCAGTATCTGAAACCAGAATACTGGTGAAACTGGTAGAACTGAAGGACTTTGGGAGCGTCAATACAAGCTTTTTGCAAAGTCATTTCTGTGAAAGCTGTTGTCAAACATTAGGGTAACTGTTACATGGGCAATGGCATAGTGTGGGTTTCAGCCGCCCGGGGAAGAGGCCAAATTCGTCGCCCCCTGGGTGGGGCCCAGGATGCTGGCAGTGTGAAATTTTTACATCCCCAAAAGGTCCACCCTAGGTGCCCCTCCCCACTAGCCGAGAAACCCCTCCTCTCCTGGGAAACTCAAAGCCCCTGTTTCCTCGCTCTCTCCAAGTACCAGTCACTCACTCACCGGGGCTGGGAAAGCCATGGCCAGACAATCATCCGGAAATCCTGGGCTGGAGTGCAGGAGATTGATACCTGAGCCTCAGCACACAGCACTGGCTTCCCTCCTTTGGGGAGGGGAAACTGGAGGGGAGGGAGGACATGACCTTTAAAACAAATGGGGGAAAGAGCCTTGTGAAAAGATGGGGGGCCCTCCAAGAGGAGCAGGAGGGATCTCGATCTCCTTTTGCAAACCATGGGGAGGCATTAAGAGTTGGTGATTCCCTTTAATCCCATGCACCCAGAAACTTAAAAAAAAGGGTGGGAAGAGGCAGGAAAGAGGCAGCAAGTGTTGTTTGTTCACACTTAAGAGGCCTTTCCTCAAAGTACAAAGTAGATTAAAACCAGCCCAGACCCCTGCATTGAAATGCACCATGAGCCCTGCTTCATTTCTTTTGCAAACCATTGTATGATTCAAGGCAGGAAGGGGTTGTGGTGGTCAAGGGGTTAAGATGCTCGCCTTGTAAGCTTGAAAGTCGGCATTTCCGAGACCTGAGGTACTACATGACAGATTGAGTGCCCCTTTCTGTCCCAGCTTTTGGGAACATGAAAAAAAGCCCCATTTGGGTGTTTCCTGACTGAGCTGAGTTTCTTCTGCAAAAAAAAAAATCCTTTCAACCCAGAATAATTTCAGACACTAAATGATTATTAACAGCAGGGAGGGACGATGGGGATAAAGGGGTGGGGACTGAACTAAGGGAGCCAAGCTGAGCTGGGCTCCACTCCTCCGCCTGGCAATTGGGACTCGCAGGTGGTGCGAGGAACCAGCTTTTGCACCTCTCCCTAGCTCAAGTGGCTAAGAAGACACTGACTGGAAGGCGGGAGGTCAGCAGTTTGATTTCCGAGTACTGCAGGACGGAATAAGCTCCCATCTCTGTTGCACCTCCTGCTAACGTAGAAGTTTGAAAGCAAGAAATTACAAGGAGATAAATAGGGACCACTTCGGTGGGAAGGTAAACAGTGTCCCATGTGCTCCAGTGTCGTGGCTTCCCTCCTGCTGGGACATTTTGCCGCCCCCTGGAAAGGGCCACCCAGGGCAGGGCGCCCTTCCCCAAGCTACACCCTTATGTACCCCTCCCATCCAACATGTTCTGGGTTTTATAATAAGTGGAAGCTGGCATAGCAGTTTTTGAGAATGGAAGCAAATGGCAATTGTGCTTTGAAGCAAACACAGTCTGTCTAAGTACAAGGAATTGTACTGGGATACCATGTCAGAAACGACGCTCCCAATTTGATCTCTCTGCTTTCAGGCCTTCTTGGTGGGGATTGTTGTACCTGATAGCGAAATAATGCCAGGCTGGGCCAAGAAAAAAGGCTTTGAGGGGTCTTTTTCAGAGCTTTGTAAAAATGAGGTAAGTTCATTATACAGTAATACCTCGGATAACGCTAAGACTTGGTTCCACAAGTCTTGGTGTTATCCGATTTTTAGTGTTATCCGATCCATGTTAAAATCCTATGGGATGGATCGGATAACGTTAAAGCTCCATAGAGATACATTGTAACCGCACAGGCTTTAGCGGTTGTTATCCGATCCATCCCATAGGACCTTAACGTTATTCGATCCAATTCCCCTCCCCAGATTACTTAACGTTATGCGATTTTAGCGTTATCCGAGGTAAACGTTATCCGAGGTATTACTGTACATCAGTTTATTATGTATCATAAACATGGAAGGACAGTACTTGTTGGTGAAGTTGTACAATATACAAATAAAATTCTAATTGGTGAGGTGACCTGGATGAATGGAAAATTCCTTTTATGCCTCTCTTATTGAGGCACATGTGCATACTTCAAATGCGCATATCCTCAAAGAGCACTTGAATTTTAATGGGACTATTTTCTTGTTGCTAGATAGTGCTGATAGGCCACAATTAGACATTTCGTGCATTCTTATTTGTAAATGCTACATGCTGTCTGGTCACTCATGATTGAAACCCTATGAATTAATGAGCTCCAAAGGATTCTATCATTAACAGAATTGGTCAAGTCTTGCAAACTCAAGGCCATAGTTTCCTATATTAAGACAAAACATCTCATATTTTGTCTTCCTCTTATTGTTATTCTTTTTTAAAAATTCTTATTTTTAAGGAATTGAAAAAGGCAATAATGGAAGACATGGTGCGATTAGGAAAAGAGAGTGGACTTCATTCATTTGAACAGGTGAACTCTGAATACTAATGGATTTGATTTTCAGGATGAGATGATGCTCTAACTTGAGATAAATAGGAATTTCAGCATGCATTATGTAAAAGCCCAAATGCATCATTATACTTTGTGATTCAATCATAACCTAACTTACATTTTATATGTACTTAGAATGTGTCTCTGTCTGTTTAAAAATTTATGCAAAGTAATTTTTAATTAAAGTCTTCTTATGATAGCTAACCTGAAAAAATTCCATTGCACCCTTGCTGATCGTAGTACTAAAAAGTCAGCTCTAGCCCTTAATTACCAATCTTACCATTGACCTGGAAAATACATCTGTTCTGTTTATTCTGTTAATCTCTTCATGACGTACATATAGATATTTTTGTATCAGACCTGCGCATAGACACATAAGTGAAAGGTCAGATACAGAGGTACTGTATTCCTCTTCCCTTCTACTCCACTCGTAAAAACATGCACAGAAATACACATGGGCAAATTAAAACATAATTTAGAAAGTACTGTATAATCTGATCTAACATCTGGAAAAAAAATTTGAAAAACACAAGCATCATAGATCTAAGTAATAATTATTTTATTGCTTAAATTTCTTGGAATCCCTCTATTTCTGCAATAGATTTTAAAATATGCTAATCAACTAAGATCTGTGGAAACTATAAAACTCATTCTGGAGAAAGCGTTTCCATGCCTTTTCATGAAAACCAGGTTTGTTCTCACTGTAAAACCATCAAATGCTGCAGTGTGCTAATCTGTTTATTCAACCTGTAATATCTTTTGATTGTGGAAAGGCCAGTAATTCCTCATTGTTGTTGTTGTTGTTTTGATTTCTATACCGCCCTACTCAGTAGGACCAACTCAGGGCAGTTCACAAACACATACAAAGTTACAAGTTCATAAACAAAACATGTAAATATCATAAATAATCAGTATCAGTACCACAAAACATCAAAATATCACAATATCATTACAGTAAAAAGATTCAGTAAACATCAATATCATGTAATAATCAAAAGTATCCATATCTCTTCAAGTTTACACAAACAAAAAAATTATAAAAAAATAGGGAACTATTCCACTTCCAGGAGCGACAAGGGTTTCGTGGGCCGGATGAATTGGCATCAGGGGCCGCACCCGGCCCCCGGGTCTTAGTGACCGGCTTCCTGAACCACATGATCGGCCCATGGTCCAAAAAGTTTGGGCACCCCTGTTCTAGGGTCATGTTTCTTTCCAATAAGCACTGGAATGTGCCCATGTTGGTACCACACTGCCACTTCTCACAATGCAATGTTTACTTCCTGTGTCTGAGCAGTTTTGGTTGGTTGTGACCAAACAAAAGTCCCTGGTTATTAAAAGAACACTTTCAAAAATAACTATCTGTTTGACGATATCAACATGCAAAGTATCTTTACAGTTCTTTCAGTAAAAATACTTTGGAAAAAGTGTTGCTGCTAAGCAAAGGAAGGCTGCATCTGCCTGAAACTGTTGGACATGTTCAGTTGCCATTGTATTGGTTGCAAAAGATTCTGAGACTTTAATAACAGATGTTTCTTTTGCCAGTTATTTGTGACATTTTTGCAGACAGTGAAATATCTCAACATGTCCTAATTATGTCTTGGTTGTAGAAGAATTGTATCTTTTAATATTTGTTTTCAGTACAGTATCTAAATTTATCTTTTAAAACTATGATGCTTAAAATATATATTATGCCCGTTGAATACCAAGTAATGACAAGAACTGCTTGTGCCCTTATTGCTCAACTACTGAGAATAAGTATTTCACGGCTTCTGGTTAAATTGGCCTTATTCCCAAATAAAGATCATGGGAATGTTGTATAATGGGAATAATTAAAGGAGGGAATAAAAAAAGAACTACAAAACTTTCAAAAAAAAAGTCAATGTGTGGGGCTAGAGTAAGACCTGTACTATAGCTGTTGTAGCTAAAAATTGAAGTTTAATATAAATAAGTAGTAATATTGGCCTACTGTATCATCTTTGAATTGAGTCTCACATATAATTGCTGGAATCTTGTTATCATAAATTTATGTTGCATAAACCAGATGATATTATCAGCAGTGGTCCTGATCGGGCAACAGTTTTTGGCTATTAATGGCTTTTCACCATTCCAAAGTTCCCAAAGCTTCCAAAAGGTAAAAAGGAGCCCTAGGGAACTTTGGAAACTGAAGGTGGAAAGGATGTGTGTGTAAATTTCAATTAAATATTCCCTCTGCTGAGAGATGGGATCTCCAATATACGTGGCGTAAATTTATGCAAACAAATGTCAGCCACTGGTTGATATGTCATGGCTGATTTGTGGCATGTCTAGAATACATGAAAGGGACAGAGATTTTGAGTTAGTCATGCTTTATTTCATAATGCTATTTTATTATAAATAGATGCTTTTTCTTGTTTCATTTTCAGGTTAAGGCTATTTACATTCACTCTGAAATATTCTCTGTGCAAAATAGCTTGTTGACACCTACATTAAAAGCTAGGAGGCCAGAATTGAGAGAATACTTCAAGAAACGGATAGAAGAGCTTTATTCAAGTGTCTCCATCTGACAACATATCAATTTCTTCGGAATAATGTACTCTGTAGCAATATTAGGATAATACTGAAAAGTGAAAAGGATGCAGTTGAAGTGAATGAGCATCTGACCTTCCACATGAGCCTTCCGCTATCTGAAAACACTTATCACTGAATAATTTCATTGTCATCTCGTTGTAATTTTTCTAATAATGGGATATCTAGGAGATTGTTTAAAACATATTGGACAACTACTAAGCTGTTTTAAATCCCACTCCTTCTGAAAGTATTTTACCAACATCTTTTTTTCCCATTAATCTCTGCAAAAATCCTGTAACAAACAAGAAGAAAAAACAAGACTGGATCCACCCATTTTGTTTGTTTGGTCCTGGATATTTTGATAATGTGAACTGTAGGGTTTTCAGATGTCTCCCTGAATGGGTACAGTTAAGAACTCATTAGAAGCAAAAAGTGTGTGTCACAAGTCACAGGTTGTACATCATGTAATGCCTTCATCCAGCATGATACAACCTCCCCTTCTAAAAACATCATTTGTTTCAAACATACCCAAGAACTCCTCACTGCAACAGAGCTCTTTAAAGCACTAGAGACCCGGACAGGGAGATGTATCACAGATGAAGACTAGTGGTCTACCTCAAATGTCTTTTGGTACTCAAAACTATAAGTAAATCTGTTATCTTAATCTAGAAATTAAAACTGGAATTATTTGATCATTTGTTAAATGGCAACTGCTGTGCTCTGCAAGAGGAAAAAAAATGTTTTTGTGTACTCACTTTATACAGAATTAGGAAGAGTTTGGCTTTCCCTTGCACTAAATGGACATAATAGATCTGGTAGCGTATGTGTCATGAGCATGAGCCTTTAATTCCCCAACTGCTCACCATTAGTTGTGTTGGCTACAATTGATGGACACTGCAGTCCAGTAACACTTGGAAGACCACCTAATTCTCCCTCCATCCTTCTAGGACCAGCACTTTTGTTAAGGGTGATGCAGAAAGTTTCTAGCATTAGCAGGAGTGTACATGGGGAACAATTATGGCACTTTTTAATCAGCTTGATTGCCTTGTGTTGAAAGCTCACTGTTGGAAGGAGAGTTGGTGTAAACATAATACATAATTTTAGTACTTCTGCTCCTTTTGCTGTGGATTTTCTGGTTAGGCTAAACCAGGCATGTGCTTTGAGCCACAACTTTGCACTACCACTATATGGTATGCTTCAGGAGGGCTGGCTGGCTTGGCTGTAATTTGAAAAGGACCCACAAGTGACTCAGCAAATGGATAACAGGCTGGATGCATCCTCAGATGTTAAAAGCGTTTCAAGTTAGACAGCTGTCTCTCCTTCAGAACTCTATGTTGTTCACACACAATCAGGAAACCCAACAGCTCCTGCTTCTCCTAGCTCCGTGGTGGCCAACCTTGGCACTCCAGGTGTTCTTGGACTTCAGTTACCAAAAGCCCAAGTCAGTATACCTGCTGATCAGGGCTTCTGGGAACTGAAGTCCAAGAACACCTGGAGTGCCAAGGTTGGCCACCACCACCTCTAGCTATTTGTTACCTATCGTCATGAAATCATATTTCTTTTGCTTTGTAATCCCAGCTGTCCCAAGAAGAAGCAAATGCACTGAAAGATGGCCTCCACCCTCCATGAGAGGGACAACATTGACTCCATATACCAGAACATAAGAGAACTCCCCACCCTCTATTCTAAGGCCATTTCCCCCACCCCCCATCTTCATCTTCTGAATAATTAGTTTAAAAAGAGCTCAGAGCTTAGGTAGAGAGATTAAGATTGACAGTGTAGAAGGCCTTCACATGATACTCAGTAATGGCCATGGAGATCAGGAGTGTGAAACCTGTGATAAATTTAGACATTGTTTGGCAACAGCTCTCATCATCATGATCCAATAAATCCATCAGTCAGGAATAAGAGTTACAGGAGAGCACACAAATTCCCATGGCTGATGTATTCATAATGTAGCAGTTGCCTGTTCTGGAGTAGTTTGAATCAAAGCTTGGTTTCACCAGCATTTGGCAAGAATAAGTCCACTCATAGTGCTCAAGTTATTAGAATGCCCAGGTTAAAATTCTCCAGTGCTTAAAATAATTATGTGCACATAGCTATAGAATTTAACTTAAGTCATCACAAAGTACACTGTTCATGAGAAAAATTACTTTATGGTAATTACAAATGAATACTGTACTCTTTATAATGCACATTTTATTGAGAAAAAAGTGAAATGTACACCAGTTAAAGCAGGTGTTGCTTGTCCGAGATGACTTGTGTTTGTCATTTCTTTCATGAGAGCACATCTATGTGGAAGATTTTAAATGAAGAGCATTTGGGCTCACCAGTTTTCTTGAGCTTCTGCTCCTGGCTGAGATCAATTCAAAATAAACTCCAAATCATGTCGGACTCAACTATTGGAATGAACAACAACCAAATCATGTTGTTACTAAAGATGGGGTCAAGTAGCTTATAGTGCTGCTAAATTAATTTGAAGATGGATCTATATTTTTCCTTTTAGCCCAAGCTAAAAATATCAAAATAAACTGAAGTATTGGTTTAAAATGTCTTAGACTTTTCTGGAATGGCCAATTGAATCAGATGAAAAATTTAAACATATATTTATTATCATATGTTGTAAACAAACTACCTGTATTTCAAAAGTGACTCATGTTTGGTATAGTACTAATTCTACAAAAAGCAATTGTTGTGCTCACATATTTGTCTTGTCTTTTTGACAGGCCGATTGCAAGCTTCACTTTAGGAATAACATTGAAAGATTGATGCTATAATTTATTTTTCTGCTAGTGTCCATGCAAATTAATATAGAATATGTTTAGTTCAGCTATCCCCAAGCTTGTGCCATTGGCCATGTAGCTGAGGATGATGGAAGTTGTGCCAAAACAGTTGTTGGGCAACAAATTGGAGAAGTCTAGCTTTATATCTTCATTCTATCTTAAACAGCAACTAGTAACTTAGATCATGACTCCAATATTAAGCCATTATCTTTCATCAAGTAATGAAAATGCCTACCTAGTTTTCACATTTTTGGGACAGAGAAGGTGTAGAAATGTCTCATACATATATTCTTTCCAACTACACTGATGCTTTGGAAATAATTATTTTAATGGCCATAGCTATAAACACAATTGAGAAAATTGGCATATACAGTAAATTAAACCCTGTGATTTTATCTATATGCATTTAGTACTTTCCCAAAGGTTTTATTGTGGCCCCAATTGGTGAAATTGGAAATTGTACTGATATAGATGTGTGTTAAGCTTGTTATTTAAAATAGTACATAGGATCATGTTTGATACAATTCAGTCAAAATTTAGCACATCTGTTTGACTCCAATTATAGAATTGTTTATGCTGGTTTTTACAGAGTCAGGGGACATAAGCATGCATGTAAGTTACCTGGTTCTTGTTTTAGTTGCACATCCCCAATAATCAAAAGCAATCCCAATCAAAGCCGCCACAGCAGCAGCAGCAACGACAACAAAAATCCATAAACCTCTCAGTCTCATAATAGAGGCATGCATTCTATCTTGTGAACACATTCATGAGAGATCCTATTGTGTGCTGGCAAAAAAAAAGTACTGGAGAATATATGTTACTGTCATTAAGCAAATGGAAGGAATATTATAGCCTATCTAGGAATGAATTGCCACTTGCCTGTGTAGTTACAGGAGGTAGATACTCATCTCTAGGTTTGGCAAATACATGGGATTATTAAAGCACCATTGACCTTTAGGGCTCTTTTATTTATTAAGATAATAGGAGAAAAACTGCTTCCCTATAGCTTTGTACTATATCAGGGGTGCCCAAACTATGGCCTGGGAGCCAGATCTGGCCCCTGACACCAATTCATCTGGCCCGTGAAGCCTTCATCGCTCCCAGAAGCAGAAGTAAAATGCGCCCTTCTGCTTCCGGGAGCGACAAGGGCTTCATGGGCCGGATGAATTGGCATTGGGGCCAGATCCAGCCCCTGGGCCATAGTGACCAGTCACCTTAACTACGTGACTGGCCCACAGCCCAAAAAGTTTGGGCATCCCTGGTCTATACTCTTGCCACAAGATTCAAAGTCAGTTATAAAGACCTTTCCCACCTAATCACTACCCCTGATCTCAGTGAAATGGAAAGGATTCCTATGATTTTTGCTGTTTGCATGGTCTTGTGGTTTTCAAGTGTTATGGCTACAATGTAAGCTGAAGCTATAATTGTAATTAATAACTATGAGACTCAATACAGTCAGAAAATACAAAGGATATCTTACTAAGAAAGCATGCCTAGCTTATGCTGTTGATTCTTCAAAGAAATGCAGATGAAATCATAAAGAAACACCCAAGTTAAATCATTAGCACTGCTTGGGAAGAAGTATAATGGTAAGATGTATATTCTTGTGCTAGGGTGACATGATCTTACATCATTCTGAAGGCTTCTATTTATGGGGAAAATATTTAGGCTTGGAATGTTAGTACAGAAAAACCCCAGGTTATGGAATGAATCCGTTCTGCAGGGTTTTCCTTATAGTGAAAATTCCTTATTGTGAAGTGCTCATAAGAATGCATTGAAAACCAAAAAAGGTTCTGGAAAAATTCCGCAAGCTGAGGCATTATTTTCAATGGATTTCTTTCCATAAGTCGAGTTTCCCATTACCCGAAGCATCCGTAACCTGGGGTTCCACTGTACCTGTGTTACTACCCAGATTCGAAAAGGCACTGGTAGTATGCATTTGTGATGCAGTGTAATCACTGTCTTCAGGCACATTGGAAGAAGGTACAAAGTTGCCTATCAATCAGCTAATGCCAAGGTCTGGTACTATTTGGGCAATGGAACTAGAATGTCACATATATTTTGATTCCAATTCCAAACAGAATGAAAATAGATTGATTTGGCATGAACCCCACTGCAATATTTACTGGCATAAATGAAGTCTCAGACAAATACTTTTTGAGGGGAAAATAATGGAACTATGATTCTTAATGAGGTCTTTCTGCTGTAAGCCCACTAACCATCATTGTTGTTCTACTCCTTCTGTTCTAGACCATGAGCATATAATTTAACTGAAAAGAGTGTTTCAAGAAAGGTTCTCTGTCCTAGCTCACTGGTTCATATGTTCATGTTTAAACCCTATAAATGTGAAACTTGGCTGCTGAAATGCCCTGTTATATGAGAGAGGTAAGAATGTGTGAAAGTTATGTCTGTGGTATTTGAACTGTGATATATACTTGCCATCTTATATCACCCAAATTGCAACCCAGAGTGATTAATGTGTGTTTGCATCTGATAAGGCCCGTTTAAATTTATACAATTAATGATAGATCAGTTTATAACAAGGTTAAATCCTACTGATTTAGAGAATGCTGTGTAGCTTTGTATTATTAACATATATTGCAAAAACACATTCCCATAAAATGACAATAAACTGAAAAGCTTATACAAGTGTCTTGAAAAACACACATAGAATCTAATTGTATTGGCTGGGAGGGGGGCCTTACATTCAGATGTGAATTTCCTTGTATTCTATAAAAGAAAAAGATAGGAACTCCTTTACAAATGTTTTATGGCATACACATTACTGTAATAACTACAAAAAAATTATGTTTCTTTGGATTTGAATGGTACTGAGTATATCGGAACATTGGTCTGTCTTCTAACAGTTTCCTTGGAATGAAATCCGTTAACTGGAAATGATAATCTTTGGTTTTCCATGTGTGAAAAGCACAAGGTGGTGATTGGTATGTAAATAAATGTCTATGAAATGAATGTAAACTTTAAAAGAATATACTATTTTTGCATGAATGCTGAAAACTTAAAAGATATGCTGATGTCTCACAGAAAGCTGTGGAATCTATTTTATTTAGACATGATGGTAGTTGAACATGATTTTTATATACAATCAACAAGTTCTCAGTTTGTGCTAAGAATAAAGAGTTGTGTTGTTTGGTAGAATGCACAATTCTACTTGGTAGGCTGAGCTGCAGAAGAACATAAAGTGTGGGTGCTTCTAGATGATAGCGCATTAATGCTATGTAAGTATTAGCCTGATATAAGGTGTTCAGGTCTGTTTTGAAGTGGAATTATTTGACAGTGGATCAAAGGCAGCTGTGCTGGGGCTCTCCCTCCCCACTTTAATTAGAATACGCTCCACCACTAATTCTGTTAGAGAATTTGTTTTGAGAAGCAGTATAAATTTTTGTCTTAAATAAATAATGACATGGTTCAGCTTTCCATTTTGGCTCTCCAGGACACAATGAGGTAAGACTGACAGACTTCTTAAATTCACCTCTCTTTTATCTGGAAACCCACAACAGTACATGTAAATATTTGGTTGAAGTTCATTCCAAATGTCAGGGATTTCAAAACAGGTAAGGGTGGCAGGGTGTCCAAGTAATGAAAATGTGGTTGCACTCCATACCAAATGCCTCATTTGCCTCGTTGAACTAGATGAGACAATAGCTCTATATTTATGTACACTTGGGGGGAAATGGGAATGAACGGTTGGAGATAAATATCAATTCTCAGACGTAAAACTATGGGAATGGTGTCAACCCAAGAAGAAAGGGCTGGGATGTTGATGCTGCTCTTTGGAAACAACTTCCTTTTTACTGCTAGACTCCTACTGTTGATAGCTTAATAATTTTATTAACATCCTAAACTGGGCAGAAATATTGCTGGATGCGGCAGGAAGCATAAATAGTACAGTACAATGTTTTTATCCCAAGTATAGTACCTGCCCTGAATTCTAGCCAATAAAAAATAGTGAAGCTAAATAGCCAAAAATAAAAGAAGATCATGCCAAGGTTGATTTTACATCTAAAGAGGAGAGTGCCATTTTGTTAACAGGTGTTTGAGCCAGAGTCAAACAGAAGCATTTGTTGCCTGAAGCATAGCAACAAATGACCCTCACCCTCCTCCTAAATCAAGGTGCGTAGTATTCAAAGTCAGCCAAAATACATTTGGTATGTAGGGCAAAAAATATCCTAAGTGCTTCTCCTAAACCAGGGGTGCCCAAACTTTTTGGGCCATGGGCCAGTCACATGGTTTAGGGGGCCAGATCTGGGCCCTAATGCCAATTCATCCGGCCCACAAAGCCCTTTTTGCTCCCAGAAGTGGAAGTAAAACATGCCCGTACAGGCACATTTTATTTCTGCTTCTGGGAGCAATGAGGGCTTCATGGGCCAGAAGAATTGGCATCAGGGGCTGAACCCAGCCCACGGGCCATAGTTTGGGCACCCGTCCTAAAATTTAGCAGTAGACATATAATTGCAACAGATTGCTTTTGTGTTTTCCCTAATGGTGTGGCTGGCTCTGGCATGCACTCATGCAGATAAACACTTGTCCTTTAATGACTCTATGTAACTTTAAACACCGATAAAACCATTTCAGGAGTGCTGCTTGTTTTTAGAGAAGACTAAATGGATGATTCTACATCCATTAGCAAGATATCCTTAAGTAGTGAATGTGATTGTGTTGGACTGATAAAATGTGCGTGGTGGGTGGCAAGATTTGGCTTTAGCAGTCATTAGACAATAAAGCCGTTCTATGTGTGCTAGTGGAGAAAGTCATTTTGTTAAGGACCCTTTTCACTTCCAGTTATTTCCTTCTATTGTTTTTACCTCTTTCCTGCAACATCAATTCTAGACTGACACAGATTGGCCTGCAATGGACACCACCCTTCTGCAGAGCAGTTCTCTGGCCAAACCGCATTTCTCATATTCAAATATCCCTTTTACTTACATTTGTTTAAACTCATAATTGTTTTGAAAACAACTGTGCAACTGTTCCATTTTTTTAAAAAGAGGAACATTTTAAAGTATATTAATAAACATCAGATCTAGGTCTCTGGCAGGAGGAGTACCTTTCTACTTCAATATAATTTACATCTTTCTTTTTGGAGGAAAGTGTGTATGGAGCAAAATGTTAATTTGCATGATCAAGGTTGTGATCCTATGCCTGCAAGTAAGAGTGATGATCAGAGAGCTGAAAAGGTACACCTTTGATCAAGCTGGAAAGGAACAATCTCTCATAAACCAACCCTTCTATCTGCTGGAGAATTGCTCCAGTTTAGCCCCTACAAGTAACAGCCCCAATATCTGGACCAAAAAAGTCCTGCTTGGGCATGGATTGGGATTGGGCTGAAGCACAATTTCCCATACATTGTGTGATCGCCAGGAATTAGTCTGCACTGAACCACTCCCAAAGTGGTCTGAAATGCAACCCCAATGTGATCACACCCAAAGTCCAGCTGAAATCAGCAGGTCTTACTTCTGAGTATGCTACCACTACTAGGCTATACAAGTTGTCAAGTAATTAGAAGTAAAACCAACAATCACCTGCTTTGGAGGTGTCTAGTTGCAAGGAGTGGAACTTACTGTACATTTAGGACTTTAGTAAAAGGGAAAATTTCAAGATGAAAACTCCATAATCCTACATTTTGATGGACTGAACCTCCCCCAAAGTCTTCTTCTCAAAGGTCTCCCACTGAGCAATATGGGAGGTCTGTGCCCTTTTGCATTGGTTACAATCTCTGCCTTAGAACAAAAAGCTTTTCAGGGTCAAGAAAAGGAAACAGACAAATGAAATTACACATGGATGAGATACAGTTATTGTTACCATTTTTCCCTTTTCCTGTGAGACAACAGCACTTTCCTGCAAACTTCATCCTTTCTATCATGCAATCCAACAATGCACCTGCACTCAAATAAGAGTTAAAACATCCAGGTTTCAAGTAAAATGACGGTTTTTCCTACATATTGCTTATTCTATTTTCAAGTAAAGAAAAATGAAAGATTAAAATATGACTTGTGTGTATGTGTTTTAAAACATCTAAACTGCAATTATTATTTTTCTGCATGTGTATATATATAAATATATAAAATATAAAGAGAAAATTATAGAATATTTGTTTTGTAAAGAATAGGAAGAATGTCAAGTTTCTCAAACTTGTTAATATTTCTCTTGACTGACGAATAAAATATTTTATAAAACTTTGTTTCATTCCAGTATAGCGTCTATATGGTTGATAATTAGTTTTTCAGAAGAGAGTGCTTCTAGGAATGTAATGCTGAGTTGAGCCTTTTAGAATGAGATATTAATAAAACTCACTGCAACAGCAGAATTTAGCCAATGGTGGGCAAACTCGGGAGAGTTAGAGGACAAATATCTGCTTCCAGTTTCCTTTATAGGTCACAGAGGGACCCCTAAGTGCTTCTTTCTGCTATTTTTGAAAGAAAATGGAACACAAAAAGTAAATAAAAAATAAAAGTAATTAAGAACGCTGTTGTCAGGCAGCCTGGAGGCCTCTAGGAACAGAAAATGATAATTTTATGTAGGAAACAAACAAAGTTTTTTCTTATAAACATCTTTGGGAACTTGGTGGGACACAAAATTAGCCCTGTGGGCTACATTTTGGCCACCTCTGACACAAAGTTAGTCAACAGAATTGTTTTTTTAGTAACAGGAAGGTACCTTATCTTAAACTTTATTTCAACTCAGATGATGCAATCAGACAATACTTTAGGATTTGGACAGATTGGGAATGGGCAGTTTCACTCCATTTTCTGGAGCCCACATGATATACAGTACATTGCCAACTAGCCAGACACATTTATCTATGCCTACCTACATCTTAGTTGAGTCTGAGGCAGGTGTGCGTGTGTGTGGGTTTTTTTTTTAAAGGACAGGTGGAAATCTTCAAAAGACACTGAGTCCTTGCTTCAGCTTCACAGTGTGTGGGATTTTTACCCACTAAAACCACCTTACGCCCCACCACCCTGCGGGACCACCATCAGGCATTACTTCGTGGAGGGGGGGGCAGAATGGCTGTTAAAAACCCTCCTCCAATTTGGCTACTCGCCCTCCTCCTCTATGCCTCTGGCTGCCCTCTTCACAGTCTCTCCACATGCCTAAGTTCCAAGATGACCCCAGCCACATAATTGGACATCACGACCCAGGTAGTCTCCCTGCTCAACATCTCGCTGATGATATCTTTTGGAAACAGCTGTCATTGAAGATGCCTCTGTAAAATTTCCCGTTCTTCATCAAAGCATGAACAATGAAAAAACATATGCTCTGCGTCTTCCTGCACAGAATGGCAGGTGGGGGACGAAGCATCATCATCCGGCCTAATGAGTTGTTGGTAGGCTCTGAAGCAGCCATGCCCTGTCAACAGATGTGAGAGGTAGTAATCCACCTCTCCATGCTGTCTTGTTGACCATGCACTGATGTCCAGAATAAGGCGACGATGTATCCCAGATCTGCTGCTATTGTGCTATCCTCTCTATCCTGGCTTCTATAGCAATTGTGAGTAGTTCCTTCACGTGGTTTCCTCGCCTCTGCCAGTAAATCTCTGCCCGTTCCTCTGCCATTAGATGGATCGGCATCATATGAGACCGTTTGAAATGCCTGAGCCACCCACAGGGCACTCCTATGGTATATCGAAGTTAGTTGTCACATATATGATGTCTCTGCCGTGGCTTCTGACCAAATCAGGGCTGCATACAGCAACACGGAACTAACAACACACGAGAGGAGTCTTTGGCGAGTCTGCTGCAGGCCTCCAAAATTTGGCATTATCCTTGTCAATGCATTACATACTGCTCTGGCCCTTGCACTCACAATTTGCAAATGCTCATCAAAGCGTAGCCTGGCATCTATCTGGACACCCAGATATCATAGTGGCGGTTGCAAGAGAATACTGCAGCCTCCAAAAGTAAGGGTGATGGTCCCCCTGGTTTTCCTACTGGTCATGAGAACTCCCTCAGTCTTATCATCTCCTAAATGCAAACCAGCTAATGAGAGCTACTGACGGATTTTGGCAACACTCTCATTTGCAGTTTGGACAATTTTCTCCACAGAGTGTCAAGAAAAGGTATGATTGATGGCTCCCGCTCTCACTTTTTAAAAATCAATCCAGCACTGTTTCACTTTGCTGGCAAAACAATGACATGAAATCTCACTTATTAAATCAAAAATAAAATTAAAATCCAACTTTCCTCTACTCCCAGATTATTATTATTATTATTATTATTATTATTATTGGGGGGGGGGGCAGGAGAGACAGAAGAGGAGACATAGTGAACCATGGTGCAGTGTGGCTTTCTGTACCAAAAGCACCTGATCCTTGCATCCACATGCAAAAATTGTTCTAAATCTCAGATCACACTTCCAAGCAACCCTTTTTAACCTAATCCAGCCTGAGGAATCGTAATTGTCTAGTTACATCCTCAAACTCTTCACTAACTGTTTAGAATTAAAGTGGAACTAAACTGATGCCCCATTGTCATTGACTCCTCACACTGAGAAGCAGCAAGGATGCCAGCAAATTTTCCCCACAACTGTCTCACTGGCTGTCTATCTTGTCCCAGTTTATACCTCCACTGAAGAGGGAAAAGTTTAAGAAGCAAAGATTGCAGGCATATTGACTCCCCTCTCTCTCTGAAGCAGAGCACCTCCAGAGAAGAAAGAAAAAAGATTTCAGGTTGACTATATTTGGTAAAAGCAGGAAATCAGTGAGTGAACAAGATTAGTGACTTGGAATTCGTTAGTGACTCAGAGCTGGTTGGACTGAAGGCATTTTCTAAAGGTGTAGCGTAAGCTGGAAGATGAAATCCTCAAGAAGTTTATCTGAGCTACTTATGAATTTCCTCTTCCAGCTTAAATCCAATCTCTCTACGTGTGCAATGGCTTCTACCATTTTCCTAAGCATTTTTTCCCATTTCCAGTCTTCCTGATTGTGCAGCTTGATCCCATTGTCTTAAGGCAGGTGTTAAATTTTGGAGATTTAATCTAAGCCTTTTTCTCCAGAAATGTTGCCTTTGTCCTGTTTGGGAATAAGATATGTGGACCAAAGATACATGTAACAATTTTTGTGCTCCCTATGAAAGGAGAAAACCCTAAAAGCCAAGGGCAGCTAAAATGAGAGAAGGGGGCCAGACGGGACATTCAAATGTGGCCTGTGGGGAAGGGAAATAGGGTTAATGCCAGCCAAGAAATGTTACTGCCGATCAGAATGTAAGTCATGAGAAATGTCCTTGAAGCATTTGTTTATGGTTGAAGAACATACAGGTGTTATGAGAGGGTCAAGATGAACAGTAAGAAGCTGTTCATTTCTCAGGAAAAAGTCCCCTGGGAGACAGAGACCAAGCAGGGTCACCAGCTGAAAAGCATAATAATAATAATAATAATAATAATAATAATAATAATAATAATAATAATAATAATAATAATAATAATAATAATAATAATAATAATAATAATAATATATGTGAGCAGAAGAGGATCATATAAGTCTGTTCTGTTAGGTTTATATCAATATTTTGTATGAGAAAAACAAATAATACCTGTGTATGAGATAATTTCAAATGAAATTGTGATCTATTAGGACAGGATATAAATATGACACATACAAAAAACTCAGGAAAGGTGAGGGAAGAAGGCAGAGGACAGAATAAGACAGCATGGCTTTTCTTCTATAGATTCAAGCAAGCATGGCTCGGTAGGATGTTAAATTATTTTTGCTGTGTGTCATTTTAACTTGCTTAGAGGCTGATAAATGCTTTTACTTTAATGTTTTTATTTTTTAAATCTTTGAATGCTTTAAGGAAGTGCTTTACACTTTAACATGCTTGCCTCTAACTTGTAACTTTTATTTTTAAGTACTTGCCTGTAACTTGGGTTCAGTTTGTACCTGTTACATGTCTGCAATATTTTTGAAGTACTGTACTGTACCTTATGTGTTGGGTTTTTATTCAAAGCATTTTGTATCCTAACTTTCCTTTTTCTGTTCAACACTTCATAACTTTAAGTATGCACCTATAACCTTACATGATTGTAAGATGAAGCTAAGACATTTTGAATCAAGCACCTATTATGTTTACAACAATTTTGAAGTACAGTACTGTACTGTACTTTAAAAGCAATGTAGAATAATAAAACATTGTAGAATATCAAACTGTTTTTGCCTTGCATAACTGCAACATTAAATACCCAGATGGCTTCAATTGTTACTGAACTGCTAAGATAAAGAACCTCTCCTGGTGTAACCCGCTGATAAACTTTTGTCAAATGAAGAAAAAACTAAAATTCTGAGAATAAACAAATACAGTAGTTAGTCTGTAAGGTGCCACAACATTTTTGTCTTTTTTTCCTCATTGCTGTTTAGTCTTTAGAGTACAATGCTTTGCATGTCTTTACATCACAAATCTTTGTATGCTTTAGTAAGAAATAATTTTCACCTTCTTCAGTGGGTTTACTCTAGGCATAGCTTTGTAGCCTTAATTAAGAATACTTAACTAGTTAGCAATAGACATTCTGACCTGGGGACAATGAAATCCCACTTTGATTATATTTTTTTGCCCCTAGTTAGTTGTGCATGTTCAAAGCTCAGCTTCCTCCTATCTTTCCTATGTGCTAGATTAATCTGTACACAGATATGGTAATAGTTTGTGGGTGTAGTGACATGGGCATACAAGAGCTTTAAACAGAAGAAAGATGTTCAAATGTTTGGTCCTACACCAGAATTCTCCCGGGGACCCCATCATCTTTTTATTTTATTTTTTAATCTTGATCCCACAGGCACAAGAAGTAAAGCATAACAACAGCGTCTGGATTTTCGCAGAGCATCGCCCTGCACTGATTAATTAGTTCATTAGAAATCCAATTAAAATAAACCCATGCCAGGCGTGATGGTGCATTTAGATTCACTTCCTACATACAATGAAAAACCTTTGAGACGAGCTTTCTTGACAGCAAGACTTGAAAGGCAACTAGACGGATTCGGTGCCGCCATTTAAACGCAGCGTCTGGAGCGCCATCTCCTGACCCAATAGGAAAACAACATCACTACGTGCTTGGGAGACACAACTCAGGATTCGCATCGGAATGACTATTTAAGAGGCATTACTTCAAATCCAGTTTACTGCTCGATATAATAATAATAATAATAATAATAATAATAATAATAATAATAATAATAATAATATTTCGTGTCAGAAATTATTTTGGGTCGAAACTATTTTTGCGAGAGAAACTCCGTTCAGGAGACGCCCGAATAAGACGCCTTTCATACTGAAAGCCAATTAGGAGCCCTGGTGGCGCAGTGGTTAAAACTGCTCTGCTGCAGCCAAAACGTTGTGATTCAATCCTGACAACCAAAGTTGAATCAGCCTTCCATCCTTCCGAAGTCGGTAAAATGAATACCCAGCATGTTGGGGGCAAAAATGCTAACTAACTTGTGAACCGCCCAGAGAGTGCACTAAATGCTATGGAGCGGTAAAGGTTTCCCTTGCTCGAAAGCCAGTCGTATCCAACTCTAGGGGTCAGTGCTCATCTCTGTTTCTAAGCCGAAGAGTCAGCGCTGTCTGCTTCTGGAGACGTTTCCATGGTCATGTGGCAGGCATGACTAGTCACCGGAGCGCATGGAACGCTGTTACCTTCCCACCGAAGTGGTCCCGATTTATCTACTTGCAATTTCTTGCTTTCAAACTGCTAGGTTGGCAGGAGCTGGGACAGAGACGGGAGGCTCATTCCGTCCTGCAGTACTCGGGAATCGAACTGCTGACCTTCCGCCTCCCAGTCAGCGTCTTAGTGACTTATAAGTGTAATTGCTAATGCTAATTAGGCGTAATGAGCCCAACGCTTTTGTGACCGCCTCCCTCAAAAGCCCTTGGGTGGGTTATTTATCCGCTTAAGCCAATTAATTTTTTTAAAGGTGCTTCTGGATTGATTGATTATAGCTTTGTATCTGTTACTATAGGCTGGTGGCTGGTGGTGCCTCTGACACGAATAAAGGAAAGCCAATTAATCAATCAGCTGATAGGCTTCATTTGGAGAGAGTTTTTTTCCCCTCACAATAAAAATTAGCGTTAAACCCACCCACCCCCTCTGAAGATCTGCCGAGAAGCCTGAGAGGAAAGAGACCTAAAAGGGCTCCAAATCTCTCAGGGACCGAACATGGATAGTTCCCTCACAAAAAAAGGGGGCGGTGCCAGGCGGATTAGCAGCCCTCTGAATGGTCGGCTGGACTTCTGAGGTGGTGGTCTTGGTTGGTGGCGGCTGCCTGTCAGAATGCTGGGGGGGGGGGGGCATTTTCTCCCCTCAGCCTCGGGGGTGGTGGTGGGGGAAAGGGGGGCAGGTTAAGGAGGTTGTGTGAAGAGTTCGTGTGGGTGGCTTTGGGCGGGTCGACTCGAGGGAATGTGAAGAGGTGAGAGACCAAGGGGTGGGAGTGGGATACTTCTGAGGAGAGGTTGCATGTGCGCGTGCGAGGGCAGGAGCCAAAGGTGTGACCCAAAGTAGAGGCGGGTCGGTGCCTTTATCACCCACAATGTGACACACACACACACACACACACGAGGGCAGGAGCCAAAGGTGTGACCCAAAGTAGAGGCGGGTCGGTGCCTTTATCACCCACAATGTGACACACACACACACACACACACACACACACACACACACACACACACACACACACGAGGGCAGGAGCCAAAGGTGTGACCCAAAGTAGAGGCGGGTCGGTGCCTTTATCACCCACAATGTGACACACACACACACACACACACACACACACACACGAGGGCAGGAGCCAAAGGTGTGACCCAAAGTAGAGGCGGGTCGGTGCCTTTATCACCCACAATGTCACACACACACACACACACACCCCGACTTGGTTCCATGCTGGAATCGCCACAGCTACTGCTTTATTCCTTTTTTTTGCTGCTCTTATTTGCTTCCTGTCAGATATGGTAGCTATCCAAACTAATACTGTTTTATGAACCTCCCAGGAGAAGAGGTGTGTGTAAACTGGTTGTAAAAACTGTCCCTAACATTTGATACTATTATACCTCTAGGGGGCTCTGTAAAACATTTAAAGCAGGAGTTCTTAACTTTTTAAAGGTGTGGGGGGGGGATGTTCCCTCAGACAGCTTCTGGGGCCAGATGCAGTGGTGGGATGTCAAAAAATTTTATACCCCCACCGTGATGTCATCACTGTGTGGGTGGAGCTAATGTCATGACATCATGATGTGGGTGGGGCCAAAGAAAAATAAATAATAATAAATAATAATAAAATAAAAATAAGCACACACACACACACACACACACACACACACACACACACACACACACACACACACACCTCAACCCACCCATCCACCCACCCACAACACAAACCCGTAAATAAATAAAATTAAATAAATAAAATTAAATAAATAAATAAAATAAAATACAAATTACATTAAGTGCTTGGCATGCATGCGCAGTGGGAGAACCAGTGAAAAGGTAAGCACCGAAGGTGGTTCCCCCCAAAAGCTGCAACCGGTTCTCCGGGACACTGGGAAAAGTTACTACCGGTTCTGGCGAACTGGTGAGAACCTGTTACATCCCATCACTGGCCAGATGGCCATTTTGCCCTTCCTCCTAGCACATGGCACTTCCTGGTGTGGTGGAGGTGGTGGTACTATAGGCCACATGAAATGGTGCCATAGGCCACATCTGACCTGTGGACCATAGTTGAGAATCCCTGATTTAAAGGGATTAATTTAGTCTCTTGGTGTCCTTTACCCAGAAACTGTGTAAGGCAGTGATTCTCAAGCTGCAGCCCATGGGCTGGATGTGGCACCATTTCATGTGACCCACCTCCAACCCAGAGTTGGGTTTACCTAATTGGGGCGGGATAACAAATTGGACAAATAAAATAAAAAACACACACACACACCAGGAAGTGTCATGTGGTGGAGGAAGGGGGAAATCAATGGTTGTCCAACCCCCGAAGCTGTCTGAAGGAGTGCGACCTGGCCCCTGGCTTTAAAAGGTTGAGAACTCCTGGTGTATGGTTTGGTATCTGCTTTTCATCATCTCTTGAGGATGGAAACTGTGGAAAGGTTTCTACAACCATTTGGCAAGAGAGTCCCCAAAGTTCACTTCTACGAATCCCACCTGGTTTGCTCTTTGCTTTCTTTTCTGCCTCTGGGATGTGATCCTTTTGAATCAGGCTTTGGGTTGCCCAGGGTTTTGGACTGCAGTTCCCAGCCCATATTGGCTGCGGCTTGTAGCCGCTGAAGTCCAAAACGTTAGGGGGGGGGGGAGTCACAATTCTCCCACCTTTGTTTTGGGTAGTTATAGATTTAGAGCCTGTATTTTTACTGCTCTTTCTTACCGCTTTGTAGGCAGTTGCAATAGAAGGAGGGAAAGCAAACAGGGAAGATGGACTGGATGAAGCTGCGTTCCTATTCCAGGAAGATCCGGCTTCCAAAGAACACACATTGTGCTTCTCCTCTGCCAGGTGTAAGCAAAAGGAAAGCAAAAGCCAAAAGACCCACGTTGCACCAAGACCTGCTTTCCAAAATTAGACCGGAAGCTCATGACAAAAGTAATGCTTTCTCTCTTGTGGAGTTAGCCTGTCTTTCCTCATCATTTCCCAGTATGGTGGGACTAAAAGTAGTGTTTGTTTGTCTTTGTGCCCTGGAACAAGTGGGTCTATCCAAATCCTAGACCTAGACATTATTTTATTTACTAATGGTGTGCAAGTAAAATATGGGAGTGAGGATGTATTCCTAATTTAGTCAAAATATAAATGGCTTATGTTGTGAAACAGATAGGAGTGAAAAGATATGGGATGTTTATGAAATCAGTTGGGGCCTTGCCAAAAAATTTTATTTATTTATATTTATTAATAATTCACATTTATATAGCCGCCACTCACCACATTGTGGTGACTCAGGGCAGCTTACAAGATTAATACAGAGTAACAAGACAAAAACAGCAGGAGGGGAAAAGCTCATGAAAGTTTGGATGTTCAGGTGCCCATACGGCCAGGGCAACGTCTTCTGCTGTGGCTCCTGCAGTCGGCCCTTTTATCCCCCCGGGCAGGTAGAGTGAGTCTGGGGGAGGGCAGAGACGTCCTCATGTGCCCGCATGGCTGGGGCGGCAGAAATGGCCACCCACACGGCTGGGGCAATGTCTTCGGCGAGGCTCCTGCCGGTGGCCCTTTTATTTCCCCCCCTCAAAAGGTCGAGTGAGTCTGGGGGAGGGCGGAGACGTCCTCAGTTGCCGGCATGGCCAGGGCCCGCATGGCCCTTCAAAGTCATCCTTATTTAAAGCAAATCTAATTCTTGCTGCTGTTTCCTGGTAACTAAGATAGAAAACCTGCTGTGGTTATTATACTGTATGTATTTCTCATGTAGTTCCATTCCCAGGCATATCACGGGTAGAGGAATTAGTTAGATTTCCTTGTGCTTTTGGGAAGCTTCTGCCTCTACAGAGAAGATGATATTTGTATACATGGGGAAATCATCAACATTGATATAAAGCTTCTTGTGTAAGGTTGGGAACAATACTTGAATGAAAAATGTTTGTATATTCTTGGTTCCATCTTTCAGGAATAGAATGAATTTTGTCGGGGGTGGGTTTCCTGTGAGGGGTTGATTACCTTTGTGGCCTGAGTCCCAGAATGCCCCCAAAAGAAGTGAAAGGTAAACTCTATTTGATTGCTTCATACCTGGAAAATCCTACAAGTTAGAATTGTCTTGAGAGTACATTATTGTTATGTCTGGTGTGGGAAACCTTGGTCTGGACTTGAATTCTCAGAAGATCCACCCAACACAATGGAACTGTTTTTAATAGGGTTTATCCCTTGATTATAGTTGACTAAGCTGCCGTGCATCTCCTACAGGGAGAAAAAAGATTTATCAATAAATTAAGTAAATAACTGCTGTGTTCTCAGAAGATTGGGTTCATTCATGCAACCTGCCTGGAAGTGAAAACAGTGGCGTCGCGCAGTCTTCAGCCGCCTGGGGCGAAGAACAAACTCGCCGCCGCCCCCAGCTCGCCGCTGCCGCCGCCCCCTCCCCCCGACCCAGGTAGAAGCCGGCCCCCTGCTGACTAGCAGCGCGCGCGCCACACACCTCCGTCCGCTCGCCCACCACACACCTCCGTCCGCTCACACCTCCGTCCGCTCGCCCGCCCGCCCGGCTGTCGGGGGCTCTCCGCCGCCTGTTGCCCCTGGCAGCGGCTTTCAGGGGGCGGCAAAATGTCCCCTCCCCACCCTTTTGCTGGCGAGGAGGAGAAAAAGTGTTTTTTTTTAGGCGGACAATTCAAGGAGGGGCCCGCCCGCCGGGCTGGCTGTCGGTCGGGGGCTCTCCTGGCGGGTGGCCAGCGTGCGCGCACGCGCTGCCCACCTCCTCCTGCCCAGCCAGCCCCCAGGGGCTCCCCGCCACGGCGCCACCCACCCCCGACGAGCGCCCCGTCTCACGGCAAGTTGGGTGGGTGGCTGGGCGGGCGGAGGCGAGCAGCGTCCGCGCACAAGCGGGCCGCCCGCCAGGAGAGCCCCCGACGGCCAGCTGGGCAGGCGACCGGGCGTGCCCCTCCTTCCCTCCCCACCCTTTTGCTGGCGAGGAGGAGAAAAAGGGGTTTTTTTTAGGCGGACAATTCAAGGAGGCTGGCGAGGAGGAGAAAAAGGGGGTTTTTTTAGGCGGACAATTCAAGGAGGCTCCTTGAATTGTCCGCCTAAAAAAAACCCCTTTTTCTCCTCCTCACCAGCAAAAGGGTGGGGAGGGGACATTTTGCCTCCCCCTGAAAGCCGCTGCCAGGGGCAACAGGCGGCGGAGAGCCCCCGACGGCCAGCCGGGCGAGCGAGCGGATGGAGGTGCGAGCGGACGGAGGTGTGTGGCAAGCGGCGAAGCGCACGTGGGGCGCTCGCCAGCAAAAGGGTGGGGAGGGGACATTTTGCCGCCCCCTAAAAGGCGCTGCCCGGGGCATCCGCCCCCCCCCGCCCCCCCACGCTACGCCACTGAGTGAAAAGCTTGTTTTTAGTAGTATATATCTATAAATAATGCAACAATCTTGATAAGCCTTCTACTTTAAGAATGCCTATAGGACTCAACTTTAAGAAGGTCAAATCCAGTGAACAGAGCAAAAGTATCTGTCAATTATTTAAGAGGCGGGGCTTATTTCCTTTGAGGATGCAATGACGATGATGATGTGCAGTCAAGTCAATTCTGATTATGGCAACCCTTTTCAGAGTTTTCTGAGTAGAGAATACACAGAAGTGGTTTACCATTTTCTTCTTCTGAGGGTCCCCTGGGACTGTGCAGCTTGCTCAAGGCCACAAAGGCAGACTCTTCTAGTTAACTAAAAATGGCATTAGTAGTAAAACCTGATGACAATAAAAGGATAGGATAAAATTTTGAAAAATCTCTGGTAAAAGGGAAAGAGTTTAATCTATTCTGTGATCTTACTTATCTTTTAGAGTGATCTTTTGAGTCGTTTCCTTTTTAAAGAGGAAAAATACCATAGTTGTAGGCTTTTGGGGTTTTCATTTGCTCATTGCTTTAGATTCATGTTTCCTAACCTTTGGTTTTTGGACTTCAATTCCCAGAAGCCTAAGTCAATTCCCCAAAGCGCTGATCAGCTGAAGTACTGACTTAGGCTTCTGGGAATTGAAATCCCCCTGTGGGGCATGGGCCCCACCTTGAGAAACTCTACTTCAGGTATTTGAGATTAGCTAAATTTTGTGTATGTGAGGTAATCAGAATTTGCTGGCCTCAGAGAGAATCTGTTGAATTTCATTTAACATATTCCTGAGGCTTATGCATGGGGGGGGGGGGGAGCTATATTTTCTGTTGCCATTGGCAAGGCTGCTCCCTCTAGCTCTGCAGAACTTCATAAAAACACATTGGAACACATCTTTGGAATCATAATTCAAGCTATTTGTGCAGTGGTTCCCAACCTTTTTTTGGCCAAGCCCCACCCAAGCATCTCTAAAATCCTGACACACACACACACACAAACACACCGGTGACATACAATTGTTATTATTCAAAAAGTGAACTCCTATTTACGTGGAGGAAGCGTAAAAGGCCATCAATTGTTAATAACTGATTCTCGAATCCCCCTCCCCTTTAAAAATCAAATTGGCCTCCTGTGGGGTATGTGCCCCATGTTAGGAACCATGGCGTTAGTGTTTACTTTCATACTTCTGTAATAGTTAATTATAATAATAATAGTAATTATAATAGTAACTGTAGTACAGTCAAACCTCGCATAAAGAGCGCCTCGCTTAAAGAGTAACTCGCTTAAAGAGCAGAATTTTCTATGAATGTTCGCTTCGCTTAACAAATAAAACCAACCAAAAACTCGCTTAACAAATAAATTGGGGTTCACAATCCCCCCCACAATTGGTCGCTTACAATGGTGTTTCGCTTAAAGAGCAAACTCGCTTAAAGAGCAATCCTGTGGAACACATTATGCTCTTTAAGCAAGGTACAACTGTATTTGATATTAACTTTTAATAACTTTTTTTAAAAAATGAATTCAGCAGTACAAAGAATGACATGAGCCAACATGACATGACATGAGCCACTGCTGTTCATTGAAACAACAGTTTATAACTAAAAGTAATCAAAATGTTACACTTAACATTTGCAGAAGAAATAAAAGTATCCTTTCTGTGTAAAAAAGTGTTTGGGTGAATGCTGAGGTTTTGGCTAAGTTCAGTTTAGCCAAGTCAATTTATAAGAGAGAAATTAAAAATTACATTTTTCCTTTCATGGATTTGTCAGCTAGTGTTTTTAATAGATTATCCTTTTCTGTATAGGGCAGATTAGAAATGTGGTTACAAAGGGATTACCAAAAATTCAAGAAATTTCTGAAGTGACTCAGATGAACTGCCTTTCAGTTGAACAGAGGTATAGTACGTTAACCTTTCTATAATGGAGGAGGTAGCTGTGTTATATTGTTGTAACAATTTATATCAGAATAGCCATGTAGCTTCTATAAAACAAACTTTTTATTTTTCATAAGCTTCTGTGTGTCTAGGCCAGGGATTCTCAATTTATGGATTGTGGGCCGGATCTGTCCCTTGGCACCAAATCATCCAACGCACACCCTCACTCCAGCCACTTCTTCCTCTGCTGCCTCAAACCTTGTCCCCTTCACTTGGCTTAGTGTGTCCCTGCTTGCGCTCCATAGCAGGCTGGATGTTGTAAGGACGTTGTTATGGAGCGCCGGCAGGGACATACCAAGCCAACCAGAGGGGACAAGGATTGAGGCAGTGGTGGTGGAAGCAATGGCCGCAGTGTCTTTCCCAGGGCTGTTCTGGCTGAGTGCATCTTTTCTGGGAGCCGCTCTGGCCAAGTGTGGGCAAGAAGGACAGCCTGGACACCTCCTTCACCATGCAGCAACTCCAGGCCAGCAAACAGGGAAGCAGTGTGTGGGGAGTGGTGGGTGGCTTGGGTAGTCGTTGGCGGCAGGCAGCAGCAGGAGTGGGACCACCCTGGGCCCCCACCACTCCCACCACCAGCGGCAGTGGCAGCAGCAGCAGGACCACCAGTCCAGCCCCTCAACAGTCTGAGGAGGTGTGAACCAGCCCCCCTGCTTAAAAAGGTTGAGGACCCTTGGTCTATCTGAAGAAGTATGATTGAACATATCAAAATGTATGAAAAATAAAAACTAGTTAGTCTTATAATGCCAAATGGTGATTTTTGGTATGAAGTAGTCATTTTATATTTTTTATTATTTGATTATTGGGAGAGACTCTCATCTTGATAATCTCAATCAGCATTCATTGTAGTTATAGATTTTATAATTAGGTATGAATTACCTATCTACCTTTTCAGAAATATTCCTAGGGTAATTCTAATGTGAATTCCTGGTGTTATGGTGTTGGTGAATCATGCTATATTACAAATTAAGAATCCTGAAAAAGGTTCCTGATATTAGAACAAGGCTAGTTTGTCAGGAAGAAATTCCAAATATCAGAGAAGATTTTACACATGAAAAATATGGGACCCTAATTGCACTGTATTCTTTTCTAAACAGTGAATTAAATTATAATGAAAACAGGACTGTGGAGGTGAATAACAAAGTCAAGGAAACAGATATGACTCCATTAAAGGTATGAGTGTTGTTTTTAAATTGCTTAAATCCTAATAAACCTAATAATGAAAGAAGAGGCAGTGGCAGTAACTACAGTCCTTTTTACCAGTTTTATTTGTTATGTTAGCTGTTGCCAATTTTAGGGAAAGGATATATAGCTTCATTTGTGTCATCGTCATCGGCTGCTACTCATATCTGAGTACAGGGGTACCTCATACAATGATTTTAATCCGTTCCATGGGGCTCGTTGTTGTATGAAAAAATTGCTATATGATGCATGGATCATATAGCGATTTTCCCTATGGGATGCATCATACAACAATTTTATTCCGCTAAGTGGTTTTTCCCATTGAAAAATTGTTGTATGATTTTTTTCCATAGGGAAAGTCATTATGCGGGATGCCATTTCCCCCAAAAACCTAATTGTTATGCAATTTTGTTGCTACCGGTATATGGGGCGATTGTTGTATGAGGTTCCACTGTATATGTATTTTCCTGGAAAGCAGGAAAAATGCCACCAGTGTGAATTTGTTTAAGGTGGAACCCAGGTTGCCATGAAGTGACCCGCCTACTGTGATCATGGAGCCATCACCTGCGGAATGGAATGCTGCAGCCTTGAGGATATTAACAAGGTGCGCCTTCACAGCCATCCATCTAAAATAGCCTCTTCTGCCTCCATGACCATTGGGACTCAGAATACTGAAGTGGTTCATCCTCCGCCCATTTTGCCGTTGAGACCGACGTGATGGTTCCCAGTGGCATTTCTTCCACAGAAGGGACCATCACCCCACCTAAAGGGGCTCATCCGCCATAGCCATTGGCACCTTTAGGGAGTCAGGTTATTTACTGCCACCCAACACTCACCATTTAGTCACTGGCTGTATGGTCTACTCTATTACCATAGCGCATGAGTGTCCAAACTACAGCCTGCAGCACCAAATCATCCAGCTCATTACCACACCTAAAGGGGCTCACCCGCCCATAGCTGTTGGCCCCTTTAGGGAGTAAGGTTATTTACTGCAGCCCAACACTCACATTGAGTTGCTGACTGTATGGTCTACTCCATTACTGTAGTGGGATTTCTGTCCAGCCCAGAACATGTGTTTATCCACTAATCTTTAAACTGGACTATTGTAATGCATCTTTTGCTGACCTGCCTTTGAAGAAAAATGTTATTACTATATCTGATGAGCCCATGGTTCAGAAAATCATTGCTTGCAAACTGTTTTGCTCATGAGAGAACAATAACTGCACAGCTTGAACTGGTGAGTGTGCAAAGAAGTGCCTCCATTAGAAACATCATTTACAGAAAATGATTTTTGCAAATGTTATATGTTGGGGGCAGGGGAATCTCAATCTCACTTACATCATTCCTTCTCATATGCATCTTTCACTTTTGCCCTTAGGATTCTTTGAATTTAAACTCAGCAAGCAGAAAGAGCCTGATAAATAATGAAACTACATCAGGTGGGCTTTTGTTAATTGACTGGTTTGTTCAGGAATGAATGGTTTACTGATTGGTTATGGTCAGTGGTGGGATCCAAAAAAATTTTTTGCTACCACACTGTGGGTGTGGTATGGTGGGCGTGGCCAGGGGGAAGCCCTGTGTTGTACCCGAATTAGGACTACTTTATTTCAAAACTTGGATGGGCAGAGGGGCCAGCCAAAATTTCTGCTACTGGTTCTGGCGAACTGATGCCCACCACTGGTTATGGGTTTTTGTTGGGTTTTTTTTTTTTTGTGGTCCTGTCCTTTTACTTAGTTTTAATTCAGTTGTGGTTTAGTATAAGAAATACAATGTTGTATTTACCGGTACCTTTTAAATTAAACTTGCCATGTCTCAATTTTTAAAGTCCATGTTTATGCACAAAGGTTAGGGTGAAAGATAGGGTGTGAATGAAACAAATACATTAAAAATGTTAAACATTTGGTTTCTATTATGTGATGACTCTCACATCAAATACTATAAGGGGGTTAGAGTTGTTGTTTAATACTACCTTAGGGGAGATTTTTCATTGAGGCTCTGGTGTATGGAGGAAAGAGTTAACTCCATTCTCTTTTTGTGGAGTGGTTCCACAATCATATGGAAAACACTACTTTTTGTGTAAGACTGGAAGATATATGAATGCAATTCTGACAAAACATGCATTCCTCCCGTGTTGAAAGGAGCTAACCAGTACAAACATCTATGCATTTCAAATGTTTGGTGTCTAATGTCCCCTTTCCATTTTGCCTTGAATTCCAGGAATGACTTTACCTACAGGGGTTTCAGAATTTCTGCTGGATTGTTTGGATGCAGATTCTACTGTGAGCTCAAATGTAGAATGCAGTGATAGCATGAGTATTTATTCTTCACCTGAAACATTCAGGGATGACAGAAGTTCAGGTACACTCTTATTTTCTATGCATGGGAGGGATCTAGTTTAGGAATAGTTTCTGTAGACATCTATGTTGTTTTGTAAAAAAGAGAGAATGTATCACATTAGACCATTGTATTTTAGTCAGGTCCCAGGGGAAAGCTGTCTTAATAAATGGTAGCCATGTAATGCTTAGAGATTCTTCTTCTTTTGTGTCCCAATCAAACCCTGGACTGTCAAAATGAAGTCATTTGTGGAGCTCCTTTAACCAAAGTCTTGGATTCAGAATGTACCTTTCTTTTTGACAATTATTGGTGTTTTTTTGAGTTTTTTTATTGGCTAACTTTGGGGAATAATTCTCCAAAGACTGACACCTAACTGGCCAGTCCTAGAACAATTTCCAAAGATTAACACTTAAGCAGTTGCTTCAAATCATAAAAGAGCTTAGTTGTCTTGAAGTGAGGTCTAGGGGATGTGATTTCCATGCTTTGTGTCCCAATCTCCATCATATCTCCCAGAAATCTCTGGGGGCTGTACCAAAGATGTTACCTTATAAATGTCTTGTAAACTTTGTAGAATTTCATGAAATCAAAACAAGACAGGAAGGCAACCATATAGTGGTACATCACTTAAAGAGCATAATGCGTTCCACAGGGTTGCTCTTTAAGTGAGTTTGCTATTTAAGCAAAACACCATTGAATGTGACCAATTGTGACTTCTGGCGGGGGGATTGTGAAACCCGATTTATTTGTTAAGCGAGTTTTTGGTTGGTTTTATTTGTTAAGCGAGGCGATCATTCAGACAAAATTCTGCTCTTTAATCAAGTTAGTCTCTAAGCAAGGCACTCTTTATGCGAGGTTTTACTGTATTGTCTTCTCTGTTCATAAGGAAATGATATTAGTCCACAAGGACCATGCCTTGGATGCAAAAATTCAACCCTCTTGGATACAAGCAAAGCCATCAACATAGACAAGATACCACAGCTGCCAGACCTTTCAAACATATTGGGTAAGTAACTCTGAACATGTTAAAGAAGTGTTTGACTATAAATTCAACTGTAAACATCTGTTCTGTTGAAGGCTGAATGAAATCTTAGGAGCAAGCCTGGTATGTCTGCAGCCAGGGTGGATGCATTTCAAGGGAGAAGCAGCAAGTGAGGAGCTGCCTGCCAACCATGCAGCCTTCTTGTGCTGCACTTGAGATTGATGTGACAGAGGGCCTTTTCTCCAGAAGATATTACTAACCATATTTGCTTGCTCTTATATATATCACAAATGGAGAATGTGTGGTTCTCTAGACACTGTTGGACCTTCACTTTCATTCATCCTAGCCTATATGTTAAGTGGTCAGGAGAAATGGGAATTGTATTCCTGCAATATCTGGACACCCACAAGTTTTCCACCCTGAGTCAACAGCTTAAAAAAGATCATCCTTGCCTAGCCTAGAGTTTCTCAATACTGTACCTCTATAAAAGAATGAATAAGAGGGTCTAAATGAGAAGTGGCTTACACTAGCTGGTGGATCTCTCCTCAGTCAGTCAGCCTTTTCTTTGACTCTCTGGAGGTAAATAAAATGAGATTTATCAACAACAGAATCTTATACTGATCCACTCCCAAATATCAGCTGGCAGGTTACTGAAACCAACAGCGTCCCAGTTTGTTTTTACTGCATAGCTAAAACTCTTCTATGATTACAGCAGACATTTGAATTACCAAGCTGAGAACTTTCAGGAGACGAAAACATATGAATTTCAAGGAAGATGAGTTGCAACCTACACCACATTATTTGTTTTGTTACTGTATTATGCTGCCAATGTAATTTGATTGCTTATTAATGAATAACATTGGCTACTCTGATAGCTAATGCTATTCATTAATAAAAGAATAGCATAGGATGTTCTTTTTTATTTTATTTTATTTATTTATTATTCATACTTATCAACCATATTCCTCACCGAGGTGACTCAGGGCGGCTCACAATTCATTAAAAAAAAACCCACAATAAAACACTCTTAAAAGCATTCCTAAAAAACCCCCTCGATTTAAAACTTTAAAATCAAAATCTAAAAACTAATTGGGAGCAAACGGGGCTTAAATCAACCAGTAGGCTGGGGTCATAATCTTTCCCACACCCCATACCTGCCCTGCCAGCCATGTTTTTAAATTTTTCCTAAAGGGCAGCAACTCCGTCTGGAGACGTAATTCCGTTGGCAGGAGGTTCCATAGGGCTGGGGTGGACACCGAGAAGGCCCTCCATCTTGTGCCAGAGAGACGCACCTCTCTGGCCAATGGAACAACTAGAGAGCCTCTCCGATCCACTCTAGTGGGATTGGCAGATATTCTTGTTTGTCTCCTAATGGGGGCGGGATATCACCATGGTCATGTTATAGCTTTAAATAATTATGTTGCACTGCATCATCTCTGGCCAACAAATTCTTTTTCCTGCACTTTGTGTACCTCTGTACCTGATATGTATAATTGGATAATTGATGCCATGAGATCTTACTCTTATTTCTGATGAGGTGGATTTCCTCCATGAAAGCTCACATTAAAATACAGGTATGAGTCTCTAAGGTGCCATAACTTTTTTTGTCTCTGTTGTTTTGTACTCTCTGATATGATCTCCCTTTATGTGGCTCAGAATTTTCAGCTTCCTGCATTTTATCAGTTTCACTGTTTCCTCATTATATTAATTCACTTTAGCATTTTTGTTGGTTATTTATTTGACACAAGGAAATTTTGGCATCCTCCAGTAAACATTTTAATTAAATATGTGCTTTTCCAACTTTTTGAAATGAAGCCCCTTAGAAATGTGGAGCAGAGGGCACAGAAAGGATCAAAACACCCTTCCTCTTGTGTTTCTCCTGTGCAAATCATGAGCATCCTTTGAGTAGAGAGAGCACTGGGTTCCCAGTTCAGTGGTGGCTGTGTATTTTGGCTTAAGGTTAATGCAGAGCGATGTCATCTCACATACTATGTCACATTGTTAGGATCACACAAGAAAGTTATCTTAAACGCCTATTGAATTTAATCTCCATTTTAGGAGGTCAAGACCGGACTGTTACAAGGTAATATATAAGTATAATATTTTGTTGCAAAGAAATAATATAAGTGATTGTTTCTTTCAGTGGGATTATATGTAAAAATTAGATAGCTTTCTCAGTAACCTGAACGCTATCTATGTGCCATCCTTTTGCATATCACAGTTTCAATCTAAAATCATTATACAGTATATCACATAAGAAGGCATATGGTTAAAAAATTATGCAGACTTAATTTACTCCTGAAAACCAATTGTTGCTTTTAGAACTATTAGACTAATATTTCCCACTCCTATGAAACTGGAGTAACAAGCCTCCAGAGAGATGGCTAGTCAAGAGTGATGTGAGGGCCATTTGACCTCATAATTTTAGAACAGGATGTCCATACCAGATTAGGGCACTCAGGTGACTGCTTTCTGATTTGCTTTATACTGAACCATGTATTTGTGGTAATCAAAAAGCTTCAGTGATTCACATTAGGTCATTTCATCTTGTTAATTTTCTCTTCTTCTGCATGTACATGGGAGAAATATCCTTGACTATAGCATTTCCTACTACTGTACTGCTTTTCTTGGGAGGAACCACATGACCAGCCCACGGCCCAAAAAGTCTGGACACCCCAACCTAAATGGTCCTCTTGACTAGTGATTTGTTGTTATTATATTCTGCTATGTTGCTTCCAATTTACAACTATCCCAGATTGATCATTAGCCAAGATCTGTTTGTTTGTTTCTCCATCCCCCATGGGGGACTCAAGGTGGCTAACAATGTTTTAAACATATTAATGTATGATAATTAAAATATATTAAATAATTAAAACATTAAAACAGGCATAACATTAAGACAAACAGTAACATAACTCAAAACCAGCATCCCAGGAGTCAGGTAGAATTGTTAAAAGTCTATCTGAAGAGATGAGTCTTGAGCTGTGGATGGAAGGATGGAAGCGAAGGGGGCCAACCTAACCTCCTGAGGGAGCACATTCTACAACCTGGGAACTGCCACAGAAAATGTCCTCTCCTGTGTCCCCATCAAGTGTGCCTCTGATGGCAGTGGGGCTGAGAGGAGGGCCTCCTCTGAAGATCTTAAGAGCCAAGGAGGTTCATAGAGGAAGATATAGCCTGGACCTAAGCTGATTAAGGGCTTTATAGGTCATGGCATTCAGAACACTTTTGAGTAACTAAGGAAAATAAATCTTTTTGATTTTAGGGAAGGGGGGAGGAGAGAGAGCAACTTAAAATATCCTTACATTGTTTAATACTTGAATGTCTAAGGAAGAGGCTGATAGTTTAGTTTCTCATCTGTGACAGATCATTAAAACAGAAACTGAGCTCTGGATTGAGTAATCCTTCAGCTATTGTAGCAGGTAAGTAATACCATTTGAAATGAATGAATAGATGTATATAAGAAGTAATGGGCTTATGTTGGTTATGTATGCTACTGAAATAGTCATGATTCTCACAACAGTTACCCTTGTTCAGGCTTGGTATTGCTGATGCTGAAATTCTTTTAATAAAAATAGTTTCCTTATTCTCCTGTACGTGCATCCTTCATCTTTTGGAACTGTGCACACTTCTTCAGGCACATGGCAAGTCCAATATGTGTCTCTAAGCAAATCACAGCTGATATAGGGAGAAGCATTTGGGAGAAATAAACTTTTTATTTTAAAGTTTGACACCAGATATCTGGGGCTGTCTTCTAGAGAGGGCATGAAATCATTATCTGTGCCCAGTGCTTGTTTCAAACATAAGATACAGTTGAGCACTTGGGATGGTCGAAAGCTTGTATGCAAGTGCAAACCAACAGTTCCCCGTTGCCTATTACTGGCATGGGGTGTGGACAGTGCCTTTCACTTAGATAAAGCACCTGTCTGAAGATCATGACAGTCAGCATAAAAAATACTAACAATGACATAACAAAGGAAATGTACAAGGGTACAAGTACTAGGGTGTTTTCCTCTCCCCCCTCTCTCTTTCTCTCTCTAAGACCCGTTTCGCCCCAAAGAAGTAGAAGGATTACAGTACCTATTAACAGAGAATAACAGTAGGGATGGTGGGAACTGTTTTGCATTGAACTGCACAATTCAGCTTTGTATGTTAGTCTTAATTCTCTCAAAAACTTCCTTTTGAAATTATTTTAATGTTCAGTCCTATTTTTACTGGACCAGAGTTGACTTGATGGCATGCAATTAGTATGCTTGCTGTTGTTGATGTTTAGTAAAAGTACCTCTGAGCACATTAGAATACCTTTCCTTTTCACTGAACCTGACCTGCAACCTGACCTGCTCTTTTCATCAAAATTAAGGAGAGGGACTAATAAGTGCAGATGGCATTGGTCCATCTGGACAGCTTGTAGTTTTCTTCTTAGAAATCAAAGACCCATAGATCTTTCTAATAAGTATACCATTCATGAATGGAGAGCTCAGGCTTTTTTAAAAAAAGAATGCAACCCTGTTTTATTCCTCCAGCATCTGGCAGTCCATCAAAATGCACTATCTTTTCCAAAAACTCTTTTCTCATCCTTCCATGCATGTTCTCAGAGCATCCTTTGTGCTAGAGCACAGTCAGAAATTTGTTCACAAAAGGTGTGATGCTATAAAAAGGTTCATAAGCAAGATCTTTTAGGAAAGCTATTCCCTTTGTAAGAGCTGTGTGGAATTGCCCTTCCCTAGTTCCACCCTTTCAACAGTTTTGGGTGGGTAACATGAGAGACTTTTGTAAAATAACTCGTGGTTTCTTCTGTAATGTCACATGGTCAAAGAGGGAGAAAAGCCAGCAAAGAGGGAGAGTTTCAGGAAATAAATGAGAATTCTGCAGAGTAGGAGAAGAGAGAAGCATGAAAGGGAAGATGGTATGAGCATTAAAAAAAGTGTGTGTGTGTAAGATGTCTGGGCGTGGCCATACTATTTGGTGCAACAGGAGAGGCTCATTTCAGGCTGTCTGCTTGCTTATGGATAATTTTTAACAAAATTGCAAATCATTGTATTTTCTTCTGCCCATTGACTACCTCGGGTTCTCCTGGTTGTCATGTCAACTGACAATTCCTCAAGAGTAACTTTGGCTTTATACTTGAACAAATATATTCCAGAACCTTATTCCACCATTATTTTAAATGAAAAGGATAGAGGCTAGTGTACAGGTGGTGCTAAAAGCTCAGATGCTAGGAGTAAATGAACAGTCTGACCAGGGCAAATTGAAGAATCAGCTTGTATGAATTACTTGAAGTATATGGTTCAATGTTTTTGTAGGGAAACAAGTACGCAGGATATTGCCTACAAAGGAACTAGCATCTCAATTACCATCATCAGGAGCCTTGTTACTGCCTCCAAAACAAAACACACAGGTAATGACTTTAATGTTATATTCTTTATACTGTGGTCTGCAGGACCATAGATATAAAAATAGTTAATAATGAACAATTATATGCCAGTGAATATTATGATAGCTTTAATAAATCGGAAAAAATGAAAGAAAAACTGTGGGGTTGCAGTGGGCTGATTCACAATTTTTATTATTGATAACATGACATAACAGAGAAGATGAATCAGTTTACAGTCCCAATCCACAGTTATTCTAGAGATGATTCTACTGTTTAGAAATTTAATTGATGTGGTTCAAATTATGTGACCATTTTGAGTTGATACAGACAGAAAGGACAAAGTAAATGTACACATGCATGCACATACAAAACACCTTCCTTCTCACTTCTTGCCTCTCAAGTGAGGATAAGGAGCTTGCATGTGTAAGCACACAAAGACACACATACAGCGCTAGCACACCCCTCTTTTCACAAAGCCTCTTATAGGAAAGGTTTTTAAACAGTTTCCCTCCCTGTAGGCAATTTTGTTTGTTTGTTTCTTTGTTTGTTAACATCTCCATAAAATCCCCAACTTTTGTTGTTCAGTCACACAGTTGATTCCGACCCTCTGCGACCCCATGGACCACTGTCCTCCAGGGACTTCTGTCCTCCACCATCCTCCTCAACTCACTCAATTCTGTGCCCGTTGTGTCTACAATACCATCTAGCCATCTCTTCCTCAGCTGCCCCCTTTTTCTTTTGCCCTCCATCAAGGCTTTCTCAAATGAATCCTCTCTTCTCATTTGATGTCCAAAGTACTTTAGCTTCATCTTTACTATTTGGTTTTCTAAGGAGCAGTCAGAGTTGATTTCTTCTAAGATTGACCTATATGTTCTCCTCGTTGTCCAGGGGACTCTCAAAACTCTCCTCCAACACCACAACTCAAAGGCGTCTATTCTTCTGCGCTCAGCTTTCCTAATGGTCCAGCTCTCACAACCATACATTGCCACCAGGAATACCATTGCTTTGACTAGATGAATTTTTGTTTGCAATGTGATGTCCCTACTTTTTACTATGTTCCCCAGGTTTCTCTTCGCTTGCCTCCCAAGAATCAGTCGCCTTTTTATTTCATGGCTGCAATCACCATCTGCAGTGAGCTTTGATTCAGGGAAAGTAAAATCTGTCACTGCTTCTACTTCACGATTTGACCTTCTAAGGAGCAGTCAGGTTTGATTTCTTCTAGATTGACCTATTTGTTCTCCCCGCTGTCCAGGGGACTCTCAAAACTCTCCTCCAACACCACATCTCAAAGGCATCTATTCTTCTGCCCTCAGCTTTCCTTATGGTCCATTTCTCACAACCATACATTACCACCAGGAATACCATTGCTTTGACTATGCAAATTTTTGTTTGCAAGGTGATGTCTCTACTTTTAACTATGTTATCCAGGCCTCTCATAGCTTTTCTCCCAAGCATCAGTTGCCTTTTTATTTCATTGCCCCATCTGCAGAGATCTTTGATCCTAAGAAAGTAAAATCTGTCACTGCTTCTACTTCTTCCCCATCTATTTTCCAGGGACTGATAGGGCCTGTTGCCATTATCTTGGTTTTCTTGATATTGAGTCTCAAGCCAGCTTTTGCACTTTCTTCTTTCAACCTAATCAGGAGCTTCTTTAAGTCCTCCTCACTTTCTGCTATTAGGGTGGTATCATCTGTATATCTCAAATTGTTGATGTTTCTCCCAGCAATTTTGATCCCAAATTGTGATTCCTCCATCCCTGCATTGCACATTATGTGCTCTGTGTATAAGTTGAATAAGCAGGGTGACAAAATGCAGCCTTGTCTTACTCCTTTTCCTATTCCAAACCACTCTGTCCTTGTGTACTCTATCCTAACTGTTGCTTCTTGATTCATGTACAGGTTTCTAATGAGGTATCTAAGGTGCTCTGGTATTCCCATCTCTTTAATTATTTGCCACATTTTGTTGTGGTCCACACAGTCAAAGGCCTTAGTGTAATCAATGAAACAGAAATAGCCTTGTTTCTGATATTCCTTTGTTTTTTCCATGATCCAACGTATGTTGGCTGCCCAGGGAGCTCGGAGGAAGGTGGGAACCGAGTGGATAAAGTCCCCAGACTCTCCCGCTGCTGGTAGGGGCAGAAAATGGACTCAACAAGCGCATCCTCAGGCTGTAACTGAGCGGATAATGTCCCCAAATGGAGTGGAAAAGGTAGGGAGATTGCTTTGTCACTTTTGTGTTAGTGGGGGACAATCACGTCTGGCATTGTTTGGATTTGGGGGGCGGCGGCGTTTTTTTTGTATTTTGTATTTATTTTATTTTTGTCCACTCAGGACTATTTCCTTTGGGGTGGGGGTGGATGGGATGATCATGTGTGGCATTTTTTGGATGTTTTGTGGTTTTTTGTATTTTCTTTATTATTATTTTTGGTCCAGTCGGGACTTTTTTTAATTTTCACTACATTCCTATGGGGAAATGTGCTTTGGTTTACGATTTTTCTTGTTACGGCGGAGGCTGTTGGAATAGACTTCTGTCATAATCCGAGGTTTTACTGTGCTGTAATAATGTGCCATCAGCATCTAGGGTGGCTTCTTTGTTCCAGTTAATTTAAATAAACAGTGAATGATATATAATAATAAATAATGGACCAACATTTGAATGGAAAATAAGCAGGTAGTAGAGTGATAGCAAAAATCTTCTCCTGTTTGCTAATTCTCTTCCCACAGTTCCTCTTCCATTTGATGAGACTGGGGCTAAATTTTATGAGATACTAATTCTACAGTTTGAAGTGAAGCTTCTTTAACAGATACATAATATTTTTATTGTACCAGGAGATTTTTCCATTCCACACTGCAAATTTATTTTGCAAATTTTAGTGACTGGTCATTGGAAGGTAAAAAATGCTTTTTATTTGCAGGTTGGTTGTGCAAATGGGATAGCTTTGGAAGAGTGAATCTCTGGTGGCCTATTTAATTTAATTTAATTTAATTTTCACTCTTATATGCCACCCAATCAGGGAACCTGACTCAGGCCGGCTCACATAATAATTAAACAGTATGCACAATAACTTCAAAGTAATACACAGTAAATACACAGTAATAATAAACCATATAATAAGTAATAATAAACCACAGTAATAAAAAACCATATACACAGTAAATACACAGTAATACAATATACAAAATTCAATCTACAATACCATACTATGACGGCCTCTCCACCCTGGACACAGGCAAATTCCAAGGGTGGTGTCAGCAACGTCCTGTGGCCATAATGGTCTTTTCAAACCGATCAAGGAGCACTGGCAGGTAGAGTGGTCCTGGTGCCCATGGCAGGAGGACCTCTTCGCCCCAGCCGAGGCCAAAGTTGGGGTTGTGGCAGCGGCAAGTCCTGCCGCCCGCCGCCATAGCAGGCTTTTCCAGCCCAGCCAGGGCCAGGGCCCAGGAGTGCTGGCAGGTGGAGGGAGTCCTGCCACCCATGGCTGAATGCCGAGAGAAAAAGTCCAGAGCCACACAGCTGCTGCTCCCTCCACGCCGGCCGGCTGAGGGTGCATCTGGTAAGGGCAGCGGGGCAGCGAGGATCTTATAGCTGCCTGAATCCCACAGCTGCTGGTCTCTCCAGGCCAGCTGGCAGAGGGTGAATCCAGTAAGGGCTGTGGGGCCTAACTGAAAAGCTGGCATCTTGTATACGGTGGTCTTTATTTTGGAGTTGACGTTGGAGAAAATGAGAAAGCAGTGGGAGGTGGGAGAGGACATTGAGTGATAATTAGCAAGTGAGGGTGGTGTTAAACTACTGCTGGTTTGTGCTAACATACAGTTCCTCATCTTGCTCCAGCTTGTTGATCAGCCGCCTAGGAAAATGAAGCATATAAAAAAAGTAAAGTTCAAAAGCATATTGAAAAATACTTCTACTTCCATTGTTTTACCAAGCTCATCTGGAGAAAGCAAGTCAAATGAATCTTGTGGGGTTATGGATGAAATGTTAGATGTTGACATGGTAAGTGTTCTTGCTATGGCACTTTAAGATAAAGGTTGCCCTTGCTTGAAAGCCAGTCGTATCCGACTCTAGGGTTCAGCGCTCATCTCTGTTTATAGCCAAAGAGCCAGCTCTGTCTGTGTCTGCAGATATTTCCGTGGACACGTGGCAGGCATTCTTCAACATGGAACGCTGTTTACCTTCCCATCGAAAGTGGTACATATTTATCTACTTGTGATTTCTTACTTTCGAACTGCTATGTTGGCAAGAGCTGGGACAGAGCTGGGAGCTCACTCCATCATGCAATTGAACTGCTGATCTTCCAGTCCTCGAGTTCAGCATCTTAACCACTTGAGCCACCGCAGTCCCTTGTGGCACTTTACAGTCATGCTTAAGACAACAGGGCCAGTTGAGATGAGGACATGGAAGTGCAAAGGGATGGCATGAGAACTAAGAACTGAGTGAAAATAATGAGGCACATCATAGACTGGTGCTATGAAATAAAACATCACTCTTATTTGGGAGGGAAGTCCCACAGAGGTTTGGTTTCCACAAAATGACTCAGGGCTAGGTGGGCATTGTGGCTAGCCTTCTTTCAAGCCCTAGTCTATAGATCTATATAGGCATGCTTGCTCTTTAGCATTGCTTCTTGCCTCCCTCAAACAGAAGGCTGGACAAAAGCAGAAGTGTTGATTTGCCCTGAGTTAATTTAATTTGGATAAGAGTGCTCTGGTGGATGGGTTCAGGACACATGTTGGAAATATGGAGGCACCAAATTGCAGAAACTGTCTCGACTTGGCTCCACTCTCCACACCACCTAGAACACATCCAAAACAAACATCTATTTTCGTCAGCAATGATTAATGTATTGCTTTTAACTGCAGGTCTTTTCCCAAGAACACTTTCTGTGCATTATTATCTGTTATGCATTATTATCTTCTGTGATGTTCTGCTTTTTTAACAATTGTAGTCCAGACATTTCTAAATTAAATACAAAATTGAAAGCTTTCATAGTTAAGTACTCTCTGCGTCTTTACATGGCACTAAACCTTCTAGACAAGCTATTTAGCTGTTAATCTTATACATAATGGTACAAGATATATATTTTTTCTTAATTCTAATTTTAGAATTTGCAGTACAGCTGTTAAAAATCAAGCTGTATATTGCCTACCCTAAGTTACTGTTACATCCAAAACCAACTTCTCATAGAGTGCAACATTCTTTGTGTCATCACAGCCTTCTCCAAGCTGATGTTCCCCAGATGTGTTTGTCTATATATGTCCCTTCTCTAGGAATCATGTCCATTTGCCATACTGGTTGGAACTGATGGGGATTGTAATTCAGTGCATTTTGAAGGCTTGGAAAATGTGGGGTATGAAAATCATGCTGGCTCTCTTTTTTCTGCTGCCCAATGTTTATGTCTGGTTCTAAACTTTGACATTTCTTTAACTCCAAGTAAGTCCAGACTTGGCTTGAATGAAGAAAGCCATTCACGTAAACTAAAAGTTGTCAAAACTTTCCACTTGATGTTTTATTTTCAAAATGAGGTCAAAGTATCTCAGCGTAGAAGTGCAGTGTAGAGTCCAGAGAAGAAACCAGTTTTCTGTGTCAAAACAATTTCCCTCCTGTGAAGTTATTTAATTCAGACATCAAAGTGGAAATTTAACAGAGCTGCAGGTGGAGTTATAGTTTTGCATGAAGAAAATGAAATAGTTTCAAATTAACAGTAGTTCTAGGAATTTGCTTCTGATAAAATTATGTCTCTTTACAGGAACTTAGTTCCAGATCAGTGAACCCAGGAAAGAATAAAGCATTGCTAACAAGCACAGCATTATTGCAGCCTAAAGATTTAGAAGTTAGTGAAATACTGTATGCTTAATATGAAATGTTACTGTTACTTGACTTTTGGTAATCATTTATACTTTACTCCATGTGAATGGTAAAATCAAACAGAATGTGTCTTTAACATTTGACCCTTTTGTTACTTTCGAGCATGTTTCAAAACCAGTTACAGTATAATTACAGCTAAGAATGTCTCCTTTATCCACATAAAAATTAACTTTACAAAAAGTTTCTCACAGTGTGGAAAATACAGTAGTTGCAAGAACACTGCAGTATCTCTTTCCTACAATTGCATTCATGGAAGTAAGTGATATAGCTTTCAAAAGTGTGATTAAAAAAGACATCTGAAAAGCTTTCACGTGTGTAGGTTTATGTATTGCAGAAAGATGGTACAGCTGAGCTTCTCTGTTAGTCAAATCACATACAGGTACTACATTGTCTTTGTCTACGTGGCTGTTTGAATAACTAATATTTTAGCCCATCTGTACTCCATTTTTATTCTTACAACACCCAGATGGGCTTAAGCTTAACAGAGGGTATATATGCAACTGACTCAAATGGGAGCTTCCTAATTTGCAGAAATATCAATCAAGATTTTTCCCAATCTATGTCTAACTCAATGTATAAAAATTGCTCTTTAATGACAGTGTCCAGCAGGTGGCATGTTGAGATTTGCAGTCCATAAATGTAACTTTTTTTCAAGCTCTGCTTTGTTTGAGCATAGCAATTCTTTTCAAGGACATCTAAACAAAAGTGAGCATAAATTACTGTCGTTTGCCATATTAATTCTTGCTGCTCTGAAGACTTGTTACTTTATTTATTCAAAACTTCTTCAGTATTGCCCTGCTAAGTTGGTATGCAGTTCACAAAGGCAAGTGTCCTTTTGACTTCTTTCTGATGACTTCCTCCTGGCATGCAGACAAGAGGATAAACACAGGGGGGAACTGCATGGCAACCTTCTGTTTTTCACTATAATAATCATTTTGTGTCAGAAATTATTCTGGTTTGACTGTGCTGCCATTATTGGTCGCTGAGCCCATTTCCCCACAGCTTCTCCACATAGTTCATGTGGAACAAGGGAGAAGCTTCGCTGAAATGCTTACTTGGAATTCTGACTTATGACAACCCTTTCTTGAGGGGTTACAGGTAAAAAGTACTCAGGAAATGATTTACCATTTCTTCTTTTGGGACTGCTCTGGAACTGTGCAGCTTGCCCAGGGTTACAAAGGCTGGTTGTTTTCGTTCAAGACACAGTGTGGAAATCAAAAAAACCCTCCCGACACATGCACACACACTCGGGCACCAAAGCCACATAAGTCAACTCACTTAGATATGTATTAGTGGTGATGCCTTCTGTTTTTCTTCTGTTTTGGGTGCAGCTGGACTTCTCATCGGTGCGCCAAGTCTCTCACAGTGAAGATTTCTTGCCAGACCCATGTAGTCTGTATGTCAATTCAGAAGAAATTGTTCCTGCATCTCCATCTCCAGAAAGAAAAATCCAGCAGGTTGTTTATGTACATCTTTGTTGCCATATTGACCTAAAGGAGGATGGAGTGCAACTCCAAGCATTCCACATCATTGACTATGCTGCCTGAGAAGGTTGATGGGACTTATCCAACAACATGTAGGGAGCTACAGTTTGCTCACTAGGGATTTAAACTATCAACAAGCTGCATTCTTGCAGACTTGAGACCTGTTACACAGCCAGAATTAAAATATATCTATGATTCGGTTTAGGGGACTATGGGGGCTTAGTGGTTAAGATGCTGAACTTGATGACTGGAAGGTCGGCAGGTGACCAGTTCGAGACTGCATGACAGAGTGAGCTTCCATCTCTGTCCCAGCTCCTGCCAACCTGGCATTTTGAAAGCAAGGAATTGCAAGAAGATAAATAGGTACCACTTTGGTGGGAAAGTAAATAGTGTTCAGTGCACTCCAGTGTCTAATCATGCCTGCCACATGGCCATTGAAATGTCTGCAGACGCAGACAGCACTGGCTCTTTGTCTATAAACAGAGATGAGCACTGAACCCTAGAGTCAGAAATGACTGGCTTTCAAGCAAGGGTGACCTTTACCTTTACCTATGATTCTGGTTTGCTCTTAGGTCATGGTTTAACGGTGAGATTTCTGCTGGATTCAAATGTAAGAAAGAACTCTGACTGGTTTAAAAGTGCATGTGAATGTTTCTAGAGCTTGGAATTCTTACGGTTTCAGATTATAACTCCCAGAAACCCCCCAAATTGGAAGGTGTTCTGGCTTGGGGATTCTTGGCTATGTAGTTCAGAGTGTTATAATTCCAATTTTTGGAATGCTTTTAGTCTCTTTGGGAGGAGAAGGAATATGTTATCTGTCTTAATGCCTGTACATACAATGCAAAACCAGTGTAGCATTTAGTCAAATCTTATCTCATGGTTTGTTTGTTTTTTAAAAGGATGATATATGAATAAGTAATTTTCATATTTTCTTGTCTTCTTTCAGTATCTGTGTAACCTACCTGAAATCTGCTCTATTGTTAAAGCTTCACCAGAATACAGAACACCAAAAGTTGTCCAGCATCCATTGGGTAGAAAAGCATTGTTCTTTCCACCAGGATCAACGGAAGGTATGCAACAGATAATTTTTCTTTATTGTTAAGAGCTCCTTATATGGACAAGAGGAATACTTGGTCTGGGATTGTTGGGGTGTGGGATTTAAAGTGAATATTCCTAGTTCTATTTCTGCAAATGGAGCAGGAAAATAAGGTAAAAATCTAGAGCACAAATTTATTTGCAAACGTATTTATTTTTATTTATTCTGGGGCTTGAGTTCAAATTACTAATTAGCCTCAAACTTGCTACATAGTTGTAGGCTAATAATGATCTCTTAAACAACATTCTTAACACATTGAAAATAGAAACGATAGTAAATTGCCCTGCACTGCTAAATTAATATTTATTAATCAGTGATGCCATATTTTAATTTGTAACAGTAAAACTGAAAGGCATGCTAGCCAGGTTGTTTGAAAACTTTTCTGTGCTTTATAACAAGTTGGGGCCTGACCACTCCCCCTGGACAGCTGAGCAAGCTGGACCATGCCCCCTGGAAGCAGAACTAAATGTGCCCGCTTCCACATTTACAACAGCCGCAGGCACATTTATGGCTGATGTAACCGCCTTTACGCATGCACGGATATGTTTTATGGCTGTCATAAATGTGCCTGCTTCAATTTCCGGGTGTGGTGGTGGTGGTGGGCCACATAAAATGGTGCTGCAGGTCAGGTCCGGCCCACAAGCTGCAGGTAGGGAAGCCCTGGGTTAGGGAGTAAAACAGAGAGAGAGAGAGAAAGTGAGGTTAATTGCTGCTAAGGCTAAGTGATAACAATAGCAATAACAGTAGCAATACTGTACTATCAAGTTAGTTCTGACTTGTAGCGACCCTTTTAAGGGGTTTCTAGACAGACAGTCCTCAGAAGTGGTTTACCATTCTCCTTCTACTCTAAGGGAAGCACCCTGAGACTGTGCAGTTTTCCAAAGGCTGCATAGACTGGTTCTTCTCTTGGGAAGCACAGTGGGGAATTGAACTCCCAACCTCTGACTCCAAAACCACTGCACGCAGCCGACTAAGTGATCTCTTATACTGTATATGTTTAAATAGTGTTTCTCCTTCATTTGTACCCAAAAGCATAATGTTCCAGTAATTGCTTTTGAATCTAATACCATTCAAATCTTTGTGGATAAAATGCTGAACATATCACATCTTCTAGAACAGTTTTGATCTAAAATTGAGATTCTACTTATATTTTAAAAAATAAATTATTGCATTGAAGTTCATCAAATTATTGACTTCTGTCTCTAAAATGTGAAATTAAGAGGTTTTTTTCCCACATGCAAATTGATATTTTACAGATATTATTACAAGTTCAAAAAACTGGGTCTCCAGCAATGATAGATGAACACTTCTTTGTAAGACATGCTGGAAGATCCTTATGTAAAGCTTGGGTAAAAGAGAAAAGAAGCACTTTGTGGAATCCTGTATAACTGTATTGTGTGAACTGTTGGCAGAAGAGTTTAAAAAAATAGATATCCAAATCCTATGTATATTAATGGAATTTATACTTATATGCCATAATCTTATGAATTCTATATTTATTAATCCTTAAATGCTGTTGCATATAAATTGCATTGTCTGATATGCATTCTGGGCCCTTTAGCAATAAAATGCAAAAGACACAAAATACTTCAGAAACTATTTTGTATTTTTATTCACTGTTTTTTAGCGGTGCATTATAAAACATTGCTCTTATTTAAACAATGGAGAAAGAGAAGGTAGAAAAGAGAAAGTGGTAACATAGTGTGAGTTTGAACTGAACATTTGTATTTTCTTCAGTTTGAAATTCAAGAATATTTCAAAAGAAAATTGTAAAAAAAATATACTTAAAGATCTATAAGTTGGCATGTTCAGGTGTTAAGTTAGCAGGTTTGACTTTGTTCTGATTCATTTTTTGCTTGTGTACCTGTCCTATATTGATGCTAAGAACTCACGTTTGCTTTACAATTATTTATCTTGTTGTCAAATATGTATTGCTTTTTTCTTAATGGACACAGTACGAACCTAGGAATCAGGTTAAATGGAAGTGTGTGGACCTAAGTCAGTATAAGACAACTGCATCTACTGTATACAGAGAGGTTCAAGTTTTCCAAATCCTTGGACCACAGGTACATATGTGCAATCCTCAAACTGCTGGCATCTGTGCATGACCAGACTATAAATCTCCACTGTACACTTTCTGCTACCTAGTAATAATTTCTTTGTTACTTTTAGAGACTGTGGTGGCTCAGTGGTTAAGAAGCTCACCTTGTTAGCTGAAAAGCCAGCAAGTCTGCAGTTTGAGACCCAGGTACAGCATGACAGAATGAGTGCCTGTCTCTGTCCCAGGTCTTGCCAACCTAGCAGATCGAAAGCAAGAAATTGCAAGTAGATAAATAGGAACCACTTTGGTGGGAAAAGATCTTGGGGACATGAAAGGAGCAGAGTTTTTCTGGCAAAAATCCTTTCAACCAAGAATAATTTTAACTTTGTGGCTTCATCTCAGACGAAGTCACTAAAATCCTTCTATGCTTTCCAAAGCTGGTTTAGATATTTTGCTGCAGAGACAGAGTCTGAGAGTTCAATTCGCCATTATGCCTCCTACTTGTAGAGCCAACATGTGTAGCTATGGTCAAATTGCAAGGGAATGGTAAACCACAATTGTACTCAGAAAACTCTAGAAAAGGTCACCAATAACAGAGGTCTGCAACCAAAAAACTGTATAGGTTTTTTCTACTGTTTCTTATAGATTTTTACTTAGTGAAACTGAGAAAAATACTAAAAAAAATTCCATCTCGTCAAGTTTTCTTTCAAAACTCATGTTTTAGTTTAATTTAGTGTGAAGTTTGCATTTAACCCAAAATCTGATACAGTAATACCCTGGATAACTATTGTACCGGATAGCGCTAGAATCGGATAACGATGCAAGATTTTTGGAAAAACCTTGCATCGGATAACACAGTTATTAGCGTTATCCGGTACAATCATGTGTGTGTGTGGGGGGGTTGGATTGGGTAGAACATCTACCCAATCCAAACCCCCCCAGCGGTGGATCGCTGCTACTGAACAGGTGCCTGCCTTTCCCCCCGACCCTAGTTCAGTTGCAGTGATTGCTGGATGAAGCCTAGCAGCGCATGGGCTACCTAGCCCGAGCGCCGCTAGGCTTCGTCAACAGCCTTGTCTTGCCACCTGACAAGAACGTGACGGGTGGCGAGACAAGGCAGCTGCTTGTGCGCTTTGTTGCGCGCCAGCGGGTGCCTGTTTCCCGCACCGCACTGGCCCCTTAGCAAGCGGTAAGGGGCCAGTGTGGTGCGGGAAACAGGCACCCGCTGGCGCGCAACGGGGATCGCACATCAAGGCAAGGGATCAAAGTGGGGGGTGGCACCCCCACTTTGATCCCTTGCCTTGGCGCGCAACCCCCGTTTGGATAGCATGCCCGGGAAAGAGGTACCTTGGCCGAAATCCTCATCCCCTGCACGGGGGAGGGAATTTCGGCCAAGCTACCTCTTTCCCGGGCATGCTATCGCAACGGGGGTCGCACGTCAAGGCAAGGGATCAAAGCGGGGGGTGCCACCCCCCGCTTTGATCCCTTGCCTTGGCCTGCGACCCTCGTTATGATAGCATGCCTGGGCAAGGGGTGCCTTGGCCGAAATCCTCACCCCCTGCGTGGGGGGAATTTCAGCCAAGGCACTTCTTTCCTGGGCATGATCCCTTGCCTTGATGTGCAATCCCCGTTTGGATAGCATGCCCGGGAAAGAGGTAGCTTACCCGAAATTCCCTCCCCTGCGCAGGGGGTGATGATTTCGGACAAGCTACCTCTTTCCCGGGCACGCTATCGCAACGGGGATCGCACGTCAAGGCAAGGGATCAAAGGGGGGATGCCACCACCCCCTTTTATCCCTTGCCTTGGTGTGCACCCCCCGTTTTGATAGCATTCCTGGGCAAGGGGTGCCTTGGCCGAAATCCTCTCCCCCTGCATGGGGGAGGAAATTTCGGCCAAGGCACCTCTTTTCCAGGCATGTTATCCAAACGGGGGTCGCACGTCAAGGCAAGGGATCAAAGCGGGGGGTGCCACCCCCCACTTTGATCCCTTGCCTTGATGTACAATCCCCGTTGCTGTAGCATGCCCGGGAAAGAGGTAGCTTACCCGAAATTCCCTCTCCTGTGCAGGGGGTGAGGATTTTGGGTAAGCTACCTCTTTCCTAGGCATGCTATCGAAACGGGGGTTGCACATCAAGGCAAGGGATCAAAGCGGGGGGTGGCACCTTGGCGCGCTACCCCCGTTTCGATAGCATGCCTGGGCAAGGGGTGCCTTGGCCGAAATCCTCACCCCCTGCATGGGGGGGAATTTTGGCCAAGGCACCTCTTTTCCGGGCATGCTATCCAAACAGGGGCCGCGCTCCAAGGCAAAGGATCAAAGTGGGGGGGTGCCACCCCCCACTTTGATCCCTTGCCTTGACGTGTGATCCCCATTGCTATACCCATTCGATAGAAGAGGCTCCTGCTGGCGCGCCTTTTCGCATGCGTGCGAGCACCTCTTCTCCGGGCTTTTTTTTAGCGTTGTTTGATGCATGCATCAGACAACGCTAAAAACCAGATAACGGCATGACTTGTTGAACCAAGTCATAACGTTATCCAGGATATTACTGTATCCTATTCTTGATTCTAAAAACCCTATCAAAAATAATTTCTTTCTTCCATTTAATATTTATTAGAGCTAGAAACAAGAATAATGCAAAGAGAAATTAAGAGGAATTGGGGGGGATAGTCAGTGGTGGGCATTAGCAGGTTTACACCAGTTCACCAGAACCAGTAGCATAAATTCTGGCTGGCTGCGCCCATCCAAGTTTTGAAATAAAGTACTCCTAATTCAGGTGCAATGCAGGGCTTTCCCCCTGGTCATGCCCACCATACCACGCCCACAGTGTGGTAGTAAAATTTTGGGGAGCCCACCACTGGGTGTAGTGTAGGTTTAGTGGTGTGAGGAAGCTCAGATGATCATGTCCCAATAGGTTTATTTTGTTTGAAGCAAAAGGTGAACATATCCAGGAATCTTACTGGCTGGGTTGAGAATGTTTTCAGTATAAACACACCTACTGTCAGATTTGATCATGTTTCAACATGCTAAATAAGTTCAGGATCTTGGTTGCTTAATGAGCCACACTCAGTTTACATCTGCATTCAAATGTGACTGTGCCCATTTTTAGTTCTGTATTATGGCTCCAAGAGGTTGTGTTATTTCTCTGGACAACTTTTATTTGTGGTGAATACCCTATTAAAAGTCAACAAAGAAACATAAGTGATTTTGTGAAGAAAGTGTATTTTGCTTACTTCAAGTTGAAACTTCGAGATCAAGGCAAAGCATGGGCTCCTAATAAGGTGTGTAGAAGGTGTGAAGAAGATGTTTGTTTGTGGTTAAATGGTAAGAAAACCTCATTCCGTTTCGGCATTCCTATGATGTGGCGTGAACATCAAAACCACACTACCGACTACTATTTCTGTTTGGCAGATGTGAAAGGCTTTAATAATAAAAAAAGATATATTACCCAGACCTTAATTCAGCTATTTGTCCAGTTCTTCATAGCTCTGAAATACCAGCTCCACACCCACTTTCCAGTTTGGATAATATCCTGAGTGATTCGGAGGATGGAGACACATTGCCTTCCCAGGACGAATTTAGCTCAGATTTTTCTGTTGATGAGGTACCTCAGCTTTTTTCTCAAAGGGAGCTCAATGACCTAGTTAGAGATTTAGGCCTTTCTAAAGATTCAGTCGAATTGCTGGGGTCAAGACTAACAAATAAAAACCTGCTGTCACCTGGAACATCATTTTCATGGTACAGGCACCAAGAAAAAGAATTCATTTAGTTTTTCTCCAAAGATGGAAATTTCACTTATTGTAGTGATGCTCAAGGACCAATGAAGTGCTTTGAAATAGAATATGATTCATCTGAGTGGCGCCTATTCATTGATTCATCTAAAACAAGCCTCAAAGCAGTCTTGCTGCATAATAGAAATACATTTGCATCACTTTCTATAGAACACTCAGTGCATTTGGATGAAAACTATAATGATTTAACTGTGATTCTTAACCAAATCAAATATCAAGAGCATTGCTGGATGGTTTGTGAAGACTTTAAAATATGGTACTAACCATGTTGTTAGGCCAGCAGGCAGGTTACACAAAATATCCCTGCTACCTATGTTTGTGGGACAGTCGAGCCAGAGACCTCCATTGGAGAAAAACTGACTGGCCACTTCGAGACACCTTAATCCCCGGCAAAAAAACCCAAACATCATTAATATGACCTTGGTTCCAACAGAAAAGGTTTTATTGCCACCTCTTCATATTAAATTAGGGCTTATGAAGCAGTTTGTTAAATCACTACCAAAAGATGGGGAATGTTTCAGATATCTGTGTTCCAAATTCCCAAAACTGTTTCAAGCCAAGTTGAAAGATGGCATTTTTACTGGCCCCGACATATGAAAGCTGTTATCTGATCCCCTCTTTTTAGAAACAATGGGAGAAAAAGAAAAGGAAGCTTGGGACTCTTTCAAAGACGTAGTTCACAAGTTTTTAGGGAATACTAAAGACTCTCACTACAAAACCATTGTACAATGCATGTTGAATGCATATAAAGCTCAAAGATGCAAGATGAGCTTAAAAGTTCATTTCTTACACTCTCATGTCAACTATTTTCCTGAAAACCTGGGAGCCTACAGTGAAGAGCAGGGTGAAAGATTTCACCAAGATGTCTGTGATATCAAGAGATGCTACCAAGGAAGATGGAATGTCAATATGCTAGCTGACTACTGTTGGATGCTCAAACGGGAAACAGAAAATGGAAAGCGAAAGCGTGTTCAGAGGAGCATAAAAGAGAAGAAAAGGTTTCACAGACAAAAAGAGAGAACACGGAATGTTAAGTATATACTATATTATGAATAAATTTTTTGTTTAATTATAAGAAATAATATGTTTAGTTCATTGTAATAAAATAGTGATTTTTCTCATCACTCTTATGCTTTTTAAATGCAAAACCCTCATATTTTGTGGAAAAAACTGTACGTGATGGGGGAAATCAAGGTTATTTTTGGATTCAGCACACTAGAAAACATAAAATTTACCAAAAAAAATCCTTTACAGCTGATTTTTTTTGCAGACCTGTGTAATTGGAATTTAATTGATGGCATACAATTATTTTTATTACAGCTATATAACATGTTTCTATGAAATACATGTTACACAATATATTTCAACATTTTAGACACACATACATTCTAGAATTCACAACTCTGTCAGTGACAAGTTTGTCAGTACTGTACTGAGAAATACTGAGTTTAGCTATCAGTATGCACAGATTTGCAGCTGCATGAAAGATAGGAATCTGAATATTACAGCAAGTAATAGGTATCTTTTCATTCTGCAGTACAGTGTTATCTCATACAATGATTTTAATCCATTTCACAGGGCTTGTCGTTGTACGAAACAATTGCTATACGATGGATGCATCATATAGCAATTTTTCCTATGGGATGCATCGTAAAATGGTTTTTTTTCCCACTAAGTGGTTTTTCCCACTGAAAAATTGTTGTATGGATTTTTTCCATAGGGAAAATTTTTATGCCGGACATCATTTCTCCCCAAAACCTAATTGTATTGTATTGTTTGACTTATATGCCGCCCCACTCGCACAGTGACTCTGGGCAGCTTACAACGGAAACTATTTATTTATTTATTTATTTATTTGTTTGTTTGTTTGTTTGTTTGTTTGTTTATTTTCATACTTCTATACTGCCCTCTTGGTCAGGACAACCCAGGGTGGTTTACAACATCACAAAAAAACCAACAACTACATAATACAATCCAACCCCAATTATAATTACAATTACATAGCGTAGAAACAGTTACCAATATCACATAACAAATTACAAATATCACATAGCAAATAAAACATATCAAAAACGTCCCAAAAAAATCTCCAATCATAATTACAAATTACAAAACATCAAGACATCATAAAAAAAATCAGAAATACTATAGTCTAACACAATACAGTATACCACATTAGTCCTTTCGCTCCCCGGCCAGACCGGTCCAGGGAGCGCCCTGCAGCATGGGCGGCGTCAGCCGCATGTGGTGACCCCAGTGTCACTTTGTAGGCAGCTAGGGGTTGCAGGGGTTGGTCCTTTCACTCCATGCCCAGACTGGTCCAGGGAGCGCCCTGAAGCATGGGCGGCATCAGCAGTGAGCAGTGACCTTGGTGTCGCTTTATAGGCAGCCAGTGGTTACAGGTGTTGGTCCTTTCACTCCCCAGTCAGACCAGACCAGGGTGTGCCCTGAAACACGGGTAGTGTCTGCTGCGAGCAGCGACCCCGGCATCGCTTTATAGGCGGCCAGGAGTCACAGGCTTTGGTCCTTTTGCTACCCAGCCAGACCACCCCAGGGTGTGCCCTGCAGCACGGGTGGCGTCAGTGGCGACCCCGGCACCACTTTGTAGGTGGCCAGGGGTCACAGGTGTTGTTCTGTGATTTTGTTGCGATAAGGGGCAATTGTTGTATGAGGTTCCACTGTATTTTAACGTTAGCTTTCGTGGATTAAGACCACTTTGTCAGGCACAAAATGGACTTGATCCACAAAAGCTAACATTGGAATAAGGCACCACAACAGTTTTTGTCTTTTTTTATTATTCTGATATGTTTGAAACACAGATTAACACTGTTACCATTTCAAAAAGTCTCATTCTACTATTGCAGTCTTAGACATTTCTATCCTAAAGTAAGTCTCACTGAGTTCCTGATATTGTACTTTCTTTTGCTCATTCTCTCTATATGCACACATTGGTTCGCTATACAACAGAAGCAAGGATTTCAATTCCTCACATGGGAAATACAAGTTCTGTGTAGGCATATAAGAAAATTATTGGGTAAGCCTAGATCTGAATTAGTCTGATTCACTTCATGCACTTACCCCATTAGATTTGATGACTTATAGCTGAATGAAAAGGAACCCACTGAAATATTTAAGGTGATATGGAAGTTCTATCGGGGCTCTCTCTTTCATGGTATGTCTTTAATGGATGGAAGCTGCCACTTGCCCTAAGGTCATTAAGTAATACAGAGTTTTGTGCCTATAAACACATTTCTCTGGAAGTAAGCAGTACAGTATTGTTTTCAATCATTCTCACAGCTGTATAAAATAGATGTACAGTACTTGCTTTTAATTAAAAGTGCTGTCATCAGGAGCAGATCCTCTATTCCCAGCAGATGTATGTAAAATGAAGTTTAAATTGACACCATTAAGAGCCAAGTCATGCAGATGGTTTCTGGCTGGAATCAGAAGCTTGTTGTCATTCAAAGTATGTCGCTGTGTTTGTGTCAACAGCATTGAAGGCCTCCATCAGAGGTGAATCTTCATTATATAATGACCTTGCTGGTTTTGATGTTTTGGAAAACAACATCAAGGAAACTGTGCAGAGTATTAAGCTCCTGTTTCCAACAGTATCAGTGTCTGAAGAATATATTTTAAAAAGCGACACAAATCATTAGGAATTATTTTCCACCTCTTAATTATATTTTCAGAGAAAAACATTTTAGCAAATAGATCAGGAAAGCAAGATGAGTTCCTTGCCCAAAAAAAGAATAATAAAACTAGAGAGCTGGAAATAGTGGGAAAGGTAATCTAATCTAACTCTCTGCCAGTTTGGGGGTGGGGACACCTAAATACACAGGCCTATATCCTACTGAGTTACTATTAAGTGGAGAATCCCAACAGCATAGCTATGCTTCAACCAGTGGGAATGCAATTATTTAAAAAAAAAAAAAATAATCCAAGCAGCAGAGGAAAAAACTGCAGGGACTCCAGGAAGATTTGAATCAACTTGTATGTTGTATAATCAATGATAATGTGAATCTGACCATCTCAATCTCAGAATATTTCCTGCATTATTGTTAACATTGTCGCCTTCTTGCTCATGCATAGTAGTATCACTTAGGTATCATTCCTAATCTTTCCCTTGACATTATAAGTAGAAATTCATAAGTAGCCAGTCCTACTCCCACTCCCAATGCCTCCTGGCAGTCACCACTGTAGGAAGGGTATCTGGAGAGAGAGGGGGGCGCCTGTATTAAGCAAACAAAACCTTCCTTGTTTACTAGAGGAGAGAGGTCTAGTTCCAGTCTGGTACTGTATCTGCATACAACAACTGATGCCATGAGAAGTCTTCATCTTGGAACTCATTTTAACTGCTACCCTCAGGGCCAGAGCAACATCTGGCAATTTCTCTGAAATTCTTTTACCCTCCATTACCTACATACCTTTTAAAACATGATCTAGCCTTGTGAAAAGAACTGGAGAACTTGTTTTCACACTTTTGCAAAATGTTATTTTGTTATAATAAAAGACTGCCTGCTTTTGGACTCTGCTGTTGTTTTTATGGATTAACACTTGTTTGTCTTTGTTCATAAGTAAATACCATAGTGTCAGAGGGCAGTATTATTTTATTTTAAGTGGGCAGAACGTACAGACCACTATCGAACTGTCACTCAACAGCTTATACGATGGGCTTGTTTCCTCCTGTCCCAATCCCTCTACAACAGGGGTGGCCAAACTATGGCCCATGGGCCGAATACGGCCCCTGAAGCTATTCTATCAGGTCCGCGATACTCTTGCCAAACCAGGAAGTGAATACGGATGCTTCTGTGCATGTTTGCACATGCATAGCCATATTTACTTCCTGGTTCAGTGAGGATGTCCTTGTGCATGCACAGAAGCATCCGTATTTACTTCCTGGTTTGGTGTGGACATGTTCACACATGTGCAGAAGCAGCTGCGCCGAACCAGGAAGTAAATATGGCCACTTTTGTGCATGCGCAGAAACATTCATGCTGAACCAGGAAGTAAATATGGCCACTTTTGTGAATGCACAGAAGTGTTCGCGCCGAACCAGGAAGTAAATATGGACACTTTCGTGAATGCACAGAAGTGTCCGCGCCAAACCAGGAAGTAAACATGACCATGTGTGCGCTAACAAACCCTGATCCAGGGGTGTGGTGAGGCCCCCGGTCCAAGAAGTTTGGGCACCCTGCTCTACAACCTCCTTTGGAGAATTTCCCAACTTTCTGGATTGAGTTTTGAGGATGCACCTGTGGTGGGGATGCTGCAGAAGGACAGGAAGAATCCTCTTCCTTGTTCTGCTGACAGAATCAGTTCCACCAACCAAACAACACTATTGGACCATGGCCAAAGTCTCTCTTATGGCAAAGGTTGCATTTACCCTGGAAACAGTTAATGGGAAAGTAACTAGTGTTATTAACTGTTAGAGACAATAACAAAAAACTGACTAGTTTTTCTGCACATTTATTTATAAGGAAAATATGTTAACACGAATATTTCTGATCCACACTCCCAATCAACTCAACTTCACAAGCCTGGTTAAAGTACTGTACAGTATTAGGATTTAGAAGTACAGAATGCCTAAAAATATTAAAAGTAGGAGTGTTGAATGTTGTTGGGGTGCAACTCCCAGCAGACCTAATAGTGAGGACTATGAGATTTGTAGTCCAAAAGACAATGGGAAAGCTGCTTTTTGCCAACCTATTTTGGGACATATCTATGGATTTATTTGTCATGTCATAGTTACTCCTTGCTCTTGACACTTTTGCTGTGGATTGTTGCATTACAAATAACTCGTGTCTACAATTCTGAGTCTGTAACTTCATATGTAGTTCAGCTTGAAAAGAACCTGATTCAAAAATAAACATGAGGTTAATGGACTGTACACTGCTTAGATATGACCCCAGTATGGGCTTAAAGCTTTCTGTCATGGGCTACAGGTTTCTAACCTGCCCCAAGATCTTGTGATATATGGGGAAATATAAATGTTTTAAATAAATAAATTTTCATTTGTGCTGTCTGATAAACAACGTTCTTGGCCATCCATTATTCTTATTATTACAAAGACATATTTCCCTTCTCTCTAATGCAGTTCTGAGCAGTCTAATTTCCATTATGGGTCTGCTTTAAAATCTTTGGATGTTCTGTCTAGTGTATCACAGAAGCAATCTTATCCAATGCCAAGGTGCCTTAGATTAACAGGCAGCCAAAGTGGGTGACAAAAGTGAATAGAAATAGCGTGAAATTAAACTTGTGTATGCTGTCAAGTATGTTGTGCATGCCACACTGCATATGCAGTGAACATCTAGAAGGCCTGTGTTATAATTCATATGTGCCACTTGAACTGATCCACATGATTTGAAACCCTGGGTGCCTAAGTTTTCTGATCATTCTGCTCCAATCCTTTGCATGTCAGCCATTCCATGTGAATATTGAACATATCAGCGATGAACCCTGCAGTCATATAGACTTGGGCAGCAGTCACTGCTCTTCCAACATTCACGTCTGGTCTGGGGCTGCGAGGGAAGAATATGTATTTTGATCTAGAGTGCTGGCAAACATTACAGTTACAGTAAAGCCTTTGCCATGCTTTACTGACGAAACCTGATCAGTCATATGATCAGAAGTATTTGGCTGGCTAGCAGCAGTTTTGACAGTGATTATAGCCAGCTACAGAGACCCTTTTCAGCTCTATCATTGCCCTTCTGCTCACTCAATCCTTATATCAGTATGTCTGGTTTCATCAGCTTGGAAAGATTCCAAAGTAACTTTCCCTGTCTTCCATTTCCCAATATCCTTAGTGGCTTCAACAGAGAGTTTACCTACTTAATGATACAGTAAAACCTCAGATAACACTAAAACCTGGTTCCACAAGTCTTGGTGTTATCCGATTTTTAGTGTTATCCGATCCATAGAGATACATTGTAACCACACAGGCTTTATGTTATCCGATGCAATTCTTCCCCCCAGATTGCTTAATGTTATGGGATTTTAGTGTTATTCCATACTAATGTTATCTGAGGTATTACTGTACTGGAAACATCATGGAACATAGGAAGGAAGCAACTTTTTAAAAACACCTTAGAGAACCATTTATTTATTTAAATTGAAAATACCATTTAGCAAGAAGCAAAAGAAACCCAACACCACGAGGCAAAAATCTCAGGTTGCAACGACAATTTATCCAGGTTATTATTTTTAACAGAGGCGACTGTAGAAAACTACGTTAAGGCGGTTTCTTTCTTTTTTGGGGGTGGGGGTGGGGTGGGGCGGTAAGCTAGTCTTGCATCCCGAATTGATCCTGCTCGATTCGGAAGGAGGGAGGCGGAGCTCCTGCACGGAAGGAATTGAGGAAGGGCGGGGGAGGCTTGCAGTTTTAAAAAAACGAAACAAGCTCAAGCTGCTCGCCTTTCCCCACCCTGTCTTTGTTGTGGCCAAAAACTCCTTGGTGCTTAAAGGGCCCGACGTTTTGGCGGGAGATTTCCTCCGTTCAGCTCCGCACCTCGCCCGCTTCCTTTCCTTCTAAACACCCCCAGCACTGTGGCTCCGGTGAGCCAAAAGCGGGGGCGCTCTGTGTTCATCACGTGGGCTTGGCTTCTTAGCCAATGGGTTCGAAACCCCGCCTGGCCGCCTCTCCTCCTCCTCCCTGTCTTGTGGTGCCGTGGCGTGGTTTGCTGCTGCTCCCGGTGATTAATTTTTGTCATATGACTGTCACACATACACACACACACACACACACAGACGCTCCAGCGCGCCGAATGGGCTCGGGTTGGCAGCACTGGCAACGAGGCCAGGGCGCTGCAGCTCCGTCCGGCCTCCGTGGAGGGGCATAGTAGCAGCAGCAGCAGCAACAGCAGCGGTAGCCGCCGCCCGCCCAACATGCCCCCCACCCCCACTCTGTTGCAGAAGCTGTTCAACAAAAAGAGCGGCTTGCTGGCCCCTTGCAAGGAGCTGAAGGAGGTGGAGGGCGTTTTCAGGTAGGTCCCCACGGGGAGTGGGGCTGCAGGCGCCGAGCAGCCCAAGGCAGGTGGGCGGCGGGGTTTCCTCTCGGCTCTCCCGTCGAGTCGCCTGCGAGCGGAGCGCAAAGTCCCGCCGCCGCCTTTCGAGCCACCCCCTGGGGCGCGGGTCCTCTCTCCTTTTGCCCCCCCCCTGTTTCTTTGTCCCTCCCCTGCTATCCCAGCTTGGGCAAGAAGGGGCTCCCTCTTGGCACCCCAACCTCCTGTGGGGAAGAAAGCGCGCGGAGGTGCGTCTCCGCTTTGTGCCCAAACTTCACAAGGCGTCGCTTCTCTTGCACTGGGGGTAATTGGGTGGCGGGACGAGGACTCCCTCCTCCTCTCCTCATTTCCCTCCCAAGTGTAAACTTGTATCCCTTCTTCTTCCGTCTGAGAAGCGTGGCTTCCCGAAGCGGAAAGCTGAAAACAACGACGCCCCGCCGGAGTCGCTTCAGTTTCCCTTCCTCAGCTCCGGCTTTTTCTCTCCCCAAGTCTTGGCTGCCCGAGGAGGAGCAAAGGCGGGGGGGCGGGGGGCGGGTCGTCCCCCTCCCTCCTCTGTCCAAAGCCCCCCCCCCTCGGTGGTCAGCTTGCCCCCCTTGGGCTGGTCGGGCAAGCCACGTTTCAAGCACAAAATGCAAGAGGACACCTTTCCCACCTCCCTCCCTCCCAGGCGGGTATTGAAAGTGGAAGGGGAAGGTGGCCCGCCTAGTGAAGAGCCACCCCCGAGGTTGAAGGAGGGCAGGGAACACCAGGCAGGGGGCTGGTTTGCTAATACTCTAAACTTTAGAGTATACCGAGAGAGCGACCAGGATCCTACCGCAACAGAAAACGTGTCTGTGGAGGTGGGGGTAGATTCGTGGTTTTGGACTGCCAACTCCCAGAAGTCTGCCTGGGGAACTCTGGGAGTTGTAGTCCCAAACCCACCCACCCCAGTCTGCACACCTGGGGAATGGTGGTGGGGAGAAATTTGTCTCTCCCAACAGATTTTTCTGCCTCTCGGTTTTGCCTTGCTTTGTAGCCAGAATAAAAGTTGGTAATGAGTTTGAGCGAAGTGTGGAGCAACAAATCTTTTGGATTGCAACTCTCTGGCTGGGGGGCTATGCGGGCCTGCATCTGTGTATTCTTCTCCCTGTACCTGATGTGTATAAATTGATGCCATGAGTTCTCACTGTTATGTCTGACGAAGTGGATTTGATCCACAAAGGCCACATTTAAATACAGGAGTTAGTCTTTAAGGAGCCACAACGTTTTTTGTCTTTTGTTGTTGTTTTGTTTACTTTCTGATATGCTTGCACAGACTAACACAGGTACCACTTCAAAATATTCCTCTCCATGTGTGCGTCTTATTGAAATCTCAAAATGATTTTACACGTTCACTTACATACTGCCCCATAGTTCTCAGAGCACAGTCTGGACAGTTCAACTGGCTGGGTATTCATTTTGGACAGCCAGGATTAATCTCAGATTGTGAACAGAGTTTGGGCTGCAATATTGGTCTTCTGGATCTTTTGCCTGTTGATGGTTCAGTTTTGACCTCAAGATAAGGGTGTTTGTATGGGGTTAGTGATGACCATGGAAAGAACTTGAATCACATTTGACATTTTGCTTGTTTAGTGTTTTTCTTAGCCATCTTTCAGGAATGCAGCCTTCCCATTAACTTTTTGAGGCTAATGCCTTTCTTTGGGACCTGAAAATATAATGCTGAATGTCAGCTTGCAGCTCTACCCTTACAATTTCTTTCAAATAAGTTGTTTTGTATTCATTGGGACTAACCTCTTCTCAAGCTGCAGTTGTGTGGCTGTTTACCTGAGAGTAGACTTGCACTGAATTCATTGGGACTGTTCTGTCAGGCCCCAACGTGGGACTGGATGGGTGAGTTCCATACAAGAACAGAGCTATATTAAGTTGACTTTTTGTTGTGCCAACCAGAATCTCTTGCAGCTAAAATAGGAATTTCTTACAAGCTTTAAATTTCATATAAGTGTATGAGTGATGTTCACCTTGTTTGCATTCATTTGCATAAGTTGCATATCAAATGATATTCTAGTCTCAAGGAGACTGCTAGATAGTGCTGCCGATCTCACATTCAAAAAAGTCTTGTTATTTATACAATTCCTTTAAATGGGATCCCATTTTACTTTCTCCATCATGTATTTCATTGTTTTAGTATATGTCAAAACATAAAATACATTGCCCAGAGGCTACCATGTGCAACCATTCATCAGCTTTGTGTAATTTAGACCACAACCACATTATTATTATCTTGGCACTGTGCATTCATTGGCATCATCTTGTAATACTCTTAGTAAATACGTCTGTTCTAATTCCAGCAAAAGTATTGATGCATAGTGGGAGATTTTAAGTTTTGCGTGTTACAAAACTTATGTAATAATCTAATAATAATTTTGTGTCAGAAATTATTCTGATTTGAAAGGATTTTTGTGGAAGAAACTCTGCTCAGGGAACACCCAAATGAGGCTCTTTTCTTGTCCTGACGAGCTGGGAGAGAGACAGACATTCAATCCATCAAACATTAGCCGGGTCTTGAGCTGCTGACTTGCCAGCCTTCCAGCTAACAAGGCGACATTCTTAGCCACTGAGCCACTGCAGCTCCTTAAAAATTTAATGCTCTCAGTAGTGCAGCTAAAACTCTATTCGTTCAATCCTAACAGAGTTGAGGTTGAATCAGCCTTCCATCCTTCTCAGGTTGATAAACTTGAGTACCCAGCTTGTTGGGGGCAAAATGCTAATTATCTTGTAAAACACATGGAGAATGCTCTCAGTGCTATAGGGTAATATATAAGTACAGTAATACCTCAGATAACATTAGTATCAGGTAACACTAAAATCGCATAACATTAAGCAATCTGGGGGGAGAATTGCATCGGATAACATTAAGATCCTATGGGATGCATCGGATAACAACCGCTAAAGCCTGTGTGGTTACAATGTATCTCTATGGATCCCATAGGATTTTAACATGCATCGGATAACACTAAAAATCAGATAACACCAAGACTTGTGGAACCAGGTTTTAACGTTATCCGAGGTTTTACTGTATAGTTGTTATTCCTATTTTATTTAGATATAACGGACCCTTTCTCATGTTTGAGAATCCTAGAACTTATTTCTCTTTCTTTTGAAAGAACACCCTGCTTGCTATAGTGATATTAGAACCATGGTTCTATGAAACAGACAAGCACTGAACCCTAGAGTCCGGTACGGCTGTCTTTTGAGCACGGGTGAACTTTCCCCAATGTAGGGAAAATTGCTCCACAGCAGGGCAATTTGATTTTTAAGGGGGGCAGTTTGGGAATAAGTTAATAACAGTGAATGGCCTTTTTGGCTTCCTCCATGTGAATAGGAATTCACCTTTTGAATAATAAGAATTATATGTCACAGGGTGGGATCAGGATTTCTAGAGATGCTTAGGTGGAGCATGACTAAAAAAAGGCTGTGAACCACTGTATTAGAAAATTAGCTTTTTAAGGCACCCCATGTGACATAGTTTCAGAGTAATGTACGGTAAGTGCTCATTTCCATAACCATAGACAATTTAGCATCTTGTATATTTATGAAAATTATTTGCAGTATTTGTCAATATATATATGCAAATAAAATGCAGAAAGCAGCTGTGACCTTTTTCCTTCTTGCACATTTCCTCTTTGACCTCAGTGGTGATCGATTTGGCTATGCCCACTAGTTTTCAAGGACTCTACAATCAGCCCAAACTTGTAAGGCTTATGTCTGATGTAATTTATCTGGGATTTAACCTCTTAGAACTCATTCTGTGCATGTGAGCATAGAATTGTGCTGTAAGTAATTTGTAAGGAACCTGACTGCTTGACAATTAATTGTTCATGTTTGGAGAAGATTTAAATATTTTGATGTATTTATTACCACTTGAGTGATACGCAGCCTCGATCCTTGAAAACCTATCTGCAATACAAAAGCAAGGTAACTATGATGTGTTTAAGGAATTTACTGTGCCTCGGTAGAATGCCATATTTATACAAACATAACAAACAATTAAATGAAAATATGATTAGGATGCATCTTGATATTTGTTTTGAGGCAATAGATTTTATTAGAATATTAGTTGGCAAATTTATTAATGATGTAAACTGTTTTTCAGAAACAAGTGAAGTGACTGTACAGTCAAACCTCGCATAAAGAGCGTTTCGCTTAAAGAGTAACTCGCTTAAAGAGCAGAATTTTCTCTGAATGTTTGCTTCGCTTAACAAATAAAACCAACCAAAAACTCGCTTAACAAATAAATTGGGGTTTGCAGTACCCCCCACAATTGGTCATTTACAATGGTGTTTCGCTTAAAGAGCAAACTCGCTTAAAGAGCAATCCTGTGAAATGCATTATGCTCTTTAAGCGATGTACCACTGTATTAAAGAAAGCTGCTAGCTTTTGAAAACCAACTTTTTCACTGTCTCCCCCCCCCCCATTCTTATTTAAGATAAAAACCAGCACAGATATTTGTTGGCCAGATATTTTCAAACATTTATCCTGTTGAAAACATGATTCCCTCAATGACTTGGCCATGTATCTTAGAGTTTCTGGGCTCAGTTGTAATTAGAATAAATCTGCTGAATAGATGCGACCAAAGTAGCATTGATACAGTTGGTTTGCTTACAGTCGTGTGAATTTAGTCCTCTGTTTAAATTCTACTCCAGTATATCAAGAGGGTTGTGAAATGCCAAACCACACCCTGAAAAAGGCCAGAAAAATGTCATCTAGGAACAAAGTCTTCTTGCTGATGGCTCCATATTTTTGGAAACTCACCACACATCTGCCAGTCTCCCCTCCCTCTCTCTATTCCACAAATTAGCTAAGACTAACGGTTTAAAATGGCCTCTGTTGATATTCTGCTCCCCAGCTAATTTCATTTGAGTCTGTTTGATTTCAGTTTATTTTTATTGGTGCTGCATATGAATATTGATTTACTGCCTTGGTGTTTTATCTGGAATTTTAAATACTGTTTTATATAGAGAGTTGGTATGGTATAGCTCAGTGGTGGCGAACTTGTGGCATGCATGCCAGAGATGGCACTCAGTGCCCTCTCTGTGGGCACCCATGCAGTTGCCCTAGCACAGAGTTTGTTCTGCCCAGTAGCCCAATGGGAGTGTTTCTTCCCTCCCCCAGCAAAGAGTTTGCCCTGCCCCTCTGCCCAGCAGCCCAATGGGAGAGTTTCCTCCCTCCCCTGTTGCCGTGTTGCCACTTTGCGATAGATAAGTAGGTTTTGGGTTGCAGTTTGGGCACCCGGTATCTAGAAGTTTCACCATCACTGGTATAATTGAAGGGGTATTATTTACTATGTCTTCATGTACACTGCCCAGAATAATAAATAAATTTCAGAAACATCCAGGAATTATTGTGAATTTGAAAATATGCATTGAACTCCTTTTGAGATCCCACCTAGTGTAGTAAACCTGTGTGGTGGGATGCTTGTATTTAGTTGTTATATTTTTGCTACCATTGAATTGCAGTTGAACTCTTTGCCTTAGGAATCCAAACTATTACAGAACATAGTTACATGATAAACAATATTCATTCTGTTTCAACATTCCCAGATACAGGTGGTTGCTTATGACTGAAAAAAGATGTTTGAGTCGAGAAAATGTTTGGTTTCATCCAACAGACATCCATGTGTTTCTGTGTTTGCTGCAGTACGTAGGAGTACTGTACACTCTTGGTCGTCAGTAAATATTAAATTGTGGTCTTTATAATTATTTACTGTCTTTAAGAACCAGGAAACTAAATCATTTGCCAACTCTTTGCCTGCCTTTCATTCTTTAAAATAAAACAAAATCAATTGTAGTAATTCCTTACACTGTTTAGGCAGTTTCATTGTTTTAAAAAGTTGGCTTTTCTTGAGAAGAGTAGTTTATGCAATGCTCAAACTCAAGCTATGTTAGGCAATACTGATGTTCTTATCTTTTTAAGTGTAATTGGATAGTTCTTTGGGGGAATGGCTAGGGATTAATCAAATAAATAAATGTATATTTTGAAACATCACTGGAATGTGGGCTTAATGGACTTTTACCAGAAGGGTACAAACCAAATTATTTCATGTTATATTACAGTTATTATGAGTCATTTTGGACTCAGTGGGACATAACAGGACCAATTGTCTTCTATGACCCACCCCCACCCCGGAAGTGCTAGGGCACATTCTACGAGGGCCATGGATTCATCATCAAAACTCGCTTAATAACTAAATCGGGGTTCACAATCCCCCTCCCCGGAAGTCACAATCGGTCACTTACCATGGTGGTGGCGGCACTTTTCCCAAGTGTTTTCGACAGCCTCCGCCATGTCCCAAGGTGGTGGGAGGCTTGTTTCACCACGATCCCCTTTTTAAAACAATTTTCCGCTGCTTCCCTGCTTTGTCTGACCAGCTAATCCTTGGCGCTTTGAGACCTCATGCTTCAGCCCTGGGTGATGAGTTGATGACGCAAGCGCTGTTCTCAAAGCTTATTGGACAAAGCGGGGATGCAGCAGGAAAATTTAAAAGCAAAGCGATCTTGGTTGGACAAGGCTCCTACTGCCTTGGGACTTAGCGGAGACTGTCTAAAACACCCGAAAAAAAAGCACTGCTACTGCCCTAAGTCCAGGGAGCAACCTCACCTCCAGCTCCTAGCTGGAGGTTTTGGGGGCAGGTCCAGCCACTGCTTGAGAAAGCCTGGACTACAACTTCTCCCATGATGCATTGAACAGGTACCCTGTAAATGATTCTGTTTTCTTTATTCTTGATGTGTGATGTTTTAAAAGTTGAAGTTTGATGTTTGAAATGTTATTGTTTGGCTTAACATGTCCTTGCACACTATTTATGCTGTTAAAGTGCACTTTATAAAGAATTTTGAACAAAAAATGGTTTTTGGACTTTTTTCTGAGGTCTGGAACGGAATATTTAGTCTTCAGTGCATTTATATGGGAAAATGTGTTTCACTTCAAGAGCAACTCACTTAAAGAGCAATCCTGTGGAACAAATTATGCTCGTTAAGCAAGGTACCTCTGTATATGTTTGTTATACTGGTAGTGCAGTGATTAAGGGTCAAGGTTGAGTCAGTCTTTCATCTTTTCAAGGTCGGTAAACTGAGTTTCCAGCATGTTGGGGGCAAAATGCTAATTAACTTGTGAACCGCCCAGAGAGTGGACTAAGTGCTATGGGGCAGTACAGTCAAACCTCGCATAAAGAACGCTTTGCTTAAAGAGTAACTCGCTTAAAGAGCAGAATTTTCTCTGATTGTTTGCTTTGCTAAACAAATAAAACCAACCAAAAACTCGCTTAACAAATAAATCGGGGTTTGCAATTCCCCCACCCCCCACAGTTGGTCATTTACAATGGTGTTTTGCTTAAAGAGCAAACTCGCTTAAAGAGCATTCTTGTGGAACGCATTATGCTCTTTAAGTGAGGTACAACTGTATATAAGTATGATTGCTTTGCTTTATTAACCAATTAACAGTTCTTAATTGATGAAATGGTTTTCCTTTAAGGAGCTGATGATCATAGATGTTATATTCTTATGCATTTCTTTTTTTTAAAGCTGAGATTGTTCTTTGGCTATGTACTTTACCATCAAATTTGCAGAAATGCTTTTATGGTGTCCTTCACCCTACTCTTTCTCTCCCCTCCCCCCAATCTTTACTTGGCTATGGGTGAGTAACTCATTTGAATTCCCTCTTATGAGAGACAAAATCCTGTGTCACAGTCTGTTGTCAGTTTAAAACATGCATACAACAAAACAATATTCACTTTATTTTGTTCCTGATTATTTTTATCCCATTGATTTTAATGAGATATTGGAGTTATGTTTCAGCTTCTCTAATTGTAAACATTAGAGCTGACTGATTTCTTGTGCTGAAAATGCGAATGCAGATCTCTGATGTGATGGCTGTTCTATTCAGACAATCTCTATTAGGGTAAAGTTTTCATAGGTAGAAACAGGCACTTTCGCCCCACCCTTTGGCAGAGAATTTTGTCACTCTTCTACATGTGGAAGATGACGAGTTTAAAGAGAGAGAGCTCCTTTATCCAGAAGGTACTCAACAAGACTGTGGACTTTAATTTTCTGTGGTCCTTATGTGGAGAGCCTCCACAGATGGTAGGATTGCCTTTCTGCCTTTTCTCTAGGAGGAATCCTCTAATATGGGGTGCCCAAACTTTTTGGGCCACGGGTCAGTCATGTAGTTCAGGGGCTGGTCACTACAGCCTGTGGGCCAGTTCCGGCCCTCAACACGAATTCTGGCATGGCCTCTTTTGTCTCCATGATTGTTGGGACTCAGAATAGTGAAGTGGTTCGTTCTCCACTCATTTTGCCGTTGAGTCCAACATAATGGTTTCCAGTGGTACTTCCTCCACTGAGGGATCCATCACCCCACCTAAAGGGGCTCATCCACCCATGCCATTGGCCCCTTTAGGGAAACGGGTTATTTAATACAGCCCAAAACTCAGCATTGAGTTGCTGGCTGTACGGTCTACTTCATTACTGTAGCGCAGAGGTGCCCAAACTACAGCCCATAGCACCAAATCATCCGGCCTGTGTCACCCTTACTGCTCTTGGAAGCGGAAATAAAACATGCATGCTCGGGCACGTCACACACCTGCACATGTGCATTTACGCTGCCATAAATGACACGTGGCTGTCATAAATGTGTTTACAACAGCTGTGGGTTATTTACTGCAGTGTTATGTGCATGCGCATTTTACCTCTGCTTCTGGTGGGAGGAACCACGTGACTGGACCACAGCCTGTAAAGTTTGGGCACCCTTACCATAGTGGGATGTCCGACCAGACTGTCATGACCTAACCTTGGGCCAACATAAAGCTGAGCGGAAAGGGGCTTGGACCTGACATAACTTAGCTTCTATCCTCCTTTGCCCCCTTTTCTTGGCATTTCTGCCAGCCGATCTCAGCCAAAACAGCAGCTGTGCTGGCAGATACTATTGTTCCTGCAGCTCTGAGGTCAGCAAGCATAAGGCACTTGTGCCAACAGAAGGGCAGGTCTGCCAACACAAGAGGCTTCTTCCCATTCCCAGAGCTTTGCAGCCAGTTGTGAGGGTGATTACAGTGCCTGCCTCTAAAGTCTGTAGGGGTTTTCTACTTTTCTGGTTAAATTCTGCTACCCTCCCTGTTTTTGTTCTTTTCTTTTCTTTTTTGCAGATATGCAAAACTAGAGAAGTGGTTCAGTACAAGCATCATACTGAACTTCAATACATGTCCCATTCATGGAAAAGTACGTTACCGTACCAAAACTCTGGATTTAACATTTCCTTTTGCTCCTAAAATAAATAAATAAATAAAATAAACTGAACGCATTGCATTCTTCAAATCTTAGCTGAGGGCTAGTAGTCATCACTGTGATCATGAGTTAGTTCTTTTGCAGAACTTGGTCACTGTCCTGTGTCATCTGCTGTCACTTGTCCTACATCTCCCGATGAGGTTTACTAAGGTTGAACAGAGCATTCTGTCTCTGTTGGAAGTGCTTCAGTTTTCCTTCCTTCCTGTTCAGCAAATTTTTTTCTTTTTTTTTTAAGAGAGAGAAAAAGAGCAATAAAGGCAGATCATTTTTCTTCCCCTTTTACATGTCATTGAGAGTCATAGGCCGCAGCTTTACCATTTCCCATGTGAATACTATTTAAGAGTTTGCTGAACCGAATCAGATCTTCTCAAAATCCTTACCCAGGAGTCAGATATTTTTCTTCTGACCCCATTGTCATCTGTTAATTGTTTTTCCTTTGGTTTATAGCAGGGATGCCAAAAAGGTTTGGGCTGGGAGCCTGACCACGCCCCTGGAACAGCTGAGAGGGCCAGACCATGCCCCTGGAACAGGGCGTGTTTGTGTATGTGCATCCATATTCACATCCTGGTTCAGTGTGTAGACGCTTCTGTGCATGCATGAAAGCGTCCATATTCACTTCCTAGTTCAGTGGGGACGCTTCTGTGCATGTGTGGAAGCATCCGTATTCACTTCCTGGTTCAGTACGGATGCTTTTGCACATGCACGAGCATGTCTGCGCCGAACCAGGAAGTGAATACAGATGCTTCTGCGCATGCATGAGCATTTCCATGCCAAACCAGGAAGTGAATACAGACATGTCTGCACATGCGCAAAAGTGTTTATATTCACTTCTTGGTTTGGCGAGGGTGTCACAGGCCTGATCGAATGACTTTGGAGACCATGTCTGGCTCACAGGCTGTAGTTTGGGCATGCCTGGTTTATAGCTTTGTAGGATTTTCCTTTAAGGAATACATCTGTAAACTCCACTGCTTAGTTTTGAAGATGAACAAGAAAGTTGAGAAGTGTATTTGGTTTTATTGGTCAAACCTCTCCCAAAGATACAGCCAAAAAAGCCAAAAAAAAAGTGACCTGTGAAATTGACTCGTTTTTGTTTTTAGAACTGAAAACAAGGCAGACAGTATATTTTGAACAGAGATAGGGAAAGTCATGTTTTTAAACCACAACTTCCAGAACCCCATTGCCTATCCACTGTGTCAGGAAACTGGCTGTCCTACCCTGAGGGTGTCTCCCCTGCGTTCCAGGGACCCAGTGAAGGAGCCCCCTTACGTGAATGTCACCCCCCTCCGGTGAGAGAGCCGGCCTGCAAAAAGGCTTGCCAAACGCAGCAGGCTTCTTACTGTGCTCATTCAGTGGAGCAAATTGGGGAGATTGGTAGCGAGGCTTCGTGTGTGTGCAGGTTACCTTATGCTGAAGAAATGAGACGTTGGTCTTCAAGTGAAAACAGTAGGTTTATTGATCAGGTTCTTAAAGCATAGTCCATAGAGAATAAAACATAAATAAAAGGTCAGTAACATAAGTCAGTCCACAGACAGTCCAAAAGTAAAGATCCTAGGTAATCATTGTGTAAAACAGAAAGGGAAAAATCCCCTGGCTCTGTTAATTCCAAGGCATCCCAAAACAAACTGAAACTCTTCTCCCCCAAAATGAAGATTCTTAACCATGTGTCGTGTTCTGGACCAATCAGGGACAGTTCTTATTGAAACAGAAAGTTCCCAAAACATGGGAACGTGTTTACATATATGTAGTCACAACAAAGTGCAACAAGGCTTCTGCTACTAGCTAGAGATAAGAGTGGTTATACACTGTACTGGAAAACAAGCAGTCTTGTGACACAAAGAAGAAATGATTTTTTTGGGGCGCCTAGGAAAATTACAACCTCCAGCTTTGAGAAATGTTAGGAAAAGAAGTCTCCCATGACATGCTGATGTTAGAATTGTGGGAGGTGTCGTTGGGAGGAAAAATATACATGCCATTTCTGATTTTGAGCTTCTCATGAATACTTGGGATTCGGAATTCTTTCTTGTATAATCCAGCTGGTGTGGAAGCAAAGCAAAGCAATTACACTTATATACCGCCCCATAGTGCTTAGTACACTTTCACAAGTTAATTAGCGTTTTGCCCCCAACATGCTGGGGACTCATTTTATTGACCTCAGAAGAATGAAAGGCTGATTCAACCATGAGCCCTGGTCAGGATTGAATTTACAACCTTTTGGTTACAGTACAGCAGTTTAACCACTGCGCCACCAGGGCTCTTCAAAACCTTTTGGAATGCAATCTATCCTATTCTTGAAGATTCTTACTAGATTTTTCTGCTTATTTATTTATACACACTTGAAGGAGACAAAGTCTAACTGAATTCATTAGGATTTATCCCAGAATATGCATGCACTGAATCAGTGGTCCCCAACCTTCTGGGACATGGGAACTGCATTAGAATGCCTAAAGAGGGACACATCTAAAATAAAAAGGTGACAATATTATTAACCTACCGATTTAGATGAAAAGTAAACATTCTGAGGGCAGTAAAGAAATATTAACTTGAATGCAATCCATTTTGAATCCATATTTACTAGTAGGGAAGATAAGACCAAGAGGGAGCTGAGAGAAGGAATCATGGAGATCAGAAGGAACAAGGCTGCTCTTGTGTTTTTTTTCTAAGAAACGAGCAGGAAAGCCTGCAGTCAGTGGTTCCACTTGAGGCAGGAAGAAGTGTGTAGGTCTGAAGGAAAATGCCTTGAGCCGTGGTAGCAGTAAACAAGCTGGTTGGAGGGCCACACACAAAAATGTCAGAGGCTGCATGGTGGCACATGGGCCACTTCACTAAATTCAAATGGACCTGAAATGGAGATAAGTTCTTTTGGATAATGCCTTCAGTAAAAGTCTTGCTGAGCAGAGTTCTATTGCAGAAAACTTTTTTCCATTACTCATCAACTTGAGCATGTGATTTCTGGAAAATCCAGTAGTTCCTGTAGATCTGCACCAGCCAACTTAGTATTTCAGGATTCTGTCCATTATCTTAGAGGTACAAATCTGTTTCAACCACCCTTATTGATTGTGTTGCAAATGTAATAAATTACATATGCAAATATACCATATTTGCTGGCGTATAAGATGCATTTGAGTATAAGACACACCCCATTGTTACCAAAATAGCCTGCTATAGGCCACTATATCCAGTACAAGACACACTCACATTTTCCAGCGTATTTTAAAGGGGGGGGGATGGGTCTTATGACCCCCTCAGACTGTTGAGAGGCCCGACCGATAGTGTCACTGGTGGCAGTAGCCCCCACATTCCTCCCTGAGTTCCCCCACTCCCTGAGTCCCTCCCCACTTCCCCCAAACCCCCCTCCCCCTTACAACATCCACCCTGCTACAGAGTGCCAGCAGGAACACTCCAAGCAAAGTGGAGGCAACAAGGATTGAGGCGGTGGCAGCTGGAGCAAGGGCGGGGGCTGGATGATTTGATGTCGTAGTTTGGGGACCCCTGTTGTATTGAGCCACAGCTTGGACATTGACTAAAGCATCTCAAAAGAGAAAGCTTTTGAAATTTGGCTCTGCAGAAGGCTGCTAAGAATATCATGGGTTGACCATGTGACTAATGTAGAAGCGTTGCAGTGGATGGATAAAGAATAAGAACTGTTTAAGACTATTAAGCAAAGAAAGCTCCAATACCTTGGGCATATCATGAGGAACAACATAAAGTATAGAATACTCCAACTCACTCTGCAGGGAAAGATCCCTGGAAAGAGAGGCCCTGGATGTAGACAGGCTTAATGGCTGAGAACCTGAGAGACTGGTGTGGCATGTTCTCGAAAGAACTGTTTCAAGGAGTTAAGAACAGGAAGACTATTGCCATGATGATAGTCAATATCCAGAATGGATATGGTACCTGAAGAAGAAGAAATGAGTAGTCTCTTGGATTTTGAACTGTTTAGTATGCGTTATGCCTCATCTCTACTAAAAAGCGTTATTTATTGCTTTGTAAACATCCTCTTTCTAATTCATATTATTTAGCATATTAGATGTAGTATAAGTTATGTTCCAGTTTATAAGAGTAAAGCAAGCACTGCTTGGAGACTCAGTGTGTAGAAGTATGATTAGATATTATTTATTTATTTATTTATTTATTTATTTGTTTGTTTATATTTGTTTATCGCCCTCCTCCCCGAAGGGACCCAGGGCAATTTCCAACTATTTTAAAAACACTTTAAAAACATTAAAAACATTAAAAAACTTTAAAACTTAATTAAAAGCTAGGTATTATAACTTGGACATACTGGGGGTCAAAACATCCAAATGGCTGGGGAAATTGAACCATCCACTCCCCAGACCAGACCTGCCAGCCAGGTTTTCACTCCTTTCCTGAAGGACAGCAACTCCGTCTGCAGGGCCGGAGCGGACACCGAGAAGGCCCTCCTTCTAGTGCCAGAGAGATGTGCCTCTCTGGCTGATGGCACAACTAGAGAGCCTCTCCGGTCCGCTATGGTGGGCCGGGTAGATGTCCTTGGGATGATGCGGTCTCTCAAGTAACCTGGACCACTACCATAAAGGGCTTTAAAGGTAATAACCAGCACCTTGAATTGCACCCAGAGGGAAACTGGGAGCCAGTGCAGCTCCCTCAGCAGCGGTGAGGCACGGGCATAATGCCCGCATCCCAACACTACTCGTGCAGCTGCATTCTGGACCAGCTGAAGCCTCCGAATGGTCACCAAGGGCAGCCCCATGTAGAGCGCATTACAATAATCAAGTCTGGAGGTGACAAGGCATGTGTGACCATGAGCAAGGAGTCCCAGTCTAGGAACGGCTGTAACTGGTGAATCACACGAAGTTGTGCAAAGGCCCTCCTGGCCACGACTGCCACCTGCTCTTTGAACAGTAGTCGTGAGTCCAGGAGCTGTTCATCACTGCAGGTTAGAAATACATCTGATCTCTCTTAGTCTTTATTCATATAAAGAGATGTACCTAGAATTCTTGGTTTGGGGTTGTCAGCTGTTGTTGGGCATTGATTTTCAATCATGGGTCCCCAATGTTGGATTTAACCTTGTATATTTCTGAAATAATTACTGTGAAGTAATTTGAATATTTTTAAGACACTGTGTGTTTCTCTTGGGATTCCTTTGTGGAATATTTTCCAGGTTACCCTTATGGAAAAAAAATCTAATATTGAGAGAATGTAGATGTCCAAACAGTGAAGGATAGCCTGTGGTCCACTCAGGGAGAGTGTCTTACCCCTGAGGTGGTGCTGGGAAATAAGCTGTCTTCTCAGGCTACAGACTGCTAGTAATCCAAGATGAAGTTAGGATCAAAAGAAAGAATGTTGTGTACAGTGCTGAAAGAATTGGACCAAGATGGTCATTTCAGTCTGCTGTCCTGTTTTAGTAATAAGAATGATTCAGTCCCAAACAGGAAGAACGAATCAACTTTTGCTGTACATATTTGTATGAAACTGAAGAAAGGATATGTTTGCTCCATGTTGCAAGCCATTTTCTCCCTGGCTGAAATGAAGATCGAAGCATCTGGAAGACTTGGAGTCTAAGCATCCATTTTTAATGCTTTCATTGGATCTCTTCTTTGCAGCAGCTGCTGCTATTACTTCTCGAAAAAGGTGTTTCTGGGTATATTTGTCAGAGGGGAGAGTATCAAGTAGGATGTTTTCATAATTTCACAAGACTTCCTGTTGCTGCATTGTAACAGTGCATTCATCATCATGTGCCTTTAAGTAAACCAAGGAAGGAATTTGTAGTTTCCTTTGGGGTTCATGTGAACCATTTTGATTAGGATTACACTCAACATAGATCCCATTGTGTTGAGAAAAAAGGTGTATCATTTCTCTTCATCTAACTGATCACAGCCAGTGTTAAGGTAGGAAGAGTATGCAGAGTTTTGTTAGAAAACAACAGGAAGCAACTGCCATTATTTTGGCTGTGTTCCTGAGATGTGTTCTCAGTGTGGATTAAGTGATTTTAATACTCCCTAGTCTTCCTCTAGACCTGTGGTGGCGAACCTATGCATGCATGCCAGAGGTGGCACTCAATGTCCTCTCTATGGGTACCCGTGCAGTCATCCCAGCACAGAGTTTGCTCCGCCCCTCTGCCCAGCAGCCCAATGGGAGCGCTTGCTCTCTCCCCCAGCACAGAGTTCTCCCACCCCTCTGCCCAGCAGCACAGTGAGAGCACTTCCTGCCTCCCCCCAGCACAGAGTTTGCCCCGTCCCTCTCCCCAGCAGCCCAATTGGAATGCTTCCTTCCTTCCCTGTTGCTGTGTTGGCACTTTGCAATAAATAAGTGGGTTTTGGGTTGCAGTTTGGGCACTCGGTCTCTAAAAGGTTCGCCATCACTGCTCTAGGCTGTTAAGTTAAGTTTTCCCCAGTACCTGGTAGGGTGTAGTCCTGTATTCCCAAGAGTAGGACTCACTGAGGTTGTGGGATTTGTTTTTGGGAGCCATGCGTATGACTGTGTTGTTAATGTCTGAATATTCTGAATGATGAGCGTGCCATGTCCTGTACCAGCCTTTTAAATTAGTGCACTGGCATCACAGGTAAGTTAGTTTTGATTGCTTACCTGTGGTGTTTAGTCTATAACTCTTAGGTTTAATACAATATTTCCTTGGAAATAAGAAACAGATTCTGCCAAAGCAATACAGCTATGTGTTCAGTTGAATTGAAGTTCTGCTTAACTCTTTCTTGCTGGAACCCTTGTGATTTATATCCAATATGGAGATGCTGCAACATTACCCCTCTTGTTCGATAGGGGTAGTATGAAGTGCTCTTCTCCACAGGACAGGTGTCTTCTTTCCCAGTCGGCATCATTCCTTAGGGAACTGGCTTAATGGTTGTTTGAGTGGAAACCTCTCTTCAGGCTAGTCTATGTCACAGAGGAAGATGAAGGGTTAGTGCCAGTGATGAGCTCTAACTTTTTTTACTACCACACTATGGGTGTGGTATGGTGGGCGTAGCCAGGGGGAAAGCCCTGCGTTCCACCTGAATTAGGACTACCGGTACTTTATTTCAAAACTTGGATGGGCAGAGGGGCCAGCCAGAATTTCTGCTACCAGTTTTGGTGAACTGGTGCGAACCTGCTGATGCCCACCACTGGTTAGTGCACAAACTGAGCAGAGAGAGACATGGCTACAAAATTTTGATGTATGGGTGTATCTGATCACAAAATACTCATGGGAAGACATACCTTCTCTTGCGCCCATTCTAGGCGAGTGGCATATGGGCTATGCCATTTTTGTACTCTGGTCATGTCCTGAATTTGCATAGTGACATGTCTGAAATTCAACCATTTGTCTTTGTAGAAACAGAAAGATTCCATTCAGAAGGGACTGTCCCCTTTTCAATAGCATATCACAGGCTTCTAAACACAAGAATAGATTTCCCGTTGATGGACCACTTATTGCATGCTTTTTATTTTCTCTGCTTCCAATAAAAATCCTCCATGCTAGTTGACTGCTTCTCAGACAAAGTCCTTCTTCAGAGATCCAAGGGACGGTAGTTAATATGATTTCACTCCACCTTCGTTTTAACAGCAGTGCTATTGTAGTGCAACCGGCTGAGAGTGCACCTGATATAGAAGGTAGAAATATGAGAATTAGTAGCTGCGGTAGCCTGTCTCATCACGTTGGTAAAAGGAAAGGAAGTGGAAAGGAAAAGAAGGCAAATGTTTGTACTATTTTAAGAGATTTATATGTGTGCTTTTGTTGACCAAAATCCACTTCTTTAGACAGACGTTGGTGCAAGTAGCATGCCTTTTGTATTTTCTCCATGGTGGTGAAATTTATATCCAGGTGAAAGTAAAGATAATAAAGTGACAATGGTTCCTTGCAAAAGTAATAGTACTACAAGCCAGCTGTGATCTGTTTACATAAGAATTCATTCAATGTCAAGCTGTTAACTTTCAGAAAGCGAACATATATTCACCTTAAAAGGCCACCTACCAGATTTTGAACTGAAATGGGCTCATGCTTTCTAAGCCTTTTCAGAGAATTGGGGGGGGGGGGGAGTTTAGACTGTAAAAGCTATTAAGGCAGATGCTTTGCAGGGGGAAAAATCTTAGGTTCAACTTTTGAGCAAAAGGTTGGGAAAAATTGCCAACCGGGGTTTAAAGAACAGTTGTTACACTACACTAGATGAGATGAACAAATAACTTGGCCATCTATAAAATAACTTCTCTTCTTATGTTTTGTTACAGCAAGCCTTTTAAGGCCTATAACCAGTGGTGGGCTGCCAACAATTTTACTACCACACTGTGGGTGGAGCTGATGTCATGGGTGGAGCCAACATCATGACATCATGGGCGGAGCTGATGTCATGATGTGGGCGGAGCCAAAGTAAAAAAATTAAATTAAAATACAGTACACATAAAAATAGAAATAGAAAACATAAAAATACAAATTAAAATAGACATTAAAAAGAAATAAAAAACATAAAAATACAAATTAAAATAGACATTAAATACACATAAAAACACGCTACATAAAACACACACACACCACCACCTACCCACCCACCAAACACAAACCATAGTCACTTACCCTGGGGTCGGGGAGCAGCAGGCAGGCAGGTAGCAACAGCAGCGGCGCAGCAAAGCAGCCCAGCAGCAAAGCGGCCCAGTGGCAAAGTGGACTGGCGACGGGGCCTGGCCTGGCCTGGCCCGGCAGTGAGGACTGGCCTGGCAGCCCGGCCTGGCCCGGTGCGGCAGTGTGGTGAGGAAAGGCCGCCGCTCCTCCAAAGAGGCAGCTGAAGGCCTCAATAGCCAGCCGCTGAGCCCTTCCTTGTAGCCCAAAATGGCTTCTCAGAAGTGCGCATGGGTCAAAATATCATTTGATGCATGCACACTTCTATTTTTCAGTGTGCATGCGTCCAATGCTGTTTTGATGCATGCACACTTTCGAGCAGCTATTTTGGGCTGTCTGGAAAAGAAATCCGGAGGGTGACCGGAGAGGCGACCGAACCGGTCGCCCGGGGTTTACTCCCCACCCCGCGAAACCCTCCAGATTTCTGCTACCAGTTCGGCCAAACCAGTAGCAGCCCACCACTGCCTATAGTAAAGGTAAAGATTTCCCTTGCTCGAAAGCCAGTCGCATCCGACTCTAGGGGTCAGTGCTCATCTCTGTTTCTAAGCCGAAGAGCCAGTGCTGTCTGCTTCTGCAGACGTTTCCATGGTCATCTGGCAGGCATGACTAGACACCGGAGCGCATGGAACGCTGTTACCTTCCCACCAAAGTGGTCCCTATTTATCTACAGTAAAACCTCATATAACACTAAAACCTGGTTCCACAAGTCTTGGTGTTATATGATTTTTAGTGTTATCTGATCCTCTATGGGATCCATAGAGATACATTGTAACCACACAGGCGTTAGCGGTTGTTATCTGAAGCATCCCATAGGATCTTAATGTTATCTGATGCAATTCTTCCCCCCAGATTCCTTAATGTTATGCGATTTTAGTGTTATTCGATACTAATGTTATATGAGGTATTACTGTACTTGCAATTTCTTGCTTTCGAACTGCTAGGTTCGAATGATCATTAAAATGGTGTAATGTTGACTTTGGACTTTAAAATTGATATTACAGTAAAACCTCGCATAAAGAGCGCCTTGCTTAGAGAGTGACTCGCTTAAAGAGCAGAATTTTATCTGAATGGTGGCCTCACTTAACAACTAAATCAGGGTTTGCAATCCCCCCACCAGAAGTCACAATTGGTCACTTACAATGGTGTTTCGCTTAAAGAGCAAACTCTCTTAAAGAGCAATCCCATGGAACCAGTGGTGGGATGTCAAAAATTTTACTACCCCACCGTGATTTCATCACAGTATGGGCGGAGCTAATGTCATGATGTGGGCGGGGCCCAAGAAAAAATTAATAAAATAAAAATAAACACACACACACACAGACACACACACACACACACACACACACACACACAAACTCCTCTACCCACCCACCCACCCACAACACAAACCCGTCACTTACCTGTTAGTATAAGTGCCTGGATAGCACCATGTTGCAAGATGGATATGGTCATCGTACTCGTTCTCTAGGATAATATGCCTTAATGTAAATTTAAAACAGCTGTACTGTACCTCCTTAAGGGTTCTCCAATTGGAACAGCAATTGGAACAGCACGGGTGTAGCTTATTGATCAGGTAACTCCAAGACTTTGCTTAAAAACCCTAAGCCAGGCCTGCTGGCCGCCAGGCCTTTTTAAGAACTGTGGTAGTACGTCAATATAGGTAAAGTTATTAAATACACATTAAAATACACACAGACACACCACATCCAAAGGTGAGTCACTTACCCTGGGGAGCAGGCTATAGGGAGCTTCAGGCTAACAGCTTCTCTTCCTCCTCCCCACTTGGGAGGACAGCAAGGAGGCTGTGCATACACGACAAGCACTGTAGGCGTGCATGCACACCAAGTGCTTGGCACGCATGTGCAGTGAAAAGGTAAGCCCCGTAGGTGGTTCTCCCCAAAAGCTGCTACCGGCTCTCCAGGACACTGGGAAAAGTTACTACTGGTTCTGGAGAACTGGTGAGAACCTGTTACATGCCATCACTGCGTGGAACACATTATGCTCTTTAAGCATGGTACAACTGTACCTCCTTTTACTGCTGTGGATAGTGTTTTAATTTCAATTTTTATGCCATCTGGCTTTGTTTCCTGTGGTTTTTTTTTCTTGTGTATCTATACATTGTAAGCCACCTGAGTGGTGCTTGCACCAAAATGGTGGGTTATAAATGTAAGTAAGTAAGTAAGTTAGTTAGTTAGTTTCTCTTTCAGTCAGTTTTCTTCTTCTCCCTTTCAAAGGAGAAGAAAGACATTAACTGCAGAAAACATCTACTTATATCCAAGCCAAAGCTGGTTTTATGCACAAGCTCAATAAGCAGCAGTTTAGGATTTCATATTTTGTACAGCATTTAAATACTACTTGTCTTGTTTGTTCTTTGGAACGTACTATGGGTTTGTTGAATAAGACATAACAGTTTCAGCATGTTGTAAACTCCCTCACTAAGATTTATTTTCCAGCAATAGTAACAGGAGAAGAAGGAAGGGAAGGAGATTTGTGGCTCTTGGCTTGACTTAGGCCTAAAGGCCTTGCCAAGAAGAATTTCCTAGCACAAAAAAAAACTTTGGGAATTATAATTAACCAAGACTTCCAGGTTGGCACTACATTGCTCACTGTGCTCAGCTCTGGTTTGCCATTATGAATGGAGCTATGCTTATGCTGTCCTGTCAGACTTGAGTGAGATAAGAAGCACTTTGTGGTTCTTATAAGCAAACTATTCTGTTGCCTATAACTCAGAAAAAAATAATTGCCATAAAAATAGGTATTTTGCATATGGTGAACACCTGCCTATTCTGGTACCATGATCACATGTCCTGCTTCCCATGCTATTGATACACATTGATGTTCCCTTAATATTGTTAGCACAGTAAAACCCTGGTTTACAAATGCCTTGGTTAACATTTGCTAATGTTTACGATAGCAAATCGTACTAAATTTATGTCCTGGCTTATGGTTTCCCCCCAGTTTATGACCAGAAATTGAGATTACCAGCATCATTTTAGAGTCTAAAATGGCATCCCCATGCCATTTTAGAGTCAAAATGGCACCTGCCCCCCCCCAGCGATTCTTCACTTACTGCTGCAAAGGCGCTGTTGGTAGTGTTTTTGCCACTATTTCCAGACTGTCTGCCACTTCTACTGGCAGCGGGAGAGTGTGGGGACTTTATCTGCTCAGTTCCAATCTTCATCCGAGCTCCCTTCACAGCGCTACAGCCAGGAACATGCGCCTCCCCCAGGGGAGCAGCATGGGAAAAGTAGGAATATCACTTTATCCCTTTTGTGGGAGTGGGGAACGATTGTGTCTGGCATTTTTTGTAATTTTTGGTGGGTTTTTGTATTTTTTTAAAATTATTTTTGATCCGGTCAGGAACTTTTTAAAATGTATTTTCCTATGGGAAAAACGTGTTTCGGTTTACAATTTTTTTGTTTTGTTTACGACAAAGTAATCAAACAAAAATACTGTTTTATTAAAAGTAATAAAACAAAAATACTGTAGCACTTTAAAGACTAACTGCTATATTTTAATTGTTAGCTTTTGTAGATCAAGTCCACTTCTTCAGATAAGGAGTAAAACTTACAGGCATGGTTTATATACACCAAATGCAGGATGTATACTATTCCAAAAAATTCAGGGTTTTACTGTATTTGTTTCCCCCCTCTCAGACAAGGTTCTAATACTTGCTCAGAAATTCCTAAGGAGGAAAATAGAGTAACACATTCTGTAGGAGGGCATCCCAGCCAGGTAGGCATACTATCCACTTGGAAGGAGGAATGCAGCAAGTTCTAGTGGGTTGATTTCCATGGTTGGTTTTATTTTATTTTTTGTCACTTTGAAGCATTTCTGCTTGTACCTTTTTATGGCCTTCCAAAGAGGTTTTGTACATGCACATGCAGCATTTTTTCCTTCCTTTCCTAAAGCCAAGAAAGCAGCTGACAGAGTTCTTACTTAAAGCTTCCTATTGTTCACACAGGCATCTGGCTTTAATGTCTGTTTCTGTCACTGCAGTCCCTGCTGTTGAAGAGCCAAGTCTTTAAACAGATGGTAACAAAACAGAGGTTTGCCTCTGGAAGTCCAAACCCCTGCTTTTGAAACATAAAATATTTGATCAACTGTGTGTGTGTGTGTGTGTGTGTGGGGGGGGGTTCTTTCTGTATGCCCCTTCTCTGGATCCCAGCCAAATCTACATGGGAAGGAGATGAAAATGGGACACACGTATATGCAATGTACATACCTGAAGATTTGCAGTCTGATAGTGTTAGGAGAAGCAGTGGTCTTAGATTTCTTATTTCTCAGCTCAGCACCAGTAAATAAATAAATTTTGGGTCAAAATTACTCTGGGTTGAAAGGATTTTTGCTAGAGAAACTCCGCTCTGGTGAGATACAGGTTTAGTTTCTACAACTGTCTGCCAGATCATTTCCCATAGTGAAAGGGAAGGCAGATTTATTTATTTATTTATTCATCCATTCATATTTATACTCTTGCCTTTTTTCTTACATCATATGCAGTACATTAACATTATGAGTTTTGTGTGTATGGCTGCATTTGTAAAAAGTTCATTTCCATGCAGGCTCACATGTGTGCTAAATCATATTGCCCTTTAGCAGAGGAAACATGTTCATTCTACTGTGAGATTAGGATTGAATAATTGTATGAAATGGGCTGCTGTTAAACATGCTTGATCCATGGAATGAGTATGCAAAAATGCACATTAATGCATTCACTCAATATTAAATTTAACATTATTCTTTTGCCCTTAAATCTGTTCATTCAATCTCATATTTTGGAAGGAACTCCCATTTACATTTCTGTGCTTGTTGAAATTCCATTGCAAGATGCTATCTTTGCATTAATTAAAATACTCAGAGGGCATGTCCCTTTCTCCCGCTTAGGAAAGTTTGAATCTCCCATTGATGGGCCAGATGAAGTTGTCTGGGAGCATGTGTGGTTGATGGGGTTACGTGTCCTTCCGCCTGTGTGGCCTTGGGCAAGCTGCATTTGTCTCAGACTGCCACTGGAAGGATGAACTCCTAAACCATTCCTGTGCATGTTTTATCTGAAAAACCATGGGAAGCACCACCACAGGTCAGAATCACTTAGATGGCACATAAATTATGCCCAAATGGGCACCTGGCAAATATCAGGAAGGGGAGGCATTCCAAAAGCTGTGGTCTATGATAGAGAGAACCTGCTTCCAGGTTGTTACTTGATATCACTCTTAAGTCATGATGTAACTTCTATCTTCTCAAAACAATGAAGCAGTTGCATGTACAGTATTTATATCATCATTAAATTGAGAAAAAACATTAATTTAGCTAGTTAGTACCAAGTTATGTTGTAGAATAACTATGTCATTTGTAAATACCAAGAAAAGAAGAAATTATTGAGTGGTCAGTGACAGTTTAAACAATTAATACTGTACCTCTAAATTCACCTTGGTATTTCCATTAGCAAGCAGGTGTTTTTTGTTGTTGTTGTTGTTCAGTCGCACAGTCGATTCCGACCCTTTGTGACCCCATGGACCGCTGTCCACCAGGCACTTCTGTCCTCCACCATCCCCCTCAACTCGCTCAGCTCTGTGCCCATTGTGTCTACAATACCATCTAGCCATCTCATCTTGGGCCGCCCCCTTCTTCTTTTGCCCTCAACCCTTCCCAGCATCAAGGCTTTCTCAAGTGAGTCTTCTCTTCTCATTTGATGTCCAAAGTACTTTAACTTCACCTTTACTATTTGACCTTCTAAGGAGCAGTCAGGGTTGATTTCTTCTAAGATTGACCTATTTGTTTTCTTCGCTGTCCAGGGGACTCTCAAAACTCTCCTCCAGCACCACATCTCAAAGGCATCTATTCTTCTGCGCTCAGCTTTCCTAATGGTCTAGCTCTCACAACTATACATTGCCACCGGGAATACCATTGCTTTGACTATACAAATTTTTGTTTGCAATGTGATGTCTCTACTTTTCACTATGTTCCCCAGGTTTGTCGCCTTTTTATTTCATGGCTGCAATCACCATCTGCAGTGAGCTTTGATCCTAGGAAAGTAAAATCTGTCACTGCTTCTACTTCTTCCCCATCTATTTTCCAGGGACTGATAGGGCCTGTGGCCATTATCTTGGTTTTCTTTATATTGAGTCTCAAGCCAGCTTTTGCACCTTCTTATTTCAGCAATTACATTTATATACCACCCCATAGCATTTAGTGCACTCCCTGGCTGGTTCACAAGTTAATTAGCATTTTGGCCCCAACATGCTGAGGACTCATTTTACCAACCTCAGAAGGCTGGAAGGCTGAGTTAACCTGTAACCCCAACAGGATCAAACTCACAACATTTTGGCTGCAGTACAGCAGTTCAACGACTGCGCAACCAGGGGCCCTCATCATTAATGTTGACTTCCATGAATAGATAATTCCTAAGTAACTATAGTTCTTGACTGTTGGCTATGCTGACTGGAGTTGATGGGAGTTGTATTCTGAAATAACTCCTTTGTAAAGTGGCTGAGGTGGGCTGCATTAAGAGTTTTTGCTGCCATGCCTTTGGGCTGCTTTCAGTAGCTTAGCTATGTCAGGCTCTTCCTTAAGGTTTACAGTCTACCATCCAAAGGCCAGGAGAACCCTGCTAATGTTTCTGAGCTTAGATAACAGGAAAGTTGAATATTCTGCCTCTTTTCCTAAGAGTTGATCCAAATATTTTCTGAGAGTTTTCTGAAGTGACATAAGAAGTGATTTACTCTGTTGCTCTGTGGACAGAGTGAACCAGAAGAGACCTTCTACACTTGAGCTCCCAAAGCCTATGTTAAATATTTGATGTAGCCAAAAGTGTTGTCGTGCGGTGACAGTGCTTTGAACAGACTGCGTTGTTGATAACATAAGGGATTAGGGAGGTTATGTTCTGTGTATGAGAACAGGTTGTTGTTCTTCCAATTCCAAAATTTTTTAATTGTCCTAGAACAGTGTGGCGAACCTATGGCACGTGTGCCAGAGGTGGCACTCGGAGCCCTCTCTGTGAGCACCCGTGCCCCAGCACAGAGTTCACTCCACCCCTTTACCCAGTGGGAGCATTTCCTCCCTCCCCAGTACAGAGTTTGCCCCACCCCTCTGCCCAGCAGCCCAATGGGAGCACTTCCTCCCTCCCCACAGCAAAGAGTTCACTTCACCTCTCTACCCAGCAGCCTAATAGAAGTATTTCCTCCCTCCCCTGTTGCAGTGTTGGCACTTTGCAATAAATAAGTGGGTTTTGGGTTGCAGTTTTGGCACTTGGTCTCTAAAAGGTTCACCATCACTGTCCTAGAAGATGGTGGAAAATGTAACTCTTAAAACTGCCTTGGTAGGTTTGCCCATAAGGTTGCAGACATCTTGAAATGTTAGGTTGAGATTGGGCAGTGGTTATTAATTACTAAGATGTACCGAATAAATGTCAAAAGTGTTTATATATGTAGCTTGCTAGTTGATACTTAACAGCGTAACATGAAAAACATCCTGACTTTTGCCACAAGCTTCTGCAGCTACAAGAGACATCATTTACTTGTAAAAGGGATTTGCAGGCAGGTTCAGTATCTTCAGGCTTTGCAGAAGTACAAAAATCTTGCAGATCAAGGGGAGGAGATAAAATGACAGCAAAATGCTTGTTGACCGTAACTAAATGAATGTCTGCTTGGAAAAGTGAAAATGGGGAACAATGGGAATGGAGTCTTCTTGAACAAAAAATGTCTGGCTAGTGGGCTAGAACCCTGAACACGACCTCTCCTTATTACACTATTTTGTTGCAGTTCCCACTTGTTGTGATTCTGATACACTGTACAATGAATTACTGTGAAGTTAATATTTCTGCGCTCAGGGTTTAGGTTTTTTTGGAGTGGGTGGGTGGGACTGTTTTCACTAACGATTGTGAGCCTATAGCCCTGGTGGCTAACCTTGGCACTCCGGGTTTTTTTGGACTTCACTGCTGTTGATCAGGGTTTCTGGGAATTGAAGTTCCAGAACAGCTGGAGTGCCAAGGTTCGTCTTTACTGGCCTGTAGGTATTACCAGGAAGTGTTGAAATTGTCTCACATTTCTCTTAACAATTGTAAAATTAGGTAAAGGTTGCCCTTGCTTGAAAGCCAGTCATATCTGACTCTAGGGTTCAGTGCTCATCTCTGTTTATAGCCAAAGAGCCAGCGCTGTTTGCATTTGCAGACATTTCCATGGACATGTGGCAGGCATGCTTAGACATCGGAGTGCACAGGAATGCTGTTTACCTTCCCACTGAAGTGGTACCTATTTATCAACTTGCAATTTCTTGCTTTTGAAATGCTAGGTTGGCAGGAGCTGGGACAGAGGCAGGAGCTCATTGCATTGTATAGTACTCAGGTCTCGAACTGCTGACCTGCTGACCTTCCGGTCAAGTTCAACATCTTATTCACTAAGCCTCCGCAGTCCATTATTGTAAAATTATTGTAGTGTAAAAATACAACGGACATCTATAACAATATTTAAATTAATTTACATTACATTTTGATTAACCTTATGTGTTAGTGAAAGTTGATGCATGAACCCTATAAATCAGCTTTCATGGATACACTGGGTCATAATTTAATTAAAATGCTGGATTTGATTTTATCCACATTATTTGTTTAATGATGGGGACTTTTAATTGACTAAATATCCTTTAGCTGAGTGTTCAGTATTTAAGTGTTTGTTCAAAAGAATGTTGTGGTTTGATTTTGTATTCTGAATTTTCAATTCTGTAATCATTAAACGATGTTTTCTATATAGCGCAGTTTGGAAAACTAAAAAGATGTTCCTTGTATGCATGTGGATGTATTTGGAATGCGTGCAAGTCCAAATTGTGAAAAAGAAAATAGTGATTCTGAGCTTTATAATGGACATAGGAATCCTAATGTCTGCATTTGGTGGGTAACAGGGGTAGGATCCGTTTGGAAAAGACCATGACAGAAGAAGGGCTTGATAAGCAATTACTACTACTACAACTTCTCCTCCTCCTCTTTCTTGCTCTCAAAATCTACCAGTCTGCAGACTCTATTTCTCAGAAGCCCCAGCTATTATGGACAGTGATACTGCCTGGTTTCGAAGTGTTATAAACTGAAAGAACAACTTGTTGAAGCTTGGCTAAGGATGCTGGACTACATCTCCCATCACCCCATGGACAACACAGAGGGATGGTGGGTATTGCAGTCCAGCCTCATCTTGGGTCCATGTGTCTCCCATCCCTTTTCTAAAGACTAAAGATTGTAGAAGTTTTGGTTTTCTTACAAACGGGCCCATTATTTATAGTGATTAGGTAGCCATAGTATCCTAAAACTTATATTCGGCCACTTCAGGATGAATAACTTAGTCCTCACTCCCTCTCAGGCCAGGTAAGCTATCATTGGAGTTCATCCTCTTCCTGTATGTCTTTTGAGAGGAATGCCTGTCTTCCATTTTTACCCTGCATGTTGCTGTTTTAGGTGCCATCGAGTCACCCCATATGCACAAAATTTCCTGTCATTAACAACACTGTTCGGCTGTTGTAAACTCAAGACTGTAGTTTATTATAGTGAGGCAATCCATGTCATATTTGGTCTTCCTCTTTTCCTTCAGCCTTCAACTTTCCCCACCATTACTTTCTTTTCCAGAGAATCCTGTCTTTTCATTATGTGCTCAAAGTAGGACAACTTCAGTTTTGTCACTTTTGCCTCCAGAGATAGTTCAAGCTTGATTTTGCTCTAGGATCTACTTGTTCATCTTTCTGGTAGTTTAGGGTATCAGCAAAGCTCTTCTCTAGTACCAAATTTTATTTTTTTAAATAATTTTTCTTGTCAGTTTTCTTTAATGTCCAGTGTTTACACCTATACATAGTAATCAGGAATAGAAGAGTGACAATGATTTTTGCCTTGGTCTGAAGCGGCACACCCATACACTCGATGATCTTTTCTAATTCCTTTGTTGCTATCCTTCTGAGTCTCAGTCTTCTTCTAATTTCATGGCTATAATCTTCATTTGTCTTAAGGAAGAGAGTACAGTCAAATCTCGCTTAACAAGCGTTTCGCTTTGTGAAAAACTCGCATAACGAGTGGATTTTTCAAAAAGCGATCCGGCTCGCATAATGAAAAATTTTGCTATGTGAGTCCAACTCGCATAGCGAAATTTTTCGCTATGCAAGTCAGACTTCCCCTATGGAAACACTCACATAATGAGCGTTTCTATGGGGGGAAACTCACATAACGAAAAAAATTTCACTATGCGAGTCCAACTCGCATAGCGAAAATGTTTGCTATGTGAGTTGGATTTTTCCTATAGACAACTCGCATAATGGGCGTTTCTATGGGGAAAACTCGCATAACGAAAAAATTCACTACGCGAGTTTTTCCCTAAAAATCTCATTATGCGAGTTTATCCATAGGAATTTTTGCTATGCGAGTTTGACTCGCATAGTGAAAAAATCACATAGCAAGCAGCCTCACAGAACGAATTAAATTTGTTATGGGAGGTATTACTGTATACATCATCTTTCACTATTTCAATTTTTTCATTACCAACATTAAAATTGTTTAATTCTTCTGGAGTCATTTTTGTCATGTTCATGTTCAACTGCATTCCTGTTTTGACACTTTCGCTAAAAGTCATCTACATATCTTAAATTATTGATGTTTCTTCTACTAATCTTCACTCCTCCATCTGAATCTAGTCTGGCTTCCTGAATGATATGTTCTACATACTGATTGAACAGATAAGGAGATAAAATGCACCATTCTCTGACCTAGGCACCTTTGCCTAGGTGAAACCGTTCTGTCTCCTTATTGTGTCCTAACAGTAGCTTTTTATCAACATGTGTTGAGATCCAGGACACCCATTTCTTTCATAACAACCCATAGCATCTCATTATGTGTTTCATGTAAAGTTTTTACTGATATGTTGGGTCTTTTTATATAGGGTCATGTGCAGTTGGATCAAGAGCCACCTGGAGTCTTTTTGGTGATCGGGCAGCTGTACAAATCTTAAATAAATAAATAAATAAATAAATAAATAAATAAATAAATAAATAATCCACACATTCAGAGGCTTTGCTGTGGTCTATAAAGTATAGACAAATCTTCTGAAATTTTGTTGTTGTGCTCCATTAGCCAGCGGATACTTGCAATATAACATAGAATGCCTCTTATTTTTTGAAATCTGTTTTGGATAGTAGACAGTTTTCACTCCATGTTAAGATAAAAAACTTAGTTGCAACACCTTGAACATTTTGTTTGCATGAGAAATTAGAGAAATGGCCCTTTAGTTACTGGACTAATGGGTGCACCTTAGTCTGGCGTCTCAGCTGTGACCTTGGGTGACCCTGCTAAGAATCTAGGCTCATAATGTTATCTGGCCTTCTAATGGCATTTCTCTCAGCTTCACGGACACTTTCAAACCCTTTTACCGTGTTAAGATGTGTGCCCATGAAGAGGACTGTGCAATGGGAACATACAGCAAACAAAATGGTATAAGACAATTACGTAGACTCAGTAATTCTTAAAGGTGAAACAACAAAAACCAGTTTTAAATCTGCATTTTGAGGAGGCGAGGGAAGGCAAGTAAACACACATTTCCATAAGAAGCATGTGGTGGTTTGCACTGAGGAAAAGTAAAATTGAATGTGATTACACTTTGAATTCTAACAGCCCAGTACTAGGATAGGGAGCCAAAAGTACTATTGTCTGACTTCAATAACAGTTCTTTCCACTGTTTGGGGGCAAGGTGTTTCCTTCTAGTTCATTATAATATGTAACTTATCCTTTCTCTGTATCTGTGTCTGCTGTGCAGTGTTAAAGAAATGCATTGATATCCCAGATATCCATTTGGTTGCAATTTATTGCAGAAAAAGAGAGAAGTATCAGACATGGGAGCTGTTGGAGAAACCTTTGAAAAGCTGAACTTCTGGGCTGTAACTTCAGCTTTATGTCCATTAAAGTGCATTGGAATGTAGCCAAAGTAACTGAGGTCAGTTTTAATCAAATGAATTAACAAAGCAAGCCAAAATTAAAATGAAAGCAGTTCTTACAGACAAAACATGTCTTGATCTGTATCAGGGGTTCCTAATGTTTTCCCGCCATGCGCTGCACCAGCCCCTGACACACAGCTGCGGGGGCTGGAGGTGTGGTTCCTCCCTCCGCTCCCAGTTTCTGCAGCAGCAGTGGGCAAAACTGCAGCATTTTTTCAGCTGCTTTTGCATCCTCCGCCGCTTCCCATGGTGTGTGGAACATTTTTGCTCAACTTTTGTAAATTTTTGCCACATTTTCACACATCCATGTTTCATGGCGCTACCAGGCCGCTGGGAGTTTGCCACCGCCACTGGAAGTATGAAAACACAGTGAAAAATTACAAAAACGAAGCATAAATTCTCTGCACGCCTTCCCACTACCATGGGAAACGGTGGAGGCTGCCGAAGCAGCTGAAAAACACCATGATGTGCCTGCCGCAGCCACCATGGAACCCAGAAGTGCAAAAATGCTGTGTTTTCACTAAAAATATGGTGTCTTTGGCAGCCTCTGCTGCTTCCCATGATGGTGAGAGGGTGTGATGAGGATGTTTGCTCCATTTTTGTAATTTTTACCGCATTTTCGCACTTCCTGTGGGAGTGGTGACTTCTGGCAGTGCCTGGGTTCCCATTGTGGGCTGGATTAATTGGTGCCTGTGAGCCCTAGGTTGGAAACCTCTGGTCTGTATATAAAAGACCTGTTTAAAACAACAGTGGAAGTGACTTTTACTAAACACTGAGAATCACCAAAAATGATTTTTTTTTTACCTCTGAAAGATTGCTGTTCCTTTTTTTTTTTTTTTGCTAGTGCAGTAAACTGGCAGAACATGCATTGCCATTCTTTTGACTTAGACCTTGTATCCTTGTTTACTCAAGTGTCATTTTTGTCTCATGACTGAATGAATCAACACCTGGTGAATTTAGTCACATGAGGAACAGAGTCAAACAAGGTTCTGTATATGGATTGTTTTTAATCTTTGAGTACTCGGTTTATGTCTGCTCTCCCTTGTGCATCAAAATTTGGATACTGTCCAAATCTTGTTCCTCAGCACAGTCATTTTAATTATTATTTGATTTGGTAGGGAAGGAATGCACTGAATTTTGTTTGCTTAATACATTTTTATACTGCCCATCTGGGAAGTAATTGCCACTCTGGGCTATTTACAACATTTAAAAATCACAACAATCATTAAAATACATGTACTATAACCACCACCTCTTTGACAGGAGCAGCAAGCAAAAAATTACAATAACTTTAAAAAGTCCTACCACAGGACATAGGGCCTGAAAACATAGTTAGGCAGTCATAAAGTTAGGCAGTCATTGAATGCATCTCTGAACAGTTCAGTTTTTAGATGTTTCTTTAATTCCTTCAGAGAGGGACCTGATGCAGCTTCAGAGATAAACTATTCCAGAGCATACCCACCACCACTGAAAAGTCTATGCCAGGAGTTCTCAACCTACAGCCCGTGGATGAGACCCAGCCTGATGCACCATCTTATGTGGCCCGTGTTGCTGCTACCACCAGAAATGGATGTGTTGGCAGCTGGCGTAAACAAAATTTACAACAACTGTGGATGCATTTTACGGCAGCGTTTATAGCAGAAGGAACCACCAGTCCAGTCAGCTGTCTGAGGGTGTGTGGTCTGGCCCATGGCTTAAAAAGGTTGAGAATCCCTGGTCTATGCCTTTTAATAACTTTCCTAGCCATGCCTGGCAAAGCAAAAACAACCCAGGTACTGGATGATACTGGCATACAATTTTAGCTATTCCTCTTTGACGAAGTAGACTTGACTCACAAAAGCTAACATTAAAATACAGGAGTTAGTCTTTAAGGAGCCACAACAGCTTTTTTAGTCGACTCTGAAATGGTTGGACAGTCTAGCATGGCTACCACTTCAAACATTTCAGCTATTCCTGACGTCTTTCCCATTGTACTGTTTGGTTCTCTGTAGAACAATTAGTAAAGAGAGCCTTTATGATTAAGTGGGTAGAATGTTGGCTTAGGACTCACGAGATCTAGGTTCAAATCCCCATTTGACCACAAAACTCATGAGGTGAGGTTCCACTGGTAAATCCATTCCATAGTCACCTCATGTACTTTGAAAACCTTATTAGGATTACTGTAAGTCACATGTGAGCTGACCGCATGTAACATTCACATGTAGTGTCATACTGAGAGAATGGGCTCACCAAAGTTAATAAGGTTCACTGGCTCCAACTAGGATTTACTCCAAGATGTTTTAATTAACAACAAATAAAACTGGTCCAAAGTGCTGCAGCCCTTAGATGTTGTTGACCCTTATCTCTGCTTGATTAAAGGGGATTGTACTCTAAGACAATGTACAGGTCATAAACACAGCAGTGTGGTATTTTCATGTTAGTTCCTGCTCCAGTGTGTCGAATGATGTGTAACTATGGAGTCCAGTAACATATCACTGTAAATTGATTTGATGTGATCTGATTTGAGTTGTACAGTAAAACCCCTACTTATGAAAAACGTCTGTTCCGTAGGTTTTTGCTTAAATCAGTTTTTTATGTAACTCGAAGCAAAGCCATAGGGAAAAAAAAAATTATGTAACTGAGAGCAAAGCCATTGAGAAATGAATTTTTATGTAACTTGAAGCAAACTCATATGAAAAAGAATCTTTATGTAATTCGAAGCAAACCCATAGGAAATTGTGTAAATCAGGACATGGTTTTAGGACAAAATCATTATTTAAGTCAAATTTTATGTAGCTCGAGGCATATGTAAGTTGGGGTTTTACTGTATCTTGCTTTTCTTCCACGTCTGAGACTCAGGTGGCTAAGTTGCATTTAATACTTATGCAGCCATTAGCTGTACTTCAATATTAATGCTGATGTATTTTCATCAGTGTCCTACAGGAGTTCCACCTGCCCCTCATCTGAATCGGGCACAGAGAAAACCGTCTTCTCCCAGGACGCAGTAGAAAAGGTGTTTTTTCCATGCCTATTGAGATGTGCCTGCTTCCCCCGCCCTGTTGTTGTCACATCTCAGTCAGGTGTGGAGAAAACCAGCTTCTCCCAAGACGCAGCAGGAAAGGCGTTTTCTCCACACCCGGTTGAGACGCACCTGCTTCCCCCATACTGTGTACCAAAATGTCCTCCTGCACTCAAGAGAGCCCTGTTGCCCGCCGATTTTTTGCTCTGGAGCAAGGAGAGAGAACTGTGGGGCCACTGAAGACACAATGGGAGAAGCGGGTTCCAGAGTGAAAAACCGGTTGCCTGGTGGCATGGACAACAGGACTCTCTCAAGTGCAGGGGGTGTCTGTGCACCGGACAGGGAAACCTTCACCAACTGCTTCTCCCATTGTGTCTTCGACATGTCCCCTGCTGCCTGGCAGCTATTTTTTAATCTCTCCCTGCTCCATAGCAAAAAAAACAGTTGCCCCACAGCACGGGCAGTGGGGCTTTCTTGGGTAGAGTCCCAGCAGGGAGAGGGAACTGCAAAGCCTTCGCTTGCTCATAGTGAGCCAGAACTGTCTCCTCCTCAGCCCTTGTGGCTTCACTTACCTGCCTCATCGTCTCTGCTCCACAGGGCATGTCAATCCAGACAGGGGAATCCTTACTTACTCACACAAGAGAGAGAGGTTCGAGTGACGTTTACCCTGTTTCCCCAAAAATAGGACCTCCTCCTATAGTAAGGCACACCCTATTTTTCTCCACCTCGGAAATATAAGGCCTCCCCTGAAAATAAGGCACTCACCTAAATCTTGCCCTGGCAATCCGCTGTATCAGCAATAAATGTGTACTGTATTCTTCATCATAGAAAAATAAGACATCCCCTGAAAATAAGACCTTGTGCATATTTTGGAGTTTTTAAAAATATACGACAGTGTCTTATTTTCGGATAAACACGGTACTGTGTTCTGCCTTGGAGCTATTAGCTCACCCACCCCCTTTCCCCAGCATCGTGAGCACTGGTTGGGTGGTGCCAATTCAGATACAGTACCGTAGACATAAAAAAAATTTCCCGACGGATGTCTCAATTAATTTTAGTTTATTTTCATGGTTTTTTATTATTGAAACTCACTAGCAGCAGCTGAATTTTCCACCCTCAGTTTATACTCGAGTCAATTAATTTTCCTGGTTACTCAGTTCAAAATTTAGTACCTCGGCTTATTTCAGGTCAGCTTATACTTGAGTATGTACGGTAATTAAACCTATGGGGTTTTAGTTTATTATTATTATTTTTTGTCCTTTTGCAGTGCTTGGCAGTCTGAGAGTAGAGAGACGTAGTAACATTGGTTTTTGTTAAGTGGTCCAAGCTCCTTGATACTGGCGGTGCATCTATGGAGATGCTAACTTTATGCAGATTTTCTTAATTTTTTATTAATGAACCACATAAAATACAAAAAAAATGAAAAGTATATATAAAAATGAATAACACTAAGCTTAATAATAAAATAATAATAAAGACACCAATACAAGTGTTCCCACCATTAATTGGCTGCAATTCATATCCAAGAATGCATTTTCCCCTGAAATAGGAAAAATGCCATTGGTGTGAATTTGTTTAGGGTGGATCCAGTGATGGGATGTTACCGGTTCGGACCTGTTTGCCTGAACCAGTAGCACCCCATCAGGAAAGGGGAAAATACAGATATGTGATTGGTTCTCTAGATCAGCTGATCTAGAGAACCAATCACATCTATGTATTTTTTTCAATTCAGGAAGTAAAGCAAGAACAGCTTCCCCCCCTTCCCTGCAATTTAAAAAAACCAAGCCTTTTGCAATCAGCTGGGAGTTGGAGAAGGAAAGGAAGGTAAGCAGAGGGAACCCTGCAGTAGCATCGGGGGAAAGGCAGGCGGGCGCTGGGGAGGGGGTTGGATTGGGTAGATGTTCTACCCAATCTACCTCCCCCCCACGCACACGCTTGTATGGGATAACGCTAAAAATCGCGTTATCCGATGCAAGATTTTTCCGAAAATCTTGCAACGTTATGCGGTTTTAGCGCTATCAGGTACAATCATTATCCGGGGTATTACTGTACTTAGAAGGTGTCAGGATCTCAGTCCTATAAAGGCTCCACTGTATGAGAGTGTAGATAAGAAAAGGCAACTATTTGTGGGTGGGAGTCAAGGCAACATCAGACATTTTGATGGGGGGGGGAGAGACAGAAAAAGGGTGAGAGTGGCCAAACTCTGTAGAAGTTGCAAGGGATTAGGGGATTGTTTTTTAAAAAAGAAACACTAGTAAAGGTAAAGGTTTCCCTTGCTCGAAAACTAGTCGTATCCGACTCTAGGGGTCAGTGCTCATCTCTGTTTCTAAGCTGAAGAGCCAGTGCTGTCTGCTTCTGCAGACGTTTCCATGGTCATGTGGCAAGCATGACTAGACACCGGAGCGCAAGGAGCGCTGTTACCTTCCCACCTAAGTGGTCCCTATTTATCTACTTGCAATTTCTTGCTTCCGAACTGCTAGGATGGCAGGAGCTGGGACAGACAGGAGCTCATTCTGTCCTGCAGTGCTAAGGAATCAAACTGCTGACCTTCTGCCTCCCAGTCAGCGTCTTAGTGACTTGAGCCACAAACACACTATATAGCCTATAATGGGCAAAGAGATGATCCATTCCCTAATCTCTAGCAGGTTCCACAGAAATGGGCCAATCCTACCCACTTTTTCTGCCCTCTTCACAGGAACAAATTGGTTGATGGAGCCTTCGTTCCCCACCTCTGAGAGACTGAAAACTCTTGTGAGGACTTTGATTTACATTGACTTATTTGGCATGTGCTAATTTCAGGGGGCTGCGGTGGCTCAGTAGTTACAAAGCTCACTTTGTTAGCTGGAAGGCCAGCAAGTCAGCAGTTTGAGACTTGGGTATTGCATGGCAGTTTGAGCGCCCGTCTTTGTCCTAGCTCTTGCCAACCTAGGAATTCGAAAGCAAGAAATTGCAAATAGATCAATAAGAACCACTTCTGTGGGAAAATATCTTGGGGACATGAAAGGAGCCTCATTTGGAGTGGATTTTCTCCAGCAAAAATCCTTTCAACCCAGAATAATTTCTGACATGAAATTATTATTACTATAGAGATTACTTTTGTCTTCTGCCAAAAGAACAGTTATTTGCTTGTCCAACAGTTATTATAAAGATCTTAACGAGCCATTCCTTTGTGTTTTCCCCAAAATGTCCTGGTAGGGAAATGACATGCTTTAATCCAAATATTTTAGATAACTATTGTTATCATTATTAGTATTATTCTTATTACCATTGCTAATATTGCATCTTGCCTGTTGGGTAAGAAATGTAAGAATGAGTGTCATATTTTATGTTTCTGACAGTTTCAGCTTCCTAATACTCTGTAACAGTCTTTTTCAAATTTGACATTCTTGTCTAGAGATTGATTTGATTCTCAATTATCAACCAGTTATAAGTGCAGTCACTTTAATCAGTTATATGGATAGGGAATGGATTATAGCCATTAAAAAGAGCTTGCCAATCTCCATTCATCATATACTTTCAGAAGCAAGGCAATTTTCCATAAAAGGTTTTCCTAACGAGTGCTGCAGGGTCCATAAATTTCTTTCTCTAAACAAGTTGTTTTCTTAGTTCTGGCAACCATAGCCACATACTGTGTCACCAGGGCTGTATGGCTATTATAAAGTTGTACATTAAACATTTCAAAAACAATGTTAATGCATAGTCTTTCAAGAAAGATTCCAACAGCCTGAGGATGGAGGATCATGTCTTATATGCACTTAGATATATTTTACTTTCTTAGGATCAAAGATCACTGCAGATGGTGATTGCAGCCATGAAATAAAAAGGCAACTGATGCTTGGAAAACAAGTTATGAGAAACCTGGGGAACATAGTGAAAAGTAGAGACATCACCTTGCAAACAAAAATTCACATAGTCAAAGCAATGGTATTCCTGGTGGTAATGTATGGTTGTGAGGGCTGGACCATTAGGAAAGCTGAGCGCAGAAGAATAGATGCCTTTGAAATGTGGTGTTGGAAGAGAGTTTTGAGAGTACCCTGGACAGAGAGGAGAACAAATAGGTCAATCCTAGAAGAAATCAACCCTTGTCAGAATCCGGCCGTCCCAATTTAAGGGCCTCTCCCCTGATTCCAGGAACCCAGGTAAAGAGCCCCCTTATGTAAACCTAGCTCTTCTTCCTATGGGAGAACCGGTCTGTAATTGCTTGCCAAACACAGCAGGCTTCTTACTGTGCTCATTCAATGGAGCAAGTGGGGAGATTGGTAGTGAGGCTTCGTGTGTGTGCAAGTTACCTTTGGCTGACGAAATGAGATGTGGATCTTCAAGCAAAAATAGTAGGTTTATTGATCAGGTTCTTAAAGCATAATCCATGGAAAATAAAACGTAAATAAAGGTCAGTAATATAGGTTCAGTCCAAAAATCAAAACATGATACTTAGGTAATCATTGTGAAAGCAAAAAAGGAAAATGTCCCCAGGCATAGATGTTAACCCATAGATATCCAAAAGTGAACTGAGACTCTTCTCCCCTCCAAAATGGAGATTCCTAACCATGTGACGTGTTTAGGCAATTCAGAGGCAGTTCTTACTGAAACAGAAGGTTCCCAAAACATGGGAACTTGTTTACATACATGTGCAGGAACAGTGCTCTGGGGTAGTCACAATAAGGCTAACTACAGATAAGAAATAGGAACACTGAATTGAAAACAAGCTGCCTTGTGAGACAGTCTTGTGACATAGAGATGGGATTTTTGAGGCCTAGTGAAACTACAACCTCCAGCTTTGGGAAACGTTAGGAAAAGATGTCTCCCATGACAACCCTGACTGCTCCTTAGAAGGTCAAATACTAAAGATGAAGCTAAAGTACTTTGGACACCAAATGAGAAGAGAGGATTCACTTGAGAAAGCCTTGATGCTAGGAACGGTGGAGGGCAAAAGAAGAAGGGGGCAGCCAAAAATGAGATGGCTAGATGGTATTGTAGATGCAATGGAAACAGAGCTGGGCGGGCTGAAGAAGATGGTGGAGGACAGAGGTGCCTGGTGGGCAATGGTCCATAGGGTCGCAAAGGGTCAGAATCGACTGTGCGACTGAACAACAACAAATAGTGACACTGTTTGGGAACTATGTAGGCTGTGCAGTGTCTTCCTACTTACTTGACCATACTAATGCTGAGAAAGCTAAAAGGCTCATGTTTTGAAAACCCAGGGCTTGTCTGCATGGTGTGATAGGAATGAGCTAGATCAGACTAAGTAGGGTTGTTAAAAAGTTTGGTATGTCACTTGGTATAATCCTCACATCCAAATGGTGAATGATCCACAAATGACATTGTTTTGTTCACTTGAACCAAAGCTTTTGGCAATATAATGCAGCTCACATTAATATTGGCAAATTAATCACTTCCTTGGCTCTGTGGAGGGGCTGAGGAAGTGATTTTTTAAAATTAAAGTGTGTTTTAGGACAACGAGTATTTGCTGCACCATTTTAAAAAATAAAAGACAAATTAAAAGCTTCACCTCAGAAATTTGTTTGCTTTTTCTGCAAATGGCTTGGTTGAGAGTCCCTGCCTGCAGCTAAATTGGGCAAGCTATCAATTAGACCTATAGAAGAAAACCAGGCAAAAGCTTCTGGAAGAAAGCTTTCCATTTTTCTTTATATTTTAAAAGTGATTTTATTTGTTTATTTATTTATCCCAGTCCAAAGCACTAAAATTTAAAACCAGCACACTGTTTAGGCAAGTTGCCACAAATTGGCATATGTTCAAAGTCTTGTCTCTCACCACATTCACATTGTGCACCATCCTCATTGTGGCCCCACCTGTTTAGGTTTGTTTTTCCTTGTGTCATCCCAGTTCTCAGCCTACTCAGTGTCTTCCATGCCCCATATTGGAGATATATACAGTATATGAGAGAGAGAGTGAGAGTGAAAGTGATGTAGTGCCATAACACTCACTTTAATTTCCCTCTCCTCCTCTGCACTTCCTCAACCCCTCCACAAAGCATAGGAAGATATTAATTTTCCAGTACAGTAATACCTCGGATAACGCTAAAATCGCATAACGCTAAAATCGCATAACGTTAAGTAATCTGGGGAGGAGAATTGGATCGAATAACGTTAAGGTCCTATGGGATGGATCAGATAACAACCGCTAAAGCCTGTCCGGTTACAACGTATCTCTATGGAGCTTTAACGTTATCCGATCCATCCCATAGGATTTTAACATGCATCGGATAACACTAAAAATTGGATAACACCAAGACTTGTGGAACCAAGTCTTCGCGTTATCCGAGGTATTACTGTATCCTGAAACAGTTGATCACACATGCTGGAAATGAACCGAAACAGCTATCCTGTCCATACCGCAACAGCAGAAACCCTGACAGTTCACTTTAGGAGTAAACTGTTTGGTTCAGCAAAGATGTTGTTTGATTACCATCTTTAAAAGCAAACCAGCCTGTCTCTGCAACAGACCAAATAGTAGTCTAAATATGTGTTTTGTCATTCTCATAGTGATGTGTTTAACCTTATTTGCAATGATTAGTTTTGTAAAAGCTTCACTATGGGGAACCATGTGTTATCTTGAACATGTGTTATCTGAGAACATCGCCCCCTCCTCTGGGCCCACAACAATGGCCTGAGGGGAGCTGGTCTGTGTTCTGCTTTTGTTGTTTTGTGAGGTTGTATTTTATGATTTTTACTGTACTGTTGCTGTTTTGACTGTAAGCTGCCCTGAGTCGCCTCTGTGAGTGGGCGGCAATATAAATCTGAACAAATAAATAAATTACGAAAAGAAAGTGAACAGGACAGTTTATTAGTTTTTAAGGCTTTTAAAACTTTTGAAGGGCTGTAACAGTGTTCATTTAAAAGCATCTTATAGGATAGTTGTTGTTTATCCTTGCCCCAAGGGTTTGCTGCTATAGCTGTCCTATGTTTGGTGTTTTGAGACTGAAGGCTTCTAGTGCCAGCAGCAAAAATACACTGTGCAGCTATTCTGTCTATCTAGGTTTGTGTGTGTGTGTGGAACTAAAAGAAAAGGTGGGGAAAATCTGGAGAGAAATTGAAAGCAGTTTCTTCAAGACCCCATGTAAAATGCTTTGAACTGAGGCAGGACACTTGCATGACAAAATCTTGGTCTAGAACAGAACTTGAAAATGTTACATTTTTGGACTACACTGCAGTTACAATTGAAAATTTATACAGTTGTACCTCGCTTAAAGAGCATAATGCGTTCATAGGATCGCTCTTTAAGTGAGTTTGCTCTTTAAGCAAAACACCATTGAAAGTGACCAATTGTGACTTCTGGCAGGGGGGGATTGTGAACCCCAATTTATTTGTTAGTGAGGTTTTGATTGGTTTTATTTGTTATGCAAACATTCAGAGAAAATTCTGCTCTTTAAATGAGTTACTCTTTAAGTGAGGCGCTCTTTATGCGTGGTTTGACTGTATACAAATGAAAATAAAACTTTCCTAAGCTGTGATTTGAAAGCACCTTTTTGCCTTCAGTTGCCTTTAAGGAAATGTTTACTGCCAGTTAGGCATGTTGGTGTCAGAGGAAGCCCTAATAAGTTTGTACTAAGAATGCATTGTGTGGAAGAGGATCCACAAGTAATCACCCGTGATGATGAATTCCTAGAATACGGATGTCAGAAATGTGTGGTGTGTTCTTTATTTTTGGAGAAACACATGCCAGTTTCAAGCTGACTCGTTGCTGACACACATATGTCAGATCTGTGTAGCTATGCGCACATCGTCTTTGCGAGACGCCCCGCCCCCAAGGCAGTCGTGATTCTTCTGTAGGCGCAGGCATAGGTCAGCTTTTACATCTGTGTGTTCTTGTACATTATGTTTAGTATGCACTCTCATTTTTTCTGCAGAGACACAAATTAACTTTTGCAGACAAAGCCTGAGGAGTTGTAAGGGAGTGCTTATGCACAAAGAGGCATGCCATTATAATGATCTCACAGACAGAATGAAGAAGACAAAGGGGAAAATGTTGAACTTTGTTCTGCCCTGGGGAGATCAGACAGTATGGGAAATAAATGCTTAATGTGTGATTGTCCTTATTTTTCCTTGCCTTGGACAGTAACAACAGCCTTTTCTTTGGAGCAAAATACTTGGAAAGCTCTAACCAACCGCTCCAGTCAGTTCTGGTGTCTCTCCCAAGGCAATAATTTCATCCCCAAATTTCTGGTTTGTACAGTTTTCCAGCACCATCTGTTTCTCTCAAAAAAAAATTGAAGTACTGTACTATATTTCATTGATGGAATATATCAGTCACAAAGTTCAGTCTTTGATTCATCAGCTAAGAGTGCTGAGGAAAAAGGCATGCATGACTATAATTAACCAGTGGGGCTGTATTTGAAAGTAGTTTCACTTGTGTTCATAGGGGCTGCGGTGGCTCAGTGGTTAAGAAGCTCACCTTGTTAGCTGGAAGGCCAGCAAGCTGGCAGTTCGAAACCAGGATACTGCATGACAGATTGAGAGCCCTTCTCTGTCCCAGCTCTTGGGGACATGAAAGGAGCCTCATTTGGGTGTTCCTTGAGTGGAGTTTCTCCCGCAAAAATACTTTCAACCCAGAATAATTTCTGATATGAGATTATTATTATTCTAAACACATCCATTTTTCAACAAGGTTGGGCTGTTGTATGGGCGTGTTTTACTTCCGCATCCAGGAGTGATGAGGGATTCGTGGGTCAGATGAATTGACGTCAGGGGCCGCACCTGGCCCCCGGGCCTTAGTGTCCAGCTCCCGGAACCACATGATTGGCCCACGGCCCAAAAAGTTTGGGCACCCCTGAATTAGATGACCTGAGCACAGTTGCACTCTATAAATAAGAGGCTTATCTTTGAATCTTCCTTTGTTATGGTTCTGCTTATATCTCTTCAAAGTGTTGTCTTAAGTCTTACTTCACACTGAACTGAACGCAAAGCTTAGAAAAGTTATCTTTTGGAGCTGTAATGCCCTGGCCATTGGTCAAGCATATCCACAAAATTATTTTTCCAAACTTTAAGGTCACCTGAAAAATTGATGACTTAAACTTATAAAATATTTATCTGTCTTGTGAAATTTATGCCAGAAGCAGTATTTTCTGACAATTCTTTCCTGTTTTTACTTTGAATAGAAGAATGGCATATACTGTACAGTACGTGGAAAGCATTGCAGCTTTTGGGTTGAGGGCATGGAAGTAATCATTTTTCAGTTTTTCAGCAATAGAATAATAAATCTTTAAAGTAAAACTTTTCAATCCATTGTATTAAATCCCACCCCAAAAAAAATTCAGTTGTAAAATATGATGTAGCATCCAGAAACATAAGACACTTTTTAAGAGGCTTGAGTTTGAATCTTCATTTAGTGTGATTTTGCTCATGTCTCTTCAGAATGTTATATTTAGTCTTATTCTATGATAAACTACATGAAAAGCTTAGAAAAGTTACTTTTTTTCAATAACACATACCAAATCCCTCAGCCAATGTCTTGTGATTTCTAGTGCCTGTTTTAAAAATTGTTGACTGATCATTAGTGTAATGATTTTCTAGTTATATTCCAAATTAGTAAAAATCAAGTGAAAGCTGAAAGGCAACAGGTCGCGATACCTAGTTGCTAGTTTAGAAAAGAAGTAATCTGAACTGCACATAGAATCAGTCTGCAAGAAAAATGAATGGGCTTTTTGAAAAATGTGACATTACATATCAAGAAGTGATATGTAGGTACACCCCCTTCATTCTCCCCCCCCCCCGACCCACTTGTCATCTAGCAGCCTCTGCAAAATAGTCAAGCAATTTTTGAACTAGTATTTTCCTTCGCAAAAAAGATTTCCATGAAATATGCACACTAGACTATTCACACTTCCATTTTAATAGCTCTGGGGAAAGATTATTCAATTCCCTGAGTAGCTGGGACTCACAATAAAATAACTGTTCAGCTGAGGGAAAAATGCCCTGTTGTCTTGCAGTACCAGTTGGTATTATGTAGACTTGTCTGGTGTCTATGCTAGATTGCAATTGGAAACTAGATACAGAACAATTCAATAAATATAAAACAAATGCTGGAGGTCTAGTGTAGCACAATTATGCATTAGCATTCTTTTTCATTAGTTTTTAGCTTATTCATTCAGCATCATACAGATTCCTTTAGGAAAGGTTACAGTTCCCATCCAAGCGAATAGCCAGCTGTCATAGGTAGTTAAGTTGCCATTCTGTCATTACCTTATACATTATTTCTGCTTATTTTTGCCAAAATTCTAGTGTTTCCTGACTCTAATGAATAATAACAGGAATCCTTTTGTATAGCATGGGGTGAGAAAAGTAGATGTTTGTTTTGTTTTTGCACGTGTATTCTATATTTTGTATTTATGTTTATATGTGACAATAAAAATTATGTTTTTAAAAAAGTTGCCATTCTGTCAGTTCTGTTACAGGAGCTCAGGGTCTTTCCTCTTGCTCTTTGACATGACCTTTAGTTTGAACACATCCTCCAGCAGAGAGTATGAAAGGATGGGGCTCAAAGGAAGACTAATGTCCCAGCCAACATACATTGCAGAGTTTGGATCCTTTCCACCCTACTCTGTCAAAGCATCCAGTATGATTTAAGGAATTAACACCTCACATTGTTAGTTTATAGATAACATCTTTCTTTTATTATATATCATTCCTTGGATACCTTGGAGTCATTATTCAGTGAGGAGTCCACATTGGCAGACATATCCAAGTCCATTTGTATGCGTTTTTGTAGCCATTAGGATATCACCTAGGTGGACCATGATGTGGTATCATTCACAGTGGCTTAAAGTTCCAATCTTGTGTTATATCCTCTTTTTAAAAATATTGAAGTTTGCAGGATAGTTTAGTGGTTTATGTGGAGCAAGAGGTTGGAAGTTCGAACCCCCCCCCCCCTTTGACAGGAGCTGGATTTGATTACCCATAGCTTTCAGCTCTGTGGTTCCAAAATTATGGTGGTGGTGGTGGTGGTGGTTAGAAAACAAAGTAGAACAGTATTTGTCAATTGAGGTGAACACATTACTCTTTTGTAAAGTTGCTCTTTTGTAATGTTGATTACTTAAAAAAACATTTATAAGGCTTATCTTTTTTTAAAGCTTCTGTGGAAATCCATTCACATATTTCCTGATTACTTTTTGGAGAGCAGTTGAACCTTTTTAAAAAAAGCTCTTTTATGTGGATGCATGTTGGACTGAGGTAATATAAAAACATATTCCCATAAATAAATATTTATATATTAGACTGGGCTCACTGACGTCTCACTGTTACATTGCTCAAAGAGGAAAAGGTCGCTTCTGGCATCAGTAATCATTTGAGAGAGGGTCTCTCTCAAATAGATTGTGCCAAAATTGATATTATCATTTTACAATGCAGTATAACAGTTGTTTAATATGCCAAAGACCTCCAACTGAGTGTGTGTGTAAGTAACTAAGCGAGGCGCTCTTTATGTGAGGTTTGACTGTAATTGCATTTTTTAAAAAAATTCCTGGCCAAGATGTCTTTTTTGCAGGCTAGTGGAACTATTCTAAGGGGCACATATAATCTTCAGGGCCGTGAGATTGGTGTGATTCAGTTACAGAGTTTATAGATCATGAATGATTGGTGAAGTAAATAAGCATTTCTGTGCTTCCTAAGAATTGGATTCATAAGATGTGTAGAATTAAGACAGTCTTCTTGTAGAAGATTCTGGAATATAGGTTGGGGGAGGGCAACTCCCTTTTCTATTTCAGAAGTTTCCAGTACTCACCCCAAATAAAGTGATTGCACATTGATATATTACCAGTAGTGATCATATTAGATGAGTAAATGTCTAGAAATAGAAGAAAGATTAAGGATGTCTATCAATTCCAGTTTTGTTTGCAATCATGCTTCATGGCTTTTTATCGTCTTACATTCTGTGATTTTGGATGAAACGATGGCAGATCTACTTTTGTTTTTGTAATACAATTCTTAGAACAGCTTTTCCTCCATAATGATATGTTGCCCCCTCCCACACAGTTGTTTACTGTTAGGGAGCCAGGCAGGATTTCTAAGTGGATCTTAAGCTGTACATTGACACCCAATTGTGCGCAGTTTTGGGTTTTCACTTGCAATATTAATGAGTCTTTGCAGAGCAAAAGACTGCTTCTTTTGTTCCTATAGAAAGTAGGGGAGGGCTGGAGGGTGGAAGATTTTGAGTGAGAGGCATATAATAAAATGATACCACCTTCTTGCTTGAAATAGAAACTTAACTAGAGTTCTGCATTGCTCAGTGCCAGAGCTGTGCAATAGCGAGAAGCATAATTTTCCTCCTTGTGTTCAGTAATAAATCAGACTCCCAGACAGTTAAATGGTTAATGGCCTTATTTTCATGGTGAAGTCTGCATGCATATGTATGCAAGGCAGAGCTGGGATTGGTTGGCAAGCTCGTTGTAGATCCAGGTGGCATATACTGAGAGCGTGGGGAATCACATGATGGCTATTAGGGCTTGCTTTTCCACTCCTCCTGCTGAGCTGTTCTGCAAGGGTTGAACACAGGCATTGTGCAGCTCCCAAAAATGTAGGAAATGATAGGACTGGGGGTGGGGGCGTCATCGTCTCTAGAGAAGAGGAGGCCGACTGCTTTGTTATCTTTTGCCCTCTCATGCGGCTGGGGGTCGGAGCAGCGTGGACCATGGAGGGGCAGGATCGCAGCCATAGCTGCTGGGGGGTCCCTAGTCATGAGGCTCCACGAGGCGGATCAAGAGGAAGATATATTAAGCCCATATCTATCTTGGCTGCCAAGGGGGCCACTTAGCTTGGTGATGAATTAGATTGATCTCCAGTCCTCTGCTGTAACAGGCGAGGAGACAAAGGAAGTGGGGGTGGGGATGGGGATGGGAGAGCAGTGTTTGCTTGACTTGAAATCCTGGACTGAGCGACAGAATGGGAAGGCAGGCTTCTGGTTATGAAACGGGCTGGACAGCGTCTGTGCCTGGATCTTTGTGTGAAAGCTCGGATTGAACTTCAGGGACCTGCTGCCTTTTTTTAAGGGGACCCTTTCTCGCTCCTCCGCCCGCCCCCCCCCCCCGTTTTCTTGGTGGTAGTCCTCCTTCTGATTACATTTTTCTTCCTCACCTTTGGGTCCCCAACCAGCCACCCTCACTCACTCATTTTTTGTGCTACAGCATGGAATGTCTTTTGTTTCAGTTAAATTCAGACCTCTCCGTCTGTCACCTGACAGTCTTGTGGCTCTGGATGAATGTGGTTCATTTCTATTATTAACCTGGGTTGGCAGCTGGTCTTCTTAACAGGACATTATAGAGATTCTGAAAAGTGGAGCTCGCCCATGGGACAAAGATGCTTCCCAGGTATGACCAAATGTTAAAATCTAGGCAGTTTTTTTTCCAGCAGCAGATTTGGTAAACTTCACAAAAATATAGTAGTCCTGTGTAAGTTTAGGGAAATAATGAAGCTCTTTTAATTTTAAACAGTGTAGACGATATGGTACTATTTCAAAGGACATTTATTGACAGTGTAATCCTGTGCTGGTCTACTTATATGTTGGTGCTTTCTAGTGGGTGACTTAATTTAAGACTTGCTAAGTTAACATCTTTGAGGGGTTTTTTTATAAGACATTGCTCTGTTGAAAAACTATGTAAAGATACCTGAAAATGCTACAGATTAAAAACCTTTGTATATTGTTTAAGTGGAACTGCTACATAATATGGATTATTCTCTAATCCATATTATGTGAAAGTTTCTATGTATAATAATGCTCCTAGAAATTGAACAGGTGCTTTTTTTTAAAAGCATCTTGAAATTTATTTATTTATTTAGATTTATATCGCCACCCACTCACCATGGCAACTCAGGGCAGCTTACAATCAGCAAAACAATCTCGTTAATTTCAATAGGATATATTAAAATTCATGGTTAACTTCCATGCTGAAATTAATTAAAAGGGCTTCACTTTGGTGAGATTACACAATGCAAATTGCAGATGAAATTATAGTAACCAAACAATCAAGGCATTAAAATATTAGTTAATCCTACCAAGGGTTATTGTGTTCCTTTTATACATGGAGAAAGAGGGGGGTGGAAATAGTGCCATATGAATATTGAAAATTGGGCGTTGAGCACATCCCTCAGCAGGTACAGTGGTATCCCATATAACGAATGCTTCGTATAACAAAAAAATTGTACAACGAAGTGTTTATGAGCTATTTGCGATGCACCATATAACAAAAAGAAATAAAAGTGTTTGTTATACGGATCCCTATGGGTGATGCAACATATAACAAAAAAGATTTGTTTGTTGTACGGGGTATCACCAATAGCGATCCTTATAACGAACTTTTTTCCCCCTGTTATATGGTGCATCGCCCATAGGGATCCATATAACGAGAGAGAAAAAGTATAGCAAAGAGTTCCGTGAAATGGAGTTTTTTCTTTATGCCGGGTTCTACTGTACTTGAAAAACAGCAAATCAACCCCAAACAGCAACTCTAAATAGGGATCTGGCTTTAAACCAAGTGGATAAAAAGACTCGAAATCAAGAGGTGGGAAATAAAACTGAAAACAAGCTCAAGTTAGTTTCAGTTGAAACCAGTAGTCTAGAAAATAGCCAGAAGTTAAGGCAGATGGGAACCCAGCAGCAGCATAATTTAGTTTTATTGCTTTCTTAATTGTAGAATTCATTACTTCTTTCCATGCAAGAGTTGAGTAGTATAGAGTACAGTTCCTATGTACTGTGAAAGAGTTCAAGGTTGCTTGACCAAAACTCGTGCTGTCAGCTTCACATACTATTTCTAAACAAGTGAGTAAGTCAGATTTGATTCCACAGTTGCATCTGAAGAACTAGGCTGCTACCTGCAAAAGTTTGTGCTATATTTAGCATTCGTCTGAGAAAGGGTTCCTGTATGCATACTTTCCAATAGATGTGGAATGCGTTGACGTATGTACTTTCTCACCATCACTTCTATCCTTATGTAAGGTTTTCAAGCACTTTGCAAATCAACCTGACCTTTGGAATCAACATTTCTGGCCCTTGGAAGGATCTTTAAAAAGCACAGCAGAAACTCTAGTAGCCAGGTTTGGAACTTTGCCACTGATTCTCCTTCTCTCATTGTCTGTCATTCACTAAAGCTTCCAAGTTTGATCCTGGCATGTGTCAGCATCATAGTTAGGTTTACAGAAGGAGAAAGGTGGTTTCTTAGAAGAAGGCCTTCTTGAGTTTGGGGAAGGAGGTGGGGGCAGTGCCCATTTGTTTTTCTTGAATGCTGTGCCTTGGGATAGAAACTGATCCCAAGTGACCACTGAATATGTCTAATTAATATATGTAATGAATCAATAAAGCTGGGGCCATAAATGCTGAACATCCTTCCTGTAGTGTTGTTCTTCAGGTCTCTTATCCCATTTCTATAGTGGCACCTTTCAGATTTTCTGTAGATCAAAAATCAGTTCCAGATGTTTGTGCCTAATGCCTTTGTGCCTGGAAACTCTGGCTTCAAATTGCTTGTTGTTGTTGTTGCACTGTGTAAGAAGAGTTGGGTTGCAATTTTAGGATGAGTTAAGTTACAGCTGCATGAAGAAAAGTGAAGGTGGCATTTTAAACAAAGTCTAGAACTGTGCAAGAACATCTTTACAGACTGAATGTTTAATGCCACCTGATTTTGGCTCTGATGAGATGGAGGAGTGGCATGTTGAAGCAGTGATCCTTTTTTCTTCTGAGCATGTGAGATTCTCCCTCATTGTAGGATGTAAGTGCAAATGTGACAAATGCTTTTGAGTTATACTGTGCTCTTCTTGTTTTATGGGAGGAAGAGTGTGTAGTAGTGTACACTTGCAATTTGATATTGAAATATGCAACAGCAAGCATTTATAGCATTCATGTGCACTTGCTTCCCCATTAAAGTGTGCAGTTTCTACTAGTTCTCAGCTAATTATGTTTTATTTCCCCCTGCTACTGGAAATTGAAGGTTCCCTCCAAGATTAGTCCTCCTCACCTACTGGTGTGAAAATTTACATTAATAGCTTGCTAACTGTATAAATGTTGTCTTATATTGTAAGACATGTATACAGTACTCCATATTGATTGATCAATTGTATGTAACATCCCACTCTTTTCTGTAGTCTTAACTATCAGGTGATTCAGGCACAGAGAGAGAACTTGGTCCAAGGCCATCTAACAAGCTTCACAGCTTACTAAGGACTTTCAAATAGAGTTTTCCATATGGAAGGCCAACAACTTGTCCTTTGAGGTGTATCATGTTGTCTCTGGTGGAGAGGAGGTTCATAGGAAGTATATCCAAGCTGCAGTTTTTTTTACCTACTTAACAGGTACAAATTCAGTACAACTTAACTTCTGTATAAAAAGTCATAGGATTAAGGTTAATTATGAGTGGTTGGTTTTGTTGCATTGTCTATGCAGGAATGGTTGGGCTCTGTTTATATGGCCTGTATTTTTACAAAATGGTGATCCAACTTTTTTGGGGCATATTACTGTGGGCAAACCTCAGTATAGACCTGAGTTTACAACACGGGTTCCCAACCTTTTTATGCCATGGGCCTGACCAATCCTCCCAGGCAGCTGAGTGGGCCAGACCATGCCCCCCCCCCCGGAAGCAGAAATAAATGCACCCGTTTCCATGTTTACAACAGCTGTGGGTGCATTTGTGGCTGATATAACTGTGTTTACGCATCTGTGGACATGTTTTACGGCTGTCAAACACTCCCGTTTCTGGGTGAGGTGGCAGCGGGCCACATGAAATGGTGCCAAGGGCTGGGGCTGGCCCATGCGCCATAGATTGGGAACCCATGGTTTAGAATATTACTTTTAAAAAAATATTTGTTTCCATTGTTTATTACAGCATTTAATAGATAACCTGTTGCCATTATTTGTCATCATTTTGAAAAAGTAACTTATTTGTTGCTTTTCTATGGCTCCATATTGCTTTCAAAGTTTGATAAGGGAATGACAGAATTCCTGAAAAAGATCTCTGCCAGAATGTCCCTAAGTGCCTCAAAACATCCTTAAAGATACTTTTTTGATAGAGATAACTAGATGTTAATTGTAAGTAGCCTGACCAATTGATTCTATAAATAAACTTAAGTTGATAAGTTACTTGATGACAGTACTGGAGGATACTACTGATGTTAAAACACTATACCAGTGGTGGTGAACCTATGGCACGTGTGTCAGAGGTGGCACTCGGAGCCCTCTCTGTGGGCACCCATGCCCCATCTAAGAGTTCACTCCACCCCTCTACCCAGTGTGAGCGTTTCCTCCCTCCCCAGCACAGAGTTTGCCCCATCCCTCTGCCCAGCAGCCCAATGGGAGCACTTCCTCCCTCCCCCCAGCACAGAGTTGACTACACCTCTCTGCCCTGCAGCCCAATGAAAGTGTTTCCTCCCTCCCCTGTTGCAATGTTGGCACTTTGCAATAAATAAGTGGGTTTTCGGTTGCAGTTTTGGGACTCAGTCTCTAAAAGGTTCGCCATCACTGCACTATACCATAGAGAAAGGAAATGATCTGAATATTAAGTAACAGACTTGGTAAAAGTGACCCAAAGCCACATTTGATAAAATAACAGGAGCATAGAAGTGGGGTGGCAATGGGTTTGCTGGATTACAAAATATTGTGGTCACACTGGCTATGAGATTCCAGGAGCTGTAGTCTTAGAAAGCAACTTTCCCATCTCTGGTGGGTTAGCTTATAGTAGCAACTCATGAGAGATAAGCTTGTGACTTGCAGATGGTTATTTGTAATATGTACCTTCTTTTTAAAAAAGCAAAACAATAAGTCAGTGACTATATTTAAAGCTACACATTATCCCTGCTGGAATTTATGATTTCATTTTTCTTATTTCATGTCCAGAAGTCTGGCTTGAGAAAGATTAGCTGGCAAAACAAGGTTGCTGTTGCCCAGGGTATGCCCAATTGTGGTTCAAAAATGTAAAAAGCATCCACAATCTTTTTCATTGCTATTGCTGAAGTCCTTTGCACAGAAGGACAGCATAAATCCCATCAATTTAATTAACCTAATCATTCCACTTGGTGACCATTGTCACCACTGGTTCTACTCTACTCTTCCAGAAGGGTAATTCCTCCCCTCACAAGTCTTTCACCAGCAACAAGGAAATTTCAGCTATTAGCAGCCACTGTCATAGTCACCTGTTAGAGCTGATATGTCATCTGTATTTATTGGCTGAAATCCTATTTGTAGCCTAAACCAAATTGTAATGAACAAAGCACTTATGCCACAGTTCCTGGGGGCTCACATGCACACATATCAAGTCAGGGAACTTTGTTTACTGGGTAGGAACGGAACATTTGACTTAGGCTGAGCAACAGGATTTCAGCCATGGAATCATAAACCCAGAGTGGGAGTCCATCCCAGAAGGGCAGGGTATAAGTCCAATAAATAAACCTCATCTTGCCTTTGCATTCTATTAAAAATGCTATCTATTTATGTAATCTATTTAAAGTGTATCCTGCCTTTCTTCTCTAGCAATTACATTTTTAAAAACTGACAATTAATTTAAAACACACCTATTAAAATTTAAAATTATAATATACAAATAGTTTAACAATTTTTTTAAAATAGAAAATCAGATTTTGAAAGACCTTTCCCCATTTTAATTGCCAACTGATTTCCCAAAAGCCCCACCCAAAGATTAAGTGTTCATTTGTTGGTCGGAGGAAAAAACGGAAGGTACTAGTTCCACATCCCTAGGAAGGGAGTTTCATAGTTTACCTTCCATAACTGTATATGTCTTATTGTTATACTGTATATCTTGAAGCCATTTCTGGCTTATGGTGATCCTAATAGGATTTCAAGGTGCAGTATTATGAGATATTCAAAGGGTGGTTTACTATTGCCATCTGCTAACTGAGTTTCTATACCGTGTTTCCCCAAAATAAGACATACCCATAAAATAAGCAGTAGCAGGATTTCTCAGCAGTTGTGCAATAAAAGCCATACCCTGAAAATAAGACATAGTGATAGGTGTGGCTATGCAGGGTCCCGGCGCGGAGCGGTAAAGAAGACAGGCAGCCAGTGGCGTAATAAAAATAAGACAGCCCCTGAAAATAAGCCATAATGTGTGTTCTTGAGGAAAAATAAATATAAGATGGTGTCTTATTTTCAGGGAAACATGGTAGGTGAGCTGGGATTTGAACCCAGGTCTCCTGAGCCCTTTGTCCATCATATCATACTGATTCTAAACACATACTATCATTAAAATGTATTATATTCCTTCTCCTATACAATACTTATAATTCTAAAAAATAACTGTGTTTCTGGTTCTAGCCCAGAGGATAACCCTGATATTGGCCCAATGCTAACTTTATGTGCCATAAACCATTTGACGTGCATCAGAACAATCAAAATGATACATTTCATTTATTTTACTTATTCATTCAGTTATTTCATTTATTTCTCCCACAGCTGGGGCTTAGTAAATTGACACACATAAATTGACACACATTAATTACCACCAGAGCTTGGAAGAATTACTTCCTTGTATTACCACTGCCAGATTTCCCTAGCTAGCATGTTAGTTCAAAACAGGAACTTTTCTGAACACTGATCTTTGCTGGTAAGCAGGGGAATTGTGTGTGCTTCTTGTATTATACACCACTGTTTGACACTTCATAGTGCTTCTGTTTCCCACTGAGACATTCCACAATGGTCACTGTCAAAAAGAGCAAAGAACGGCTGGAAAAAAACAGACCAGGAACATATTCCAGCATGTTTGTTCCTATCAGTGTTCTAAAAAGGTGCTAAAATGATAGGCATGCAGAACAGATAAGCTGGCATAAACTATAAATACCATTTACGTCGATGCCCTTAAAAATAGTTTAAAGTGATTCATCACCAAGCATTTTCATAACTTTAGTTAATATGACGTTGGAAATAATATTCTAGTGGCAGTAAGGTTCTAGATAATCGGTAATTTTTACCAGGTGTGATGAAATGTCACTATTGCTGTTTTTAAAAATCTCTTGAAGTATAGAGTGAAATCATAGGAAGCTAAGAATTAACATATCACACAAATAGATTTTTTAAACATAACGTTAAAGGCTGGCATTGAATTCATGAGCATATCATTTTATCTGCTTACAGAGCAGGTTATAGCTTGTCAGCTCCAGGGATTCCTGGATGAACTAGATTATCCTGAATCCACTTAAGTCCAGCTTCAGGGCCAGTTACAGGACAGACTCAGTTCCTTTCAGTACCATTGACCATGGTATCCTCCTGGATCATCTTTTTGGATGGGATTTGGAGGCTCACTCTTACAGGAATGCCAGTCCTTCTTGGAAGGGCAAACTCAGAAAGTGATGCTGGGAGAATCCTGTTTGATGGCTTGGCCTGTGGTGTTCCTCAGAGTTCGGTTTTGTTCCCTACTCTAGTGATATTCTGTTAATTTTCATGTGAAACTGTTAGGAGAGGCTGATGACACCCAGCTCCATCTTTCTTTTCTGTCTTAACTCCAGGGATTCAGTTCCTGTTTTAAACCAGTGATTGATGTCAGTGATGGACTGCATAAGGGAAAACAAATCCAGAAAAGGCAGAGCAACTCCTGGTCAGTTGGAATAGAAATCGGGAAATTTAGGGACTCTGTCTTTGCTGGGTGGGGTTACACTTCCCCTTTAAAAAAAACTAATTTGGAGTTTGGGAGCACTCCTTGACTCATCTCTGAGCTTGGAAGTCCAGGTCTCAGCAATGGACAGGAGTGCCTTTGCACAGTTAAAGTGTCCCTTGAAGTGTTCAAATTGACCACAGTGGCACATGCTTTAGTAGTTACACAGAAAGAATTCTCCAAAATGTGGTGGCTTCATTTTGGCAGCTTCATGTCTGACCTAGACATGGAAGAAAAAGGAGAATCCGATTAGGATTACTTCAATACATTCTGTGTGGGACTACTTTTGAAGACAGTTTAGAAACTTCAGCAGGGTGCAAAATGCTGCAGTCAGATTGTTGACTAGGGCTGGTTATTGGAAGCAGGTAACTCCTCTGTTACAACCATTTCACTGGTTTATAGATCCGTTTTTGAGCCTAATTCAAAGTGCTGGTTATTAGCTGTAAAGCTCTATATCAGTGATGACGAACCTTTTAGAGACCGAGTGCCCAAACTGCAACACAAAACCCACTTATTTATCACAAAGTGCCAACACAGCAACAGGAGAGGGAGAAAATGCTCCCATTGGGCTGTTGAACAGAGGAGAGATGCGAAATCTGTGCTAGGAAAGGGAGGAAGTGCTCCCATTGGGCTGCTTGCAGATGGGCTGGGATGACTGCATAGGTGCCCACAGAGAGGGCTTCAAGTGCCACCTCTGGCACGTGTGCCATAGGTTCTCCACCACTGCTCTGTATTATGTTGATGTTACTTGTCTGTCTGTACACAACCCAGAGTGAGAAATATCCCAGATGGGCAATATAAAAATGTAATAAATAAATATACAGTTTGAGTGCAGTCTATTTGACGGACCACATCTCCCCATATTACCCCTTGATCTTAACATCATCTGGGAAAGATCTTTTCTTGGTCCTCTTATATTTTACAAGTACATCCAATAGGGAGCCAAAAGCAGGCTTTCTTAGTGGTTAGTCCCAGGTTATGGAATACCCTTGCCTGCAAACTAGGCTAGCCTTCTGCCGCCTTTCTTTTTGGCAACAATAGAGAACATTTTTTCCAACAGGCGTTCAATGTTTAATATCTAATTTTAATACTGTATAATTAATAGCCGCATGCTTGCTGCTAGTATATTCCTTTTAATGTTTATTTTAAATGCTTTTATACTTTTAAATCTGTTATGGTGGTTTTATCATTTCCATATTTAATAATTTTATTACCTTTATGTTGCTTTAATTGATGTCTCGATGATCTCTGAATCGCCTTGATTCCCATTGCCAATAGAAGGTGGCATAGAAGTGCGGTCAAAAATGGGTAAATAAAATAGGGAGTTCTGAATAGAACTACTGGATTGAAAAAGTAATTTAGTCTTGGGATCTGTTTTTGATGGGAGATACCTAAAAGGATATACAGTATAGATTAATTGCAACAAAGTGGTACTCAAGTATTGCAAATGGGACATCCTGTTAAAATAGATTAGATTTTAGATTTTCACTTAATAACCAAGAATAGGAAAGTTTGTCTAGAAGATAACTTGTGTCAAAAATATGATAACCAATGAACATGTAATCAGGCTTGTTTGCAGTGAATTCTTTAAAAATATATTTAATTCTTTAAGTTTAATTTGGTTATGCTGTGGCACATTAAATATAAAGCTGTCTGTAGAGCAAGTGAGAGTGGCAGTGCTGGATACAGAAGAGGTGAAGGAGAAAGTGTTTTCATAAGAGTTGAGTATGGAAAGATAACTTAGTAAATTTTGAAGCAAAGGGCCATTTGTTTCTTTAAAAGGAAATGAGCACATTAGGATCTTTCTCATCTAGAATTATTGTTTGATATTGATTCCTAATAAACTGATTATATGAGTTGGGTCTGCAGGGGGGAAAGCTCATAGTTATAAAAACACCATCGCACAGAGAGTTTTAGCACTCTTGATCCATACAGTATATTACACTCTTAAGTATTTTTCATAATACAGCATTGTTATTGTTTCTATCCCAGATACGTGAAATGCTTTCAGATTTTGATCCATCTAGAGTCCAGTGTTTCCCAAATGCTGGTTTTTGGACTTCAATTCCCAGAAGCCTAAGCCATTTCCCCAAAGCACTGATCAGCCAATGTACTGACTTAGGCTTCTGGGAATTGAAGTCCACTAGTGGGCTGTGTACCCCTTGTTGGGAACCACTGATCTAGACCAGTGGTTCCCAATTAGTTTTTTCTATGTACCACTTCAAGAAAGACCTCAAACTTGCGTACCCCTTATTGGAGGAATGTGAAATATCACTTACCCCTTATTGCAGGAACGTTAAATAAAAAATGAAATCAGGTGTATTTTATATTTATTATCATCAAAAGACATTCTAATGACAGAGAACACATGTTTCATTAATGTGACAAATGTGCACGTTGACAATGAAGAGCAAATAGACGGGAACGGGGGCGGCAGCGATTGGGTGATGCGAGGCACGGGAAAAATCGCCGCGGCGGGAGAAAGCACTTGATGCATACAATTGACTTACCTACTGATCGTTTAATTAAATTGAATAATTTTTTGGCAATTGTTATTGCATTATTGTTTTTTAAGGATTTAATATTTTAGTTAAGAGATTGCTGCGCGTACCCCTTGATGCAATCTTGCGTACCCCTAGGAGTACGTGTACCACTAATTGGGAACCACTGATCTAGACTAGTATTGATACTAAACATAATGAGTGACATAAACCAGGGATTCTCAACCTGCAACCCGTGGGCCAGATGTGGCCCACAGCACCATTTCATGTGGGGGCCCCACCACCTCCACCACACCAGAAATTGCCATGTGGTGGAGGAAGGGCAAAATGGCCATCCAGCCCCTGAAACTGTCTGAGGACGTGTGACCCGGCTCCCCAGCTTAAAATGGTTGAGAGCTTCTGACACAAATAAATAAATAAATAAATGAAGGAAGGAAGGAAGGAAGGAAGGAAGGAAGGAAGGAAGGAAGGAAGGAAGGAAGGAAGGAAGGAAGGAAGTCTTATCTCCACTGATAGCCAGAATTAGCTGCTTCAGAATACTTGAGATATTGCTGGATGTTGAGGTATTCCTTCTCCAGCCTTTGATTAGTTTGTGCGTTGGAGCTATAAGAGAGAAATGGATGACCAGCACTCAGAAGGGTGCGAGCGCAAAGAAGCTGTTCATGCATATGGGATTGGAGGAAATATGATAACCAGAAAATAAATATAACGAAATATAATCTAAATGTAAATGAAGTCCAGAAGAACACAGTGTCCTTAAGGAGATATGGGTCCTCATAAAGACTTTTGCAACTTATTTTGCAGTAGTGTACGTTCTGTTCAGGACACTATGCACTTTAATTAGCTATGAGTATACCACCTGCTCATATCTAAAAAAAATACACACTAAGGCCAAAGCCAGATGTGGGGTTTATCTTCAGTTTCTCAGCAGTCCAGAAAATATAATTTTTTTTGGCCTTCTAATGTGTAACATCATCCTCTACAAAAACATTAGCTGTTCACAGTCTCTTTTGACTTAATGAGTGCAAGTATATTAGAGATGTGTCATTTTAGTATATTTCTACAAGACCAGATAAGTTTGCCATGTGATGTGGCCCCTTTGACATGAAGATTGATATAGGAAATGGTTGAGGTTTTCAGATGGGTCAGGTCCTTATAATTTATACATAGTTTGATCTTGTAATTGCAAAAATTAGCAAAAACATCTTCTTTTGGGGTATCAAATATTCAACTACATCTGATGTACCTGAGTGCTATATAAAAATATTTACCTCTACCACTTCTTCTATATCTCCATATTTTTTTTAAAAAAGGTATGGATAGAAAAGATAAATCACTCTAGAGTCCTTTAGAAAAGAAAGATAAACTCCAGTTTGAGTTCTTTTTATTTTGCTGATGGCTTTTCAGGCTAAAACTGGCATATATTTGTAAGATTTTCTCATAAATGAATTACTAAAGTAAAGCTTTTAAAGAAGTGAACAACCTATAATCTGATCTACAGGCAAGCCAAGTATTGAGAGGCAATAGGGAGTATATAACCAAAGAGGATAATGTTTTTAAAAGTTATTACAGAAGAGTTTTGTTAAGTGAAAAGGGGGTTTAAGCTAGAAATTAAAACTCCTTGAATCCTCTAGTGGCCAATTTTTTTACACAGTGTAATTTTGGTGTGGGGTAAGAGGATTCCATAGTTTTCTGGAGGTTCTCAGAACCTATAAAATTTGCAGCTCACACCCCTAGGAGGCATAAAGGGAGTTTTTGAACATAAACAATTTTTTGAAAGCCTGTTAGGAGGGAAGCTTCAAAAATGCCCTGGGTGCTGCAATTCCAATTCTATAATCAATTAATAGGATCTCTTTCAAAAGACAATTTATGATTCGCACAGATTAACCGAATTGATTCTTTGAAAAAAGGAACCACATTTTCAGTGCAGTACGGTATGTACATTTTGAGGAAATCTGCATTCCTTGATCTTCAACAGGTGTTTGGTTGGTTAATAGACAGTATAGTTTCATGTTCAGCACATACCACCTTAAGGATCTATTTTTTACACCTGTTATCCCTACTAGATCATGTTGGTGGTTCATGGATAAATAAGTGTGGGAATCCAGCTTGTCTGGTCTTACTAAACCTCTTCCTTCAGCTTGTCTTCTGACGTTTCTTTGGATTCTTGAGACTTTTTCAGAGCTCCAAAAATTGCTCCTAGGACCCCTGAGCTGTGTTACATAAGATTGATAATACTTATAAATAGTTAGCTGGGGTGATTGTAAAATAAATTGATAGCATATCCCATATCCTTTTCGACGTGGCTTAAATAACATATGCACAGATGGGTGAGTGGATGGCTCATTTTACCTTGATCAAATATGCTATTGAATATGACTAGGTTTTTATATTTAGCTCTCCTCTTAGCAGGTAATCTGCTCTTGGAGCTTTTTATAAGCAGATGTTCTTGAAGGTCTGGAACACTTTTTGCTTTTCATTGCCAGGCAGTTGTCAGAATCAAATGTCAAAATATTGGCAAATGCAGATCATGTGTACATGAGTGTAAGTCAGGGGTTCCCAACCTTTTTATGATGTGGGCCTGACCACACCCCCAGAAGTGGAAGTAAATGTGCCCGCTTCCATGTTTGCTACAGCTGCGGGCACATTTTACAGCTGACGTAAACACTTCCACTGGCGGGGGCGGATGGGGGGCAACCGACATGAAACGGTGCCACAGGCCAGAGCTGGCCCATGGACAGTAGGTGGGAACCCTTGGCGTAAGTGTCCATATACTGCAAATGCATACATGTGGATCGGAGATGAAGAGGAAGAAGCTCTGTAATGAGGCTTACTGTGAGAAATTAGATGAATGAGAAGATTTATTGGAATATGTTGTTGAACAGTTCTTGAGTTAATAACCTTAGGGGGGAAGGCAAACCACAGCTGTAACCATTATTTGGATTGACTTGAGCACTGCAACAAAAATGTAAGGAAATTTCAAGTTTAGCTAAATGGCTGCAGTGTTTATATTCCATGGCCAATACATGAAGAAGTCTGTAAAAAAGCATACCATCAGAAATTTTAGTTTCCACCACTTCTGCTTTGCTGTCTCTTGATTTTCCATAGCTAAAGTTGACAATCTAGTGTTGTCTGAATTTAGAAGATAATTAGGATTGAGCTTGGTTTGTTCTGGAATTAGAAATTATCAGGACATACCAGTGATCTCCAGGTAAGTACAAGAGAGGAATCCTGTCTGAAATTCTGGAAAGCTTTTTTCAAATCATAGTGGAAAGTCTTGGGCTAGATGGACCAGTTGCTTGACTGAGCATGAGGCAGTTTCCTATGTTCATACTGTCAGTCCCAGTTACTTCATGGGCCAAAAGGCAAATGGCTTAACTTTTGGAGGGGAATTGCTTCACATTAAGAAGGCACAGTTGTCTGTTGCATGTTGGATTGTTTGACTCCCCACATGATGATTATCATGACTTCTTTACTTTAGGCATTTCACTTCAAAAAGTCACACTGCTATGTGTTGTGACATAAATACTAGTAGTTGTGACATAAATACTAGTAGGATTTTGGCCAGTGAGTCTACTCTGAGTTGTGAATAAATCTGGATCCAACTCTTTCAGTGTTAATAGTCATATCAATACTGTTGTTACAAACATTGCAATAATTAGTACATATAAATAATATAAGGTACAGTAAAACAGTCTCCCTTGTAACCCCCCAAAAAATGTAAACCGAAACATCCATAGGGATGCACTGAAAAATAAAAAAAAATGTTCCGGAATTGATTGTTGTAAACCGAAAAAAGTACATTAACATTTGTAAACCAGGATGATATTTCCATAGGATTTGTCATTGTAAATCGCAGCAAACTTAAACCGAGGTGGCTGCAACCCAGGGTTTTACTGTATTTATAGAGAGATGAACATTGTTTAACTAAAAATAATAAAATGTAGCCTTTTTTAATTTTAGTAAGATTCCTACTATAGTTTCTGGTTTAACAGGAATTGAAAAGAAAGTATATTTTCTTTATATAGCATGTATTTGCAACAAACTAGTTCCGTTCTTGAAAGAAAATATTCAAACCCAGGCTTTGGATGTCTTGAGATTTCAAATTTTTGTTCAGTAGTTGCCCTTCTATAGGCTTTCAGTCCAGTGGACAAATCCCACGATGGCCTTCCTTTAAACTGTTGTTCTGGTCATGTGAAAACTGATGTAAAAAGGGAGTGTGACCAACTAGTTCTTTCCTCACATGCCAGTTTTACATCTTCTAATGAACACTTAGGAATGCAGTTACAGGGATTGCCATTTGATGATGACACTGTCATTTGGGCATTTAGGTTAGAATAGGATACACCTTACTTCTAGATCCAAAACTTAGACTTTCTCAGAAAAGATCACAACCTCAGAGAGAGGGTGTACTTTTCTTTACAATGCAGAAATTCTGTTTGGATTGTGAGAAATGTATATATGAAATGTCTGGGAAATGTGAACTGTTTAGCCATGTTCTTCCCATGATCACAATACATTCTTTATGGCAAAGCATTAACTTAAAAAAAACCAGGCAAGCTGAAAACATTTCCTCTAAAATGTTCCATTGTTCTCAGTTGGTGTGTCTTTTCCTTAAGAATAGCCATTTCAGTGCATGTGCTTTTAATACAAACTTTGTAATCATACTCTCCATTGTGTGTTGGAAAGGGTAAGAAGTACCTCTGATAAGAAATTGTTTTAATAATGATTGGTGCTACCAGTAACACCCTTGTATATCACTGTGTAATACGAGAAAGCAAGTATTCTTTTTTCATGTTATTTTTGCCGAGATTAAATTTGCTGAGATTAAAATTTGTTTTTTGTCTGTGTGGTCCTATTTTTTTAGTACACTTGTTGCACCAGTTAGAAAAACTATGGTACTGTAATAGAAAACCTATTTTCTTATGTGTATCTCTTTCTCTCTTTTCCTCCCACATATTAAAGCTGGCCTTTGCCGGAGTTTAATCCGAGTCAGATCCGACTAATTGTATACCAGGACTGCGAAAGACGAGGAAGAAATGTTTTATTTGATTCCAGTGCTAAAAGGAGAAATGAAGAGGCATCAATCTCGGTGAGCAAATATTAATTGAAGCTTGATTATATTATATAAACATTTATTCAAATACAGTATAAGCAAGCTGAATTCATAGGTAGAGGCCTCCACAATACATTTGCAGTGTGAGTCACCTTTCAAAGAGATGTTCATTTTGCTACATTTAAAAAAAGATTGTGTTGTGGAACAGTAGACATTCAATTATGCTTCTTAATGGCTAGACTAGTTGTTTGCTCTTGTTAACCAAACAGTTTAGTACTTTGTATTTTCTGTCAAAGTTGTGCTTTTACTGAATGGGGAGTACCATGGACCATTGGGGAGTATCATCTACCTTGGTCTTGTTCTGGCATTTTTGCCTTTCATTATTTGATGTAATCATTTCCATCTTACTTTTTCTTGTGTATGCTGAAATCACCTTAGGTTTATCCCATTTCCCTCCTTAATTGTTACTGACAGACCAAAGACTAACATATAATTTCCCAAACCTTTCAAGAAAAATAATTTTAGTGGAAGATTAGAACAAAGGTGCTTGGAGATATACTGCATGCCACCTCTTATTCCATAAAATGTTTGGGGGTAATTTCTCTTGATGCAAAGCATTTGGACTTGAAAATAAACATTGCCACATTTTCTTCTTCTTCATCATCATTTTAGAACTGCAGAGCTAGAAATATGACCCTATGGATCATTGAGTCCAGCCCTTGTGAAGGAGGCATTCTGGGGAATCAAACTCCCAACTGCTTGAAAACTGAATTCATAGTAGGGTTCTGGCTCTCACATTATGTGTAATGGTGTTACTTGAAGCATATGACTTGTGGGGGGGGGGGGACAATGTGGTCACAAGAAGATTATTTTGTCCAATTGGTTGCCAACAGTACTTCTAAATATAATTAAAAGTAACAGTTATTCATTGTTTCTAAATTGTTGCTGGGGAGAAAGTTATTGGGGATATTTTTGGCAACTAGCAACCATGTTAATTTGATTTTGTAAACAGAAAATTAATTTTGAAAACAACACAAAATGAACACTTCCGTAACTTGGTTATGCATACTAAGGCTTGATGAAAGCTGAGTTACACCAGGGTATGAACATGGCAAAGATGAACTAAAATCTTGAGCAACAGGCAGGCTTTGCAGAGGGAATAGAAATAAGAGAGGAGGCATCACCAAGGTATTCAGAGGAGCAGTTCCAGACATATTCTGGATCTCTTGATGCAGGTCATTTATCTTTAGTCACTTATCAAGAGATCATAAGCCTGCATGTTGGCTTTTTAAATTTAAGACATAGTGTCAGGCCACAATGATTTATTTTAGGTGTGTGGTTTACATTTTAGGAGACTGTGCAAACTGAAGCCATCCCATCCCCGATGTAACCTATGAATTATGCATCTCAGAATCATTCATAAGGCAAACTGTCAACCATTAATGCACATTTTAACTACACATAAGTCTTAGTTTTGATAGAAAATTTAACTCTTGCCTTACACCTTCAATAAAATGGGTTTCCAAGAAGCCTCTGTGGGCCTTCAAAATCTTTATTGGAAGACTGTAGTACTGCAGGACAGAATGAGCTCCTGTCTTTGTCCCAGCTCCTGCCATATCAGAGCTTGTTTTCTAAGTTGACACAAGAAGTGGTTTTCAAACAGATCAGAAATGGAGAAAGCACTCTGAGGAAGGGTGTCATATAAAGGACCCTATTTGTGGGTACCTTAACATGCCTTCCTGTCACCCCTCACCATTTTACCTTCTTATCAGCAGCGTCTGCCCTTACTGTTGGGACAACTCCCCTTTCTGTGTTCCCCTTGGCTCCACTTGGCCAGGTTAGTGAGAGTGCAGAGTATCTGAATTAGGTAGCTGGATGTGGCTGCAATTGCGTGGTTCAATCAACCCCAGTCCCAATTCAGAAGACACAAAGGGTCTCAGGGTAATTACATTTATTAAGAAATTAAAGGTAATGAGTATAGCATAAGGAATCAAAGTTGCAAAACTAGTCATTCAAACTAAGTACACAAAAATAAGGAAAGCTTAACTGGTTGCTTTAGGCCCCTTGGCCTTTATCTGACTCACAGTTACATTGTATGAGGTCCTCCCACTGCAGGTCCACGGTGAAAGAGAGTGATAGTCTCCTGGACAGTAGTTTTATTATCCTGGTATCATTTTTCCCACGTGGGAACAATTAGCCAATAGTGATTCATTTACATACTTCAGAGTCACATTGGAATGTATGTATCAACCTCCTACTCAAATCCATACTTCATTTTGAGGGAACTATGCTCATGGTGAAACAGGGATCAGAGAAAAGCACATTTCAAATAGGACTTTCTATGACAAAAGCCAACTTATGATCAGGGTAAAAGGGAGCATCTCCTCAAATTTTGAGGTGAGGCGCCCCCTGAAAGACAAACTCCCAGAATATTAGGTTTCTCAGATGGTCTACAGTACCACTCAAGAATCATTGTTTTTATTGTTGTCATCAATATTATGTGCCATCAAGTCAATTCTGACTTATGGTGACCATTTTCAGGGGTTTTCCCAGGTACTGTTCAGGGTACTTAGAAGTAGTTTACCATTCCCTCTTTCTGGGGACATCCTAAGACCGTGCAACTTGCTCAGGACAACACAGACTGATCAACCAGATACCTAAACCATTGAGCTATCCAAACAGCTACTCAAAAACAAAGCAACAAATTATACCTAAGGGAACGATGGCTTATTGCAACATGCAAGGATGGTGTTGCACTGAATGCCAGATGACTGTTAATATTTATAGTGCTTCTTACCTCTTGCACCGGTCCTCTCACTGGATGGAAGGAGGAAATCGTTAACTTAAAAGTTATTGCCACTGTGATGGTACTACCAGTAGCGGAAATTTTGGGTGATTAAAGACCTCTCTCCCATGGTTTCTTTGGTTCCCCAACAATTTTCTGTCATGGGAACTACCCTAAGACACAGTTACACACTTTTCTTGTGTTTCTGGCTTCATTGGTCACAGTGGATGGTGCTAGCCTGCCATGTTGATTTACTTTTATAATCTTCTGAGTTCCCAGCTTCTTGTGCATGTACTGTGTCTTCTGTAACCTCTTTGCAATTTTGGAATCATGGCTTGACAAGCTCTGCTTGAAACACAAGACCGCCAAATCCCCTTTGTTGCATAATATCTGGCTCTTTCTTGCATCTTGTATTTCACTGACATTAAAATACAAAACCCTCACTAGAGAAAGGGACACCTCAGATACTTGATCTAGGTGTCTAGCAGGTTGTTTTTGAACATCTGCCTGGTTCTAAAAATTGCACGTCCTAAAATTTGTCTGGGTGCCTCATTCAGTGGATAATTTGTTGCCTGGCAGGCTGCTGACAGATGACATCCAAAAGATGGTGACCATTTGACTTCTTCATAGCCATGGGATTCTTTCATTCATTACATTCCACCGTAAAGGCCAAAGGTATAATCTTCCCTAGTATTTCAGTCAGGAAGTGATCATTTCAAGATGTAGTGGCTTTGCAGAAAGCTACTCTGCATGTAGTTTTAAGGATGGTTCATGCTAGAAGTTTGCAGATGTGTGTTTTTGGACTCCCAGGATCATATTGGTTTTGGATTATGACTCTTAGAATTCTTGAGGCGGTAAAAAAAAATCACATGTTTCCTCATCTCTAATTTGTGCATAGGGCAAGTTAACTGTGCTAAAGCTGGAAAATATGTTGTTCGGAGAATATATTTTATCATTGCAGAAATTCTTTTTCTTAAAAAGAAAAACTTCAGACTCTTAAATGTACTTACTTACATACAACTGAACAAATGTTCAAGCTACAGTATGACTTGCCTATGAAAAGATGCTGTAACTTTCTGGATTCAGTGTGGTTTCATCATATGATTCTGCATGCGGCTAGTCCAAGATATTGTTGTTTTTCAGAGATAAAATGAGGTTCTGAACTTCTGATTCACTAGTTCCTGCTGAAGTCATATGACAACCATTCACATGTTTTCAGCCATTATATGCCTTTTAAAAAACCCAAGCCATTTGCACTTTTAACAGTGCATGGGTTCAGCATTATCCCTCTAATGATCAGCTTCTCGTAATGAGAAATTGTTCTTAGGAGAAGGCATGCATTATTGTATTGCAGCAATAAAAGGATTTTAGAAAAGAGTTAAAGCTGGTCTTTTAGGTCAGTATGATAAATCAATAAATAAATTGCTCTTTAAGTGAGTTTGCTCACTTAAACATCAATGAAACACCATTGTAAGTGACCAATTCTGACTTCTTGGGTGGGGGGATTGCAAACCCCAATTTAGTTTTTAAGCAAGTTTTTGGTTGGTTTTAGTTGTTAAGTGAGGCAATTATTTAGAGAAATTTCTGCTCTTTAAGCGAGGTAGTCTCTAAGCAAGGCGCTCTTTATGCGAGGTTTTACTGTACTTAAATTGCTGTAGAGTCTCTTGAGATAATACTATTCATTATCTCCCACATTAATATTTGTCAGTGAAATACTGGCTAGAAATTGTGACTCCCTTTTTTGTTGTTAAGTGTTATCAAGTCAGAACTGACTTCTAGTGATGCTAATAGGGCTTTCAAAATAAGTGAAATATTTAAGGAGTGGTTTAAGGACTTTCAACTCTCTCTGTCTCTCTGTCTCTCTCTCTCTCACACACACACACACACTCTCACACACACACTTTCTAGGTGTTTGATATAACTTACATCTGAGACATAGATGAGAGGGAAAATGTCTCAATCTCTGAATTCTGAGGCAGAGGAAATTGCTGAGCTCTACGGTGTTTTCAAGCATGAGGGATATTGTAGTCTCCCTGCCTGTGATGTGCTGTCCAGGAAACTATAATGTCTATTGTTGGATTCCTTGCTGCTTCTGTACACTCTAGAGCAGGGGTTACCAACCTATGGCCTGTGGGCCGACTCAGCCCGCGGCACCATTTAATGTGGCTGCTGCACCCGGAAGTGGAAGCGTACGTGTTTACATCAGCTGTAAAATGCACCCACGCATGCATAAATGTGCCTGCAGCTTTCGTAAACGCAGTGGTGGATGCTTTTATTACAGCCGTAAATGCTTCCACTTCCTGAGGGGGCATAGTCCAGCCCGTTCAGGTGTCCAGAGGGCGTGGTCACGCCTGTGGCATAAGACGGTTGGGAACCTCCTGCTCTCAAGCCAGAGTGAGCAACCTGTGACCCTCCAGACATTGTTGGACTGCAACTCCCTGCATCACTCACTACTGATTAGTTTGGAGGCCAGAAACATACCTAATCTTGTTTTAAAATTACATTTCCTAGCAATGAGTCTTTAAAACCAAAGCCCAAATAGAAGGGTAGAAGTTGTTCTTTATAATTCAAGCACAGGAGAACTTGAATCCTTTTATTTGTGTTGCAGTTCTCATCTGGATCAGGGCCTTTACATTTACTCTAATTTTTTGGAGGAGGAAGTCAGGATGCAGCTGCTAGTTACATCTTCCAAATTATACAGGTTTTGTCCCTGATCTTAGCTTGTTACCTCCCCCTCCCCCTCATGCCAGAATGCTTGTGTTAAAAGAATGCTTCTTTGTTTGCTTTCTCTGTAGCCCAGATTAGGTGTTTGGAGTATTGATATATATAATCAATGTAATATCATTTTATTTCTACTAGAAGCTCTGCAGTGACGCACAGGTGAAAGTCTTTGGGAAATGCTGCCAGCTTAAACCTGGTGGAGACAGTTCTTCTTCTTTGGAGAGTTCAATCAATTCTTCTTCCTCCTCCTCTGAAACAAAAGAGCAATGTCCAAAATTTCAGGTGAGAGTTCCTTTTTTCTTCCCTTACATCATACATTGTGACAGTGTACAGTGAATTTCATGTTTGAAAACACTGCCTTATTAGGAAGTGACTGTAGCTATGTGGTCACAGGAGTATGCCCGGAAGCTATTATTTGGTGGTTGTCCAAGAAAACAGATGGTGTATGTTGTCTGAGACGGGCATAGGAAAATGTTCAAATATCATCAGCAGAGGAGAAACCTTACTAGTGATGGCTTAGGCATATCAGAAAACAAAATAAAATAAAATAAACAAAATTTAAAAATAAAATAAAAAACACTGTAGCACTTTAAAGACTAACTGCTATATTTTTATTGTTAGCTTTTGTTATTTTTATTTTATTTTGTTTAGTTTTCTGATATGCCTGAACCACAGACTAACACGGCTACTATTCCAAAAAATTCTAGTGATGGCTTAGTTAGAGAAGAGGCTAGTGGGCTGTTAAGAGGCTCTCACAAGGCTGGAGATACCAAATATATATTATGTGTGTGTGTGCCTTTCTTTTTCTTTAACTGACTCAAAGCAAAATAGAAGACGAAGAGGGTTGGCAAAAGGCAGAGACAAAGAGGGGACATGTCCCCTAGTTTTAGCTGGTGAACAGCCTGACCTAAGGCCCTGGACAGGTACTTACCTGGCTAGTAAGTCACCCCAACGTTTGGTGTTATAACGAACTGGGCCAGCTGTCCTTAACAGTCTTTCTCCTGCAATTATAAATTTAAATGGTTGTGATTTCTCATAAGGGCTTCAAGTTCTTCAATATCCCATTAGAATACAGTTGTACCTCGCTTAAAGAGCATAATGCGTTCCACAGGATTGCTCTTTAAGCGAGTTTGCTCTTTAAGCGAAATGACCAGTTGTGTGTGTGTGTGTGGGGGGGGGGGGATTGCAAACCCTGATTTATTTGTTAAGTGAGTTTTTAGTTGGTTTTATTTGTTAAGCGAAGCAAACATTCAGAGAAAATTCTGCTCTTTAAGCGAGGCACTCTTTATGCGAGGTTTGACTGTACAGTAAAACATCGGATAACGTTAAAACTTGGTTCCACAAGTCTTGGTGTTATCCGATTTTTAGTGTTATCCGATGCATGTTAAAATCCTATGGGATGGATTGGATAACGTTAAAGCTCCATAGAGATACATTGTAGCCACACAGGCTTTAGCGGTTGTTATCCGATCCATTCCATAGGACCTTAACGTTATTCGATCCAATTTTCCTCCCCAGATTACTTAACGTTATGCGATTTTAGCGTTATCCGATCCAATCGTTATCCGGTGTTTTACTGTACTGCTAATGATTTAAAACAGATTTTCCCCTCACAGTCCTCATGGATTTGGTTTCTGTGGGCCAGCCACAGTCCCTGAGACTGAGAAGAGGGTCCTAGCATTTGTGCAGTCTTGAGCTCATCTAGAGGAAAAACAAGATATAAATCAGTTCTCCTCAACCTTTTAAAGCTGGGGGCCGGGTCACATTCCCTCAGACAGCTTTGGGGACCAGACGGCCATTTTGCCCTTTCTCCACCACATGGCACTTCCTGGTGTGGTGGAGGCAGTGGGGGAGGGGTGTCACATGAAATGGTGCTGTGGGCTGCATTCGGCCTGTGGGCCGTAGGTTGAGAATCCCTGATATAAGTATAAATAAATCAAAACCCAAAAAAGGACAGGACACTTTTCTTCTTACATTGCCTTATGCCAATGATATAAGAAGAGGTTTTGTGAATTTTGGATGGGAAATCTATTATTTCAAGAATAAATCTGTCTATGGTAATTTGACTACAATCCTGAAACCCACTCCCCACGCCGTCACTGCTATTGTTGTAAATTTTTTCAGTACTCTAATAGTTGCAAAGTCTTATGGTATAGGATTTTCCTTTTTTAAAAAAAATAAGTGCATGAGAAGCACTTTGTAAAATGTCCTTTTTTTCTTTTTCTGCTGACAATTTAAAATGTTTATGACACCAACACTCATTGAACTTGAGTTACACTTTACATAAGAGGAGAGGTTTTGGCAACCACTGCGGCCAGAGTCATCTGACTGGATGTATTTCTGGCATCTCACCTTGTACTGATCACAAGTGTTTTCTGTTAAGCCTTCCTAAAATAGAGTTGAGCCTTTATACTCTTTGTAATGAAGTAATTCTCTGTTTTAGGGTATCTGATCATAACACAACATATTCTAGGGTACTGCTTCAAGGATGTTAATATGACAGACTTAACATAACCTTTCTGAGCTTTACTAAGCATCCATTAGTTGCTACATTTAACTATTCCCTCTCTTTTTGTTATTCATCTGCACACAGTTTATTTCCATTTTACATTTGTATGCTTAAAAATGAAATTAGTCTGATCTCATTCTGCATAATAGAAAAGTATTTTTCCAATGGTTGAGCAGGAAGAGACATGGGTTCCTTCAAACTCCCTTCTTATACAATGAGATTAATGTCAACACAGCCAGAATTGAGGTTGCTATCTCATTTGTGTTCCATGCTGTGTAGGGTTTACTCACAATCTGTAATACAGTTAGCTTTATTTGACAAATCAGCCCTCATCTCTGAGTAATCTGCTTGGAACGTTTAAGAGACTGAACTTGTACTGTTGATATTATTTAGGAAATGCTTTGGGAGAGAAAAATTAACTCTGTAAGTAACAGAATTGAATGAAAATGTCATGCAAAGTGTAAGATGCAGTGCATCTGTTGAATAATTTTAAGTTTAATACAAAGTTTCTTTAGAAGTTAGAACATATTGTGGGACAATTATGGGTTTACAGTTCTCAAGAGGTGAAATGAATGATATTAAGTGCCAGCAAGACAGCGTAGGAACCAAGAATTTAAGCAGAGTCATGCTGGCTCTAACCCAGCATCCTGATTCCAATAGCAGTCGGCCCACAGGCGGTGTAGGAAAACTCTAGTCCTTTCCTGCTGTTAGTCACCAGCAGTCAATCTTCAAGAACAATTAGATTGCCCCTAGACCTGGAGGTTCCATATGCCATGAGAACTTAGTAGTCATTTAAAAAGCTAGCAAAGTCATTTTTGGGTGTATAAGCCCTCACAATCCAACAGCTAGCATGCTTACTCTGCATCCTCACTATTTATGAGATTCTGGGAGTTATACTCAAAAAAATAGAATTTTTCCAAGTTCTGGTTCCTGATAGGTAAACCTGCCATCTGTGGTTGACTTGGATTTTTTGGTCTTTAATTTTGTTATGGATATGAACCATACATTTTTGAAAGTCAAGACAGAATTGATGTGCATCTTTTTCATACCTCACTGCCCAAGTCAAACAGTTAACAGCCCATGGAAAAATTGTTTAGCATGAAACTGGTCCATGTAGCAAAAAAAGGTTGGGTACATGCCAGAGGTGGCACTCAAAGCCCTCTCTGTGGGCACCTGTGCAGTCTCCCCAGCACAGAGTTCACCCTGCCCTTCTGCCTAGCAGCCCAACGGGAGCGCTTCCTTCCTCCCCCCAGCACAGAGTTCACCCCATCCCTCTGCCTAGCAGCCCAATGGGAGCGCTTCCTCCCTCTCCTGTTGCCACCTTGGCACTTTGAAGTAAATAATTGGGGTTTGGGTTGCAGTTTGGGCACTCGGTCTCTAAAAGGTTCGCCATCACTGCCCTGGAGGATCCTTGAATAGGAAAAGCCAGGTCTAAAGAATTACAGAAGATGCATTATAATTACTTAGGGATTTCTCTGTCAAATAAAATAACATTGTCTGTGTTGGGATAGAAGAATACTCAAAGGAAGTGACAAGTCAAGAAGGCCTCAAAAGCCTTCTGCTTAGGCACTATCTAGGGTGAAGGGTAGAAAGATGTAGCCCAAGGGTTTGTAGTACTGTCAAAACCAAAATGTAAAAGATCAGCAACAAAAAGATGCATGAGACAAACAGTATTATTAATTTGATAAACATTGAACACCAGAAGGGTAAATTCCAGACTACTATTTAATGTGGAGATTAAGGATCCAAATGGTTTGGCAGATATATTTATGCTCCTACTGATAGCATTTCAAATATCCTTGATTATGTAATGTGGTTTATTGAGTCCCAGTGATTTTCTCCACTGCCACCACCCTTTGTACAGCAGCTTACTTAACTATTCTTGAATGGTGATTTACCATGCAACATAATAATTAATGCCATATTTTGCAGGGTTCCCGGTGTTCCTCGGATGCCAATATGCTTGGGGAGATGATGTTTGGCTCCGTGGCTATGAGCTACAAGGGTTCAACTTTAAAAATTCATCAAATCCGGTAAGGCTTTTTTTTTGTTGAGAATTCATCCTTCTGATTTCATGTTGCTTTCAGAGAAACATAAAATACTCACTCTAACACTGTACAAACAGTATAGCAAGGAACTTGTGTGGAAAAAGATCTTGCTGGAGCACAGTGTGTGCTTTTTGTTTTCATTAGGTATAGACTACACATTTAACACTTACTATTTGCTGAGGATATACGTTGGCATGTGGGCAGATATTCTGAGCAGGGTACTAAAGTTGTGGGCAGAGCCATCAATCCCAATCTCATTTCTTCCCCCTTCTCAATTCTATGGCGATTGGATATTTCTGCTGGTTGGATTTCTGTTTTACTGTAATCTGCAAATAAGACTTTGCTCCTTTCCTGTAGTATCAAAATCAACTAGTGGTCCATGAATATAAATCTAAATAAATAAATAAATGAATATGGGTTACTAGATGTTCAGTCATTTCTGACTGAACAACAGACTGAACAACAGATGTGCTCAAAGTACTACCTTCTGATCACAAACTGATATGCCAACATTATGGCAAGTCCTGGTTGTTTGTTCTCAGGTAGATGAGTCAGTGAAGTTGTCTGGTTGTTTCTGCCATCCCCCCCCCCCCCACATCTGATGTGGTTTCTGCAACCAAAAACTCACCAGCAAAGTGGGTTTTGAGTTTAGCCATATCTCCAAACAAAAACCTTGGCTTGTCATTCCTAAACAAACAAGGATTTATAAGCAAACGCCCAAGCGGCATATCAAGACCTGATTTTGAATGTATTGGATTAGATTTTAGAGATTTGACCCAGAGCACTGAGAGAGAGAGAGAGCGCACACCAAATTGGGAAGGCCCCATTAAGAATTATTCCCTTGCTGAGTTCCTGGTTTTGGGTCTCTGAGGCTTCTTTCCAAAATAGAGGGAGCCAAAAGGGAACAGCCAAACAGCATCTTCATCATGGAGATGAACAATAAGTGACAACTTTCTGGATTCTCATTTTGAGCAAATGCAGCGTGTGTTTTTTCCATTTTTTGCCATCATCTCCTTCCACAGCTCCTGTGTCTCTCTTTGTCACTCTCGTGTGTGCAAGTGCTCCCTCCATGCTTCTCAATTTTGCTTTTGGGTATATACTGTGTTGTCTCATTTATGAGCGAAATAGACTTGAGGTGGCCTGATCTTCAGAGATCAATCAAGGCATCATATGCTATCATTATATCTTTTCATTTGAACTTTCTTCTTTTAACAGCTCCCCTCCGCAGCTTATGCTAAGCAAAGTTTTTACAGCTCGAACGGGAAGCAGCATTTATGGAAGTTTAAACACGTGAGTATACCAGAAACTGTAGCCATGTTGACTGGCTGCAGCAAAACTGAAATAGGGTTCTGGCTTTTAAAAGACAAACAAATTTTGTTTGTCCAAAAAAAAAAAAAATCACCAACGGCAGCCTTACTTGTTAGACTCCATCAGTGTGTGCTGCAGTCCATGAATGCTGATGCCAGGTAAAATTATTAATCTTTACCACAAAAGTCTCTGGACTTTTTGAACATTCTGAATTATGGATGTGAGGAGTGGGAAGGGGTCAGCTTTGCTCCAAACCACTTTGACCGCAACTGAAGGAGAGGTAGTTTGCTGCTTAGGTGCTCTTTTCTTGAAACTTGTGGTTTGCACCTATACCAGTGATGGCCAACCTTGGCACTCCAGATGTTCTTGAATTTCAATTCCCAGAAGCCATGATTAGTAGGTGTGTTGACTTGGACTTCTGAGAACACCTGGAGTACAAGGCTGGCCATCACTGACCTATACTTTGCAAGGGGGGATGATAGACATGTAGGACACATCCAAGCATAAAGTCAGACAGCATTAATGAGAATACAAATGACTGAATCTTCTATTTGATCACTTTTCCCATCTCCACAGCCTTCAAGACAGTCTCGAGTTCATTAATCAAGACAGCAATACTCTGAAGCCAGATCACAGTGCAATTATGAATGGATTGCTTGGAAACATAGGTAATTATAAAGACTGACTTTATAGAGATACCTGTAGTTGTATGATAAGTCTTCTGGAGATTGGTGAAATTAGACAAATTTTGACAAACGGTGTGATAATGTCTTAAAATAAAATGATGTGGGTCTGAAATTGAGAGCATTCTTGGCCTAAACAAAAATGTAGCTCATGTTGATAAAGTTTTGGACACTGAGATAATTTATGGATTGAGGTAACTTGATTGCAGCAGCTCAGATTCTCAAATTATATTTATAGTCTTAATGTTTGGAAGACAATTTAAACTAACCAATCATGCTGAAAAATTGACAAATGTCCTATCACACTTTACTAGTTCTTGATGAATCCAATTATGATTCCAGTTAAAATATTTATTCACTCCCTTTTTATTATTTATACAGTTTTCTGTATGTACCCATATGAATCTAATGAGTGCTTGCACACATGTGCAAAGAAAGTGAAGGAGGAGCACATTTTCACCAGTCTGTGAGAAATAGGAATGCATACCAGGAAGCAAGCATTGATAATTATTTCTTCAGTGCCACAAATGGAAAATATGTGAGAGAGGAGAGGTACATAAACATGAATCATTAGCAGAGTCCCTAGAGATCTTGTCTAGTTCATAAAAACGAATATGAAGGATGCTGCAGTATAACTTAGTAATAGCAATTACTCTTATATACTGTCCCATAGTGTTTAGAAAGCTCTCTCAGCGGTTCACAAGGTAATTACCATTTCTGCCCCAACATGCTGGATACCCTTAATATCAGCCTTGGAAGGATGGAAGACTGGTTCAACTTGGAATCCAATTGGATTGAACTCAACATCAGCATTTTGGGTTGCAGTACTGCAGTTTAACCACTGCACCACGAGGGTTCCTAGTAGTGTGATTTGCTGTTATAACTTCCTTCCATCCTTTATATCAGTAACGAACTCTCAGGGAAGTAGCATGATAGGCTTATATTGCAGATGACCCATGGAGTTTGGTTTCATTTAGATGAAATACTGTACTGTATTTGCAATGTGTCCTATCATGGGAGCAGAATGGCATTACTATTAATTGCAGAATAAAGTACAGTAGTTGTATAAAATAAATTAAGTTCCTCAGGAATGTTTTTCTTTAATCCTGGTATTTTCCCTTCAAATTATATGAGGAAAATAGTGATGGAAGCCCTAACTGAATAAATATAGTGCAATTATAATGTGTTGCCTGTTAGAACTTTCCTTGTTTGGGACGGGACTGGTGTCAGCGACTATAAGTAGTGTACTACAGAAATTAAGGTATTATTGCCAGTGTTTCTACTTTAATCTGTTGTGCTGACTCAGTTGCTTTCAGGCAATGAGATTGGCATCGTTCTTTCTGGTATTGCATGGTTTCCATCAAGGGACTTGTACAACAGAACTTTCTTGACTCCCCTAAACCCACTGCAGCCTCCCCTTTGCTTCTCAAGGTCCAGGAATCTTCTGCAACATTGTGGGCCAGGCATATTACAATGGAGCAGGGAGCAGGTTAATATATGAAATCTGCATTATAGAAGAAAAAGTACCTTTTCACTCACAGAGGAGACTGCTGGATCTCAGCCTGTGTTTTTTGCTACCAATTATTTTTAAGTATCTGTTAATGAATGTGTAGAAGGAGTTTTATTAATGATGATTACTTTCACTGTTGGCTTTTTTTTTTTTTTTGCTGCTACAATTAGGTGCCCTTATCCTTGCAGGTGTTTCTCTGGCAGTCTAATTAATCTTCTGTAATCGCACCTTGCCAGGAGAGAGAACAATACAATGATCTTGTCAAAAACAGTTGCTTTTCCCATCAGCATTATCATTTACATTTTCTACTTCTAGTGCCATCTGTTTGAGCAGAATTATTCCAGAACACACAGTATATCTAATTAGCAGCCTGCCAATTGGAATTGTGTGTATAGATTTGTAATGCCTGGATGAAAAGATCAGTCCAGAGTGAAGCTGTTCAGCACTAGTGAGACTGCTCCATATACTTAAATAAACCAGGTTCTCAAGTATCCTTTTAGGCAATTTCTCTAATCAGTATCACTCAGCGTTTAGGAACAGATTACTGTTCATATGAAACTAAAGTGATTTCCTTACACTTGTGGCACACTGTAGTATTTATTATTTTCTTATGCATCTCAGTTAAGTGACATGGAAAATTATTGGTTGTACCACAGGCTTTCAGAATTTCAAGCAATTGTTCATTGTAGATGTTCATGAATAACTTCATGAAGTATTTTTCAGACAGCCCTTACCTGTCTGATATGTTCTTCATTTATTGACTAATCCTACTCCTTGAGCTGATCTCAGCGGAGAATTTGTATAATTTCTTTCATTTCCAGGCCTCCATATCCTGGTTCCCTTTCAGGTTTAGAAATGTGCCAGAAGCTTTTGGTTTGAAGCATAAATCAGTTTCCTGGTTCTGAATTGACGGAACTGTGAACAAGAGCACAGGAGAGACCAGAACATAGAAACATGTTTACCTTTAGATGATAGCTTTTGAGAAGCCAACCTGCCTGGGGAATGAGCATGATACCTGGCAAATTCTGAAAGATGTAATCCAAATAAAGTAATGTTCCCATGCCGTGAAGGGACTGTCGGTTCTACATATTAAGGCCCTACACGCCAGTGGTTTACTCCATAGAGCAGGAGCAGGAGTTTGGATTTGCTGTGATGGCTTGTCCTTTTGAGTACCATTTCAGAATGTATCTAATCAGTATTTGTGATATGAACATATGTGCAGAAGTAACACAGGCCACCAGTAAGCTGCAGTGGTGAATGGCATTTAGTGTTTATGCCAGTTTAAGGGTATTGTATCTCTTACACATCCTTGTTATTCTCCCCTAATTTCTGCTATGACTGACATTAGCTGTGTAATGTAAATTGAAATGATCGGTGTACTATATTTTTTTTAGCACAAAACAGCCAAACAAACTATGGGCATGAATATATAATCAACATTTCCTGAGTAATGGTCTGGTCAGAAAATGCATCCACCAGAGGTGTCTTTGAGCGAGGTGTGGCTCTTGACCATGGTGGGATCCTGCTTCACATGCCTTCTAATTGAACATTACTAGAATCAATTTAATAGCCCTTTTGTGTCCACCTCCAAAAGTATAGAACCAGTTTCCATGTTTTCACCCTTTACCTCCTTCGATATTTTCTGTGACAAATAAGCATGAATGTTATATTATGTTTTCAGTGAGACATGGTAGGGCTAATGGTAAATATTTTGGGACAAGGAATAATAACATCCGTAATGAGCCTGCACTAAAGTTCTGGCCAGTTTCTCAGGACTTGCTTGTAGTTCATGTTTCCAAATAGAGGAAAGAGAGAGAGGAGGAAGGGAGTTAATCTGTAACCAGAACATTTTGAGAAACTAAATTAAATAAAAAAGAATTCTTGTGACTTGTTGACCTTTGCCAGCTCTTGATTTACTGTCAAGAGGTTACCATGTGCTTTAGTGGGATACTGTGTGCTAGTGAGTGTTTTCCAGCACACACACTGTTTGGTGGAATAGGTAGTCCCTATGCTTACCTTTCTTTTAAGACCAACTGGTTAACAGAAAGGAGGAGAGGCAAACTTTTGTGACGGTAGAATGTTAAAGCATACTTGTTTTCAGTGCTGCCAATGATTAAAACCTGAACACCACAAGTAGGTGGTTCAGACCCTGCTTTCCCCACTGGAAAATAAAGCACAGGTGTGTCCTTCTTTCCTTTGATTTTTTTTAACCTGAACTTTTAATTATTTGGGTAATGGTCAGGAGGAGGAGCCTTTGTGAGTATGGAATCAAAGTATGCAGCATGGAACATAAGATGCAACATAGAACACAAGACTCCATCTGCTTCTATGAAAAATGTGGTTTTTCCTCTAGTGTGATCAGTTAGAAACGGGTCTTGCCATAGTAAGCATTATTGCTCTCTGCCCTATTGCCACTAATATGTTATGTATGGGAGTGAACCCTACTTGCTTTCTTAAAATGACTGCTCCAGGGACAGAACCAAACTGTGGTGAATAACAGTGAGCTACCTCTGACATTGCACAGAGCCTGTACCACTGGCACAACAGATCGTCCTCCTTCTTTCCAGAGTTAGCTCATTGTGGCTTAGCGCTTCAGGCTACCCAGAAATAAGTCCAGAAGGCTTCCCAGCACTATGTAGCAAGTTCTTATGTTGGGTGGGAGTTGGAGAGAAGACCGTCTGCCTGCCTGCCTGCATTAAATTTAGTTCTAGATGCTACCTATTGTGCCAAAGTCACAATTTTTTTAAAAAAAATCATACATGCATACATATGCAGAGGTCAGTTTGGAAGAATTTTATTACTCAGATGACTTTTATAAATTATGCTCATACCACAAGTATGATTTCAGCTAAAGAGAGTGAAGAATTCCATCAGAAATGTCTCAGTTGTGATTTGAAACTTTTCTTTACTACCTATTTTGTTTTGAAAACAGAAGGATTTCATAAAAATTAGATTCATACTGGGTTTTTTTTTAACATATGTGGTTCAACTTGAGAAGGATTGTGTTTCCCCCATGGGCAGTGTGATTCGAATTCCTGTGTCCAGATGTACAAGCTGTTGGTTATACTGTGTTTGTGGGTCTGCATTTGTGTTGGCTTTAATCTAGTGATGGAGACCCTTGGCACTCCAGGTGTTCTTTGACTTCAATTCCCAGAAGCCCAAGTCTCTGTGAATCCACACAAATGGGTTTACTGTGCATACACAGAGACTTGGGCTTCTGGGAATCTGAAGTCCAAGAACACCTGGAGTGCCAAGGTTCGCCATCACAGCTTTAATCTCTCTCTCCCTCCCCCTTCCCCAGAATCTGTTCTGCTTTACTAACCTCATTCTTTTATATGTATTTTACGTTTTGCCATGTAGGTTTTTCACAGCTTTGCAGCCCTAGGCGGGCATTCTCTGAACAAGGTCCGCTCCGCCTCATCCGGAGCGCCTCTTTCTTTGCAGGTTTGCTATGTGCTGTGTGGATAGTTTAGTTGGTGTGACAAAGCTGAGTGGGTTTTGTAGTATGGCCTTGGAAATAAAACCCGGTTAACAAAGAAACCACCCCTGAGACATCAGATGGCACAGTGGGGATGACTTAGAAGAAAGTTTAAGAAAACATTTTAGATTTCCAAATAACCATAATTGCTATTCCTTGTTTCAAACTGAGGAGCTCATTTGGATGGGGTTTGTAAATTCCTTAGGGTGGACTTTTGTCTTGAGTTTGATTTTATTTGAACTCTGTTTTTTTAAACATTTCACTATTCCAGTGAATCTGAAGTAAACATCCTTTGTCTTGTTTTTTGTTTGTTTCCTATTAACCGAGTTTTATTTTCATGGCTGATTTAGATCCTTTTCCTCCCATTGATCTGCCAAAAGTATGAGCTAAAATAATCACAATCAAGAGGCTTTTGATCTGGTGGGTGAAATCCTAACCTGGTAGTAGGATTTCACCTTTCTATATAGTAAGAACTGGCTGCAAATGCAGATAGCTTCATGCATAGTATGAAGAAGCAATCGAAGTCCTGAATTCAAGTCCCTTATGCCTCAAGCCACTCATTGTACAGCTATTTGATATAAATTTCCTTTGTATCTGCTTCTAGTTTGCACTGAGCGCTTTTGCTTCACTTTTGTTCCATTACTTCCCTTGCCTTGAAATGAAGTGTGGGCTTCAGCAAACACTGTCTGGGTATTCCAGCACACAGCTGTTTTCTGGCTTGATCAGCTTTGCAGCATTTCTTGGTGATGGGGGTGTGTGCACTTTGCTGTTAATTTTCAGCCTTAAATGAATGCAACCAATGAGCATGATTAGTTTGGATAATTAATGGAGCACTGTGAACCTGAAGAGAAGTTTCATGTTCTCAGGCTAACTAGTGCCTTATCTGCGTAGTTCACAGCAATCCGATGGACATGCCTGGGAGGGAGTTGAATGAAGACCGAGACAGTGGAATTGCAAGATCAGGTAATATATTGATCAAGCATACACAAGATATGCATTTACTACTATTTATTAATTCTGTATTTGAATTTTCACATGTTTTTTTCTGGTTGGAAGTCCATAGAATGAGACTTCCCTTCAGCACATATCACAGTTAGTGATAGCAATAGCTTTATAGCTGTTAAGGGGTTATGGTTGGTTACACAGAGTTTATACGGCCACTAGTTGGACCCTAGCTAATAAACAATTTTCAGAGTTTTCTCACAATTGATTTATTAATTCTGAAGAATTTAACACATGCTAGACCAAGAGTGAAAGACAGTGGAGGTAACCACAAATGAGAGGATTCCTGCTTTGCTAGCTCCTGTGGTTTAAGTGTGTCAGTAGTGATGCATCATGGCTGATAAATGCATAAAAGCAAGTGTCTACATGCTGATTGCTCTTGCATCTGCAGCCATGCATAAGAAAGGATTCTGAGGAGGAAACCCTATATGTTAGTGGTGGCGAACCTATGGCACACATGCCAGAGGTGGCGCTCGGAGCCCTCTCTGTGGGTACCCATGTAGTCACTCCAGAGTTTGCCCCGCCCATCTGCCCAGCAGCCCAATGGGAGTGTTTCCTCCCCCAGCACAGAGTTCGCTCTGCCCAGCAGCTCAATGGGAGCTTTTCCTTCCTCCCCTGTTGTTGTGTTGGCACTTTACGATAAATAAGTGGGTTTTGGGTTGCAGTTTGGGCACTAGGTCACTAAAAGGTTTGCCATCACTGCTATATGTGACTCCCAGGATATCACATACTGCATACACTTTAGGGTAGGGGTCAGAAGCGTAGCTTACCTTGCCGGGGCCCCGTATAAAAATTGTTTGGGGGCCCTTTAGATGTGGGGCGGAGCTAACGTCATGACATCATGACGTCATGGGGGGAGCCAACGTCATGACGTCATGACGTCGTGGGCGGGGCCAAAAATAAAAATAAAATAAATAAAAATAAAATAAATAAAATAGAATTAAAATGTAAAAAAAAAAAACACACACACACCTCAACCCACCCACCCACCCACCCGAAACACAAAACCTCACTTACCTTAATCCTGGGGCCTCTTCTTCCTCCGCCTCTGCTGTCACCGCCGCCGCGCCGCCGCTGCTGCCGATCGCTCCCTCGCTGCGCACGGCGAAGGCAAGGGGCAGTTGTGGAAGGCGTGCGGGCGAAGCGAGGCAGCCCCGAGGCCCTCCCCCCGGTTGCCGCGGGGGCTCCCTGGCAGGCTGCGCCAGCCCGGGCGGGGCTCTCCACCTCGACGCTGGGGTGGGAGTCCACCAGCTGCAGGACCAGCTCGCGCGCCCCATCCCACACGCAGGCGGCAGGTGAGCTCCAGGCGCGCGCGGCAGGGGAGCTCCAGGCGCGCGCGGCAGGGGAGCTCCAGGCGCGCGCGGCAGGGGAGCTCCAGGCGCGCGCGGCAGGGGAGCTCCAGGCGCGCGCGGCAGGGGAGCTCCAGGCGCGCGCGGCAGGGGAGCTCCAGGCGCGCGCGGCAGGGGAGCTCCAGGCGCGCGCGGCAGGGGAGCTCCAGGCGCGCGCGGCAGGGGAGCTCCAGGCACGTGCGGTAGGTCAGCTCCAGGCGCGCTCCAGGTGACCTGCCGCCTGCCGGGGGACAGGGCGCGCCCGCGAGCTGGTCCTGCAGCTGGTGGACTCCCACCCCAGCAGCGACCGTGGAGAGCGCCGCTGACCGGGGGGAGGGCCTCGGAGTCGGGGCTGCCTCGCTGCTTAAAAGCTGCAGCTCCGACTCCGACTCTCCGACTCCGGCTTGTTTTTAAAAATTGGAACCAAAAATGGCTCCAATAAAGTGCGCATGCTCAGAAACTCAATCTGACATGCGCAATGCATCAGATTGAGTTTCTGCGCATGCGCAGTAAATTTTTGGTCTTTTTTATTTTTAATTTTATTTTTTGCCGTTGGGGGCCCCCGTAGCCCGGGGGCCCCGTATAATTGATACGGCTGATACGGCGGTAGCTACGCCTCTGGTAGGGGTGCCCAAACTTCTTGTGGGGTGGGCCAGTTACGTGGTTGAGTAGGCTGGTCATGTGGTTCCTCCCACCAGAAGTAGAAGTAAAACACCCGCACGTGTGCACAGTGCTGCCGTAAATTTATGGCAGCATTTTGTGCATGTGCATTTTACTTCTGCTTCTGGGAGTGGCGAGGGGGGTGGGCTGGATGATTTGGCACCAGAGGCCAGATCTGGCTACAGGCTGTAGTTTGGGCACCCCTGCTTTAGGGGTATGGTCATTTGACAGTCCTCTTTATTTTAAATCATACTGTCTTCCCTTCTGCACTTTAGCAGTACGGAGCCTTTTACATTATAATCGGGAGAGTTTGGTGCATATTAGGTTTGGATTCAAATCCTAGTGTTTATAGCATAATGTGGGTTCAGCAAGGCATCGGAATAAAATGTAATTTCAGGTAGCAAGCTGCTGTTATTTTTATAAGTTGAGAAATAATTGAGCTGAGGAAGAACATTTATATTCCATCTACTGAACCTGAATACTGTTCACTTTATATCAAAATACTGTCATTCCTCCCTCTCCTCCTCCCCATGAAATACCTCTGACACTTTTCTTCTTGGTTTCAATCATAGCATCTCTCAGCAGCCTGCTTATTACTCCATTTCCCTCTCCGGGTTCTTCGCTAAACAGAAGCTGTGCTAGCAGTTACCAACGCCGCTGGCGTCGCAGTCAAACAACAAGCCTGGAAAATGGAGTCTTCCCTAGGTGGTGAGTTAGAGTGGATGGACGATTTATTCAAATTTTCATGCAAAATCTATATATCTAAGAAAACTACGAACATTTTGCCATATTTTCTGAAAGTCCTGCAAGATCATCTTTATATACTACTGTATTTTGGCGTAAGATTGTGTGTGTGCGCACGCACACGCAGAGCTTCCTGAGAAGGATAGATAGGGCCAATACACCTGAGAGACACTCCTGCTAAATTCTCAGGATTTGCCTGAACCATGCCGTTCAGCTTATCCCAGGCCTGGGGTGAGGAAGTGAAACCTGAGTTTCAAAATTCCCTTGTTAGCGAAAAGAAAACCACACACTCCAGTCATCTTTTTGTTGTTTTATAAAAGATAAAAAGGCGGAGTAAAAAGTTTTTCAAAAAAAAAGAGCTCAAAATATTCAAAAAGACATTTGGGCAAAATTAAAGCAGCATTAAGTGCTCAGAAGAAAACAAGAAACCTGTCTCATTTCTAACCCGTGATTAGACAGAACCATTTCAGCAAGCAATAGTTTTCCTTGCCCCATGCCTAGCAAAGAGCTTCCAGGCCTGTTCAAATTCATGTGTCTTACAAACAGAACCAAACTGAATCCATATTTCTTCCCATGACTCTTACATTTTGGATGGAAACTATTTCAGGGTTAATCTTATCTAGCATCTTACATTGTGAGTCCCCCAACCTGTTAGAAATGGAGCAGCTAAATGTTGAAATATATCTAGCCCATTACAGATTTCTTTTCTCAGCTTTACCTCTTCAAAGTTGAAGCTGCATTGTTTCCAATTTTTTTTATCATTGTTCACTTCCCCCTCCATTTCAAATGTTCTGCTGTACAAACCCTATTTTGTGTCCTGTTTATGTAATTATGTGCTATGACAATGAAAGGAAAAATGTGCATTCAGAATCAGTCGGAACAGGGTTGAAGACATAATAGATGTTCCCATTTTCCATAATAATGGAAATTGGTTATACTTTTCCTTGCTCAGAGCTCTAATTATATTTACAATATAAAACAAAGATAGCTTAATTGTTTAAATTCAGACCACAAATGCAGAACAGCCAGACAAACCTAACATGCCAATGTTCTTCTGTTTATAATAAGTTCCTTTATCAGCTTAAGTGGAAATTATTTTTTTTAACCTAGTACAAAGAATGTCTTGCAAGGGAGTTTTTCCTTTGAAATTGATTTGCTATGCAACTTTTTACATTTCTCTTCAAGGTCAGTGGAGGAAAGCTTCAATTTGTCTGATGACAGCTCCAGCCCAAGCCCAGGAATTGTCAGGAAAAAGAAGATTGCCATTGGAGTGATATTCTCACTTTCAAAGGATGAAGAAGAAAACAGCAAATTTAATGAGTTCTTTTTCTCACACTTCCCTCTTTTTGAGAGCCACATGAACAGGCTGAAGAGTGCAATAGAGCAGGTAAATATTACAATTTGTTCTCCTTACTACAATAAAAATTCTCATTTTATCCTATGAAATGAGTCAGACCTCATTAGGGTTCAAATCCCCCTTTTGGCCATGAAACTTAATGGTTGAGTTGGAGCTAGTCAAGAGTTTCTAACTAGCTCCAGGTAGGTAGGTAGGTAGCAACTAAATATTACAAATAAAAATAGAAGCCCTGGTCTTTTATGAGCTACAGCTTCCATAACCCCTTACTCTTCACCATGCTGGTTGGATTCTGAGAGTTGAAATCCAAAACATGATGATGGTACAGAGGCTCTCTGTTCTTTCCTGTGTCCCATGAAAGGTTACCTAATAAATATCTGACTCAAGTCTTTGCCCCTAGTTTCAAAGGGCCCCCCAAGGTTAGAAGAATGTTTGTGGTTTATCTGAGGATTGTTTTTCACTTTGACGTGTGTTTTGCTCAATATTTGTAGAACAATTGCTGCCATTGAAACAATAAAACTGGGTGCAGGCAGATTAATTCAAGGGACTGTTTAAACGTGGAGGCTGCTCTGGGAGGGAGGGAATCGGTGTAGGGAACCTTGGACCTCTTTATAGCCTTCCACAAGCAAATATGTGGCAAAGAAATACAATGCAGATATACGTGCCTCATGTATCCACATTGAGAGATAGGAAGGTTGGCCAGAAGCCAAAGTTTTATCATGCTACCAGTAGACAAAATAACAACCATAAAATCTTGTTTGCATGTCCGGGTGTACAGTACCTTTGGAGGCATATAGCACGAGTTAGGGTTGTGGTTGCAGTCGTTTTTTTCATTTTCTGTTGCCACACCCCATAGTTACAAGTTTAACTGCTGTTTTCAAGGCTATGAAAATGAGCCGTCGATCAGCTGACGCCAGCCAGCGAAGTTTGGCCTATAACAGGATTGTAGATGCTTTAAATGAATTCAGGTAAGTTTGTTTCCTGACTTGTTCATGTTATTGCCAACCATTGAGGTGCCCCCTTTGGAAACACCTGTACAATTTCTAAACCTGGAAATAAACCTTTAGTGTAAGCCCTTCATCCCTCAATGGAGAACTACAGTACAGTAAAACCTCAGATAACACTAAAACCTGGTTCCACAAGTCTTGGTGTTATACGATTTTTAGTGTTATCCGATGCATGTTAAAATCCTATGGGATCCATAGAGATACATTGTAACCACACAGGCTTTAGCGGTTGTTATCTGATGCATCCCATAGGATCTTAATGTTATCTGATGCAATTCTTCCCCCCAGATTGCTTAATGTTATGCGATTTTAGTGTTATTCGATACTAATGTTATCTGAGGTATTACTGTATTGTTAACTGCAGGACAGCAGTGGAACCAATGGTGAGTAGAAGCAGAACTTGGAATAGCAAGTCCCAGAGTCCCTCAACCAGCATAGTTTGTTGTAACCTAAAGAACTACCTTTTTCAGGCTCCAAATGAAGGTTAGAGCAATGGTTCCTAACCTTTGGGTTTTGGACTTCAATTCCCAGAAGCCTCAGTCAGTACATTATCTGTGCAGTGCTTTGGGGAATTGACATAGGCTTCTGGGAATTAAGTCCAAAAACCAAAGATTGGGAGGAAGGGTGCCCAAACTACAGCCCATGGGCCAGATCCAGCCTACATGACATCAGCATCTAGCCTGTGGGGCACATTGCTGCCAATGCCAGAAGTGCCAAAATCACACCGAAGCGCAATGAAAACATGGTGAAAAAGATTAAAAATTGTGCCAAAATGTTCCTCCATCACTCTCACCTCCAAGGGAAGTGGCGGAGGAGAGGAAAATTTCTGGAAATGTGGTGCAGATTTATGCACCGCCACCGGAAGGAACCACGTGACTGATCCACTTAGCAGTTTGAGGGGGCATGCTGAGGGACCTGGTGGGAAAAGTTTGGGCACCCCTGGATTAGAGCATTGACCTTGAATGTGGATTCAAATCCTTGCCCAGCTTAGAAGCCCTCTAGATCATGGATTCCCAACCTGTGGCCCATATGCCGGATGGGGCCCACAGCACCATGTCATGTGGCCCTCCACCACACCAGGAAGTGCCATGTGGTGGAGAAAGGGCAAAATGGCCGTCTGGCTCCCGAAGCTGTCTGAGGGAGCGTGACCCGGACGCTGACATAAAAAGGTTGAGAACTCCTGCAATAGATGCTGGTTGCTCTTATTTGGCTTTGAAGGAAAGGTGGAATACAAATGAACAAAATCTTCTTTAGCACAAGAGTAGATGGAAGGAACTGCTTTTCTTGCAGCCTGATTACATTTGCACATTGAGAAAGTACAGGCAGCTGTAGTGCTTATCCCTAGAGATGTTCAGATTACACCAACTTTTCCAAAAGGACCCAGTCAGTATGAACAGTTGATATGCTGTCAAACACAAAAAGCCACTTCAGAAGTACACTTTGGGCTAACAGCGTTCTGTTCTTTGAGGAAAAAATAGGTGACAATAGGATAGATTCAGGATACAGTAATGCCTCGGATAATGCTCAGACTTAGTTCCACAAGTCTTAGCGTTATCTGGTTTTTAATGTTGTGCGATGCATACATTGCACAATGGCATTTTTTTAAAACCAGTTCCCTTTCCAAAGAAGAAAGGGAACAGGGAGTCAATTCGCCTGCCTCTTTGGAAAGGGCAACGGGGATTCCATGCGTTGAATCCCCACTGCCCTTTCCAAAGAGGCAGGTGGATCGAGCCAAGCACCGGTTGGGTTGCAGTGAGGGCGTGTGCGCCTGAGCATTGGACTGCCGGTTTGGTTGAGGGGGAGACCAGAGGCACCAAACTGGCGCTCCCAACCAAACTGCCGCTACAAAGCACCCACTAGTGGCATGTTTGGGAAGGAGGATGGGGGATCCCCGTCCCCTTCCCAAACACGCCACCGGTGCATGCTTCATAGTGACGGCGTGCTTGGGAAGCCAACTGGAGGCTCCCTGTTCAGCTTCCCAAACATGCCGCTGGTGCGTGCTTCGTAGCGGCAACGAGTTTGGGAAGCTGACTGGGGGCTCTCCATCCTTCTTCTCAAACATGCCACTGGTGCACGCTTTGTAGTGGTGGCATGTTTGGGGAGCCAAACGGGGGCTCCCCGTCCTCCTTCCCAAACACGCTTCGTAGCCGACTGGTTGGCTTCCCAGCCATGCCGCCGCTACGAAGGGCGCAGCGGCGGTGTGTTTGGGAAGCCGAACAGAGAGCCCCCGGTTGGCTTCCCAGCCATGCCACTGCTATGATGGACGCAGCGGCGGTGTGTTTGGGAAGCTGAACAGGGAGTCCCCAGTCGGTTTCCCAGCCATGCCGCCGCCGCGAGTTTGGTTGGAAGGAAAACGGGAGTGTGGTCTGCCCCAACCAAGCCGGCAGTCTGATGCTCAGAGCCCTGGCTTGGTTGGGGTGAGAGCACGCACATCCAATCTACCCCCAACCAAACGGGTGGTCTGAGCCTCCATAGATCTCTGCCCCAAAGCCTGCAGGACTGGTCTCTAGCCCTGCGGGCTTTGGGGCAGAGATCAACGATGGGGAATTTGAGGCAAACATTTGCATTGTCCAACGTTAACTTAACGTTGTGTGATGCAAATGTTTGCCTCAAATTCCCCAATGTTATCCGATTTTAGCGTTATTGTTATCCGAGGTTCTACTGTACTTTTTATTTATTTGTGTCAATGTGTTGTTTGGAAATGTAAGGTTGCCAAGTTCAGGTCTAAAGGCCTTCGCAACAATTTTATGAATGCTGCAAAATGTCTGTACAGAGTGCCAGTCGTAGTCAAGAGTAAGAGAGTGAAGGGTTGAAGTGTGAGAAGGTATTTTCTTGTAGTGTCCTTTATTGATTATCAGTTCTGTTGATCCATCCAGGTGAGTGCAGCCAAGGCAAACTGCTATCAGTCTGGAAGGCTTTGCTGCTGTGATTTGGCATTAGTCAAGCCTTACTTATCCCCTGTGGAAGGGACAGTATAGTACTCATTTTATCCCTCATTTTATCTCGTCTTTCCTACTGTTCCATAACAAATTTGAGCACGCCATGTTACTTTTGTCCCATGGAGTACCTCCAGAAATGCAAGGGTCACTTCCTAGCACAGTTGTAGGAACAACAGGAGTAGAGATGTTTAGATAGAAGAAAACCACCTAGTTTTATGGCATGTAATCGAGAGGTGACCTAAATCTTTGAACACATTGTGATAATGTTGCTATGTACATGTCATGTTGATTGTATAACTTGTTGACTTGTTTGCTTGCTTTATGATGTCCTACCAGTTTTGTGCTGCACATTTCGTGATGGAATAAATGTAATTTCATGGCAGCACAACAGTGAGCAAAATCAAAGGGAAATGAAAATTTGGGGTTGGTTACAAGTAGAATTATAGCAGATGACAGTCTACAAAAGCGTTTTTCAAATATTGTGGTGTCAAATGGCGTGGAATGTTCATTTGGCAAAAATACACGACCTTCACTGATCCTGCTTGAAAGTGTTGTGTCCCATTTTTTAAAAAAAAGCATTTTGCAAAATGCAGCATTGAGATCTTGAATACAGAAATGTCTAGCAAGAAGTGTCTAAACCACCATTTCCCAATCTTTTGCTTTTTGGACTTCAATTCCCAGAAGCCTAAGTCAATTTCCCAAAGCACTGATCAGCCAATGTACTAACTTAGGCTTCTGAAGTCCCCCTGTGGGGTGTGGGCCCCATGTTGGGAACCAGTTCATCTTTTAGCATTGCAGCATTCTTTTGCAGTGTGGGATGTCATTCTTTACTGATGAGACTTTGGAAAAAGGAGCTGCTTCCAAGGTTTACTGGAGGAGACATTGTGGGACTGTCCTTGTTTTCATATATTTGCTTTTAAAACAAAACACAAACTAACTCCAAAGAAATGAGCCTTAGGCTCAACACTTGGTTCCCCTCGCCGTAAATGCTAATGTAAAACATGTCCGCTGCTGTTGTAAACATGTTTATGAAAGCCATGGGTGCATTTACAGCTGTCGTAAGCACTTCCGCCTCTGGAGGTGGCAGCGGCAGCGACACAGGCCACATGAAAATGGTGCCCACAGGCCATAGGTTGAGAACCCCTGGTCTATGTGAACATACGTCTTTGGATAGAAGCAAATTTGTGGCACGTGCACGCGCGCACACACAGAAATACACACACACAGCTGAAAAACCACAAACTGGCCCAAAACAACTTCATAGAATGATGGGAAACTATAAAAGCAATCCTGCCCTTGGGCATATAGTTCACTAACTCACACAGTTAATCTGGTACTTTAAGCCTATTGTAGAAAAGTATATAGACTTGGCTTCTTTATGTACCCCTCTTTGCACCTACAACTTAAGAGCTTTCCTTTTGTTTTGCATTTCTCATCTTATGGCATTCCTGTTAGGAAGTATTTGATAAGTATTGTGATGTTAATTCCAGTCCCATGATGCATATCTGTTAGAAATGCACCAAACATTTTGAATTCTTTGTAAAGCTACAAAATATATACAGTCAAACCTCGCATAAAGAGCGCCTCGCTTAAAGAGTAATTCGCTTAAAGAGCAGAATTTTCTCTGAAAGTTTGCTTTGCTTAACAAATAAAACCAACAAAAAACTCGCTTAACAAATAAATCAGGGTTTACAATCCCCCCCACAATTGGTCATTTACAATGGTGTTTCGCTTAAAGAGCAAACTCGCTTAAAGAGCAATCCTGTGGAACGCATTATGCTCTTTAAGCAAGGTACAACTGTACAACAGTTAGACCTCAAGAGTCCTCTGAAGGCTTCTGCTACTTTGCAGTGCATTCTATAAAACAAGGAACTTCCTTTGTGTAGGCATTTGGTTACCCTCAAGCCCCTGAGGGCCAGCTGAGTTTAAACTGTCAAAAAGAAATCATTGTTTGGTGGGTTCATTCCATAGTTCCTTTCGTCTGATCTAGTGTGAGAAAGATTAGCCAGCACAATGAGTTTGCTGCTGCCTGATTGTGGTTCAAAAATCTTTGAGGAAGCTCAGTTCGATACCCGAATACTGCTGGATGGAATGAGCTCCCCTCTTTGTCCCACCTCCTGCCAACCTAGCAGTTCGAAAGCAAGAAATTGTAAGTAGATAAATAGGGACCACTTCAGTGGGAAGGTAAAAAGGGTTCTGTGTGCTCCGGTGTCTAGTCAGGATTGCCACATGACCACAGAAACATCTACAGAAGCAGACAGTGCTGGCTCTTTGGCTATGAAACAGATGAGCACTGAACCCTAGAGTCAGATACAACTGGCTTTTGAGTAAGGGTGACTTTTACCTTTAACCTCAAGAATGCTCTTGCCATAAAGCTGTTCCTGAAGCTGAGCTGGCGGACTTGAGGCACATATCCATTCAGAGGATGTCAAGGGTCATTCTCTTGTTTAGTTCTCTTTTAGTTGGCGTCCAATGTTTAGTTGACGTCCACTGCTGCTTTTCACCTTATCTTAGGTAGAGCGATGCCAACAAGAGGTGTAGGTTTGAGGCATCTTGTCACTATACACATCCTGTCACTATATGCATGCTGTCTTAACCACTTAGCCACCACAGCACTTTGAATGAAGTATGCTTATGCCTATTAGTCTCAGTCAGCGGCCTTGATTTTGTTTCTTGTCATATTAATTAGGAATAATATATTTCAGTCATATATGAACTCAGGGACAACTTAGAGCATCACATTCCACACCAGTGACCAATGTGAGTGCATCAATTACAGTTGAATCTTTTAATTAACTTAAACCAAATTGCGGGGGTATAGTGGGATGCTAGTTTCTGTTGTGGGATTTTGTATTGTTGTAAGCCGCCTAGAGTCGGGCTCGCCCGATTGAGGCGGGATAATAAATTGGAATAAATAAATAAATAAATAAATAAATCTGAGTAGATGCTTCTGTGGTTCATGTATTAGATCTACACTTGCAAGTTAACACTTGCATATTTTACACAAATCTATGTCCTGTTTTCTCCACCTTTTTTGTGATGCATTCTTTCTGGTTTTTTTTCTCTCTCTCTCTCTCTCTCTGTGCATTTCTACACAACAGCTGCATGGTTTCACTGTACTAGAAACATATTCAGGAAAGGAAAATTCTTAAACATTTCCTGGAGTCCAATAAATTGCTGATGTGGACTAAGATTTAAGGGAAGCTTAAAGAATCTGAATCAGTGTGTTGATACTGCTAAAATACAGGCCTTGTTTCAGACCTTGTATAGTGGCTGGCAGTAACATACGTGGGGGGGTGGGTTTTTTAGAAAAGTGGGGATGGGGAAATAATGTATATGTCATTTTGTATATGGAGCGACTGCTGGCGAGAAATGAAAGGCAGGCTTTCCTCCCCTTTGCCAAGCTGAAAGGCAGCTAATCCTCCGCCCTGGTGTTCAGTGCAATTACTTACATGTCTGGCTTGGAGGGTTCCCTTTGCTGCAGTCACATGCCTCCTGGCTGGCAGCCAGAGGAATCTGATCTCTCTCAGAGGAAACACTATCAGTTGCAGATGCAGCCACGGTTACCAGAATAGTAAATAACGAGTCACAAGACTCGAGCTAGCCTTACAGCGAAAACAAATAGTTGAGTATCTTAGGGTCGGAACAGAAACCATTTCCTCACACACACGCGCACACACACACACACACACACACACACACACACACACACACCACTGCTTGAACTGAGTAAACTTTCCGAGAGGGTTGGTCTTGCTGAAAGAGAAGCCAGGAGGCTCTTTTGTGTTTCAAGCTTTCGATGTTACGCCAGCCTCTAAAAACTGACTGAACCTCCATAAGACAAATTTAGCCTCCGGTTTTAAGCTCAAACGTTTAGTCATGGTATTTTGCTGGCCTTTGTACATCTCGTGGCTTGACCGTGAAAGTTAACCCTGTGAGAATCTTGCTTGCTTCTGATTTTTATTTCTAGCCACAGTTCTGAATTGTGGATAATATAAATGAAGTCAGCAGTGCTGGAAGGAGGAAACTGCAAATTTTCTGTGGCAGAGCAGACCACCTACAGCCTTGTTGCCATTGCATTGACTCTCATTTATACATCTGCGTAGGCAATGGTTTTATTTGCTGAGGGAATATGAAATTGCGCCCTGTCTAACTAAGGATGCCATCAACTTTTGCATCTGTTTCTAGAAATTCCAACTAAGTTGTTGAAGTATTAAGTAGTTTCAAAATGCATTTTAAGCCCATTGCGCCTCTTGCAGTAATTTCTGGTGTGATTGTCCTAGTGTTAAAGATACTGAAATAAGCACCACTAATCATTCCTTCTGCTCACATAATTTAGAAATTCTGAAAATATCCTCCCACTTGATTTAGCTCTTAATTCCTCTGGCTGTCTACTCCTGTTCTGGACTGTACACCCCAGTATACACATGCCACACTCTTCAGCCACAGCATTACTACACATTACCTTTCAGTTTTGTCTAGCAGTAGTTTATTATTTTGAAGAACATTGAGGGGTGGGTATTTTGGAGAGGCTCCCTTGAGTGTCTGTGAAACCCATTTTAAAAAACAGATCAGATATAACTTAGAACTGCTATTGCACTCATTCATAAGAAATCTAAACTAAACAATGTGTTGTGTGTGCATGTGTATGTTTGTATTCAAGAGGAGCCAAAATAACAGAAAATTAAGAAAAGTTTCATACTGGTTTGTAGAAGATGTTAGTTAATGGGGGACACACACATAATTTTGGGAAACAGTGTCATGGCATGAGAAAACAAATTTTTTTACAGAAGCAAGGTACAGTAATACCTCGGATAACGTTTACCTTGGATAACGCTAAAATCACATAACGTTAAGTAATCTGGGGAGGAGAATTGGATCGAATAACGTTAAGGTCCTATGGGATGGATCGAATAACAACCGCTAAAGCCTGTGCAGTTACAATGTATCTCTATGGAGCTTTAACGTTATCTGATACATCCCATAGGATTTTAACATGCATCGGATAACACTAAAAATCAGATAACACCAAGACTTGTGGAACCAAGTCTTAGCGTTATCCGAGGTATTACTGTACCTGCAAAATGTGGACCATATATCTTTGTGAGATTTGTGGAGTAGGTATATATACTGTATAGTAACAGGTTTTTTACTGTATTGACTTTTGTCTTCTCTTTCTTTTGATTTAGAACAACAATTTGTAATCTATATACCATGCCACGGATTGCAGAACCTGTTTGGCTTACCATGATGTCTGGGATGCCAGAGAAAAACCAGCTCTGCCATCGTTTTATAAAGGAATTTGCCTTCTTAATGGAACAAGCCTCCAAGAACCAGTAAAGCATCCCTGTCTTACTTTCCTCCCTTTAGTTTTCTAATGTTGTAATCATAAAAACCATGATGTGTATAGTTTATTCGCTGTAAATTGAGGAATGGTTTGCCTTTTAAAAAAAATAGCTAGGGAGAGATGAAGCTGTACTGTCTTTCCTCCTTCAAGTCCCAGATAAAAAGATGACTATGAACTGTGTAGAAGAGGGATTTAGGTGGTGAAAAGGGGCATGTGGTGATAGATGGAGAGCTGCCTTTCACATCAAAGGAATAAAAGGAGATATTAATAAAGCAAAATTTACCCTATTTGCAACAGTGTTGTTTTCCTGTAAAGAGCTGCAAACCTCATAAAAGAAGGATGAACTGACATACATCATCATCCAGAGAGGTGTCTTTAGTAACAACACTGGGTCAAAGCACAGATGATGTCTGGAGCACTATCCTATGTATGTCAGGAATAGTGATTCATGGTTTTTTTGATCAGCTAAATTCATATTTTCTGTAGTGCATTCATTGTATGCCATCAGGGAACTAAACCCCACTGAATTCAGTGAAACCTATTTTCATGAATGATTGCATAGGATTGCAGTTGCAGTTAGATAGCATCTTAAAGAATTGCTAATACAGTAATACCCCGTATAACGTGAGTATCATATAGCGTGAAAACCGCATAGCGTTACAAGATTTTCGGAAAAATCTTGTATCGAATAACGCGATTTTTAACGTTATACGATACAGTTGTTCTTAGCAGCAGGGTGGGTGGAAAGCTGAACGGGGTTCTCTGTTCAGTTTCACAGCCACGCTGCAGCTACGGAGGCAGGGGTGGGGAGGCTGGAAAGCTGACGGGGGGCTCCCCCATCGGCTTACCCAGCCACCCCACAGCTGCGGAGGCATGGGCGGGTGGCTAGGGAAGCTGACAGGGAGTCCCCGTCAGCTTCCCCAGCCACCCTGCAGCTGTAGATCGGGTCCTCTCTGGAGGTGTTTCTGGGCTTCCCCGACATCCTGAGCCAGTGCAGCAAGCCAGAATGTCAGACTTCGAATCCCGACATTCTGGCTTGCTGCACTGGCTCAGGACGTCGGGGAAGCCCAGAAACACCTTGGATTGGGTCCCCACACCTCCCTGGACCCAGCGGGGGGGTCAGACACCCCAAAATTTTGGGGGCTCTGACCCCCCCGCCGGGTCCAGGGAGGTGTGGGGAAACCCGCTCCAAGCTGTTTCCAAAGTTCCCCCACCTCCCTGGAGGCAGCAGCAAGCCAAAATGTCAGGATTCAAATCCCGACGTTCTGGCTTCCTGCAGCCTCCAGGGAAACAGGGCTTTTTTAAGCATTGTGTGTTCAATGTATCGCACAACGTTAAAAACCGGATAACGACGGGACTTGTGGAACCAAGTCATAACGTTATTCGGGGTACTAGTGTACGTCTAAATTTTTATTATAGTAATATTAGAATTAACCATTGTAACTTTTGCTTCTTCAGAAATTTGAGTTGGGCAGCATGAATGAAACTCCAAAATGGATAGGGAAGAACTATCTGATGTTCAACTGATATTCTTTATAAAGTCCAATTCTTTTTTTAATGATGGGTTCATAGCAGTTCTTTCATATCTCTTCTGTTAATAGTTAGAAGCTCCATGGAAATGATTTATCTTTTAAATTCAAAGTCATACTATATTCTTAACTAATATTGTTTAATGTAGAGTTTCAGTTGCATAGAAATTCTAAACATGTTAAGAAGTCAAGCTAACAGAATGTGTGTAGACAGAAAATTAAATTGATAACAAGAAAACCATATAGCCATCAAGCAGTACTAGGACAGGATGTTGCAAGCTGCCTATTACTAAATGTTGACTAAGTCTTCATAGCTGTATAGAGTGCAGTACAGGATAATATTATGACTGGTTTTCACAGGAACTATCTAATCAGGCCTAGCTCTTCAGACAGTTTAAAAGCTCCAGTCTGCTTTTCTCCTTTCCTATCCAAAACAAAACCATGTGTATAATTCTAGGAGGCCAGAATGCTTGGTCTTTTGAAGTTGTTGACACTACAGGTTTTCAGTTTGTTCAAAAAAAATGCTGTAGAAGTAAAGTAAGCTTCAAAGGCTCCAAATCAGGATCTACAGAGTACATGTGAAGCTCCTGAGCAAGCCAATGGCTTCCTTGTAATTTATGTTTTGTGTCTTAATAACACTTGAGTATTAGTACATTCCCATTATAAACATGTCACTTTTTTCTCCTAAACAAGCAGAACTGTTGTTAGATATGGCAGATGTGGAACAATTGCATGAAACTCTATCCTCAGATCTGACAGTCCAAATTTCTTCTCTTCTATAGTAAACAAAATATTTTGTGCATAACGATGCATGCTTTCATAGATGTTAGTGAAAAAGGGTTTGAATGTGGTTTTTTTGCTTCTGTGCAAAATATATAAGCTCTTTTTTCTTTTCAGATTTTTACCAGCTCTTCTGACTGCAATTTTGACAAACCATCTAGCCTGGGTCCCAACTGTCATGCCAAATGGCCAGCCCCCCATTCGGATCTTTTTAGAAAAGCATTCCTCGCAGAGTGTGGACATGTTGGCTAAGTCTCATCCATACAACCCATTGTGGGCACAGTTAGGTATGTCTGAAATTACCTAAGGATATTCATTCCATGAACAAAATAATAATGATCATGTGCCATCAAGTCAATTCAGTCTCATGGTGATCCTACTCATGGTTTTCTAGGTAGAGACTACATAGAAGTGGTTTTCCATTCTTCTGGGGCAGCCTGGGACTGTGTTTCCTATCTGCGACTATATAGCTCTACTTGCAGTCAGGACATAGGGGAGGTCAAACTCTTAACCAAAAAACTAAACCACTGAGCGATCTAATCAGCTCAAGAACAAAGTACCCTTTGGCTCAACTCTACTATATTGGGAAAGACAGTTGAATAGGAATATGGTGAGAAAGGTGGAAGAAAGAAAATATTACAAAGTATTGAGTCAACATTCCCCAATGTTAGTTCTTCACAGAAGCCTCTCCCACCAAAGTTCTTCTTTTGTCTCCTAATCAAACCCTGGACTGCCAAAACGAAGCCACTTCCTTGGCTTTGTCATTAAAACTTTTAATTTTTGAACTGGTTTTAAATTGTTGTCAATATGCTGTTGTGTTGGGTCCCTTCAGGGAGGAGGGCAATAAACAAATTTAAATAAATAAATAAATAAAAACCCAAGTCCTCATCAGTGCATGTTTCTGGCAGCAATCAGCAGACCAGTAAATGAGCTGGATTCTGTGTGTCTCCACATTTACACTGTGTATTGTTGTCCGCCAGCAGCCCCCACTTGAGCATGTTGGTCTTGCATTTATGGACTCCAACCCTCAGTCTATTCAGGGTCCTCCAAGTGATGTAGGGGAGGTTGAGTTCTTCACCCATATTCTCCAAGGATATTGTAAATATTGTTTTGGAAATCTGTATGCTAACATGCTTTGTTTGCATTCTGCTTGACAGGAGATTTATATGGAGCTATTGGGTCACCTGTGAGACTAGCAAAAACAATTGTGGTTGGCAAAAGACAAGACCTTGTGCAGCGCTTGCTCTACTTCCTCACTTACTTTATCAGATGCTCTGAGCTGCAAGAGACTCATCTTCTGGAAAATGGAGAAGACGAAGCGATCGTAATGCCTGGTACTGTTATCACCACCACCCTTGAGAAAGGGGAAGTAGAGGAGTCTGAGTACGTGCTGGTCACAGTGCACAAGAACAGAGCTAATTTGACCTCGCAAGAACCTGAAGAAATGAGAACATCTAATTGCAACTGCAAATATTGCAAGGCGCCCCTTGACTTTAGCCAGGGCACAGTGGGCATTTCAAGACAGGAGAGGGGAGAGGCACAGAGTACCCCACAGGTGGAGATGGAGGAAGCGTCAAGGGAGAGCCACTCTTCGCCAGCTGACTGCCAAGAAGGGCCTGTCGATCTCAAACAATGCAAAGAAGCTCCAGCCTCTTGCCGGGATACAAAGGTAGAGGGAGTGGTCTTCACTGGGTCAGCCTCAGCAGAAACTGGCACCTTTGCAGAGTCCGGATTGGAACCAACTGGTGGCTTGTGGAGGAGCGAGACCTCCCAGGATTCTGACAGTCCATTAGTTGAAGTGGCAAGATCAACAGGTACCGTGATAGAGAAGAAGCCGCCTGATAAAATATCATCGGATGCCATTCCTTGCGGCACAGCTGAAGGTCAGATGAAGGTGACTTTCCTTATTGGGGATTCCATGTCACCTGATTCAGATATTGAAGTCCGAAGTCAAGCAGCAGCAGAACAAATGGCCAGGCGTAGCGGTGGGATGGAAGCGGAAGAAAGAGTAACTCCTGACCAGGACGGGGAAGCAAAGCAAACCTTTGAGGACCAAAAAGGAAATCTGAACATGCCTGAAGAGTTTCCTCAGGTTCCTGTCGAGGGCCAGAATTGGAACCGTTACAGAGCAGAAAATGCCAATCGGCTGGAGGAGTATTTTACTGAGGAACATTCTGTTGAGACTAGGATTGCTGACAATATTCCAGTGAAAGCAACAACAGACATTCTGGATCCTAGCAGTAGAGTAGGGCTTTCTCCCAAAACTTGTGCAAAAAGTAAGAAGTCGCTCAGTGAGTTTTGTAAGTTTATGGAGTCTGTCCGTCAAGAGACTTGCAAGAACTGCTTTGCACAACAGGACCAAAGAGACAATATCTCTGTGTTTGTCCCCCATGGGGATAGAGAGAGCTCAGACAAAAAGGCTGATCCCGGGGTGGATTGGGACATTCCAAGAAATGAGAGTTCGGATAGTGCCCTTGGGGACAGCGAAAGTGAAGATGCAGGACACGACCTGGCCAGAACAAATAGAAACTACTATGGAGCAGAACAAGAAGAATGGGCAGAGGAAGAGGAAATCCTTTTTCCTGGGTAGGCACCACTTACGACAATTAACACTCTGTCCATTTATATTGTTTGCTTCAATTCTATGTTATTTCACTATGAAATGATGGTCCTGGGGATAGTAGGCAACTATGGGTGCTTTGTGGGTAGACGAGGGTATAGTTGGTTGTTTATACCTACACAAACATCAACATGTGCGTGCAGAGACATACACACAAACACAGTGCTTGTGGACTGAATATCAGGAGACAACCTGTTTTGTTCATGTGAGTGATGCAAGATTGGTTATTTCAACCGGGCTCCTTTCAAGCAATACTTTAAACAGTGCAGCAATGTAAGGGATGCTGATTTCACTGAGGCTGCAACCTAAAAGAAACTCTAATTATCTTTCACACATTGTGCAGTGTACTGCTGAGCTAAGAAAAACAATTAAAAGAAGGGCTCTTAATGAAGAGGGGGTGGAAATAGAGCCTCGTAGTTATTAATTTCAGCTGTAGTTCAACAGTTTCTTTACATATATGCAAGTAATACAGTTGTGAAACTGAAAATTACTTATATTCTTTTAACATTGGTTCTACAATGAAGATGAGCTAGTTCTCACTAAGATTGTAATCAACAGTATGGTGGTCCGTGACCAAGTCCCAGTGCATTCAGTGGGACTTACGTATATAATAAGTGTGCAACAGATTACAGAAAGGGTGTCTCACTGAAATAGAAGAAACCAGTGCTAGTTGTAGTATACATGCCCATGTTATACCTTTCTTTCAGGTCAAAATTAATTGACGTGAACTCTGTCCAGCCCAGTATTGCCAATTTTGGAAGGTCCTTGCTAGGTGGCTACTGTTCATCTTACGTACCTGACTTTGTTTTGCAAGGCATAGGAAATGATGAGAAACTGAGACACTGTTTGATGTCAGATTTGTCGCATGCTGTGCAGGTAATTTAAACTATCTCCATCAGATAAAGTTTATTGTTGATCAACCACAACAAACGGTTATTTCTGGAGCCTGCTGAAATAGAATGGGACTGGGACTCTGCTAAATGTTTGTAAGCTTTGATTCAGAACTTTCATAACCAACGTTTGGGGAAGCGTTGTTCAACTGCTTGGTTATTTTCCTGCCAATTGTGATAAGCAAAACAAAATCAACGTCAGGTTAGATTAGACCCTCCATGTTAAATACTTCTAAACTGCAATGACAGAAATCAAAAGAAAGATTGTATTGTGTAAGCACTGCTGAAATCCTAAGGGCAGGTTAGTCACAGTGACTTTTAGTCCCATTGAGATCTGAAGCACTTCCTGTGAGTAGAAGTCAATGCATTTGAATTCTTTCTCTACTGACGTCAGTAATGGCCCTGAGTTTTCAGAGACAACTTTTTTCTTGCCTAGTGTAAGCTTTGTGATTTTTATCCTTCAGACCAGTTGTATAAAAGCAATTGCACTTCTATGTCACCCAATAGCGCTTAGTGCACTCTCTAGGTGGTTCACAAGTTAATTAGCATTTTGCCCCTAACTTGCTGGGTACTCATTTTACCACCTTTTGAAGGATGGAAGTCTGAACCAACCTTGATCCCTCATCAGGATCAAACTCAAAACATTTTGGTTGCAGGACAGCGGTTTAACCACTGTACTACCATTTGAGTTATAGCCATCAGCCAAATGTATGCCTCCAAAGTGTAAATACACTAGTACCCCGGATAACGTTGAGACTTGGTTCCACAAGTCTCGTCGTTATCCAGTTTTTAACGTTGTGCGATGCATTGATCACACAACGTTAAAAAAAGCCCTGTTTCCCTGGAGGCTGCAGCAAGCCAGAATGTCAGGATTTGAACCCTGACGTTTTGGCTTGCTGCACTGGCAAAGGACGTCGGGGAAGCCCAGAAACAGCTTGGATCGGGTCTCCCCACCTCCCTGGACCCGGCGGGGGGGTCCGAGACCCCAAAATTGGTTTTTAAAAAGTCCATTTTTTTAAACCAATTTTGGGGTCTCTGACACACACCCCCCTTCTGGGTCCAGGGAGGTGGGGAGACCTGATCCAAGCTGTTTCTGGGCTTCCCCGACGTCCTCAGCCAGTGCAGCAAGCCAGAATGTCAGGATTCGAACCCTGACGTTTTGGCTTGCTGCACTGGCTGAGGACTTCGGGGAAGCCCAGAAACAGCTTGGATCGGGTCCCCAGCCTGCTCCAGAGAGATCAGAGGACCCGATCTACAGCTGCAGGGTGGCTGGAGAAGCTGACGGGGACTCCCTGTCGGCTTCCCTAGCCACCCGCCCTTGCCTCCACAGCTGTGGGGTGGCTGGGGAAGCCGACGGGGGAGCCCCCCGTCAGCTTTCCAGCCTCCCCACCCCTGCCTCCGTAGCTGCAGGGTGGCTGGGAAGCTGAACGGAGAACCCCGTTCAGCTTCCCAGCCACCCTGCTGCTATGAATGACTGTATCGGATAACGCTAAAAATCGCGTTATTCGATACAAGATTTTTCTGAAAATCTTGTAACGTTATGCGGTTTTAGCGCTATCCGGTACTAGCGTTATCCGGGGTATTACTGTACTGGGAACAAGCAAGAGAATGACCATGAGATTTATTCTCCACTCTTGAAATTTCAGAGGTACCCAGGTGATAAGAATCTGATCAACAAAAGGAATATTGATGTTTTGAAACTAAAGCCATGCCTATTTCTTCCTGGCAAAAAAGGGCTAAGAGTGCAATGTTGCTGCTATTAAAAAATATGCAGGCCAGAATCATGTTGGTTAGTTATGCAGGCGTAAAGTGCAGTGTGTGCAATGCTTTGTGGTGTCCAATCATGTGAATTGGTGCACAATAAAGACGTCACCTCTTAACTAGCAATAGTTTGCTGCTGCAGTTTATGTCATGGCACTTATGCCAGCATAACTATTCAATAGGATTGTTGTCATTTTGATTGGTTTAGCAGCAAACTATGAAGAAGGCAAAGTATATTAAGCATCTCATACATTTCTTTTCAAACGTGCAGTAGGATTTTAGCTAAAAGCTAATGTGGTGTAATAGTTAGCTTGTCAGAATGGCACTGATGACACCGTTCAAATCCTCTCTCAGCCGTGGAAACTCACTGGAGGAAGCAATAGTAATGTATGTTTTGAACATCTCCAATACCTCAAATTTCTGTTAAACTTGCCACAAGTTGAAAGTAACTTAATGATATATAAAAGCAGCAGCATTTTAAGGCAAACAGCTCCTTTAAACTATTGTCTCAGCAGTGTCCTGTGTGAAAATAGGCTTTAGGCTTAAATTATTCAGGATGTAGAGACTTAGCAATAGTAATTACACATATGCCCTCCACCCCATAGCACTTAAGTGCACCCTCTGGGCAGTTCACAGGGTAATGAGCTTTTTGTCTTTAACATGATGGCTCCTCATTTTACTAGCATCAGAAGGATGGAAGGCTGACTCTATCTGGATTCCTCTCAGGATCGAACTCACAATGTTTGGCTGTAGTACAGCAGTTTAACCACTGTGCCAACATCAAAATGAGCCATGGGTGGAAGATCGGGAAAAAAAATCTCAATGCTGGCTCTGAAAACTAAATTTGTTCACTTATATCAGGGGTGCCCAAACTATGTTAACTATGTTACACCAATTCATCTGGCCCACACTGCTCCTGGAGCAGCAAGGGTGGCGTGGGCCAGATGAATTGGTGTCAGGGGCCAGATCTGACCCACAGGCTGTAGTTTGGGCACCCCTAGTTTAAGCAGAGAAAAACGGCAGCCTAAAAATCTGTCTCATCCTGTTGCAAAACAGATTGAAAGCACATTTTACTTCTGCTTTGAGGAACCGCGTGACCAGCCCACTGAACCACATGACTGGCCCACGGCCCAAAAAGTTTGGACACCCCTGACTTATATACTTGTGGTGATGGAGGGATTAAGATGTTATAAATGAGATCTAGATTAGGACCAAATCTAAATGATTCTAGCATTCTGAGTTGTTTTAAACAAAAACTAAGTAAGGACCCAACTGAACGACAGTGCTACACCATTGACTTGCTTGTGCTTTGCGCCCTCTGCTGGCTCTTTTCTATAAATTAAAAATTTATTGGTTTTACAGCTGGCAATATTATATGCCAAGGAAAATTAAACACGATGATGATGACAGTTTGTTTTGACAAGACAAGATGTGCAACCTTAGAGTATATTTGCAGACAGAAAATGGCAAATCCGTTTTAAGATGAGGTCTAGATATCATTTATAGCACACATAGTTGTGTTTCTTGCTTTGAAGAAATATATTGCTTTCTTCCTTTAGCACTGTAAGTATCTGAATCTGTCATAGACTTACATGGACAATTAGCAGCGCAAATAAATCTTGGCTAAGATTAAAACAATAGTTGTTTAAGGACTTGCTCGTATCCAAGAGATCTTTCATTGTTTTCTTTGAACAACAGGCTTAATGCTATATCGCAAAATACTTAACGAAACTCTCATATATTTAACAAAAAGATTGCCATTTAGCATCCAGGTCTGCTGCTCCAGAAACACAAGTGCCAAAATCATCTTCAGCATACTGATAGATTTCTGCCCTTGAGACTGAATACAATAGGAACGTTTTATTTTAGACTTCTGTGGAGCGGCAGCTTTGACCGAAACACTGGATAGATGATGGAATTTGATAACAAATGCTCCCCCCCCCCCGGTTTTAATACCAACATTGCACCTGTGAGGAGCCTGCTTCAGTAGTAGTGCTGCTCAGAAGCACTGTGTGTTTAGGATATTTACACCCTGTGTTCCTATTTGCCTTCTAGCACCCTGTTCTGGATGAACCGATTGCAGAAGCTGTCTGCATTATTGCTGACACAGATAAATGGACAGTGCAAGTGGCCAGTAGCCAGAGGCGAATCATTGATAACAAACTCGGGAAAGATGTGCTTGTCTCTAACCTTGTCTCCAACCTGCTTCATTCCACTCTTCAGCTTTACAAGCATAATTTATCTCCAAATTTTGTAAGTACTGACTGAGGTAGTCAAAATATCAGAGATAAGTCTAGTTTCAGTTTAAGTACAATTCGTGTTTTTTTTTTTAAACCCTACCTCTGCCCTAAATTAATTAAAATGTAATAATGTGTATGTTGTGCTCTAGTTCCTTTTCTTCCAATTTAGATTATTTCCATGTAAAATGTGTTTGCACACACAATCTTAGTTCTGCTTTGGCAAGCTCACATGTTCTAAAGTCTCTTAAGCAGTGGTGGGCATCAGCAGGGTCACACCAGTTCACCAGAACCGGTAGCAGAAATTCTAGCTGGCTCCTCTGCCCATCCAAGTTTTGAAATAAAATAGTCCTAATTCGGGTGCTTTCCCCCTGGCCACGCCCACCATACCACACCCACAGTGTGGTAGTAAAAAAATTTGGAGCCCACCAGTGCTCTTAAGTATTGTGCTGGATATATAAGATAAATGACAAGGTCTATCTTGCTCGAAAGCCAGTTGTATCTGGCTCTAGGGTCTGGTGCTCATCTTCATTAACAGCCAAAGAGTCAGCACTGTCTGTATCTGTAGATGTTTCCATGTGGCAGGTATGACTAGACACTAGAGTGCACAGAACACAGCTAACTTGGCACCGAAGTGGTACCTATTTTATCTATTTGCAATTTCTTCCTTTCAAACTGGAAATGAATGAAGGTGGGATTGTTTAATTCTTCGCAGTGTTTCAGTAATAATAATAATAATAATAATAATAATAATAATAATAATAATAATAATAATAATAATAATAATAATAATAATAATAATAATAATAATGTGTCAGAGATTACTCTGGGTTGAAAGGATTTTTAGGGGATGCCTGAACAAGGGTCTTTTCATGTATAGAAGTCCATATACAGTAATACCTCGGATAACGCTAAGACTTGGTTCCACAAGTCTTGGTGTTATCCGATTTTTAGTGTTATCCGATGCATGTTAAAATCCTATGGGATGGATCGGATAACGTTAAAGCTCCATAGAGATACATTGTAACCGCACAGGCTTTAGTGGTTGTAATCCGATCCATCCCATAGGACCTTAATGTTATTTGATCCAATTCCCCTCCCCAGATTACTTAACGTTATGTGATTTTAGCGTTATCCAAGGTATTACTGTACCAGTACATCTTGTTTCCCACCCTAGAGGTCAAGAATGGCAAATGACAAATCAAAATACATTTATTATATTTAAAGGAATGCATCCATGAAGTCCACATTGGCCATTTGCAAGTATTGAACACTATGAGGTTTATAGCAGAAAACATCTCTGTAACTTTAAAAAATGCAGGTAGTAAACAACAAAACTATGACGTTCATCAAAGGTGTGCTGTGGATATTCAGTTCAGAATTAGTTCACATTTGCAAATAATACTAATGAAAATGCACTGGTCACACAAAAACTTATTCATTATTGTTTTATATAGGCAGAATTGGTTTTCAATCATCATAACAAAAAGTTCTTAGGAGCTTCAGTGAGATGTTAACAGATTGTAACATCAGATATGAAATGCCATTGTTTTAACAGAGGATAGCTAATATCCTGGAAGTCATTTCACCCTATCCTCCCACTGTATCCCTATGAGGATTCAAGTGTTTGATCACAAGAAGGCCTAGTAGCTTCATTCTGTTTTAGCTCTTACCCTATTGAGGAATTGCTTATATATGTCAAATAAACAAAGGAAGTCTTGGTCCCTCTCCACTATAGTCACTTTTTGCTCATGCTTCTGCAGAAGAGAGGTACAGTACCTTCTTGGACATAGGCTTCCACATAAGCAATGGTCTTGATTCTTCACAGCCCTTGTTCATATGAACTTCATTCATTTCCATAGTTCTCTGTATATCCAGCACAACACTGGATATCCCCTTTGTTGACAAATCAGTTTTCCCATTGAGAAGGCAACAGCAGAGGGAAAAGATGAATGTTTTATAAAAGGAGAACTGTTATGTATGTGATACTTATATTTTTCCTCCCCCTCCCACACCTAAACAGGGCTTTTGCAATTTCAACATATAGCTCAGGGGTGGCCAAACTATGGCCCATGGGCCATAGTTTGGGCTCCCCTTGTTTAAGCAGAGAAAATAGCAGTCTAAAAATCTATCTCATCCTGTTGCAAAACAGATTGCAAGGCACATTTTATTTCTGCGTCTGGTGGGAGGAACCACGTGATCGGCCCACGGGCCGAAAAGTTTGGGCACCCCTGATATAGCTGAATCTGACATCTTACACAGTTACCATACTTTCTAGGATGTCTCAGGAAGAAGAAAGCCTCACTAGTCTTTTAAAATAGTAGATAGCATTGAGGTGGGGAAAAGCTATTTACAGGCAGCATAAAGAGCTAAACAGGTAGTTTTATCCTGAAAAATCTCAGAAGTTAAAATCTGACACTGCTGTATTTTTTTGCTGTTATATATAGTATCAAACACAATGCTAAATATAAAAAACATATGTTCTCCATTGTGGCCTCCATGAATCAGACGAATGGGTTTTGCGCCTGTGTAGAAAGCAGCCTCAGAGCATGTAGGTATGGCTGGCTGGAAGATTTTGGCATGTCATGAAAAAAGGGACTTCCCTAGGCCATGGGCTGTAATTTGTGTTTCGTTTGATATTGTCTGAAACAATATTGGGTGGGTTTTGATACCATTGTTTCTGTTCCAATTTGCCCCTAGTGTGTAATGCACTTGGAAGACCGGCTGCAGGAGCTGTATTTCAAGAGCAAGATGTTGTCAGAATATCTCAAAGGCCAGATGCGAGTTCATGTCAAGGAGCTTGGAGTGGTACTAGGGTATGGTTTCAATTCAGTATAGCAACTTTGTTCTGTTTACTTGCATATTGCTTTTAGTATGATTTTAAATAAATGTCATGGAGTGACAGATGCTGCTGCCCAGTCTGGGTGGGATGGGGAGCTTGTGACATCTTAAAGACATACATTTTTATTCAGTATACATCAAGATGTACAAATAGCTTTTATTAATGGGAGTACTGTCATATGATCAACAGTACTTTTTCTCATTCAGCTGGTCCCCAAAACAATATATGAAAAGCATACTAAATTCAGAACAGCAAAAAGTGCGCTCTTTCCTAGGGTACATTCCCATCTCTGTTTGTTTTCATTCAGCATTTAGTTTAGAGAATGCATGCAAAATTAAATCCAAGGGCTTGAACTGAATGTCATGGGGTTCTGTGGGAATTTTCTCATTTGCTTTTGTCAACTTTGGTTCCCAAGATGCCTGGAAACGACTAAATATTTAGTAATGCAGACCTGCTGCCAAATTGGTCCAGAGGCAACGTTGCTTGTGACAAACAACTCTGCCTTAGCATTTATGAAATAAATGAGCCTGTTCTTTAATTACAGGAATGCATATTGGCTACAGCAGTAAATTTGTAATGTGTGACAGTTCAAAGACACTTCCTTGAGGGAGAGAAAAACATCCAGCTGCTAATGTTTTAATAATCTAAACCAGGGGTTCGCAACCTTTTCAAGCCAGGGGCCGGGTCATGCTCTCTCAGTTAGTTTCAAGGGCCAGATGGCCATTTTGCCCTGCCTGCATGATGGGAGTGGCCATTTTGTCCCAACAGTTTCAAAGGGGTGGCCATTTTGCTTCTTGAATGCCTTTGGAGGGGTGGCAGCCACATGAAATGGTGTCATGGGCCAGATACGGGCCATGGGCCTTAGGTTGGTAATCTCTAATCTAAATGCAGGTGTCGTGAAGAGGTAAAATATTATACTGTGCAAACAAGTTTCAAGATGGTTGAGATTGGGAATGTAATTTGAAAATGTCTGTCTGTCTGTCTTTCAGGATTGAATCCAGTGACCTCCCTTTACTGGCAGCTGTAGCAAGCACCCACTCTCCATATGTTGCCCAGATTCTGCTGTAAAATACCAAAGGGCAAAGACAGTAACTTTCTTTTTATGAAATGGAATACAAGGAAGCAGACAGGAATTGCTCTTGTCCGACTCTTTGTTGCCTGCAGGTAAATGAACGGAGCAGTGTGCTGGTTTGACTGTGTTTGCCTCTACAACTGAATGCGTAATGTGTGAGAAAGGATCTTCAAGTCTACCCTTCATCTTTGCCCATTTGTTAAAACACATTTTATAAGAAAGAAAGAAAGAAAAATAAGATCAGAGACTCAAATCCCCAAAGAAGACAGTAGAAGAACTGTAAAATCGCTTAACTAGCTACTGCCAAAATGGATATAATTAGAAACTGTTAAATTACAGGATTTCCAGGAGGAAGATCTGTTCCATAACCCTACTCAGTGCTGTTACTACTCATCCAGGAAGATTGGAACAAGTTGGTGACCTGATGCCAATTAGAGCACTTAAAATACATAATTATAAATGTACAGCTATTTGTAACACTTTTGACCATTTCTGCGTTAAAGGTTAGATCCCTTTTCCCCCAAGGGGAGAATGCTGTTTAAAGAAGGTAAGCATCTGAAAACTTAGTCTACTAATATCAATATAACTGATTTAGACATGTATTTGTAGGTTACCTTTCTGTGGAGAAGAGGTTGGAACACACAAGCCAAGTTACTTGTCTAAATTCTCTTTGAGTGTGTAACTAACAACACTTTTGCTGCTGATACTGTTGTGCAGCACTCAAGGGGGGAAATTGGGCTAGAAAGAGGGTGTGAAGTGCAGTTTTTCTGTGGTACCTTGTTATTGCCAAGGTTTTTTTTAATCTCCCTGAATAATTTTTCTACCTTGATCTTGTCCCATTTGGGGTAAATAAAAATTAAATTTCCTTAAATACTTTTAAAAATCAATCTTTCCAGTACTAAACTACACACTGAAGTCAGTCAAAATGTCTACATTTCACAATGAAGTTGGGTTACAGAAGTCCCAATGAATTCAGCAAAACTGAGTTCCCGATAAGGGCTAAATCCAGTTTCACTTTTACATGAGGCAGAATCACTGAAATGAGTAAGACTTGTTATCTGCAGTTTATTTTAATCCTGTTCATCTCAATGAGCATACTCTAAATGAGCAGTCTTTGCTTAGTCCTAAAGGTGCAAAGGATTGCAGCCCTAAATACCAAAAGAGAAGCTGTAGTTGTGCATTCTTATCTTTTTCTTTTATGACCCACTACTTATTTTACTCTTCTAATTAACTGATAAAAATATCTGAGGAGGGGACCCATCAGCGAACAAGAAATATATACAGTAGAATATTTTTGGAACTAGCTTTTCTACCTCAGATTAACTAACAGGACAATGCTTTAAAAGAGTTTGCTAATCTCCTGTAGCATTTTATCAAGCCTTGTTAAAGACTTATATTTCATTAATTACATTAAGGTAATTTCTTAGATTTCATAAGTCATCATCCCGTACAAATCAAAGATGTGTATTTCCTAATTTACTAAAGTCACATGTACCATGCTGGATATTTCTCAGGGCTCACACCAACATTTTACTTTTCTAAGAGACATGGCAGTGCACTTGGTATCCATAGGCTATCATAAACGTGGAAGCGGGCCCATTTACTTCTGCTTCGGGGGGCATGATCCGGCCCGCTCAGCTGTCCAGGAGGCGTGGTCTGGCCCACAGCGTAAAAAGGTTGGGAACCACAGCCTTAAATGGTTGTAAATCCTGTTTGTTGCAATGAAATGTAATTTGCTTTGGGGATGCTGCAGACCACTTTGATTCATAAGTGCAGGAGACTTTGACAGCCTTGCTATCATCACCATTGGGCCGGAGAACATGTTTTTAATTGAATTTAAGATATTAATTCAAACAGTGTAGAGGCATCTCTGTAAACATAAATTGATATTGATTGTTGAATAGCCAAGTCTAAGGCACCTGCTTGGTATTCTTCAACATTTTTATTCCTTGTTAATTCTTACAAGCTCCCCCCCTTCAAGGGGCCCCCCCCCCCATTTCTTGGAAATAATCTCTCTGGACCCTCAGTGTTGATAATTGCACTCACAGAAGGCTCCAGACTTTCCCAAGCTGGTGCAACAAAACTCTGAGCCATTTCTTCAGTCATGATTCTAGTGCTGAAAACACCTGGCTCCTGATTTTGATGCAGGTGGTGGCAGGATTACAGCCTGAGACCAGCCTCAATGTGTTTACTATATTTATTTATTTTTAAAAGCAAATAAAATCACAAATCTGATAGTACCTTTGAGATCTGGAGGTGTCAGTGTGAGCTTTCATGGATTAAAATCCTCTTGAAGTTTTTTTGGACTCGTCCTGTCATTCTGAAACAGACCAGCTTCGCTGTGTCGTAGACGATCTCTGTTAAAAGCACTCTTGTTGCTTCTAGAACTTAAATCAGCCTTCCGTAACCATTGGTATCACAGGTGTCTTGAAGAATAATTCACATTGTCCCCAACAGAAGTGCTGCAGGGGTTGAGAATAATGGGAAATCTATATTTTCTAGATGAGGGGTTCTCAACCTTACCATGCCATGGGCCGGACAACTCCCCCTCAGACACTTGAGTAGCCTAGACATGTGGTTTTCACCTGCCACAAATGCTGCTGTAAACCACGGCGGGCACACAGCTGTTGTAAACGCTTCCGGGGTTGTTGCCATGGGCCGGATGGAATGGCATCAGGGCCCATGATGGCAAACCTTGGCACTCCAGGTGTTTTTGAACTTTAATTCCCAGAAGCCCTGCTCAGCAGGAGTGTTGACTTGGGCTTCTGGTAATTGAAGTCCAAGAACACCTGGAGTGCCAAGGTTCACCATCACTGATAGAGCTTGTCAGAAAAGGGAAACAGCTGTCTTAGACTTTAAAATATAGATCCTATATAAGGAATGTCCCATACAGGATCCAGCCATTGGTTCTGTTCTCTACAAAGGGCTCCTGCAGGCTCTCAAGCCAAGACCTGTAATCTGCAATCTTTTGATCCAAAATGTCAGAGAAGAGATTGTGTCTGAGACTTCTAATGTGTCAAAGACGACTCTGCTTCTGAGCAAGGCCTCCTTCCCATTAAAGTGCTTACTTCTGATGCCACAGGATTTATGATGGTGGCTTTTGGAGGCGTACAGGCCAAATGCTCTTGGCGGTCATTTATCCCAGTTGCTCTGACTACCTGCCGTTCAACAGCTGCATGCAGTAATGCTATGCTACATCATCTGGGAGAGGCTGTTGCAGAAACATCAATTCCAGCTGTCTCCTGACTAGGCTCGCAACTTCTTAATAAGGCCACAAGAGCTGATGTTCTGCCACAGCAGTCCTTGTACCTTAAGCCTACACACTTGCTGGTAAGTGTAGGGCACTCAGAGTCCTCTCTGTTGGCACATGCACCGAGTTCATTCCACCACTCTGCCCAGTAGCCCAATGGGAGCACTTTCTCCCTCCTCCCAGCACAGAGTTTGGTCCACCCCTCTGCCCAGCAGCCCACTGAGAGTGCTTCCTCCCTCCCCAGCACACTGTTCACCCCACCCCTCTGCCCAGCAGCCCAATGGGAGTGCTTCCTCCCTCTCCCCAGCACAGTTTGCCCCGTCCCTCTGGGCACTCGGTCTCTAAAAAGTTCACCATCACTAGTATAGTGCCTCAGAGGAGGAGTAACAACTTGATAAGACCAGGTGTGCAAGCAATAAATCAGCATTACCATATAGGCACTGGATGCTACCTGTCTCCTGCCAGTTCATGGGAGATGTAGTGGTGGTGGTGTTAAGTGTTCGTTCTAATGATATTGTTGGAATGGAAAGGTTATGGTGCAAAAGACTTTGTAGCATGATGGCATGCTTTCTTGTGATTGATGAATTGTTTATGGTACTTGCAAACCCAAGGTACTGCATACACATCTGTTTGCTTGGATTTAAACAATAATTTTTAAAGGGAACTATAACAGCACTATAGGGTTGACCTCTTAATGTATCATGCTTTTTTGAGCAATGTATATACAAAACTAATCTTCTTTTATTTTTGCCATATTTCCACTGGCCATTAATATGTCTTAATTTTAAGGCTGAACATATTGTATTGCACATAAATACTAATAGTTACCTTCCACTACAGTTTTCAAATACCAGGTTGCCGGGGAGAGAGCGGCAATGGGAGGGTGGGGGAGGGTGGTCCAAAGCGGATTTTTTTTTAAAAAAAATGTGTCTTTTGAAATCCCTATTAGTTAAGATAGAGGTTTCAGGAGGTTTTGATTGTTTTGTTTCCAGTCTTCTCTAATTTATGTAGACAGTGGTATGTGTGATACGCTGGGCAAAATGTACATACTTGTTCTCTTCTGTGTTTTTGTATATATTATTTCTCAAGATATGCACTTGTATTATAATAACCATTCCCAGTTTTAGGGGAACTTTGTGCAATAAATGCAATATTATCCATTTAATTGCTGGTTGTCCTTGCCTTTCTTAATCAAGGGGAGCAGTGAAGGATGCCATAAATGAAAATGTCACAGCCTAAGGACCTGGTTTGTGTATATCAGTGGTTCTCAAGGTTTTCACGCCATGAGCCAGACAACCCCCTCACACAGCTGAGTTGGCTGGACATGTGGTTTCCCCCTGCTGCAAACACTGCTGTAAACTGTGGTGGGCACATTTGCGCAGGCGTGTTCATGGTTGTTGTAAATGTATCTGATTCCCCTGTCATTGCTGCAGGCCAGATGGAAATGGCATTGGGGGCTGGCCCACAGGCCATAGGTTGCAAACCCCTGGTGTATATCTAAGAGACTTCTGACTTTTTATTTAATACTGAATTCCATCCAGGCCCCTCTGAATAAAGAAGCCTCCAGTCTATGCATCCTCATTGATTCTCCAAAGTGGTGGCCCTTAATCGGGGATGAGTGCTAGCTTAAGTCCAGAGTTGTTAGGACATTTTTAACTGTTCTCTCACTTCTACATTCTTTTCATCTGTAATCGTTTGGCCATCATCTCAGTTTCCTGGATGTTACAGTCAAGTGCCCACGGGAAACAAAATGCCTGTTTTATCCCTGTTTCCAAGTGCCTCCTGATTCCATTATGCACAAAGAACAGACACACATGTTCATCTCTAACAAGAGTGTCCTGCTATCGGACTCCTGCAAAGCATTTATCACCTACCTCTGTGATTTGCATTGTGCATTACTGGGGTGAGACGCCCTGGAAATCAATTCTTGATGAAGATTGGTCTCTAAATATTTTAAATAAATATGTCCTTGAAAGGGGTTTTCCCAAACCAGAGGAAGAGGAACTCATGCTTTATTTCCCTGTTCGTAATCACAGAATGTGTAATGTTTCATCCTTTTGTGGATTTTCCATGACATCTTAGGAGTTCAACCATTCTCTGCCAGATGGCCCCCCAGAACAACCAAAGGCAGCTGCCAATATAATGAAGCTCTCAGTGTAACAAAATGAGAATAATTATTGATTAACACCCGTAAAGTTGCTTAAGAGAGATCCCAAATGGAAAGAAGAAGGGAGCACCATCTGGGCATATGGGCCAGGTAGCCAAATGCATTTGAGACAGCCTTTTGAAAAAGCATTTTATTTTATTTTGCATTGAGATGACTTATTTACTAAGCTCTATTTATTTGTGAGGTGTTTTTTTTGACATTTCTGTACTGCCTGACTTCATGCATACACTACTATAGACAGTTGACAGTACAGTAAAACCCTGACTTACAAATGCCCCTACTTACAAATAATTTGACTTACAAATTAATTCTTTTTCCTCTGTGTTGCCTCAAGTGAAGCAAAAACGCCATTTCCCCTATAGGTTTGCTTCAGGTTACATAATCTGATTCCCCAGAGTGTATTCCGCCCTGGGAGAAAACACATACAGCCTTTCTGAGCCCTGTAGGTGGCAGTAGAGTGCTTACCGAGGGGTTTTTTGTCTGGATCTTCGGCGCCAAAATAGCTGTTGCTGGATTTTCTATCCATTTTCAAAGCTTCTTTAAAGTAAAGTAAAGAACAGCGTTTTTGCTTATGCATGCTTTCCTTTCCATGCTGCTGTCGTTTTTGGGTGGTTTGACTTGTTTTTGGAGGGGGGGCTTTTTATTTTTGGAGGGGGGGACTTTTTCTTTATCCCTGCGGGAATGCCTCGAGTTACGAACAAATTCAAGTTACGAATAAGGCCATGGAACTGATTTTATTCGTAACTCGAGGTTTTACTGTACATAATTTTTAAATTAATGCCATAAAATAACAATAAATTTATAATCATACCAACCCAACACTAGTTGATGACATAGACACAAAGGCAAGAACACATAATGATAAACATTAAACAGCTCAAAATAATAAAAAAAGATCTGAAATATAAAAAATTATTGGGAAAAATATCTTTAAAGGCCCCTCTACATAGCCTTTTTTTAAAAAGAAAATCTTCCTAATAATGGAGGTTTATATTTTAGATCTTTTTTCCTATTTTTTAATTGTGATTAATACTTATCTTGGCCACTCTTTTCAAAAGGGAAATGGCTTCTGTTGAGAGGATGCTACTGTGATTCATCTCAGTAGCAAAGCATTTGGGACATTGTGTCAATGGCCAGTTCCAAACAACTCTTAGACCATGTTTTTCTTCCACTTCTGGGAGCGACAAGAGCTTTGTGGGTCAGATGAATTGGCATCAGTGGCTGGATCCAGCCCTGGGCCATAGTGACCAGCTCCCTGAATCATGCAACTGGCCCATGGCCCAAAAAGTTTGGAAACCCCGTCTTAGACTCAATAGATTTCTTATTACTAGCTGTTTCGTCCAGATGTTCAATAAACAGCAGCCCCATGCTTGTCAGCATGATTCATGTTTAAACTCAAGAACAGTGTTAACTACACTTTTTTAAAAAACACATATGAAAATTATACATAAAGCAAAGGAAATAGGTGTTTTAAATGGGATTTGCACAGTGCAGCAATGTGGTTGATGGCTCTAGGGTTCAGTAGAGTATTTCTACATTTCTTTTCATTATTCACTAGCAGACAGAGATGACAATTCTTCCTGAGATTATATTGATGATTCAGACAGAAGCAGACCAAATGGCTGAGGTTTGAATGAACAGGTTTCATTTCAGGCAGATGTTTTGCAAAACAAGTCCCTGTCCTCTCAAAACAACTATTGACACACAGTAGACCACTCACAAACAATACAGAGATAATATTTTTTGTGTAAGAGATTACTCTGAGTTGAAAAGATTTTTGCTGGAGAAACTCCGCTCAGGGATGCCTGAATGAGGCTCCTTTCGTGTCCTGAAGTGCAGCCCTCGGATATTGAAACCCGACTTTCCGGTCTCCAGCCTCAGCGTCTTAACCACTAACCCACCAGGGGAGCTACAGAAATGAAAACTAGATAATGCCACAAACTCGGGTGCCAGCTCTGTCTCCACTTCTACTCTGGCTGCACAATTGCAGGCCTCAACGGAGTCATCACAAATGGAAACACAAAAACCTGTTACAGAACATAATCTCTCCGGACAGTGAATAATCTGAAAATGACATAGAAAAAAATATAGTGACAGAATGAAACTTGAAAGGAAAACATTAAATAAGGCATACACATAAATTTGCCAGATTGCCATATGGATGATATATCAACCAGGGGTTCCTAGCGCTGTCAAATGAGAGCCCACACACAGTTTCACAGTTTATATTTGTGTTATTAACGCTATTGTTACCAATCACTCGTATTCAGTACTTGCTAATTGAAATTGTTCACAAGTAAATACCATATATACTCAAGATAAGCTGACCCGAATATAAGCCAAGGTACCTAATTTTGACCTGAAAACCCAGGAAAATAGATTGACCCTAGTATAAGCCGAGGGTGGGAAATGCAGCAGCTGCTAGTGAGTTTCAATAATCAAAATACATGAAAATATGGTAAAATTAATTAGATTGTTGGCACATCTCAATCCAGCGTGGTCTTGGGTCCCTCCTGGTCATTGACCCGAGTATAAACGGTGTCCCCTTTTTTGGGCTCATTTTTGGGGCTAAAAAACTCGGATATCGAGTGTTGTCATTTTGCCAGTTATCTGTATCCTTGTCTGGTAATGGGGCTATGTGTAAATATGTCTACCATGTAGTCTTCTAATGCCTAAAGAAGTGAGCTTGACCTATGAAAGCTCAAATTAAAATATAATAAGTTAGTCTTTAATGTGCCACAACATTGTTATTGTTTTGTTTTGTTTTTTGTTTGATATTATTGCATAGATTTTGAAAACTACAATTATGGAAAGCGTTAGCTTCAACTGAATAGAGTGGATATTTGCTGATCTGGGAATTTCCTTTTTTCCATCAAGATGTTTTTAACCAAAATTGAATCAGCTGAATTAAAAAATAAATGGCAGTCTAGTTTGGCAACTCTACATATTGCTTCCGTTTTGTTGGTATGGCATATTCCTATAAGGTGAGCTGCCTGTTGGGGGACTCAGGATTCTTCCTGCCTTTCTGTCAGTATTCATAAAACATGTAAGTGTGTTTGGAACTACAACTATCATGCAAAATATAGAGGCACAAGTAATATTGTCTGTTAAGCAGTGTTGCAGGGCCTTGCTTCCAGATGGTGGTAATAGTTTTAATTTACCGGTAAGTTTATATTTAGGGTCGCATTATGTAAAATGAAATTATTACCGAAACTTAATTTCTTGTTTGATGCTCTGCCAATTCAATTTAAGGAAAAGAAAATTACGGCCTTTTAGAATTTGTTGAATAATTATTGCAATGGAGGGAAAATACCAAGAATATATTTAAAAATATGGTATTTATCTCAAGAGAGAAGGTGGGTTAAGATTACCAAATGTTAAAAATTATAGGGCTTTCCATTTAAAAAACATGGAGAAAATGTTAATGAAAGAGGAGGTAATTCAGGGAGAAAATGAGATGAAAGAATTACATTGGGTTGCTAAAGCAATTGTTTAAGATAAAGATAAGGTAAAGATCAGTGTTAAGAATAAAATGATAAAGACAACAATGGAGGTATGGAAGAATTTGAAGAAGAAATTGGCCTCTGATGTATCTCTGATTATAGAAATTGAAGGTTTAAAAAGTTTTCCAGTAAAGATAGATAGAAAAGTAGAGGAAGTTTTTCCCCCCAGAAATAATGTGTTCCTGTTAAAAAACTGGATGCAGATATGTAAGGATAGAGAAAAAAATAAAGATATATAGACAAATGAATTTGAACTGGTTTCAAATTGTGTTAGTAAATAAGTGGAATAAAAAAAGTGGCAAGTAGCGTCTAAGGAGACTACCATCAGGGATTTAGTGCGTGAATTTGATGTGTTGAATTACGCTCATTGGTTCATTTATTCCTTTCATTAGTTAAGGGTGATGTTTCAAATGGGGGAAAATAAAGACATTATGTTCATAAAATTAAGGTTTTCATTAAATGTTCATAATGTCTAAGGTTTTCTGAGCTAAGGTAAAGGTCACCCTTGATCGAAAGCCAGTCATATCTGGCTCTAGAGTTCAGTGTTCATCTCTGTTTATAGCCAAAGAGCCAGCGCTGTCTGTGTCTGCAGACATTTCCGTGGACATGTGGCAGGCATGGAACACTGTTTACCTTCCCACCAAACTGGTCTCTATTTCTTGCAATTTCTTGCTTTTGAACTGCTACGTTGTATTAACCCAAAACCAAAAATCCCAATTTCATTTGTGTGTATAATTTTTTTATATTTTATTTTTCAATAACGATGCTTTTAACCTTTATTTTCCATTCTCCCTGACTCTACCCACTATGCACACATGTCCATAAGCAGCTCACTGTATACACAATAATTCACCACAGGTGAATAACTGCAAAGGATCTATTTTTAATAAATACGTCAATAGTCAAACCGCAAAGAAGAAGAGTTTTTCCTTCACCATTCCTTGAAAGCAGTTTTTCAGTAAGAGGGAAAGCCAAAAGTGAAAGTGGTTATAACTTCAAAGGAAAACTTGCTACAGTGTATCCATTCTCACACCAATGTATCTATTCTGGTGTGGAGATATACTTTTTTGAAGGAAAGAAGGTTAGAAAGAAGGTCTGTGTGTTTTTGTTTTAAACCTTCATAGAAAATGTTTCTGAATTGGTTGGGTAGTTTTTTTCGCTGGCCCCCTGACAACCGACCCCCCCCCCCCTTTAGAAAAACTGTCACTTTTATTACACTGCAAAAGCTGTCAGACCACCCAACTGAAACGTAAGACGTTCATAAAATTAATGTCAAAATATTTGGAAGAACCCAGTTTAGAAAGGGGAAGGACAGAATTTGAGGAAATGGTTTATGGCATAAGAATGGGTTGAATGGGTGTTAAGGGCTTGGTTAGTAAGACATACAAGATGTTAAATCAAGAGGGAAGACCACAGGAAGTTTTAAAAACAATTTGGGGAAAAGATCTGGATATTAAAATTATGGAATTGCATTGGAAAAATAAATGGAAGAGAAGGATTATTAGAACCTTGTCTATTAGACATATCAGAAAACAAAAAAAGTAATAAAACAAAATTGTTATGGAGGTGGTACCTGACTCCAGTCTGGCTGCACCAGATGGATAACACAAAAACTAAAGTGTGTTGGAATATAGACATGAATAAAAAAAGATTTGTTATCCATTATATTAACAACAGCAAGGTAACGTATAGCAAGAAATTGGAAGAGTGATTCTTTTGTAAAAATGGAAGATTGGTATAAAGAAATGTGGGAAATTGCATTGAATGATAAACTTACTTGGGAACTCAATCAGAAAATGAGTATGGTTAAGGAAAATACATTTTTGAATCTATGGAAGCCACTTTTTGGAGTATACATTGGTTGAGGGTAAAAGTGGCAGACCAGCACTAGGTCAGCTGAGTTTGGAAACAGTAAGAGTTAGTTATGGAAAACCGTAATCTCCAGGACATTGTAAATATCACTGGTGATTCTATTTTGCTTTTGTTTTGATTCTTTATTTACTTATTATCACTGGTATATAATGTGAATGTTTTTATATTACTAGGAATAAAAATATACATTTATTGAAACAAACACATGTGGATATACATTATAAAAGATATTTACATAAGGAGTATATATTTGATAAATAAGTGGTTAAAAATGAGATTTGTTCAAAATAATGAATATGAAAATGTTTTTCTTCTTGATAGTTTGTTTTATATGTATTGTATTGAATTTTGTATTGTATTGATATGTATCATTGTTTGGTTTTTTGTTTTGTTATCTTTTTTAAAAATTAATAAAAATTATAAAAATAAAAAGTTTATATTTTTCTTGAATTGGTACATATGTTCAATTAGGAGCATATGTTTTTTTAAAAAAACTTTGACTTAAATCTTGAGTAAGACTAGAAAGTAGCATAGTTTAATCTTTTCTTGCGTATATATTTTCTACTTCAAAGCAACATTCACCCCTAAATATACATCATATTGGGGGTGGGGAGAACAACTGTTGAAGGGTAGAGAAGGATTGGAAAGGAAGGCTTTGAAGAATGGGTTCGGTGGGATTTGAAGAATCAGTGATGAAAGGGAGAAAATTAAGAACCCTATGACTCAACACGAATCATTAGGTGGTGGTTAACTAACCTGACAACCCTGAAGACTAGCGGCCTTGGGTGGTAAAATCCACAGGGAAGATGATGGTCCCCAAGTAGATTAAATCCCACTTGAATCCATTTTAATGCAGGGCAGCAGATTCATCAATACTGGCCTGGGATTGATGAGGACCTTGTATACCAAAAGGGCTCAGAACCAGAAAGTTACTCGTGGAACTGGATCAGTGGTATGAGTGTCACACTGCGATGCAGAAGGCAAATGGAAGGCCGCTGCATTATATTCTCAGGACAGTCATCATGGCTCTGGATTTTGCTGACCTCTGGATTTTGAAAAAGGTATTAATATTGACCTAACTTTTAAGGAAATCTTCCATTTTATTCTACTAAAATGATGTTAGATCATCTGTGGCACAAATCCCCTTTGAGCTGAAAGTTCTAGGAGAGTGTTAAACCAAGGTGAGTGTCATAACAGACAAGAGCTCAGTGCTAAAGCACATTAGAGATTCTAGATCAGTGGTTCCTAAAGTGGGCCCCACGCCCCACAGGGGGACTTCAATTCCCAGAAGCCTAAGTCAGTACATTGGCTGATCAGTGCTTTGGGAATTGACATAGGCTTCTGGGAATTGAAGTCCAAAAACCAAAGGTGGGGAAACAGTGTTCTAGATCTAACCCCTGGAATTTCTATGGTGAGCAAGGAAAGCCCCCTGCCTGAAATCTGGATAAATGATGGCTGGCATAAAGAAGCTTCCAAAGGCAGGTGGTAATGTTATCTTCTGGAAAGGATGTTCAGCTCTTCTCCAATGTTCATCAGATTTTGAACGTTCTCAGCAAATTGAAACACTTTAATGTTAATTGAAGGGGAGGTCAACACTTCTTGCCTTTGGGGGCATTTCTTTGTGTGTATGTAGCAACAGTTTGTTATGCTGGAAGATAATTCAGGAAATGGGCTTATGGCAACAACGGAAAAGCATGTGTGACACTCATCAGCAGACTCAGGTCCTTGGTTTGCAATGACGTTGCAAGTGCAACTCTTGAAAACGAATGATCATCGTTGTTGTCATCATCATGCTTAGTATTCATATAGCAGATTCTGGACATTTGACATACAGTATATAGACACTTAATATTTATTTTCTTAGTTTATTTTTTAAAAATAGCCTCGCAGACAGGGACCTAGAGCTAGGATCTGTGATTGACTATGATCATAGAGTAAATGTCTCTAGAGGCAAGACTTGAATGGGAGGTTGAAGCAGAGCCCTAGCCAAGATTCTAGATTAGGGGGAATTTTTCAGGAGGGGCAAATAAATTTCAGAAGGGGCAACAATGTCACACTCACATATATAACACTGACATCATGGGGCGGGGGTGGGGGGGTGGGCTGTTAGCTTGGGAGGGTTTTACCCCCCCTCCCAGCCCCCCTCTAGCTATGGTCCTGGGTTAAAGGCTGGTGTACAGATCTGTGCTCAGATACTAGATTACATCTTCTCCTGTTATTTCAGTTCACAGAGCCAGAGAGAACAGAAAGCGAAGGAAGTGGTTGGGCTGCTGAATGGGGAAGTATGGTCACGGAAGTGGGATAGAGTGTGTGCTTTGCAAGCAGATGGTTCTCATTTCAATCCCTGGCATTGTTACATCAACAAATCAGTAGTTGATGGGTAAGGGGATCTTGGAGAGCTCTTTTGAATTGAAGTAGATAATACTCAGAGCAGATGAACCTCAGAGCCCTCAAAAACCTGCTGTGCTGAATTTGGAAAACACTTTCTGGCAATAATGTCTTGTATGCGTTCCAACATGGACTCCAAGCATGCTTTACTAGCCTCCCCTTGAGAAAGTTTTTAGAAGCTATAGCTACTGCAGATGCCAAACTGCTGTCCTATATATGTTTTAGAAACCTCAAATCACTGGCTTCCAAACGGTTTCTGAGGTGCTGTTCAAGCTGTTTATGACTCATCAAGGCCTAAATTGCTTGAGGACCAGAATATCTGAAGTACTACCTCTTCATGTATAATATCTGCTTAGACCAGTGATGCTGAAATTTTAGAGACAGAGTGCCCAAAAAAGAAGGGTACTGGGGGGAGCACTCCCATTGGGCTGCTGGGTAGAGGGGTGGGGCAAACTGTGCTGGGGGAGGGAGGAAGTGCTCCCATTGAGCTGCTGGGCAGAGGGGTGAACTCTGTGCTGGTGGGGAGGGAGGAAGCACTCCCATTGGGCAGAGGGGCAATGGCACACATCTTGCATGCAAAATGGTGCCTTCTCTATGAGGAGGGACCCTTACTGCGACCCACTGTACATCTTACATACTGATGAACAAACAATTTACGCTGTTACAAACAACATAAGCAATGGCCCCATTATTATATTCCCAAAAATATGATAAACATTGCACACACCAAATATATGAACTTCTTAAGAAGAAATACTAGAATATTAAACTTATGCAAACTAATAACTAAAAGCACATGTCCAATTTTCAAACAGATTAATACATGGACCAATGATATGAAGCAGTGTGTTTAAGCTGGTTTATGTAGTTTCATCTTATCTGTTTCATGTCAGGCTTAGCTCTTCTGAAGGGGTTAACTTGTAAACAAATGGTCAAGCCTCTGTTTCCTTATGTTTTCTTATGCCGTTAGAACATCTGTTAGAATCTAGATAAGAAAGGATGTGGATCTTCAGTTAGCTTACTTTGAAAATCAACTTTTGTACTTTAGAAATGATTTTCTTCATTTCAAAATGGTTCTGGTTCATCTAGAAGTCACACTGGAGCTGTTATGTCTATGAAAAGGAGAGGGGGAAAGTGAAAGCCAAAAACCTGAATTTCCCCTGGCATGCTCCATTGCCTCACAAAATTAGGCTGGCAAGATAGGGTTGTCTTTATGACACCAACTCAGTCATGGACCCCCTGCCCCTTGGAGGGAAGTTGGGCTAGCTCCAATCCTGATGTATTTTCAACAGACAGTCATGATTGCCTACTGTGTATGGACTTTGATGTTCAAAGCTGGGTTTAAAGTTGGCTTTTAGAGTGGTTTTTTTTCTTTTTAACCATACTGGCTTATAATGTTGTCTTTTTAAAACATACTTTCATATTTTTTGGAAATTAATTTATCTTTCATGTTGTTGTGCATCAGTTTAGGGCCTATATGGGCTTAATATAGAAAGCAAGCAAGGAGACATAGCAAAGAGTCTGGCAGGACAGCGTAATAATCTCCTAACTTTCCTTCCTCTCCATGAAAGAATTTTTTAACTGCAACAAATCAAACTATACTTTGCTTATTTTTGTTCTGCAAGAGGATGGGTGAGCAGGTGGGTGGGTGGGACATGACATTGGGTGGTTTTCTGGGACATAATACTTTGGGACAGCAGGAACACCCATTCCTGTGATCTTTCTCCTTACTTGTCCCAAAGTATTTTTGTTTATTTAAAAAAGGAATTATTGAATCTAGCACTAGATCACCTTAACGCTGCATTGCTACATTATAGCTGCATGAGTGTAGTTGTGTTAGAGCAAATCAACAGTCTGCATGGCAATTCCAAAAATGCCTCAAACATAAAATTATAACTCTGGCATGGAGTTTCAGTTCACCATCAGCAGATCAACATATATTCATTAATGGCTAATTATGCTGATCATACTTCTGTTTTTGGAAAACTAATTATTACAGATGCTTCCAAATAAAAATAAGTGGCTTGTTTCACCCACCCTACCCCACTCCTTCTTTGTAGCAGAAGGATTCACAGTGTATCATCCAGTGGTAGGAATTTCAGATCTACACAGGTGTTGAATGTTCAGCTGAATGCTTAGGGCAAAGACTTGGGAGTTCCCTAGTTGGAGAGCTGAATTATGCATATACAAAGCAGGTAATTTGAGAACAAGTGCCTCTTATTACTGTTTGACATGCTCAAAAAGCCAAAATTACATGTGGGAAGCTTTAAGTAAGGCAGCATCCAAAATTAAACTATAGACCCCTAGCCAAAGGTGTTTCTTGAATAATGATGGACACAGTCTCTTGGGAGTTACTTATCTGATGCTCCGTTCTTTGAAGCCTCTCCACTCCATAGGCACACTATAAATATAAGAAGAACTCTAATCAAATGAAAGGCATAACAGGGCAACAATAGTCAACTTGATGTCCATGGAAAGCCCATGGAGGCTCCTTTTTAAGAATTTATTTGCAACCATGGAGTGTATTTCCAAACTCGACTGGTACAAACTCACCAGGTTGATTCTGACTTGTTTGCTGTTCTTTGTCCTCTACCATTTAACATTATTTCTATGTAGAATGCCAGTCAAGACATAACTTATTATGTAGAATGCCAGTCAGGACACAACTTATTATGGCAGAAATTCAGTATTAGACATGGCTGAGCATATTTTTTTTCCAGTTTTGGTTTTTTAATAAGGATGTGCCATAATTCTCAGTTTTTAGTCCCATAAATTGGATAGGCGGGACATGAGATCCAAAAGAATAAAAGGAGGAGGACTCTAAAACTATCTGATCCATCCATTTGGTACTTGAATGCTTACCACTCAAAGGTTTCTTCTGTGGTGCTTAGTTATAGTTGCCAGCTCTTTTTCTGACAGGGTGGTACCACATACATGGTATCGTGACAGGCAAGGTATTCTTACCACATGCTCAGGAATATCCTTTGCCTGGTTGCCCATGGACAAGGGTGAGAACTTCATTCAATTCACTGGTAAGAATTTACTCAGCCCTGCATATTTCTTCCTATGTGAGGAAAGGAAGTTGAGGTCTGGAACATAGGCAGGCTGATGGGATCACTGATCCTTAGTACTGTATTGACTTACTATTTATGATTCTGTCTATGGAAACTGTTTTGCTTAAAGCTTCCCACTTGTGTTTTTGGCTTTTAGAGCATGTTAATACTGAGTACTGATCAGTCTTGATGTGAAGATGGCAGCAGAAGCAACTCCTTCAACAAGTATGATGTTTCCATGAAACATTTTGAGCAAAAAGTCTGTTTAAAAAAAGGTGTAGAAATTAAATCACCTGACTGACTGCGAGCAATGACATTTGGAAATAAGCTATTCATGCAAGATTAGTTATGGTTTCTCATTGAGTGAGAGGAAGGAGAGGTGAGTTCCTTGTTCTAAGTGATTAGTATAATATATCAGCAGTTCTCTCCCTTCATAATGCAAGTTGGCCTTTCTTCTGCTAATCAAAGTAAATGAAATTTCCACAGGGCATATAAAGATGAACATGTTGGGTCTACAGATATATGTACACACATGATCCCCAGAAAAAGACGGAAGCTACTCTTCCTTCTCGTTAAAAAGAGAGCACTCACTTCCCCATGATGAATCATCACTTCCCAGTGAGAGAAACTGTCTGGAAGCTAAACAAACTGCCTTATTTTTTCCAAGTCTGACTTGTTACAAAACAAGGTGAGGCCAGTTGCAGTTCTTTCCCCTGTATCTAGCTCAACAACATCAACAACACAACTACATGACTGTTCTTATCACTTCTTTTTGAAATCTCCACCCCATCCCTGTCTTTTCAAAGTTGTCACTTGCAAAGTCCTTTTTACGATATGTTGAAGGCAGAAGTTGACTGTAGCCACTAGAGGTCAGAAGCTGCATCTACGATTAGCAGCTTTATTTGTATTAAGTATGCAATTTGGGTTGGTGCAACGTGTTTTTTAAAAAAACCACACACAGTCCAAAGCCAGGATTGTATACCAGCAGAAAGAATGATAGGATGTTTGCTTTGATATATTCCTGCTCCCTAGAAATCATTGGAAAACACAACAATGGCCACAGGATTGGAAAAGATCAGTATATGTTCCAATCCCCAAAAAGGGTAATGCCAAAGAACGTTCAAATTATCGAACAATTGTGCTCATCCCACACGCTAGCAAGGTTATGCTCAAGATAATACAGGATAGACTTCAGCAGCACGTGGAGAGAGAATTATCAGAAATGCAGGCTGGGTTCCGAAGAGTCAAGGGGGACTAGAGACCACATTGCCAACATACATTGGATCATGGAGAAAACAAAGGACTATCAGAAACAAGTCTACTACTGTTTCATTGACTACACCAAGGCCTTTGACTGTGTGTGGACCACAACAAAATGTGGCAAGTAATTAAAGAGATGGGAATACCAGAACATGTCTCATGAGAAATCTGTACATGCAGTGGTGGGTTGTCAAAATTTTTACTATCCCACCATGACATCATCACAGTGTGGGCGGAGCTAACATCATGACATCATGATGTCATGGGCAGGGCCAAAGAATAAATAAATAAATAAATAAATAAATAAATAAATAAATAAAAATAAGCACACACACACACACACACCCCTCAACAAACAAACAAACAAACAAACAAACAAAACAAATACATAAACAAACAAACAAACAAACAAATAAAACAAACAAACAAACAAATACATAAAAATTACATTAAGATACACCCACCCACCCAAACACACACCCACAACACAAATCAACACACCCACCCACACACCCCAAACACAAAACCGTCACTTACCTGTTAGTATAAGTGCCTGGGCAGCACCGTGTTGCAAGATGGATATGGTCATTGTGCCAGTTCTCTCCTTTCCCCACTAAATCTGTAGAAACAAAAGGTTTTTGGGTGGTGCAGTGGTTTGAATTCCACCATGATTATATCAGGTACACAGTTTTGGATGATATTGCAAAGGGACTGCAAAATCATGCAAAACACATTTTCTTTGGATGCCCCCCCCATTTTATTTTTTAAATTGAAAATTGTATGTTTTAACCACAGAGAAAGTTGCGTTGGGACAATTAAATGTAGAAATTTAAATCTAATCAACAATTCTATGGAAAGCACTTGCCCATCTCATCAGGTAACACCAGAAACAACAGAGAAAGAAATCCTTGCTTCAAAAAACATATTTATATGAATATCACAGATTTCTTTTGCTGTAGCATATGGCATTTGTGCTGACAGCTGGAATGCATTTCCTAGTGCTGTCAATTGGGAGCATTTGCTATAATTTTTGAGCATTAACCACACTACATGGAAAGAAACCTCCATGGCTGATAATCAACTCTTTAATCACATCTGTGAGTGTTATTGCCCACAGGATGCCATTGTTATTCACTCCTGAAGCAGATAAAGTGTACTTTATCTGCCGGCTGCATTTTGTCATTTGAAGATCTCTATGAAAACATGCTGTGACATAATCACATCTCACAGCATGAACAATCATGAACCAGCTATTGCTGGGTAAGGAATTTCCAGCCTTTTCTTGATGCAAATCCATTTCACCTCATTAATTTGCAGAATAACAGGTATAAATTTTTAAGAATTTAGATACACCAGCAATGGTTTCAGAACATGAAGAGAGCTTTGTGTGTTCTCTTATTAGACCAATGTTTTCCAACCTTTGGTTTATAGATTTCACTTCCCAGAAGCCTAAATCAATCCTCCAAATTACTGATCAGCCAATGTAATGACTCAGCCGTCTGGGAATTGAAGTCCCCTTGTGGGATGTGGGCCTCAGATTTGGGAACCAATGCCTTAGAGTCTTTATGTGCTTTGGGGAAGAAGAAAAAGAGAGCACAGAGGGCAACTGTAAATGGAGTGCCACCCAGTGATGGGATGTAACAGGTTTGCACCAGTTTGCCAGAACCAGTAGTAACTTTCCCCAGCGTCCCAGAGAATGGGTAGCAGCTTTTTGGGGGAACCACCTTCAGGGCTTACCTTTTCACTGGTTCCCCCATTGTGCATGCGTGCCAAGCACTTGGTGTGCATGTAGGCACGGCCTCCTTGCTGTCCTCCCAAGCAAGGAGGAGGAAGAGAAGCTGCTAGCCTGAAGCTCCCTATAGCCTGCTCACCAGAGTAAGTGACTCACCTTTGGATGTGGTGTGTCTGTGTGTATTTTAATGTGTATTTAATACCTTTACTTATATTGATGTACTACCACAGTTCCTAAAAAGGCCTGGTGGCTGGCAGGCCTGGCGGGCTGACTTGGGGTTTTTAAGGAAAGTCTTGGAGTTACCTCATCAATAAGCTACACCTGTGCTGTTCCAATTGGAGAACCCTTAAAGAGGTACAGCTGTTTTACATTTACACTAAGGCATGCAGTATTATCATAGAGAACTGGTTAGGCAAAGAGTTAGTATCTAACTTCTTTAACTGTTGAAAAGTAGAAAAGTCCCAAAACAAAGCCATCTTGTGGTGAGTTCATTCTGTAGTTCCTTCCATCTGAACTAGTGTGAGAAAGATTAGCCAGAATAAGTTTTAAGCTCTGGTTCAAAAGCTCTGGTTGATTTGTGTTTGGGGTGGGTGGGTAGATGTTTGGGTGGGTGGGTCTATTTTAATGTATTTTTTATTTTATTTATTTATTTTATTTATTTACGGGTTTGTGTTGTGGGTGGGTGGGTGGGTGGGTTGAGGGGTGTGTGTGTGTGCTTATTTTTATTTTATATTATTATTTATTTTTCTTTGGCCCCGCCCACATCATGACATCATGGTCTTGGCTCCGCCCATGGCATTATGATGGTAGCTCTGCCCACACCGTGATGACATCATGGTGGGGTAGTAAATTTTTTGACATCCCACCACTGGTGCCACCATACCATCCCAGTATTGTCAGAGTTGACAATACTGGGTAAGAGGGACCGGCAGCTATTTCTTTGTCATCGGTTTCACACATGTTTCTTGAGACTCTGATATGAAAAAAACAGCCTTACAGCCCTGCAACATTAAGCACATGCTCATCAGTGAAAAGGGGCTGTTTAATCCTTCTCCTTCCAGCTAATATCCTACATACTCAAGTATAAACTAATCTGAATATAAGCCAAGGTGCCTATTTTTGACCTGAAAACCCAGGAAAATAGATTGACCTGAGTATAAGCCGAGGGTGGGAAATGCAGCAGCTGCTAGTAAATTTCAGTAATCAAAATACATGAAAATATGGTAAAATTAATTAAATTGTTGGCACGTCTCAATCTGGTGCATTCATGGGACCCTTGTGGTCATCGACCTGAGTATAGCCATGTCCCTTTTTGGGGCTAATAACTTGGCTTATACTCAAGTATATACAGTATTCACTTTAAAGTGCCCTATAGCTACTACCCATTCCCCTCTCCACATAAAAGGGGGGTAGGGGGGGATTTATGTATATAAAAATACCAAAATGGCCAAGCAGCATCTCTAAACTTCTTAAGACCTTATACTTTCCAGGTTGCTTTGAATTTTCTTTTCAAGAGAGAAATTAGCTGTGACCTCCCATAGTTTCCATCTTATAGGATGTTGATTTGATAGGCATTTCAAACTCTGAAGTAGTTTATATTTAAAAGAAAAAGGGAAACCCAAGGTTCTTAAGGAATAAGGTAGGAAAAAGACTGGCTTAATATAGGAGCCATTGTAAAGGATTCTTTCTCTGCCGCACGTTGTATTTTTCATTTATTAATGTGACTCAGACGTAAGGACTTTTGGTGTCTCAAATAAAATATGCACAGGACGTGGGAGACAGCTGAAGGAAAGAAAACAGTAAACAGAAACAGGAGCAGCTAGTTTGGGTTAGAGCCCAACTTTGTTAGATTATGAGAATGAGTTACTTATGAATATATATGTAGGCTTAATTGGAGCTGGTTTGTAAGGGTGGAGCACAGAACGTGGCCTTTGATAGCTTGCACTGGGATATGAATCACTCAGTCATGTGACCTCCTGCTCCTGGGGTATTCCCCCCTCCTCTTTCCCTGCACCACCCCCACCCCCGCCATCCCTCCAACATGCTCTGCTTGTTGGCATTGCTCAGATGCAGTTAAAGCTCTACTTCCTTTCATTTCATTGCAAACTGTGTCGTAATGTAGAATCAGTTTCCTAGCACAACAGCTCGCTAAGTAATGAGGAAATGTGCATACTTTTAAGAGGAAGTCGAATCAGTTTGACCCATAACTGGTTCGAGCTGCAGTCAGATGTGCACGCAAGTGAAGGAATGAGACTGAATGCAGTGTGACTAGCTTCTGAATTGCGAGGCAGAGGCTTGGCTTGTGTAATACTTGTATGGAAAGCATTTACTTTTACCCTTTCTTTGGTCTTGTACCCAGAATCTTAATTGGTGACTGAGGAATATCCTGAGAAAATTACTGCATGTTCTTATAAGAAGAATCTTTGTTATTGTCAGGACTCGGCAAAGTGTAAAAGAGGAATCAAACATGACTCACAAGCTAATTGATGACTGTGTTCCTGCCTCTTTTGTTTTATTATTTACTTCTCAGTCACCAGCATTGTTCCAACACCTCACCTTCCTTCCAGTATGTCTCCAGAGTAGTCACTTAACCAGATTATCTTCTCATGTGTGATGATCTTAATGTAACAGAAGCAGAGTTTTCTTCAAAAAATTGCAAGTGGCACGTAGGGGACCTCATAGTTTCAGATAAAAGTGTGATATTTCACATGCTTCTAGGCTACACCTATGGCAAGCAATGTATATAGATGAACTATTTACTGATCATATTTAAATACTGCAAGCATTGCTGCTTTCACCCATCATACTGTATTTCCACTTTGTATTGTTTACCATTGGCCTGACTCATGGACCTTCCACACAGAATAAGATTCTGTGTGGATTGTCTTAGCTGAAGGAGATAGTAGTAAAAGTATATTTTGAGCATTCTCTCTTCTTCCTTTAGGTGCTCAGTTTGAACATGTTTTTCTTTTAATGTGCTTTCTATGCACACTCTTCAAGTTTCCCGCTCCAGATGAAATAACTTGCTTAGTGGGTAAATGATTCTAGCTCTTCCTCCCTTGCTTCTGCTGAATGTGGACCCTTAGAAATTGCCTTTAATCCTGCCACTATACTCTGTCTGCATGACTCCCTTGTCCATGCTTCATTTTTCTCAGATCTACCCTCAGTTTCCAAAGCCCCATAAACAGGCCTCCTGGTAATTCTTAGTTCAATCAGCTGAATTAGTGTCTGTTTCCTTGGTTATGACAGGCCTTCTCTGGATTTCCGCTGTGGTAGCTCCCCACTTAATTCTGTTCCAAATGCTTGTCTATTAATCAAAATCAGCACCAGGCCTGGCCACAAATCCTGTATTAGTTAAGACTGTAGAGTGTATAAGTCTTTTGCAGTGCCTATTGAAAACATGATTGGCCACTGACATCTGTGTGAAAGTGGACGATTCCATTTTGTGTAGAGTGCCAGCCAACATTCACCAGTATATCTCTTGATATTTAGAGAATCTACCAGAAATTTTTCACATAAAGATTGTCTGCTTTCATGTGTGAGTGTTAGTACTCAATATATTTCAGATAATAACTATAGTGTGCACTGTCTCACCCAGAGATGGGTGGAGTAGGTGTGCAATTATTCCCCTAGAAAGTGTGCAGTGGAAAGCTTGCTCAAGTCTGTCGGGATGTGATCCATCACGTCACACTTACAATGATGTCCCCTCTCATTGGGCAGCATCTGGAGGGCTGTAACACAAACCAGCTGCATGTGTATTTTTAGAACCGGGAATAACAAGATTGCATGTGCATGCTGAGAAGTAATTTATTTGTGTGATTACCTCAAAACTGGAACGCAGTCTCAATTATGGAGAAATCTGGGTTGGGGGGGATTTCTAAGAGTTTGAGATTTTAATAGTCATACAGTGCTACTTCATATCCACACATGGATGTTGCAGAAGTTAATTGCATTATCCTGTCAACAGCTTTACCCTTGTAGAATAACAAGGTTGGATCAGAGCAAGAGGAAGCAACAGGAACATTCTGAGTAGGACTTAAGGACTCCCGATAGAGGTTTAGTCACATTCAACCAAGGCATAGAGATCTCATCTTTTAAAATGAAATGGACCTGATATCAGTGGGAGCTGGTGGCACCCATCGAGCTGAATAGCCCAGGGCAGCCAATGGAAGAGAAGGGATTATCAACAGCACATGGGGCTAACTAATTTTGGTTTTGGCATTGCATTACAATTGTTCCACTGTTTAGCATACAACAGTTGAACTGAACAATGGCTTCTTATGTTAGTTCAGTTGGCTTTCAGTCTTATTGTAATTGATTTTCTGCTGTGGTGCAACTGAGCCAAAGCTAGAAGGGGCAAAGCAGCTGGACTTCCCAAGCAGCAGGGAATAAGCCTTCGTTGGCCACTCCTTTCAGGATTCCCTGTTCCTTCAGAGTTTAGCTCCAAGTTTAGGGTAGCTGGGTCATCCAGTACAGGAATTGTGTATTGTTGCAAGTTATCTGTCTTATAATTCAAAACATTTGAGGGTGGTTTGGTCCTAAATGAGCAATTAAGAACCAAAAACTTTACAAAAGACATGAAGCTTATTTCTTGATATTAATTGATTTAGGGGTCAGGATTTTACTTTGGTTTTAAAACCCACTAAAACTTTTTGGACTCTCCTTCTTGGGAGGGGATGTCTATGGGGACTGATCTATAATCCTTTGAAGTCACCAGATGGGCAGGGCAGTTCTCCATTTGCCTTTAGGACCAAATTCTTGGCCAGCACTCCTGTGATCAGTGGGAGAGGCAAGTGCTAAGACATTGCCCACAAATACTGAAGTCTTCAGACCCAAATTGGTAACCTGGATGTCTCCTCACCCCACCGCACCGCACCCCACCCCACCACCAAGCAGAGCAAGGCAGTGAATATAGGGCTGGAATGTTAAGAGGACACTGCTCTATGTACCAGGTACCCATCCTGGCCTGGCCCCTTTATGTTAGCCTGTGGCAATCATGTGCAGGGCAGGGCCCTGTCCCATTGCCACTACTGGAATCAGATCAATTACTAAACCGGCAGAAGAAGTGGTTGCATCATTGTATCTTTTGCCTCAGGCAGCAAAAGTGCTCATGAATTCCAACATGCTTCTGAGAATGTCGCACGTTGAATCCATTGTACTCCATTCCAGGTCATTAATGGTGTTACGATCTAACATGTCTGTGAAAGTAAGCCATGCACATCAAGTGCCTACAGATAGAGGTACAGTATAAGAAAATGAATAAACAGAGGTGTAAGAAGATTAAAACCCACAAAAGTGGCAAGTATGCGTGTTACATCCGTTCCCACGGGGTGAGGTATCATCAGTATGCAGATGATACCCAATTGTATATCTCGGCCTGTGGGAACACTAGTGATGCAGTGGAAGTCCTTTCCAGGTGCCTGGAGGCTGTCAGGATCTGGATGGGGGACAACAGGTTTCAGCTGAATCCTGGCAAGACTGAGTGGCTGTGGGTAGAGAGTCCTGTGTTATCTAGGGAACTACCATCTTTGGTTCTGGATGGGGCAGCTTTGCTCCAAACAGACCCGGTACATAATCTGGGGGTCCTCCTGGACTCGCGACTACTGCTCGAAGAGCAGGTGGCAGTCGTGGCCAGGAGGGCCTTTGCACAACTTCGTGTGATTCACCAGTTACGGCCGTTCCTAGACCGGGACTCCTTGCTCATTGTCACACATGCCTTAGTCACCTCCAGACTTGATTATTGTAATGCGCTCTACATAGGGCTGCCCTTGGTGACCATTCAGAGGCTACAGCTGGTCCAGAACGCGGCTGCACGAATAGTGTTGGGGTGTGGGCGTTATGCCCGTGCCTCACCACTGCTGAGGGAGCTGCACTGGCTTCCAGTTTGCCTCTGGGTGCAATTGAAGGTGCTGGTTATTACCTTTAAAGCCCTACATGGTAGTGGACCAGGATACTTAAGAGACCACATGGTTCCAAGGACATCTGTCCGTCCCACCAGAGTGGATCGGAGAGGCTCTCTGGTTGTGCCATTGGCTAGAGAGGCGCACCTCTCTGGCACTAGAAGGAGGGCCTTCTCTGTGTCCGCTCTGGCCCTATGGAACCTCCTCCCAATAGAACTACGCCTGCAAACAGAGCTGCTGTCCTTCAGGAAAGGATTGAAAACCTGGCTGGCAGGTCAGGTCTAGGGAATGGATGGATCAATTTCCCCAGCTGGCTGGATAGTTTGACACCCAGTGCCTCCTAGCTATAATGCCTATCTATAATGCCTAGTTTTTAATGCTAAGTTTTTAAGCTTCTTTTAAAACTTTTAATTTCTGAACTGGTTTTAAATTGTTGTCAATATGCTGTTGTGTTGGGAATCGCCCTGGGTCCCTTCAGGGAGGAGGGCGATAAACAAATTTAAATAAATAAATAAATAAATAAATAACACATAAAACAGCTCAGAGGATGTGTCCTCCTATGTCTGGGCATAGAAGATTTTTTTATGGTCAAGTCTGAGTGTATCTCTATGAAGAGGTTTGTCACTACTACACCTCTTTACTGACTGCTATAATAATAATTTCATGCCAGAGATTATTCTGGGTTGAAAGGATTTTTGCTGGGAAACTCTGCTCAGGGGACGCCTGAATGAGGCTCCTTTCATGTCCCGAAGTGCAGCCCTTGGGTATTGAAACCCGACCTTCCAGACTCCAGCTCAGCATCTTAACCATTAAGCCACTGGTGTGTGTGGGAAGCTACTACTGACTGCTTTTCCTGCCTTTAGTTCAGAGAAGCCCTGAGGCATCTTTCCCCCCTGTAATGAAGGCAAGGCAGTGGGACTGTTGTTGGCTCATAGCCAAGCAGACTAGAATCATTTAGTACGTCATATAGAAGGGTAGAATTCAAGAGCTGGAATAGGTCCCAAGGACCACTGAGACCAGCTCTTTGCTAGTGGAGGAAATCCTTAGCTAAGGAATCCCTTACAGAGGGCTGACCTGCCTCTAGTGACAGAGAGTCTGTCACTTTTCAAGGCAATTCATTCCACTGTTGAACAACCTGTTACAATCAGGAAGATCTTCGCAATGTTCAGGCAACTAAATGAGGGGAAGAGGCACATTTCCTTCAATCTGCTTTCTTAGTCAGATGTTTACTTGTGGGTGGGTATTATTTTTGTGTTACACCCTAAGTTAACTTGTGTGCTCATATTGGAGGAGGAATATTTTACCTTTAATCTCTTTTGAACCTTATTTTGGTTCCCTTTCCATCGCAACCTGTGGAATCTGAAGTCTCACATCCTATTCACCCCAGGGCCCCACTGGCATGTAGCTCCTGTAGGTCCCCCCAACCTGAATGCAGTCTCAGACAGTAAAAGGGGGGTTATTCCAGAGGTATGACAGCTGCCAAAAGGAATGTAAAGGGGGAAAAGATGAGCGCAGAGTCACAAGCAGAAGCTAGGGCCGTGGATTCGATGAATTGCCACTTAAGAAAACTGCAGAATTCAGCAATTTCAGGTATGTATTTTAGTATCCATTGAATATAAAGGGTTTCCAGGTCCAAGGAGAGTGAAGGCTAAGTTGATGCAGAAGCAAGTAGGAAATAAGGAAATAGGATAGGAAAGAAAGAACAAAGCAAAGTTTCTACAAAGTGAAACAATAGCAGAAGCAACAGGGATTATATAAAATATGATCATTGCATGTAATGCATCCAGCTTCTTGAATTTAGCACGTATTGACCATGCCACCCTGAACATGCTAATCAAATTCAATTTTGGAAGCTAGGCAGGATCAAGCCTCCTTGGTATCTGGATGGGATACTGTCAAGTGACCAGAATTTCTCGGTAGGTGTCAGAAATAATCCTACTTCAAACTGTGGATAGCCAGTGGTGCCAGTCAGAGCTGACAATAGTAGACAGACACATGTTCTGATTCAATATAAGCCATTTTACGTAACCTGGGTTTATCTTGTGAAAAATTACAGCATTTTGTTTTGGGTTGGGTTTGGCCAGAATATTCACAGACTTGGGGCATCCTGAGTTTTCTATAAAATGATGCTCTAATCCTGATGGTGAACATAGGTCCTCTTATTTGGTACACAATGTGTAGAAGTTGACATATGGAGCAGGGAAAGCTGGAGACTGTGCCTGCTGGTGGCATTTTTTAACCAGATTCTAAGTGTAACAATGAGGCCGGGCTACCCGATGACTGGTCAAATGAAGCAATGAAATGTTGGCCTCTCTGAAGTTATTAGTCAAGCCATAGATTTTGAGACAAGGCCAATGTGAGCTACCATGTCTTATAACTGAACAGCAAAAAGGACTCTGTAACATCATTAATGGAAGTTTTACTTCCAATTTTTACTTGCCAATTTTTCAATTTGTAATGACAGGATTAGTTTGACCCTATAGACTCTAGACAGATGTTAGACCCTGGGTAGATATTATCCATTTATTTCATACATTTAAAATTACCTCTTTAAATTTTACCATGGCTTTGGTGTAACACAGTGCATAGATATAGCAGATTCCTTGGGTTTTTGGTCAGCCTGGCTGGAAGCCATTGGCAATAAGGAATTGTGTGTGGGCAAGTGAACAGGATGGCAGAGGCGGGACAAAGCAGGTTTTGTGGATTTATTTTTGAGCCTTCTGTAAATCCTCATTCAAATAACCAAGCTGTTTGCACATAGCTGCAAGTCAATTATCCGTTCCAGGACAGATGGTAGCAAGAAGGCAGGATTCAGCTCCACAGCAGACATATTAATGCTGTCAATCTCTATTTCATAATTATTTATGTGCCACCAAATCAATTCTAGATTACAGAGACTATTCCTAGGGTTGTTGTTTTTTAAGGTATAAAAATCATCTACCAGTTTCTCCTTCTGGTGGTACTCTGGGATTGTATTGCTTTGCCAAAGGCACATGAAACCCCCAGCAACATGTGTTCCTGGCTGAACAACTGAATACTGAAACCCACACAATGTACCAGTGCTTCCTTAGTGAGCTTTGGAGACTTTTTTCCAGACTCTTTAACCGGAGGAGGGAGGTTGCCGGAGTGACTGCTAAGTATGCTATTCCCTATTTCTCTCCTTAAATGATTATTATGGGGAAAGTGATGGGAAAACAAAAAAGTGAATCTGCAGTGAAAACAAATTACCAGGCTATAATAGAAGACAGTGATGACATTAGATCTACCTCCAATTCTGTGAATGAAGCAGGGTGATCACAAAAGTGTTGCTCAGATTCATCCAAGGTACATGTGTAAAACATTAAAATGAGTTTTTAAGTGTGTTTGCATTCTCTTTTTATACTGTTTGATTAAGGTCTATTTATAGCCAGAGTCCTGCCTTCCTGCATCTATGATTTACATTTTAAAATCGCTTTTTTCTATTTGAGACTGAAGGTGAGAATGTTTTTTGTTTTCTTCTTCTTTTTTCTCTTTAAGTGTGTATAAAAATAATTTTTTTAAAAATAGTAGCCGTGTTAGTCTGTTGTTCAGGCATATCAGAAAACAAAAACAAAAAATTATCAAAAATAGCACTCAGTTTCTTAAAAAAATATTTGCTAGGCATATAGAGAGCTACAGTACTTCCTTAAAACATAGGTTATTGAGTAATAATAATAGTATGTAGTGGAGACATTTAAAGCAAAAGAGAAAAACACAATTTATGAATATTACTGAAAGTGAAAGCAAATTCCCAAGTGATCATACAAATGCATCAACATGTATGGTATGTGTGATTTTGGTTCAAGTGTGACTAGGTGTGCACAGATCAATTCCTGCATGGGGCTTTTTAACTGGATGAATTAATACACAACATCCAGTTGTTGTGGCTGAGGTTTCTCTTCCACATATGGATATGCCTGTAAAAAGCTTATTTTCCAAGTACTGTATGTATTTCTAGCCTGTTTTCAGCATAGCAGTTTAAAGACCTACTTTATCCACAAAACCAGTTTTGGCTCATGGATACTGCATAAAGTAATCGGCATGGTAAATATCAGGACAGGAATATTCACAGAAATATCCAACATGGACAAATATGACAATCATCTCTTGTCAGAAAAATAGCTTATTCATTTTCCTAAATGAGCAGCTGCAGCCCCATTTAGTTTCATGTAAATGCAGTCTTTTATACTGTTAACACTCCCTGTATTCACTGGACAGTCTAACCCTCAGAAACCAGCACATTAGAGATGATGCAAAATGGGTGACCCAGAAAATCAACATGTCTGAATTTATATATAAAACTCTCCAGCCTTACATATGCTCTCTTGAAATCAGGATGGGGTCCATAATTAATTCTGGACAAATGAAATGTGGAAATAGGATCAAGAGGAATATGGGTAAATCTGTCTAGAATTAGGGTTAATTGAGCTAACTAGGTAACGTGTTAATCCCAAACTAGGAAAAATAGAATCATTTTTGATGGCTGAGCCAATGGCAAAATGGGCTCAGCAGTTGCTGTCATTCCTGTGTAGCCTTGCCTTCAATCCAGTAGTGGGCAAGAGCCAGTTTGCCCCAGTTCATGCAAACTGGTAGTAACAATTCTGGGTGTATTTTATATGTCTTTTATATGTATTTTTATGTGTATTTTATATGTCTTTTATGTGTATTCAATGTGTATTTTGTCTTTTTATGTGTATTTTATATGTACTTTAATTTGTATTCAATGTGTATTTTATGTGTATTTTATATGTATTTTTATGTGTATTTTAATATGTATTTAATTTGCATTTAATATGTATTTTAATGTGAGCTTTTGTGGATCAAGTCCACTGGCTCTTTGGCTATAAACAGAGATGAGCACTGAACCCTAGAGCTGGTAACGACTGGCTTTCAAGGAAGGCCAACCTTTACCTAATAACAGAAGATTCCTGATTGGTATTCAAATTTGACATCAGGGTTTGTCCCTGCAAGTGGTTCAAGGTCTCCCTTGCTCAAAAGCCAGTCATATCTGACTCTAGGGTTCAGTGATCATCTCTATTTACAGCCAAAGAGCCAGGGCTGCCTGTGTTTGCAGATGTATACATGGCCATATGGCAGGCATGACTACACTGCCCACGGTGTTGGCTCCGCCCATGACATTGGCTCCGCCCATGACATTGGCTCCACCCACAACATTGGCTCCACCTACAGTGTGGTAATTTTTTTTTGGCTGCCCATCACTGCTACAATCTCATATGATACAAGAGGAGCTCCTGCTGGGGCTTGTAGAATGTTCACTGTCAGCCCACTGAGCCCCCCCCCCCCGCCAAGGCTCTACACTGCTACTGCCGGTGCAGCAAGAAGGCTCACAATCTGTTGTACCGGCTCTACACTCCTTTTGCAGATGGCACCATGAGCCTAAAGGGAAGTATCCATCACCTTCCCTGTTCCCCTCTTTTTGAATCTTAGCATTTTGGTCTCCTCATCTTATATGTATGCAACACATATTCAAACAACTTCATAGTGAGTCCTGGTTCCAATTACAGATCAGTGAAGATGGGTAGTCAGGCATTAAAACTATTGGGGAATCTGGGTTTTTTTTAAAGGGAGAGTGTCTAAGAATTTGGTTATTCCTTTTAGTTGGCAAAGAATAAGGCAGAAAAAAGTGGGAAAAGGTATCTCTACTTACATTTCCATCTGGTGTTATAATAAGAAGAGAAAAAATATGGGGGAAATCGAATATCCAGGTTTCAGGAATTCCTGTGTGCTTGCTTCTTGGAGGACGGTCAGAGTAAGGAGGAACAGCTATCAACAAAGGAACAGAATCAACCTCCCCCCAAAAGAAAAACAAAACAAGAAGAGGGGATGGGGGCTTATTTAAAATTCCAGAAGTCAAAGAAGAACTTACCATTAAGTCTGTGGCAAAATACAATCATATTCAATTGTAACGCTCCCTCCCCTCTCACTGATGTTTAGTGTCAATGCATGGAAGTTTGCTATTATCCCAACAAAAACCTGTATTTTGCCTCCTCTCACCTAGAGATTGACTTTTCCACCTGGAGGCCTGAGAAAACACAGTAATTCCCTGAGTCTTCAGCTGGTTTCCTGAGGTCTGGCTATTCCAAAAATAATTTTTAAAATATCACTATGTGTTAGAATTACTCAATGATAGTAGAATGCTATGGATATCTACTTAGAAGTAAGTGTAACCAAGTTTAAAGGGACTTAGCATATTAGCCAGAGTGCTGAAGTAGGAAGGAGCAGGCTCACGCAGCTCAAAATATTCCTGAAATCACTCTCAGGCTGAGATGACATGTTACAGGCCATACGCATTCCTGCTGTTGATCTGATAAACATATTTTTTCCTGCCATAGTGGACTTTGCTTTATTAACCAATCACACAGCTAAAAGAAAGCATACAAAATGCATAGGTGAGGAACGCTACATGCTACAGCAAACAAACCTCTCACTATCTGAAGGAGTTTTGTTGTTGCTGTTCAGTTGCATAGTCAAGTACAACCCTTTGTGATCCCATGCTAGGCTCCTCTGTCATCTGCCATCCTCTGGAGTTTGCCCAGATCTACACCCACCTTGTTAACAATGCCATCTAGCTATCTCATCCTCTGCCACCCCTTCCCCTTTTGCCTTCGATCTTTCCTGGCATCAGGGTCTTCTCTGGTGAGTCATCTCTTCTCACTTGGTGGCCAGATTACTTGAGCTTCAGCTTCAGTTTCTGATGTTCCAAAGAGTAGTCATCTTAAGGAGTACGTTCTCTAAAAATACATTAAAAGCATCGACTAGTTTGACCTAGAATGGGATTTGAAGATAAAATGGGGGAAGACTATGCATGCTACCTTCAGTTTCTTTTCTACTAGGAAAGGCAGAATATAAATGTTATAAATGACCAAAAAAAAAAAAAAAGGCAAGTACCGGTAAGTATATAAATTAGGTGCCTAGGATGCAATACTATACATCAGGGACTCTCCAATTGCAGCCCGCAGGCCAGATGCAGCCCGTGGCACCATTGCATGTGGCCCCCCATCGCCTCCACCACACCTGGAAGTGCCATGTGGTGGAGGAAGGGCAAAATGGCTGTCCGGCCCCTGAAGCTGTCTGAGGGAGCGTGACCCGGCCCTTGGCTTAAAAAGGTTGAGAACTCAGCTATAAACACTTAGCTGGTAGTCAGTTTCACTCAACTCAGTTATGTTTAGTTCTGGTAAGATGCAAGCAGATATGCCTTATACATTATTTGGTCACCTTTTAAAAATGCTGAAAATCAAACGAAACAGAATTAAAATGTAATGCATTAAGTAAAACACCTCCAAAGCACGCTGGTTGAAAATAAATTAAACAACACCAAAAGTTTATATTTGAGCAACAAAGCAGCTGAACAATCAAATGCTTGGCTGAATAATTTTTTTTCTGCCAATGAAAGGCCAATAAAAATGGTCTTCCCTCCCTTGGCAGGAAATTCAAGAATCTGGGAGGGGCCACTGAGAAGGTCTTCTTACACATTCCTGTTGAGGGTGCCCCTGGAAGAAAAGTTTCTAAGTACAGTATATGAAAACCTAAACAAGATTTATAAGGGAGAATGCAGTCTTTCAAATACTTTGCGCTCACATTGTATGTAGAGTGGGCCTACTCTAACTGTCTATTCTTACTTAATTTGGGCTTGTGTCTTCATTCAGTGTCCTTTAAAAATAGATATTTATTTCCAGGGATTAGTTACACATTCTGATTGTGTAGACAAACCTCTCTCTAGGCTAGGTACTCTGCATGCAGAAAAACATGTTGCAGGTCTAGTTGGGAGATGACAGGGCAGAGGAAAAGAAAAGCAACAAAGTACTTGCGGTGTCTCCTTATACACTATCAATCACCTGCCATAAAACATAGTACAGTATGTGAAACTGAACTGGATTAATATCCCTGTTTTGTTCACAAAAGACACTGGATGACCGAAAGCAACCCAGTATTCCAGTAACTCTAAATGTAAATAATTTAAATGTTATGAGTATTTAACTGATGGTGTTATGTATTCCATCTTGAGATACATGGAGGAAGGGTGGAATGCAAATAGAAATTCAAAACCATGGTCAAACATGTTCTAAAAATATCTATGCATGCATATGGATTTTCTACAGAACTAAGAGAGCAAAAACAATATTCTATAATTCTGCATTGTGATTTGTGTATTACTGTAATACACACGACACTTGCCTTTTTCCATGCTTTTCATTCACTAGATGTGAAACATTAATCTGTGTTTGTATTAATTCAGGATTAGACCATTTTTGCTTAATTCTACCTTGCGTTTGCTGTATATTTACTGTTTGTGCAAGCAAGCATTTCCCTTATGTATGTTTATTACTTAATACTTTTGCTTAAGATCTTTTAGTAATTGACCTCATCACCCACTCCCTTTCCAGATACAGTACAGTACTGTATTACATTCACCTGTATTCACACCTTAGTTTCTTGTGCTTGTTCTGTTCTTCTACAGTCTTCAAGTATGAGAATGACATGTTATGCTCTCATTTCAAGCAGATGAAAGGAAGGTCACACAAACAAGTAAGACTGCACTTAATTGGGAATTGGTCCCATTCAAATCAATGGGGCTTACATTTAATTCTATTGAGCAGATATATATATAGGACTGTACTGGCACCAAACAATGATTTTAAAATAATCTATTATTCCCAGATTTTACGTTCATGTACTGTAATCCAATCCAAAAATGGTACTTTCAAAAAATACTTCCCAGAAGCCTCTAGTGAGCAGACATTGACCAGGCTAGCTGAAGAATGCTGGATTGTGGTTCAAAATGACAATATTTCCAAACTCTGATCCAGACTTGATTATCCCCAGCATGATGCTATGTAGGAGAGTTCCTAGCTTGCCCACATATCACCTGACAGTGAATAAAGTCACACTGTTAGTTCTGTTAATTACAGTATGCTTTCCCTACCCTGTTTCCCCGAAAATAGGACCTCCTCCTATTGAAAGGCACCCCCCTATTTTTCCCCAACTCGGAAATATAAGCCCCCCAAAAAAATAAATAAATAAGGCACTCACCTAAATCTTGTCCTGGCGATCCACTGTATCAGCAATAAATGTGTACTGTATTCTTCTTCATCATGGAAAAATAAGACATCCCCTGAAAATAAGATCTTGTGCATATTTTGAAGTTTTTTAAAATATAAGACAGTGTCTTATTTTTGGGGAAACACGGTAGCTTTAAGGATACCTTTGATATGCATTGAAAGAACAAAGACTTGTCTGTTGTAATAAATTCTTTGTGGACAGATCTACCTTGTCGAGGTGCAGTGTAGGAGCTTGAACGGATGGCTTTTTTTTTTACTGACACACAAGGCATTCTAGGTAGAAGATCCCACATGTGCACTGTAAAATTCAATAAATGAGCCAGAGTTATGAGGTAGACAGTTGGAGGCTTTTGTCTCAACCATGTTAATCAACTACTGTATATCTATTTCCAGCTGGAAAACATTTCAGAAAATTCATCAGGACACCTCATCTAACCATCAAAAAGGAGAAACAAAATTGGAAACCAGTTGATTCAACTATTGTCTATAAATAGATGAGAGGCAAAAAGAGTGTTTAGTAATCTAGGCATTTTTCCATAATCCCCTTTCACCAACTTTTCATTAATCATATAAATTCTGTCACTGTGTGTTTGAAGTGTAGCAGGATGTTGGTTTTATGAATAATCTACTCATTTCTCATCCATATCATCATCACATCTCCTCTTTCAACTCTTATTCTTCCTAAAAAATTCTGCTATCCATTCTTCTTGATCATAGATATGAGTGTTGATCTAGGATAGATCAAATTTCAGTAGAGAAATTATATCATGCATAAACACTGGTTTCAGACTTGAACAGTTACACGTATTTCTGGACCATTAGAGTTCCATTAGAGCTAAACCAGCAATTTACACATTCTTACTCTCCCCTGTTCACCATCAGTTGGCAAAGATGATGTGTACAGTCCTAATTTTAATGCTGCACTGAAAGTTGTCCTTTACTAACCAATGTTTGAACATGGGCACCCATTCAGATTTGACACCGGGCTTCTGGGTATCCACTAACTGAGACAATATCAAACTTCTCACAATGCTCCTTTTCTTGTTAAAGGATTACTAAAATAATAGCCTAGATAAAGAACCATGCAAACTGAAGTGGGGAAAGAATAAAAGGTGAATTTAGAAAATGGAATTTAAGAAACTGGGACATCTGGTTTTTTTAAAAAAATATATCTATATAGCCCTATACTGGCATGCAGATTCTATGTAATGTACACAGATTAACTGGAAAGGAGTTTATAATTTTGCCTCAAACAAGGCAAATACTGGCAATGTGACTTATCTTACAGCAGTGATGGCGAACCTTTTAGAGACCGGGTACCCAAACGGCAAACCAAAACCCACTTATTTATCGCAAAGTGCCAACATAGCAAAAGGGAAGGAAGGAAACACTCCCACTGGGCTGCTGGGCAGAGGAAAGAAGTGCTCCCATTGGGCTGCTGAGCAGAGAGGTGGGGTGAACTCTGTGCTGGGGGAGGGAGTAAGCACTCCCATTGAGCTGCTGGACAGAGGGGCGGAGCAAACTCTGTGCTGGGGTGACTGCATGGGTGCCCACAGAAAGGGCTCCGAGAGCCACCTCTGGCATGCGCGCCATAGGTTCACCACCACTGTCTTACAGTAATAGTATTCTGAAAACATGCATAGAAAATATTAATAAAGATAAATATCATAATTGCTATCTGGTTAGACTAGTATTCTCCATAAACTCCGAAAAGTAATTTTTACACAGTGGCTATGACATGGTGATTCAGAGGAACTGTGGAGGAATGCAGAAGCATTAGCAAGTGATTAATTTGCTTTCTGTTGTCATTCACTCCCACATTTCTGTATTCCAAAATGGGTGGAATATCTAGAGGTTGAGGATTCATACTATAAATATATTGACTTGGTAATCACAATTATTTCAATATGAATATTTCAAAAATAATTTATGCTCTTTTAAGTTCATAACATTTTGTGTGATTCCCCCCCCCCCCCAAACTGATAGTTGCTCAGCAAATGCTTCTTGTTCCAGGACAAAAACAGCCTCCTAAATATTGTTTTAACCTGTATTACCGGTGAATGGGGATAGACTATATCGTAAAAATTGTAACTGTGGCTAAGGGTGCAGCTACATTGAAAAGCTGAATTGGAGCAACTCAGCTTTGCAGCTGCTTGATTCAAAGCCCGTATTTCATTTGAAATTGCAGTCAGTGCTATTACAGGGATTGCAGACTGATCATGGAGTGCAAGGCAAGTCATATTCTAGGCCACACACCCCTTTCTTTCTTTCCTCCCTTTCTTCCTCTGTCCCTCCCTCTCTTGATCCTTTTATTAATAAAGATGACCCAACAATAAGGTAATAGAGTGATCTAGCACTAATCTTACATATGTAATTTTTTTAAAATATCAACATTGGGAAGTAATGGAGGAAAGAATATGGTGGAGTGCCAAGGTTTGCCATCACTGAGATACAGGTATGCCAACCTTCATCTTTGCAATAACTGTCATGACTAACCAAATTGGAAAAGTCGCCATGGTGAGTGGGCGGTGATATAAATCTAAATCTAAATAAATAAATAAATAAATAAATAAATAAATAAAAAAGCCTGTTTGAATTGTTCTCGTTTGGAAAAAAATAGAAGCCCACAAACATGTTGTAATCCAGTGATGGAGAACCTTGGCGCTCTAAGTGTTCTTTGAATTCAATTACCAGAAGCCCAAGTCAGCACTCCTGCTGATCAGGGCTTCTGAGAATTGGAGTTCAAGAACACCTGGAGTGCCAAGGTTTGCCATCAATGAATCTATTGTTGGTATCTTCACCACTCTTTAGTGCTGTTGTCCCTTTACTGCCAGTTATTGCTAGTGTGACATCCAGAAGAAAGCAGGTTACAAGAAGTCTGTAGCATAGTCCAAAATAAATGCCTTCATTATGAGGTCACCTCAGTTTTTCTAAAATCTAAATCTAACAATTTCCAGTGTGCTTTTTAGAAACCCTTCACTGAAACTGAAGTCACAACAGGCAGTACTGTGGAACAGAACAATTTTAGTATTGCATGCTCAATTTAAGGATGAGGCCATAAATCTCTAATCAATGAATAGTTAAGTTGTACTTACAGTAATAACTTTCGTTCTTCTAGTATATAGTCCCTGAATTCACACTTTTGGGTTCTGCGCCTGTGCGGAGCCATGACCGGAGCTTTCAAGCTGATTGGATAAAGTCAGTGGCGTAGCGTGGGGGGGGGCGGGGGGGGGGCGGATGCCCCGGGCAGCGGCTTTCAGGGGGCGGCAAAATGTCCCCTCTCCACTCTTTTGCTGGCGAGTGCCCCGCGTGCGCTTCGCCGCTTGCAGGCGAGGAGGAGAAAAAGGTTTTTTTTTTTAGGTGGACAATTCAAGGAGGGGGCCCGGCTAGCTGTCGGGGGCTCTCCTGGAGGGCGGCCCGTGTGCGCGCGCATGCTGCTCGCCTCCGCCCGCCCAGCCACCCACCCAACTTGCCGTGAGACGGGGCGCTCGTCTGGGGTGGGTGGCGCCGTGGCGGGGAGCCCCGGGCCTGGCGGCTGGCTGGGCAGGAGGAGGCGAGCAGCGTGCGCGCACACGGGCCGCCCTCCAGGAGAGCCCCCGACGGCCAGCCGGGCGGGGCGGGCCCCTCCTTGAATTGTCTGCCTTTTTAAAAAACCCTTTTTCTCCTCCTCGCCTGCAAGCGGCGAAGCGCACGCAGGACGCTCGCCAGCAAAAGGGTGGGGAGGGGACATTATTTGCTGCCCCCTTAAAGCCGCTGCCAGGGGCAGGCGGCGCGCGGAGAGCCCCCGATGGCCAGCCGGGCAAGCGATCTGCCGGAGGTGCGCTCGTCGGGGGTGGGTGGCAGACGGCCCTGCCTGGCGGGCGAGCGGACGGAGGTGCGCTCATCGGGGGTGGGTGGCGGATGGCCCTGCCTGGCGGGCGATCTGCCGGAGGTGCGCTCATCGGGGGTGGGTGGCGGACGGCCCTGCCTGGTGGGTGAGCGGACGGAGGTGCGCTCGTCGGGGGTGGGTGGCGGACGGCCCTGCCTGGCGGGTGAGTGGACGGAGGTGCGCTTGTCGGTGGTGGGTGGTGGACGGCCCTGCCTGGCAGGCGAGCGGACGGAGGTGCGCTCGTCGGGGGTGGGTGGCGGACGGCCCTGCCTGGCGGGCGAGCAGACGGAGGTGTGTGTGGCGCGCGCGCCATTGCGCGCGCGCCACTAGTCAGCAGGGGGCGCCTTCTGCCTTGGGAGGGGGGAGGGGTGGCGGCAGCGGCGAGCTGGGGGGGCGGCAAGTTTGCTTTTCGCCCCAGGCGGCTGAAGACTGTGCGACGCCACTGGATAAAGTTTGAATATTAGGTCCGCCCACCACACTGCCCACCCTTAGGTGCCATTTCGTGCTCTTTCCTTAGTTAATACTTAAGCTGTACACAGGATAAAATAAACTATCTCATCCATGCAGCTCAAGCGGGAAGGAAGGGTGGGAAAGTATGAATTCACAGACTATATTCTCGAACAACAAAAGTTATTACTGGTAAGTACAATTTAACTTTCTCCTTCGTATAGTCTGTGAATCCCCACTTTTGGGAGATTAGCAAGCTCACACTTACTTGGTAGGCGGGCAGCGGGATGAGATGTATCCACAGACGAACACGTCAGGTAGGCAGGCTGGACCCTCACAGGCATGGAGCCTGGAGCCCAGTGGTGCGATGTCAAAAATTTTACTACCCAACCGTGATGTCATCACAGTGTGGGCGGAGCTAGCATCATGATGTCATGTCATGGGCGGGGCCAAAGAAAAAATACAAAATAATAAAAATAGGGAGCTTCAGGCTATAGGGATTTTCAGGCTAGCAGCTTCTCTTCCTCCTCCCCATTTGGGAGGACAGCAAGGAGCCCATGCATATGTGCCAAGCACTAGGTGTGCATGCACACCAAGTGCTTGGCATGCATGAACAGTGGGGGAACCAGTGAAAAGGTAAGCCCTGAAGGTGGTTCCCCCCAAAAGCTGCTACAGGTTCTCTGGGACACTGGGAAAAGTTACTACCAGTTCTGGAGAACTGGTGAGAACCTGTTACATCCCATCACTGCTGGAGCCCTCTGGCAAGGACAACTCAACCAAGTCTGGTGTCCGCTGTGGCTCTGGTGTCCATCCAGTAGTGCTTGACAAATGTAGAAGGTTTGGACCATGTGGCCACCTTACATATGTCTTCGATTGAAGTGCCTTCCAAGAAGGCAGTTGAGGTTGCAACAGCCGTCGTAGAATGTGCCCTGACGTGAAGCAGAGGGGGCAGAGATGTAGCCTCATAGGCAAGGTAGATGATGGAGGAGAACCACTTGGAGAACCTCTGTGATGTGTTCACCCTTGAACTTCCCTCCATAAGCCACGAAGAGGCATTGTGTTTTTCTGAACTCCCTTGTTCTGCTGATGTAAAATAATAAAGTCCGTTTGACATCCAGCGTGTGCCATGCTCTTTCTTGATCAGAGGCTGGGTTGGGAATGAAAGTTGACAACGATATCGATTGTCCCAGATGAAATGGGGAGACGACTTTAGGGAAGAAGGTGAGGTCTGGGTGAAGGACCATCCGATCATTGAAGAACTTAGTGAAAGGCATGTCTACCCGAAGTGCTGTGAGTTCGCTGGCCCTTCTGGCAGATGTGATAGCCACAAGAAATGCCGCTTTCCACATCAGGAGACGAATGTCTGTAGTGGCTAGTGGTTCAAACGGAGCCTTAGTGAGCACAGTCAGGACAGTGGATAAGGACCACTTTACAGTTGGAGGCTTTACCAGAGGAAAAGCGTTGCAGAGGCCCTTCATAAACCATTTCACGGTTTGGTCCTTGAACACTGTGGAGGCAATGGAGCCTGTCAGAGAATGTGCCACAATAGCTGCCAAATGGACCCGTATGGACGCAAGTCCTAAGCCAGTCTCTGCCAGATGGAGCAGGTACTCCATAATGTCCTGGAGGCTCTCATGGTTCAGGCTCAGATGCTTGGAGACAAGAAAAGAGCAGAACCGTTTGTATTTTGAGCAATAGGATTTCCTCATGGAAGACCTCCTGCTCATGTTGAGAATCCTTGCCACTCTGGGGTTATCCTCCATGCTGTGAGATGCAGGCTGGGCAGATCAGAGTGAAGAATTTGACCATCCTCCATTTGGAGAAGTGATGGAGAATCCGGTAGCATGAGTGATTGCGAGGACAGCTGAAGTAGAAGAGGGTACCAAGGCTGCCTTGGCCTGGCTGGTGCAATGAGGATCACTCGAGCTCGATGATGGAGGATCTGGGTCAAGACCTACTGGATGAGTGGAAATGGAGGGAATGCATAAAGATAGTCCAAGTCCCACTGTTTCATGAAGGCATCCCCCTCTGAGGCTTGTCCGATCCCCACTCTGGAGCAGTACCTTGGGCACTTGTGGTTGGTCTCTGAGGCAAAGAGATCGAGCTCCAGAGTCCCCCATTGTTGGCAAATGGAGTGGAAGACCTGGTCATCCAGTTGCTACTCATGGGTTGTGGAGCTCAGTTGGCTGAGCTTGTCGGCCAGAACATTCAGCTTGCCCTGAATGTGGACACCGATGGGAAAGATGCGTCTCTCCAGGCACCATTCCCACAGCTGAACAGCGAGGTAAAGAAGTGTGAATGTTGTGCCTCCTTGCTTATTCAGATAGGCTATCACGGTTGTATTGTCCAAAATGCTATCTGAACTGCCTTGCCAACCACTACCGTTTTGAAGAACCTCAGAGCTTTCCAAATGGTGAGCAGTTACAGGTAGTTGATGTGAGAAACTGCCTCTGCTGGAGTCCACAGGTTGTTCACCGTCAGAGACCCGCAAGCAGCATCCCAAACGAGGTTGCTTGCATCAGTCAGGATCTGCAGATTGTGTTGAGGGGAGTAGAAGTGTTTCCCCGTGGTCACATTGCAGGTTAGAGTCTACCAGGTCAACTGGTCTACTAATTTTGGAGTGGGCAGAAGGAGCTTGGACTGGCTGTCCACCATTGGGTTGAACTTGTGAAGCAGCCAAAACTGGAGAAAGTGAAGCTTGAGTTTGGCGTGAGGGATCACAGTCGTAGTTGATGTCATGAGCCCGAGCAGTCATTGGGCATTCTTTGCCCACACATGAGTCCTGCAGCAGAAGAACTTGACCACTTTGGCAATGTCTTTGATGCATTTTGGGGTGGGGGGATAAGCCCTGAGGGAGAGAGAGTTGAGTATTGTCCCAATGTACTTGACGCGCTGAGACGGCGGGAAACTGAGGAGCTTGGTGAACTGAAGAAGGAGCCAACACCATTTCCATGAGATGGGCCTTCAGACGGTTACTCCTGTTTTGCACTGCCAGATGAGTGAACTTCTTACAGTGCACGCAGGTTTGAGCCTGGTGGGCTTTGCCAAGGCACAGCAGACACTTGTTGTGACCGTCTGAAGAAGGGACCTTCTTGTTGCTGTCGACACAATGCTTGAAGGCAGCTGAGGCCATCAAAGGAGCACCAAGTGGGAAAATTGGGACCAAATGCCTGTGGACGAACAAGTGGTCGTGGTGCCAGCCCCTTTGTGAAAAGGAGCCGACAGAGGCAGAAAAATTGAAGAAGCGGCGCTCAAGGAACAAGCCCCCAAATTGAGGTGGCTGTTTCCCCTGTGAAGGGGAAACAACCTTGAGGTAAAAAATTGCCAAAAACTGCTCTCTGCGAGGGGGACAGCCACGGTTGAGGTGATCCTGCCCAGGGGATAAGATCACCAGAACATTTTTACTCAAAACAAAGCTTTTTCCAGAGAAAAACAGACAAAAATTGAAGAGAGCTCTCAACAGTCTCCCGCTACTATGGCAGAGAGAACTGAGGAAAGAGTGTGAAATAGTACCTAAGAGTGGGTGGTACGGTGCGCGGCCCTAACATTCAAACTTCATCCAATCAGCTTGAAAGCTCTGGTCACAGCTCCACGCAGGTGCAGAAACCAAAAATGGGGATTCACAGACTATACGAAGGAGAATTGTCAAAATCTTATTTGCAAGGCCTTTGTTCCCTAAAGATGGAGTACCCAAGAGAAGAATTCTCCCTATAGTTGTGGTGTTCAACCTTTAACTGGGTTGAAATTTTGAACTTCAGCTCTCAGAAATCCCAGGTAAAATGGGAGTAGAATTTTTTAAAAATCTGACTGATGAAAGAATCATTACCTTAGAAATTCAAGGAAAAAAAACAATTAGGTCTGGCTTCACATAAAAGCCAAGCAGTCTCAACCCTGACCATTCTAGCTTCTTTAGTCCTCTTTCTGGCAACAGTCAGTGTTACTTCTCAGGAAAAACACCAAACTCATATGACCTCTAAACATTCTCATCTTCCAGAAACCACAGGCACTCCCTTCTTCCCTTTTCCAAAACACTTTCTTCCTATGAACTTAGTGAATTATGAGGTCTTTTCTTGAATTCTTCCCTAGGATTCCTGATGGAGCAGAAAAGGCTACTGTTTTCATTTCTTGCTTTATGTTGTAATGTTGCTAAATCATAACCAGTGATGGGATGTAACAGGTTCGCACCAGCTCGCCAGAACCGGTAGCAACTTTTCCCAGTGTCCTGGAGAACCGGTAGCAGCTTTTGGGGGGAACCACCTTCGGGGCTTACCTTTTCACTGGTTCCCCCACTGCGCATGCATGCCAAGCACTTGGTGTGCATGCACGCCTACAGTGCTTGGCGCATATGAACGGCGTCCTTGCTGTCCTCCCAAGCAGGGAGGAGGAAGAGAAGCTGCTAGCCTGATGCTCCCTATAGCCTGCTTCCCAGGGTAAGTGACTCACCTTTGGATGTGGTGTGTCTGTGTGTATTTTAATGTGTATTTAATACCTTTACCTATATTGACATACTACCACAGTTCCTAAAAAGGCCAGGCTGCCTGGCTTGGGGTTTTTAAGCAGAGTCTTGGAGTTACCTCATCAATAAGCTACACCTGTGCTGTTCCAATTGCTGTTCCAGTTGGAGAACCCTTAAGGAGGTACAGCTGTTTTACATTTACATTAAGGCATATTATCCTAGAGAACTGGTTAGGCAAAGACTTAGTACCTAACTTCTTTAACTGTTGAAAAGTGCCAAAAATGAAGCCATCTTGTGGTGAGTTCATTCTGTAGTTCCTTCCATCTGACCTAGTGTGAGAAAGATTAGCCAGAATAAGCTTTAAGCTCTGGTTTAAAGACTCTGGTTAATTTGTGTTTGGGATGGGTGGGTGTTTGGGTGGGTGGATGTATTTCAATGCATTTTTTATTTTATTTATTTATTTAATTTATTTACAGGTTTGTGTTGTGGGTGGGTGGGTGGATGGGTTGAGGTGTGTGTGTGTGTGTGTGTGCTTACTTTTATTTTATTTTTTTATTTGGCCTTGTCCAAAACATCATGTTAGCTCCGCCCACACCGTGATGACATCATGGTGGGGTAGTAAAATTTTTGACATCTCATCACTGATTATAACTGAGATGACACTATGGTTATTTTTCTCCATTCTGGACCAAACTGAAGAAAGGAGAGATGATATTGATATTGTCATGTAGAGACGTATCCAAGACTTTTTATTCCACTAGGGTTGAGTGACAGACTAATCTTACTAGTTACATAGTACCCGGTAAAGGCTTCTAGAAAAGGTAGCTTGGGAGAAATTGTGCTCAGAACATCCCTCTGGTTGTATATAGCTCAGTGCAATTCTTGGTACAGATTCAGCCTTCTGTTCTCCTGAGGGCCATAATAGCAGTACCCAGATTGTTGGGGGCAAAATGCTAATTACCTGTGAATTATCCAGAGAGTGCTCTAAGTGCTATTGGGTAGCATATAAGAGTAAGTGCTATTGCTATAGCTAAAGGATTTGAAAGCCTCTGTTACTTTTTTTAGTGACATACACTATGGTTGCTGCCTCTCTGAAGCTGCTGAGTACAAAAATGTGATTACAAAAGTGAGATTTTCAGGTGCTCATCAATATTACAAACCAGGGAGTTTAAACAAAATTGTTCAGCTGATCTGTTGGGCTCAGAAAAGAAATGAGTGGGGCAGGATCTGCACAGTATGCTGATGAAATCCATGTGTGGCTTCAGGGTTCTTGGCTATTCAGCTCTGCTTTGAAAGTACTGTACTTAGAAAAAACTGTACTGAAAATATTTCATCCAAAGCATCTTAAAATCTTTACAGGATGTTTCCCAAGAGGAGAAGGTTCACATTCATACCTCAAGAAGATGTTCCCATGTGTTCTCCTTTTTCTAATACCTATTAGAATAAATATTTTAATTAGAGTTGATCCTACACATGCTCATTCAGAAGTAAGTCATGCTGAGTGCAATGGGTGCAAAACTGTTGTGTATGTAGCAAGCACTGCACAAAACTGCTGTTTTTGGTTTTACCACCTTTTGACTAACCATTCACTTATGCTCTCCCTTCAGAATATGTGAACAGTAAGATTAAGAGTCCAGGTGGTAGATTTGAAAAAAAATGTTATTTCCTTACTCCCAAGACTTCTGGTAGCTTTCCAGTACCTAGAGCTTTGCATACGGGAAATACAAGATGAAGATTGTATTGATCATAAAGGGCACATCTTTGCTGAGTATTGGAATAGTCAGATAAGATATTTAATTGACATGAATGGCTTCAACAATCTCTGAATTCTGGAATTTCTCTAGCCGTGTAAATGAAAAAACTCAGTGGGCTATCTTTAATTATGACTATTGTCTTTTGCCAGGTTAATCAGGGAATCGTGCTCAGCACAGCCACTTAAAGGCAGACCATAAACATATCATTGCTTTTCTGAACCTGTTCAAAAAGAAAACAGGCATTATACTGATGTTAGGTCTAACAAAAATTGCACTCAGATACTGGTTATGCAGTCTCCCAGTCATTAATTCCATTCCATCCACTTTGGGTCTGTAAGTTGCTGTCCTGTTATGTTTTCTGGACCAGAAGTATGTCACATTTATATTTACTACATATGTCCGCTGGTAGAATACTCTTATTATTGGAAAGTCCCTCAATATTTATTGAGATAATTGTTATGGTCGGTCTTGACAAAGACCTTTTGGATGAATTCATTCTGTAGTCCCTTTAGTTTGTCCTAGTGTGAAAAAAAAATGTGAGAACCACTTTTCCCACTGCTAACCTCTGCTAACAAGGTGACTAAGGATGATGATGTGGTTAGTGGGTTGGATACATGTTTGGGCCTCATCTCACCAATAGCCAGAGTTTACTGATGATTCTGGCCCAGCTAGTACCTATGCTAAGTGTGAGGAATTTACAGTCTAAGGTCTGTGATGGCGAACCCTGGCACTCCAGGTGTTCTTGGACTTCAATTCCCAAAAGCCCAAGTCAGCACTCCTGCTTGGTTTGCCTCTGAAGTCAAGCAATCGCTACCCTAGGGTCAGTTTGACTTCTGGGACAATCTGTGCGGTTTGTCCCTGACGTCAGTTTTTTTTTTTTAGCATTGTTCGATGCATGCATCGGACAACACTAAAAACCGGATAACGACATGACTTGTGGAACCAATTCATAACGTTATCCGGGGTATTATTGTATTTCAAATTCAAGTGAGTGGGGCACAGTGCTATTTATTCACTGTTGCCAACATTTCTACTTAGAACTCTGCTGGCAAAATCATCTTCTGTGTCTAGACCAGACAGGAAACTGCCAAAATGAAGCCACCTTTTCGTGAATACATGCTATATAGTTCCTTTCACTTGACCTTGTGTAAGAAAGATTAGCTGGCACTGATGGCCATTGCAGGACTACGCCCAAATTGTGATTCAAAACCCTTACAATTTTTGAGGAGGCTTTCTGTGTACCCCTGCTGTGTACTTGAGCCATTCTCAATCTCTCTCTACTGCACCCCAGCCCATCAGATTAGCAACATCAATGCTTATTCCCTAAATCTATTCCTTTTTTAAAAAAATTGATAACGATGATGACACCCATTTGAAAAAGCTGCCCAAACAAGGCAGCCTAAGAAGCAGAGCTTGTGTCTCTTAAACAGTCCCAAAAAGCAGTAGTCCAGTGCCAAACTTTCCTCATTTGTCTTTTTAATCAGGAAAAATTTTCCTGATTTGTCTTTTTAATCAAGAAAGACCATTTGAAAGAGTAACCTTTCCCAAGTTCGGAGGGCTTGGGGAATGTGTGTGTGTGTGGGGGGGGGGGAGAGAAGAGACCTTACGCCAGATGTTTTTGGACTGCAACTCCCAGCAGTCGGAGTCAGCCAAATCTACCGCGAGGGCTACTGGGAAATGAAGTCCCCATGCTCTCCTGCCCTCCCTTCCTCTGTGTGACAGGATTCGGTAACAAGTTGCCCACAATACTAGAAAGCTCGCCAAACCACCGTCGGAGAACTCTGTGCTTTTACTAAAATGGCGCGCATATATCTGTGTGTGTGTGTGTGTGTGTGTGTATGTGTGTATATATATGTATGTGTATATATATATGTATGTGTGTGTGTGTGTGTATATATATATATATATATATATATATATATATATATATATATATATATATATATATATATATATATATATATATATATATATATATGTGTGTGTGTGTGTGTGTGTGTGTGTGTGTATATCTATCTATCTATCTATCTATCTATCTATCTATCAAAACCCTAAAACGGCCGCTGTTCTCCTGGTAGTTGTTGTCACCCTAAAAAAAAAAGTCCCACCAACGAACTTCCTGACTCCCCCCTCCTCCTCCCGCGCGCCCGCCCACGGCTTACTCTACTTCTCCCCCTCCTTCACCCCCCCCCCTTCCTCACCCCGCCATTTCCCTCTCTGAAGGCAGGAGGCGGGGAACTCCCGCCTTCCTCCTCCCCCTCCTCCGGCTGCTTTTGCCTACCCAGGAGTTGTCTCGCTCGCGTCACGTGACCGCTCCTCCCTCCCTTCTCCGTCCGTTCATTCCTTGCTGTGGGTTCTAAACCGTCACTCTCTCTCCCTCCCCCCCCCCCCGCCTTTGCCGCGCGACGGGGCGGGCGGTGCTTCTTCGGTTGATTTTTTCGGGGCCTTTCCTTTCCCCCCTCCCTCCCTCCCGCCCGCCTAACCCTTTTTCCCTTCCCTTTTTAAAAATTTTTCTTTCTTGCTTTGGTTCTTCTGCCCGCCCGTTCCGGGACTTGCCGACTCCCTGACTCTTCAGGCGGTGGGTAGTTGGTGTGAGCGTTGGGGGTGTCGTCGTTGTTGGTGGGTTTTTGGTGGCTCGTCTGAACTTGGCGCTCCAACCGCGGCGTCCCAGCCGGCCGGGCTCTTGCAGGCACTTCCCTGCGAGTGTGGCCGGCTGGGACGTTGCGGCTGGAGGGAAGTCCGTTTTTTCCTCGCCCCGCTCGGAGAGTCACGTCGGGCAAGACCCCCCCCCCTTTGCCACCTCCTCAGCGGTTAATTAATCAATCCATTAATTGGGCGGACGGCAAGCGCCGTCCTCCGAGAAACCCAACTGCGGGGCCAGAGACTGGATCCGGCCCTGCCTCGGCGAAACCTCTCCGTGCGCCTCAAGCCTTTGCCAGGCGTTTGGGATTCGTTACCAGAGGAGAAGGAAGGAACGGAAAGGGGAACGAGGAATGAAGCCAGCCGCGTTGTGGTAACTCGGGGACTGGACTGGAGAGTCAGGATTCTTCGGTTCCCCTTTTCTCATTGCCTCCGCCGAAGCCTCGGGGGAAAACTTTTTGGGTCGCCTGGGCCGCCCAAGTGATAGGATGACCTCCCTTCTGGACCCCAGGATTAAACAAGCCTTGCGGAAAAAGCCGTCAGAAAGAACGGAGGAGGTAATTTTGAGTCTTGCTTGGCTTTATGGCTGCTTTGATGAAGGAGAAGTCTCGTCTCTCTCTGTGCCTTCCTCCTCCGAAAGTGAGGACTTGCCTGACTGAGGTTTTAAAGCCCATGTGTCACTTTCCCTGTCGTTGTGGGCCACACGATGTGCCCTGTCCCAGGTGGGGCCTCCTAACTAGGTTGTATGCAATTGGGTGAAAAAAAAACATGTTTTGCATTGCATGCACATGTGGTGATCTACAAGGCTGTTTGTAGGAAGTTGTTTGGTCTTTAGTCACAATGATGCAATGGTGAAACTTGGCATTTTGTGATTTCTCTTGGGATTCCCATGCACATGTGGTGATCTACAAGGCTGTTTGTAGGAAGTTGTTTGGTCTTCAGTCACAATGATGCAATGGTGAAACTTGGCATTTTGTGACTCTTGGGATTCCCTTGCCATCGTCCAGCCCTTTCAGTTCTCTGCTGTGAATTTAGCAAACATGTGGGATAAGATCAGCGTTTTTTAAAATGCTGAGATGCAGAAAGAGTTATGTAGCCTTTTTTAAAACACATGATGAGTGTACATCATAAAAAGATGGGTTGTCTAAGACAGGAGTGCCCAAACTATGCCCCAGGGGCCAGATGCGGCCCCTGATGCCAATTCATCCAGCCCACGAAGCCCTCGTTGCTCCTGGAAGCAGAAGTAAAATGCTTTACTTCAGCTTCCAGGAGCGACGAGGGCTTCGTGATCTGGATGAATTGGCATTGGGGGCCGCATCTGGCCCCCAGGCAATATTGACCAGCTTCCTGAACCATGTGACTGGCCCACGGCCTGAAAAGTTTGGGCACCCCTGGTCTAAGACTTGGAAGAGAATGGTGGAAGGTAAAGCAGCTCTTGGTTTTAAAAACATATAGTATTTGGTATGCCAACATACATTGCCTCAATAAATATATGAGAAAACTAAATCTGTGACTCTAGGGCTATAATCCTGTAGTAGTTTATTGAAGTAAGGCCCATTAAACTCAGTAGACTTGCTTCTGAGTAGATATGCACAGGGTTTCATTGTAATCCTACTAAAGTGGGTTAAAGTTCTTAATGAACAAACAGCAATACTTTCATTTAAAAGCTGTCAATTATGTAAGGCCATTGTTAGTAGAATTTTGTACTATGTTCTTAGATGTTTAAAAGTCATGAATGGAGGCTTTTGAATCATATTCACTTTTCTATGCTATGATTACATGTGGTACAGAGAGGAAGAGCAGGATGGACTGATAACCATGTTGTACTGAACCATGTGTGAGGCAGGGAAGCATCTGTTCTTTGTTGATATTTGAGTCTCTAAAGAATTTCCAGGCAAGGTCTTTTTCAAACATGTGTTGAAGTGGGACATAGAAATACATGTGTATGTCTCACTCATCTTATTCTCTTCAGTGTTTTAATACTTTGATTTTAGATGCTTGGGACTGTGTTGCATCGTTTTATGTTTCCTATTCCTATGAAACGTTAATGGTATAGCCAGGTATTCTTGGATGTGTGTATTCATTTTAAAAAGTGCAATCCTTTTTGTAGTTTCAATTCCTGATTAAAACATTTAGGTCCTGTGGTTATTGAGGTTATTGGTAGGAAAGTGCCTTTTCAGGCTTACATTTTATAAGTGGTCATTTCTGTGCAGTATAGGGATACTCTGTATTCAGGTAAATAGTAAAGGTCACCCTTGCTCAAAAGCCAGTTGTATCTGACTCTAGGTTTCAGTGCTCATCTCTGTTTATAGCTGAAGAGCCAGCACTGTCTGCATTTGCAGACGTTTCCATGGACATGTGGCAGGCATGCCTAGACACCAAAGTGCATGGAACGCTGTTTACTTTCCTACTGAAGTGGTACCTATTTATCTACTTGCAATTTCTTACTTTTGAACTGCTAAGCTGGCGGTACTCAAGATGTCAGTATATGTCTGTAGTGCATCGAAGTATGATGATAAGAAATATGTGCATTATATTTTGGTTTTTCTGACAGTTATCTTTCTGAATTCTTGGGGGAAGTGGGACAAAAATCGTGCAAGAAATGTTTTCATTGGCATTTTGGGAAGAAATGGGTCCCCACTAACAGTATTTCTGATAGTAGCGGTATGTTCCTCCTCCCTGATGTCTGACCATAAAGTGAAAGTGCAGCGATTATGATCAATATCAACATTCACTTTTAAAAGAGCCATTTTAGTTTATAACTGTAACAAGAGTCAAACACCTTGTTCTCATTCACCACCCCCAGTAAAATTTCATGGGTGACTACGGCTTTATGGCTTTAAGCCAGGAGTTCTCAGCCTTTTTAAGCTGGGGCCCAGCTCATGCTCTCTCAGACAGTTTTGGGGCCTTGACAGCCATTTTGCCCTTCCTCCACCACATGGCACTTCCTGGTGTGGTGGAGGCGGTGAGGACCCACATGAAATGGCACCATGGTCCGGATTCGGCCACGGGTTGAGAACCCCTGCTTTAAGCCAATGATGAGGTATTGCAAAGCTTTCATGTTCTTCTATAAAAGATAAAAACATAGAAACTTTGTGGTAACAGAGCAGATGTCTTTCAGTCTTGGGGCTGCTAATTTATGTTGAGTAGTTATGTTAGATGTGATCTGATCTGAGTCCTGACTTATTTTTCTAGTTTGTTAACTCACCTTTAGTCGGTGCTCTCCATTGTGAATATTTTGCAGAATTTTGGCTTAATGCAGTTAGAAATTCCACAATGAAAGGCAGATTAGGAAGTGTGACAACAAATACTTGTTCTTTCTGGCAGTTCCCAATTTCATGAACCTTGGCTTAAACTTTTCTTAAAGAAGAAAAGCTGGAAAATAAAGATTGTTAAGAATAACAGTGGCTTTGTATGTTTAGTGAACTTTTCAACTCTTCAGTATAATATGACCATTATTAATATATTGCAATTACATGTATAGTTTTTTTGCAACTGAACAGGAGCCTAACAAAGCTCAGTACAGTATCTCCAAAGATCAAAACAAGAAATGACACTTCCATGACTAAAATTTTGATTACATAAAAATAAATAACAAACAGAGCAAAATAGTGATGGGGGACATAATCCAGATTGCAGATATTACGTGGTAGAGATTTTCTTTTATTGCACCCTATACTTGATAATCAAACCTTTGAAGCATACTCTTAAGGTTTTCCAGTCAGAGTGAATATTGCTTTGGGGGTGGGGATGACAGTGGAGGAAGGATTATTTATTTAGTCCCCACAAAATGTTCTGTGTCTCAATCTTCCTTGAAGCACATCATGTCATGATTGGCTTGAGACTGGAAAATTATGTAAATGATTAGGTTGGCTATTCTATGAAAATATTCGTTTACTTTATATTCTACCCTATCCTAGTTAAAATGCACCTTTGCAAAGTTCAATGGCCCAAATTTCTTTCTGTGGCTAACTTTGATACCTGAAGGCTCCTTTGGTGGGTTGATGCTTGTGATAGCAAGCACAGTATTGGTTTTGAGTACTATGATGTCCAGTCTGCTTTCCAACTGTAAAAATATATATATTGGGATCAAGTTCATTGTTATACAGGCAGTTTTCTGTTCCCACAAATAGATTTATGTTCCTTTTTCCCCTGCCCATTCCATGCTCTTTCTAAGCCTGGTATAAATATTTTTCTGTTTTTTTAAAACTCTGTTTTGTATGACAGGTAAAAAATAATTTTATGTACTGGTATGTACTCAAGTAGCTAAGACGCTGACTGAGCGGAGGAAGGTCAGCAGTTCGATTCCAGAGTACTGCAGGATGGAATGAGCTCCCGTCTTTGTCCCAGCTCCTGCCAACCTAGCAGTTTGAAAGCAAGAAATTGCAAGTAGATAAATAGGGACCACTTTGGTGGGAGTTCCATGCACTCCGGTGTCTAGTCATGCCTGCCACATAACCACAGAAATGACTGCAGAAGCAGACAGCGCTTGCTCTTTGGCTTTGAAACAGAGATGAGCACTGAACCCTAGAGTCAGATACGACTGGCTTTCGAGCAAGGGAAACCTTTACCTTTACTGGTATTGGTACTTGATAAATATTAAACAGTATCTGTAAATGGCTGGAATATGGCTGGAATATGGTCAGTTTAAATTATGCTGTAGTTATGACCATGCCATAGATGTTTTGGAGACATAAAAACTTACCATTCCCCTGCCAGTTTTCGGGAATTCCTAGTGATCCTCTTTGTCTTAGGAAGCCTTTGGAGCTGTGGAACAGGATAGTCAACAATTTAAAGGTGTAAAATTGTGGCTGTTGGTGACAATTACACCTTAAAATTGTTCCCATTCTATTTCACAGCTCTTGAAGACTTCCTAGGACAATGGGGGATCCCTGGGGTTGGGAATTTCCCAAAAATACCTGTGTCATGGTCACAGGTGATAACACAATAGGAATTCCACAGCATAATTTACATTAATGGGTTCTGCTATAGAATTGTTGCAAATGTTACCTTATGGGAGTAAATGCAATTATAAATTACATGCAAGAGGCTCCAACTTACATTAGTGTGTGTGTGTATCACTATACATATTGTTATGGCAGATTTGTTGCATTCAGTTATTCCAAGAATTCATACAGTGAGTTAGGTAAAGGTCACCCTTGTTCGAAAGCTAGTCATGTCTGACTCTAGGGTTCAGTGCTCATCTTTGTTTATAGCCATGAGCCAGCGCTGTCTACATTTGCAGACGTTTCTGTAGACATGTGGCAGGCATGCCTAGACACCGGAGAGCACAGAATGCTGTTTACCTTTCCACCGAAGTGGTACCTATTTATCTATTTGCAGTTTTGAACTGCTAGGTTGGCAGGAGCAGGGACAGAGATGGTAGCTCAGTACAGTGATACCTCATACAATTTTAATCCATTCCATGGGGCTCGTTCTATACGATACATGCATCGTATAGTGATTTTCCCCATGGGATGCGTCTTACAATGATTTTTTTTGCTAAGTGGTTTTTCCCATTGAAAAATACTTGTGCTTTACAAATTTTTTCCATAGAGGTTCCACTATACTTAGGTATTGAACTCTGACCTTCCAGTCATCAAGTTCAGCATCTTGACCACTAAGCCACCACAGTCCCTTACAGTGAGTTAAATACTGCTATATTTCCACTTTTGGCAAAGAGAAACTAAGAGCTCTTTTTTAGATTGTCCTCTAGAAATTATTATTATTTGTTGTTCTGAAAAGGACCATTGAGTCGTTTTTCACATCAGTAAGTTTACAGTGCAACACTTCTTGTGCTAAACAAATGAAGTAGCTCTTAATGAATCAGCCGTATTATTATGGGCTGACTGAAAGCTACCCCCACAAAAATATTTAGCTAGTACTGTATTACTCTTCTGGAAGTAAATCAAGAGGTGCTAGCAAATAATGAACAAAATAAGGTAACAGAGAACCAAACCTACCCACTTCATTGACATCAACCTTTAACCAGTGTTTAAAATCAAGGAAAATATTCCTGCATACCTCTCAAGCTCTACATATGAAACCAGTAGAGCAGGCATTCTCAACCTATGGCCCATGGGCCAGATCCGGCCCATAGTGCCAAATAATCCAGACCCTACCCTCACTCCAAATGCACTGCCGCTGTCGGATTGGTCACAGACTCATTTGCAGCAGTTGTAAACTGCAGGGGAGACAAACAGTCTGGCCTCCTTAACTGTTTGAGGGAGCGTGATCCGGCCCCCGACTTGAAAAGATTGAGCAGTAGAGATTAGGTTAAACCAGTGGTCAGCAAACTTGGCTCTCCAGCTGTTCTTGGACTTCAGTTCCCAGAAGCCTTGATCAGCAGGAGTGCTGACTTGGGCTTCTGGGAATTGGTCCAAGAACACCTGGAGAGCCAAGTTTGCAGACCCCTGGGTTAAACCTATGGAGAGCAAGAAAACATACTTTTCTGAATGGATGACATCTGAAGAGTGTCTCCCACCAAAACAAGATTCTGGCCGAAACATCTGGAAATCACTTAATAGACTTTGAAGCAAATAGGAACATTAAAGAATATTCTAGTAAAATGAAGCTACTTAGATGCAGGATAAATTTTCTGTGGATGTGGAGAAATGCAATCAATGCAGCATTGATGTGAATGCAATTATGAGCCACCATATATACAAAAGAAAATATAATAAATGGCTAAGATAACCCCATTGAAGTAGCTGGCTTCTGGACAAAAATAATCTAATTGTGCAATGCTCTGATATGAACAAAGAAGAAATTATTTTGTAATTAACTACAGTTTTTCTTTTCTTCTCAATATTATATGCAGTCAGGAGCTTTCGATCATGATAGGTAACACATTTCTGTTTCCTGTTTTGTCTAGATATGGTTTGTGGTGATTGTATTCAGCTGCTGCATAGGATGGATTATGGCAAGTCAGCATTCTAGTTATATACTGGTAGCTATCTTTGTAGACTTGAGGCTATGTAGGCAAAGTGTTGCCTGGCAGATGTTGGATTGCAGCTCCCATCATTCCTCACCATTAGATATTCTGGTTAGAGTTAATGAGAATTGTAGTCTGATGACATCTCAAGGGCCACATTTTGCCCAGCCCTGTTCTAAAACATTACTTGCCAGAGTTAGCAAAGTGCTTTTATACAATGTAAAAGTGGATAGATATACAGTAAAACCTTGGATAACACTAAAATTTGGTTTCACAAGTCTTGGTGTTATCCGATTTTTAGTGTTATCCGATGCATGTTAAATTTCTATGGGATGCATTAGATAACATTAAAGCTCCATAGAGATACATTGTAACCGCACAGGCTTTAGCAGTTGTTATCCAATGCTTCGCATAGGATCTTAACATTATTCGATGCAATCCCCCCCCCCCGATTACTTAACGTTATGTGATTTTAGTGTTATCCAAGGTAAACGTTATCCAAGGTATTACTGTATAATACTTTGGAAACTTTCAGTATCTTCTGATTGTTATATAGTAACTGATTAACTACTATTTAAGTTAGACTTTCAATATCTGTGACATGATTACTGTACTATTTTGTAAGTTTGAGTTTTCCTCCTATAACTGTGGAGCAGTCTTTTAGATGAATTAAACCTCTGTCTAGCTCATTGTTTTAAATTAATCCAGTAAATTGCATTGAGAGATAAAGACATAGAAATGAGATGTAGTTGGTGTGTAAACCTGGCCTTAAACTTTTAGAACAGGATCTGTTGGCTGTTACCTGGGCAGACACAAAGAAGTCTACCCACTCTCTCCCCATTTTTTACCTACTCTTAAAGATGTTCATCAGAGGCCTAGATAGATGGATAGCTTCAGATTATACATCCAATATGTTTAACAAATCATAGGGCTTCATAAGAACTTCGTAAGGCCATCATTATGGATTGTTTTTGAATTTTTATTTATTTATTTTTAAGTCTAATCAATCATTATGTACTATGTTGTTGAAATTCCTGGAAAATTCATCTGGGTTTGGAGAGAAACTAAAACTGAAGAGAGAATGTTTTACACTGAGTTGTCTTTTATCATTAAGTAGCATGTTATTCAAAACTATGTTTGAAACTAATGTGGAAACACTTATTCATGATGTAGGTACAATATAGGAAGCTATAATTTATGTAAATTAAAAACAGAATAAGGCTTCAGTCTGACAAATACATAAGAGTGAGTCCCATTAAAGGCAATGTGGTTTTCTTCTAAGTACCGGTAGTCACATATATGATTGCCCTTCAGAAGATCTGGAATGTGTAAGAGGGAAGGACCCTGGTAAGATCATCCATGGACCCTGAAGTTGGGACAAATAGGGAAAGCAGAGGAGCTGTGGACCCAGGAAGAGGGCACACGGGCAGTTGATGTGCTGGAGGGTGGAAGTGTGGCTAGTTGGGTGGGAATAAAGGAGGAGGAAGAAAGGGACTCGCTAGAGGTGCTGCAAAAACAACCATCAGTCTTCTGCGAAATGGGGGAGGAATGTGAGCCTTTTGACGTCTAGGATCCCTTGACAGGGATGTGGACAAATTACCTAGGCTTGGGTCTAATGAACCAGGTATATCCCAGTGGTACAGGACCAGTGGTACAGTAGTGTGGGCACCCAGCTATACTGCAGCTGAATTCTATACTAGAAGACATAGCCTTGAGGTTCTGGGCCTAGGAAGGGATCATAGGCTATAATCCTGAAGAATATGAAGTAGAATCCTAATGTTATGATAAACCTTATTGAGCCTAGTGGGACTTTTCATTAATGTACACAGAATTTACTATTATATTCCTGTGTACAGGTTACATAAAAACTTACATGTGGATATCCTTGTTGGCAAAATGTACACTAGGAATATCTGCTATTATCAGACATATGTGTAAATATGAACTAAATTAGATTTTTCTATTTGTTTTGGAGATTCCCACAGGATAGAACAAGAACCCCTGAAGCATTAACTTGTTTGGGTGACATCCCCCATCATACTTACTCAATTTGACATTTGTATTCAGTTTGTATTTTGCAATTAGAAGTGGAGAGAGAAAAGGGAGGAAGGAAGATGCTTAATTGACGATAACAGATGAGAGTGTTGAAAAGTCATTGATATAATGATTAAAATCTGTGAGTGCTTTGGGGAATTGATTTAGGTTAATGGGTATTGAAGTCCAAAAAACCAAAGGTTGGGAACACTGAGTTGGAGTGTCTCTGAATTGTGTGTGTGCTTATTTGTCATGGAACTGGATCAAAGGGCCAGTGCAGATCACTACAGTGTAATACTACTGAAAATCAGGCAAATTTGAAAAGTAATATATAATTTGGTGTTGTAGCCTGCTGTGATGAAAACTTTTTAAAAACTTTATATGTAGGCATGCAATAAATGTTAAACATACTTCTGTCTTGTGTTGAAAATTTATTGTGGTAGTTTTGTTGTTCAGTTGCACAGTCGATTCTGACCCTTTGTGACCCCATGGACCACTGTCCTCCAGGCACTTCTGTCCTCCACCATCCGCCTCAACTCGCTCAGCTCTGTGCCCATTGTGTCTACAATACCATCTAGCCATCTCATTTTGGGCCGCCCCCTTTTTCTTTTGCCCTCGACCTTTCCCAGCATCAAGGCTTTCTCAAGTGAATCCTTTCTTCTCATTTGGTGTCCAAAGTACTTTAGCTTCATCTTTACTATTTGACCTTCTAAGGAGCAGTCAGGGTTGATTTCTTCTAAGATTGACCTATTTGTTCTCCTCGCTGTCCAAGGGACTCTCAAAACTCTCCTCCAACACCACATCTCAAAGGCATCTATTCTTCTGCGCTCAGCTTTCCTTATAGTCCAGCTCTCACAAACATACATTGCCACCGGGAATACCATTGCTTTGACTAGACGAATTTTTGTTTGCAATGTGATGTCTCTACTTTTAACTATGTTCCCCAGGTTTCTCATCGCTTGCCTCCCAAGAATCAGTCGCCTTTGGATTTCATGGCTGCAATCACCATCTGCAGTGAGCTTTGACCCTAAGAAAGTAAAATCTGTCACTGCTTCTACTTCTTTCCCATCTATTTTCTAGGGACTGATAGGGCCTGTTGCCATTATCTTAGTTTTCTTTATATTGAGTCTCAAGCCAGCTTTTGTGGTAGTAGTAGTGCAAAACAATGTTAAGAAACATTCATTTGTATTTTTCACTTTTTTCATCGTAGAAGAGCACCAAAGGATATTTCCCCCATTGCTGTGGTATTGTGTGGTTTCCAGGAATCTTTAACTTGGTGGAAACAAATAGTATTCATTGTTTTTAGTTTTCGTGGCAGAGGAATCTCCAACAAACCAAACTTATAACTGCTATTTCCAGATTTTTTTGTAATTTTATTTTAATATTTGAAAAGGGAGGTAAATATTAGCTACTAGTTATGGGCCACAGTTTGCTTTGCTGCACAATGCAGTCTGTGATTTCCTAGTTTTTTGGTTTTTGAAATTCTTTCTCTTACTTTGTTACACATCTAGTTAAATTTTGTTTTTATGGATATTTGCTGGGAAAATTTGTATTTGTATGTTTTTTGCTGGTCACTTTAAGGATTAAATATTCCCCTCTATTTTAAAGTTATGGAAGATCATATTGTGACTGTTTTTTGTTTATGCTGTTATTTAAAATTCTTCAATATACAAATGTACCACGCACCCACATTCCTTTGTGATGGACACTATAAAAAAAGCAAGTAATAAAATTCTTGCTGACAGAATAACAAAGGGCCTGTTGTTCTGTTGCGCAGCTGAGCCAAACAGAGGAAAACATCTGCTTCATGTTTCCAGAAATAACTGGCATTTTAAAGTAAGATTTTTTTCATGTTCCCAATATCTTTCATGTGTAACTCTTTTAGCAGGAATAAAGAGTTAGTCTCTGAGTATTTTCTTTGATGGCATTTATTTCTAAAAATATTTATTAATTGAATTAATTGCAAAATTGTGTTAATAATTTGATGGATCTATATAAATTACCTGTCAAATAGTTTTTGTCATTTGCAAGTCTATGGTTAACATTAACAACAGTTTATTGAATTGAATTATTGTTTGGTTTTAATATAAAATATTACATTTAATATAAAGGTAAAAGTTTTTCAGTAATTAGATAAGCATAGGATTATATGTATTATAATCACGTGTGTCTCTGCTTGGGCTAAATCCTTTCTTGCTCCTTACTATTTAAGAGGTCATAAGTGTCATTTGACATCCTGACTGACTTGATTCAGGATGTCCTGAATTCTAGGGCGCATTACTTGCAAGAATTTCCTTTACATTGCCTCATAAGGGATGTTTTTAATTTTCTGGATGTTGTCATTTCTTTTTTTTAGTAAAAAGGAACTGTGTTATGTATGTTAGGCAATATTTGGAGGTAACCTGAGAGAGTAACTTGACATGCTTCTGATGCTATGTTTGACAGTAACCCCTCATATTTCTTGTTCTAAATTTGTTTAAAATTTACATTTACAATTATCATGACACTAAGAGTTAATGGAAGATCTGGTTTTATAGTTACTTTAATGTTCTTCAGCCTCATGTATCTTATAAAAATGAGTATGTGATTCAAAAATCGAGTATGTCCACATAGCTCATGATTTTTACTTTTTGTTTACGATCTCTTGAATTAAAATTCATTTATCTGTGATAAAAAAATTAGGGAATCTTGACGGAGTAATTTGGTATTTGTCCTTATATTCGAGTGGTCTTGAAGATGCAGAGCTATCCTCTATGTCAGTAGTTGAATAAGGTGCAATAAGACGTGAAGAGATTCCACATATGATGCTGTATATCAGATACTAATATCAGGTAATTAATGCATAAAGATATCCAGTGGGGTGTAGTGCATAAGGTAATATACTAGGACTCCAGAGGCCTTGGTTTCCATTTGGTCAGGGAAACTCACCTGATTAGGGAATGTGTGTAGATCTAGTGAAACTACTTCCTAAATAGCTTGCTTACCTTGAAAACCCTGATAAGGTTTTCATAGTTGATTTTAACTTAATGAAACATAGCTCAACTGAGTTATGAACATTCTATGTTTCTCCAACAAAAAGTATTTGATAGTAAATGAAACAGAAATAAATGTCTTCTCCAAAACTGGCATCTCAGTGTGTCTGTGTGCAAGCCTATGCTCTGTTTGGGAGGGTCTGTCACATGATGTAGTTCTGAAAATTTCAGATTTTGGCTTAAAATATGCCAAAGGGGGATATTTGTTTTAAAAGAAACAAGGCCCCTTTAACTCTTTCAAATGGCCTTTAATGTACAGGAGTGAAATATTTACACTTTAAACAAGTTTGCTTCACCACCACTGATTAAATTACAGTAAAATACTGCCTTACGACTGCCTTAGTTGACGTTTGCCGTGGTTTACAATGGCAAATTCTATGAAAATGACACTCTGGCTTACAATGGTTTTTCAGATTACAATCGGGAATTATACCACCACCACCATTTTAGAATCTAAAATGGCAGAGGCGTGCCATTTTAGACACTAAAATGGCACCCACCCCCCACTGCCAGAAGTCACAATTCTTCACTTACTATTGCAGAAGTGGCGCGGGGGGGGGGGGAGCCCAGGTGGCAGAGGCTGTGGAGAAGGCGATGGCAGACTGCAAGGACCATATCCGCTCCATTCCAGTCTTTGTCCGAAGTCCCCCCTCCACAGAGCTACAGCTGAGAATGCGTGCCTGGAGCATAACCAGGAAGTTCCAGAGCGGCATGCGTTCCTGGCTGAAGAGCAGTGGCGGGACTTGGGATGAAAATTGGAATGGAGCAGATATGGTGCCCTCAGTCTCCTGCTGCTCCCGGTGGCCAAACAAACAGCTCCGGAAGAAGCAGCAGCATGGAACTGGTAGGGAGATGACTTCGTCGTTCATTTTTCCTTTTACTGTTTGCTCTTGGTTTTTTCTCTGCCCCCCTCACCTCTTCTGAACCTAGATTGATCAGGTTGCCTGGGGAGGGGGTGTTCTTAGGTGCTTCCCCTTTCTCTCCCACACCTCAAGAACTCCCCCTCTTCTCCACCTCAGCTGCTAGACAGCTGGGGAGATTGATCAATTGATGTGTGGAGGAGTGGGATAAAAATGGGTAAATCCTTTAAGAACATCCCCCTTTCTCCACCCCAGCCCCTCACCACCTGGTGGGATTGATGGAGATATGGGAGGGATCGTGCCTGGCTTTTGTTTTGATTTTTTGGGATGTTTTTGTATTTATTATTATTATTTTTGGTCTGGTCGAGACAATTTTTTCCTCAGTGCATCCCTATTGGAAAACGTGCTTTGGTTTATGGTTTTTTTGGTTACAACAAAGGCTGTTGGAATGGACCAAGGTTGTAAACTGGGGTTTTACTGTATTTTTATCTGTTCTTTCATGGATGGAAGTGTTTGTGTAATGTGATGCTCCCTGGGGCTCTTTTTGCCTTGGGAGGCTCAGGATGTATGTTTGTATGGAATCTTTGATGATAAAAACATCATTCCTGTATCACTGCTGGCAGGATGAGGACCATTGACCGCACTTTTTCTTTTACTATTAAAGGTCTTTTCACTTGCTCTCTGTCACATATACTTATGGTCCTGAAGATCTCCAAGGTTTTCCTTGGGCAAAAAAGAGGGTTTGGGAGCCTTGGAACCTAAAAGGAGGGAGATGGGAAGCTTTTATTTTAAATGAAACATTTCCAGCCTCTGATCCAGGTTATGCTGCACAGTGATACCCTAGTAATGCACTTCTTCCATAGATACGGTTTTGTGAAGAGATGTGTCCATTATCATTATTTTGTATTTCTTTGCAGTCTCCCTCTGTGGAAGAGGCCGGTAGGCTGGGAATCACATGCCAGAGTGCAATGGTTGTAAATTCATCTTTGTTAAAGTCCATGTGTGCTTTGTGATTCTTAGATTTCTTTTTATGCGGCTCAGATTTTTTAGACATTTATGTTAAAGGCCTTCTAGGTATCACAGGGTGCCTGCCACATTACTTTACTTTACTTTGTTTTATTGTAAGTAGAGCAGTTTGATCTAAAAGGATGAATTGGAAATCAAAGCTGAAACATTGTATTAAAATGTTAGTAATTCCATGAGTAACAGGAGAAAAAACTTTAACTGTTCTGCGGTTTACAATACAATACTGTATATACAATATATGTTTTATTATGTGAATTCAGACTAACATGATCCTAGTTGTAGTTTTCAGAATAGAATATTAGGAAATTTAGTAATGTTTGTTTTTTTTGTTTTGGTCAAATCTGACACAAGCTGTGGTTCATAAATTAATATGTACCTTAATTTTGCTTGGCATCTTTGATTCAAGTTTCAGTAACGCAGTTTGCGGTATGATGTCAGGAAATGTAAGAAGGTTGCATTTTCCTGGAGGTTCTGTTTCCTTTTTAAAATATGTAATGTTGAGGATCTACATTTATGATAGCATTAAGACTGAGATTTGTTTAAATTGAACTAATCACTCATGTCTCAGGAGTATCCTAGTATCCTAAATATTTCAGAATTTTAAAAAGCAAACAAACTCCAGGAAAATTGCTCCTTTTCCCATTGTCACCCTGTTATATTTATAAACCGGTTCCTGACATCCACACTTTCAACTGTGTTGCTGAACTTTGTACTATGTTTACTGACCCTTCCTTAATTTACTTGATTTTACAAAACCCTGGTTTATGATTAGGGTCCATTCCAAACGTCTTTGTTGGAAACCGGATCAGTCATAAACTGAAGCATGTTTTCTCATAGAAAAAAACGTTCCTGACCTCCCCCCAAAATCCCAAAAACTACAATTAAACTGAATAAAAGATGACGCAACACTCCCTACCTTTGAATTAGAAGTATTTTGAATTAATTAAAATACTAAAACTAATATTAATTAATACCCAGTACATATGAGTTATTAGAACTGCTTCTTTTGTGTGCATTCCAATGCAGTTTTCCTTAATTATTTTAAAAATAGAAATTATATTGCAATGATGTCTACAATTGGGGATAATTTTTCTTAATCTTATTGGAACTTCCTTCATAGGATTATGCTGCTAATATTTAGTTGATACTGTGAGCCTTTGACTTTGTGTTAATCTTGCTTGCTCGTTTACTTCTCTCCAGCTTGTTCAGATACTTCATAGTTTATCATGATAGAAATGAACTGCAGCAAGCCCACATTTTTCTCCAATATCTGATATAGTCAGAGGAGGAAATTGTCAGACATAGGGCGTCCTAATTCAAGGGCCCCTCCCTTTCAGTTCCTGAGATCCCTGTCTCATTCTGGGAACTTTCTATAGCCCTTACCTTTCGTCTGAGAGAGCCGGGCTGCTTTTAAGAAAACTCTTACTATGCTCCAGCAATAGAGCAATCATGGGAGGTCTAGGTAGCGAGGCTTTGTGTGTGTGCTGTTCATGTGCTGATGATGAAAGAGACAATCTTCAGAGAAACATGGTTGATTTATTGTAGCATGTTTTTTAAAGCATAGTCCATAGAAAAACGTAAATAAAAGGTCAATAGCATAAGATCAGTCCAGTAACAGTCCACATTAGGTAATCATGATGAAAAAGAAAAAGAATAGTCCCACAGGCCAAGATCTTAATCCATAGACATCCAAAATGAACTGAACTCCCCTCTCTCCAAGATGGAGATTCTCCAGTCAGGTGGGGTATCCCCAACCAATCAGGGATCAGAGAAAACTTTCTCATAACAAAGGACTGTTGGCACACGTGTACAGTGAGTGCCTAACATGTAGTCACAACACCAGAAAGCTCAGCTAGCTAGAGAGATGAGCAGGAACACTGAATTGTAAACAATCTATCTCGTGACACGTAGTCTTGTGAGACAGAGAGGAAAAGATTTTTAGGCCTAGTCAAACCACAACCTCTCCAAGCATTGAGAACATTAGGAAAAAGATGTCATTTCATGACAGAAATCTGAGTTTTCCATGTCTTGATTTCATTTCTTACAGTGTTAGTGTTGCGTTTGATCTAAGCTAACTTGTTAGAACTTGACTTTCTTCAAACAAACCTTAGGTGAAATTAACCAGTTTGTCAAATTCAGATGTAATGACAAGACTTTCTTCATAAAATAGAAATGAAAGGTTTCAGTCTTTTATTCATGGTTGCACTGGAAGTGAAGAGGGAAAGGTGGATGGGAATTATAAGAGCCTGAACTCATTTGTGACAGAATCAATGGACAGTCCTCTTTATTATTTATTTAATCATACTTTTATGCCACCCTCAAGACCCAGGGCGGCTAAAAAATTCTCCAAAACACTTAGAACAGAATAAAAACACAATATAAAAATCAAGATAAAAAGACTAAAAAGATTAAGTAAAAAGATTAAAAAAGACACACACACACAGAGGGAGGCGGTCAGATGAGCGAACAGACTGGGGCAACCGTCCGGCCCATACCCCATACATGCTCTGCCAGCCAGGTCTTAACCCCCTTCCTAAAAGGCAGCAGCTCTGTCTGGAGACACAGGTTACTTGGCAGGAGGTTCCATAGGTCCGGTGCAGACATGGAGAAGGCACTCCTCCTAGTGCTAGAGAGGTGTGCCTCTAGCCGATGGTACAACTAGAGAGCCTCTCCGGTCGGCTATGGTGGGACGGACATATGTCCTTTGGGCAATGCGGTCTCTTAGGGTTCCTGACCCACTACCATATAGGGCTTTAAAGGTAATAACCAGCACCTTCAATTGCACCCAGAGGCAAACTGGCAGCCAGTGGAGCTCCTGCAGCAAAGGTGAGGTGCGAGCATAATGCCCGCATCCCATCACGACCTGGGCAGCCGCATTCTGGACCAGTTGCAGCCTCTGAATGGTCACCAAGGGCAGCCCCATGTAGAGCACATTACAATAATCAAGTCTGGAGGTGACCAAAGCGTTTGTGATCATGAGCAAGGAGTCCCGGTCTAGGAGCGGGTGTAACTGGCATATTACACGAAGTTGTGCAAAAGTCCTCGTGGCCATGACTGCCACCTGCTCTTCGAGCAGTAGTCGTGAGTCCAAGAGGACACCCAGATTACGCACTGGGTCTGTTTGGAGCAATACTGCCCCATACAGAACTAAAGATGGTAGCTCCTGCGTTAACGCAAGACCCCTGACCCACAACCACTCAGTCTTTTCAGGATTCAGCTGTAGCCCATTGTCCCTCATCCAGACCCTCACAGCCTCCAGGCACCTGGAAAGGACTTCCACTGCATCGCTTGGGTCTCCATGGGCCGAGATATACGGTTAGGTATCATCTGCATATTGATGATACCTCACCCCATGGGAACGAATGATCTCACCCAGCGGTTTTATGTAGATGTTAAATAGGAGATGTGAGAGCACCGAGCCCTGAGGCACCCCATATTGGAGCAACCTAGGGCTGGATTTCTCACCCTCCAACCACACCGACACGGTCCGGTCCTTCTGAAATGAGGAAAACCAGCACAACACAGTGCCCTGGATCTCCAATCCTCGGAGCCTTCCCAGAAGGAGACCTGGTTGATGGTATTAAAAGCCGCTGAGAGGTCAAGAAGAGCCAGGACAGATGGATGTCCACCATCCCGCTGTCTCCAGAGATAATCTACAAGCACGACCAATGCAGTTTCCGTACCATATCCGGGCCTGAATCCTGACTGAAATGGGTCCAGATAATCTGCTTCATCCAGGATCTCCTGTAACTGCCATGTCACTGCCTTCTCCAAAACCTTGCTCAGGAATGGAAGGTTGGAGACAGGCCAGTAGGTGGTCATAACTGCAGGGTCAAGGGATGGCTTCTTTAGGAGGGCGCGCACCAAAGCATGTTTTAAGGTAGCAGGAAAAAACCCCTCCTGAAACGAAAAGTTAATAATGACCTCGACCCAACCACCTGTCACCGCCCTAGCAGATTTCACCAGCCAGGTGGGGCATGGATCTGATGCACATGCACAGATCCCCGGAGCCTGTCCACTTCCTCGGGGACAACTGGATCAAGCTGATCCCAGATAACATGACCAGACTGCACTTTGGACAACCCCAGATCTAATATTTCCACCAGGGCGGTTCACCTTTGACCGAATCCAAGCGATTTTCTCCACTAGATAATCAGCAAAAGCCTCAGCCGACCCTTGCCAACCGGGGGCAGACCCTCCTCTTCCGAGGAGGGACCTGGTCACCCGGAACAGAGTCGCTTGGTGGTTATCTGCTGAGGCAATGAGGGCAGTGAAATATTGACGTTTCACCATCCCCATCGCCACCTGATAGGCCTTAATAGTAGCTCTAGCAAGTGTTCGGTCGGACTCACTCTGAGTCTTAACCCAACAGCGCTCTCGGCATCTCTTTGCCCGTTTAAGCACTCTCAACTCCTCTGTGAACCATGGAGAAAAGCACTGCATACGATCATGGAGAGGCCGTAGTGGCGCGATTATGTCCATGGCAGCCGTTGCTTCCTTATACCAAAGGTCAACAAGCGTCTCAGGCGAATCATTTTGCTGATCCAGAGGAAAACCCCCCAGTTCCCTTTGGAATCTATCTGGATCCATCAGTCACTGGGGGCGGATCAGTCAAATAGGCCCTACCTCCCTGCGGTGAAGCTCCATCCCCAGAAAGTTCAGAGTCACCAAATAGTGATCTGACCAGGGCACAGGAGTGATATCTAATTTCTATAAATTCAGATCACTCTGCCACTGCTCCGACAAGAAAACTAACTCCGGGGTGTGGCCACTGCTCCTAGTTGGGTCCCGAATTACTTGAGTCAGGCCCACAGCTGCCATGGAAGCCATGAACTCCCATGCTGCCCAATGAAGGCAAATTGAAATCCCCCAGAACTATAAGTTTGGGGAACTCCAATGCCAACATGGCGATGGCCTCAAGGAGCTCAGGCAGGGAATTGCTACCTTGCAGGGAGGCAGTTACAGGAGCAAGATTCCCAACTGACCCTTAGGGCCCATGCGCAGGAGCAGGACCTCACAGCCCGGAACTTGGGGAGCAGTGGCTCTGGCGACTCCCAGTGACTCCCTGGCTACAATGGCAAAGCCACCACCCCTCCCATCAACTCTAGGCTGGTGCCAAATACCAAACCCGTCTGGACACAGTTCTGACAGAGGAACCTCGTCCTCTGGTGCCAGCCAGGTTTCAGTGATGCATGCCAGGTCAGCTCCCCCATAATAGAATCTGAAATTAGGGGAGCCTTATTGCAGACTGACCCGGCATTCATCAGCAGCAGCCTAAGGGGGGGGGGGGACTCTCTGGATCAGCTGCACAGGAACCAGAGGTGTATCTGGGCCCCCGGAACAGGGGACAGATATTACACATCTGTTCTGCGTTATGCTGCCCATGATCACTTATAGTCTTATAGAGTCTTATAGACTGTTCTCTACCTCCTTTCCTGTCTATTCCCCCATAATTTTTGGTAGTGATCAATCAGGTGGTTTCTAGTAGTTGGATCTCTTCATTGTGGAAATACAGGAGCTTTTGGAGAAACAGGAAGGAGAAAAAAAGCAAAGAGAAACAGTGCATATGTGGGCACACACAGAAAGAGTTGGGGAATATTTTCATTGAGTATACACAGAGGAAGTCAGACATTTTGTGACAGAAATTTTACTCATAAGAAATCACTAGCAATATTTTAACTGCAAAGACACATACAGCAGGTGTTCCCAAACTTTTAGTGCTGTGGGCCCATCAAGTGTTTGAATGGGCCAGTCAAATGGTTCCTCTCACTGGAAGTGGAAGTAAAATGTGCCTGCACATGCACAAACGCTGCTGTAAAATGCATTTGCAGCTGTCGCAAATGCATTTATGACAGCTGCGGGTGCAATTACGGCAGCGTTTGTGCGTGCGCTGGCACAATTTACTTTTGCTTCTGGTAGCAGCATAGGCCAGATGATTTGGTGCTGTGGGCCAGGTCCAGCCCAAGGGCCATAGTTTGGCCACCCCGACATACAGGAAAAGCAATTGGGATCAGATAAATTGAATATAAGTAAATATTGAGGGCTGAGATTCACCAGTTTAAAGTTGTGCCATGTAAGGTTGATGAGGACATTAGCCACAATCATTCTTTTCTTTTGTCCTGTAAAATGGTTATATGAGCGGTTCATTATAGCAAAATAGTAATTATATCAGAAGATACAGTAGTTGCATAAAATGTAGGCAGTATTTTATTATTAAACATAATTAAAAATGACATTAAAGTTAGATAATGATTAAAAAGAAACCTTAAGTACTCAAGTGATTACAAATAAAGCTTAACACTTAAATAACTGTATGTGTATGTTAAGTAGTAATTGTGATTGTTCCCTACATGCTTTATATTTTTCATTTCTAAAACATATTGGCTGAAATCCTGCTGTTTATTGTAGTAACTCAAAATTAGAGCAGGTCCATTGAATCCTCAGGAATTTAGTAAGCCAATTGCCCTCTAAGTTCTGTTGATTTAACTGGCTTACTCTTGTTACTATTTACTTTGCTAACCAACAAGGTTTTACCCATTGTTTTGGGAAGCCTGTGTTAATACAGTGGTGGGATGTCAAAATTTTTACTACCCCACTGTTATGTCATCACAGTGTGGGTGGAGCTAACATCATGATGCCATGACGTGGGTGGAGCCTATTCCATGACATCATGATGTTGTGGGTGGGGCCAAAGAAAAATAAATAAAATAAATAAAAAATAAAATAAAAATAAGCACACACACACACACACACACACACACACCACACACAACACAAACCCGCAAAATAAATAAATAAATAAATAAATAAATAAATAAATAAATAAATAATATATTAAAATGCGCCAAGCACAACCAGTGAAAAGGCAAGCCCCGAAGGTGGTTCCCCCCAAAAGCTGCTACCGGTTCTGCGGGACTCTGGGAAAAGATACTGCTGGTTCTGGCGAACTGGTGCGGACCTGTTACATCCTATCACTGGTTAATAATCCTGAAATGAAAATGGGATGCCAGCTTCATTTAAGGGTCAGAGCCATTTAGATTCTGATAGAACACCAATTTCACACTCATGATTGACAGAGATTTTTGTTGTTTTCTCTGAAGGGCTATAATACAGGTGTCTTTAAAATGTTTGGAAGTTTCTACTCCTGGTGAAAGGGTATTATAAACATTGGAAAAAAGCTTCCGCACCCTGAGAACCTGAAAATAGTCTTGTCAAACTACCTCTTGCTTCATATCATTGTCTTCTGGTTTCCATTTTTTAAAGAACAGGGTGAAGTGAAGTTAAATTTCTCCATAACTGTTTAACTAGCTGTTTGGATGTCAAGATCAACACATTTTTGTACATTTTAAACTTCAGCGCTTATACTTCATTATTAATCTTGATTTTAACTCAATGCTAGATTAATGCTTGTGTTGTGCTGTGGTACAAATTGTGTACATATCCTGTATCTTCAGGTCAGATAGGAGATGCATACTGAGATTTTTTTTTTGCCAGTAGATTTTACTTTCAAATTGTATTGGATCTTTTTAAAAGTGCGCTCTTCACCCATGTTCATCGCCTTCAAACATTTTTGTGGAGTTCTCTCTGATGCAACCTGAATATACACAGTCATCAGTTTTTCTTTAAAGAACCAGCTTGGGTAGTTTAAGTTCAACATCAAGGGCCATTTGGAAAACACTTCTGAGATCATCTGGCTGAAAAGAACAAGAACAAACCATGCATAGCTTTTAAATCCATATTCAGTGTTTAAAGTCTGTTCAGGAACAGCTTTGCCCAAGTCTTCTGTTCCTAAAAAAAGTGGTTAAATAGGTGTCTTACCTATGCCTTAGTTATGAAGGCTGTGAGAAAAACTTGAGCTGGGTATGATATGCAGTCTGAGCAGTGTGTAATTACACAGCAGGTGCTAAAAACTAAAGAGAAAATTTGTTGTGGTTTGAGAAGTTTTCTCTGATTTCTCTTGAGGTCTTGAGTCATTTCTTAGAATAAAATTGATGGGAAGAGTGACCAAGTGTTTCAAGGATAGTTAAGATATAATACCAAACCATAGTTTAATAGAATATTAGACAATTGTTGTAGGTTTGGCAGACAGTTTTCCATTTCAACAGAGCTGCACAGCCTTCAGAAATGCCTTACAATGAAAAGAAACACACACACCAACATATCTGGAAGTGGTTGGATATCTTCATTAGGTTTTGGAAAAATGATTTTTGGTGCTAAATATCCACGGACTGGTGCAATATATTTAGTATGTAAGTTGCTGCTTCTAGAGACTTTCATGAGGGAAAATTTACTTTTACTTTAGTTTTTTTAAAAATCTGTGGAATTATTTTTAATGGGTTCAGGGGAGTGGAACCACAGAAAGAAAGTTGGGGCAGTATGTGATTTTGGACAGTGTTTTGGCCTCCTCATTATAGTCTGACATGACCAAGTGCTGAGTAGCTTTAATTGTTGTATTTTGCTCATTTCATCCAAGATGTCAGATTGTAAATTGCGTGCATACTGGGATCTCAGAGCACTGTTAATTCCTTGTATTACAGGTGCAAATAACAGGCAGAGAGGGGAGGTATTGTGGTGAGATGTGGGGAAGAGTATGAGTCTGAAGCTCTACATGACTCATTTATATGTTTTAGATTTATTTATCAACCATCACTTATATCTTATGTCTGACTGGACATCCCACTACAGTAATGGAGTAGACCATACAGCCAGCGACTCAACGCTGAGTGTTGGGTGGTGGTAAATAACCTGACTCCCTAAAGGTGCCAATGGTTATGGGCAGATGAGCCCCTTTAGGTGGGGTGATGGTCCCTCAGTGTAGGAATTCCCACTGGAAACCATTATATTGGACCCAATGGCAAAATGAGTTGAGGAGGAACCATTTCACTATTCTGATTTTCAATGGTCATGGAGGTGTAAGAGGCCATGCCAGATGGACTGGCTGTGAAGGTGCACCTTGTTAATATTCTCAAGACCAGGGTTGCCCAAACTACGGCCCGTGGGCCCAATTAGGCCCCTGCATATCATTAATATGACCTGCGGTTAGCACCCAGGCTCACAGCGGACTGCCCCCTCTCACCGCCTGATCCCAGCAGTGGTGGCAGTGGCAGCAGCGATTGTGCTTTGTCCCGGCTGCTCTGAGCAGCTTCTTGCTCGGTCCCATCCCCTCTGCAGCCTTTGCCAAAGCCGATTGCTGTGCTGGGGAAATCTTCGGAGCTTCCTCTGTTTCAAAATCCGCAATGCTAGGAGAGCCCCCTGGTGTGCCTGGGATGACATCACCACAGTGTCCTAGGTTTACCCTTCAAGTGCTGTGGATTTTGAAACAGTAGGCTCTGAAGATTTCCCCAGTGTGTCGATCGGCTTTGGCAAAGGCTGCAGAGGGGATGGGACCGACCCAGAGGTGCTCAGAGCAGCCTGGACAAAGCGCGATCGCCACTGCTGCTGCTGCTAATGTCAAAACTGTCAGCAGCAGGAGCAGTCAGCCTCCAACCCCCCAAAGCTGTGTGTCGGGGCGGGAGGAGCCCACGAAAAAAAGTTTAGGTACCACTGCTCAAGGCTGTGGCAGTCCATTGTAGTCCTGGTACTAAATCCTGCATGTCTCATTTCATATGTGCCGCAGGAGATGGCTCCATAATCTCAGTGTGTGGGTCCCTTCATGGCAAGCCTGGATCCACCTTAAATTCATGCCAATGGCATTTTCCCTGTTTGTCATTCTTCTGACATCCATTAACTGTAAAAATGATTTCCAGGGAGGGGGGAATATACTCCTATATGAGTAGCAGCCACCCCCGCCTCATGACAGAGCATAGTCCTTACAAAGCAGGTCCCAATAATAAGTTTAAACAAGTCTTACTTGACGGGAGCTTCTAATAGACAACTTAATGTTTGAAGCAATTTTCTTAACATCTGTTGAGCTAATGTAAAATATTCACGAATCTGATAAAGTCTGCAGTTGTGCCAAATTTCAAAGCAGACCAAAATTGCCACGTATATATAATGTTAGGAAGGACTGAAAACTTTCTTCTCTTTCTTCTAAAGTTTGGACGTGGTTATTGTGTTTCCCCCAACAAATCTTTGTAGCTTCTGAGTGTAATGCCTATTTCTTTAATTACAAGATGTAATTCCTAACTGAATTGAAATTGGTATTAGAAGACTGGGGGTTTCCATGATGAATTTATTGGCATTGAGGATCTGTCATAGAATACCGAGGACTGTTTTGTGAGTGAGACTAAGAGAAAGTGAATGAGATAGCTGAAGCCCACTCCCTGTATATTTATCCAGCAACAACTTTGAGTCAAGCGAGCGACGGTCTGAGCTCTCCAGCTGCATTCCAGCCTATGGCTGAGAGAGGTTTCAAAGAAGAGGAGCCAGTCTCTCACTGACAGTAGTAACTAGTTTATCTTACTTCTTTTAAATTGTTTTAGTTCTTCTTTTACTAATATTTTGTCCAGATTGAGTTGAGGAAGCATGAAGTATTTGAGATCATCCAAAATGCCTCATGTTTGCTTAGTTCTCCTATGAGTTGATACTAGTCTCCATTTTTTTTGCCATTTGAAGTCAGACTTGGAAGATCAAGGCAAATTACAATGGCATGGGGGATCAGTTTTTAACTTTAGACAACATTGTTAACTGTCAATGGAGGATGTGAATTAAGGATCAGCCTTGGCGCCTAATTTCCTAGTTTTGTGGAGCTTGAAATAAGACGGGATAGTCTAGTGTCAGACAGGCTTTTTGATCTCAGAGTATGTTTGCATGTAATTCTTATATTGCTTCATTTTATAGATTATATTTCTGTGCATTAAAATGTAGTTCTAGGTGTTGGGGCAAGCTGTTAGTATGATGTTGTTGATAAATACAGTATCTCTATGACATAAAGCAGAAATGTCTGATCAAAGTTTGGATGTTTTGTCCAGATTGGTGTTGGTGCTGTATTGAGTTCTACTAATGTGCAGTGAAATAATTTATTAAAGGAGACAGCATCCAACCTAACTTCCTGAATTCATCTTTTCTTTTATTTCTTGGCTCAGGCACTTCGTGCAAGGTGCTGTGTAAAAACCTGTTAAAGCAGATCAGCATAGTTAGTTTAACTGCAGAACTTCAATTCTCTTCTAAGATTTCGCTAAGCACGCTTGATGTCTGTGTGCAAGAATGTAGCATAGGCTTTTACACAGCTAGTGTAGAAACTGGGTATCTTGTGTACTTTGGAGCTAAAAGCATAGGGGTGCCCAGACTTTTTGGGCTGTTGGCCGATCACGGGGTTCAGGGAGCTGGTCACTAAGGCCCAAGGGCCGGATGCAGCCCCCGATACCAATTCATCCTGCCCGTGAAGCCCTCGTCGCTCCTGGAAGCGGAAGTAAAACGTGCCTGTATGGGCGCGTTTTACTTCCGCTTCCAGGAGATATGGGAGGTATGAGGGCTTTGTGGGCCAGATTAATTGGTGTCGAGGGCCCCATCCAGCCCCCAGGCCTTAGTTTGGGCACCCCTGCTCTAACTTGTTAAAACTTTTTAAAATTGTGTCAGAAGCACACAAAGATGCTTTCTGGGCTGAAAGGATTTTTGCTGAAAGAATTCTGCTCAGGGGATGTCCAAATGAGGCTCCTTTCATGTCCCCAAGATTGTTTCCCACCAAAGTGATCCCTATTGATCTACTTGCAATTTCTTGCGTTTGACCTGCTAGGTTGGCAGGAGCTGGGATAGAGATAGGTGCTCATTCTGCCGTGCAGTACTCTGGTCTTGAACTTCCGACTTGTCGACCTTCCAGCTAATAAGGTGAGCTTCTTAACCACTGAGCCACTGCAGTCCCCAGACTTGTTAATTAAGATATTTGCAAGATTATAAGTTGTTGCTATGATTTCGTCCCCTTCTCCTTTGAACATGATTAAGTGCCTTCATCCATGAAGGTGTTCAGTTTTGCCATGTATTGGGAAGAAAGAAAGGTTTATATTCATAATATGGAAATATAGTTGGGAATTTATAAAAACTGAAGAGTTTGCACTTCTTGAGACTTACATGGAAAATGTGAATACTTTTTGACTGTTTGATGGGGACAATCAGCTATTAGTTTATACTTCAAATGTGTTTTGAAAAGGCTAAATGGCAGGATCTTAGCATCTAAATATCAAAAGAACTAAAGGGGACTAGATGAAGAAAAATTTAGTGACCTCCTGATCCTCTCTCTTCCACTTCTCTCTATCTCTGTTTGTGTAACAGAATTTATAAGCTATTATCGCACATGCTCTCAATTGATTTCAGCCTCTGTTAACCATCGTTTGAGATAAGCAAATTGCCCAAAGAGTGGTTATTGCCATCCTGCAGTGAATTTCCATAGTGGAATGGGGATTTGAATCTAGGATCAATCTTCTGATTCCTAGTTTGAAGCTCTGTCCAGCACACCACACTGGTCATCCGTATAGTTAGTATCCTTTTACTATCTTTTATTTCCACATCTTGCTTTTCCTTCAAAAGTTGGAGTGATATACATTATTATTATCTAATTTTTCTCTCAAAAACTCAGAATGAAGGATAGACTGTAGTTAAGTGATAGAAACCAGGATAGCAGCAGCCTTTATTTGGGGAAAAAACCTTCTTCATGAAGTGAATAGAAACCTAGCTCTTTGCAATGCTCTATAGTGTATCAAACAATATAATCTATACTAATAGTCTTTTTCAACCTGTGATCCTTAAGATGCATAGAACCATATTTTGCATGACTCTCAGGATCAAAATGTATAGATCTCTGGTTGTTTGGGAATGTAATTTTCTTGTTCATGTGGATAAATAAAATTAAAAATCTATTTTAGAAAGGGGAAATAAATTTCTATATTCTAACTGTTCTGGTGAGGGATGACTTTGTTTGCTTTTGTTTCTTGGCTCTTGGAAGATGTTGCTCTGTGTGTAATTTATGTGCATGTGGCACTTTTCCTATTTGATTGATTTTTACTTGATATACTGTGTGACTTTGATTTTGAGGTAAGTTTTATGGTTTCGTTAGGAGTTTTGGACTAATGGTAGATAGAACATGAATGAGGAAAAAGAAATAACCAGAAAGAGTCAGTCCTGTTCATGTTAAACAAAATGGCCAGTGAAAGGTATAGGTAAAGGTCACTCTTGCTCAAAAGCCAGTCGTATCTGACCCTAGGGTTCAGTTCTCATCTCTTTTTGTAGCCAAAGAGTCAGCACTGTCTGCATCTGCGGATGTTTCTGTGGACATGTGGTGGGCATACCTCGACACCGGAGTGCATGGAATGCTGTTTACCTTCCCAACGAAGTGATCCCTATTTATCTACTTCCATTTCCGTGCTTTCAAACACCTAGGTTGGCAGAAGCAGGGACAGAGACAGGAGCTCAGTCCTTCATGCAGTACTTCCAGTCAGCGAGTTCAGTGTCTTAACCACTAAGCCACCAGAGTCCCACTGCCAGTGTAAGAAAGACATAAAAATAAAAGAACCTGAAATAAAGCAAAATGGAAGTTTTTGCTGTGTACAGTTGTACCTCGCTTAAACAGCATAATGGGTTCCACTGGATTGTTATTTAAGCAAGTTTGCTCTTTAAACGAAACACCATTGTAAGTGACCAATTGTGACTTTGGCGGGGGGGGGGGAGATTGCAAACCTCGATTTATTTGTTAAGTGAGTTTTTGGTGGGTTTTATTTGTTAAGCAAAGTGAACATTCGGAGAAAATTCTGCTCTTTAAGCGAGTTACTGCCTAAGCGAAGTGCTCTTTATGCAAGGTTTTACTGTACGTCTTTGTTGAATATGTAGTATTATCTGGTGACTAGACAATTGGTTCATCTCTGGTGTTAGACTGTTGTTTTTATTAACCCTGACTAATATCCATCCTGAGTCCTGCTGATGGCATGTTACAACAGATAAGAAGATTTTTTTAAATTTCTGTTTTCCTAAATATTCTCCCGCCCCCAGGTTCTTCATTTATGTCACAGGTTTTCTTCTAAAACATAACTTCATTCTTAGGTTTTCTTTTGTATAGTTATCAGGCACAGAATGCAAGATATACTGCAGAATGCGGCGGCTCGGGTGGTGATGGGGTGCGGGCGCTATGCTCGGGCCTCACCACTGCTCTGGGAGCTGCACTGGCTGCCAGTATGCCTCCGGGTGCAATTCAAGGTGCTGGTTATTACCTTTAAAGCCCTATATGGTAGTGGGCCAGGATACCTAAGAGACCGCGTCACCCTAAGAACGTCTGCCCGTCCCACCAGGGCGGATCGGAGGGGCTCTCTTGTTACTCCATCAGCTAGGGATGCTCGCCTCACGAGCACTAGGAAGAGAGCCTTCTCTGTGTTCGCCCCGGCCCTTTGGAACCTCCTTCCGACAGAGCTGCGCCTGCAGACGGAGATCCTGCCCTTCCGAAAGGGCGTAAAGACCTGGCTGGCGGGTCAAGTGTGGGGACACAGTAATGCAGGTTCTCACCTAGGATGGCTGATTTAAGGGCAGCCATCCTTCCCCCCACTTGGCATCTGTGTCTGTATTTGCATCGGTTTTTATCTATTTTATCTGTTTTAGTGTTTTAAGTTTTTATGAATTATTATGAACTTTTAAGGTTTTTATATATTGTTATGACCATTACCTATGACGGTAATGTATGTTGTAAGCCGCCCAGAGTCGGGTCTTCCCGATTGGGGCGGGATATTAAATGCGAATAATAAAATAAATAAATAAATAGTAATACCTCATATAACAGTAGTATCGAATAACACTAAAATCGCATAACATTAAGGAATCTGGGGGGAAGAATTGCATCAGATAACATTAAGATCCTATGGGATGCTTCAGATAACAACCGCTAAAGCCTGTGTGATTACAATGTATCTCTATGGATCCCATAGGATTTTAACATGCATCAGATAACACTAAAAATCATATAACACCAAGACTTGTGGAACCAGGTTTTAGTGTTATATGAGGTTTTACTGTACTTGAGTATAAGCCAACCTGAATATAAGCCAAGGCACCTAATTTCGACCTGAAAACCCAGGAAAATAGATTGATCTGAGTATAAGACATGGCTGGCGGGCCAAGTGTGGGGACACAGCAATGTAGGTTCCCACCCAGGATGGCTAATTTAAGAGCAGCCATCCCCCCCCCCCCAATCTGATATTTTATTAGTTATTATGTGTTTATTTGCTTTTATTGTTGAATGTTTTAAATATTTTTTATGAATTTTATGAATTTTTAAGGCTTTTATATTATGATTTAGGATGTAAGCCGCCCAGAGTCGGGTTTACCCGATTGGGGCGGGATATCAAGTATGAACAATAAATAAATAAATAAATAAATAAATAAGCCGAGGGTGGGAATTGCAGCAGCTGTTATTGAGTTTCAACAATCAAAATTCATGAAAATACTATAAAATTAATTATTTTTTTGGCACATCTCAATCTAGCATGGTCCTGGGACCCTTGTGGTCATTGACCCGAGTATAAGCCGACCCCCAATTTTCTGGCTCATTTTTGGGCTAAAAAAACTTGGCTTATACTCGAGTATATATGGTAAACAATTTTGAACAGGTTACTTTGTTTTACCACTAGATGGCTCACATAAGCTGTTCATGCTACTATAGGTCAAATGAGAAGGAATGTCTTATATTCACAATTGTTTTGAAATACAGTAAAACCTCATATAACACTAAAACCTGGTTCCACAAGTCTTGGTGTTATATGATTTTTAGTGTTATCTGATCCTCTATGGGATCCATAGAGATACATTGTAACCACACAAGCTTCAGCGGTTGTTATCTGAAGCATCCCATAGGATCTTAATGTTATCTGATGCAATTCTTCCCCCCAGATTCCTTAATGTTATGCGATTTTAGTGTTATTCGATACTAATGTTATATGAGGTATTACTGTTGGGAGGAGACTGAATGATATTGAGTAGCTCCCAAAATGTTACTGTTGAACTGTATTGTAGTAGTAAATGGATGCTTTAAATGTTATTCAGTAATTATTGAGACTGATTTAATTATTAAATCTTGCTAGGTTATCCTGCTATGGTAATAGAGTAGACCATACTGCCAGGGACTCAACACCGAGCATCAGGTGGCGGTTAACTGACCTGACATCCCACTTGAATCCATCTTGATGGAGGGCAGCAGCTTTATCAGTACTGGGACTTTGTATGTCAAAAAAGGCTCAGGACCATAAAGTGATTTGTAGAACTGAATCTGTGGTATGGGTGTCACACTGTGATGTGGAAGGCAGATGAAGGGCCACAGCATTATATTTGTCGACAGTCTTCATAGCTGATTGGGATGAGGATTGCCAGTACTGTATTTGGAATCAGATACGGCATAACAACAAGAATTATTTGGAATTTTTAAAATGCTTTGAAAAGATAAATAGCAAAATATATTAAATGCTAGATGTTTGTTGAAGAGTTTATTGGTAATCTGGAGTATCTGGCTGAAGAGCCAGGAGTTGGGAGTTTGATTCCCCACTGTGTCTCCTGGGAGAAGAACCAGCCAATATTACCTTGAACAAGCTGCACAATCCCAAAGCATCCCAGAGGAAATGAATGGGAAACCGCTTCTAGATACTTTACGCCTAGGAGACTCTGGCAAGGGCATAAATTAAATTATAGTATAACTATTGTTAATTGTAATCTCATGAGTCAAGTATAAGTTATTGGCAGATGAGTATTATTATGTTCACCCAATTTTGATTTGTGGCAAATTACAGGGGCATAGTACTTACATGAGGTTTGGTTTTTCTTTGAACTTTCACTGTAGTTTTGGATTTATTTACAGACATAAACAGATTAAGCATAGGTCCTTTTGTTTTCATGTTCTTTTGTTGCTCCTGAAACGGAGCCTTTAAGCCTGTGTTTTCCAACATTTGGTTTTTGGACTTCAATTCCCAGAAGTTTAAAGTCAGTTCCCCAAAGCACTGATCAGCTGGGGCATGGGCCCTACATTGGGAACCATTGCTTTAAATAGACATGATTTCCTGTTTCCCTCTTTTTTAAAATCTGTGTTTCACCTTTTGTTTGTCAAAATGCCCATGAAATTTCTTATCCAATATCATCTGAAAGGCTGCTGTCAATTCCCAATCAAAACACCCAAGAGTAGTGATGGTTATAGTGGGAATTCTGTATCTATAAAAAGCCTGAACTAACCAGTTGGAAAGAATGCTCTTTGCTTTGCAGTCCTTCAATGGGGCTGGGGTTACTTTGTGCTCATGAGCTGTATCTTGGTAACCTCCATCTTTGATTGATTTACTGCTGCTACTGATGGGACTCAGAGGAAGAAAAGAGGAAGCATCAACTGCGAGTGGGGAACAGAAATCTTTTCATATTTTAGTAGTTTTGATTGTGGGGCCATTGCTTATATTTTATCCCCTTATTTGCTTTCTTTTTTATGGTTTTTAGGAAAGGATGGCTATATTTCTTCCCTGTTTTTCCCATTTACCTGTTTGTCTGACATTTAAAATTGTATTTGATTAATTTATTGTGTTAGGATAGGTATCACCCCATAGACAAAGGTGTGAAAACAACCTCTGCTTTTTACATTTTATTATGTATTTTGCAATTTTTAGTAGTTATCTTGGTCAGTTATACCACCTCTAAACAAAATTTATGAAGTCTCTTTTTTCTTTCTTTTTTTTCATCAACATGAGCCACCTTGAGAAATAGTCCCTCCCGCCTGATTTTCTAAAATAAGTTTAAAACTAAAATTGGACTTGGCTTGTCAGAGAGGCTGGTGATGGTCCTTTTTCTGCCTCTTCATTCCTCAGCCTAGTCGCATAGCTATTGGATGAATTGTTGAAAAGGCAAAGACCAAAACCACAGAAGCAAAACATCTTACGGAAAGCCATTTTCATGGCTTTGAAATTGCGAGATACAGTATCCTTGGATGTGTGGTCACTATTTTTTATGTGCTTCTTTGCTATCACAAACTGTAAATGGGGAACTCAACCATCCACACTGCATACTTCAGTTTTGACCCTGAGCATCTCTGTGGGAGATTATGGTCCACTATGGAGCACATCCACACACTTGAAACAAGTTGACATCGCTGTTAATGAAATAATGTGTATTGTGATAGGATCCCTGGTACCTACACCAGTTGAGAAAATATATCCTCTTATTGGTGTTGCTCCACCTAAAATAAGGAGAGAGGTAGCAGCAGATGCCAAGAATACTAAACAAGAGAATGACACTAGACATCCTCTGAATGGATATGTGCCTCAAGTCTGCCGACTCAGATCCATGAAGAGCTTTATGGCAAAAACTAACATTCTTGAGGACACACAAGAGCAAAACCTAATTAGAAGATGGATGAAGGATCTCACTGGACAAAGAATAACATTAAAGGAGGATATGGCTGAGGAACTCAATCTTCCCTATGTATCTTGGATGTCCCTGAACAGACTGGGGGTTGGAGTTCCTAAATGTAAGACCAACATGCTCAAGTGGGGGCTGCTGGGAGACAACAATACGCTGTGTGAATGTGGAGATATCTAGAATTCGGCTCATTACTGTTCTGCCAATTAGTGTCAGAAATATGTATAGATGAAAACTTAATTTTGGCCAACAACAAAACCAAGAATATGGCTTCATTTTGGCAGTCCAAAGTTTGATCTGTACGTGAAAGAAGAATGCTTTTTACAAGCAATGTTTGCTAATGCTCTGAGTTTAAAAACATGCAAGAAAATAAGTCTCTCTGTCAGACAGTACAGCTAGAAAATTATTGATTTTGAGAGATTTAGATGTTTAGCCATGCACCACTGGAACTCTAAATCAAATACCAGTTGTAAACAAACAACATTTTAAGCAATAGTCTTTATTTGGTGACTGCTTCTGACTTAACTTTAGGAATTGTGAAATACTGTTATGTTCCCTAAAGTTATCTATCCTTTTTTTTATTCTTTTATATCTATTGGGTATTTGCCATATTATTGTATAGTTATTTTGAAAATTAAGTATGTTAATTTATTGTTATTGAATTTACAAGACATCTCCAGATTATTTAAATTGTTTTGCTTACTGATATATTCGGTTTTTATGTACAGCTAAGCTTACATGTTAAATAAGCAGATTTTGTGTTCTACACTCTTTGTCAGTGAGGTGTAGTACCTTTCTTAGATTATAGTCAACAGATTATCTCTTCCTTTATAAGATTTTTTTTCTAGAGCAGGACAGTGTTGCAGTTCCATGCAGTTTGAGTTCTGAGCTCTAGTGATACTGAAAAAGACAATGGGCTAAAAATTTATAGTTCTGATTCACATGCGTGTCCCAGGATTTGTCCAGTTTTTCCTGGTTATTCAACTAACATTTAAATAAAATTTGTTTTCCTGGATTTTTCCCAGGGTTATTTGAAGAGGTCCCTTATTTTACAATTAGCTGTGATTGTGGAGTTATATTTGATAGTACAATTTACGTTACTTATGTCTTTTGTCCTCTAGGTGCAATGTATGTACTGTATTTGCCTTCACTTTTTTTGTTCTGTATCGTCTGTTTATTGAAAAGAGTTCTTATTAGCATAGTAACTTTTAATTTGATATCTGCATGCTTCTGCTGCTGCTGCAACAACACTTTATTCCTGTTTTTCTGTTCTTTGACTGATACAGTATGCTAGGAAACCTTTAGTCAAAACTGTTATTTAACATTACTTTATATTTTCATTTTTAGGAATTAAATATTATCTATTACTATCTTCATGGAATGGACATACTGTCTCATCTCAGGGAGCATCAGTTAAGGTAAGCCTGGCTGGTTTTGTGCAACTGTGATGTTTCTAACGAGCGTTAATTACTGCATTTTAAATGCTTTATTGAATAGAAGCCAATCATATGCAGTGCAAAATGTGTGTAGTAAATCTGTGCAGTTTCTCATTATTTTTAAAGTTATCCATGTTTGAATGTGTAAGAATCTATTAAAACAAGGGGTACAATATAGCAAGGAGGAAACAAGCACTCAATGAAGGCTTAAAAGTTGCAAGTGTAATAAACACTCTGCAGCTAGTTCCATGGAGGTTAATGGGGCTAGGTTTTTAATAGATCTTTGTATGGTTACTGAAAATTTCAAGAAAATGAGGGGAACTTCTTTATGTTTACCTCCTCATGCTGGAGAGAGTGAATTATATTTTGCATAATTATATTTTTATAAGTAAAAATGAACTGTGCCTGAATGAAATTTTTTGATTACATGATCTTTTAAGAAAGGTTATATTGCATGTTGGTAAGTTGTTGAAAAGGTTGTCAGGTCAGGTTATCCTTCTATGCTAATGGAGTAGACCATACCGGAAGCTACTCAATGCGGAGTGTCAGGCAGAGGTTAACTAACCTGACAACCTGAGGGCTAATGGACTTGGGTGCCAAAGTCCACAGAGAAGGGTGATGGTCCCTAAGTAGATTAAATTTCACTTGAATCCATCTTGTTGAAGGGGAGCAGCTTCATCAATACTGGCCTGGGACTGATGAGGACTTTGTGTGCCAAAGGGGCTCAGGACCAGAAAGTGACTTGTGGAACTGGATCAGTGATACAGGGGTCATGCTGCAATGTGGAAGACAGATGAAGACTCTCTAAATTATACAGTGGTACCTTGTACAACGATTTTAATTCGTACCTCTGTGCAAGTCGTTGTATGATAAAATCATTGTATAGAACGCATGTGCATGTGATGTATGGGGGGCGGTGTCGGAGCCGCTGGGGAGAGCTCTGAACTCCTCTGCAAGCCAGCCACCCGTCAGTGAAGCTAAACAAAGCCTCGTTTCGCTGCACTGACTGGTGGCACCTGCAGACGTTCTATGCTGCCATTGGGAGTCAGAGTTGGAGGGGAATTCCGCCTCCAACTCTTAACACCAAAGGCAGCATGGTGGTGCTGGTCAGTGCAGGGAGAGGAAGCCTTGTTTCACTGCTCTGACCGTCGTCGTTGATCCCGGCGGCTGTCTTGCAAAGGGGCTAGGAAGACCTTTACTTTTTCCATAAGCTAGCAGCCTGGATTGGTATCTAGGCGGCTGCCTTGCAGAGGTCTGAGAAAGATCCTTGGTCTCCTTGCAAGGCAGCCACCTTGATCGGTAACGATGCAGGCAGCTGGCTTGTGGAACAGGTGGTGGTCTTCCTAGCCCCTTCGCAAGGCAGCTGCCTGGGTTGGTATCCAGGTGGCTGCCTTGCAGGTGTCTGGGAAAGAGCACCGGTTTCCTCGCAAGGCAGCTACCTGGATTTATTTATTTATTTATTTGTTTGTTTGTTTATTTATTTATTTAGATTTATTATCCCACCCCAATCAGGCGAACCCGACTCTAGGCGGCTTACAACATAAATGCAGATCAAACTTAAACAATACAAAAATCGCACATAAGTGCAAAACAAACTAAACATTCCCATTATACCCCTACAAATTTAGTGATTAGTTTAAAAATTAATTTAAAGAGAAATTAAACTGTAATTTACAAAATACTAAAAAAGATTCAAACATTTAAAAAGTTTAAAAGTTTAAAACAGTGAAAGGGGTGGCTGTCCCATTAGATCAGCCACCCAGCATGGATCAGTAACAATCCAGGTGGCTGGTTTGCAAAACAGGCAGGGGTCTTCCTAGTCCCTTTGCAAGGCAGCCGTCTGGATTGGTGACGATCAGGAAGCTGCCTTGAGAGGAGACTGGGTCACTTTCCCAGGCCTCTGTAAGCCAGCTGCCTGGTTCCACAAGTGCTTTGCGCCCCAGCTGGGAAGACCCCCGCCTCCTCTAAAAGGCAGTCTCCTGGATCGCTAAGCGCTTGGTGACCCAGCCGTTTGCCTTGCGGAGGAGTTGGGGGCTTATCCTAGCCCAGTGATGGCAAACCTTTTAGAGACTGAGTGCCCAAACTGCAACCTAAAACCCACTTATTTATTGCAAAGTGCCATCACAGCAACAGGGGAGGAAAGAAACACTTCCATTGGGCTGCTGGGCAGAGGGGCAGGGTGAACTCTGTGCTGGTGGAAGGGAGGAAGTGCTCCCATTGGACTGCTAGGCGGGGGGCAGGGCAAACTCTGTTCTGGGGTGGCTGCACAAGTGCCCACAGAGAGGGCTCTGAGTGCCACCTCTGGCACGCATGCCATAGGTTTGCCATCACTGCCCTAGCCCCTCCAAAAGGCAGCTGCCTGGATCACTAAGCGCTTAGCGAACAAGCAGGTTGCCTTGCGGAGGAGCAGGGGGTCTTCCCATCCCCTGGGGAAGGCAACGGCTGGGTTGCCAAGCACTTGGCGATCCGGGCGACTGCCTTGCGGAGGCGGTGGGGGCCTTCCCAGCACATATGCAAGACAACCAGCTGGGTTGCCAGTTGGTCGGCGTTTCCAGGCAGCTGCCTTGCGTAGGGGCTTGGATGAGCCCCTGACTCCTCCGCAAGGCAACCAGCTGGGTCACTAAGCGTTTGGTGAGCCAGGCGGCAGCCTTGAGGAGGAGGCAGGGGTCAGCCTGGACTTTTGCGGCCGTTCGTCTGTAAAAGCTGGCGGAAGGAGAGATTCTTTGCCAAGCTTTTCGGCACGAACGGCCGTGGAAGTCCAGGCTGACACATCCTGGGGGAAAAGGTATTGCATCATATAATGACAATAATTGTATGATGCAAACATTTTTGGAAAATACCCATCATTTTATGATGCAATTGTTGTATGCGGTTTTACCCTCTTCTCTGGACAGTCTTCATGGTACGGGTACACAGAGAGAGCCTCCTCAAAGATTATGTTATTTTTTTAACCACAATTGGAAGTACCCTGGTAATGGTAACCTTGGTTTGCTCGCTAATCTTTCTCAACTAGGTCTGGCCAAAGAAACTATAAAATGAACTCACCAAAAGGTGGCTTCATTTTGGTGGTTTCATATCTGGCTTAGACATGAAAAAAGAATAAGTTGTTGAAAAGAAGACTGGTATGTTGATAAGTTATAATCTTTTGACTGCACAATTTGGTGTACAAGTGATGATTCTAAATTACCCTATTCAAAGATTCTTAGTTATTGAATTTATTACTGAATTTAGATGTCTTCTAAGAATATTCTCCACTTCTGTCCTCCAACTATAAAGTAAAATATTAATTTTGATCTTGTTGATTATTTCAGTGGTAGTGGAGCGGAATTATGATTAATTTTGTACAGTTGTCCACAGTGGAATATTTATGCTTCTTGATACAATCTGAATATTTCCTTTACAGAATTATGACTTCCAATGCACGGTACAAAAGGTATGATGGAAATCAAGTTCTGTTTTGGTAAGTGCACTTAACAATTATCTGAACTGAAGAGAAAACATTCGTGGGACAAATTAGTATTTAATTAGGTTTAATGTAATTTATCAAAATACTTGTACTCCAAAAAGCAAGTTGCCATTCAGTGCAGTTTAATGACCAATACGTGGTTTTTCTTCCTTGAAGATTATTAATTACCCTTGACCATGGACTCCCCTCATATGGCATCATTCTGGTTCAAGATTTAAGGGTGAGCTGGACCTGAAAGGAAATACTCCTTGCATACCAGGTTTTACAGAGCCAACCATAGACTTCACTCCATTCCTCTTCTTCTGCTTCATTGAAATGTTAGCCAAGAAAAGCCAATACAGTTTCATGTAGTACAGTATTTATTGATCAATCCCCACTTGGCCTTGGGATCTCACTGTAGGGCAATACTGGTAATGTTATTTTGTTACACATTTAAGTCCAACTCTTTGCAACTCCATGGACCATGGTATGCAGGCTCCTCTGTCATCTGCCATCCTCCGGAGTCCATCCAGATCCACCCCGTTGTGTCAATGATATTATCTAACCATCTCTTACAAGATCCATGGTGGCATTTAGTGGCTAAACTGCTGCACTGCAGCCAAAACCTTGTGAGTTCAGTCCTCACAGGGATGAATGCTGACTCATTCCATCCTTCTGAGGTTGGTAATGGAGTAGACCATACCGGAAGCTACTCAATGCGGAGTGTCAGGCAGCGGTTAACTAACCTGATAACCCTGAGGACTAACAGCCTTGGGTGCCGAAGTCCACAGGGAAGGGTGATGGTCCCCAAGTGGATTAAATCCATCTCGATGAAGAGCAGCAGCTTCATCAATGCCCCCTTTTCATGGCAAGGCAACAATTCTTGAGGGTGAAGAGAGTACTGGTAATACCACAGGTTAAATATGTTGTATACCTTTAAAAAAATTGAGTTAGAACTGCTGGAAGTTACAAATAATTTTTTTATTGCATAATAATGGCATATATTGAAATAGTTAAATATTGCTATAGGCAGTGTATGGAGAGGTGAAAACTATTCCGTTGTTTTGCTCATCCCAGTGATTCCCTGCATTTATTAGTGATGTGGCATTTTTCCTGGTAGTCAGTTTAATCAGTGAGACTGTTCTTAATTTAACTCACTTCTATACCACTCTTTTTACTTTTACATTATGGCTGAAATCCTGTTGCATTGCTATGCATACAGAAAGGAAATGGTGTAAAATTTATTTATTTATTAGCTGGCAATCAACAAGTCCCAGTGAGATTCTTGAATGTGTACCAAGCTTCAACCGTTCATATCCCTGAGAATCCAAGTGTTGACTTTTTAATTGAATGTTGTGCCATTGGCTTTTCACATTAATAGCCAAGTGACAAGATTTCAGTCTGTGTCTACATTTTATTTCAATAATTTTGCAGAGTCTGAATTCGCATGCATTCATATCATTGCACTGTTTCCTGCAAGTTGCTTAGCTACATAGGTCAACTTGTGAAACACTTCAAGTTCGCTCTTTATGCTGAGTTCCTGTGTTATATTTCCTGTCCCCCCAGCCTTTTAGTTTTGTTTTTCCAAGCTATGCACAACATATCAAAGACATCATAGTGTGTATTATTTTGCCAGTAAATCATTTCAAGTGATATGGGTATATTACAGTCCATCACCTGTGCATGAGTACTGTATGTGAAACCTTCAGCAGGCCTAGCAGTATTCTGTAATGTTTTATCTCAATTTCCCTTGAATTGCTTGTACAGTAATACCTCGGATAACGTTTACCTCGGATAACGCTAAAATCGCATAACATTAAGTAATCTGGGGAGGAGAATTGCATCGAATAACGTTAAGGTCCTATGGGATGGATCGGATAACAACCGCTAAAGCCTGTGTGGTTATAATGTTTCTCCTTCATGTTGTTTGGGGATGCACACTAATGGGTTCTGCGCCTGCGCTGAATCCGAGCGGAGCTGAAAAGCTGATTGGACAAAGTTTTGAATGTAGGACCGCCCACCATCCCCAACCGCCTCTGGGGCCATTTCACGCTCTTCCCTCAGTTCGCTTTTTTCAGCTGCGCAAGCAGGAGCCTGGAAAAAAAGCTGTGTGTGTGTGTAGCTGAGATTGCCTCAGAAAAACCACCACTCCGTGAGGAGGGCCCGGCTCTGAAGAGGCGTCGCACGGAGCAGGCACGGTTGGAGGTCTCTCTCCCTCCGCACCAGTCGCCTTTGCCGGGGAGTGATCCGAGGACTGCCAGGCCGTACTGGTCGGACTCGGACCCCGAGGCCTTCTTTCCACCACACAGCATCTTGAAGCGGTCAGAAGGCTCCAACGATTCGTCGGTTGAGGAGGAGGATCAGCCGCCGCCGGTTGCTGCCGAGAAGTCTCCCGACGATAACATCGGCTCCGTCCACGGTTCCCAGCTGGAGGACCAACGGACTTTCACGGCGCTGATCACCCGCCTAGGATCCACGCTCGGGATCAAGGCGGAGGCCCCTCCGGAGGAGTGCGAGGACGTCGTGTGCGCCATGGCCGATCGGAAGGAGTTGGTCCCTGTCCATCTGGGCCTTCTCCCTAAGATCGCTAAGGCAGCCAAGGAAGTGTGGAAGAAGCCCATCTCGTCCCACTCAGTTTCGGCACGAGTGGATGGGATGTACAGACTTTTAGGAGATGACGTCACCTTCCTGCACGTTCACCCGGTGCCCAACTCGTGGGTCGTGAAGGGCGCCCAGCATCGGACTCCGGCAAGCAGCACTCCCCTCCCATCATCTCAGGAGGGGAAGAAGTTGGGTGCATTGGGCAGGAAGGTCTATGCCAACGCCTCCCTGTCCTTCCGTGCAGCCAACTATGCGACGGCCATGGGCGGTTACAACTGCCGCCTATGGGAGAAGGCTGAGGCCTTCATGTCGAAGCTGCCGCCGGAGCTCCAGGTTGAGTTCGGGTCCATCTGCCAGGAGGGCAACCATCTGGTCCTTCAATAGATCTGAACTGGGAGGCATATCACGGAGTCGGAGGCTAAGAACTTGGCCTCCGCCGTCCAGATACGCCGGCAGATACGCCGTCCAGATACGCCTCCGCCGTCCAGATATGCTTCGCTCAGCTGACCTCCAGGATGAGGCCAAGAAACTGGTAGAGGAACTGCCCTTTGACGGCGAGGGTCTGTTCGCCAAGGAGACGGATGTCTCTTTGGGGGAGCTCAAAGGTGAGTTTGCTACCATCAATCAGCTCCGTGCTCCACGCCGAGGGTCGGGTCGGTTCCAGCAGCTCACGCCGACCCCCGAACTGCAGGATCAACTGAACTGGTGGGTGATGGACCGCAATGTGGCCGTGGGGAAGCTCTTCACTCTTCCCGCGCCGACCGTGCAGATCACCACCGACGCGAGCACGCACAGATGGGGGGCGTGCTGTGGCGGTCTACGGATCCACGTGGTCTGGACTCCCGTGGAAGCCAGGCACCACATCAACTTCCTTGAACTCTTGGCAGTGTGTAAGGCGATGCGGTCTTTCAGACTTTCGATAGCGGGCTGCGTGGTGCAGGTCGCCTCGGACAACACCACGACCCTGGCCTATCTCAACAAGCAAAGAGGGACCAAGTCTCTCTCTCTCCTTCATCTTGCTGTGATGGTCTGGGAATGGTGCCTGAAGGTGCACGTCTTCCCCATAGGTCTCCACATCCAGGGCACCCTGAACACGGATGCGGACTTTCTGAGCCGCAAAGGGTCGGCAATGCACGAATGGGAGCTGGACGGATTGGTGTTCGACCGGCTGTGCCGCCGGTGGGGCACGCTGGTCCTGGACTTGTTTGCGACACAAGCCAACGCCAAGTATCACCGTTACTGCTCCTGAGCGGGGATCGATCACGGATTGGAAGGCGATGCCTTCATGGCTCCGTGGCATCAGGATTTCCTATACATGTTCCCACCGATCCCTCTCATCCAACGGGTCCTCGTACGGATCCGTGCGGAGAGTGCATGGATGATCTTGATCGCCCCGTCCTGGCCGCGTCAGCCGTGGTTCCCGCTGCTTCAGTCTCTGGCGTGTGACTTCGTTCGCCTGCCCACCGATCCGAACCTCCTCCACATGGTCGGATCCTACATTCAGACCTGCCAAACCTCCATCTGACGGCCTGGCTTATCCGCCCGACCTAGCGCGGATCCTTGAACTCTCTCATAAGCCATCCACGCGGAAGTCTTATGAAGCCAAGTACTGTCGTTTCCTTGAATTTTTAACATCTAACAACCGTACCGTGGACTCCGCATCCCTGCAGGACGTGATGTCCTACCTCCTGCGTTTGGCTGAGTCAGGATCCGTGCACTCATCCTTAAAAGTCTATCTGGCTGCGGTGGTGGCCAATGCCCCACCTTCCTCTGTGCTGTCTTCTGCCTTCAGGGACAAGACTGTTAAACGTTTCCTTCAGGGACTGCGTAATGCTTACCCTCCGGTTAAGGTACCACCTCTCCAGTGGTCCCTTACTGCTGTGCTCACCGTGCTTACCAAGGCACCCTTTGAGCCTATGGCCACAGTGGACATCAAGTTTGTGTCCTACAAAACTGCCTTTCTCGTGGCCATTACCTCTGCCCGGAGGGCAGGTGAACTTGCAACCCTGAGGTCTGACCCTCCTTTCCTCAAGTTCTACCCTGACAGGGTAGTGTTACACCCGGACCTTGCATTTCTGCCAAAGGTCCTCACTGACTTTCACTTGGCCCAGTCCATCACGCTTCCAGCATTCTTCCTGAATCCTTCGTCTGCACAAGAGAGAGTATGGCATTCATTGGATGTCAGGAGGGCCTTGCTGTTTTACACACAAAGGACTGCGTTCTTCAGGAGAGCCAAGCAACTGTTTGTAGCTTATGGTGGCAAGTCAAAGGGACAGCCTCTGTCTGCCCAGAGATCTAAATGGATCTCAGGTACCATTTACCTGGCCTATGAGATGTCATCTCTGCCACCTCCGCCTCATGTCCGGGCTCACTCCACCAGGACATTGGCCTCGTCAACTGCCTTCCTGGAAGGCATCCCAATGGAGGACATCTGTAAGGCCGCTACATGGTCCAGGTCCTCCACCTTCATCACCCACTACCGGGTTGATATGAGGTCTGCCGCCGATGTCAGACGGGGCAGGTCCATCCTGACGGCTGGTCTCTGATCCTCTTCGGTGATGACCGCCCATTCCTGATGTCAACACGCTCTCCTGCATCTCAGGATGCCGGCTGCCCACCATCTAAGTAAGTGAGCTTGCTAGTCACCCATTAGTGTGCATCCCCAAACAACACGAAGGAGAAAGACAGGTTTCACTTACCAGTAACTGTCGTTCTCTGAGTATGTTGGGTGGGGATTCACATGACCCAACCCGACCTCCCCTCAAAGGCTGCCGGCCTAAGATGGCCCTATGCTTCGCAGGCAGCTCTAGTATCAAACTGAGGGAAGAGCGCGAAATGGCGCCAGAGGCGGTTGGGGATGGTGGGCGGTCCTACATTCAAAACTTTGTCCAATCAGCTTTTCAGCTTCGCTCGGATTCAGCGCAGGTGCAGAACCCATTAGTGTGAATCCCCAAACAACATACTCGGAGAACGACAGTTACTGGTAAGTGAAACCTGTCTATCTCTGTGGAGCTTTAACGTTATCTGATCCATCCCATTGGATTTTAACATGCATCGGATAACACTAAAAATCGGATAACACCAAGACTTGTGCAACCAAGTTGTAGCGTTATCCGAGGTATTACTGTATATGCATCAACAGAGGAATGCTCTGTTAATAGAGACCAGAAGTACCCAAACTTCCCATTCACAAACTTCCCATTAAACACTTTATGCTGCCTCATTTATGTGGAGGTGGAAATAAGGGAAACATGATTCTGCTGGCACAGTTGGAATTCATTTGGAGAATCTTGCCTGTTTTGGATGAGATTTTAATTACCATCGAATTGACAGTATTTTACCATTGGCCATGCATTATCACATATTGCCTTATAACCTGTTGCACAATTATGGAAATACAGTAATACCTCATATAACATTAGTATCGAATAACACTAAAATCGCATAACATTAAGGAATCTGGGGGGAAGAATTGCTTCAGATAACATTAAGATCCTATGAGATGCTTCAGATAACCGCTAAAGCCTGTGTGGTTACAATGTATCTCTATGGATCCCATAGAGGATCAGATAACACTAAAAATCATATAACACCAAGACTTGTGGAACCAGGTTTTAGTGTTATATGAGGTTTTACTGTAGTGTAATTTTTAGATGCAAATTAAAATAAATTAAGAAATTTCTGTAGATGTTTTCTCTTGCTGACTGAGTTGTGCAGCTCAGTGTGCAATAGATAATGTCCATGGAAATTTCTTAATTTACACCAGTTCAAGTTTAAATGTAATTTGTATTTGCTCAAAAGGATTTCTACACTTGATCTTAGCCCAACGGCCGAGAAGCGATCAACAGGATTTCAACTAATAGCTAGTTGTAAGGCTGCAAAATAAAATGATCATTTATTAACTCCTGAGTTGCAAATGGCAGAATTAAGGTTGCCTAGTGCATCTGAGACAGGAATAGAATTTATGCCAGGCAGTGTTTCATGTTCTGGTATTGAGAAACTCAGTGGTTGAGTGAAGTTGCCATCAAAAGTTTAACCATATTTTCCCTGTTTATATACAGTCAAACCTTTGCTTAATGAGCGACTTGCTTAGTGAAAAACTCGCATAACAAGTGAGTTTTTCAAAAAGCGATCTGACTCGCATAATGAAAATTTTCGCTATGCGAGTCAAACTTTTCCTATGGAAAAACTCGCATAACAAGCATTTCTATGGGGAAAACTCGCAGAACGAATTTTTTTTGCTATGCGAGTTTTTCCATAGAAATTTTTGTTATGCTAGTTTTTCCAGAGGAATTTTTGCTATGTGAAAAAAACTCGCATAGTGAGCAGCCTCGCAGAACGAATTAATTTTGTTACGCATTTGTTATACATTTATTTATTTATTTAATCAAACTTTTATGCCACCCTCCTCACAAAGACTTAGGGCAGCTAACAAACTTTAAAAACACTTAAAACACAGTAAAAACATGGTATAAAAATAGAATTAAACAGGATTAAAAATTACAAAAATTAAAAGAGATTAAACAAGTTACACACGGAGGGGGGGGGTTATATGAGCCAACAAACTGAGGCAACCATTTAACCCATACCCCACACATGCCCCGCCAGCCAGGTCTTAAGCCCTAAAGGGCAGCAGTTCCGTCTGGAGACAAAACTCACTTGGCAGGAGGTTCCGTGGGGTCGGAGCAGACACGGGGAAGGCCCTCCTTCTAGTGCTAGAGAGGTGCGCCTCTAGCTGATGGTACATTTGCTAAATAATTGTTGTTTTTGTTTTTTTTAACTTAGCATTTGGAGTTGCTTACTTTGATCATGAAATCTTTTCCTGTTTAATATGTATGAAATTTGAAACAATAGTAAGATAATGGATGGGAGAACCTTCTTGGAAAGCTTTAGTTGGGGTTCTTGTCAAACTGTGTACTTCATCATAGATATATCCCTATTCTTTTTCTTTAGCTCAGATACTATTGCGAGATGCTGGTATATTCTTCTTTCTGGATCTGTGCTTATGAAAGATTCCATGTTTTTGCCACCCTGCAGGTATGTAACAAATCAGTGTCCTTTTAATACAATGAAAAGCAAATTCTTATGAATTCTAATTAAATATGTGTACTATACAGCAAGAAAGGAAGCACACGCAGTTTAGGTTTGTAGGATATAATTTTGATACCGGGTATTCTAAATGTATTTCCTTTTTTTATACACTGTTTCCAAACTTGATTAAATGGCCTAAACTCCTGCATTTTGTTTACAAAATTGTTTCATGTGTTCTGTCTGTATGCTGTGTCTTTAAATTCTTCATTTATATTACTACAGCTTGAATTCCACATAAAGTAGCAAATAAATGGAAAAATGGACAAGGAAAAGAACAAATTTATATATAGAATACACTACATGGGCGGCCAAAAATGAGATGGCTAGATGGTATTGCAGAGACAGTGGGCACAGAACTGAGCGAGTTGAGGAGGATGGTGGAGGACAGAAGTGCCTGGCAGACAGTGGTCCATGGGGTCGCAAAGGGTCGGAAACGACTATGTGACTGAACAACAACAAAATATATTTGGTTTAGATTATGGAAGGTAGAAAAAGGGTTTAACCACAACAAGTTTCAGTTAAAAATTTGAATGCATGCTCAGTTCATGAAATTCTTGAGTCTTGATATTTTAAATTTTCAAGATATAATCTATGAATGAAAAAGATATAATTTATATTCTCACGCTTTATAAATACTATTTTTTCTCATTTTAATTGTACAGTACAGATTTTTGTATTCAACAATTTTATAGTTTTCTTCCTTTGCAATTATGCAATAAAAGAGATGTGGGAAATAAATAAAAACAACACCTCTCCATTAAAAAAAAAATCTTTATATGAAACTTAAGTGGCAAATGCCCTTAGGCCAATATACCTATATATAATACATATATGATAAACAAAACATTCACAGATTTTAAAATTTAGACAAATAAATTAGGCAACATGGCATTAAAACATTATAGAATTTTTGGAGACAACAGTAAACTAATATAATAGAAACAAAGTAGGAGGTGAATCCCTACTGTGTGAGACAGGTGATAGCCTGGTGCTTGCATATTACTCAAAAGGATGTCTGGCTGACATGGTAGCATCACACTGTGACTTCTGCTGTTGAGTTGTGCATGTGCTACTTTCTTCTGGTGTTTACTCCTGAAAAGAATTATTTTATAGTTTTATTAATCTTTGTAAAGAAAGTATTTGCTAATAGATACATGAACATCAGCCTTTTTCATTATATTAGCAGATTTGTTTGCATGCCATGTATTACAATATGTGTTTACTTTTATTATTCACAAATCAGATAGTGTTGAAAAATCTAGGACATAGCAGTAGCTGGACTCTATTGGCCAAGGCAGAACATGGTTTCCTTGGTCTGTCTTGCTTCTGAAAGAGTGTAGCCATTCAGTTATACACTAGATGGAAATACCAAAGCCTGTATGCTGTTTATTGTCTTATAATAAATATTATAACTGGACTGCTTGGCCTGGGCTAATCCTAAGCCTCCCTGACCAATTTTAGCTTTGTTTTGGACTAATATAATGAAAACTTTTGACTCGTTATTGTGGGCATAAAATCATTTGAGCCTCTCATTGATAACAATGAGAGGCCTCTCATTGATAACAATGAGAGGCCTCTCATTGATAACAAGTTTAAATTTGACAAAGGTGCAAAAAAAAAAAAACACACACACAACAAAAAACCACCACCCATTTAACAGTGGTTTAAGTAGATGTTGGTATTGTCTTAATTTTATTTATTTATTAGTTCAAATTTATATTGCTGCCCACTTGCCATAGGGACTCAGGGCGGCTTACAAACAATACATTATATTACAATACAATATGTTGATGGGGGCTCAGGGGGAGGGGCGGCGAAGTCCTCAATCTGCCCTGGCTGCTTCTTCCCCTGGCAGTTGGTGTGGGCACAGTGGGAGGGCCAGCGAAGTCCTCAATCTGCCCTGGCTGCTTCTCCCCCCGCCAGTTGTTGTGGGCACAGGGGGAGGGGTGGAAAAGTCCTCAACCTGCCCTGGCTTCTTTCCCGGCCATTGGTGTGGGTTATGGGGGAGGACCTGGTTTCTTCTTCCCTGGCTGTTGGTGTGGGCACAGGGGCAGGGTGACAAAGTCCTCAACCTGCCCTCGCTTCTTCCCCCTCCTGCAGTTGGTGTGGGCTCAGGGGGATGGGTGACAAAGTCCTCAACCTGCCCTGGCTTCTTCCCCAGCCATTGGTGTGGGCTCAGGGGGAGCGGTGGCAAAGTCCTCAACCTGCCCTGGTTTCTTCCCTGGCCATTGGTGTGGGCTCAGGGGGAGGGGTGGCAAAGTCCTCAACCTGCCCTGGCTTCTTCTTCCCCGACAGTTGGTGTGGGCACAGAGGGAGGAGTGGCAAAGTCCTTACCCTGCCTTGGCTTCTTCTTCCCCAGCTGTTGGTATTAGCTCCCTAATTTTTTTGGTCTGCAGTTTGAGCTTTTCTTACTCCTTTATGGCCCCAGGGAACCTGTTCAAAAAGTATATTTCTTGTGGCAGTATAGGGCAGTGATTCTCAAACTGTGGCCCATGGGCCAGATGTGGCCCACAGTGCCATTTCATGTGGCCCCCACCACCTCCACTATACCAGGAAGTGATGTGGTGGAGGAACGGCAAAATGTCCGTCTGGCCCCTGAAACTGTCTGAGGGAGCATGACCCGGCCCCCACCTTAAAAAGGTTGAGAACTCCTGGTATAGAGTATAGACATTCTAAATTGGGTTCTCATCCTATGGTTCATGAGCCTAATCTGGCCTGTGGAACTCATTAATATGGTCCATGGTGGGCACCCCCAGAAGCTTCCCCCACCACTGGAAGTCCCAATATGTCACTTACAATGGCGGTGGTAGTGGTAATTGCATGATTTTTGCGGCTTTTTGCATAGGCTCTGCCATTTCCCAGGGCAGCAGAAGATTTTTCAGAGCATTTTTGCTCTGTTTTCAGATTTTTTTGCTGCTTCTCTGCTGCGTTTTGGCAGCTAAACTGTGACGTTTGGGGACTTCTGGTGCCGGGGGGGGGGAGCTTACGTCAGTGTCTGGGTTCACACCACTGGACCAGGAAGTGCCCAAATGCTGTGATTTAGCTGCTGCTAAGACTCAGCGGAGGAGCAGCGAAAAAATCCAAAAATGGAGTGAAAATGCTCCGAAAAGCTTCCTGCTGTCCTTGGAAGTGGCGGAGGCTGTGCAAGAAGCTGAAAAAATTAATGTGATTACAGTAATACCTTGGATAACGTTTACCTCGGATAACGCTAAAATCGCATAATGTTATGTAATCTGGGGAGGAGAATTGGATCGAATAACATTAAGGCCCTATGGGATGGATCGGATAACAACCGCTAAAGCCTGTGTGGTTACAATGTATCTCTATGGAGCTTTAACGATATCCGATCCGTCCCATAGGATTTTAACATGGATCGGATAACACTAAAAATCAGATAACACCAAGACTTGTGGAACCAAGTCTTAGTGTTATCCGAGGTATTACTGTACTACCGCTGCCTCCTGGGGCAGATCTGGCCTGTGGCGGAAAAATGGGACCCTATGTTCTAAATGCCTGTACTGAAGGGGTATTATACACAAACTTGCCAGTGCTGCTACACATTAACTAAGGTAGTAATCAGAAAGAGGCTGTCTTGATTAAAATACCATGTGTTGGAGTAATCACTTCAAGCTGTTGGACTGCTCTCCTAGCAGTTGTCTTTGGTGCCTCAAATATCAACATCCAGAATGCTTCCTAAGAAAACTATTATGGAATTTTAAAAGGGGGATTTCTTGGGAATGCAAAAAGAACAAGAATTATTTTTGAATTAGAAATCACTTGAAGGTAGTGACTGTCCCTATGCAAACAGCATGCCAAGGGCAGCACCATACAACTGTAATAAAGGGTTACATTGATTCTGAGCATATTTATTTCCTTAGTTTTGTTGAATTTATCCTTGATTTTTGTCTTGTTTTTGCTGTTTACACATGTGCAAATGAAATATTGTGTTCAGTTGCATAATATGATGGAATAAGATTTATATGGTGTTACCAGTGAGCTTATTTTTATATTAGATGTTGTTGCCTTGCTATGTGTGACTTTTCTCTCTGACTGATCATTTTAGCATATTTTATGTGATTCTTTCCAGAGACATTTTCAGTTGTTCTGTTTCTATAAATATGTTGTGTCTGTCTTGTCACTTGCCTGGAAAACTTAATGAAGAGTATTCCCCTATAGATGCAGTGGGGAGTCATTTGCAGGGAGCAGTTTGTGGCAGCAAATATAGCAAGCCTACCCTTGCCTTAGTGTCTGCAACTTGGCAGATTGGGTGTAGAGGAAAACACACACACACACACACACACACACACACACACACACACACACACACACACACACACTCATACCTTGCATAACAAATTTAATTCGTTCTGCAAAGCTGCCCGCTATGCAAGTTTTTCACTATGCGAGTCAGAGTCGGACTTTTCCCTATGGAAAAACTCGCATAACGAGCATTTCAAGGGGGAAAACTCGCATAGCGAAAATTTTTCGCTATGTCAGTTTTCCCCATAGAAATGCTCATTATGCAAGTTTTTCCATAGGGAAAAGTCCGACTCGCATAGTGAAAAATTCGTTATGCGAGTCGGCCCGCTTAGCAAAAAACTTGCTCGTTATGCACGTTTTTTGCTAAGCGAAACACTCGTTATGCGAGGTTTGACTCTCTCTCTCTGTCTCTCTCTCTCTGTATTTTGTAACAGGGTAATATGCATTCTGCTTTTTGTATCAGAGCAAAAGAAAAATATCTAAGACTGACTCATTCACAAGTGCTGTAATATGCATATTAAATCATAGAAGTATTCTAGTTAATTTTTCCACAACCCTGATATTATAACTTCAAAGGATTAGTTGGGTATTTTGAAGTAATTAAATCATGAAAAAGTGACAGGAGAGAGCATGGTGATCCAAATACTCAAAATTTTATAGTTTAATTTGGATCTTTGAAGCTCACATGGTTTCTTGTTATATTTCACACTCCTCCATGGTGTGCAAAATTGTTGTCCCTTTCTCTCTTCTGTCACGCACTGTAAGACCAAATGGCAATTTCATGCACCCTTTAACTGACCTTAAAGTGACCATTCTTGAGAGCTAACAGACTTCAAGAAGAGAGATTATGTCCCTCAGAGCTGAATTACAAGCAGTTCAGCTTAGTCTCCTGCAGTTTGAATTATGATAAAATTTTCCGACAAAACACCCACGTAAAGTTAACTATTTTTTCTAATGTCAAAATACTTCTCTTATTAGCAAAAAGTGGCTTAAGTCCTGTTGCCTCTTCTTTTTCTGCCATATCGGATTCTGAATTTTGGCGATTATCATGGCGATCAGCCAGGAAGACTGTCCTGAAAATTTAATGCTGTGACCTTTCATCTGCCTTCCTCATTGCAGTGTGACATCTGTACCACTGATCCAGCTCTGCAAGTCACTTTCTGGTCCTGAGCCCTTTTGGCACACGAAGTCTTCATCTGCCTCAGGCCAGTATTGATGAAGCTGCTGCCCTCCATCAAGATGGATTCAAGTGGGATTTAATCCACTTCAGGACCATCACCCTTCCCTGTGGGCTTTGTGAAGGCCGCTAGCCATCAGGCTTGTCAGGTTGGTTAACTACCGCCTGATGCTCTGCATTGTATGGTCTACTCTACTACCATAGCAGGATAACCTGGCGAGGCTGAATCATGTTGCTTTTTGTTGTTGTTCAGTCGCACAGTCGATTCTGACCCTCTGTGACCCCATGGACCACTGCTGTAAACGCTGCCATAAAATGCATCAGTGGCTGTTGTAAATGCATGTACGATAGCCGTGTGTGTATTTTCACACATTTTGGGCTGTTTTCACTGCTTCAGCAGCTGAGGTGAGAGCAAGGGCGGCACATTTTTGGCTGTTTTTGCCGCTTCTGGCAGTGGTGGTGGTGGTGGTGGTGGGAGTAAGGACGGTGGGCCACATGAACTGGCGCTGTGGTCTGGGTGCACCCCATGGGCCATAGATTGTGAAGACCTGCCCTAAATGGTTTGGATCCAATTAGTTTACAAGACCACATCTCCCTTTCTCTTCAGGCAAGCTTTCCCTCTGGGACTGTCTGTTTAAGAGTTTGTTGTTCAGTCGCATAGTCGATTCCGAACCTCTGCGACCCCATGGACCACTGTCCGCCCGGCACTTCTGTCCTCCACCATCCTTCTCAAATCGCTCAGCTCTGTGCCCATTGTGTCCACAATACCATCTAGCCATCTCATTTTTGCCCGTCCCCTTTTTCTTTTGCCTTCCACCTTTCCCAGCATTAAGGCTTTTTCAAGTGAATCCTCTCTTCTCATTTGATGTCCAAAGTACTTTAACTTCATCTTTACTATTTGACCTTCTAAGGAGCAGTCAGGGTTGATTTCTTCTAAGATTGACCTATTTGTTCTCCTCACTGTCCTGGGGACTCTGAAAACTCTCCTCCAACACCACATCTCAAAGGCGTCTATTCTTCTGCGCTCAGCTTTCCTAATGTTGCTTAGTGTAGTAAATCACAACATCATTCGATCAGCAATGATTTAGTAGGTCTACTCTATTTCTGACCTACTATGCTAAATTACACTATTTTAGCTGCTGTTTTATGAAAAAGGGCAGTCTTATCTAAATGTCACTGATTTTCACATTCATTTTTCTTCTGATTTCACTGATTCCTCCTCCCACCCCTCACTTGTTCATGTAGCTCAGTTCATCCATCCAGTGTAACCTACAAAAGGTTATGACATAATAGATTTGTTTAGCCTTTATGTAATTGCAATTTTCTTCTCTGCAGGCGATCAGCCACTTGGGAAGTTATTTTTTCATGGACTTTAGGACTTTTAAATACGTATTACTTTATATTACTTGATGTTTTATTTCCTACATTATATTTGTTATTTTCATATCCTGCCTTTCCTCTAGTGAACTTTAGACTCGTATGTACTTAGCCAGGAGTGAACTTTAGACTCGAATGTACTTAGTCAGGAGATGGCAGTGATTATCTGGCTGCCAGCGAGTGCTAGTTCTTTTAGCACTACCTAGGGTGCACCACGAGGAGTCAAGCAAGCTTTACGATTCCTGGTGCAATCAAATATATAAATAGATGTTTGTTTGTAAATTAATGCTTAGTTTTATATAATTTATATATATATTCTTTCTTGTTATATGTTGACTCAATGTGTACAAATGCCATACGCTAAATAAATATCCAGTGAACTCTCTAGCATATGTGGCTGTCTTCTTCTCAACTTTATTCTAAAATAAATATATCCCCCCCCCTTTGTGTTGGATTAGGGTGTAACTGACCTAATATTATCTTGTGCATTTCATAGTCAAAAAGAGATTTGAATGCAGATCCCTTGAGTTCCAGTCAAATGTTCTACTTACTGCAACATGCTATTTGATGAGAGATGCGAACTCAAAAGGGAAAAAATGGAATAGAAAAGAAGTAAGAAGGCTTATGCTGTAGTGTTCCATAATACTCATGGTGTATTATAAAGTAATATTGCTGCTGGGGTGGTTATATGAAATATGATTAAAATGCTGCATCCATTGATTATAATATTAGTCACTAGTACTGTATTTATCCTTTGTATGTTTAATGCAATTGTTTACTGTTGATGTGAACTAAATTTTCTTGTTTTTTCTCCCCTCAGTTTTGGCAAGCAATCTGGAGGTAAACGAGGTTGTGAGTGTATTGTGTTGGAGCCCTCTGAAATGATTGTGGTAAGAATAAACCTTAAAATAGTTCTGGAGGTCTTTCATTTCCTTCTAATGCTCTGTTTGGCCTGGGAGAAATCTAGCACAGATATGTATTTTCCTAGTTTGTTGTTAGACATCTCTCATGTCAATGAAAATTTGACATACTAGGGCTCATGTGCATAGATAATAATTGTGTACATCAAAATAAATATTGTATATTTATGAATTGTTAGTTATCTGAACCATGACTACCTATTTCTTGTTAAGAGACACCATGTGTAACAGGTTCCAATGAATGTGTTGATATTATTTTGCTGCAGTATTAAACTAATGACTCATAATTCTCTTATGATCAGGTATTCTTCTGAGACCTTTCTTTCAACTGATCTATCAGATATTTATTTTATTATGTTTCACCTCATACCATTCCACTTTTGTTACCTTTGAGCAATTCCCCTGTTGCTTTACAGTGCTGTATCTTACATGTTGTTGAAGAGATAAGTGTTTGCACATGTGTACATTTAATTTTAAGAAAAGTAAGCAAATTTAAATAAAACATGTTTTACACAATCAAGAACAGAATTCTGCAGCATGTTCCTATACTGTGACCTGGAACTTTCAGTTTGAAGTGCAGAAAAATGGATTAGCTTAAAATTGTAAGAGTTCAGAAATAACGTACTTCCCTTTATGTGAATCTTAACATGTTTTATAAAGAAGTATGCTTTCATTAAAAAAAAATGTGGCTTAAGAAATCTGATCCTTTTAAGTATGTTTTTTTTTTAAATTTTTATTAGGTATGTTAAAAAAAATACAAAAATACAAAAATACAAGTAAAGACATTACAAAAGTATAAAAGCTTATGAAGAATATGTAACATGTTTTATACGCATTGCTGTTACATTCTCCTCCTTTCTTGATACATAATCTTCTTCACGTTCCTTTCTATTACATCATTAAAAATCACCCTTGTGCTATATACAAAGTCCGGGGGGTTCTATACCTCACATTTTCCAAAAGTCATTATAATCTTTTGCGGGGGGTATGCCCTTTTTTTCCCTTTAGCGTATAATTTATAAAGGGTTCCCAGATCCTCCAGAATTTATTGTTATTAGCTTTCCCTTTCCTACAATTAATTTCCCAAGTAAGTTTTTCATTTAGAGCTAAATTCCACATTTGTGTATACCAGTCTTGTAGACTTATTTGTTCACTACTTTTCCACTTTTTGGCAATACCTTGTCTTGCAACAGTCAACATTATAGCTAATAACTCTTTATTATCTTTATTCATATCCTGATCTTCTATGTCTGTTAACAAAATTATTTCTGGCCCCAATCCGATCTGTACATCTAGTATGTTCTCTATTTCCTTTTTTATTCCTTCCCAGAAGTTTTTAAGTACCTCACAGCTACACCACATATGTTCGTATGTTCCTTTTGTTTTTCTACACCTCCAACATATATCACTCATATTACTGTACATTTTGTGCAAGCCGACTGGGGTCCTATACCATCTCCATACCAACTTATAATTGTGCTCTTTAACTCTCACAGACAAAGTTCTCATTATTTTTCTTTTCCACATCTTCTGCCATTTTGTTGCTGTAATCCTTATATCTAATTCTTGTTCCCAGCTTTCTCTCAACACCTCTTGTGTGTTTTGACTTTTATTCAAAATTTTATAAACTTTGCTGACTATCCCTTTGATTCCCATTTCTCCATTTCTGACTTTAGCCAAAAGTGTCTCAAACTCCGTACATTCTCTGTCTAAACCATTTTCCCGTAAAAATTTCTTATTCCAATTGTTTATCTGGAGGATCTTGAACCAATCCAATTGAAGTTGCAAATACAGCATATGTCTTTTCTCTTGATCTTTGCAAGCGTTGACCCAGTCTTTTAATAGTAATACTTTATTTTCCACCAATATATCTCTGATCTTTGTGTCTATTTTTATCGGGAAATCTTGAAAATCTTCCACCTCTAAAATTGGCGATGTTCCTAAAGTAAGCTCTTTCCTCACTCTGTTCCATGTCTCTATTGTTGATTTTAACATCAAAACCTGAGCCATCTTTTTTCCTCTTTCTTTTCCCTCGCATAAGAATTGTGCCTTGCCCACCTTCGACAAATCTTTCCTTTCAAATTTTTCCCAAACTGTTTCTTCCCTATTTAAAATTTTTATAACATTTCTTATTTGAAAGGCTCTATAATATTTTATAACATTTGGAATTCCCAGTCCTCCCTCTTTTTGCGAGACATACCATAACGACTTAGTTATTCTGGCTCCTCTATTCCCATTACAGTACCGATTGATCATATTTTGGTACTCATTCAACTCTTTATCAGTGTGTTTTAATGGCAAAACATCAAACAGAAAATTCAATTTGGGTAATAACATCATCTTGCATATAGCAATTCTTCCGAACCATGACAGCTTTAATTTGCTGTACTGTGCTATTTTCTCCTTTATTTCCTTCTTTTGTCTGTCATAATTCAATCCTTTAAGTTCCCCTGATTTGCATGATAGAATTACTCCCAGATATCTCATTTTCTGTGTAATTTGTACATTATAGTTCCTCTTAATTAGCTCTTCATCTTCTTTCTTCCCATTAACTAAAATCATTTCTGTTTTATCCCAGTTAACTTTCAACCCCGTTACTTCTTCAAAATCTTTCAAATGTTTATTTACCTTAGCTACACTTTCCACTGGATGCTTCACCGTCAACAATGTGTCGTCTGCATAGAGACTTACTTTAGTTCCTTCTATCCCTACTATTCCCTTATCTTGACGAATTGCATTTGCTAAGAATTCCATAGCCAATATAAACAACGATGGCGACAAGGGGCAGCCCTGCCTCGTACCCGCCTCTAGCCTTATATCACTTGTATAGCTTTCATTGAATTTGACTCTTGCTGTACCTTTTTTATACAATTCTCCAATAACACCTTGAAATTTTCCCCCGAATCCATATAGTTTAATCATCTCGTGGATCGATGTCCATTGTAATGAGTCAAATGCTTTAAATATATCTAATGCTAGGAAACCCATTTTTTCCTTTCTTTTTTCCGTTATGTCTAATATATCCACAACTCTTCTTATAAGATCTGCCATATGTCTATTTTTAACAAACCCTGCTTGATCCTTGTTGATATAATTGGCTATGAAACCGTTTAGTCTATTTGCTAAAATCGTTGTGAAAATTTTTGCGTCTTGATTGATCAGAGATATTGGCCTATAAGATTCAATTTTTTCTAAATTTTTGCCCGGCTTGGGAATTAAAGCAATTATCGATCTATTCTAGGACTCTGGAGTCGCATCTCCCCCTAGAATCCCGTTATATAACTTGTGCAATCTCGGGGCAATCCATGGCATAAAATCTTTATAAAACTCAGCTGGTAACCCATCCTCCCCAGGTGCTTTCTCCTTTTTCAATTTTCTTATTACTTCTTCTAGTTCCCTAATCGATATTGTTTCCTCCATTTTATTCCTATGTTCCTCTGTGATCTTCTTAATTTGTTGCTGATCAAAATATTCTCGCAATTTACTTAGATTTACGTCCTTTTTTGAATACAACTTTCTATAAAAATTTTCAATCAGCTCTGCTTTCTCTTTCTTTTTATTGCATCTTTTCCCATTTTTATCTACCAATACACCTACTTGTCCTTTATTTTTTTTTATCCCTTGCTGCTTTTGCCAATAACTTGGAGTTTTTATTGCCGTATTCAAAATATTCCCTTTTTAGGAAAATCAAATCTTTCTTTACTTTTTCAATATCCTTCCCATCCAACTTTCTTGATTTTTTTTATCTCTTGAAGTGTCACCTGATCCTTCTTTTTAGCATATTCAGAGTGAAGATATTTTAACTGCCTTTCCAGCTCCTGGTTCCAATTTCTAATTTGCCTATTCCTAATACTTTTTAATTTTATCGATTCCCCTCTGAATATTGCTTTCATTGTGTCCCAAACTCCTCCCCCACTGATCTCATTATTTTCATTGAATTTCCAACTTTCCTCCCATTTTTCCATAACTTGTTTCCTAGTCAATTCATTCCCGTATAGCTTCGCATCATATCTCCAAATGTATCCTCTTTTTTCATCCTCTATAAAATTTATGTCTACTGTTATTTTTGCATGGTCAGATTCTCTAAATGTCCCAGTCTTTATATCCTCAATTGTTTTTACCAACTCTCCTGTTACGAATATGTAGTCTATTCTTGAGTACATATCATGCACATGGGAATAATATGTATATTCTTTTTCCTGGGCTTTTAGCTCTCTCCAGACATCCTTTATCCCCATTAACTTCCTCCATTCCTCTAGAATGTACCTTTTACCTCTCTTTTTTACGCTTGTACTATCTATGTCTGAACACATCATATTAAAGTCTCCGCCTATGACCATGTTCTTAGTCCCTTCCTCCTTCAATATTTTCCCCAGTTTATCTAAAAACTCCTGCTGTTTGTCATTTGGAGCATAAATGTTAGCCAGTGTTATCTCTTCTTCCTCAATTTTTCCTTTAATTATTAAATATCTTCCTTCTGGATCTCCCGACCTCCCTAGAGCTGATGCGCGCTAATTTTGAACTTCCCCCACCCTCTTTTATGCTGCAGGAAGCGAGAACGTCGGGATTCGAATCCTGACATTTTACCTTGCTGCAGCCTTCAGGGAGGTGGGAGAACTTTGGAAACAGCTTGGAGCGGGTTTCCCCACCTCCCTGGACCCGGCGGGGGGGTCAGAGACCCCAAAATTGGTAAAAAAAAACGTCCGTTTTTTTTACCAATTTTGGGGTGTCTGACCCCCCCGCTGGGTCCAGGGAGGTGTGGGGACCCGATCCAAGGTGTTTCTGGGCTTCCCCGACGTCCTGAGCCAGTGCAGCAAGCCAGAATGTCGGGATTCGAACTCTGACATTCTGGCTTGCTGCACTGGCTCAGGACATCGGGGAAGCCTAGAAACACCTTGGATCAGGTCTGCCCACCTCCCTGGACCCGGCGGGGGGGTCAGAAACCCCAAAATTGGTAAAAAAAATGTCCTTTTTTTTACCAATTTTGGGGTCTCTGACCCCCCCGCCGGGTCCAGGGAGGTGGGGAAACCCGCTCCAAGCTGTTTCCAAAGTTCCCCCACCTCCCTGGAGGCAGCAGCAAGCCAAAATGTCAGGATTCAAATCCCGACGTTCTCGCTTCCTGCAGCCTCCAGGGAAACAGGGCTTTTTTTAACATTGTGTGATCAATGTATCGCACAACGTTAAAAACCGGATAACGACGGGACTTGTGGAACCAAGTCATAACGTTATTCGGGGTACTAGTGTACATGAAAATTAAAATTCAAGTTAAAACACCGAGGAGAGAGGTAGGATATTTAAACGAGCCAGGCAACTGAATTGGCCGTCTGGCCCACTCCCCTCACATGCCTCACCAGCCAGGTCTTCACTCCTTTCCTAAAGGGCAGCAACTTTGTCTGGAGACATAACTCTGTTGGCAGGAGGTTCCATAGGGCCGGAGCGGACACAGAAAAGGCCCTCCTTCTCGTGCTAGAGAGATGAGCCTCTCTAGTTGAAGGTACGACCAGAGAGCCTCTCCAGTCTGCTCTAGTGGGACGGACAGATGTTCTCTGGGTGATGCGGTCTCTTAAGTATCCTGTCGACATCCAATTCATGTTGCTGTTGTTTCTTCTTCTTTTTAAGTAAACTTTCTAAGAAGATCAGCACTTCACCCCACCAAGTTTCACTATTTATTTTGTTTGGATTATTCTGTTTGATGTTATTGTTTTGTGGGTTGTCTGTTTCACTGTTGTAACACACACAAACACGTACAACACATCTTATAACTTACTTTGATCACCTATAGATCAATTAAATTAAATTAATTTGAAGGGTGTCTAGTTTCATTATATTAAGAAGCAAGTTTAGCCTATAAGATTCACATTCTATTGTAGTAATATGTGGATGCTTATCCATTATAACGTCCCATGCTGCTTTCATAATTGCTGGCATTGTCAGTCAGCAAAGCCAATACTTTACCATTCCCAATTTTCTGGGACTAGAGACAACATTGCCAACATACAGTTGTACCTCGTGAACATTAGATCATGGAGAAAACAAAGGTATATCAGAAACAAGTCTACTTCTCTTTCATTGACTACACCAAGGCCTTTGACTGTATGGATCACAACAAAATGTGGCAAGTAATTAAAGGGATGGGAATACCAGAACACCTTACATACCTGTAAATCTGTAAATGAGTCAAGAAGCAACAGTTAGGACAGAATACGGAATGACAGAGTGGTTTGGAATAGGAAAAGGAGTAAGACCAAGGCTGCAGTTTATCATCCTGCTTATTCAATTTGTACACAGAGCACATAATGTGCAATGCAGGGATGGAGGAATCGCAATTTGGGATCAAAATTGCTGGGAGAAATATCAACAATTTGAGATATTCAGATGACACTACCCTAATGGCAAAAAGTGAGGACAATCTAAAGAAGCTGCTGCTTAGGTTGAAAGAAGAGAGTGCAAAAGCTGGCTTGAGACTCAACATCAAGAAAACCAAGATAATGGCAACAGGCCCTATCAGTCCCTGGAAAATAGATTGGGAAGTAGAAGCAGATCCTTACTTTCTTAGGATCCAGGATCACTGCAGATAGTGATTGCAGCCATGAAATAAAAAGGTGACTGATTCTTGGGAGGCAAGCAATGAGAAACCTGGGGAACATAGTGAAAAGTAGAGACATTACATTGCAAACAAAAATTCGTATAGTCAAAGCAGTGGTATTCCCTGTGGCAATGTATGGTTGTGAGAGCTGGACCATTAGGAAAGCTGAGCTCAGAAGAATAGATGTCTTTGAAATGTGGTGTTGGAGGAGATTTTTGAAAGTCCACTGGACAGCGAGGAGAACAAATAGGTCAATCTTAGAAGAAATCAACCCTGACTGCTCCTTAGAAGGTTAAATAGTAAAGATGAAGCTAAAGTACTTTGGACACCAAATGAGAAGAGAGGATTCACTTGAGAAAGCCTTGATGCTGGGAAGGTTGGAGGGCAAAAGAAGAAGGGGGCGGCCAAAAATGAGATGACTAGATGGTATTGTAGATGCAGTGGGCACAGAGCTGGGCGGGTTGAGGAGGATGGTGGCGGACAAAGGTGCCTGGAGGGCGGTGGTCCATGGAGTCGCAAAGGGTCAGAATCGACTGTGCAACTGAACAACAACAAAAATTTTCTGTAGGACTTTCTGTAGGACTTTAAATTAGAGAATGGATAATAGAATTTTTTTTTAGCAGATACTAAATTTCCTCAGAACTGTGTGTTTAAGCTCTGCCAGTGGAAGAGCAAGACTTTTGCATCCAGTTGTTCAAACAATGTCCTCAGAGGAAAAGTCCCGCCCATGCCCTGATATTGATGATCCTGATTCCCTTTCCTTGGCATGGCTTTGCCTGAACTCCCTGTCTTTTGTACATCTTTTGTCTCCTGGAGCTGGAGGGGCTCTCTAAAGAGCCACTAGTACTCATTCAACCTGTTCAAAATCCACAGGACAGAAAATAAACTTCTCTCTTCCAAAGGCTGTTTAAAAATGAAATAAGAGAGCAATTTTTATGCTTAATGTTTAAGAGATATTGTATGGCTTCATTGGTATCTATGTTTTCCTTTCTGCAGTGGAACTGTTAGCAGGAAGGAAGGTACATGTGGGTAGAGCTAGAGTCTTGCCAACATCTACTAAGTGACCACCTATCATAGCCACAATCTTCCCTAATGGTAGTCATTTTCAAAATGCTGTCAAGTATTCTCTCTCCCTTTAACCATGTGACAAATTAGAGTTGCAGTTGAGGATATAAAAACATTGTCTTTCCTAAAATGGACCCCAGTGTAGCGGTTGTTAATTCCTTTCTATTTCTCATTCTCATAATATCAAGTAATAACTGGCTCAAGGCATATTATAAGAATTGTAAGATGCATTGACCTAGAGCTTTCTATTTATCACAAAGTCAGACTAATGGGAACTGTTAGAAAATCTAGTACAGTAATACCCCGGATAACGATTGCATCGGATAACGCTAGAATCGGATAACGATGCAAGTTTTTTGGAAAAAACTTGCATTGGATAACGATTCTGGATAATGATTCTTAGCATTATCCGAGGCAATGGTCTGCGGGTGTGGGGGAAAAGCATGCATTCTCTAGAGACCCAATCACGTCTCTCTCTTTCCCCCTCCCTGTAGTTTAAATACAGGGAGGGAAAGAGGCACAAGCAGTCTCTGCAACTGCAGTAGGGTTGGGGGAAAGGCGCGCCTTTCCCCGACCCTACTGCAGTTGCAGAGACCGCTGCGGGTGGGGGGTGGCTTTAAAGGCAGGGAGGAAAAGAAAGAGACCCGATCGAGTCTCTTTCTTTCCCTGCCTGCCTTTTAAAGCGGTTTGTCCCTGAAGTCAGGGTTTTTTTTTTAGCGGTGTTCAATGCATGCATCGGACAACGCTAAAAATCAGATAACGTCATGACTTGTGGAACCAAGTCATAACGTTATCCGGGTATTACTGTACCTTGAAAAACATGTTGGCATCACTGTGTCTTCCAATAAGATAAAAAGGGTTTGGCTCTTTAAGAGCAGAACAGCTATATAAAGTTTTTCTGGAATAGCAACATTCCACAGTTTGGATAACTTAGAATCGTTATTCAGTGAGGAATCTGCACAATGGCAGACATCTCTGCAATAACATTCCACACATGCAAATGGACCTGGGAAATCAAATCCATCTACATGCGGTTTTTTAGCCATTCCGATATCACGTCATCCGCTGACTAGGGGGACCATGATGTGTGCCCTCCGCTATCCTCTTGCCCGAGGGATCTGACAGAGAACACTTTGGTGAGTTTTAGTTCCATCCTAAAAGCTCCCCTGGTGGCTTAGTGGTTAAGACGCTGAGTTTGGAGACTAGAAGATTGGATTTTAATACCCGAGGGCTGCACTTGGGGACATGAAAGGAGCTTCATTGGGGCATCCCCTGAGCAGAGTTTCTCCAGAAAAAATCCTTTCAATTCAGTCTAATTTGTTTGTAACACGAGGCATTCCCATAGGGAAAAATAAAAATTCCCCCCTCCAAAAATTAACCCGTCCCCCCTCCAAAAATCAATCAAACCACCCAAAAACAACAGCAGCATTGAAAGGAAAGCATGCATAAGCAAAAATGCTGTTCCTTACCTTAAAGAAGCTTTGAAAATGGACAGAAAACTCAGAAAAATCCAGCAAGAAACAGCAACAGGCAGCCATTTTGGTGCTGAAACTCCAGACAAAGATATCACTCCAAACACTACTGCCGCCTACAGGGTTCAGAAAGGCTGCATGTGCGCAGTGCATTCTAGGGAACAAGATTATGTAACGTGAAGCAAACGCATAGGGGAAATGGCATTTTTTGCTTCACTGGAGGCAACACAGAGGAAAAATAATTCATAAATCGGGGCATGTTTGTAACTCGAGGCATGGATTTCAGTGCAGAACCAATTCATAAGTCGAATTATTGGTAAGTAGAGGCATTCGTAAATCGGGGTTTTACTGTATATCATTGACAAGAGATGGACAACACTGCCTAGTTATGCTGCTAAACCCCCTGCACCTCGACAAGGCTCTCATCTAGCGGGGGCCGGATAACACATTACTCATTTTACTCAAGCAGTCTTCCCTTAATATTCTTTGTAGAGCAGCATAATTTCATTGATTCTTATTTGTATAAAGAAAAATTTAACAAGATTCCTAAGAATTTATGAACAAAATATGAAGAATAATTTGCCAGGAAAGAAAAACCATAATTTCATATTCAGTTTATCAGTTATTTTTATGTTATCTTTCACAGTGCAGGGTTCTTCCATGTATAATTGAAATAATAATGTTCCAAAAAACTGTACTGGTAGTTAAATAATGCTAAGAACCAACTGTTATCAGAATCTTTTCCGCTGTGCAGCTGATACTAAATATCCTCATGAAGAGACGGGGAAAAGAGAATTCAGCTGACACAAGAGGAGGTATGCAATGATTGTCTCACTTGCGACTTTTTCTGTCATAGAACCATTTCTACAGTGTGGATGATGTCCTTGATATGGATCAATAGAAGGGAAAATGTTTTATGCTATTAGAAAAAAAAACCTGTACTTTATATTGTTATTCAACCCTTTTACTCAATGTGTTGCCTTAAGGGGGTGCACCATCAAATTTAGTATATAGATATTTTAAACACATAATAAGTACTTCACAGTCTTTGTTACTAGCACACTAAATTTTCTGCTAGCACACCAAATTTCAGTCAACCTTGACTTCACAAATTGCAAATTTTAAGATACTGAGGGAACTTCATTTGAAATGTGAGCTGCTACACTGTATTTGTGTAGCATAGAAAAGATTCATGCTTTACAATGACTAAAAAGCTGTAGGAAAAAATGTAAAATAAATGGGCAACAAAAGATGTTTGTAACATGGGATTTTTCAGTTCCTCTAGTTATGTTTTAACTTCTATAGTGCTAGCAGTATCTGAAGGAAGCAGGTGGGCGTAGTTACTATAGTTCCCACTAACAGTTCATTGTGTTTGGTTTTCTGGCAACAAAGATGCTTAGCCTTTTGCTTGTATAATATTCATTTTGTATTTGGATTAAAAAAAACTGTTCTTATGCTACAATGTTGGTGTACCATAGGCCATTAATTTCAAGAAAACAATGAGGTGTTTTTGCAAATGAACAGAGCAATGGTACTTGGTTATGAGGATGTTAAGAACCCTTCTTAAAAAAGACTCTGAAATATCTTTATACTTGAGGTATTTCCAGGATTTTAATGATTTGGGGCAAACAGCAAAAAATATTGGGTAGTCAGCAGATAGAAGTAGACCTGAAGAAGCCATAGGTTGCTCTTAGGGGAAATTACTCTGTGGGTAAAATTATATCAACACATATGAATCCAAGAGACATTACCAGTTTTGAAGAAATTCTAGGGCTTGCAGAAAAGTTTGTCTATCCTATGGGTACAGGAAAATAGAAGATTCTTGATGAAGATTGGGTTGCTGAAAACCTCTACAAATAAAAGAATAATAGGGAAATGTTCATTGAATTAATTATTTTATGGATGAGATACTTTAGTTATCACCCTCTTCAGTCAAGTACTACTGCCTGGAAACTAAGCCATTTTAAAAGCCCAGAATGACAAACTACTATAAATAGGTATTTGATAACTCAATTATGATGAAACTTGTAATCATAAAATTGGAGTTGGAAATAATTTCAGTGTTCATTTAGTCCAAACAAGTGCTAGCACAGGATATCTGCTGTAATAGATATCCTTCCTAGATGTGTAAATACTGCTTGGTCCAATTCATATCCAAATAGTTTCCATAGAATCAAGAAGAACACATTGATTTCTACATGGTCTGAACTTCAGGTTTCTGAAAGTGTTTGTAGCTATTTTTATAGTTCTGTAATAGGGGTTCTCAGTGCTGCCAAATAATCCAGCCCCAACCTCACTCCAGCTGCCCCCACAGCCACCACCGTCCCCGGAATCAGCTATGGACTAATTTGCTATCATTGTAAATGAGTCTGTGGACGTAATAAACACATTTACTACAGCCATAAATGAGTCTGTGGCCATCGTAAATGTGTTTAAGATAGCTGCGGACGTGTTACTGTCCTCTTTTTGCTTTGGTTCTTCCTTCTTCTGCAAGAACTGCTGCTAACTTTTTTTTGTTCAAATGTCAGCATTTTAAATCATTGTGAAAACCAAAGCAAACTTCAGTGATTTGTAGGGGTTCCCTAAATGATGATAGATTGATTGGGGTTTTCTGACCCATCTTGTATTTCTTTAGATAACACACAACTAATTTGCATTATCCTATCGCCCCTTCCCTGAGGTCAGTTCCTATCTCTGCTCATTTACTTTCACTATTGAACAAGACATACTAATGATGAGTTCCTGAATATAGTTACAGTATTCTGTTTTGGTTCCTTGAACTTTGTGAAAAGAGGCATATCAAAATGTCCTTTTCATATAGTTTGAACCCAGTGTTTGGGGCATGCCCAATGGTGCAAAAGAAAATGCAATTGATCCACTACCCATGAGACAGCCATTCAGACACTTGAAGATGGCTTTGAACATACTGTGAGCCGCCCTGAGTTGGTTTTTACCAAGTAGGGTGGCATACAAATCGAAATATAATAATAATAATAATAATAATAATAATAATAATAATAATAATAATAATAATAATAATAATAATAATAATAATAATAATAATAATAATAATAATAATAATAATAATAATAATAATAATAAGCTGAAAAAAGATGGATAGCATGTTCTGTGTGATGCAAGAAGTGTGGTAGGTAAACTGTACTTTATGATTTGTCATATTCTTTTTTTTACCTCAAGGTGAGGCATTGTAATCTTGTGTTGTGGCTGGTGACAGCTAACAGATCAGAAGGACAGTGCACGGGTACAAAGAATCCCCTGGCACAGGGATGCACGACTTGAAGAAGCATTTCATGGACAGCGGTCCAGTTATCTAATGGATGATAATGTTGCTAAGAAACAATCAAACCTGTGATTTAAATTGGGCTGACCTCAGGCTGAAACTGAGGGATTCACGTGCACTATTCAATACCAAGTTGTTTGCACTCAATATAAGAAAATTGTTATGACACAAGATGTATGTGATTTACGTAGGGCCTGTGTCCGGCTGAGAAAGGTGGAGGGTTGGGCATCGAGTTAGCACCCCAACCCCCTAAAACCTATTGCTGGAGAAACGAGGACCCTTGTTGCCCGATATGCTGTAGTGGTGGAGACAGGTGCCACACAGCATGAGAAAGGAAGTACAGTTGTACCTCGCTTAAAGAGCATAATGTATTCCACGGGAGTTTGCTCTTTAAGCAAAACACCATTGTAAGTGACCAATTGTGACTTCTGGAGGGAGGATTGCAAACCCCAATTTATTGGTTAAGCAAGTTTTGGGTTGGTTTTATTTGTTAAGCGAAGCGAACATTCAGAGAAAATTCTGCTCTTTAAGTGAGTTATTCTTTAAGTGCTCTTTATGTGAGGTTTGTCATGAATTCAAAGAAACAGTTCATTATGTCATAGCAGGATACACTAAGCTAGCAGCAATGAATTACATGTGCATGCACAATCGAGTTGCAACGATCATTTTTAAGTAGCTGGCTAAATCTTTACAGATTATTTGCCTATGTTCCTCCAAATTATGAATTCCAGTCTCCAGTTTTAGAAAATGGAATTATAGTATTTTGCTGGAACAAATAAGATACCGTGGGTAAAACATTTGATTTTAAGGAACTGAATATTAAAAGCAAGAAGTAAAAACATACTTTATAGGAGTTTGAGTTGCATTAACCATCTCAGAAGTAGAGAAAGTGCCAAATATTAACACAAGAAGTTAAAAGACTATGGAAGGAAGATCAGAGCATCCTTCAGCAATCAGAATTGTTCCAAAGTCTTTGGTTACCGACTTAATACAATTGATGATATCTGTAATTTCCTTCCTGTAATTAAAAACAAAACAACAACCCAGTGATTTTGTGAACATATCATCTACAGATTTTTAGGACTTGTTTCCTAATTTTTAGGCTTGACCATTTGGTCTGCCCCAAGCACGCAAGCAATGCTGAGAAATGATCATAGTCAAATTTACTGCTAGTTCCTTGGTTTGATCAGTTGTAGTGATTATTGTATCTACGGAAATGAATGTGATCCTTTCTTTGGTGCATGTCTTTTGTCTCTATATAAAGTATGTTTGAATGGCTGCATAGACATTTAAGCTAGCTACTGTTTGTCTACATGTGTCTCTGCTATTTCCTGCTGAGATTTTAAAAGGAAATGTGAAGATAGTGTCTTGCTTTTTATAGTGCAAAGGAACATTGAGAGGAATCAGTTATATGGACAGCTTGAACTAATATGCCTTTAAACACCATTTTCATTTGAAATTTTTTGACTGCAATTGCAATTTAGTTTCAAATTGGATGTCTTTTTTCAAAAAGAGGTTTGCATTTATGGATAACTAGATGGTGATGATGATGAGTTGTCAGTGAAAGTGAGCAAATAATTTATGTGTGATGAACTAAAATGGTGGTTGTAGGTCTACATGACTGATAGTATTATAAGTGATTCCCCCCCCCCCCCCGGTTATATCAGGCTTAAAATAGTTTTTGTTTGAATGAAATTGTTCAGTATGCTTTTGGAATACAGTTGTACCTCGCTTAAAGAGCATAATGTGTTCCACAGGATTGCTCTTTAATCGAGTTTGCTCTTTAAGCGAAACACCATTATAAAAGACCAGTTGTGACTTCTGGTGGGTGGGATTGCCAACCCTGATTTATTTGTTAAGCGAGTTTTTGGTTGGTTTCATTTGTTAAGCAAAGTGAACATTCAGAGAAAATTCTGCTCTTTAAGTGAATTACTCTTTAAGCGAGGTGCTCTTTATGCGACGTTTGACTGTATAAAATTATCTTCCAGTAAGCAATAATCAATATACAGTATATCTACCAAACTGAATTTTTCATTCTCTATGTAACTAGTGTATTTTGTTTTCTATATAGAGCCTGTCTTCACTGAACAGTTTTTATAACTTGTCAAAGAGCCTTGCTGAGTTTTTCTTAAAGCAGTGTTTCCAGGAAGGAAGTTGTGGCCTCCCAGCTCATTGTAATAACATCATTGAACATACGTAGTTATAGTTTCAGAAACTTGTGTAGACTGTCTTATGGCAAGTTCTCATTACTTGTTCATTTTGTCCTGGCCCTCATGAGCTTTTTAAGATTACACAGACTTTCAATGATATGGAAGAATTGGATGTTTAATCAGGACTCTGAACATGTATTCCAGGTGGATAATTCAAAGGAGAATGAAGACAACATTCTGCAAAGGGAAGTGCCTCTCCGACAATCTCGACGGAGGTTTAGGAAGATTAACCAGCGGGGAGAACGTCAGACCATTACAGATAATGTGGATGTTAGCAGCTACCTTTCAGTGAGTATACCTCTTATGTTTGCTTTGCCTGTGCTACTTTAGCTGTAAATACATTTTTGTGTCATCTGTGTGACTGAAACTAAAAGCTGTAATAGAGAAACAGATAAAATTACAAAGTAGGTTTTTAAAGGCTTGCAGCTGAATGTTGCTTTTTAGGTACAGTGCTTTCAAATGCTCATGCTACTGTACCATCAACCATCAATAAAGTTTAGCCCCACCCAAAGCACTTTGTGGTCACTTTTGTCACATTTGGACAGAGATTTTTTCACTGATAGTTCAAAGTGTGTCCAAAAGTCCAGCTACTATAAAAGAAAGTACATAGTTACCATTGTAAATCACTTATTAGTATCTCTTGACTGTAATGCCTATGTTGCCTCTGTTAAGTTTTCAATGTGTAGGTGCCCTTAGCATGGGCTAAGAACAAAAGTGCTGGTCTTCACAAATCAAAATCTAATTCAGTTGTATGCCTGCACAATTTCTGTCAGCCTGTTAATGTCTTAGAATGGCTCATAAATATGAGTCTTGGTATTTAGAATTTGTCTTAAAAGAAACAATAAAAACTCCTGTTGGTATCTGTGTGAGTTATAAACTTGCACAGAATGCTGTTATTCCTGATCTAAGAGTAGGTGAGGGATTAAATTCTTCTTTTCTTAGCTGGAAATTCTTCTTATTCTTCAACACTACTTTGTGTTATTTTTAAACATGATTATAGTTATCTTTCTGGATGTTTTTATTGGTCTTTGTGTGCCTGTTTAGGTAACTTGACTTCTTATGCCATGTCTAGGCATATGAAGCGTTTTACAAAAATCAACTCAAATGAGGTCACAAAAATGCAAAAATAAAAGGAAAAACTCTGTTAGAAACTGAATATTACAACTTCCCGAGGTGTATACAGTTCGAATACAACATGTAGAGAAGAATGACACTGAAGCAGGAATCAACAACAAAGATATTAAGGAAAAACAATTTTCAAGGGGGCGGGTGTCGGTTGGTGGTGAGCTGGCGACCAAACCAATTAACCGATCAAAGTGATCCAAAGTGTGATTGATAGAGGACATAATAACCTGTCTTGTGACACTTATACAATTTGGATTGGACTTTAGAAACATTTTCTATGAAGGTTTAAAACAAAAAAACCCCACTCTTTCTAACCTTCTTTCCTTCAAAAAAAGTATCTCTCTACAGCAGAATAGATACTTTGTTGTGAGAATGGATACACTGTAGCAAGTTTCTCCTTTGAAGTCATAACCACTTTTCCTTTTGGCTTTTCCTCTTATTGAAGAACTGCTTTCAAGGAATTGTGAAGGAAAAGCTCTTTTACTTTGCGGTTTGACTATTGAAATATTTATTAAAAATAGATCCTTCACCTGTGGTGAATTTTATGTGTACAGTGGGCTGCTTATGGACATGTGTGCATAGTGGGTAGAGTTGGGGAGAATGGAAAATAAAGGTTAAAAGCATCGTTATTGAAAAATAAAATATGAAAAAATAATAAACACAAATGAAATTGGGATTTCTGGTTTTGGGTTAACACAACATAGCAGTTCAAAAGCAAGAAATTGCAAGAAGATAAAGAGGGACCAATTTGGTGGGAAGGTAAACAGTGTTCCATGCCTGCCACATGTCCACGGAAATGTCTGCAGACACAGACAGTACTGGTTCTTTGGCTATAAACAGAGATGAGCACTGAAACCTAGAGTCAGATATGTCTGGCTTTCGATTAAGGGTGACCTTTACCATAGCTCAGAAAACCTTAAATTTTATGAACAATTTATGAAAACCTTAATTTTATGAACATAATGTCTTTATTTTTCCCCATTTGAAACGTCACCCTTAACTAATGAATGAAATAAAAGAAATAAATGAACTAATGAGCATAATTCAACTCATTGAATTCATGCACTAAATCCCTGATGGTAGTGTCCTTAGGCGCTACTTGCCACTTTTTTTGTTTATCCTGTCTATGTAGGTGATAAATAATAATGGCGATAGTACACATCCCTGGCTCATTCCAGATGTTACTGCAAAGTGACCTGATATTTATTGGTTTGTTCTAACTACACTACTGCAGGTTATAAGATTTTACATAATCTAATAAGATGTTCACTTATTCCATTTTGGGTCCATATTTGCCAAAGCAAAGTATTCATTAAAGATAAGTAATTAATTCTCCCTCTACATTCAAGGATTCTAGTTGATGTTGGAATAGCTTTAAATTAATACAGAAGGTGCCAAAATGTATACACATTTTAAGAGATGTTATCTATATCTTTTCAAAATTGAATTGAATTACAATAACAATGTGTAGTATGGCATTCACTCAAAAGAATGAAGCTTAACCATGTGACAGACAGAAATGTCAAAGAGAATGGTGAAAGCACCATTACTGGTCATGTGTTACCTAGACATGCTATGCACATCTGTTTTACTTACATTTCATATACTTTTTAGAATGATCAATTTTACTTTCAACAAGATGGCATCCCACTGCTTTTCTACCCTGACGTGAGAGTTTACCTGTATGAGAATTTGCCATGATAGTGGATTGGTCAAAGTGGTGCAGTTGAGTTTCCCTCACGTTCTCCTGACTTAACACCCCTTGGCTTATACCTATGGGGACCTTAAAGGATGTGGTGCACCATAGAAAACCTGCTACACTGGTGATACTTCTGGAAGAAATTGAAATGGCATGCAAGTAATGCAAGTGGACAATTTGGTCGATGTTCAAACTGTAGTTCACTGTAATTAGAAGTTTCTGGAGGCTGATGGCTACCACTTTGATCACCTCTTGTTATTGCAGAAGTCAAATGTGAATTCATCTTTTGTTTTGGGTATATATTGAGTATTAAAATTTTAATATGCTTTCCCCTTGCTTAAATGTGCATACATTTTGGCACCCTCAGTATATTTTCTTTTACATCAATAATGACCCTATTACAAAAATATTTGTGTTATCTATAGTCCATTACGGAGGGACTAGCTGTTGTAGTTACTGTGCTTAGAAATCATTTTTGCACTGAGACCTTCCTTCAAGATCATAGGATAGTTTACCAGAATTTTAATTTTGCCAACATGGCAAAAACAGTGTAAAAGGTGACCGCAATGATCATTGGACTAAAACACGTCTTCTTTATGAATAGGTTATAAAATGGAGACAGTTAAAAAGTGTGATAGGGATGTGACAGAGGTATAAAACTCTACAAGGTATGGAGAAAGTAGATTGAGACTTTTTTCTTCATCCTTTATAATTCTCGCATACAGAATCAACTACCAACATTGAATGGTGAAAGTTTCAGAATATACAACAGTGTATGGTTTAAAATGTACTCATTGATCTACAGAAAGAGCCTCCTTGAAGATTGTGGTATTCTTAAACCACAATTGGGCGTACCCTGGTAACGGCAACCTTGTGTTGCCTTCATTTTGGCAGTTTCACATCTGGCCTAGACAGGGAAAAAGAAGAGATGTCTGCAGCATATGGCTACCAATTTAGATGGATTGAAAGGAAGACTTTATACCACAGAACAGTGCTATCAGGAGGCCAGACTTCATCACTGGCCTGGAAAACCTAGTAAGATGGAATGTTCATAGTTGAGACACCAGATTAAGATGCATCAATTCTCTTCAAAGCATCTTCTGGGCAACAGTGGTAGCTGTAGGTAACACTAGCAGAGGAGGCAATGATAATGACAAACTAACTTCTGCTAGTACTTTCCTTACCATGAAAACCCTATGATGTAATATTCCAAAATGAAACTAGAGATCGTGCTAGAAAATGAGGCTTTCAAGTTGGAAAGTACTCAGTCTGCTACTGGGGAAGAGCAAAGGCCAGGTAAAAATAGCTCTGTCACTGACACAGAATAAAGCCAAAAGGACATCTAGTGGCTGACAAGCACGGAAGTGAAAGGAAAGTTTGATGCTGCAGAACACATACAACTAGAACATGGAATATAGAAAGTATGAATGATGGGAAACTGGAAATTGTGAAGCAAAAAATGAAGCATATAAACATTGTAGTGCTTAGTGTAGTGAACTAAAATGGACTACAACAGGATAAAAGTCCACCAGCTCAGATCCAGGAAGAGCTCTATGGCAAGAACAAACATTCTTGAGGGTACACAAGAGGAAAACCAGAGTAGAAGATGGAGGAAGGAGCTGACTAGACAAGGAACAACATTAAAGAAGGATATAGCTGAGGAATTCATTTTCCCCTACGTCACTTGAGTCCCTAAATGCAAGACCAACATTCTCAAATGGAGGTTGCTGGTGGACAAGAACATGCTGTATGAATGTGGAGAGATACAGAATCTAGCTCATTTTCTGGTCTGCCAGTTACTGCCAGAAACATGCACTGATGAGGACCTAGGTTTGGCCAACAACAAAGCCAAGAAAGTTGCTTCATTTTGGTAGTCCAGAGTTTGATCTGGAGACGAAAGACGAAAACAGGATATTTTTAGTCAGAAGCAATAGAGTTGCTCTAACAATGAGGCAAGAGATAGCACAGGCAGTTAGGAGCTATAATGCAAGAGCGGTCAGACCTCTGGGAAAATCTAGCAACATAACCACCCTTCAAGGCTGTGCTCCAACGACCAATGCTGAAGAAGATGAAATTGAAAGACTAGGAACAGATTGTGCTACTAATTATGAACTCATAATATCTAATATTAGAATAAAGTTGAAAAAGAACACAAAAAGAATTACAGTGCCAAAATATAATTTAAACAGTATTCCTGAAGTTCACTTAAGGACTAAACTCTATTGCTGTGAGCCAGAAGAATGGTGTGTTGAAACCAGATACACTACTAGGAAAGCCAAAAAGAGATTCCCTGTAGTAAAAAATAAAATAAAAATCTAAATCAGTGATGGAAGAAAGACTAAAATTGCTAAATATAGACACACAATCTTCTTATTAGAGCAGCTGTACCGGCTACCAAACTCTTTCTGGACATGATTCAAAGTGCTGTTTTTAACCTATAAAGCCCTAAATCAGGGGTTCTCAATGTTTTTGTGCCACAGGTCGGGTGACACTCAGACAGCTGAGCAGGTTGGGCATGTGGTTCCCTCTGCTGTAAATGCTGCCATAAAACGCATCAGTGGCTGTTGTAAATGCATTTACGATAGCCGTATGTGTATTTTCGCACATTTTGGGCTGTTTTCACTGCTTCAGCAGCTGAGGTGAGAGCAAGGGCGGCATATTTTTGGCTGTTTTTGCCGCTTCTGGCTGTGGTGGTGGTGGTGGGAGTAAGGATGGTGGGCCACATGAACTGGCGCTGTGGGCTGGGTGCAGCCCATGGGCCATAGATTGTGAAGCCCTGTCCTAAATGGTTTGGATCCAAGCAGTTTACAAGACCACATCTCCCTTTCTCTTCAGGCAAGCTTTCCCTCTGGGACTGTCTGTTTAAGAGTTTGTTGTTTGGTCACATAGTCGATTCCAAACTTCTGCGACCCCATGGACCACTGTCTGCCCGGCACTTCTGTCCTCCACCATCCTTCTCAACTCACTCAGCTCTGTGCCCATTGTGTCCACAATACCATCTAGCCATCTCATTTTTGCCTGTTCCCTTTTTCTTTTGCCTTCCACATTTCCCAGCATCAAGGCTTTTTCAAGTGAATCCTCTCTTCTCATTTGATGTCCAAAGTACTTTATCTTTATCTTTACTATTTGACCTTCTAAGGAGCAGTCAGGGTTGATTTCTTCTAAGATTGACCTATCTGTTCTCCTCGCTGTCCAGGGGACTCTCAAAACTCTCCTCCAACACCACATCTCAAAGGCATCTATTCTTCTGCGCTCAGCTTTCCTAATGGTCCATCTCTCACAACCATATGTTGCCACCGGGAATACCATTGCTTTGACTATACGAATTTTTGTTTGCAATATGATGTCTCTACTTTTCACTATGCTCCCCAGGTTTCTCATCGCTTGCCTCCCAAGAATCAGTCGCCTTTGGATTTCATGGCTGCAATCCCCATCTGCAGTGAGCTTTGATCCCAAGAAAGTAAAATCTGTCACTGCTTCTATTTCTTCCCCATCTATTTTCCAAGTTCAGTAATATCCGATACATCATATTAAAGAAGTAAAGGAGGCCACAGCTCCTCTCCCTGCCACTTCCCTCCTTCCTTTCTCCCACCCCACCCCCACCCCCAACCCAGTTTGGGGACTTCCCACACCCCACCCCACTGCCTGCTCAGAGAGAATCCAGCTCAGCTTACCTTTCTCTTGCTTTGCAGCTCCGACATGCAGCCGATCACTCTTTCTCTTTCACTTCCTGTATTGACAATACAGGGAGGGGGAAAGAGAGAAAGTTGATTGGTTCTCTAGAGATCCAATCACATTTCTCTCTTTCCCCCTGCCCTGTAGTTAAATGTACAGGGAGGGAAATAAAGAGAGACAGAGACTTCTAACGAAAAAAAAAAAAAGCCTCGATCGGAGCGTGCAGGTAAGCACGGAGGGAAAAGACTGCAATAGAATAGGGGAAAAGGTGCTTTCCCCCGATCCTACTGCAGTCACAGCGGTGGGGGTGTGTGGCTTTAAAGGCACCCCACTGCCTGCTTGTTTTGTCCCTGATGTCAGGGCTTTTTTTTTTAGCATTGTTTGATGCATGCATCGGACAACGCTAAAAACCGGATAACGTCATGACTTGTGGAACCAGTCATAACATTATCCGGGGTATTACTGTACTGATAGGGCCTGTTGCCATGATCTTTGTTTTTTTTATATTGAGTCTCAAGCCAGCGTTTTCACTCTCTTTTTTCAACCTAATCAGGAGCTTCTTTAGGTCCTCCTCACTTTCTGCCATTAGGGTGGTATCATCTGCATATCTCAAATTGTTGATGTTTCTCCCAGCAATTTTGATCCCAAATTGTGATTTCTCCATCCCTGCATTGCGCATTATGTGCTCTGTGTATAAGTTGAATAAGCAGGGTGACAAAATGCAGCCTTGTCTTACTCCTTTTCCTATTCCAAACCACTCTGTCATTCCATATTCTTTCCTAACTGTTGCTTGATTCATGTACAGATTTCTCATGAGGTATATAAGATGTTCTCGTATTCCCATCTCTTTAATTACTTGCCACATTTTGTTGTGTTTAAGAGAGGGTTCTTAAAATAGGATTTTTTTGTATCTTGTTTTAAAATGTGCTTTTACTGTTCTTTTAATATACTAATTTAATGATGTAAGCCACCTTGGAACCTTTATCTGAGAAAAGTGGGCTAAAACTCTTAAGCACGCATGCATGCACGCACGCACACACTTACTTGCCGTACTTATTTTCAGGCTGTTCTTTATTCTGTAAAGCTTGGCATTCTTTTTCTTGCTTACCATGCAGGCATGATATTGTGCAGCAATATCAGGCCATTTCCGAGTGTTTTGAATCATGAATATAGAAACACTGTGTCCCACATTTATAAAATAGAGGTTTTTGGATGAATTGAATTGGTTTTTAAGTCTTTTCCAGAAGTGATAGTTAGTTTGTCCTGATCTTTTCCATCCTGAGTGTTTGTGCTCAGACTTACCTTTGAAAAGAACATTTTCTGTCTTTTTCATCTGCATAGAATGAAAATGTATAAAGCAGAAGAGTCCTCTCTTGTTTTTTCTTTAACATATTTGTTAGTTCTCCAAAGTCCATCTCATTAACCATATTTTTTGTTCTCCTGTGTTTTGGTCACAAACTCCTCTAGGCTCAACATCTTAACTTCAAATGATAACAACTGGTCCAGCAACCTCTCAAGTCTTTCTTTTTGCTATTGGCTGGGTAACTAAGCAAATATGTGTTCTAGTTGTTGAGTCTCTTATTTGTGGTCTATATGAATGCTGCTGAAAGATGATTTTTTAATCTTGTTAGCAGGAGGAAGCTGTGACTGTGGTGAATTAATTTTCTGAATGCTCCACAATACCAAGCTACTTTTGTATGCCTTCTCAGATGTTGCAATTTACTGCTTCATTTGCTGCTTCACTGCTTGCAGGAAAGATGTTTGTTTTCAGACGTAGCTGGAGTTCCAAAGTATTGGTTTGGAATGCCATGGTATGCTATAGAATTCTGTGGCAGAAGAGGATTTTTTCTGTTGGAGGCAGTGGAGAGAGATTCCTTTAATTTTTTTAATAGGGCTTGGAGGCTGATTTTGCAGTTTGTGTAGAGTTCTGATAGTCATACTGTATTTGTTGGTATGCTGTTAAATGATTTCAGCTGTTACATAAAACTGTTTCTCTTGCTGAATACCAGAGGCAGCATAACAGGTTTAACATGGTATCCAAATCAGCAGTATGCAGGACCTGGCAGTTTGGGCTCACCAATGAGTTGATAAGAAATTGTCTCTTCTGCTTTCTGGCTTGTATCGTGCACTTTTTTAAAATTACTGCACACTAACGGACATCAAATGAGAAGAGAGGAATCACTTGAGAAAGCCTTGATGCTTGGAAAGGTGGAGGGCAAAAAGGGGGTGTCCAGAAATGAGATGGCTAGATGGTATTATAGAGGCAATGGGCATAGAACTGAGTGAGTTGAAGAGGATGGTGGAGGACAGAATTGACTGGCGGACACTGTTCCATGGGGTTGTAAAGGGTTGGAATTGACTGTGTGACTGAACAAAAAAAAAAAAAATTAAAACAGTGGTGCCCAAACTAAGGCCCGGGGGCGAGGTGTTGCCCCTGACACCAATTCATCTGGCAAGCGAAGCCCTCGTCACTCCTGGAAGCGGAAGTAAAATGCTCCCATGCAGGCGCATTTTACTTCCTCTTCCAGGAGTGACGAGGGCTTTGTGGGCAAGATAAATTGGCGTCGTGGGCTGCACCTGGCCCACGGGCCTTAGTGACCGGCTCCCTGAACCACATGATCGGCCCATGGCCCAAAAGGTTTGGGCACCCCTGTTCTAAAATATGAAAAGTATTACTTATGTATAATCATAATTCTTTGTCTCATTAAGATATTTTCAACATGTCTGAAATTTCTGCTTAATAAAATCCTGGTGAAAATTAATCTGAATATGATAGAATATGGACCTCTGGAATTCTTCATAGTAACTATCTCCCATATGATACAATGCACACAGTGTCTCTCAGTGTTCACTGAGGAGGACCTTATGTTGGCAAGAAGAAATACTGTTGATGTGGCCCAATATTCGGCAGAGGTCATCTAGCCCTTTTAAATTCTATTTTGTTTTTAGATGTGTTAATTTTAGCTTTGTATGTTACTATATGCTAGTGTTGCATCTGATATGAATAAAGAAAGAAAATTACTATATTGACCAGATTATAGGTCAATATAGATATGTATAACCCTCTAGATTAGAATATCAATACACTGTCTCTCTTTTTTTAGTACATATAGCTGAATATGGATATATGATCAAGTGCAGCAATTATTTTGAAGAAATATTGAAAGTGCTCTGAGCAGTACATTAAATAATTCAATGTGTCTATGCCTCCTTTCTGTTAGCCTCCCAGAAGGGCAAGAAATTATGACATTTAATTGAAGATTTCTCAGGTATTTGCTGCAGGTGCAAATTCTAGGATTACCTGGTTTCTCAGGAAATCATCAATTTTAACAATGGTGCTAAAAGTGAAATATGCCTTCTATTTTAAATCACCTACCTTTTTAAAAAAAATTACAGAAACACAAAAAGAATATAAGAATAGGAAATTATGTTTTTTCTCTTGAAATGTTAATGCCCAAAGCTATATTTTCTTTGAAGTTAATCATGTCTAGTTTTGGTCTTGCTATGGTTACTTATATTATTTTTGGTACTATAACTTCCATACATTTGCCTGCATTACTTATGGAGAAGGTCTCTGAGTGGCTGCCCCCAGAAAATGATCAATGCTAGCAAATCATTTAGCTACTTAAAAGCAAGGATGCCAGGCTTTTGATGGAGGGGAGCATACTATACAGCTAAAGGATTTTTTTGATTCAAACCATAGTACGTATTAAAACTGGAATGGAGCCAGGATTATTGAGTATAATGTTCATCTGTTTTCAGTTCACAAAGATTAGGAGTGCCCTTTTTTTAAAAAAAATCATCTCAATGTGGCTTTATAAACTCTGAAGGTTATTTCATTGCCCATCTTGAATATATTTATATTGTAAGTGGCATTCCCAGTTCTAGGTGTGAAGTATATGACCAAGGTTCTATGCTTAAAGCACAAGCAGAATGGCTTTTTTTTAAGCAGACACACATATGTGTGAGTTATAGCTTTCCTTTCTAGCTATCATCTTTCATACCAAATCCATATCTTTCCAGAGAGGCTCATGAGAATTAGATTTGGGTTTTCTAACTGATAGAGCAGTGATGGCCAAATATGACCCACAGGTCAGGGTGGGGGCTGGCCCATGGCACCAAATCATCCAGCCCACAGCTGTGGAGGCAGAAGCGGTTAGCTTGGTAAAGGTCTTAGCTATCCAAGGGGGGGGGGTGTCTTCTTAATAGAGGCTGGGATAAGGGAGCCAAGCCTCTGTTAGGAAGCCCCCCCCCCCGGCCTGGATTGCTAAGATGTTTAGCAAGCTAGACGGAGGTTTCTAAAAAGAAGGTGGGAGGGATCCTACCTTCTTTTTAGAACCCCTCCCCCCACCTGGCTTGGTAAGGGTCTTAGCTATTCAGGCCGGGTGTGTGTGTCTTCTTAATAGAGGCTGGGATAAGGGAGCCAAGCCTCTGTTAGGAAGGCCCCACCCCCGCCTGGCTTGCTAAGCTCTTTAGCAAGCCAGACGGAGGTTTCTAAAAAGAAGGTGGTAGTGGGGAAATCCTACCTTCTTTTTAGAACCCCTCTCCCCCGCCTGGCTTGGTAAGGGTCTTAGCTATCCAGGCCGTGTGTGTGTGTCTTCTTATTAGAGGCTGGGATAAGGGAGCCAAGCCTCTGTTAGGAAGCCCCCCCCCAACCTGGATTGCTAAGCTCTTTAGCAAGCCAGACAGAGGTTTCTAAAAAGAAGGGACCCATGAGAGGCTTGGGTCCCTTCTTTTCAGCCCCCCCCCCCGGCTTGCTAAGCAAACCAGATCGGCCCCCTGTTCCCTTTCCTTTTTGTAAAGGGAACAGGGATTTTTTTAAACATTGTGCGATCAATGCATTGCACAACGTTAAAAAACGGATAACGTTATGACTTGTGGAACCAAGTCATAACGTTATCCGAGGTACTAGTGTATGTTGAATGCTTCATTCTCTGCCATTCTCTAGATTTCATTTACTGAACACATCCCTCAAGGTTATTATGATACAACTTGATTTGTATCTTGACCAGATTTCTTGGTTTAATGTGGGCATCTATCAGCTGGAACACAGCCAGAAGTGGGTTGCCTTTCACCTGCAGTACACCATGTGTCTGTAAAGAACCTGGTACTGACAAATGTATAATAGAGATGAAATTTAGCGCTGTATTCTTTATTCTTGCTCTAATTAATTTCTTCAAAAACTGTTATGTCTATATATGACCTACTTTTACAAGATAAATCAGGAAGGCTTGTTTCTCATTCAAACCTAAGGACACTAATTAAACAATAATCTGAATAGAATCTTAATTTTGAATTTTAATCAGGATTAAACTCTTCAAATATATGTGAGTATCTGTCGTATTGAAAGCAGTGCAACATCTGTCTGAATAAATACATTTAGCTTTAGAGGAACTGTGTCAGTTCTCTTTGGGTAATCTGATCTTTTTTGATCCAAATTGGTCTTGTTCTTTTATCCCCTTCATCTAAATTTGTAATTTTTGGTGTCTCGCTGATAAAACAGAATGTTACATTTGCAATATCTCAGCTTGACAATGCTCTCCTTGCTTCACATGAACAATGACTGTTGTGCCCCTACCTGCATGACAGAGCAGACTCACTAGCAGCCACTGCACAGGGAGTAAGGATAAGAAGCAGCACTTTAGTCCAAAGAATAAAGCAGAGTTGTTAGTCAGGAAGAGCCAAGGTCAGAAGCCAGTTGATGAAGAACTTGAGACAGAAGGTTGATCTAGAAGAGTGGTCAGGTTTCCAGGCAGAGGGTCCAGTGTCCAGAGTTAGCAAGCATGGCAAAAAGGTACAGGTTCAAGAGATGCAGAGTCAGGGTCCCCAAGGATTGCTCTGACAATGGCTTCTGCCTCCATGGGCATCTCCTTAAGAGGGCCCAGGCCCAGGACTCATAGCTGGATATGTTCTCTGCAGACAAGCCCTTGCCTTTCTCCTTTGCACTTGTAACTCGTTCCTGAATTGCAGCCTATATCTTTCTGAGGTGCTTTGTTCCACCTCCTCATCACTGGCACCTGAGCATGTGGTCCTGTCAAGTCTTGATCAGTTTGATCAGCTTGATCAAGAGGAGGCAGTCAGGAGCTGACAGCAAGCTGTGGTGCTGACAGAAGATCTTCCTCTTGGTCAAGAGAAGGCAGTTCGGAACTGCCAACAGGCAACGGAACTGGCAGAAGATCTTCCTCCTCAAACTCAGGGTCCAGGGCCGCAACAATGACTAAACAAGGAAATTCCTAATTAATCATAATGACCCCCCCCCCGACTATGAAATTAGTTGGGTGCTAATTGTCAGATCTGCAATTACCCAAGCCCAAACAGATGTTGTTGTGGATCTTTTTATACTGAGAAGTTTCTTATGGTTGAAATATTTCCAATTTTATCCTTGTTTCAAGTTTCTCATATGCTAGCAATTTTTATGTGGTGTCATATATACAAGGTACATTATAAGTTTTAAAATATGAAGTGTAATCCCGGTTTGGGGGGGGGGATTAAATATACAGTGGTACCTCACTTAAAGAGCATAATGTGTTCCATGAGATTGCTCTTTAAGTAAGTTTGCTCTTCAAGTGAAACACCATTGTAAATGACCAGTTGTGACTTCTGGATGGGGGTGGGGATTGTGAACCCCGATTTAGTTGTTAAGCTAGTTTTTGGTTGGTTTTAGTTGTTAAACGAGGTGACCATTCAGAGAAAATTCTGCTCTTTGAGTGAGTTAGTCTTTAAGTGAGGCACTCTTTATATGAGGTTTTACTATAAAGCTGTTAACGTTTACATTAGTTGCTACATAAAATTAATTATAATTAATTATTTGTCTAAAATGAGTGACTTTTAATATTCCTCCTTCAAAATATAACGTTTCCCCTTCAAAATTGGCACGCAAAGTATTCTATACACTTCAGATCAGATTTCACAAGAAACATTTCTTCTCCCTCTCCTTTTCCTTCCATATTCAAATCTGAATATTGGCGATCATCATGCTGATCTGCCATGAAGAAGACTGTCCTGAGAATATAATGCAGTGGCCTTTCATCTGCCTTCTGCATTTCAGCATGACACCTGTACAGTTGATCCAGTTCTGCGAGCCACTTTCTGGTCCTGAGTCCTTTTGGCACACAAAGTCCTCATTGACCCCAGGCTAGTACTGATGAAGCTTCTGCCTTCCAACAAAATGGATTCAAGTGGGATTTAATTCACTTGGGGACCATCACCCTTCCCTGTGGACTTTGGCACCAAAGCCATTAGTCCTCAGGTTTGCCAGGTTAGTCCACCACTGCCTGACACTCCGCGCTGAGTCACTGGCAGTATGGTCTATTATATTTCCATAGCAGGATAACCTGGCCAGACACCCAAGAAACATATAGCAAATAAGTTTGCAGAATCTGGGGATTGACTGGTGGAATGTTATCTTTCCATTCCCGTTTCTTTTGCTTCTGAAGATAAAAAAATAATGACTTATATATACAGTAATACCCTGGATAACGATTGCATCGGATAACGCTAAAATCAGATAATGATGCAAGTTTTTTGAAAAAAACTTGCATCAGATAACGATTTTTTAAGCGTCGTCCGATGCAATCGTGGAGTGGTGGTGGATTGGGTAGAACATCTACCCAATCCCCCCCCCCCCCCGCCGGCAGTGATGGACCACTGCGGGGGTTGTGGATTGGGTCCAATCCACCCCCACCCCCACCCCCCGCAGCAATGGATTGCTGTGACTGAACTAGGGTCGGGGGAAAGGCAAGCACGTGCCTTTCCCCCGACCCTAGTTCACTGTGCGCGAGAAGGCGCCTCTCACCCGGATCTTACTGGGCTTTTAGCGAGCCGCTAAGATCCCGGTGAGGTCCTGGAGAGAGGTGACTTCTCGCGCGCGAGAAGGGTTCAGTAGCAGGCTGTGAATGACTTCAGGGACAAACCGCTTGGTTTGCCCCCAAAGTCAAGCTGACGCTAGGCTAGCAATTGCTAGCCTAGGGTCAGTTTGACTTCAGGGACAAACCGCGCAGTTTGTCCCTGACGTTAGGGCTTTTTTTTTTTTTTAGCGTTTTACAATGGATGCATCGGACAACGCTAAAAACCGGATAACGACATGACTTGTGGAACCAAGTCATAACATTATCCGGGGTATTACTGTACAGTAAAACCTCAGATAACACTAAAACTTGGTTCCACAAGTCTTAGTATTATCCGATTTTTAATGTTATCTGATGCATGCAAAGCGTAGAAAGAAAGAGGGAAAAGTTTTCTCATCTACGCTGACGAGTAAAGGCAGGAGGGCTTGCTTCAAAGACTGGAAAGCAAGCCCTCTCCTGCCTTTATTCACCAGCACAGACAAGAAAACTCTTCTCTCCCCCTTCTCTTTCTCCTCTTTGAAAAAGTGGAGAAAGAGAGGGGGGACGAAAGAGTTTTCTCATCTGCCCTGACGAATAAAGGCAGGAGAGGGCTTGCTTTCCAGTCTTTGAAGCAAGCCCTCCTGCCTTTATTCATCAGCACAGATGAGAAAACTCCCCCCCCTCTTTCTCCCAAACGTTAACTGATTGTAGTGTTATCCGAGGCAATCGTTATCCGAGGTATTATTGTACTGTGTTTTATACTTTTTTTATTACACCTATGACTTGTTATTTTACAGTATTTACATCTGCTTTTCAACAATAAGGGTTGCCATTTTATATATGTTTTTACTTCCACACATTCCCTTCTTCCTCCCAAAATGTCAGCCTGCTTCTTCTTGTAGTCCCTTTGTGCCAAAACATCTTAAAGGACTGTTTTGAATTAAAGAAAATGGTGAGGCAAAAATATGAGTGCAACACTTACAACAGATAAAAAGACCCTCCCTTTTAACCTCTCATTAACTGATGTTGCCATGCCTACTCCACAGAATCAAGATTAGAAAGCTATATTCCAATTTCTAAAGCCTTTTCTTGGAGAAAGAAACCTGAGGATGAAATGCTATATCAGACCACAAGTTCTAAAAACATATTGTGAGCCTGTTTTCCAAAAGATATCCCTCACCTTTTGAAATAAAGAAAAGCAGGTTTCCAGACTATCACTGGAAACCATGGTCAAATCATCCATAGTTTTGTAAAAGACAGTAGAAAAAATTAACTCATTTGAAATATGATGTTGGAAGTGAGCCTTACAGACCACACGAAAGGTAGATAGATGGGTGTTCAAACAAAGTCAAATCTGAACTCTCACTAGAACAGAGATGAATGAACTGAGGCTATCCTGCTTCGCACATATTAAGACTACACAAAATGACTGGAAAAGACAATATTGCTGGGAAAATGTTGTTGTGGGCAGTAGGAAAAAAGGAACATGAGAAAGACTGTCTCCATAAAGGAAGCCACTGCTGATAGTTTGTGAGAACAGAGAAGAACTTACTGAAAAAAGACAATATTGCCTGAGGCGGGGGCAAGAGGAAGAGAGAATTGCCTTACATGAAGTGCAGTTGTTTGCAAGATCTGAGCAGAGATGTTAATGATATGACATTTTGGAGTTCATTAACACATACAGTCCCCACACATCAGAAGTGGCCTGATGGTAGATAAAAGTTATGGATCTAATTTTTTTTGTTCAAGTAATTGTATAGTGAATAGTGGAATGATTTTCTTTAGACTATGACAGGAATTAGACACCAAAGTTCTGCTACCATTGAGTAAGACCATTCTCAAACACAAAGTAATTTTACAGCTTAAATAAGTGAGTTTTTGAATGAGTGACTCTATATTCTTTTAAAATACTTCATTAAACATTTTTACAAACACATACAGGCACAATTGCTAAGAAGGAGTTAAAAATCCAGCTGGGTCCTAATTGTCAGATTCAAAAATTCAAACCTAGAGCTGATTTCCCCTTTAAAAACTTGCATCATAAGGCTGGTCTGAGAAATCTGGAGACAACATTTACTGAATGCACTTTGGGTGGGACAAATGCAACTGCTCTGTGCTTTTGTGATGCTGAAATATTTTGAATATGCCTTAAAAGGTTTATGCTAATTCCCTGAAGATACCTGGTAAAATGTCCCATTTCTAGAGAAGGGTTATTAGATTACCTGTATATGCCGGCGTACAAGACGACTGGGCGTATAAGATGACCCCCCAACATTTCCACTCAAAATATAGAGTTTGTTATATACTCACTGTATAAGACTACCCCCTCTTCCGCACACCTTCCACACACCAAATAAAACGTAAAAGAACATCAGATATGATTTCAACATGTTAATTTATATTCAAATGCTTATGACATGTAAAAAAACTGTCACAAGGCTGTATGTTAACAAACATGTACAGTAAACATAAAACAGTGCAAGTTTATTAAATGTAATTCACCAAAGACAACACACTCTTCTCCTACTCAGCACGAGCAACACTCCAAGTGGACCCTACGGACTGGTAGATGCTTCTCAAGAACACAGGCAGGCAGCCCACAAACCAGAGGGACTCTGGCAACACACTATAGAAGACAAGAAGAAAAACAGGGGGCGCCACCTCCTAGTGTAAAACCTTTTTAATAGATCCGTAATTTAGAGATAAAAATGATACTCACAAACATAGGAGTATGACAGGCACATCAAGAGTATAAACACTGGATCAGCAAAACCACGGGATAGGTAACATGTTTCTGGGGACACGCCCCCTTTGTCAGACCTTGCTGAGCTCCCAAAGGAATGTTCATAAATAGTGTGAGGGTGACTAAGACCCCTCCCCATCCTGTATTAATAACAGCCAATAGTAAATGCCAGAGGCTATTTCTCTAAAGCTGAATTGAACAATAAACCTAAGGGAGCTGCCATGCTCTTTGTTTTCTAATCTGTTAACCAAACTGGAACTGTCAATGATAGAAGGAAGATAACAAATAGAGGGAGAGAACAAGTGCCAGGCAAGTCTCTAGCAAGTTTGCTGGCGTGACAGTTTCCCTTTAAAAGCCTTCAAACTCCAGTTCGTCATCCGATATTAAAAGTTGTTATCCGATCCATCCCATAGCACCTTAACGTTATTTGATGCAATTCGCCTCCCCAGATTGCTTAATGGCGGATCGGAGAGGCTCCCTTGTTATTCCCTCGGCGAGAGAGGCACACCTCGCCTGCACTAGGAGGAGAGCCTTCTCCGTGTCCGCCCCGACCCTCTGGAACCTCTGACCTTCTCCGTGTCCGCCCCGACCCTCTGGAACCTCCTGCCCACCGAGCTGCGCCTTCAGACAGAGCTCTTGCCCTTCCGGAAGGGTTTGAAAACCTGGCTGGCAGGACAAGTTTGGGGACCAGGGAACGTGGGTTCCCATACTAAGTGGCTTATCTAAAGGATTGCCACTTTGGGTCTGAATGTGGGAATATTGGTGCATAGTTTCTGTATTGTTTTAACTTTTGATGACTTTTAACTTTGACGATTTTTATTGATATGGATTGTTTTATGTTTTTATTTTTATTTTTTCTATCATGATGTAAGCCGCTCAGAGTCGGGTTCTCCCGATTGGGACGGGGTAACAAATGCAATAAATAATAATAATATAATAATAATAAATAATAATTGCTTAATGTTATGCGATTTAAGCGTTATCCTAGGTAAATGTTATCCGAGGTATTACTGTATTTTATTCAATTCAACTGAAGTGCACCTGGCGTACAAGACGCCCCCCCCCCTTGGAGGCATGTTTTTCAGGGGAAAAAAGTCATCTTATACCCCAGCATATATGGTACTTTTTAAAAGCCTGCTTTTTTTTTTTTTTTACTATTTAAAGAAAATGTGAAGCAGCAGTACTGTAGTTTACAAAGCTTTTGGTAACCCACACTTGCTCAGTGGGATAAGAAACCACTGTTTCTGGCATTTGAAAGGCTTTTTTTTTAGAACCAATATCTCGGCCCCTGCAGCCTGGATTCTTTAAACAAAAGTGTGGGCTCAATCATTTTCTTTCAAAATAAGCAAGGTTGGTCTTTTGAGTTTATATGAACTATCTTAAATGTAAGGACTGAACCTCACAGTGTGTTCCAGAAGCAGCAGCTGTGTAGTGAAAAGGGTGATCATAAATAAAAATTAATTTGAAGGCATACCAGTATTTATTGTTTCTGAACAGGGGTGTGGTAAAACAGTTTTACATTTAATAAAGCCCTTTGCCTAAATGTCCCTAAATTTGGCACAGACAAAGCAGATCTGTGCAAGATTTGGTGCTAATCTGAAATCTACTGTCAAAATTATTATTTTTTTTTAAAATTGGGCTTCTCCCATTTTTAGAATTTACTTGTAGAATGATGTTTTGCTATGCCAGCACAATAATGAGGATCGTGGTTGAAATCCAGTTGAAAAATAATATGCATACAGGCAGTGATGAATTTCCCCCCTCTCCCAGCAGGCTGTTCTTTGTACAACTGGTCACACGCTTGATTTAATAAAAAAAATCTGTTGCGTAAAGCAGCATATTATAGTTCCTGTACATGTGCCTGACTAAATGAGTCAGAAAAAAATGGCTTTTGATGGTCATCATTTAACCACTCTGTCACACTTGTGGTAACTCCAATAAACATAGATACCACTACTAGCAATTTAAATAAATGGTGCTTTTTGGCAGTAGGCATTGCGGAATTCCATTTGCTATGGGACATAATCTGGCTGCTACTTAAAATCATTTCAATGCCATGTTTTGTTTATGCAAATGTAGGTATGTGAATCTATTTGGGACAGTTTTCTAAGAATGCATGTAAACACAAAATGATATGCATCTTACCTTTTCTTATATGGGGCTGCCTGAGGTAGACTCTGTACGCATTTGCTTCTTATATATGTCATAGCATTTTTATATCATGCTTTTCATACAGAATGTTTTCATGGCAGATAGCTTCAGAAGTGGATTGCTTTCACAAAGGAACAACACACACACTGTAACATATGATCTCCCATCTTACACTTAACTTCAGTGGCATGGTGAAGCCATCATTAGTTGACAGTTCAAAGCGATTCCTTGTCTATATACCATGGCACAGAGGTTCACAATTATCTCTTAGTCTAAAATCTGTCAAAATGTTTGAAAGATTGGCATTGATGTTGTTTAAGAATATAGTTCTATCTGCATTTTACTGTGATTTGGATATATACTAACTATTTCCTTTCTGCCCATCCCCCAGATTAAAGAAACACATGGCCATACATGACATCTTCTTTCATTTTGTTCCATTCAGTTGTGGCAAACTTTCCTTATTAGGGTTAATGCTTTAATTTAAATTAAATTAAAAATGATTGTACAAATAAAAATAGGCATCCTGTCTTTGGAAGCTTATGTTGAGACATCCTTTTTTGTTCGCTATATTACATGTGGCCATGGTTATCGTATGAAAAAGACATGCTTGAATCAGCAATGAATGAAGCCGCTCATATAAATTTCAAATTAGTTTTATAAAAATATAGATGTCAAATATTCTAAATGGAAGGTGACCTTTTTATGTATAGCATGTTATCTGAAAGAAGGAAAGTAGCTACGGAGCCTAAAGGGAAATTGGATCTGTGGTGCCTTTTTTATTGTTCCCTGTGTATGGTTGGTTCTAATTTTAGAAGCTTACATCATTTTATTTCTAGTGACAGCCTCTCTCTTACATTCCCCCTCCTGTCTCTCTCCCCACCCCTTCTCTCTTCCTCTTTTCCTTCCCTTAGGATAGCTTACATATTCATACTGCTGTTAAATCTCACTGTTGCTTTTGGGAGGATTATTTTGCAGCAGAATAGTAAGCTTTTAGCTGCAGCAAAACTGTTGTTTAATGTCAGAACATCATGTTATGGAGGAAGAAATGAGGGTAGTGTCATAAGATTGTCAATAAATTTAGTTGTGCAAAGACAGGGTACATTTTTTTTAAAACCCATTTTCTCATTTGAAAACAAAGTAATTTATGAAAGCTACTTTAATTGTGTGTGTCTGTGTCGGTCACCACTACTGTTGTATGTGTCTCTACTACTGAGGTTCTCAGAGTCTGCCCCTTGAGCCAGTATTAATCGTTGGTCTTTTCTATCCTGGAATACATCTCAGGTGCTTTTGCTTGTTATAACTTATTTCTTGAAGTAAATACTAGGAGGTTCCGTTTTACAAGCTAAACCTATTTTTATGCAGTTTCATAGCACCAAATACTTTATCAGCCAATATGAGTCGGTCCAACTGAGCAGGGCGGAATAATAATAATAATAATAATAATAATAATAATAATAATAATAATAATAATAATAATAATAATAATAATAATAATAATAATAATAATAATAATAATAATAATAATAATAATAATTGTCTTCAGCTTCAGTTTGAGTATTTCCCGAAATCATGATGCTACCTACAATGTGGCACAAGTAACTTGTTAGCTGACTTGTCCAGTTGTCTTTTTCCAGATAGTGTGCGTTGAAGAATTCATCTTTGCCATCTTTTAGTGCACAAATAAAGTATTAGGACAGCTGGAATTTCTTGGACTACATTAGGAATAAAAAAATTATCCTTTGATGTCTGTGATGCATATTTTGTAAGTACTTTATATTTGTCTAATTATGGATGTAAATATAACTTTGAAAAAGACAAATATCTAGTGCTGTTGAAACAAATAAAACAAAAGTCTAAACCGTGTTCAGATAATAAAAATATAGTGAGTTCTTCTCACCTGATTCCCACCACTCTGTTCTTCCTCCCACCCCCATTCTTTTGCTTAGATATGTAGATAAGTTGGTTTTAAGGAAATATATAGCAGGAAAACATGTTGATTTATTTTGAAGCCATACTTTGATTATAGTTGTTGCTAAATGAATTTTTGTATGCTGCAAATGAATTCTACCATTCAACAAATAGTGTTATTAAAACCGTGGGATGCAATTGCATAAAGAAGCTTGGGCTTGAAAAAGGGTTCCAGGGCAGTGTAGAATTAGGTCAGTCTTTTCCTCTGCATACAGTTGTTAGGCAGGCAGGATTTTGTGTAGGGGCTTGGATACATTTCCCTAGGGAACTTCAGTAGCTGCAGTCTGATCTGTAGGAAGAGGAAAAGGATGATGTCATCTTCACTTAAGGGGGAAGCTAGAAGGAAATAAATTCCTCCCCCTTTTAATTTAACTAGTGTTTGTAGTATCTGTGAAATATTGCATATGTGCCAAAATGTTTAGTAGAATTAATTTCATGAGCAGCCTGGCAGTTTTAAAAAGCCTGATGTGATATTACTTTAACTCCAAATCAGTTGAAAAACCGGGTGAGCCAGTATTAAGGCAAGAGAAGAAGCTCCATTTAACCTATTATAAAATATTCAGTTTTAATTACATAAAATCCAGCTAGATCACACAAATAGATACTTATTACCCCACCTTAGCGTCTCTTCTTTGGAAATATTGTTCTTTGCTGATGGTTTACATTTACACCCAGAGCAGTGTAAGATGAATCATTTAAAGGTTTAGCTGCATTGGTAAAGTGCTCAACTGCCTTCTTTGTGAGAACAGAAATAATAGATTAAGTTTATATGCTGTGCTTTTTCCATGTTTTTCTTTACCTATGCTCAGTATACATGAAATTACCCATGAAATTACCCAGCACAGATATAAATCATTTCAGTAAAGCATTATGAATACACAGAGTGTAGTCTGTAGGTTTTATACAATGGTGTCCTTACCTTCATAGAAAGATCTTTGATCCATTAGAGCAGGGGTACCCAAACTTTTAAGGCCCACGGGCCAGTCATGTGGTTGAGCATGGTGGTCATATGGTTCCTCGCACCCAGAAGTGGAAGTAAAGTGTGCATGCACATTTTACTTCCGCTTCTGAGGGTAGCGAGGGTCGGATTAATTGGTGTCGTGAGCCAGATCCAGCCTGCGGGCTGTAGTTTGGGCACCCCTGCATTAGAGGCTTCCATTAAAACAAAGAGGAAAGCATTTTTAGCAAATGTTTCTGCAGCCCCACTTATGTTATTGTTCAAGATCCCTTGATTGTCTGAATAATTTTGAAGAAAGCTGCCAAGGTAAATAGGAGACCAGGAAAGTCACCACCACATCCATTGTGTCCTGATCTTTCCTTCCATCTGATTGAATCTTTGTTGGGTGAAAAAACTTCCAAAGAAGGATACAGCTAGGTACATCCCTGCAATTTTTGTTTTTACATTTTGGAGCTTTTGAATCTAGAACCAGGGTGAAGAGCCTGCAACCTTGAGGGGAGCCTGGGCTTCTGGGAATTGAAGTCCACGTACACCTGAAGGCTCAAGATTGAGAAACCCTGGCCTAGAGGAAATAGGTTAGTCCTCCAGGTGTTCTTGGACTTCAATTCCGGAAGCCCAGGGTCCCTTCAAGGCCGCAGGTTCCCCTCCCCTGATCTGGAATAAGCGTTCCATTAAAATTATTGGATAAAACCCATTGTTTCACTACAGTCTAGTGGGGGCTAACACCCAGCTTCTAGGGCAATGATGGCAAACCTTGGCACTCCAATGTTCTTGATCTTCAATTCCCAGAAGCCCTGATCAGCAGGAGTGCTGACTTGAGCTTCTGGTAATTGAAGTCCAAGAACACCTGGAGTGCCAAAGGTTCACCATCACTGTATACCAGCTTATGGGACAGATTGTGGGAGGGCATTGAGGGTGCTTTGCACTTCTGCTAGTGAAAGCTGTACTGTCACTGGATGAACATAGTTGATCTTTGCTGTTGATTGCATGTCTTTTTTTTACATGTATGTATTTGTGTATGTGTCCCATACACTGGCAGGGTGGGAGAACCATGCATAAAAAGGCCAACAGTTGATCTTTGCTATTGATTGCATCTCTCTCTCTCTCTGTTGCCATGCAGAAAAAGCACAATAGAGCTCTGTTTGATTTTTATGATAACCCTAATTTGGACTGTTCAGGAGGGTTTTTGTGCAGCCGTTGTGTCCACATGTGTTATCCCCACCCCAGATTGTATCACTTAAAGGGCTCTCTTCTGGAAGTTAGCCATAGCTTTGAGTCACATTATTGTGCTCTAGGTTTCAACGTTTAGCAACTTTTCTGACATTCCTAGAAACTAAGACACACAAACTTTCTTGTCCAACAGTGCTCTAAAGCTGCATACTATAGACAAGACATTATTTTTAAAAAGCACTGAGACAAACCACACAAATTTAAAATATTATTTAAATGGCAGTTTTACAACCAAATTGTAAATGCTGAAGACCAATGATGGAGCCCGCCTAACTTGCCTCGGGAAAGAATTCCAGAATTTAAGTGCATTTACATGCCAGAAGTAAAAATGTTCTCTCTCCAAATATGGATTTCTTTAAACTTTTTATGTCTGTGTGATCAAATTGGAAATACATATTGTGTATTATCTTTCAGCAAGCAATCATCTAGGAAGAGCAAGCAAATTTACAGCTTATGGAGTGTTGGAATCCTTATATTGAGGACGCTCCACTTTTAAACAAGAAGTTGGAATTTCCTCTCTTCTTCACAAAGGATGCCCTATTTTGTATGCTCAGCAACCTAGTCTCTTGGGGTGTTGGGACAGGTGACAGAACTTTTGTCGGGGAGTTTGGCATTGTAAGCAGGTATGCTCAAGAGTAATCAATTTTTCAGGTTCTACAAACTGGAGCCATTCACAAGCATCTTGAATTCAGTTTAGAACCTATATTACTTGCTTAGTTTCTGCTAATTAACAATTTTAATTTTTTTTAGTGTAATAGCAATTGATACACAGTTTCCAATCTATGTAAAATTTTTCTGTCATGCTTTGGATATGCAGAATCTGTTAGATGTGATGAAGAATGAGTTAAACACAATCCCAATGATTATAATTATGCTTTGTTCCAAATACTCCATAGAATACAGTGAAATGATGCAGATCTCAGTAGTTAAGTGGCTAAAAAAAGCAGAAACCAAAGGGATTGTGCACACTGTCAGATCAAATGCATGATATGAAATGCATAGTAGAGTGTTTTGCTGAAATGTTGTTGTACAGAGGTGTGTTTATACTAGGTCAATAAAGATGCTCTGGCTACATCTGCAGACACAGTAGCCAATTGATCTAATGCAGTTTCTAAATGCTTTCTATACAGGTGATGTCATCCTTTTAGCTCCATTCCCCTCCCACTCTCTCCCCTCCTTATTAGATATTTCATCTTGCTGCGGAGTATCCAATCGATGTGAGCTTCTCCTGAGGGAGCTGCTGAGAAACGAGCAGAGATAGTAGGAATTAGGACGCAAGCATTCAGTCCTGCTGTAGTTGTTGCCTTTTGCAATGCAGTAGAGATAGGTTTTAATTGGAAAATACTGGGTTTGGTTAACCGTTGTATCTGGCTGATGCACTAGAATTCTAAGCTATACTGCAGCATTTTAAACTCTGCATTGGGGGGTGGGAGAAAATGGTTTGATTGCAGAGGCTTTGAGCAGTTCTGTAGTGCAAATCCATTAAATGTGTCTGTGGATGTAATAAACCTGGAAAATTCTTATATATGGATGCTGTCATGGTGGCAGGAGCATGAAGAAGAAACTTTGATATGAACAGTTCCTCGATCACCCAAGATCTGCTTATGAAGAATCTTTGCAACTAATATTAAGATGGGAATCTGAAGACTAACCAGCTTTAACTGTGCCTTGACATGGGAAAATTATTAACAGGATTTCAGTGTTCACCTTTTGATAGACTGTTGCATTTAACTTGTAATCTCTTCTAAATTTATTCTAGATTTGCTATTTCAGATAAATATATTCTCTTTTTGACTGCTTGCTGACTTTTGAATTTGAATGAGAAGCACCGCTGGATATTTTGAATGTGTATAGTTCCTTGCTTGTTGAAACTGGACTCTTTCTTATGGCTATATTTCCTGCAATGCTGAAAGCTACTGAATGCAGTAGGAGCTATAGTGAAAATAAACTCTGTGCAATTTTGTGCCTGAAGATCCATTCCATTGGCTTATGGTTTCTAAAGAGAATCTTTTAAGACCTTATTTAATTTATTGTCTGTAGCTTTTGTTTGCAAGTGGAAACTTTCCTCTTCAACATAGGAAATGGCTTTTCTTGTTCGTTGTTACGCCAATTGTCTGCAGCCATGGGCCTCGAAAGTAAGTAAGAATATGTCGGTCTATCTGCAATCAGACAAAGTTTATAATTTTAAAAGATCTCTTAAATTTAAGAACTTTTCACAAATTATCCTTGTTAGTTTGTTTCATATGCTGAAACTCTCTTACATTGGGTTGGTAATCTTATGGTGATTAGTGGAGGCAGGAGCAATTCTTAAATCTAGCAAAATGTGCACTACTGTTTGATCTTTGGTCTACTGAACAGTTTCTTTAAATCCACAGATAATTGTAATTATGTTTTCCTTGTTTTGAATAATTTAGGAATTGGTCATATTTGAAGTGTAACTTCTCTCAAATATATATTTAAGGTATTCTTTTTTCCATATTAAGAGAAAGTAGTTCTTTATGAAGCAGGGTAATTTTGATGACTTTATTTTTTCTTTTTTAAAAAGATGCCTTCAATAGACATTCCATGGTTTTTAAATTTGCTGTGGCACATTACTGGTGTTCGGTAAGTTTCCTGGTTGTTAGAGCTGACGTTATCCCTAAGCCTTGTAGGTGAAACATTTATAGATTTACCCAGCCTGGATGGCAAGCTAGATGTTCTGTTAATGTTATCAGAATATAATAAAATCTGACAATAGTTAAGATGTGTGTGTGTGATATCTAAAGATCTTAAGCTGCAAGTTTTTAAAAAGTTGGACATACTGTCAAAGTGTTTCATACTCAGGATATCTTTATGTTTCTTTTATTATGCTTAAGGCCGAAACAGTAAATTATATTTTAGCAACCTTGTACATAAGTTACTTTAGAGTGCGAACATCCATTCTGCCAGGATGCCTTCTTTAGCATCCTTCTCTTGTTTTTTGCTGCTGATTATTTTCTATTACCCCCAGTGATTGTCTCATTACAGTATTTCCTCAACTAAGGAAGATGGCTGTACCGTAGCAAATGTCAAGATCAAGCTATACATTCATGTGGGCACTGTCTCTTTTGTTCCCCTTTCTCAGAAATGAAAGAGCTCAAAAAGAAGGAAAGAGCCAGAGATATCACTGTCACACATGGATGCTGCATTGTTCTGGGTAGGGAGGTTATGAAGCATCATGATGGCTGTTAGTCCCATTTTTAACTTATTTGCCTAGAGTAGCTTTAGTCCCACTGACTCTGTTCCCAGATCAGAAGTCACCTGCCTCTGCAATTTATGTGCTATCATCATAAAACTGTACTCTGATTTGTAACTAAGAAAGAGACACCACATACCATGATGGTAGCAGGAGGTGCAATTTGCACTTGGCTGCTAGACTAGGCCCAGTTGTAAGCACTTGCCAAATATTAATTGGTAAACAGTTTTTTGGCACAAAAATGTGGCAGGGGCTCCAATATTTTATGTTACATGTTACATTATCTGTCTTAGTTTGCATGCCCCTCTGGGTAATTTGGTACCTAAAAAGAAGTTGGTTTTCTCTTTGGCTGTGTCAGGAATTAGATTTGGCAGTGTGGTGATGTCAGGAACCCAAGTAAGGCTTGGCAGATGTTTTCTCTTCTACTGTGACATTTAGGCTAGGAATCTCTCAACTCCCATTAGCTCTAGCTAAAATGGCCAGTAATGAAGTATGAGGGGAGCAATGTGAATCCTGGAGAAGGTAGTGTTTACTTTTTATCCTCAGGAGTTCTGTTTTAATAAAAAGTGTTCTAGATCTTCTTCCAAAGTCAGGAATAGGTTATATTTCACAGATAGTTCAGTCAAAATGTTTGTGCAAAATGAATGATATCCAACAGCCCAGTATAATGACAATCACATAAATGTAATGCAACAGTTGTTTTGTCTCTGAATCTCCCCCCTCCCTTTTCCCTCTCCAACTTGCCATCTTAGCTGTTCTGGCTTCCCCTTTCCATGTCTTTTCTCCAGTCTCCTTAGTAACACATTGGTACACAGTCTCTACTCTTCCCACCTGATCACTTGTTCATGAAATTCACATCCTAAAGTTGTAAGCATCTGATTTAGGAAAAACTGGATATCATTTCCTCAGCCATGCTTGATATTGCTTTTTCAGCAGCAGGTCAGAATCTGGTAAAATTCAGCTGAGTTCTTTGGATGGTCAGGGAGAGCACAATGCAAAACTCCAGGGAGGCTGAAAGCAGAAAGAAAAAGCAGGTGGAACTTGTGGTTGGGGTTGGACCCCAAATTCAGGTTTTCTTTGCTCTATGCCAGGGGTGGCCACCTATGGTCCATGTGCCAGCTGCACCATTTCATGTGACCTGCTGCTGCCTCGCCACTACCGGAAGCAGAAGCGGATGTGTTTATGACAGGTGTAAAACGTGTCCATGCATGTGTAAATGCACCTGCACATGTCGTAAATGCTGTTGTAAATGCACCCGTGGCTGTTGCAAACACGTCTAGGCAGCCGCAGCTGCATTTTACAACAGCGTTTATGGTGGGAGGAACCTCATGACCAGCCCACTCGGCTGTCCAAGGGGGGGCGTTGTATGGCCCATGGTGCACTGGGCGGCCAACTGTCCCGCATTCTGCGCGGCAATCTCATTTAGGGAGGGGGAATTTCGACTTACCCTTGTTTCGAAAATGGTACCGGACCTCCCCCGTTGCGTCACGGAAGCACCGGTTTCCACTCCGACCGGCAGGCAGTTAAAGGGAAACGGAGCCGAAAAGGCTCCAATAAACTGCGCCTGCGCAGAGACCCAATCTGGCGCCAAACTGGGTTTCTGCGCAGGCACAGTTTATTGGAGCCTTTTCAGCTCCATTTCTCTTTAACTGCCTGCCGGTCGGAGTGGAAACCGGTGCTTCCGTGACGCAACAGGGGAGGTCCGGTACCATTTTCGAAACAAGGGTAAGTCGAAATTCCCCCTCCCTAAATGAGATTGCCACGCAGAATGCGGGACGGTTGGCTGCCGTGGTGGTGCGAAATGGTTGGAAACCTCTGCTCCATGTAATTCACCATGTAATTCACCATGTAATTACACCTGGTCAGTCACTGTTAATCTGACCTGTATTATTGGGTTGTTTTGAAAATTTAGTTGGGAGGAGGATAGTTAATGCTAACGGGCTCAAGGTTGACTCAGACTTCCATCCTTTTGAGTATGAAGTACATACTCAGCTTGTTGGGGGCAAAATGGTAATTATGTTGTGAACTGCCCAGAGTACTCAAAGTGTTATGGGTTGGTTTATAAGTGTAATTCCTATTGTTATTGCTAAGATAACACTAATAAGGTTGAATGTTAAAGATCAGGGGTTCCCAACCTTTTTAACCTCCTGGACAGCTGAGTGTGCTGGACCACGCCCCCTAGAAACAGAAGTAAATACTCCAGCTTCTACGTTTATCACAGCCACAGGCTTATTTATGGCTGACGTAACTGCATTTACACATGTGCGGGTGCATTTTACGGCTAATGTAAATGCACCCACTTCCAGGTGTGGCAGCAGTGGCAGCGGACCCCATGAAATGGTGCCATGGTCTGTAGATTGGGAACCTTTGTTATAAATAATATAGTGTCACGGCTTGCATACAGTGACGTAACAGGAGATTGGATTTGGACTTAATCATGTCTTGTGTAGACCCATCAGTATTTCCCTAAGATCTGTGTAATACACCACATTTTGGGTGTGCAGTTGAGTCCATGTAGACATGTACATGAGATGCACCTGGATGTGTTGTCACTTAGCCACAGCAAGTGAAGTAAGACCTACTTCAACACCAATAAGATTCTGGTCATTGAAAGCAGTGTGATGTAGAGTACATGTGTTCCATTACCCTCCTTTTCGAGTTATTGAAATGGATTATATGTAAAACTGACATTTTATAACTCCAACCACAAATCCCATTTGCATTTTCTTTCTGCTTTCAACCTGCCTGAAGTCCAGAAACTTCAGTCTGTTCAAAACAGGTCACATCATGCCCCTATTTTCACACTTCAATTGGCTGCCAGTTTTTGCCCAAAATTCAGACTGTTTAGCAGACAAGAGAGAGAGAGAGCTTTTTTGTGACTTCACTCTGACTGGAGTGCCCTCTCCAGTCAGGCTGTCCGGTATCTCTACTTTAGTGTTTTTAGCACATGTGAAACCCTTTTTGTTCTTCTAGGCATTTTGACTCATGATATCAGTTGGGTTTTTGTACTATGTGTTTTTATTCTTTGCTGCTGGTTTTATTTTGGTTTTGTTATGCATTCTTTTTAAATTCCCTTTTTGGTTGCATTTTCTATTTTAATGTATTTTACACTTCAGAGATAATGCTAGCTTTTGGGTTGTTTAAATGAAGTAAAGTCTGGACTCAAACTGTTTCCTTCCCATCATGCCTTAGACCAGTGTTTCCCAAACTGGTGTTCCATAGAAGGTCAGTCAGTGTTCTGTGAAAAAATAACGAAATTCTGGTAAAACTCATTGGCAAATGTGTAATACAACAAAATTTGTTTTGCATCCATCCTTTTGATGTGATGCATCAGATTGCAGGAGAAGTTTGTTTTCCAACCATTTGCAAATCAATAGGGTCTGGCTTAATATCAACATTTTTTATTCTTAAAACCGAAAAATCTAAACCCATATTTCTGTTACAAAACCCAAAGCATTCAAATTTTATGATTTGCAAAGTGGTTCCATGACAGAATAAGTTTGGGAAATGCTGACTTTGACTACTATGGACTTCTTCCTCTGTTTTCCTGCTCTCATTTGTTCAAACCAGTTTTTCATCATATTTCAAATAGACAAGTCACAACACACTTCCAAACAAAATTAGAATTCTCAAGGGAAAAGGGATGATATTGATTTTGCCTAAGGCTAACTGCTGGGTTTATTTTACTTCTCTCTTACCTCAAGTTTAAGCCAGAGGGTGAAAGCTAAAGGGCATGTAGCTTGAGGCTGTCAACCAAGGCTTTCACCCTTTGGAGTGGATATTAGAGGCTGAACTCATCATGCTTAGCAGACATAGAGTACAAAGTATGAATTTTCTAGAACTCTCAGATTAACCTGAGTTAAAATATTAGAAAAAAATTGAATTTGCAGAGAAATAATTTTTAAAATGTTCATATTTCTTTTTGAGGAGCTTTTCTTTCCTAATTTGCCTTTACATGTTTTGAAGATTTTTGGGGGGTGTTTTATTATTTTGGACTAAAGCATAAATGTATAAATAGTTACGGTCTTACTTTGTTCAGATTAATTGCACGTAAATTTTATTTCATTCAGTAGCATTTAGAGGGCAGGGTGTTGAGAATTCAGCTCTAGCCTTCATTTTAGTAGTCTTGCATAGTATCCTTAATGTACAAAGAATAGCAGTGGACATGTCACATCTCTTGAAATAATACTCTGGCAGTGAATGTGGATGGCATGATCAGAGTTTATAAAGTATCTCTGTTGGGTTGAATGTAATGTTTCTTTTTCATCATTGGAAAGACTTTTATTGATACATGATAACTGTTGGGTCCAGACTCTTTGTTTATATAGTTCTGGCTAATATTGTAACCTGAACAGTTGTACAGCCATGACAGTGTCACAGATTCTAATTTAGATTAGAAAGACTGAATATTAATATTTCTCTTTGAAGATTAGTCTTTTCTGGTTCTTGTGGTTGCTAGGATACCCCAATAAAATATTTGATCAGCTTCTACATTATTAAGAAATCACTGGATATTTTATAGCATCTTTCAGTAATCAGAAATTGGGTCTAGTCTGATTAAAAAGTTCCCAGAAGGAACTCGGGGCAATCATATCAGGGACCATATGTGCAAATTCACTAGGTCTTCGAACTCTAGGATTAATTCAGAATCTAGTAGTGACATTATGATATTATACTTCAAATAGTATTCGTCTTGAGTTTATGATTTTTTCCTCCATAAAGTTGTTAAAAAGTATTTTGTAGATTAGAGTTAGATATGTTTTTTCTTAGCTTTGTAATTTTTAAAAAATATTAGTCTACTTTTTAAGACATATATTTTTGGATGAATTGCATGCAGGAGTGGCCTCCCAAGGTCCAAGGTGGGAGGTGTACAGTCACTGAAATTTCTGGAGCTCGTCTGTTCTTCTTAGCCTAATTTGCATATGACAGTAGGTCAGTTGAGTGTTACAAGGGTAAACTGCTGCAAAGTTCTGGCTTTTATATGTATCTTCTAAAATAGGGGTGCCCAACCACTGCGCTGCGGATCAGTACTGGGCCATAGGGGTGGGTGTGGCTGGGCTCCCTGATGGCAGCCTTCTGCCCTCAATGTGCTCTGCCAGGTCTATCTGGTGAATGCCGTGAGCATGGGCTTCAGACACAGCAGATAAGCAAGTGGCCAGCCCCCTCCTCCACACTGCTTAACTAGGCGGGCCTCTGCCCCCAGTCTGTGTGTAATGTGATACCTCACTGCCAGAGTCAAGTGGTGTGGCTGGCAGGCAGCTGGGCCCCTCCTCTTTGTTTTTGATCTACAGCGGGGTTCCTCCCCTGCCTGTGTACTTTATCGTATTTTATTATGCACTTGCATCATCAAATATCACTACCACTACTTACTGGTCAGTGGAAAAATTATTTACCATAAAACTGGTCCATGGTGCAAAAAAGGTTGGGGACGCCTGTTCTGAATGATAATGTTACTCATACTGTACAAGAATGATGATCTTTGATCCTATGTCTGCAACAACCCCCCAAGTGGTTACAAGTATGAATGCAAAAAGTTCTGTTTCTTTAGATCAGCATCTTGTTGTGTCACCCTATCTCAACATAAGATGCATATTGACCTATGATTTCTTGAAGCAAGTCAACTTGAAACTATCAGTTGTAGCAAACCATGATTAAAACTAACTATAATTTGCTGTGAGAAGAATAGAAATGTTCTCTTTCATTTTTGGATGGATCAGAGTTTATTATCATGCTTGATTCCTTAAGTTATACCATATATGCTGGTATATAAGATGACTTTTTACCCCTTAAAAACATGCCTCCAAAGGGGGGGGCGACTTGTACATCGGGTGCACTTCAGTTGAATAAAATACAGTAATACCTCAGATAACATTTACCTCCGATAACGTTTACCTCAGATAACGCTTAAATCGGATAACGGTAAGCAATCTGGGGAGGAGAATTGCATCGAATAACGTTAAGGTCCTATGGGATGGATCGGATAACAACTTTTAATATCCGATGACGAACAGGAGTTTGAAGGCTTTTAAAGGGAAACTGTCACGCCAGCAAACTTGCTAGGGACTTGCCTGGCACTTGCTCTATTTGTTACCTTCCTTCGATCATTGACAGTCCCAGTTTGGTTAACAGATTAGAAAACAAACAGCATGGCAGCTCCCATAGGTTTATTGTTTCATTCAGCTTTAGTAAATTGTCTTTGGTGAATTACGTTTAGTAAACATGCACTATTTTATGTTTACTGTACATGTTTGATAACATACAGCCTTGTGACAGTTTTTCTGCATGTCATAAGCATTTGAATATAAATTAACATGTTGAAATCAAATCTGATGTTCTTTTACGTTTTATTTGGTGTGTGGAAGGTGTGCGGAAGAGGGGGTAGTCTTATACAGCGAGTATATAACAAACTATATTTTGAGTGGAAATGTTGGGGGTCGTCTTATACACCCAGCCGTCTTGTACACCGGCATATACGGTAGTTAGAGGGATACCTTCCAAGACCTTCTGTGGATTCGTGAAAACAGTGAATTCCATATTTAAACACAAAAGCCTCAGTCATAGAAGCAAGTATGTTTGCAAATGCCTGTTTTTGTTCTACATGGGTCCTAACCAAATGGATGCTGTAACAAACACAATCCATTCCTTCTAAAAATTACGTTGTAGACTGTGGGTCTAGTGGCCTACACTAGTAACACACCATAGAAATTCATACATAGAGTAAAACCTTGGATAATGCTAAACCTTGGTTCCACAAGTCTTGCTGCTATCTGATTTTTAATGTTATCCGATGCATGCATCGGATAACGTTAATATCCTATGGCAGTGTTTCCCAAATGCTGGTTTCTGGACTTCAATTCCCAGAAGCCTAAGTCATTTCCTCAAAGCACTGATCAGCCAATGTACTGACTGAGGCTTCTGGGAATTGAAGTCCACTAGTGGGCTGTGTACCCCTTGTTGAGAACCACTGTCCTATGGGATGCATCGGATAATGTTAAAACTCCATAGAGATACATTGTAACTGGCACAGGCTTTAGTGAACGTTATCCAATGCATCCCATATTATTTTAACATTATGCGATGCAATTTTTTTCCAGATTGCTTAGCGTTATGTGGTTTTAGTGTTATCTGATGCAAACGTTATCCGAGGTATTACTGTATCATGTATTTCAAGGATTTTAATTGAATGTTTTTAGACCTGTGGATAACTAAAACCATGGAAATAGAACTTGTGAGAAAGGGGGATGGGGAGCATGTACCATCATTTACTATCATCGATACCACTTTTTTTTTAGTATTTGTTGTATAATGTGTTGAAATCCTTCTCCAAATCCCATCTACTTCTTTAATACTGGCCATTTCACTGAATTTTTTTTTGAAAACATCTAATGCCACTATCCCCACTTTAAATTACTTTTCATTTATCCTATATGCTACATTCAATACTCCTAGTTAAGTCCACCATCTGCCTTCCTCCTATAAATCCACTCTGATCATTTGTTAGATATTTATTAATTTAAACCCATTAATTATTTTATCTATATTTGTTTTTTAAGTTATAATTATGTTTTAGTTTTTTTAATAGTTTGTGAACTACTTTGAGTGCCTTAATTGGGTGAAAGGCAGTGAATGAATGAAAATACATACATATACTGTATACTTGCAGACATAAATACATGCATACATGCAGTCATTGCTTCATTATTTTTTTCTCTGAGAAACATAATGAAATCACTGGGTTTGTCAGCTGTAGGTTTTATCAACTCTGAAAATGAACTGGTAAATGAACAGTAGCCTTTGTAGTGGATACAACAAACTGCTGCACTGTAGCCCAAACTGCTAACATTGTGATCCTGATGGGGCTCAATCCATCCATCCATCCATTCATTTAGAACACTTATATCCCATTGGGGAGATTGCTATCCCTGAGGTACCCAATATTGTAGCACCCAGAGCTCAGGCAGATTCTCCCTAAGCTGTTTTTTCTGGTCACTCTCCTAATTCCTATCCCAGCAAGCCTGTCCAGGAGGATACCATGATTGACAGTATCAAAGGCTGTTGAGAGTTCAAAGAGGACCAACAGAGAGGACTTCCTCCGAGTTGGCTGCCTTAAGAAGCTCATCAAGCAGCATGATCAATACTGTCTTGGTACCGTGGAGTGGAGTTAACCCAGACTGGTGTGGATCAAGGTATCAAAAACTCCAGGAACAACTTCCACTAGTCTGCCACCACTCTCTCTTGTCACCTTGCCCATAAAGAGGATGTTGGCAACTAGCCAATAGTTGTTAAAATCCTAAATTGCTTAGTTGGATTTCTTTAGGATGGGCCGTATAATTGTCTCCTTCAACTGCACTGGCAATATGCTCTCTTAGAGACATTGATGATTTCCTTGACCCATCCTGTCAGCCCTCACTAGCCACTTTTACCAGTCAGGAGGGACAAGGGTACAGGTAGGTAGTGGTGGCCCTGCAGCCAAGCAAGTGTCTTGAGATGTTATAGGCTGAAACTGATCCAGTAAACTTGGGCCAGATGGTGCACTAAACATCTCTGTACACTCTGTTGCTTAAACCCTAGAGTGAAGGCCCTTATGGATGACCTTCATGTTGGATCAGTGAACCATGGAGAGGGTTGAACTCTAAGCTGGATTCAGCATTTAGGAATGATACTGTCCATAGCCCTGGTGGCTTTGGTGGACCACTTACTATTCTGCTGGTCAGAGATCTTTGTAAGGCATTCTGAAAAACATCATCCATCAACCTGAAAGGATGGACCATTAAAATAGGTCCAAACTCCCCATGGAGGAGGGTCACTACTTGGCTACCTCTACCACAAATTAGAGCACAACATGATCTGACCATGACAAAGGGGTAGTCATGATCTCCCTCATCTCTTTAAGTTGCTGAGTAAACAAAATCTAGGGCAGTGATGGCACTCTAGCTGTTCTTGAACTTCAATTCCCAGAAGTCCTTATCAGCAGGAGTGCTGACTTGGGCTTCTGGTAATTGAAGTCCAAGAACACCTGGAGTGCTAAGGATCACCATCATGGATCTAGTAGGGTGTGTCCATCCACATTTGTGAGGGTGGTGACATATTGGGATAACTCCATGGATGTTATGGCTTCCATTAAGTCTGCTGCCATCCCAGACTATTGCTCCTCTTCATGGATGCTAAAGTCCCCCATCTTCTAAGGTTGGTAAAATGAGTACCCAGCATGTTTGGAGCAAAATGCCTTGTGAACAGCCCAGAGAGTGTACTAAGCACCATGGGGTGGTATATAATTGCTCTTGCTCTTGCTATCCAGCCTCCAGTTATAATTGATTATAAACTCCAGTCTAAAATGTCTAGTAACCTGAAATACATTGGTCTATTTTTAAAAATTGCCTGTGTTTTAAGTGGTTTATCATTTAAAAGCTTGACTACCTGCTGGAACAAATTTTCACTGCTTTTAAAGATGCAATAATCAAAGACAGGTGTAAAGTAAACTAAAATTGCATAGCACAGATGGGTTTGTTTTTCAACATGTTAACTTGCTAAATCTGAAATGGTACTTTATATTTAAATTCTTGATAATAGGAACATAGGCATTTTGATTGGCTTATGTGTTGTATGCCAAACCAAGATAAATTCAACTTTTTATATTGTTGTATTTTGTCTTTAATTTCCTTTCCTTGTCTTTCGTAATTCAATTTCTTAAGTTTATCAAACTTATTTGAAATATTTATCCCCAGGTATCTCAAACTATCTTTAATTTGAATATTATACTTATCATTTATCTCTTTCTGTTCATCTTTTTCTATATTACAAAATATTATTTCAGTTTTATCCCAATTTATTTTTAATCCTGTCACTTCCTCAAATTCATTGAGATGTGTTTGTACCCTTTCTAGTAATTTCTTAGGATTTTTCAATATTATCAACGTGTCATCTGGATAGAAACTAATTTTATTGCCTAATTCCCTCAATGCTTCTATCATCCCTTATGGCATTTGCCAATAATTCCATAGCCATAATAAACAATATTGGTGATAAGGCATCTCCTTGTCTTGTCCCTGCTTTAAGCTGAATATCTTCTGTAAAAGCATCATTCACCCTCACTTTGGCAGAACCCTGTTGATATAATTGTTCAATTATTTTTCTAAACTATATTCCAAAACCATAGTTCTCAACTATCTCATTTATTGTAACCAATTGAAGTGAATCAAATGTTTTAAAAACATCTAAAGACAAAAGTCCAACCTTCTCTTTATTTTGTTCTGCTATATACATTAGGTCTACAACGCTCATTGTTAAATCCGCCATGTGTCTCCCTTTCAAAAAGCCTGCCTAATCTTTATTTATATAGCTAGTCATAAAACCGTTCAGTCTATTTGCCATTATTGCTGTAAATATTTTGACGTCTTGATTTATTAAAGAAATTGGTCTATACGCACCAACTTTCTCCATAGCTTTCTCTGGTTTAGAAATTAAAGCTATTACAGATCTATACCATGAAGTCGGCATTCATCTTCTATCTAAAATATAATTAAACAACTTCAAGAGTTTTGGAACCACAATGACTCCAAAATTTTAACCCTCCGGCCAGGTGGAAGTCTGGGGGTAGGGCAGCAGGCGTCCGCAGGCTCTGGGCATGATTGTCCTCTGCTGCTCGAGCCAGCATGGCTTTTAACCTCCTGATGAGGTGGGAGTCCAGGGGTGGGGTGTCATCCTCAGGCTCCAGGTCGGCCATGCTTCTGCCGTTTCTCTTCAAATAAGGGACCCTAACATGCATCTCATAGTTTTGGTAGAAGACCAGACACTTACTTCATTCTAATTGATAACTTGCTATCATTGATTTTTTAAAATGTTTTTTATGTGCTCAAAACCTCTAAAACTTTACGTTGGGTACCTTGGAGTCATTATTCAGCAAGGAGTACTTGTTTGAGTAGATGTCTTTGCAATGATATTCTGCACAACTTTTGTCCATAACGATCTGTCCCTGGCAGTTCTTCTCTATGTTGGTCCAACATTTTTCTTGAGAAAATCGTCCCATCTGCAAGGTGGTTTTCCCCATCTGCAAGGTGGTCTTCTCGGAAACCAATTCATTATTCTAGCGCTCCATCTAATGTCACTTGTGCATGCAACATGGCCAGCCCACATTAATTTATTCATCAGGTATTCTGTTACTACGTCTTTTAGCAGGTTGTTAAGGTCAGTTGGGCATGACTTGGGGAATGTCTTGTGCTTAGTGTTTGTATTGTTGGTGTTTGATCTGATAAGTGGGTATATTTGTGTGCCACTGTGCCAGTGCCTGACTAGCTGGCTGGCTGCTTCTTTGCCTTTTTTCTATTGTACTGCCCAGGTCTAGAGACTATGTTGTTCTGGGTGGTGTCATTGATATACTATTGTATTGGATGTTATATGATAGTGTCTTCATGAGACTGGAAATGATTTTTTATTTTTTCATGTATTGTTCACTAATTTTAGAATACTGTAGATTGTTCTTTGTTGCTTTGTTTCTGCTTTTTTGGAGTAGCTTTTAAAGATTCTATAAGGTTTTTGGACTGGTATAAAATGTAGACTAGAATGATCAATACATGAAAAATAAGAAAAATAAAAGAAGTGCAGTGAAATAACCTGAAATGAAAAAAAAAAAACCATGTTTTTTGCCACATACTTCCCAAGAGGTTCTGTAATAGCTGTTTTAAAATGTTTGAAGGACTATTCTCTGGAAGAAGAAATAGGCTATGACTTGAAGTAATAGATTCAAATTACTTCTTGAGAGTAAGAATGTTTTGGCAATGGAGTGGATTACCTTGGAATGTCACGGGCTCTTGTTTATTAGAGGCTTTGAAACAGGTTGGATGGCCACCTGTCAGGGATACTTTGGACTCAGTGATTCTTGGAGCCTCTTCCTGCTTTATGGTTGTGTAAATCTGCAAATCTACATTCTTCATAAATATTTTCCAGAATACATTGTAAGAGAAATTCAGCCCCGGCCGGGTTCAGGCCATATATGATCAGATAGTAGCCTGGTCTTGACTACTAAATTATTCTCCTGCTTCTGTGGCCACATTTCTCCATCCCAGTACCTAAAAGTTCATATGTTGCAGATGCTGCTACATGGATAGGGTCAGGAATAAATTTAGACAGGCCGGTGGATGATTGATTGTCATGATGGCCATGAAAACGGGTGCCTGCATCTCAGTCCTCTCCTGGGAAAGTTCTCTCAGCAAGTTTGTTGAGTTTCCCAAAGGCCAAAAACCCTGATGACTTTAGTAGTGCTTTACCAACCTGGACGGGGACCACTTATGTCATTTCTGCCATGCTTTTTCTTTCTTGAATCTGTACAGGTAACACTTTGAAGCAAAAGCTCTGGTTCAGAAATAGCAATGATTGCAGGTTTCTTTTCTTTACTATGTCAAATAATTTCATTTCTCAGTTTTTTTGAAAAAAGTAATACAGTACTATTTTAAAAATCCATATATTGTTTGAAACATCCCCAAACTACTTTGCTTTTAACAGATTTTTAAATTGTAGGGCTGCCAAGAGCCTGTATAAGGAAGAAATAATTTACTGTATTAGGTAATGTTACCATTTGGCTCCACTGTAATCATATGGGTTCTGTGTTTATCAGGATCGAATACTTGGTCTAAAAATATTTTCCCTTGGATAATTTAATGTAGTAGATGATTTGGCTGTTGGTTAGTAAAGGGTTAGTACATAGCCCAATAAATAACTAAATGAAGAACTAAAGCATTTCGGTTCTGTCCATAATATCAAATATTTATGTTGCAAATGAAGAATTCTATGTGAGCAGAAACACAAATCATGAAAACTTGATCTTACAACACTGCACAAAACACTGCTATGTCACCAGCACTTACATTACAGCAGTGTAACTGATTTCTTGTAGACTTTGGCCAATGGTTTGTGCTTCATATACAGTGGAACCTCGTATAACTAATGCCTCCTATAGCGAAAAAAATCGCATAATGAATAGGTTTTTTTTAAATGGCACCCTGCCATTCAGTGGGCTTTTCACTGGGAAAAACCAATTAGCGAAAAAAATCATTGTACAATTTTTTTCCATAGGAAAAATTATACAATGAAAAAATCGCGTAGAGAACAGACTCATAGAACTAATTAAAATTGTTATATGGGGTTTTACTGTAATTTGTCATCAGTGACTTAGCTTCCATGTTCAATCCTTATCATTTGTCTCATGTTAGGTTAAGAAATTTTTCTACTCTAAGGCATTTGATAGAATTGTGATTGGCTGGCTTTTAAGATATTACTTTATATCATGTGTTGGCCAGAATTAGGGTAGCTGTAAGTCCAATTTTTCCGGGATTGTCCCCGGTTCAAGCTGTCCCGTCTGGTTCAAGGAAAAACATGTAAAAGTCCTGGGAGGGAGCAAAATTGCCCATGTCTATGGAGGATTCCTTCTTCACATGACCACAAAGGGTTAAATGCATAGAGTCAGCATTCCTAGAGAGGAAGGGAACACTGTGGATAGGAAGTGAAGTGTCATCTCTCACAAAGGATGTCTTCCAAAATAAGTCCTTTCCTGTCTCTTGCTTTTCTCCTTCCGGAGGGAAACAGGGACTCCAAGGGCTGCATTTCTGTTCCGGACCTCTTATTAGATATTTATTCCAAGCGATCCTCATTTTTTTGAGAGTGAGTCCAGCTCAATTAGGGGTGTGTGTGAAGGGGAAGGTGGGGGTGAACTCAGGGAGAGGAAGGGTAATTTCAAGAGTGGCCCCCAAACTTTTTATTCAAAAATGAAGGAACAGCCTCTTGACTACAGTTTATTTTAAACTGACAAAGGCAGCCTGCCCTGGATGGGGATTCCGCAGGGTCTTAGAATTTGAAGAATGCAATGACATCACATGGCTGTCCTGGTTTGGCATGAGAGTATTATGGCAGCCCTAGCCAGAATCCAGTTGTTGTTTTTTTTTCTCCTGATGGCAAACTAATGCTTGTCATGGAAGTGCTGATTATGTTCTTGGTCAGCGGTTCCCAATGTTTTCCTGTCACGGGCCAGCTCCCACCTCCATGCTCAGTTCTGGCGGCCAGAGGTGTGCCTATGCCCACAACGTATGTTTTTTGCATCTTTGGTGGTGGTGGCAGGAATTGTGCAACTGTTGCTGCATTGTGCACAGCCTCCATCGCTTCCCAGGGCAGCAGCAGGCTTTTTGGAGCAATTTCACGCCAGTTTTGAAATTTTCCACTACTGCTCTTTGGCATCTAGAGCAGTCCGGTGAACTACTTTCTGTTTGAGCACTGTGATCCCAGGCGCTGACGTAAGCTCCGCTCACCACCAGAAGTAGTTCACTGGACTGCTCTAGCTGCCGAAGAGCAGTGGAAGAGCTTTGAAAAAATTGCTCCAGAAAGCCTGCCGCTGGCACTGGGAAACAGTGGAGGCTGTGCATGAAGTGGCAAAAGCTGGATGATTCCTGCTGCTGCCGCCAAGGTAAGTGACATAGCGTGACTTCCGGCAGTGGGTGGTTGGGTAGGGGATCAGTCCTAGCGATGCCCGGGTAACCACTGTGGAATGGATTAATGATATGCACAGGCTGGATTAGGCCCATGGGTCAGGGGTTTGTACAGTAATACCTTGGATAACGACTGCATCGGAGAAAGCTAAAATCGGATAACGATGCAAAATTTCTAAAGAAATTTTGCATCGGATAACGATCTGTTAGCGTTATCTGATACAGTCGTTCTTAGCAGCAGGGTGGCTGGAAAGCTGAACGGGGTTCTCCGTCCAGCTTCCCAGCCACCCTGCAGCTACGGAGGCAGGGGTGGGGTGGCTGGAAAGCTGACGGGGGCTCCCCGGTCGGCTTCCCCAGCCACCCCACAGCTGTGGAGGCAAGGGCGGGTGGCTAGGGAACCCGACAGGGAGTCCCCGTCCGCTTCCCCAGCCACCCTGCAGCTGTAGATTGGGTCCTCTGATCTCTCTGGAGCAGGCAGGGGGATCTGAGAGCCCAAAATGGGTTTTTAAAAGTCCGTTTTTTAAAACCAATTTTGGGCTCTCTGACTTCCCTGCCTGCTCCAGGGAGATCAGAGGACCCGATCTACAGCTGTTACTGGGCTTCCCTGATGTCCCCGGCCAGTGGAGCAAGTCAGAGAGCCCAAAACGGGTAAAAAGAAAGTATGTTTTTTTTTTTACCAATTTTGGGCTCCCTGACCCCCCTGCCGAGTCCAGGGAGGTGAGAAGACCCGATCCAAGCTGTTTCTGGGCTTCCCCGACGTCCTCACAAGTGCAGCAAGCCAAAACGTTTTTTTAAAACCAATTTTGGGCTCCTTCCCCCCCCCCCCCGCCGGGTCCAGGGAGGTGGGAAGACCCGATCTAAGCTGTTTCAAAAGTTCCCCCACCTCCCTGGAGGCTGCAGCAAGCCAAAACGTCAGGATTCAAATCCCGACGTTCTGGCTTGCTGCAGCCTCCAGGGAAACAGGGCTTTTTTAACGTTGTGCGATCAATGCATTGCACAACGTTAAAAACCGGATAACAACGAGACTTGTGGAACCAAGTCTCATTGTTATCCGAGGTACTACTGTATTTGGATTTGGATTTTGGATTTGTATGCCGCTCTATCCGCCGAAGTGACTCAGAGCAGCTAACAGCACAAATAAAATACAATATCAAATGACAAAACATATTAAGGTATCACATATCAAAGTGTCACATAACACATATACAGTGTGTGTGTATCTATCTATCTATCTCTATCTCTATCTATCAATCAGTCTATATCAATCTATCTATCTATATCACAATTACAAAATCAAGAAATTAAACATTTTAGCAGCAATTCAAAAACATATCAAAAATCCCCAGTCCCCAGTCACAATTCCAAATCAAAATCACCAGATTCCCCAATTATAGTTAAAAATTACACAGTATCAGGTCATCATAAAAATACATCAGGACTATTACAAGACGATACATAAAAAATCTCAAAACTAATCCTCTCAGCCCCAGGAGTCTGTTGGGGGTTGCTGCACGTCTTAAAGTCGCCCGACCCAAGCAACAGCTGCATTTGCTCTCTCCAGGCCAGACTGGATGAGAGCCAGGAGTCTGTTGGGGGCAGCGGTAGGTCTTAAAGATGCCCACCCTGAGCAACAGCTGCGCGCTCTCTCTCTGGGCCAGACCGGATGAGAGGCAGGAGCGGGGGGGCGGGGGCGGCAGCAGGTCTTATTGCCGCCTGCCCCAAGCAACAGCTGTGCTCACTCTCTCTGGGCCGGACTGGATGAGACCCTGGAGTCCGTTGGGGCGGGCGGCGGCAGGTCTTATAGCCGCCAGTCCTGAGCAAAAGCTGCACTCGCTCTCTCCGGGCCGGACCGGACAAGAGCCAGGAGTCCGTTGGGGGTGGTGGCAGGTCTTATAGCCGGCTGCCCCAAGCAACAGCTGGGAACCCCTGTTCTTGGGTGTGTGGCCAATTGCATAATTGAGTGTGTTGTCCAGGAATTTAAGAACTCTTCCTTAATTGCTGACAACTTGTATTTAATACCTTTACCTATATTGATGTACTACCACAGTTCCTAAAAAAGCCTGGTGGCCAGCAGGCCTAGCGGCCTGGCTTGGGGTTTTTAAGCAAAGTCTTGGAGTTACCTCATCAATAAGCTACACCTGTGCTGTTCCAATTGCTGTTCCAATTGGAGAACCCTTAAGGAGGTACAGCTGTTTTACATTTACATTAAGGCATATTATCCTAGAGAACTGGTTAGGCAAAGACTTAGTACCTAACGTCTTTAACTGTTGAAAAGTTGAAAGGTGCCAAATGAAGCCATCTTGTGGTGAGTTCATTCTGTAGTTCATTCCATCTGACCTAGTGTGAGAAAGATTAGCCAGAATAAGCTTTAAGCTCTGGTTTATTTGTGTTTGGTGTGTGTGTGTGTGTGTGTGTGTATTTTAATGTATTTTATTTATTTATTTATTTATTTATTTAATGTACGGGTTTGTGTTGTGGGCGGGTGGGGGATGGGTTGAGGGTGTGTGTGTCTGTGTGTGTGCTTATTTTTTATTTTATTTTTATTTTATTATTTTATTATTTTTTATTTTTTTCTTTGGCTCCACCCATGACATCATGATGTCATGACATTAGCTCCGCCGTAAAATTTTTGACATCCCATCACTGCCCATAGCACTTAGTGGACTGAATTTCCCAGAATCCTTCACTATTAAATCTGCTGGCAAGCGGCAATAGGGGTTACAGTTCAGCATCTGGACAACTGTAAATTGCACACCCCTGCTCTTTTAGAGCAGTCTGTGAAGGTGGCATTCAAGACCACTGTTACTTTTCACCAATGCGATCAAAATCCAAATGGCTGAAGCACAGCAATGAATTGCTTTATATATGTAACACTCTTCTAAATCAGCAATGTGCAACTTGCAGCCTTCCAAATGTTGTTGATCTGCAGCTCCCAACATCACTCATCATTGGCTGTACTGATGAAACCTGCTGTCTAATCAAGATACCACAGTTACTTTCCTTTGTTCAAAACCAGGGGTTGCCAACCTTTTTAAGTTGAGGGCTGGGTCACGCTCCCTCAGACAGTTGAAGGTGCTGGACTGGTGCTCCCCCTTTACAGCTGCCATAAATGAGTTTGCAGATGATTCCAGCTGTGGCAGCTGGAGTGAGGCCGCTGGGTCAGTTGATTTGGTGCCATGCGCCAGATCCGGCATGTGGGCCATAGGTTGTTTATCCCTGCTCTAAACTTTTGCCTTTTCACTTATCTAGACATCATAGCACTTGCTTTTTTTGGAGTGGAAAGTGAGATAATACCATGAATAGAATTGACTGGACATTAGTGAAAAAAGTACATGCGAACTTTGTTTATTCTGTATTTTTCTAAAATTTCATCCATTTTACTATCCTCTTTTGCAGTCTCTTTGTAAATATGTTTGAATTGGCATACATGCTAAGTGGCTTGATTGACACATCAAACCTACAGGAGTGACAGTTAAAACAGCTCAGAGTTGTAGGAGAATGTTTGTGAATGGAATTGTGAGCTGATTGATTAGTAAGTTTTCTTTTTGGAGAAATGCAATTTTTATGTAAGGTTGTGTTTGTGTGGGGGAAAGGCAGTAAGCACTGTGTGTTAATGCTATTAGTTAGAGCTAAGTGTGGGCTGTTTTAGGAGAAGCTGTGGATAATAATGTGCTTCTATTCAAATTTGTATCAAAGCAAGCATCTCTCTCTGTTTCTCTTGCAAACTAAAAGGCTTTAAATTATAAAGAGATAAAGTCATATGGCTGAAAGAACCTGCCAGTTTTTACAGTTTACTTTTACTCATAAGTGAAATCTTTTTTTCTTCTCTCCCTGTGAGCATTTGATAAACCTTTTTATTTGCAAACTCCATTCCATGCAGACTGCTGGTCAGTGACAGGACACACGTTTCATCTATTCTAGAGCCACCAGAGTAACTAAGGCTGTATGCATCACCAGAAGCATCCTTGCCTCCTTTAAAGGGCAATGAGTCAATACTTAGCCGTGGATGGACTTGAACCACAGATAAAAGGGGAAAGCTGGCTATATTCCTAGACTGGTGATAGGAATAGTCCAGGAGAGAAGGATTTTACAAACACAGGTCATGCAGCAGCTTCAAACGTAGGGCAGGGTTTTGGGAATGGTGGCTGGTCTGGTGGCAGTGCACACATTTAAGGAAAAGTCTGTGAGCATTATATTCTCTGCTGAGAGTATTTCCAAATTGTAGGTCATACAGAAAGTTTACCATTGGTGGATGCTAAATTAATTCCAGCAGTTGAAGGAAACGGTTTTCTTTGTGTCATTATAAAATAAATGTACTGAATTCTCTAAATTTTGTTCTCGTCTCATTCTTCCCCTTTCCTTCACTTGTGTGCCTCAGTTGTCGATCCTGGAGTATAGCATATGATGACAGCTTTCAATCCTAAATGCATGCTTTCTTCAAGGAAGAAAAAACAAAAAAACAAATTACAGACTTGAGTCAGACAACTGTTATGACTTCTGTCACACTACTTCTGTGCAGTGAATTAACAGTCTTGTTTAGTTAACATTTTTAGTTAACATAGTAGGGTAGATAGATTAAACAGAGTTATAGTAGACTTCAGTTAATGCAGTGTTTGTGTGATAAGAAAACACTTCTGGCAGGAGGGTGTAATTAGTTCGCTGCTGGAAAAACATCATTGAATTTTGTGACTCCTTATTCATTCCAACATTCAGCACAGTAGCACATTTTCATGGTCTTTTGCATTTTAATTTCCTCTTGTTAAAAAGGTCAGTGGCGGTGATACATAGCTGAAAAATAAACAGAATAAAAGGTGTTCTATATGGGGAAGCAGCCTCGTTACCAAATGTCTGGTATTTGATTTCAAGCCATCTTTAGTGGTTAAATACATAGACCATAACATTTGTGTAAGTATTACAGTTGTGCATGTATGTATGCTTACCATTGTACAGTTCACTTCATGCCTCTAAGAATGTAGGCTTTTGCCTATGAAAATTCATCAGTAGTATGTAATTGTTAGATGCATAAAAGGATTGGGTGTGGGTGAATAAACTGGGGTACTGTCCACATAAGACGGAAATTCTGTTAGTCAACTAGAAGACCAATCAGACTGGGACTATAGTCTGTAATCTCTGTCAGAGAACAAGTTACTAGTTTAAGGGGTGTTGAAGGCAGCATTTTTCCTGGAACGCTGGGAGGTTGTTGAGGCCAGAACTGATGTTTGCTCAGTTTCAGCTGGCATGCCACATATACCCCTTCCTAGGGATGGTTGATTTGGCTGCAGTTGTCTATACTTTAGTTATCTCTGACTTAAACTATTATAACATGTTCTTTACAGGGTTCCTTGTAAACCCTGTAAAGCTACATGTAGTGTAAAATACAGCAACCAGATGGTTATCTGATATAGAGGCAATTTAACACTGTTCTGGAGCAAACTGCACAGCCTATCACTTTGTCTCAAAACCCCATTAAAGGTGCTGGTTTTGGTGTGGTGTGCATGCATGCATGCGTGTGTAAGTATGTATGTCATTCATGAGGAGGGCAGCATAGAAGTATGATGATAAATAAAAAATAAATAAATGTATGTGAGAGAAAGAATGAGAATTTAATATAAATGCTACTCTGTGGTTTAAGTCAGGTGACTATGGGAGGAGGTAGTCTTTCAGATACAGTAAAACTGCCTCGGTTAACGTTTGCTGTGGTTTACAATGGCAAATTCTATAAAAATGTTATCCTGATTTTACAATTTTTTCCTGGTTTACAACGAGGAATTGCGCCATTGGAGTCTAAAACGGCACCCACAATCGGAAGTCGCAATTTATCACTTACTGCCATGAAGGCATTTTTGGTGCTGTTTGCACAGTGTCTCCTGCTTCTAATGGCAACGGCAGACTGCGGGGACCATATCCGCTCTGTTCCGGTCTTCCTCTGATCTCCCCCTGCAGTGCTACAACCGGGAACGCAGGCTTCCCTGGAACTTCCTGGCTACATGCAGGGTGCCCAGGCCTGCATTCCCGGGTGTAGCACTGCAGGGGGAGATCGGAGGAAGACTGGAACAGAGCAGATATGCTCCCCGCAGTCTCCCACTGCCACTGCGTGAGCTCCCCGGGCAGCTGGATAAACCACTCAGGAAGACACAGCAGTGTGGAAAAGGTAGGGAGATTGCTTTCTTCTTTACTATCTGATTGTGTCTGGAATTTTTTTGTATTTTTTTTTGGGGGGGGGTTGTATTATTATTTTTGTCTGGTTGGGACAATTTTTTTATTTTTCAATGCATTTTTATGGGAAAATGTGCTTTGGTTTAAGATTTTTTGGTTTACAACTGTGGCTGTCGGAATGGATCTCGATTGTAAACTGTGGTTTTACTGTATTCCAGCACAAACTGTTTTGAATTTCATGAGCAGTTAAAAGGTATATGGTTGAATGTTAGCAGAGTTGGGTTTAAGTGGGTTCCCCTCATAATATGCGCAAAATTATTTTAATACATCCGTTAAGATTTTTTTTACTCCCCGAAATCTGTCTGTCTGAGCAGCAAATGTGAGATCATCAACAGATGTAATTTGTTAATGTCTTGAAAAAGTGGTAGATTGTTTATGAAGATGTTTATCAAAATAGGAGCCTCTTTGTGTCCTCAGGGAGCTTGTTCTTATGATTCTTCCATTGCCTACTCTTATCTTTGAAAATTAGTGAAAAATTGTTGCTACTTTAGTTAGCTTACTGTATAATATTTTGTTAGATGCGATCTTCTCAGTTTCATATGTTGTGTTACATATAGCAGGCCTGTTGTGGGATGAGGACTAGTTCCACTGCCTGCAGGGCCAGATTTACATGAAAAGAGGCCCTAGGCTATTCCACTTATGTGGCCCTTTCACCTCTCATTTTTAAGTTTGTAAATTACATGAGAGATAATAAAATACATCATTACTGTGATATATATCAATATGTTAAATGAAACATGTTGTGATTGGTACTAACCTTTATAAAAAATGTGGCATGGATAATAAATAAATAAAAAGTCGAGAACACTTATTTGAATATAGGCCCCTCTTGATCTTGAGCCCCTAGGCTGAAGCCTAGTTAGCCTATAGGAAAATCCGGCCCTGGCTGCCTGCATTGATGGTTCAGAATCATTGGCCAGAATCCTGTTTGTCCTCTTGTATGGCAGCTAAAATTTGTTGGGCATTACTCCAACAAGGATTGCATAATTTGATTACTCAAGGGGTTATGCCGTTCCTGTCACAAGTGATTATGCAGTGTACTCGTAGAAGTGCTTTGTAGATATTGCTTCTACCTTGGTGTGGTTAGAGCTGCTTAGAAGGATTTCAGCCAGTCTTTGCAGGACTTTGTAAAAGTGATTAAGCAACGGAATTGGCCTGAATTCTTTTTAATCCGTGGGTTATTCAGCAGGTTGCAAGATAACTGTCACTTGTGACTTATTGTTCTAAATTTTGGGGTCCTGAGAGAGTCAAAATAGTTATTAAAGAAACAAAGAGGCAGCTTAATTGTTGATGTTCCCAATGTATTCTCTGTTCTAAATAGAAGTAATCCAGGCCCGCATCCTTACAATTTTGTTGCTACAAATAACTTTTCCCAGTTTGCTTAAACTGAATGGTCTTTTAAGGTCATTAGTCTTGTTCCTCCCAAAGTTAAGTTCTGCGTTGATTTGCTCTGATCTGCCATTAATGAGGAATTGATGGGCCATTTAATTTGTGGAAATGTTTACATCAGTAGGGCCTTCTGTTTGGTCATTGCCAAGCCAATTTAATAATCTCTAGCCTTTTTTTGCTTCTTCATAATTTATTTCTTTCATTAGTCTTAACAATTATCATTTTTAGTTTTTGAGATTGAAGAAATTGATTGCTGTCCAGTCAGAATGGTTTCTTCACTCAGAGGATTGTATTCAAATTGTGAAAAGTAATTATTTGTTTGGGTATTTGTTTCCATTGTTAGGCTTTGAAGGTAGTTGGTTCTGTATCCTTGAGGTATAGAAGATTGGGATGTGTTTTCACTGCTTCAGTGGACTGTTCATAAGCCTTTATAACTGGAGAAATGTTTGATATAATTCTGTCCGATGTTGTGCTGAAAATTAGCTTTTTAAAAATGGTGTCTCCTATGAAATGGTACAGTTGATGATCAGACTGCCACCATGAGCTGGTGAAGTTTATTTGGAATTGGGATAGTCTAATTCAGTGCTTCCCAATCTTTCATTTTTGTACTGACTTAGGCTTCTGGGAATTGTAGTCAGTTATGGGATGTAACAGGTTCTCACCAGTTCGCCAGAACCGGTAGTAACTTTCCCCAGTCTCAGAGAACCGGTAGCAGCTTTTGGGGGAACCACCTTCAGGGCTTACCTTTTCACTGGTTCCAATTGGAGAACCCTTAAGGAGGTACAGCTATTTTACATTTAAATTAAGGCATATTATCCTAGAGAACTGGTTAGGCAAAGACTTAGTACCTAGCTTCTTTAACTGTTGAAAAGTGCCAAAATGAAGCCATCTTATGGTGAGTTCATTCTGTAGTTCCTTCCATCTGAACTAGTGTAAGAAAGATTAGCCAGAATAAGTTTTAAGCTCTGGTTTAAAAGCTGGTTGATTTTGTGCTTGGGGTAGGTGGGTGGGTGGGTGTATTTTAATGTATTTTTTATTTTATTTATTTATTTATTTATTTTATTTTATTTTATTTTATTTACGGGTTTGTGTTGTGGGTGGGTTGAGGTATGTGTGTGCTTATTTTTATTTTATTTTTAATTATTTTTTCCTTTGGCCCCACCCACAATGTCATGATGTCATTATGTTGGCTCTGCCCACACTGTGATGACATCACGGTGGGGTAGTAAAATTTTTGACATCCCACCACTGATTGTAGTCCACCAGTGTTCTGTGGAACATAGTTTGCGAGATGCTGGGCTAACTTAATGCACTGTTAGGTTTTTTAAACTCAGTAATAAAGACCTTCCTATGGCTATTGAAGTCTATGAGTATAATATCTTCTTCTTCTTTTTTTGCTTATGAAAATTGTCAGTTTTAAAGAATAAAGTGTATTAAGTGGTTTATAAGGATACTATGCCATTGTTCAGCTCTGTTAAGTATTATCTCTGTATAATGTGTAGCTGCAGTAGATGATAATTGGAGATCAGCCTAATAAGATGCTTCTGTACTGTCTATGCAGTCTCTGCTGCATGTTACATTACATGTAAGATACTTGGAGGCACTACAGATGGCTGTCTTTATGTTTTTCTTTAATACAAAATTTATAACAACCATGTGTCTGGCAAAACTGATGCAACAACTCTTCTTTAGCTGTTGACAAGCTCTTTATGTTAATAGAGATCATGTTTAGCTTTGGTACTGACAGGGGTCTTTTTGTTATTGACAGTGACTTGTGGGCCATTGTCAAAGTCATGTATGGTACTTTTGGAGTGGAAGGATCATTGTTGAGGAGATAGTTATAAATGTTTACATGTTTCACATTCTTTGGGACATCTTGGTCTATGTCCCCTGTCCAGTAAGTACATGTATTTTAGAAGAGTGTTTCAGAACAATGTAGAAATGATGTTTTTTTTAAAAAAATAATGTTCTTATTATTTCTTCATTATCATCAATGTGTAAATTATTAGGTTGCTGTCAGCTTTATCCCCATAATAACCTTTATAGGAGGGTAACTTTATTGCACGTATACATTGCGAAGCAAAGGCTAAAGAAGTGTCACCTGATAATTTAATGTTACAGGACTTAAATGTTCTATTCAGTTTTATCATTGAGCCGCATTAGTACTGACAGTAAGAGTGGTATGAGACTGGAAGTTTTCTGACAGTAAAGTTGTACCTCGCTTAAAGATAATAATGTGTTCCACAGGATTGATCTTTAAGCGAGTTTGGTCTTTAAGCGACGTGCTCTTTATGCGAGGTTTGACTGTATTGTTTTTGGCTGTCTTTCATGCAGCAAGAAGCATAACACTTTTACTAAGTGGTTTATGTTGTGCTTTATGAATCAAATGAGAATTTGTATATATTGAGGTTTAGGGTCGGGGTTACAAAATAATGCCTACTTGTCATATGGCATCTCTCCCCCACCCCCATCCCTGCTATGCGAGAAGTTTCAATTTTCCCCAAATGATGCCAATCTGCAGACAGCTTGAACACATCACTTCTATGTTATGTTTTCTTCCCCCCCAGTACACATCCTCTTGTGCAAAAACCAAGAGACAGAAGCCTTAGAGAGTTAGCTGGGTGGATAGCTCAGTAAGATTAGTACCTGGCTGCAGAGCAAGAAAGCAAGAATTGGATTCCTCACTATGTTTTCTGAGAGGTCATGGCAAGCTACACAATCCCAGGGTACCCTGGAAGAAGAAAATGATAAATCACTTCTAAGTATTTTACCTAGAAAACCTGGAACAGGTCATGATATATGAGAATTGGCTTGACATTGTATAACTGAAACTATAACCCCCCCTCATTTGTAAACCCCCCCCCCCCCATCAAAGAACACACTGCATAGCAAATGGCTGGATTTTGGGAGGACAGTTTATACATGTTAATATGACAATGCTACACGATTCTTCTTTGCTTCCTCTTTTACCCCATTTGGTGTCAAGGGAGATGCAAGGTTTTTGTTCTTGTTTTAAGTGGAGGGATGCCTAGGCCTTGTAAAATGAAAAATGTCTGTGGTACAAAGAAAGTAGGCTACTGAGTAACTTATGAGAGCTGATTTAAAAGAGCTGGCATGATAATGTTGGGTAATTTTAGGATTTCTTGTACAGATCATGACAGAAAAGCAAGGGAAGAATAGCTAGAAAGTAGAAGCCTTTCATGAATTGAAGACTGAAGAATAAAGAAATCTACATCCTACTTGAGCAGTGGGATGCAATATACTCTTGAACAGTGATGGTGCACCTTGGCACTCTAGCTGTTCTTGAACTTCAATTCCCAGAAGCCCAAGCCTCTGTGAAGCCACACGAATGGGTTTACTATATGTACATGCAGTAAACCCGTTTGTGTGGAATCACAGAGACTTGGGCTTCTGGGAATTGAAGTCCAAGAACACAAGTTTCATCATCATGGTCCTAGAATATATATACAGTAATACCTCGGATAACGCTAAGACTTGGTTCCACAAGTCTTGGTGTTATCCGATTTTTAGTGTTATCCGATGCATGTTAAAATCCTATGGGATGTATCGGATAATGTTAAAGCTCCATAGAGATACATTGTAACCGCACAGGCTTTAGCTGTTGTTATCCGATCCATCCCATAGGATCCAATTCGATCCAATTCTCCTCCCCAGATTACTTAACGTTATGCGATTTTAGCGTTATCCGAGGTAACCGTTATAGGTATTACTGTATATATAAAACAGATATGTAAGGAATAGGAATTTGCTGCCCTAATTTGTAGTATACATTCAGTGTAGTATATAATACAGTGATGGCAAACCTTGGCACTCCAGCTGTTCTTGAACTTCAATTCCCAGAAGCCCTGATCAGCAAGAGTGCTGACTTAGGTTTCTGTTAATTGAAGTCCAAGAACAGCTGGAGTGCCAAGGTTTGCTATCACTTATATAGTAGAAGGAAATAACACCCTGTAATCATTGTAGTTTTGGGTAAGTAATAGATGAAGTAAGATTTGCAAAGTTTCCTTGAATATATATTTCTTAAATAAGTGTGCTCTCTGTTAAAAGGAGCTTTTTCAGGCAGCAGAACAAATAGCAGTGTCTTAGAAGAATGATTGTAAGAAAAATATTTGGAGGTGGGTAATGATCTGATCTGTAGAGGGCAACTGCTTTTGGAAAAACACCTATTTCATTCATATAATACAGTATATCTTTTCAAGTATTCCAGCTGAATAGTTATCCTGTATTACATCAGGTGATTATGGCTCAAATTTTACCCCACGAGTCATTTTCACAACTGCTACCCTCATGTTACAAAACTATCATAGAATTATATAGCAGCTATTGCCACTTACAAAACTATCATAGAATTATATAGCAGCTATTGCCACCATATGGTATAGGTGGGTGAGAGTTTTGCTTGCCACTTTCCTCAAAGAAACTGTGGGTATAGTCTTTTCCATAAAGGAAGCCATGGGCTTGAGTTTGTAAGAGTAGAGCTGAGCAGTTGAGGACAGGACTTTTTGGAGAATGATCATTCATTGGGTCACCATAAGTCAGTGGTGACATGGCCGCACATAACAATGACAGATTTCCCTCCAGTCTTACATTCTTGAGAAACAATAGTATTATTTTCTTAATAATTATATCTGCATATTCCTATATATTGAAAAATAACAGTATCTCAAGGGAGCAGGAGAAAATTCCTTGGTTGAAGCAAAAAATTATCAAGCTATGCCACAGAAAATAAAGAAAATGAGACCTTACATAAACCCCATGCCTTACTCAAAACATCAACAACTCGAGATACACAGATGACACTACCTTAATAACAGAAAGTGAGGAAGACCTAAAGAAGTTGCTGCTTAGTTTGAAAGAAGAGAGTGCAAAAGCTGGCTGAGACTCAATATCAAAAAAACCAAAATAATGGCAACAGGCCCTATCAGTCCCTGGAGAATAGATGGGGAAGAAGTAGAAGCAGTGACAGATTTTACTTTCTTAGGGTCAAAGCTCACTGCAGATGGTGATTGCAGCCATGAAATCCAAAGGCGACTGATTCTTGGGAGGCAAGCGATGAGAAACCTGGGGAGCATAGTGAAAAGTAGAGACATCACATTGAAAACAAAAATTTGTATAGTCAAAGCAATGGTATTTCCAGTGACAATGGATGGTTGTGAGAGCTGGACCATTAGGAAAGCTGAGCGCAGAAGAATAGATGACTTTGAGATGTGGTGTTGGAGGAGAGTTTTGAGAGTCCCCTGGACAGCGAGGAGAACAAATAGGTAAGTCTTAGAAGAAATCAACCCTGACTGCTCCCTAGAAGGTCAAATAGTAAAGATGAAGCTAAAGTACTTTGGTCATTAAATGAGAAGGGAGGATTCACTTGAGAAGGCCTTGATGCTGGGAAAGGCGGTTGGCAAAAGAAGATGGGGGCGGCCAAAATTGAGATGGCTACCTAGATGGTATTGTGGATACAGTGGGCACAGAGCTGTTCGGGCTGAGGAGGATGGTGGAGGACAAAGGTGCCTGGAGGACAGTGGTCCATAGGGTCACAAAGGGTCGGAATCAACTGTGTGACTGAACAACAAAAACTCAAAAACTGAGCACAGTTAAGTGCCTTATATCTTAACTACCACCTCAATGAATGCTATAGCATTTTCCCGCTAACCACTCTGCTCTCTGTATAGCATGTGACAGGTGGTGTGAAACAAGTGAATTAAAACAGGGTTCAGTCATCAAACTAGGTTGCAAGGGTATTTTGTTTAAGGTTTACATGCATTTTATTAGTTCAGCCCAGCTGATTGTGTATGAAGGAAAGAAATAATGTAGTGTTGAATTAGCTTAGTCCTCACTCAAAGCAGAAATGTAAAGATCTTTTCTCCTAGAGTGATGATGAAACTTGGCAGTCAAGATGTTCTTGAACTTCAATTCCCAGAAGCCCTGATCAGCAGGAGTGCTGACTTGAGCTTCTGGTAATTGAAGTCCAAGAACACCTGGAGTGCCAAAGGTTCACCATCACTGTCCTAAAGGATCAATGCAGCTAATTACAGCACATTTCGGGCTCCCTGACCCCCCTGTCGACTCCAGGGAGGTTGGGGAACCCGATCCTCGCTATTTCCAAAGTTCCACCACCTCCCTGGAGGCTGTAGCAAGCCAAAACACGGCATTTGAATCCCGATGTTTTGGCTTGTTGCAGCCTCCAGGAGGGTGGGGGAACTTCAAAAATAGCGCGCATCGGCTCCAGGGAGGTTGGGAGACCTGATGTGTGGGGGGAGATAGGGGTGTGTGGAAATGACTTTAAGGGGGGGGGGGGAAGAAGGATCCTTCAAGCCCATTTCCACCTCACTTCCCACAACCAGCCGGGGAAAGAGAAGGATCCTTTAAGCCCATTTCTCCTCCCCCCGCCCCCGCACACTCTTCTTGCTTGGTGCTGGGTTTAAGAAAAAAGAAGAATCTTTTAAGTCCATTTATTTTTTCCCCACCCCACTCTTCTCACTTGGTGCTGGAGTGAGAGGAAAAGAAGGATCCTTTCATGAGGCGGGGAGGGGAAAATCGACCAGGATTCACCACAGGCAAGATCACTCCTTTAAGAGCCTCTAGTCCAGATGATCCCACCCACCGCTGCTGACCATCAGGAGGTGCCAAACCTGGTGCCAAACTGCATGGGGGTGGGGCTGTTACCGGTGTATTTTGAAGGGAGGAGAGTGCATCTTATATGCCAGCAAATATGGTATTTCTGACTGATCTGTTTTTAACTGGTTTATCAGATTGCTATCCAAATATGGAAACTTATTATTATCTTTGGAACAGTTCCATTAATTTGCATCTGCTCTTTAGTATTTAGGAAAAATAATGCTTTCAGATTTTAAGCTAAGTGCAAGTAGTTTGTTTTTATTTAATTTTCTTTCTTAAAAGTGCTAAAATTCAAGTTAATTCAAGGTGTTTTTTAAAAAGATTCCAGATTTTTCCTTCTGATACTGTTGTTGTTGTTGTTGTTGTTGTTCAGTAATACACCATTTGGAACAAAGGTTGTATGTAATACACACATGAAAAACACTACTTAGCCACAGTCATGCTGTGCTTCTGATCTAAATAAAATAATATTAACAATGCCTGAATTAATATCTGATAGAAATAGATATTTCTGATTGTAGCTGCAAACAGATGTAGCAGCAACTTATTTTAGTAGGGCAGTTGAATCATTCCCATTTATCTTACTATTCCCAGGAATAAAAAACCAAAGTTACCAGTAATTTCCCAGTTGCCTAATTTTATCTATTCCAGCTGGCGTCAGGTCCACAAAATGTATGCTCTATATTTGTGAGTTCCATGACCAAATGGGAATATAAATCCAGGGCTCTGAATTCTATTATTAAAGAAAGCTGTACCAGTTCCCATTGTTACACACTGGGCAGTTCTTTGATTTTCTTGTGCTGTGGGATGCTGAAACCTGACCATGTTTCCTTGCTGTCACAGTTTAGCAAACACTGTGTAAATTGGTGGTGCTAAACTTTTGGAAACGAAAACCTGTTTCCTTTAGCAATTCAGTCCCATATCATATTTTGGTCTTCCTCTTTTCTTGCTCGAAAGCCAGTCGTATCCGACTCTAGGGGTCAGTGCTTATCTCTGTTTCTAAGCCAAAGAGCCAGCGCTGTCTGCTTTTGCAGACATTTCCATGGTCATGTGCCAGGCATGACTAGACACCGGAGCACACGGAACCTTTACCTTTTTTTCCTTGCTGCTTTCAACCTTTCCCAGCATTATTATCTTTTCCAGAAGATCTTGCCTTCTCATTTCCTATCAGATTTCTTTACTGCCCACCTTTCACATTTATACATAGTGATTGGGAATACAAGAGTGTGGATGAGTTTGCTCTTGGTCTCCAGTGACACATTCATACACTTGGGAATCTTTTCTAGTACCTGTGCATTGCTGTTCTTCTGAGTCTTGGTCGCATTAACAAAAAAGATTTTAAAATGGCATGTCACACTTTCAAATTGTGAGGGGGAGACTGGGGAACAAGTGATCCCAGTCACCAGGTTTTCATCTCCTAATGCCTGACAGCTCAAGTTGGGGCTGCAGCTGAACCCAAACAAAAAGTAGGAGGCAGGAAACCCGAAAGGAGGCACAGTTTATTTGGCTTCAGTATTGTCTATTTTCTTTTGCTATTTTTAGGTCCCTGTTACACTACATCAAGATTAAATATTTAATGAATTGTCGGCATCCAAAAACCTATTTAACCTCTCTCCCCTCCTGTTTGTGCTTCCAGCTTCCAGCAGACCTCACTAAGATGCACCTAACAGATGGCCAGCATCCACAGGTGACTCATGTCCCTTCAAGCCAGTCCGGCTGCAGCATTGCCAGTGATTCTGGGAGCAGCAGTTTATCTGACATCTACCAGGTAATGATTTTTTAAAAAAGTGTAATGATCTAGGTAACTGAAGCACTAGGTATGCTAGCAAAGGTGTAGTCTAACTTGTTGTAAGGTTGACTGCAACCTTTATAATTTAAAAATAAAGAAACAAGATGTATGAACAAAGACCACAAAAACAATGCCTTTAGCCAGTGAAGTTTCTAACTGGGGTTCAGCCAGTGGTTCTATACACGTAGAAGACCACTTAGGACAATTACATTCATAGTAACTAATCTTTTTTTACCATGGTATCTGTCACTAGCATTGGTGGATGTAGACATGGAGGCCATTCAGGCCTTAGTGTCACTGATACCTTACAGCAGCATGACTGTCAGCAGCAGGGTAGCAAAATGTGTGTTCCAGACTGTTCTACTGGAATCTGTGCAGCTCAAGCTATCATGTAACTAAGGGTAAAAAGCCCAACTAGAGCCAATATTGTCGGGAGAAACCAGGTTGTGGCAAGTTCCACATGTTTTTAAAAAGTTTTAGAATTATATACAGTAGTACCTCGGATAACGATGAGACTTGGTTCCACAAGTCTCGTCGTTATCCGGTTTTTAACTTTGTGCGATGCATTGATCGCACAACGTTAAAAAAAGGCCTGTTTCCCTGGAGGCTGCAGCAAGCCAGAACGTCGGGATTTGAATCCTGACGTTTTGGCTTGCTGCAGCCTCCAGGGAGGTGGAGGAATTTTGGAAACAGCTTGGATCGGGTCTTCCAACCTCCCTGGAGCCGGCAGGGGGGTCAGGGAGCCCCAAATGGGTAAAAAAAAAGTCCAGTTTTTTAAACCCATTTCGGGCTCTCTGAGCCCTCTGCCGGGTCCAGGGAGGTGGGAAGACCTGATCCAAGCTGTTTCCAAAGTTCCCCCACCCTCCTCGAGGCTGTAACAAGCCAAAAACGTCAGGATTTGAATCCTGACGTTTTGGTTTGTTGCAGCCTCCAGGAGGGTGGGGGAACTTCAAAATTAGCGCACATCAGGTCTCCCGACCTCCCTAGAGCCGATGCGCACATTTTTGAAGTTCCCCCACCCTCCTGGAGGCTGCAACAAACCAAAACGTCAGGATTCGAATCCTGACGTTTTGGCTTGTTACAGCCTCCAGGGAGGTGGGGAAAGCCCATAAACAGCTTAGATCGGGTCCTCTGATCTCCCTGGAGCAGGCAGGGAGGTGAGAGAGCCTGAAATGAGTAAAAAAACCCAAAAAACAGACTTTTTTTACCCATTTCGAGCTCTCTGACTTCATTGCCTGCTCAAGGGAGATCAGAGGACCCAGTCCAAGCTGTTTCTGGGCTTCCCCAACATCCTCGGCCAGTGCAACATGCGAAAATGTCAGGGTTCGAACCCTGACGTTTTGGCTTGCTCCACTGGCTGGGGACTTCGGGAAGCCCAGTAACAGCTGTAGATCGGGTCCGCTGATTTCCCTTGAGCAGGCAGGGAAGTCAGAGAGCCCAAAATTGGTTTTTAAAAAAACAGACTTTTTAAAACCCATTTTGGGCTCTCAGATCCCCCTGCCTGCTCCAGCGAGATCAGAGGACCCGAGCTACAGCTGCAGGGTGGTTGGGGAAGCTGACGGGGACTCCCTGTCGGCTTTCCTAGCCACCCACCCTTGCCTCCGTAGCTGTGGGGTGACTGGGGAAGCCGACCGGGGAGCCCCCCATCAGCTTTCCAGCCACCCCACCCCTGCCTCCGTAGCTGCAGGGTGGCTGGGAAGCTGAATGGAGAACCCTGTTCAGCTTTCCAGCCACCCTGCTGCTAAGAACGACTGTATCGGATAACGCTAACAGATCGTTATCCAATGCAAATCATTATCCGATGCTAAGTCATTATCCGATGCTAAGAACGACTGTATCGGATAACGCTAACAGCCTGAAATGGGTTTTAAAAAGTCTGTTTTTTTAAAAACCAATTTTTAAAAAAACCGATTTTAGCGTTATCCGATTCAGTCATTATCCAAGGTATTAGTGTAATTGCATGAGATTCCAAAGGGTCTCACAAGTTTTCCTCATCTATGTAGTTTCAGCATTACTACAAGCTTAGACACTGTCAGCCTGGTACCTTATGTGGTCCATTTATTTTACACTTAGCAGTTCCCACTTCCATACAAGAAGCTCTTGACTACCTAAGTCAGGGGTGGCAAACCTTTTTAGGCCATGGGCCGGTCACATGGTTCAGTGAGCTGGTAAAGTGGTTCCTCCCACTGGAAGCAGAAGTAAAACATGCTCACGCATGCACAAATCGCTGCCGTAAATGCACCTGCAGCTGTCTTAAACAGCTTCTGCTTCTGGGCTGGATTATTTGGTGCCACAGGCCGGATCCAGCACACGGGCTGTAGTTTGTGCACCCCGACCTAAACTGATCCGAATCCATCAGTTATTACAGTGACATGGGAAGTGTTTATTTGCAGTTAGATTCCATAGTCTTTCGGTAATATCTAATTGAGGGATATTCAACTTTATCTTCCTTGTTAGTTTTGAATGGCAACTCTCAAAAGCCCCAGCTAGCTTGTCAGGAGATTAGGAGTTTGAGAATTATAGCCCAAAACATCTAGAGGCGCCAGGCTACCTTTCTGATCCCTAAAAGGGATGCTCTGAATGTAACTCTTAGGAGTCCTACTTGACAGCTGATCTCCAGAGAAAAACACAGAACTCTGCATTCTTTCACAGCTGACAGAGGTTATTTTAACATTGTAGGCTGTTCTCTAAGGGGTTTTGTATTATATACAATGAAATAGTAGTTCCTTTTAGGATATCCCTGTTAATTATATATTGTAACATTGTGCCCATAAGTGAATGTCTAAAGACTGTCAACAACTTTCCCCTTTTTATCCTTTACCAAGCAATTGCAAATCTAAGTAGGCTTAAAATGATTTTTAAAAATGAGAACAGTTTGAGTAATATGTCTTGGATTACAAAAAAATTACTGAAATTAATAATGTACAGCATCTTAAAACTAAAATAACATGCAGTCAAACCTCGCATAAAGAGCGCCTTGCTTAAAGAGTAACTCGCTTAAAGAGCAGAATTTTCTCTGAATGTTTGCTTCGCTTTACAAATAAAACCAAACAAAAACTCACTTAACAAATAAATCGGGGTTTGCAATCCCCCCTGCCAGAGGTTACAATTGGTCACTTACAATGATGATTTGCTTCAAGAGCAAATTCGTTTAAAGAGCAGTCCTGTGGAACACATTATGCTTTTTAAGAGAGGTACAATTGTGTTCTCAAAAAGCACTGTAACAATCAGCTAGTAAGAATGTAAAATGTTAACATTTCAGAACATTTCAGTGGGTACTTCTGAGGTACAGGCTCTTAGTTACAAAATAGAAAGCTTTAAAATACAGAATACAAACCACAAGTCTTCAAAATATTTAAAAATGAAAAAAATATAGTTTCAATCACTTAAAACTGAATAAACAGGATGTCAGTGGAATACAGTGTAAGGCATAGAGGGGTCAAATAGATCAAAGGCACATTGTAAAAAAACCAGAACTGTTCTCACTCCTTATCAGAGTCTTAAAGGATGTTGTGACTTCAGAGTGGTATTTGTGCCTGTGTGTTTTTGGGTGGAAATGCAACTGTATTTATAGTATCAGAATGTTTTTCTTTACCTCTCTACAACGTTAGTTATGCTTGTACATCTTTGGCTATAAAAGCAAACAAAATTATATCCATACTACAAGTACCCACTAGGTGGTAGTACTATATTAAAAATGGCTTTTTTAAAAAATCACAGAGATTTAGAGTGATGCTTTAGCTGTCATTAATAAACTATGGGCTGATATACCTACCGTGATCAAAATAGCAGAATCATGTAGGTGGATAACTGATTTTCTTTTTCTTCTGGCATATTCAAGAAGGTTAAATTTGGTAGTACAGTGAACCTAATTTTCTTTTTAACCCATGAAAGTCCTTTATGTAGATTTTAGTCTTAATCTTGTGAGTATAAAAGAGAAGAAATGTTGAGTCTTTGACTGACTATAGTAGCAGAAGAAAGAGTTACTAGGAAACGTTCCCTACTCCCCCCCCCACCAATTTGAGTTAGCACCAAACACTATCTGTGCCCTTAGTGTGCCCTTAGTGGGGCAGAGATCTACCAAGGCTCAGACTGCCGGATTGGTTGGGGGGAGATCGGCCGTGCCCGTTCTCTCCCCCCCCCCCCGACCAAATTGGCGCTATGAAACTTGCAGTGGCAGCATGTCTGGGAAGCTGACCGGGGAGCTCCCATTCGGCTTCCCAGCCACACTGCCGATGCGAGCTTGGAAGCGGAGTGGCTCAGAAGCTGCCTGGGGACTCCCCGTGCGGCTACTCAGCCGCCCAGCTAATGTGAAGAGAATGATAATATTTACAAAAATTAGATTGGTTTTACGTACAGGAATTTTCTCAGGGAAAGCAGACTATGATTCCGATTTTATGAAAACAGTCTAAATAGATACAATCCTGAACAAACTGAACATACTCTTTACACCAGATGCAAAATCAAAACCTATGAAATGAGCAGTTAAAATATTATCTAGCACCACCTTAACTCCCTCCCAGCTCTGTATTTTATAAGTTGGCCTAAAAGTTCTCAACTGAATTACAGCAAATCTAACAAATTAAAATATGATTGAAACAGAAACTAAAATACAGTGGAACCTCCGCATAACAAATGCTTCGCATAGTGAAAAATTCCCATAACAAAGTGTTTGTTATGCAAGGGCGGGGTGTACCTGCTCAACGGGAACCCCAGTTAATAACTTTTTTTGTTATGCGGGGTTCTACTGTATTATATTTACCTAATCCAGTGGAGAGCTACAGAAGGCTTGATTCTGTAGGTCCAATTCATAGGTTTTAGCAGAGCTTCCTCCTAGAGCCCCAATGGGAGATCCTGAAAAGGCTTCTCAGGAGGATTGGCAGGAAGAATGATGGGTTTAGGGATCAAGATCTAAAGGTCAGATTAAGGAGAAGAAAAGGGGGCACCTTCTCTTGGGGTACAGTGGCTTTTCGTTCCATTGACATCATCCAAGTTTCCTGCTTACTGATTGGCTCCTCTACCACCTTCCTCTGTTGCTAACCAGAAGATGGTTCTTCATTGACACATAACAAGGTAAGGCCACAACCTATGGGGAACATTTTTCTATTGTTTTTAGGGGCTGATGAAACCCCAGGCACCTTATATCTGTATAAATAACATCCCAGGCTCACAGGGCAACAAATTTCCAGGCGTTATACTGGCCCATTGTTTCAGGCTGAAAAAAAGCTGTGTCAGCACCATGAGGTTATTGCAAGTACTGTACTGTACTGTACTGTATCTTATTTTCAAGGCAGCTAGCATTTCCTGCCCTATATAGGAGATAGACTTACATCTAAGCATCATTTTTCTTGTCCCTTTTTCTGGTTTGCTCCACTTTTGTTCTCTCTGTTCCTAACATCTAGGCATCTTTAGGATAGGACCTATGGAAGAAGATTTAGCTCATAGTATTTATTAGTAAAAACGTACTTTTCTGAGTTTTAAAATTCAGCAGTTAGTATAATTACTTTAAATGGTTGGATTGTACAGTGGCTTATATATCTGGTTGCAGGGTCAGAGGTTAGGAGTTTGATTCCCAGTGTGCCTCCTGAGAAAAAAGGCAGCTTCTTTAGCCTTGGGCACCCCAGAAGAAAGGACTGGTAAACCACCTCTGTTTATTCTCTATCTAGAAAACCCTGGAAAGGGCTGCCATAACTCAGGGTTGACTCAATGGCATGGAATTATTATTCTTATAGTTAATATACATTTGATTTACTCATGTGAAAAATGTTAAGATCTGTAGTGTGGAAAAATAATGATGTATACCTCCTTAATAAAAGTATTTGTCAAAGAATATGCTACTTTAATGCTGGATTGGACAAACTGTGAAGCTTTCCAATTTTAAACTGTCGTTTGATGCTGCATGCCAGGGGTTATATGTGCTACCCATATAAAAATAAAATATCTTGCAGCTTTGAAAAACTGTACTGTGTGCTTTATGAAACACTGTGTGATACAGTTTCACATATCCAAAGTGATTTTGAATTTTTCAAGTTGAGAACTAGTTCCTTCTGTTCAGGATGGTTGACTTTGCCCAGCTTGATTTTCAGTTCATCAGCATCACATGACATGACCTAGTTACACACAGCATATGTTTAAATCATGATTTATATAAGCAGTCATTCTTTCATCCATTTCAATAGGGTTTTACTGCACAAGGCATAATTAAAATGAGCTCTTGTAAGACATCCTTCTGTTGATAGCACAAATAAAACCCTTTACAAACCTGGTAAGCCATGTGATCTTTGATTACATGTGGTCTGTTATAAAAGACTTATCTGATGTCATTTGCATATACAGTAATACCTCAGATAACATTAGTATCGAATAACACTAAAATCGCATAACATTAAGCAATCTGGGGGGAAGAATTGCATCGGATAACATTAAGATCCTATGGGATGCATCGGATAACAACCGCTAAAGCCTGTGTGGTTACAATGTATCTCTATGGATCCCATAGGATTTTAACATGCATCGGATAACACTAAAAATCGTATAACACCAAGACTTGTGGAGCCAGGTTTTAGTGTTATCTGAGGTTTTACTGTACAGTAATGCCCCGGATAACGATTGCATCGGATAACGCTAGAATCTGATAACGATGCAAGTTTTTTGGAAAAAACTTGCATCAGATAACGATTCTGGATAATGATTCTTAGCGTTATCCGAGGCAACGGTCTGCGGGTGTGGGGTGGTTTGGGTAGAACTACCCAATCCACCCCCCGCCCGCAGCAGTCTCTGCGACTGCAGTAGGGTTGGGGAAAAGCATGCGCCTTTCCCCCGACCCTACTGCAGTCGCAGAGACTGCTTGTCTCTCTTTCCTTCCCTGTATTTAAACTACAGGGAGGGGGAAAGAGAGAGACGTGATTGGGTCTCTAGAGAACCAATCACGTCTCTCTTTCCCCCTCCCTGTAGTTTAAATACAGGGAGGGAAAGAGAGACAAACAGTTTCTCTGTTTTTCCTCCCTGTATTTACAGGGAGAGAGAGAGACTGTGTCTCTTTCCCTCCCTGTATTTAAACGACACTTTCTCTCTCCCTGTAGTTTAAATACAGGGAGGAAAAAGATGCGATTGCGATCGTGTCTTTTTCCTCCCTGTATTTAAACTACAGGGAGAGAGAGACTGTGTCTCTAGAGAACCAATCACGTCCCTCTCTTTTCCCCTCCCTGTAGTTTAAATACAGGGAGGGAAAGAGACAAAAGCAGTCTCTGCGACTGCAGTAGGGTTGGGGGAAAGGCACGCCTTTCCCCGATCCTACTGCAGTCGCAGAGACCGCTGCGGGTGGGGGTGGCTTTAAAGGCAAGGAGGAAAAGAGAGACCCAATCGGGTCTCTTTCTTTCCCTGCCTGCCTTTAAAGCGGTTTGTCTCTGAAGTCAGGGCTTTTTTTTAGCGTTGTTCGATGCATGTGGAACCAAGTCATAACGTTATCTGGGGTATTACTGTATTTTGATTCTGGCTAGACAGTTGATTGGCCTGCAGAACTAAAGAAAATTTGTGTATGTTCAAATAACAAGTAATAGAAAAGATATAGCACTAATTGAAAAAAAACATTTCTTCTAATAGTGTCATGGTACTGGTATCCTATATTACTTACATATTCATGTATTGTTGTTGGAATGTTATCATCTGGCTTTCACAGACTGTGCCCTTAGAATGTACCTACTTGTAAATAACCAATTGTGGGGGTGGGGGTGGGATTTCAAACCCCAATTTATTTGTTAAGCGAGTTTTTGATTGGTTTTATTTGTTAAGCGAAGCGAACATTCAGAGAAAATTCTGCTCTTTAAGCGAGTTGCTCATTAAACGAAACGCTCTTTTTGCGAGGTTTGACTGTATATCCAATTAAAATAATACTAACTTTGTCTACTGCTATTCATTCAAAAGAGATAGTTTGCTTACTTAGTGGGCAGCCACAGTGTATGTGGTTAATGTTTGGCAACTAAACATATTTCACTGATTTTAATTATAGGCCACTGAAAGTGAGATGGGAGATGTAGATTTAACTGGGCTTCCAGAAGCACCAGTAGATTCTGAAGATGATGAAGAGGAAGATGAAGACATTGATAGAACCTCAGATCCTCTCCTGGGGAGAGATGTTGTACGGGAGTGCCTTGAAAAAGAACCTGCTGACAAAACAGATGATGATATTGGTGAGAAGTAAACAAGATGGTTTCTTTGGATTTATCTGTCATATCTTTAACTGGTTGTCATAATGCTGTGCAAGCTATTAACTTAGAAGTTGATGTCCTGATGATATACAGTGGCTTGAATGTCTCCGTGCAGACATGTATGCATGAACCCTCACAAATATGTGCACACATAAACTGAATTTTCAAGTACCATTTATTATGTAGCTAACATGGCAGCATCTATACACAAGAGAGATCTATCCATAGGTTTGGGGAAGCCCTAGGGTGGGTAGAAGTGCAAAGCATAATCAGACCCCCCCCCCCCAATAAAAGATGGAAGACATGAACTGTTGCTAGGGGCTCTAATGGCTTTTTGGCTCCAGAACATCATCTTGGCATTGGAGTTGTGGGGGTTGAGAACTAGGGGGGAAAAGGAAATAGAATGGAGACTGAAATTTTGAATATAAGCAAGCTACACAGCAAAATTTTATTGCTGACCCCATTGGACATAGAATTCAAGCACTTACCTTTAGACAGAGACATGCACTTGCATGCATGTACATGAACACTGATCTTACCCCTTTACCAATGATAAACTTTACCATTTGTTCAAATTGCATAGGCAGTTAAATGGCTATTAAATGTTATTAGATAGGTTCCATTAGGATCCAAACAATTTGCCAAACATCCAGGCTTACAAATTGGATCAGCAATTTAAACCCCCTAATTTACCTTCTTGTGTCTATAGCAAGCACAGAAAAGTTTTAAGCTGGATTTGGATCTAAAGAGCCAGAAATAATAAGAAAACTTGCTGATACTCTGCTCTCATATTGGTCCAAGTAGTTAGCACAGTGCTCTAATAAGTTCTGCAGGAAATAGGTTTCTGCATGGAAAAGAGGTTTGCTTTTCATTTGCCTTCATAAAGCCATCTTTTAACCTAGCTCGTTGTCAGCATCCATGTTGGTGACATAGAGAAAGGCAGGAATCTAAGGCTGTTATACATAAGATTTAATACAGTGGTGCCTCGCTTAAAGAGCATAATGCGTTCCACAGGATTGCTCTTTAAGCGAGTTTGCTCTTTAAGTGAAACACCATTGTAAATGACCAATTGTGGGGGGGATTGTAAACCCCGATTTATTTGTTAAGCGTGTTTTTGGTTGGTTTTATTTGTTAAGCAAAGCAAACTTTCAGAGAAAATTCTGCTCTTTAAGCGAGTTACTCTTTAAGCGAAACGCTCTTTATGTGAGGTTTGACTGTATTTATCAACATACACAATAGTTAATAAATGACCTATTCAGTTTTTAACATATATATTTTTTCCCTGCTAGAACAATTGCTGGAATTCATGCATCAGCTTCCAGCATTTGCAAACATGACTATGTCCGTGAGACGAGAACTCTGCTCGGTGATGATATTTGAAGTGGTAGAACAAGCAGGAGCCATCATACTTGAAGATGGACAGGAAGTAAGTAGGACATGGTGACATGGAGAAGAAAAGACAGTATCATCAGTTACTTGTGGCATAAATATAATTCTTCATGGTCTCTTTGAATCTGCACTTATGGGTTGTTCTGTGCCTGTGCATAACACCTCTGAACCTTCTAGAGCTCGAATAAAAGAACTTTTAAAGTAGAAAGGGCCCACCATGCATACACACCTCCCCGATAGGCTACCTTCAATTCCTTTCTTTTTGCCATTGAAGAAACAGTGTCAAAAGTGATCATTTCTCTTTATTCTTCTTCATTATTCCTCAGAAATTTAATATTTCTAGCCCCCTTTTTCTATATGCTTCACCTCAGTTTAAAAAAGATATCTCTCAGTTTTTCTCTTCTACTCCCTTCCCACCTTTTCCACTTCACTCCATGAGTCCCTACTGCTTATTCCTTTTTCCTTTCTCCCTAAATGAATGAATGTATGAATTAATGAAATAATATACTTTAAATTATTTGGCTTTTGACTGGAAAGTAGACTTATCTCCCTTTTTAAATCCCCTTAAATGTAACAAGTGTGGCATTTTGTGCTTTGTCTGGACACCTTTTTATGGCTCCTATGGGCTTATTTAAAAAGTGTGCAATTTGTGGTAGAAAGAGCAGAATGTGGCTAATCATCTTCAGATTAATCCTGTGAAATGTCAGTTTTAAACAATTACAGTTAATTATTATTGTATTATTTGTAGTGCTACTTATTTTCATTGTCAGAAAGACATATGTGCTCAACTTCTGGTGATAGGATGATTGACTTTTATTATGATGACTGAGATAGTTAAGTTTGCATTTCTTCCCCCCAGTTGGATTCCTGGTATGTTATTTTAAATGGCACAGTGGAAATCACCCATTCAGATGGCAAAACAGAAAATCTTTGTATGGGAAATAGTTTTGGGATTACACCTTCTCTGGAAAAACAATACATGAACGGTGTGGTTAGGACCAAAGTAGATGACTGCCAGGTAAGGTAACGAAGATGTAAAACATTATACCATGGTTGTTTAATTTTTATCATGGAATAATATAATTTTTATCCATTTATATACTCATTCTAGAAATTAACTGGAAAAATCATCACTTTTTAGTTAATTGTAACCATTCTTGTTACCCATATTGATTTCATCTGATAAGAAAAGATGAAAGAGTATTTTGCCTTCTTTCCATTTTCACAGTGTTGTATGGATTGTTTGTAGAAATGGGCTCAGGGTAATAAAACAGAAAATAAGCACTTCCAGTTTTACATCTCAAGTTCTTATCTAAATATTGCAGCTGTATATATATTTCAATTAACCAGTGGATTTTTAATATGGTTTTGCTGATGTTTTCATTATTTTGCTTTTATTCTGGAACAGTTTGTGTGTATAGCACAGCAGGACTATTGGCGAATTCTGAATCATGTAGAAAAAAATACACACAAAGTTGAAGAAGAAGGAGAAATTGTTATGGTAAAAGAGCACAGAGAACTGGATCGTAGTGGAACAAGGAAGGGACACATTGTCATTAAGGTGACCAAAACCAAACATTCTAAGGGTTCATTTATTTCTCAGTGTACAGAATTCTTCAGTTTTGTATGACTTCTAGAACAAGGTTCTGTAGTATAAGTTGAATAGTTCATCTTTTTCTAAACTAGTTGATTATTATTACAAACTTAGATAACCATGTGCTAACATGAATAGTATATTCCTGAAAAATTAGGAGCAGTTCAAAACTTTAGAGTCTTTTGAAGCTTTGATGTGACTTGTGCTGTTGCATAAGTGGCTGGAAGGTATTCCAAAAGGAGATGTTTGTCTGGGGGTGAGATTTATAAATTGGGTTTTGGTACTGTATTTTCAGAATGTACTTTGGCTTATGGTATTAGAAAATAACATAGTATTTGTCATGAGGTATTTATTGTTCTTATTTGCTGCAATAAAATAAAACGGTGTGTTATCATTTTTATGCTTTTATTTTAAGGCAACACCTGAACGCCTCATTATGCATTTAATAGAAGAACACTCTATTGTGGATCCAACGTACATTGAAGACTTTCTTTTAACATATAGAACGTTCTTGACAAGTCCTCTGGAAGTTGGGAACAAACTTTTGGAGTGGTTTCAAGTAGACAGTCTCAGGGACAAGGTTGGTTGCTAAATGAGAGGCTGTTAGCCATTATACTGGAAATCAAACTTGTCTGTAAAGTGTGCTTGAATTGCATGATGAATGTTAAAATAACCAATGTCAACACTATCAAGTATAAAGAGCTTAGATCATATTCTGATGGGGATTATTCTAATAATATTTGTGATAATAAATTTATAAATAATTTTGAGCATAGAATATTAAGAACAAGCAAAATCAGAAATGTCACCTGTTCAGTGAAACATGCCCTTTCCTGTGCCTACGCAGCTGCCTCCCTTTTTAATGATTACCTTCATGCTACTAACTTTCTGCAGTGCATCATTGAAGACCTTGGTGTTCTTATTGACCATCCCTTTAAATCAGATTGTGAACACTTTCATAGCCAGCAATACATTTGGGTGATGATACAGATTTCAAGCTGACGGAAAGCTCTCTTGAATGCAATGATAGTTTCTCCTTCGTGTTGTTTGGGGATGCACACTGATGGGTTCTGCGCCTGCGCTGAATCCGGAGCGGAGCTGGAAAGCTGATTGGATAAAGAGTTTTGAATGTGGGACCGCCCACCATGCCCAACCCCTTTAGGCGCCATTTCGCGCTCTCCCCTCAGTTTGCTTTTTTCCGCTGCACAAGCAGGAGCCTGGAAAAAAAGCTGTGAGTACTTTGCTGAGATTGTCTCAGAATCTTCCAATTTTTCCTACCTTACAATTTTTCTCGGACTAGGGGACTTGTTCCCTTGGTCCTCGTGTGGCTGGGGCTCGCCCTCAGCCGCCGGTAAAAAAAAAAAAAGAAAAAAAAAGAAAGACCAACATCTCGTGTCGGGGCCTCCCGGCCGGGATAATTTTTTCTCTTCGGCCATCTACTTCGGTGGATGGCCTCAGCGGCAGCGTTCAAGCAGTGTCCGTCCTGCAAGAGAAAGTTCCCTAGCTCGGACGGGCACGTGCGTTGTCTTCGCTGCCTCGGGGAGAGTCACCAGGTCCAGACCTGCGAAGTCTGTCGCGGCTTCTCGAAGGCCGCCATCAAGAACCGCCAGTACCGCCTTCAAGCCTACCTCATGGAGGCCGCACTGGCACCACCGGCTCCCCCAGCTCCAGAGCAGGCCGCTTCCACGTCTGCTCCTTCAACCTCCGCTTCTTCTTCCAGGCCCTCGGCCTCTGAACTGTTCAGGCGGAAGAAGGAGCAGGAGAAGAAGAAGAAGGACAAAAAAGAGAAAAAGAAGCGCCGTAGCTCTTCGTCTTCTCTTCCTCCGACCCCGGCACCGGCTCACCTTTCGCCGCCACGCTCCCTAGCATCCGCCCCGGTCGCAGCTCCACCTACGCCGGGTAGGATGTCGACCGAGGCCCGGGACGCCACGCCGGAGAGGGCCCACAGCCCTCCACCGCCACCGGAGACTCCTCCACCTGTACCACCGCACAGGTCTTCCTCCGCAGCCCTTCCGTGGTTCCTGGTCCGGCTACCGAACCGCCGCCCCAGTTGAGCCTCATCGCCCCGTACATCGAGGCGATGGTGCGGAAACTGCACGCCGAGCTCCAGGGCCCGCAGACGACACCGTGGGAGCGCCCTCTGCCCTCACCACCAGCCACGGAGGCACCACCGCTCCGTGAGGAGGGCCCCGCACCGAAGCGGCAGAGGGTGGAACAGGCGCGGTCGGAGGCCTCTCTCCCTCCGTACCAGCTGCCTTTGCCGGGGAGCGATCCGAGATCCGCCAGGCCGTACTGGTCGGACTCGGACCCCGAGGTCTACCTGCCACCGCCCAGCGTCTCGGAGCGGTCAGGAGACTCCGACTCGTCGGATCAGGAGGAGGAGCAGCATCAGCCACCGCCGGTTGCGGTCGACAAGTCCCCGGACGACAACATCGGCGCCGTCCACGGGTCCCAGCCGGAGGATTTGAAGACCTACACCGGACTGATCACTCGCCTCGGATCCACCCTTGGGATTCGGGCGGAGGCTCCCCTGGACGACTGTGAGGATGTCGTCTGCGGCTTGGCCGACCGCAAGGAGTTGGTCCCCGTCCGCCTCGGACTGCTCCCTAAGATTGCTAAAGCGGCCAAGGAGGTGTGGAAGAAGCCGGTTTCTTCGCACTCCGTATCCAACAGAGTGGACTCTATGTACAGACTGCTGGACGATTCCAACTTTCTGCACATTCACCCGGCACCGAACTCCCGAGTGGTCAAGGGCTCCCAACACCGGACGCCGATCAGCAGCACTCCCATCCCGTCGACCCAGGAAGGGAAGAAGCTGGACGCACTGGGCAGGAGGTTCTACGCCAATGCCTCCTTGTCCTTCCGTGCGTCCAACTACGCGACGGCCATGGGAGGCTACCAGTGTCGACTCTGGGAGCAAGCGGAGTCGTTCAAGTCCCTGCTGCCACCTGATCGACAAGCGGACTTTGAAAAACTCTGCATGGAGGGCAACCACCTCGCCCTCCAGCAAATCCGCACCGGCCGCCACGTCACCGAGTCGGAGGCGAAAAACTTGGCCTCCGCCATCCAGCTCCGTCGCCACGCCTGGCTCCGTTCGGCTAACCTGCAGGACGATGTCAAGCGGCTCGTGGAGGAGCTTCCCTTCGATGGCGAGGGCCTCTTCGCCAAGGAGACCGACACCTCCTTGGGAGAGCTGAAAGGGGACTACGCCACGATAAAACAGCTCCGCCCTCCACACCGTGGGTCCGGCCGTTACCATCAGGACCAGCCGTCGACGTCTCAGGCGGGCCCATCCTATCAACCTCGCCCGCCACAGAGACAAGGGGACTACTCCCGGTACCAGCCCTACCGGCAGCGCCAACAACCCAACCGTCCACGCTACCAGCAGCGGCCTCAGACTGGCAAGCGTACGGAACGGAAGGGCAAACAACGTGTTTGACTCTTCCGTGACCGAGACTCTACCCTACCGCCCCCTTTCCGACTACCTATCGGCGTGGTCTGCCATCACCACAGACCGATGGGTTTTAACCATCTTAGACTCTGGCTACGCGATCGAGTTCGAGAGATGCCCTACTGTCGGACGGATCCGCATCACCGATCCATCCCCACCGCTCCAGGAGGAACTAACAGCTCTCCTAGAGAAGGGCGCCATAGAGCCGGTCGCAGCGTCGGAGTCTCACGAAGGGTTCTTCTCCCGATACTTCCTTGTGGACAAAAAAGACGGGGGGGCACGTCCCATCCTGGACCTCCGTCTTCTCAACAAGCATATCGACGCGAGGAAGTTCCGGATGGTAACCCTTCACTCCATCCTCCCGCTGATCAACCACGGGGACTGGTTCACCGTCATCGACCTGAAGGACGCCTACTTTCACGTGTCCATCAGGAGGGAACATCGTCATTTCCTCCGATTCCAGGTGGGCGGCAACATCTACCAGTACACATGCCTACCCTTCGGCCTCTCCACCGCTCCGAGGGTATTCACGAAGTGCATGGCACCGGTGGCTGCTCATCTGCGACTGCAAGGCGTCCAAGTGTTCCCGTACATAGACGACTGGTTGATCTGCTCCCCAACCCAACAAAAAGCCAAGGACGACGTTGCACATTGCCTCGCCCTTATGCAGAGCCTCGGTCTGCGGGTCAACTTCAAAAAATCCCAGTTGACCCCCACTCAACGAATAGAATACATCGGAGCCGTTCTAGACTCTCTGGCTCTAAGAGCCTACGCTCCAACCAAACGTCTGCTCGACATCCGCACAGTGGTGGCACGGATCCAGGGCAGACGTCGGGTCCGTGCGAGGGACGCCCTCCGTTTGCTAGGACTCATGGCGTCGACCACGGCGGTGGTCTCGCACGCCAAACTCAAGATGCGCTCCCTCCAGTCGTGGTTCCTCTCCTCCTTCAACGGCACCCACGACAACCTCGGGAAGTGGCTCACACCGACTCCCGAACTCCGAGACCAGTTAAACTGGTGGACAATGGACCAGAATGTGACCGCGGGGAGACTCTTCACCCTTCCCGCACCGTCCATCCAAGTCACCACCGACGCGAGCACCCACGGATGGGGTGCGTGCTGCCGCGGACTACGGATTCACGGTATATGGACGCCCGAGGAAGCCGACCACCATATCAACTTCCTCGAGCTGCTAGCGGTGTGGAAGGCGATGAGGTCCTTCAGACCGTCGATCGCGGGCAGTGTGGTGCAGATCGCCTCGGACAACACCACGACACTAGCCTATCTCAACCGGCAAGGAGGGACCAAGTCTCTCTCCCTCCTCTACCTGACCGTCCAGATGTGGGAGTGGTGCCTGAAGGTACACGTGTTCCCCATAGGTGTCCACATCCAGGGCACCCTGAACTCCGATGCAGACTCCCTGAGCCGCAAAGGGACGGCAATGCACGAGTGGGAACTGGACGAATCGGTGTTCGACCGCCTGTGCCGACGGTGGGGCACACCGACCCTAGACGTCTTCGCGTCACAGGCCAACTCCAAGTGCCGCCGTTACTGCTCCCGAGCAGGGATCGGCCACGGATCGGAGGGCGATGCCTTCATGGTGCCGTGGCACCAGGAACTGCTGTACATGTTTCCACCGATCCCTCTCATCCAACGGGTCCTGATACGGATCCGTGCGGAGAACGCCTGGACGATCCTGGTTGCCCCGTCCTGGCCGCGCCAGCCGTGGTTCCCACTACTCCAAACCCTGGCTTGCGATCGTCTCCGCCTACCCACCGATCCGAATCTCCTCCGCATGGAAGACGGTCGGATCCTTCACTCGGATCTGCCGAGCCTACACCTGACGGCCTGGCTTATCCGCCCAACATAACACGGATCCTTGATCTGTCCAGGAAACCTTCCACACGGAAGTCCTACGATGCCAAGTACCGTCGCTTCACTGACTTCCTAGCATCCAGCGACCGCACCGTGGACTCCGCATCCCTGCAGGATGTCATGTCCTACCTCCTGCACCTAGCCGAGTTGGGATCCGCACATTCATCATTGAAGGTCCACCTAGCTGCTGTGGTCGCCAAGGCCCCACCTTCTTCAGTATTGTCCTCCGCCTTCAGAGACAAAACTGTTAAAAGGTTCCTTCAAGGGCTACGCAACGCCTATCCTCCAGTGAAGATACCACCCCCTCAGTGGTCCCTCACTACAGTGCTCACCGCACTCACGAAGGCACCCTTTGAACCCATGGCTTCGGTGGACATTAAGTTTGTCTCTTACAAGACTGCTTTCCTTGTAGCTATCACTTCTGCCCGACGGGCAGGGGAGCTGGCAGCCCTTCGGTCTGACCCTCCTTTTCTCAAGTTCTACCCTGACAGGGCAGTGTTGCACCCAGATCTGACATTCCTGCCCAAGGTCCTGACTGAATTTCACCTGGCCCAAGCCATCACGCTTCCAGCATTCTTCCTGAATCCCTCGTCTCCACAAGAGAGAGTGTGGCACTCGTTGGATGTCAGGAGGGCTTTGCTGTTTTACACCCAGAGGACTGCGTCCTTCAGGAGAGCAAAACAACTGTTTGTGGCTTATGGTGGCAAGACTAAGGGACAGCCTCTGTCTGCCCAGAGACTATCTAAATGGATCTCAGGTACCATTTACCTGGCCTATCAGATGTCATCCCTGCCACCTCCGCCTCATGTCCGGGCTCACTCCACCAGGACACTGGCTTCCTCCACTGCATTCCTAGAGGGCATCCCGATGGAGGATATCTGCAAGGCTGCCACTTGGTCCAGGTCCTCCACCTTCATCACCCACTACCGGGTTGATACAAGGTCCGCCCCTGATGTCAGACGGGGCAGGTCCATCCTGACGGCTGGTCTCCGATCTTCTTCGTTGATGACCGCCCATCCATGATGACATCGCGCTCTCCTGCATCTCAGGACGCCGGCTGCCCACCATCCAAGTAAGTGAGCTTGTTAGTCACCCATCAGTGTGCATCCCCAAACAACACGAAGGAGAAGGACAGGTTTCACTTACCAGTAACTGTCGTTCTCCGAGTATGTTGTTTGGGGATTCACACAACCCAACCCTGCCTCCCCTCAGGGCTGCCGGCCTGAGATGGCCTTAGGCTTAGCGGGCAGCTTTAATATCAAACTGAGGGGAGAGCGCGAAATGGCGCCTAAAGGGGTTGGGCATGGTGGGCGGTCCCACATTCAAAACTCTTTATCCAATCAGCTTTCCAGCTCCGCTCCGGATTCAGCGCAGGCGCAGAACCCATCAGTGTGAATCCCCAAACAACATACTCGGAGAACGACAGTTACTGGTAAGTGAAACCTGTCCTTCTGTCATTTCTTATATACTGAGATTATTTAGATGAAATAATATTTATTTAAAGGACTACTTTCCCTCTGTAGTAGGAGAAGGGTTTGTTTGCAAATTGGTAATAGAGTATAGGTTAGTCATTGATCCAGCCCAGTTATCAAGATTATTGTTTCAAGGATTTGGGGTGCAAGCCTTCTCATTTGTAGCCTCTGCTGTGGAATGCTCCCCCCACCCCAATTTTATAGACTCTGGACCTAAGACCTTTTTCTTTTTGGCATGTGTTTAGCTCTTTATTACTATGTCATTGTTTTGGTTTTTCTTATAGGCTCTTATAATTTGATTTTCCCATATTTTAATACACTGATACAGTTTTGGCCATTTCTCCTGTTTTTATTGAAATTTTATGCTATTTGTGATTTTTATGCTGGAAATAATTTTACTAACTGTTCTGACTAAGTCATTGGCGAATGTGCCCCAGAGTATTATTATTATTATTATTATTATTATTATTATTATTATTATTATTATTATTATTATTATTATTATTATTATTATTATTATTATTATTATTATTATTATTATTATTATTATTATTATTATTAATTTATTTATTTACTCATATTTATTATCCCGCCCCAATTGGGTAGACCCGACTCTGGGTGGCTTACATCATAGATTAAAATCACAGGTTAAAACCTTAAAAATTCATAAGAAAAATTAAAACAGTGCAACAGATAAAAACAAGAGCAGGAAAGGGTGGCTGTCCCTTAAATCAGCCAACCTGCATGGGATCCCACGTTCCTGGGTCCCCAAACTTGCTCCGCCAGCCAGGTCTTTAAGCCTCTTCGGAAAGGCAGGAGCTCTGCCTGTAGGCGCAGCTCAGTTGGTTCCAAAGGGCCGGGGCGAACACAGAGAAGGCCCTCTTCCTAGTGCTAGTGAGGCGAGCCTCCCTAGCTGATGGAATAACAAGAGAGCCCCTCCGGACCACCCTAGTGGGACGGACAGACGTTCTTCGGGTGACGCGATCTCTTAGGTATCCTGGCCCACTACCATATAGGGCTTTAAAGGTAATGACCATCACCTTGAATTGCACCCGGAGACATACTGGCAGCCAGTGCAGCTCCCGGAGCAGTGGTGCGGCACGAGCATATCGCCTGTGCCCCATCACTACCTGGGCTGCCGCATTTTGTACCAGCTGCAGTCTCCGAATGGTCACCAAGGGCAGCCCCATGTAGAGCGCATTACAGTAGTCAAGTCTGGAGGTGACCAAAACATGTGTGACCATAAGCAAGGCGTCCCGGTCCAGGAGTGGGCATAACTGGTGTATTACACGAAGCTGTGCAAAACCCCTCCTGGCCACGGCTGCCACCTGCTCTTCGAACAGTAGTCGTGAGTCCAGGAGGACCCCCAGATTACGTACCAGGTCTGTTTGGAGCAGAACTGCCCCATCCAGAACCAAAGCTGGTAACTCCCGAAGTAACACAGGGCCCCTTACCCATAGCCACTCAGTCTTGCCGGGATTCAGCTGTAGCCCGTTTTCCCCCATCCAGACCTTAACAGCCTCCAGACACCTGGAAAGGACTTCCACCGCACCGCTTGGATTCCCACGGGCTGAGATGTACAACTGGGTATCATCTGCATATTGATGATACCTCACCCCGTGGGAACGGATGATCTTGCCCAGTGGCTTCATGTAGATGTTAAAAAGGAGAGGGGATAGTACCGAGCCCTGAGGCACCCCGTATTGCAGGGGCCTAGGGCTGGACTTCTCATTCTCCAGCCACACCGACTGGGTCCTGCCCCTCAGGAATGAGGAAAACCAGGCCAACACAGTGCCCTGGATCCTCAACCCTTGGAGCCTCCCCAGAAGGATACCATGATCGATGGTATCGAAGGCCGCTGAGAGATCGAGAAGAGCCAGGACAGACGGATGACCTCCATCCCGCTCTTTCCAGAGATCATCCACCAATGCGATTAGTGCAGTTTCCGTCCCATGTCCAGGCCTGAATCCTGACTGAAAAGGGTCCAGATAATCCGCTTCATCCAGGACTTCCTGTAGTTGCTGCGCCACTGCCTTTTCCAACACCTTACCCAAAAAGGGTAGGTTGGATACTGGCCGGTAGTTAGTGAGTACCATAGGGTCGAGGGATGGTTTTTCAGAAGGGGGTGCACCAAAGCATGTTTAAAAGGTGCTGGAAAAGACCCCTCCTTTAAAGATGAATTTATAATTGCCTCAACCCAGCCACCTGCCACAGCCTTAGATGCTTTAGCCAGGCAGGGCATGGGTCCAGTACGCAGGTTGTGGCGCGAACAGATCCAAGAAGCCTGTCCACTTCCTCAGGGCCAACTGGATCAAACCGATCCCAGATAACATGGCCAGACTGTGCTCCGGTCAACCCCAGCTCCATACATTCCACGCCGAGATTAAGCTTTGAGCGGATCTGAGCGACTTTCCCCGCCAGATAATCAGCAAAAGCCTCAGCCGATCCCTGCCAACCAGGGCCCGACCCCCCCCCCCACCAAGGAGGGACCTGGTCATCCGGAACAAGGCTGCTGGGCGGTTATCTGCGGAGGCAATAAGGGCGGTGAAATATTGGCGTTTCACCGCCCCCATCGCCACTAGGTAGTCTTTAATAGCTGCTCTAGCTAGTGTTTGATCAGACTCACTTCGAGTCTTCACCCAGCGGCGCTCTCGGCGTCTCTTTGCCCGTTTGAGCTCCCTCAGTTCTTCTGTAAACCAAGGGGCAGATCGATCCCTACCAGCGCGGAGAGGCCGTAGTGGAGTGATTACGTCCAAAGCTGCCGTCACTCTCTCGTTCCAGGAGTTGACAAGGGCTTCAGACGAACCGCATTGCAGGTCAAGAGGACAACACCCCAGTTCCCTCTGGAATCCATCTGGATCCATTAGTCGTCGGGGGCGTGCACATTTAATCGGCCCTGCCTCCCTGCGGTGAAGTCTCGCCCCCAGGAAGTCAAGAGTCACCAGATAGTGCTCTGACCATGGCACAGGAGTGATGTCTAATTTCTGTAATTTCAGATCACTCTGCCACAGCTCCGACAAAAAGATTAAATCCGGGGTGTAGTTACCAGTTGGGAAACATTTAAATATTTTAAACAAATAAATAAAACACATGAATTGGTATAAAAATAGCATTAAAGTTGTTTTCAAAGTGAAATAATTTTGCTTTGAAAATGTCTCATGTTGTTTTTACATGCACTTCTCCTTAGGTTACTCGAGTTGTACTACTGTGGGTGAATAACCATTTTAATGATTTTGAAGGAGATCCTGCCATGACAAGATTTTTGGAAGAATTTGAGAAAAACCTGGAAAATGCGGTAGGGTCCAGCATATTTTGTTGTATGTGTTATCCTGTTTTCCTTCTTTAGGAAAAAAAAAGCTTATTAATGAGATAACTATAGCAGCATATTCTTCTAACAGCATATTCTTTTTCATATATATAAAAAAATCTGGCATAGATAATAACAAAGCAATACACAATCTAATGGCCAGAGTAGTGATCTATGCTAATTATGGCAGGTTACAAATCCAATCCAATGAATCAATCATATATTATGGAAAAGTCTATGTAGACTAAATATACTGCTGTTTCTTTTGTTTGGTTCAGTCAACTAGCCAGGGTGATCAGTAGGTATTATGTACAATGATTCATATAATTTGCGCTCTTGTTCTTGATGTATTCATATGTCTATTTTTACAATGCACAGAAAATGAAGGGACATCTCAGGTTACTTAACATTGCCTGTGCAGCCAAGGCAAAATGGAGACAAATTACTTTACAAAAGCCTTCTCGAGATTCCCCACTTCACTTCAACCTTCTTGGGGGAAGTGAAAAAGGTTTTGGTATCTTTGTAGAGACAGTGGAACCTGGAAGCAAAGCAGCAGAAGCTGGGCTTAAACGTGGTGATCAGGTAAAACTTTGTTATGTTCTGATGTTGTTCTGTTTTGGTTAGGATAAGTACACACAATTGATGAAATTACCTTCAGTCATTTGCCTTGTTGAACTGGTTTAGATGACATAACCAAATCTCAACTACTTTCAAGACATTCTCCCTCATTTTTTGTGAAATATTCATTTGTTTTGCCATTCAGATCAAGCAAAGAATGCTTATTGATGCCTCCAGATTAGGGTAAGAACCTACTAGAAATTATGGCTTTGTTTCTACTTTGGAGGTAGAGCAGCTGACTGTTATCTTGATGGGCCATGATTTTGGATGCCACAGTAAACGGTACTTTCCGCAAACCAAGAAATGATCAACAAGGATCCTGCAGAATGTTTTTAATAACCAAGACATGATTTTACAGTGGTTTTGGAACCAAACCTGACTCCTCCTTTGTAGAACAAACTGTTTCAGAAAGTAATCCAGAAGGCAGAGTCTTACGAATTCTGATGGTAGTTAACTGGAAAGGAACTTTGAAAATGAAGAATAAACCTATTTTATATATTCAGCCAGTGCAAGCAAGAAAGTTTCTTGCTTTGCTCTTTTGTAAGAATATTGATGTTTTAAAGTAGTTAGGAAGCATAGTTTAAAATATATTTGTAAATATGAATTACATTTCAGAAAATATACATTAAGATTCCATTGTAGCAATGTTCTATTTTAAAGTATAATACTGGATTATCTTTCCCTTTGTTACCTTAAAGGTAATGGAAGTAAATGGACAAAACTTTGAAAACATTACATTTACAAAAGCTGCCGAAATCTTGAGGAACAATACTCATCTTTCCATCACTGTGAAAACAAATATTTTTGGTGAGTACATTAGTATAGTGAGAATCTAAGGTCTACTTTAAGTATGTCTAAAAACTTTGCTGAGTCGACCTGATATCTGGTATTTTTTTCCAATGAATGGAAGAAACCTTCAGTTAAACTATGAGTTCTCAACCTTTTAAAGCTGGGGGCCGGGTCACATTCCTTCAGACAGCTTTGGGACCTGGACGGTCATTTTGCCGTTCCTCCACCACATGGAACTTCCTGGTGTGGTGGAGGCGGTGGGGAGTTACATGTAATAATGTTGCGGGCTGCAGGTTGAGAACCCCTGAGTTAAACATTTCAAGCTGATTTTGAAATTACCATAATTTTGAATGAGATACCCTATATATGGCAGAGGTAAGGTGGGGGAAAGTGCTTTGTCGGAACTAGCCACATGGTTCTTAAGTCTGGATGCCTGTTGAATTAACTGTTCTGCATGGAGTCAGTGCTCTCTGGCTGCATTTTGTCTGCTTAATTGTAGCATCTTGAAAGATGTGATGATGTTCATATGCAAATTATTATACACCAGGCAGCTGAATAGCTTAGTGAATTAATTTTTTGGCTCTAGAGCCTAGCATCAGGAGTTGGGTGTTCCACTGTTGACTCCCAGGAGTAGAGCTTGCATGTGTGATCTTGGGCAAGTGGGATAGTCCAAAAGAACCCCCAAAAGGAAGGGGCTGGTAAACCACTTCTGAGTATCTGTACCTAGATAACCATGAAAAGATTTGCTGTAAGTCAGAGTTGGCTTGATGGTACACAATTAATATATACACACCATATATTACGGAAATAGTTCACCACATAGTCCAGTATGAAGTAGAATATGCTCTTTGGTATGTCTTGCATACAAAGTAATCGTTATTCCTATCTTCTTTTGAATCTAGTTATTTTTCCCTCTGTCCATTTCTGTTCTGTTATAATCTTTGTTTAAGAATACTCTTATTTACAGATCTTCAGCAGTGTATATGTGTGATTGCGCAGAAATATAAAGATGCCCTTTTACTGATGGATCCTATCTTTTCCCAGTTTACATGAATTATTTTGTCTCTTGTCTGCTGGGGATGTAATTTGTCACTCTGCTGAGATCCTTAAGTCAAACTTGTCATTCTGCTTTTTAAGAATTGGATTCTTTGTTCCTTTATTCCTTATTATCCAAGGTTCCAACCACCACCACCCTTGGTGTATTTTAATTTCCTGTGAGAAAGTGCATATACATATGTCGCACAGCTGTATGCTGAAATAAAGCCAATGTAGTACAAATTGATTTGCTGTTTTGTGCAAAGCTTCCGTTGTCTGTTCAGGAAACAAAATATGAGTTCAGTTTTGGGTGGTTTTTGCTGGTCTGTTGCAGTGAGCCAAATGCAAGTGAACTGCAGATTGCCTGTTATTTCAGGAAACTTAATTGTCAAATAAGACACTTAGAAAAGTTGTATAACATTCTCTCACTGAAGATGGGATGTTAGTAAAATAGCAGAATCCAGGAGTAATTAAAAATGTGTATACTCCCTGTTGTTTAAATGTCAAGTGTGTGCTATGTGCTTCAAAATGTTTCCAGTTTATAGAGATTTTATAGATTAATTTTAAAAATGCTATCATTAATAGCCTTGCTTTGGTCTCACAGATGGAGGGTTGAGGTTTGCTATACTGAATTTTCACATCTCAGTATAGGTTTTCTCTGTTTCCTACTGCCTTCCACTTTTCCTTACATTTTGGTTTTTCAAGTGACCTTGTCTTCTCATGATGCACCCAAAGTACAGTAGGCTCAGCTTAGCCATTTTAGATCCTAGAAAAGTTCAGGTCTGGATTGACTGAGAACTTGATTTATTTGTCTTTTTGGTGATCAGCTGTATATATTACAATCTCTTCCCCAAATCACCCCTTTTCCCACCCCCTTCAGCTTTCTTTGTTGTCTAGCTTTCACATAGTAACTTGGAATATTATCGCCTGAATGTCCTTGACCCTAGTCTGTAGGAGTGCATCCTTTATTCTTAAAGTTCCTTTATTGTTACCCTGCCAAGTGTTAAATAATCATATTTTATATTGTTGGGAAGCACAATATATAAGCTGGAGCTGATAACAGTTAATAGTTAGTGGATTCCTTTAAATCACTTGACCCCTGATGTGGTTAAAATGCACACAGAGGCAGATTATAGAACTGAAAGTGTAGCTTATTAAAATTCTCAGTGAAGCTCAGCGGTTACTTTATTAGAGACATAGTACATTATTTTAACAGGTTGGCTGATTCATTTGCTGAACCCACTGAATCTGTGCACACTTGGTGAGCCAACCTTTCTATAAGTTCTGTTGATTCAAATGGGCCTACTTTAGTTGGAACTTTCTTTGTTAAAGTAAGTTGCAACTAAAGTAGGTCCATTTGAATCAATTGAATTTACAGAAGAGTTGGCTAACCAAATCTCCACTGATTCAATGGGCCTACTCTATTGAAACTTACATGATTTCAACTAGTGTATCAATATGAACTCCATACAAAATTTCAACTACTGAATTGTCCCTTTAAAAGCTATTTTCTCCTAGAAGAGAGATTTTATTTTATTAACACTTTCAAAAGCAATTCTGAACCCCTTTCTAAGACCTTTCCTCAGTCTGAGGAAAATGAGGTGATTATAATTTCTGACTAAATCTATCTCAACTAACACCTAACTGAGCTGTTTCTTAAACTAAGCCCTATTCTGGTTATTAATAACTAGAATGTTCCTGGATTATTTATTAATTGAACCCAATTGGCTCTTGTTTTACCCTAGTCCTCTTCTAATCCATTCTGGGCTAAATGCTTTCTGATAGTTAAGCTATCTGACTGCACATTCTGAATTTCCTTCTCTCACTTTTAATTGCTTGTGGGTTTTCAATGTTGGAATTGGATAAGAAATTGTCAGGAGAATGAACCGTTAACCTGTTAATGTTAAGTTGAACCACATGTTTCGTGTTATATTGGTTTGCTTTTGCTTTGGTTTAGTAATAGGCTGGATATAGTAGCTGTGATCCAGAGAGATCTTCCCCACCATATTTCTGTATACCCTTTGAAAAATCATTTATGAATGGCTGCCATCAGAATGAAAAATAAACAGTATCCTAGCCTGTGGTTTCACACAAAGCTCTTGGGGATCCCAAGCAGTATTTTTTGCTTAGTTAAAGTGAGTAAATGTGGGGCAAGGTGAGTAAACTAAGCCTATGCTGGATAGCTTTAATGGTTGAATCAAGTGTTGTGTATAAGAGTCCACTGTAAAAATTATGGGTGCAGAAATAAAACCCAAACAGAGTGCAGAAGCACAGACCTTTCTTTCGAAGTCACTTTAGTGAAGAAGGAAGGGTGAAGAGTAGAGGAACTAAGGACAGGACAAGAGATGTCTGCAAATGACAGACCAGACTTTTATAAAGCTGCATATTTATCTCATAGGACTCCCAGTCAGATTGAAGTGGTGACACTTACTCATCTTTAAACTGGTCTACATTTTAGAATGAAAACACCATATGCAGACCAGGTTCCAGATGTTTCCCATTTAAAGCCTGCTATTTGTATATAAATTCTGGTCTACAGCAGAACGTGTATGTTGTAAATTTGATGTCTATATTAAAAATATGCATGAATTAAACAATGCTGTTCCATTTAATTTTCTATGCATTTTAAAATGTTGTCCCTTCATCTAATACAGGGGTTCCCAACCTTTTCAAGCCAGGGGCTGGGTCATGCTCTCTCAGTCAGCTTTGAGGGCTGGATGGCCATTTTGCCCTGCCTGCACAATGAGGGTGGCTATTTTGTTCCAACAGCTTCAGAGGGGTGGTCATTTTGTTTATTGAATGTCCTTGGAGGAGTGGGGGCCACATGAAATGTTGCCATGGGCTGGATCTGGCCCACAGGCCTTAGGTTGGGAACCCCTGATCTAATGTATATACAGTAATACCCTGGATAACTCTAAGACTTGGTTCCACAAGTCTTGGTGTTATCCAATTTTTAGTGTTATCCGATGCATGTTAAAATCCTATGGGATGGATCGGATAACGTTAAAGCTCCATAGAGATACATTGTAACCGCACAGGCTTTAGCGGTTGTTATCCGATCCATCCCATAGGACCTTAACGTTATTTGATCCAATTCTCCTCCCCAGATTACTTAACGTTATGCGATTTTAGCATTATCCGAGGTAAACGTTATCTGAGGTATTACTGTACTTTAAAAATCTAAACAGTAATTCATGGTGTTTCTGTGGGAATAAAACTTTTGTTTTGGCTTATGAAAAGTAAAACTACTGTAAAACCTGAAGTGTTTCAAATGTTGCCTTCAGGTTCTGGGGGTGGGGAGTCTGACGGATTAATGAGTTCTCTATAGCTTGGCATTCTTTTTTACAGTGTTCAAAGAGCTGCTTAATAGGATAGGGCAAGAGAAGAATGGCATTCCACATATTCCAAAAATAGCAGAGAAGAAGAATAATCGCTATTCCATCCCAGATATTCCTGGAGATGTGGAACAAATGTTTCCACGTGAGAAAGGAAACAAGAAAATGAAAGCAAACACTGTTTCTGGTGGAAGAAACAGAATCAAGAAGATTTTAGACAAGACACGATTCAGCATCCTGCCTCCAAAACTGTTCAGGTATTATGAAATGCTAAGATACAATGTTTTCATAAACTGTGGTATTAATTTGGTATTAGATCAACTGTATTTCTATTAATAGAACTATTGTTGGTGTAATTTCAGGATATTAAATTCTCTCCCCCCCCCCCCCGCCCCTATCTCTTCATCCCTTTAACATGCTTTCTACAGTTATATAAAAGTTCTATTCCCTTCAGATCTGATTTTTTTTAAAATCAGCAGTTTTCTGACTTGATTGGCCATCTATAATATTACTGGCAAGCCTCTCTATTAAACAGTCAACTGATCAGTCAACTGACTTGGGCTTCTGGTAATTGAATGATAAGAACATCTGGAAAGCCAAGTTTGAGGACCTATGGGTTAGCCTGGTGATGGTGAACCTTGGCACTCCAGGTGTTCTTGGACTCCTGCTGATAATGGTTTCTGGGAATTGAAATCCAAGAACAGCTCAAGTGCCAAGGTTCGCCATCATGGGTTAGCCCTTTGATTTCACTCATAATGTCATTTTTATCATGCTTTTATGATTTGCAGCTGTCATGAGTGAGAACCAAAAAGTAAGTCTAAAGCACCAGCATACAAATTACTTTATAGATTCATCAGAGTTGCTGCCTTATCATGAAGATTGATGATGAGGCAGTGCTCTTTTTTAAATCTCTGTGTAGTTCTTCTATCCCTGATGTAGAACCTAATGTGGCCATCCCACCATCTCTCCAGCTGGTGGAATTCATATGCACTAGAGGGAAGAAATCCTTGAACTATGTGAATAATTATAGATAAGCAGTTCAGTTGTATCTTGAACATGGAATGAAAGCAGCTTTAAAAAAGGGGAAAAATCATGAAATGTACAGAGTCAAGATCTTACACCTCTCTTGCTAACAGAATTAACTCTGGCTTTGCTTCATATCCTTTGAATGATGATAGTGATGTTCAGATATGATTTAAATCACTTGAACACGCAGTTGGAGCCATGTTAATTTACTACCACCCATTGAATATATATAAGTCTCACCCTCCAACATAGAAAAACAGGAGAATTTTTGCACAGGGCCCACCATCAAACACAAGGTGACCTTTGCAGGGCTGCTTGATGAAGCCTCTGCCCAGTTTGTATGTCCAAGTGAATAGGTTATCATAGCCTGTATTGCTTGATTGCTAACATGTACGCAACTTGTTAACTTCTATTACAGTGATGGCAGTGTCAGCCAGTCTCAGGATGACAGTATTGTGGGCACGAGGCAATGTAGACATAGTTTGGCCATTATGCCTATTCCTGGCACGCTTTCATCCAGCAGTCCTGATCTCTTGCAGCCCACAACCAGCATGTTGGATTTTTCTAATCCTTCAGGTAAAGTAAAGCATCTTTTCTGCAATGTGTCTTACAAAATCTCTCATTCTGTTAAAAGACCTTATTGGCTGTTAATTGCAAATTTTCCTAGCACGTTTTCCCACATAATGCATTAATTTCATATCTGTTAATTAAACCAACAAGTTCGGTGCAGATGCTGTGTCCTGTAACTTGCGTATCAATTGAAAAATCTGAATGAACCAGTATTCATCCACAGAAAGTGAATTGTAGCCATTGGAACAGGCTAGGACAGTGGTGGCCAACCTTGGCACTCCAGGTGTTCTTGGACTTCAATCCCCAGAAGCCCTGTTCAGCAGGAGTGCTCACTTGCCAAGGTTGGCCATCACTGGGCTAGGGCATTTAGTCTTACACTTTCATAGTTGTAGAATTTGAAAGAAGCAATTTGAGAAGATAGTAAAAGTTGAAGGACTCAAAATGAAAATTTAATAAAATTGAAGTAAATTTGATGTGATGTAATAGATTATGTAACATCTTATATATAAAAATTTATTTTGTTTTATTTTATTTTAATTTTGTTATTTTAGCTATATGTAAAATTGATACTAGGCAGAACGTATAGTAAGAGGGAAGGTTTTTTTTCCGTATATCTGTACATGTATAGCTTTTGCCTTCTGGAATCATTGTAACATCTAGATTTTGACTTTCCCCCTCTTTTTTTATCTTGCAGCAATTGGTTTTTACTGTAAGTATTATGGTCGGTGGTGACCTAATTTTTTCTATGTTTTTAAAGGAATATGAAGTGGTTTTAATTTTTAAAAAGTCTACTGTTTTTAACATTACCATTTAAATAGTCATAATGATGAAACTTTTTAAAAATTATATATAGCTAAACCTGTCTAATTTCAGTGTCTGATTTAAATATTTATATACATCTTAGATTGTAGCTTAATTCAGGAATTTAGGATTGATTTTCCTGATACAATTCTCATATGGAGAATTGTAGTTTGAAGAGGACGCCCTCCCCTTTGTGTGCAACATTTCTAGTTGGAATCTGATTTTCTCAGATTTCCAGGCTATTGTAGTAGGAGCTGCCCAACTTTCATTTGAGGATATGGATACAGTTGGACGAAAACATTAATCACCCATAACCATGTGCTGCTGTGGTGATCATAGAGATTGTAGTTCAACATTTGGAGATACAAGGCAGGCATATCTAATGGTTTAGATGCAGACTATGTCTCCTATGAACAGAAAGAAGTAGAGACTGGTTTTTAACCATTCCTCCTGTACACCATTGCACAGACAGACAAACAGAAAGAACAGTTTGATGGTCAGTTTTGGGGAAACTTAAAAACAGATGTATTAATGCAGCTTATATTTGAGTATTTTATGTTTTTAGCTTCTGTCTCTTGTGTAAATATAATTAGATATTTACACTGAAAATCAGTTGATTTTAACAGTTAAACTGTTGAGAAACTATTACAATTGTATACTTATGTACCTAGGAGTAAATCCCAATGCAATTAGTAGTAATTAGTTATGGTGATACATAGAAGATTGCATTGTAAGGTATACTTTAGTAAGCTTGTGAGCATAGCTCTGCAAAATCTATTACACATTCTTTTTTTAATACCTCATGCTGGTTCTTACTAGTTATAGAGTGCTGAGGAATTGTAGGGGAAAAAAAGAAAAGAGGAAGAGCTTCAATTTGTTGTTTTTGCTAAAGTGAGTGAGGGGGTCTTTCAGTCATATATTTTCTCTGTACATTTAAATCAACTAAGTCAGAGATAGTCATGACTCACTGAATTTTATTCTAAAAACAATTCTTTGCATGGTACTTTATTGCCTTTTCAAATGGTAATTTTTAGACAAAAAATAGAGGTGTAGTTATCTGCATTATGTAATATTTAATTTGGTCAATTCCAAGCCTCTCTGTGTATCCATAGCAATACAGTAGAACCCGATATAGCGATTGCCCCATACAGCGATGAAATTGCATAGCGATGAGGCTTGGAGGGGGGAAAGCCATTCCACATAGCAATTGTTCCTATGGGAAAATCCATACAACGATTTTCCAATAGGAAATACCGCTTAGCACCAAACATCATTGTATGGTTTTTCCCATAGGGAAAAATTGTACAACAATGAAAACTCGAAACTGAGAGACTTGTAGATTTAGGATTCACATATTTCTTGTCATAATCCACATATGTTTTCAAGTGATTGTTTCCTAAATTGTTAGCAGCAACATGTGGCATTGAATATGTAGGACAAAGTGTTACCAGTATTTTTTTACTCAGTGTGCACAGTAAGAATCAAAACCTTAAAATTACCTGGCATTTATAACAGAGAGATTCTTAGAGAAGCAATGCACAGTGGGATAACTCATTGCTTTGAACAGAAAATAATAAGACTTATGCAACCATTGAATACTTTATTGTGACACTTTTTTCTGCAGTGAATAAACTGAACATATCTACCTTATTCAAAATCAAAATACTTGATGGTGTTTTATTTTATTTTTATTTTATTTATTAGTTCAAATTTATATTGCCGCCCACTCGCCGTGGTGACTCAGGGCGGCTTACAGACAATACATTACATTACAGTACATTATGTTGGGGTGGGCACAGGGGGAGGGGTGTCAAGATCCTCATCCTGCCCTGGCTTCTTCTTCCTCTGGCAGTTGGTGTAGGCATAGGGGGAGTGGCGGCAAGGTCCTCATCCTGCCCTGGCTTCTTCTTCCCCTGGCAGTTGGTTTAGGCACAGGGGAGGGGCGGCAAAGTCCTCATCCTGTCCTGGCTTCTTCTTCCCCTGGCAGTTGGTTTAGGCACAGGGGGAAATAACTGTGCTGTATGCATGTTTGTTTTAAATCCAGACATTCCAGATCAAGTTATAAGAGTTTTCAAAGCTGATCAACAGAGTTGCTACATTATTATCAGCAAAGATACCACTGCAAAAGAAGTTGTAAGCCATGCAGTGCATGAGTTCAATTTGACGGGCGCATCTGAGACATATTCTCTCTGTGAAGTTTCTGTGAGTCCTGAAGGAGTGATAAAGCAAAGAAGGCTTCCTGATCAATTCTCAAAGTTAGCAGACCGAATTCAGCTCAATGGGAGGTAAATGTGCTTATTTATTTTCGTTTGAAAATATGAGGAGAGGGAAGAAATTCATGACCACAGAGAAGTAGCTGGTTCCAGTGGGTGCGGAAAAGCTAGATCTGTTCCACTAATACCATATAAAGTCTAAACATTAAAAATGGATTCAGATGACAGTAAATAGAATGGTGTACCTCTGCATATGTTAATAAGGCAAGATGACAGTCCATCACTGGTCATGCATATTGTTTTATATAAATAATGCAAACTAGTAATAGGATGGAGTTATCAAATTTAAATGGAATAAAACTAGAACTTTGTATTTTACTAAGAACAACCAAAGAAGAAATTGGCTTTAATGTGTTAACTTTTGTTGCTTTAATTTTGGAAGTCTCTTAATAGGCATTTATTGTTAGCTTTTCCATGTTTTTAGATATTACCTTAAAAATAATATGGAAACAGAGACACTGTGCTCGGATGAAGATGCTCAAGAATTGCTCAGAGAAAGCCAGATTTCCCTCTTACAGCTGAGCACCATTGAGGTGGCTACTCAACTATCAATGAGAGATTTTGAATTATTTCGGAACATTGAACCTACTGAATATATAGATGACCTATATAAACTTGACTCTAAAACTGGGAATGCTAATCTAAAACAGTTTGAGGATGTTATCAATCAAGAAACATTTTGGGTGGCCACAGAAATTTTATCTGAACCAAACCAACTCAAAAGGATGAAGATTATTAAGCATTTCATAAAAATTGCTCTTCATTGTCGAGAGTGCAAGAATTTCAACTCTATGTTTGCTGTTATAAGGTATATATATATTTCTTTTGTTAGATAATAAGAGTAGCAGAAAACTAGACCAAAACCTAAATCTCTGTATTGACAGCTTAATAGCTGAGGTGTGTTTGATAACTTAATCAATGAAAGTTGTAATCAGTCTTTTTCATTTTCATTTTGTTGGACAATATTTTTATCACTATTTTTTTCAACTATTGCAGATTTAGTAATTCCCATTATTTAGCAATAGAGGACTGCAGTGGCTTAGTGGTTAAGACACTGAACTTGACAACTGGAAGTTTGAGACCTAAGTGCTGCACAATGGAGTGAGCTCCCTTCTCTGTCCCAGTTTCTGCCAACCTAGCAGTTTGAAAGCAAGAAATTGTTTGTAGATAAATAGGTACCACTTTGGTGGGAAAGTAACAACCTTCTGTGGGCTGTGGTGTCTAGTCATTCCTGCCACATGACCATGGAAATGTCTAAACATGCAAGCAGTGCTGGCCCTTGGGCTGTAAATGGAGATGAGCACTGTACCCTAGAGTTGGATATGACTGGCTTCTGAGCAAGAGTGACATTAACCTATTTTTTAGCAACAGTACGTGACCAAAAGAAGGTCATCTTTTTCCATTTAGAGCACTTATTTTCACTATTTTAAATAATTTTTAAGCATATATAAGGTATATAGCATTTTGTAGTGGTTAGAGTGATGGACTAGGACTCTGGAAATCAGGGGTTTGAATTCTCACTTGGCGATGGGAACTCAATGGAGGAACTAGTAAAACCACTCCTTAATTATCTCACATGGAAAAACTTAATAAGGTTGCTGTTAGAATCATAGAATATTAATCTGATACAACTGGACAGCACATAAGTAGGCATATATCAGCATTGATAATTAATAGTAATTGCATGCTATCAAGTCAAATTTGACTTATGGAGACCTTTTTCAGGGTTTTCTAGGTAGTGAACAGTCAGGTGGTTTACCATTTCCATCTGGGTGTGCAGTGCACTGGGGCTGTGCAGCTTGACCATGGCAACACAGGTTGGCTCTTCTCCCAGAAGGCACTGGGTGTGTGTGGCCAACTCTCAATCTCTGGCTCCACAGCTTGATACTTTAATAATTAGCTATCCAGCCAGCCTATGATTTGTCACTTCCATTATAATGCTGAAGTGCAACTAAGGTTAGTGATGAAAATTACATGGAGGGAGAGGAGTGCATAGTCCTGGTCCCAGTTGCTTAATCTTGCTTTAGTAAATATTTCTGCAAAGTTCTAGGAATCTTTCAGAACAGTTTTTCATTAGCTTCTACTGCCCTAAAATGACACTGAAACAGGTGATTCCTCAAGATAAATGTAGTTACAACCATAGTAAGAGTTGTGAAAATAATACTTTGCTTTTCAAGTATTACCATATATTAAATGTAGTTTTGTTTACCTAATAGCTGATATTTTTTTTGCAATAGTTGATAATGTATCACATTCTTATGTCTGATGAAGTGAATTTGATCCACAAAAGCTCACATTTAAATACTGGAGATAGTCTTTAAGGTGCCATAACTTTTTTGTTCTTTTGTTTACTCTCTGATAATGTAACACAAGTTATCTTTTACAGTGGTCTTAATCTGGCACCTGTAGCTCGACTCAGAGGGACCTGGGAAAAGTTACCAAATAAATATGAGAAGCATCTTCGAGACCTTCAGGATCTTTTTGATCCATCTAGAAACATGGCAAAGTATCGCAACATCCTTAGCAGCCAGAGTATGCAACCTCCTATTATACCACTCTTTCCTGTTGTCAAGAAAGATATTACATTCCTCCATGAAGGTAATTCTAGCTATAGATACATAATGAGAAAACAATGTTGTTATGGGCTATCAAGTTGCCTCCAACTTATTCTGACCTTATGAATAAATTACCTCCAGAATGTCCCTTCATTAGCAGTCCTGCTCAACTCTGCAAACTCAAGCCTGCTATTTGTGCATACAGATTGAACAGGTAGGGAGATAATGTATGTCTTTGCCTATAGGAAACTGTTAGGCTTCTCCATATTCTCTCATAATCATAGTTTCCTGTCTACATTTTAGAATGTACATGAGGACAATCAAGTATTGAGATCTCTCTGTTTATTTTAGGACAGTCCATGGTGTCTCATGATCCACATAATCAAAGGCTTTGCTGTTGTCTGTAAAGCATATTCTGATGTTCTTACGAAATTCTTTTGTGTGTTCCTGTATCAAAATTTATTTTTACAATATGATCTCTAGTGCTGCTCCCCCTCCCCAACAGAATCCAGCTTGAGCACTGGACATTTTTCAGTCTATATATGATGAATATCTTTGTTGTAACACTTTTGAGCATCACTTTATTTGAATGGGAAATTAATGCAATTTTCCTACAGTTAATAACGGTTCTTGGTATCTCCTTTCTTGGGATTGGAATGTATACTGAACATTTCCAATCTATGGCCATTGTTTTGTTTTCCATATTTGTTAGTACATTCTTGTTAGGATTTTGACTGATTCAGTGTCTGTATTTGGAGTATTTCCATCACTATTCCATATACTCTTGGTGATTTATTTCTTCCAAATACAGTTGTACCTCGGTTAAAAAGCATAATGTTTTCCACAGGACTGCTTTTTAAGCGAGTTTGTTCTTTAAGCAAAACACCATTGTAAGTGACCAATTGTGACTTCTGGTGAGGGGGATTGTGAATTTATTTGTTAAGTGAGTTTTTGGTTGGTTTAATTTGTTAAGAGAAGCGAACATTCAGAGAAAATCCTGCTCTGTAAGCAAGTTACTCTTTAAGTGAGGCTCTCTTTATGTGAGGTTTGACTACTTCGAAAGCAGCTTACACTTCTAAAATTGCAGCTTCTTTACAGCATTCCTCTTCAAATGAATCTTTTGTCTTTGTATCTTTTCTTTACAGCTCTTCATTATATTGCTTCCCTCTTCTCATTATTTTATCCTGGTGAGATAGTATGTTCTCCTGTTGGACTTTTAGCAGCCTTAATCTAGGTTCAAAGTTTTCTTTGATTTATGGATTTTATTGAAGAAATAATTTGTTTCCCCTTTTTTGTCATTCTTTGTACTGATTATTTTAACATTTTTCTTTCTCTTTGTGATAGTCACAAAGAAAAATGCATATAGTATTCTGACCTTATTTCTGACACATTCTATTATCTTTAAAAAGAAGTGATTTTTCACTCATCATTTAGACTTGAGGCAAGGGACTATAAAAGAATTGTCTTGTAGTATTGTTCACTGATAATATATCTGCTTTCTATTCATAGTTTTTCTAGTTCACTGTCAGTTGAGTTTAATAATGCAAATTCTATTGTTTAAGTGGACCTTAAATTCAGCAGAATTCTATTTTAAGTACATTATTATTATTATTATTATTATTATTATTATTATTATTATTATTATTATTATTATTATTATTATTATTATTATTATTATTATTATTATTATTAGTTCAAATTTATATTGCCGCCCACTCGCCGTGGCGACTCAGGGCGGCTTACAGACAATACATTACATTAAAATATGTTGGGGTGGTGCCTTTAATGTTCCTTTTCAGCTTTACATAATCTTTTTACTATCAATAGTTCATGGTGAGTGCACAATTTGCTCCTGGTCTTGTTTTGACAGAGAGAATGCAGCTTCTTCATCTACTACTTTTAGTTGTGTAGTACTGTATGTTTGATTCCTAAATTGGCTGATGCCTCTGTGTGTAGTTATCTGTTTCGTTGCCTGAAGCATGTAGAGTACTTGCAATAAAAAAATTGTTGACTTCACAGAACTCCATGTGTTGTTCTCATTCTTCATTTCTGTCCTCCAGACCAAATTTCCCCACAATATTTGGTTTTATTTTGTTTCCTAATTTTATGTTCCAGTCATCTATAATTATAAGCATGTCTTTTTTTGATGTGTGATCAGTTTCCTCCATTACAGTTCCATAAAAGCTTTTGATTTCTTCGTCAATGTATGTATCTGTAACATTGACGTGAATTATGTTTATGTTAATACATTTTCCAAGAAGTATGATTGATATTGTTTGGTCAGATGTTTAATTATAACTGTTAATCAGTGTTGTAGCAGTGCAACTGCCTACATATTACTTAAGTATTAGAGACACTCCTTCTGAATTCTTCTAGAGTGACCACTTTTTAGTGATTGAATACATCCCATTCCAGTTCACTTTGGTTCAGTCACACAAAGTACTGCAGTGTTCAAACTTCCTAGGTATTGTTTTCCAGTTTGCAGTTTCTCTTGATTCATATTTCTCTCATTCCGTGTTCTACCTCTGTTTTGTGCAGCATCAGACTTTCCTTTCCACTCCATACAAAATCAACCACTAGATGTCATTTCAGCTTTAATTTAGTGTCTTCATTACTGATACTATGTGTACTTGCTCTTTGCTCTTCATCATTACTTGGCTGAATGCTTTTTGACCTAGACGTCTTATTTCCTAGCATTGTCTCTATTTCATTTTGAACTGTCTCATCATAGGGTATTAAAGATAAGAAGTGTTCAGCAATGACTTACCCTTGCCAGTAGCTCCTCCAGAAGTTTCTCTGCTCCCATTACCAGTGGAACTGTCCATTATCTTCTGCCAATGTGACTGTTAATCTTGAGGAGGTTGGATTCTTAAATGTGACTGTGCTTGGAGTCTAGACTCCTGATGTCATGTTAATGTCTGCATTTGAGAGAGTAGAGAGAATTTACTGAATTACATATGAATATTTCATGTAAGTTCCTACTAAAAGTGAAGAACTCTTGCATGCTAAGTGTTTTTGGTATAATTAAGACTAAGAATCTGTATATCATGCAGAGTTGAATTGCAAACACAGGCCTAGTAACTAGATAAGGAGCATTGCATTGTTACGTTTTAAGATTTTTATGCTATTAATGAGGTAGTGATCAGTGGGATTAATTTTAGTTCCACATATAGATTGGTAAATGATGATCTATTTCAGTGAATTAGAACATCTGGTTGCAAATCCCCACTTTGCCTCACATGTGAGGAACCAGTCAAGTTCCCCCAGAGCATTTGGTGGGATTATTCCCCAACAGCTGCATGTCCTTGGCCAAGCTACAGAGCCTCACAGCACTACCAGAACAATGGACTGATAAATCACTTCCAAGTACTTTATAAATAGAAAGCCCAGGAATGGCAAACCTTTGGCATTCCAGATTTTTTGGACTACAACTCCCAGAATCCAATAAAAGTTAGGGATTCTTGGAATTGTACTCCAAAATATCTGGAGGTCCAACAATTTGCCATCCCTGCCCTAGTGAATGTTGGTGTTAGTCAGAATCACCTTGAGAGTCCATAATAATTGTTAAATAAATGAATACATTGAGTGGATTTTTCTTTTTAAAAAAGCATTCTTTTTTTCTCCCCATGCCCATCTTTCAGTTTTATCCCCAAACTCACTAGATCAGTGATGGTGAACCTTTTAGAGACTGAGTGCCCAAACTGCAACCCCAAACCCACTTATTTATCACAAAGTGCCAACATAGCAACAGGAGAGGGAGGAAACTTTCCCATTGGGCTGCTGGGCAGAGGGGCAGGTGAACTCTGTGCTGGGGTGACTGCATGGGTGCCCAAAGAGAAGGCTCTGAGTGCCACCTCTGGCACGTGTGCCATAGGTTCACCGTCATGGCACTAGGCAGTTATTTTATTTATTTATTTATTAGTCATATTTATATGCCACCGTATTCGCAAAGCGACTCAGGGTAGCTAACACAGCAGTAAAAACACAATGATCCCAATAAAATTCGTCAGTAAAATCCAACCCATACATAAAATTTAAAAGATTAAAAGTAATCAAATAAGCCAGCAGTTTGGGGTGCCCATGTTGTCAGAATCACATACTGGCCTACCAGCAATGTCTTTACACTCTTCCTAAAGGTCAGCAGCTCTGTCTGGAGGCACAACTCAGTTGGCAGGAGGTTCCATAGGGTCAGGGCGGACACAGAGAAGGTCCTTCTTCTGGTGCTAAAGTTATTGTACAGTAATACCTCGGATAACGACTGCATCGGATCACGCTAAAATCGGATAATGATGCAAAATTTCTAAAGAAATTTTGCATCGGATAACGATCTGTTAGCGTTATCCGATACAGTCCTTTGTAGTAGCAGGGTGGCTGGAAAGCTGAATGGGGTTCTCTGTTCAGCTTCTCATCCACCCTGAACCTATGGAGGCAGGGGTGGGGTGGCTGGAAAGCTGATGGGGGGCTCCCCCGTCGGCTTCCCCAGCCACCCCACAGCTGTGGAGGCAAGGGCGGGTGGCTAGGGAACCCGACAGGGAGTCCCCGTCAGCTTCTCCAGCCACCCTGCAGCTGTAGATCGGGTCCTCTGATCTCGCTGGAGCAGGCAGGGAAGTCAGAGAGCCCAAAATTGGTTTTTTTAAAAATGTCCTTTTTTTTTTACTCATTTCATGCTCTCACCTCCCTGCTTGCTCCAGAGAAATCATAGGACCCGATCTAAGCTGTTTCTGGGCTTCCCTGACGTCCTCGGCAAGTGCAGCAAGCCAAAACATCAGGGTTCGAACCCTGACATTTTGGCTTGCTCCACTGGCTGGGGACGTTGGGGAAGCCCAGAAACAGCTTGGATTGGGTCTTCCCACCTCCCTGGACCCGACAGGGGGGTCAGGGAGGTGGGAAGACCCGATCCAAGCTGTTTCCAAAGTTCCCCCACCTTCCTGAAGGCTGTAACAAACCAAAACGTCAGGATTCGTTTTGGCTTGTTGCAGCCTCCAGGAGAGTGGGGGAACTTCATCGGCTCTAGGGAGGTCAGGAGACCCAATGCGCGCTAATTTTGAGGTTCCCCCAGCCTCCTGGAGCCTGCAACAAGCCATAAAGTCAGGATTCGAATCCTGACGTTTTGGCTTGTTACAGCCTTCAGGAAGGTGGGGGAACTTTGGAAACAGCTTGGATCAGGTCTTCCCACCTTCCTGGACCCGGCAGAGGGCTCAGAGAGCCCGAAATGGGTTTAAAAAGTCCGTTTTTAAACCCATTTTGGGCTCCCTGACCCCCCTGCCGGCTCCAGGGAGGTGGGAAGACCCGATCCAAGCTGTTTCCAAAGTTCCCCCACCTCCCTGGAAGCTGCAGCAAGCCAAAACCTCAGGATTCAAATCCCGACGTTTTGGCTTGCTGCAGTCTCCAGGGAAAAAGGGCTTTTTTTAACATTGTGCGATCAATGCATCGCACAACGTTAAAAACTGGATAACAACGAGACTTGTGGAACCAAGTCTCATCGGTATCCGAGGTACTACTGTATTTCATTTCAGCCTTTCACTCTGCATTGGAACAATAACATTGTCATTGTTAGTAAATATCGATAGAGAAAGTAGATAATTTTGATGCAATCATGTTTCATTGTTCCTTTTCGTATAATGGTATTTATTTTATAGCATGTTTTCTTTCAGCATGCAAAATACATGGTCTTTCTTGACATAGCATATTGTTAAAAGAACCCGTGTTGTCTAGTTCTAAAAACACAGATTGTAAACACAAATCTATAGGAAAGAGAAGTGAGATAAGAAGAAGGGGAAAAAGATGGGAAAATATAAAAGAGTACCAGTATTTTTGTTTACCTAAGTTCAGGTAGAACCAGTTTTTGAAAGACAATAACCTTCTAAAATCATTTTCATGACCCTTTTGCTGTTGAAAAATCGAAGTGAACACAATCCAACTGTCACATTTCCTTTCTGCTGACAGCTGCCACTGTTAAAACATTTGAATGAGCATTAAGTTAGCATTTCTAGTGAGTTTTGAGTGACATCTGTACCCTACCGTACATTTTCTTGTGTTTTTGACTGATGCTTGGATTCAAGACCTTTGACATCAGATGACGAGCTATAATATATCAGAGAAATAACCTGTCAACCACAGAATTGTTTTGAACACCTTAAAATTCTTTTTCTGTACATGTTTTAATCATATAGGAAATGATTCAAGGGTGGATGGCTTGGTAAATTTTGAGAAGCTCAGAATGATTGCCAAAGAAATTCGTCAAGTGATTAGAATGACTTCTGCTAACATGGATCCTGCTGTAATGTTCAGACAAAGGTATGGCAACTGAACAAAAAATGGGGATGAGTATAGTTGAGGCAGTAATGTATACATTCACATTGTTATATTTTATTTGATTTCATTGTTGGTTAGTATTTATCATGGGAAAGTGAATCCAACCTAAATGTAGATTTATGTTAATGTTTTCGTGGTATCTGAGTAAAGGTACCAAAAGGTCTGTATAACTTACAGTTTACTTTTATTTAAAAAAATTGCCCACTCCTGGTATATTTCAGGGTATGAAGCAATGGCTTAGGTTTTTGTATCTTCTGAGGACAGAAATAACTTAACCGGAAGAAAGTCAAGCACATCTAAATGAATATGGTTCATCAGGCATGTCCTATCTGGCATTTAAAATATTGCCCAGCATATTTTTAAAGTAGATCTTTCACATTTAAAAGTAAACTAATATGACCAGAAGTCTGTTTAAATTATACTTAATGTATGTCATTCTTCAGATAAATGGCAATAATCATATACAATTTTGTATTCTGAATATAGATGGGAAAGAGTTATTCTAAAAGAACATCACCTGCAAATTTAATGAGAGCACCCCCCATTTCTTAATGTTGATTTGCCCTCATTAATAACACATGATTGTTTAAATTCCTGCCCTTCTGTTATGTGTGTTTATGTATTCATCAATTATTGTAAGAAGTTTTGTCTCTGTATTCCATTGAAAACATTGTGTCACTGTTTTGAGAAGTGATTTTACCTGATTGAAATTTTCATTCCTCTTTTTTCTGTCTACATTCTTTTCATTTCTGACTTTCAACTGTGATTCTCCCCCTTTGCTTTTCTTTTTAAATACATGCTTCATTGTATATGGCTCTTGCTTACAGGAAGAAGAGGTGGAGGAGTTTGGGGTAAGTGTAGAGATTAATGCAACTAAGACTTTTTAAAAAAGTTATGCAACTTTTAACATTCTGCATCCTTGGTAGTGCATGCACCTAAACAAGAGCATGCATTTTATTAACCCTGCAATAGTTTCTAACTATTTCCAGATTTAAGAGAAAACAAGGCCAAGATGAGAATAACGCAGATTCTGGGGGAAAATCTAATTCCACTCATATTAGGAAAAAATGTCTACATTGTTCTTATAAAAAACAAAATTATGTACAAATCAATGAAATTTTCCATTTAAAAATGTCTTGAAATTAACATAACTGAAGGCCAATTTTTAAGAATTGTCTCCTACCTGGCTTGCTCTGAGCGTGCAGCTATTGATGAAAAATGTTTAGACCTTTTTCTTTTACTTCTTTTCTTGTGTCAGGAGCAATTCATTAGTGCTTCTGGTGTGAAAGGATCAGCCAACAGGGTGCTATCAAAGCCTAGGTGTCATCTGAATGTGTTCACAAAAGTCACGTTCTTTGTAGAGGCTCTGTCCATGGCTACCAATTCTATATTTACAAATATAAATTAATAGCCATCTATTCCTACTTCACAGACCCTCTGTAGAGGATTTCTGACGTATTTCTTTGGGAACTGTAGTCATTTAGTTGCACTCACTGCCTGGGCTGGAGAAAAGAGAAGACATATATACCGAGGCTCCCAGAAGCTGCTAGGTGTGTCACAGCTAGTGCCCCAAAGTATTTTTATGCGAGGCAGCTGGCATAGCATGATATTTTATTTTTCTACCACCCTACTGATCGAAAGTCACTCCAGGTGTTGTTCAAGCAGATATAAATACAATATATGTTAAATAAAATCTCATCACAGTAATGTCCCAAATTCTCAAATTCCCCAGGTTTTCCTGCAGAAGGTCCAGTCCCTGTTTCTCAGACCAGTCCCCTTTGAGAGGCCAACACATACTGATACAGTTCTTTGCACAGTAGTTGTGAAAGCCTTAGGTGTGGGTAGTCCAGTCCATGCTACCATGGAAGGATAATGTACAATACTGGTACATGAAGGAAGTACAAAAATACTGAAGTAACGGAATAATGTTCCAGTCTCCCATTGCTGGCCAGCATCCACAAGGATTTTTGCAAATTTCAAAATATTCTGTCTTTTGGACAATACAAATGAACTCATCTGCAACCTAATTTACATGTTAATAGAACTGAACAGCATCTTTGCATAGAAAATTAAGTAACATCCTACTTTCTGGTTGTATCTGCTGGCCCTTGAAGTAGAGTTCAATTTGTTCCTTCATTTTCATCAAATAGCATGAATTATGTGATGTAGCCCCACATGTTCCAGGTATGTTGAATTATTTTGTGGTCAGTTCACTTCATTTCTTACCTTGTGGCCATTTTTCTGTCTTGACAGAGTAGGTGTTACCTGCTGTTTAGCAACACATGGCTCCATTCTGAAGCCTGTTTTTGAATGGAAAGACTTGAACTAGCTTTATTTTCATTTATGCATATTTCAAAAGCCCTGTGTTAGAAAGATTTTTTTCTTCCACTCCAGCTGAAATCCTGTTGAGGCTGGCATAAACTAAAGTGACACCTGCAGAATGGGCAGAGTATATTGCACCCAGGCACTATGAGTTGCAACATTTGAACTGTGCAATTCATTATGTGACCGATGTGTGCACGCCTGTAGAAGTCCTTCATGAACGTGACCTACGCCTTGGCACAATTTTTCCTCCTATTTACATAGGTTACACACACTGAACAGCGGAACAGGAATTTAGTCAGTGTACTGTAATGTGATCAATCCTGGTAGCGTGGAACTCAAGGTTTTAGCCAATCACATACATATAGATAGGTCAGACTGTTTCTCATTTTTGCCCAAATCTAAAGTTTTCCATGCATTCTGAATTAGAGACTTAATTTATGAGAGTCCATCATCATTTTAATCAAAGAAGTTATTCTTTACCCACAAAGAATCACACATTGAATGGTGCTTTGTATCTAAATGAATACGAAGCTATTCCAAGCAATCCCAGCAGTGCATATTGAAGCTCTTGTGCTCAGTTCATATCATGGAATCAGAGTGAGCTTGTTTGGCATGGCTTTCTGATGTATATAATATATTCATGTCATTTTGAGAGCATTATTCATTGTCATATGCAATAATGAAGAGGAGAAACCTTAACAATTACTATTGTAAAATCAAAGCTTGATTGGATTATTATGTCAGGGGTTGACAAAGAAAACAACTTGAAGTTCTTTCTCTTAGGTCTTACATCAGGAGTATCAGTTTAATGCCCTTGTACACTTCTTGTTAACTTCTGACAGTATTTGCACAGAAAAAGGATTGCAGGAGTTGTAGTTCCAAATATTTGGAGGATACCAGCTTACCTACCTGTCCAATAATTCAAGTAAATCGCTGTTGGTTTCTTAATGAGAAAAGATCTAGAATTCTGATGTTGTTAAAAGACAGGGTGGAATAGGCAGTGAATGGATATTTGCTCTAATTTTCCCAGACCAGAAGACCGTAAAGAAAAACAAACTGTCATCTTCTATAATTCACATTTCAATTTTAGTTGAGAGTCATGTGCTAATACTAGGCCTGTTCTAATAAAAAGATACCTGAGAGTTTTCAGTTGACAGTATGTTAAAAGTTGGTTCAGTGTATCTTAGAGCAAAGCTACCAAGTGGATGGCTTTATAACCTTGAATGCTATTAGTTACATAACTTTTTTCCATTATGCAGTTTGTGAATGTTTATGGTTATGAACTTTCCCATGTTAAATCTGTGCAACACTTTCAGTTGTGATATCAGCAAATTAATGATGGTTCTTTGTAATCTTGTGAATTTGTGTTTATGTAAACCTGTGTTATTTTATGTGTATTTTATCAAGTGTATGCCTTTTTTTGCAATCTTTTTTCCTTCTTAGCATCTCAGATTCTTATGCCTTCTGCTTTTTCATACTTTGCTGCATCTTTTGTGAAGCATAAATATTTCAGAGCATATACTATTTGGCTGTGTTTGAGTATTGCAGAACTGGATGAAATTGTTCCACAGCTTAAAATTAGCTTCATAGTGGTAGACTGCATTTAAAACAACATGTTTGGGTTGATGCTTTAGCAATACTTTTGTACTCCATGGCTTTGATTCTTTGATTAATCTGAATGTGTGAAGTAAATAGCATTAAACTACAGTCCAAAGTACATTTTCCAGCCACATACTAGGATATCTGGGTTCATTGTCTTGAAGTAATAGTGTTACTTAAGTTGCTTGATCTTGTCTTTTAAATTTAGATGTACAGTAAAACCTCGCATAAAGAGTACCTCACTTAGAGACTAACTCACTTAAAGAGCAGAATTTTCTCCAAATGGTTGCCTTGAAGAACAACTAAAAACTCACTTAACAACTAAATTGAGGTTCGCAGTCCCCTGCCAGAAATCATGAATGGTCACTTACCATGGCGGCAGCAGCACTTTTTCCAAGTGTTTCGCTTAAAGAGCAATCCCGTGGAATGTATTATGCTAGTTATGCAAGGTATTACTGTACACCCATATGTTAAAATCAAATTCTTGTAAAATTGTTGGCAGACATGCTATTTTAAGAATACACAAAACTTAAGAAGCTTTCAGGAGAGAAATCCCAGGCTTTTTAATATAATCTCTTAGTTTGTTAGTAGTTTTTAGAAGGTAGTCTTCTTAGTCTATTTCAGCATGTATAACAACAATAACCTACAACAAGTTAGCAATCCCTTTTTATGTGTGATGCTAAGTAATCTACCAAAGTGTACACTGAAATAAATCTGTTAATCTTAAAAGTGGCATAGTGCATTTTTGTTTTTTTATTTTAGCTTGTCAGAAACTTCCACAACTTGATTTTTTTACCCCAGTATTTCCTCCTGCTTTCCATTCCCTCGCTATATCTATTTATTGAATATTTATCTCTCTTTTTTTTTGCCTCCTTGCCCCTCTTGTTTTGTGGAACAGAAGCTCAAAATCTATATATTTTCCAATTTTTCTGAGCTGTTTATAGAAATCTCTGAAAACTAATTAGAACTCTGCCCTCAACTCAGTTAATCTCTCTTGTTTTCATCCTCCTATTTTACTCTTAAAATTACAGTAGGGACAGAGATCCTCAGTTTTATGTTTCTGTGTATGCAAATTTGAATATGTGTTCCTATTTACCGTATATACTTGAGTATAAGTCATCCCGAATATAAGTCGAGGTACCTAATTTGGACCTCTAAAACTTGGAAAATAGATTGACCTGAGTATAAGTCGGGGGTGGAAAATGCAGCAGCTGCTAGGGAGTTTCAGTAATAAAAATACATGAAATACACTAAAATTAATTAATTTAGACATTTGTGTGGGTGTGTTTTTGAGTGTTTACGGTAGTTACTGTATTTTTAAAACTGTATTTTCACCACCCACCCAGTGATGGCGCTGCAGGGGAAGTGGGTGGGCAGGCCAATTGTACTGAGGCAGGAAGCGATGCTCTAGCCTAGCCTCTTGCTCTCCCTGCAAGCACAAAGTATGGCTTTCCCCCTTGGCCACATGGAGCAGGGACAAAGACAGAAAGGTAAGTAAAATCCTTTCTTTTTATGCACAGGTTTGGTTTCCACCAGAAATGCATTGAAAACTAAACAAATAGAAAAGCTTCAGAATAGAAGAATTAATTTCCAATGCATTTAAATGGGAAATAGCAATTTGTGCCCTCTTGTGACCACCTGTGGTAATGGCCCACCGACCATATGTTTTCCTTTCCCCTCTCCAGAAGCTGAAGCCACTTTTAAGCTCCCAAATCGCACTAAATCCAGCATGGTTTTGGAACCTTCGTGGTTCCTGACCCATGTATAAGTCGAGTCACCTTTTTGGCCTCACTTTGGGGGCTAAAAAACTCAACTTATACTCAAGTATATACGGTAGCTTCTTTCCAAGTAATGTTGCTTTGGTATCATGGAGCACACATTTATTGAACCATAAACATGTTTTCCAAACTTGAATTTTTGCAAGAAAATTGCAAAAAAAAAGTTTTGATACCTCTTTTCCCCCTACCACAGCCACAGTTGTTTTGGTGAATTGGAGGATATTTGTCATGGTCCCAGATTTTCATTTATTACATATTTCAATGCTCAGTAAGGAATCAGAATTCTAACCACTCATGTTGAATGCAGTACACCGTGCCTATGGCTGACTGCACTGTTAAAAATGATCAAGATAAATAATCTCTTCTGCCTTGCAATAAAATGGGAGGAAGGTTGATAGGTTTGAAAGTATACATTTTAAAGTGTAGTAGAGCTTCTTTTCACATAACTGCTAAGTCTTGTGTCTAGTGAGAGCAGAGCTTGTGTCTAAGGTGGATATGATGTAACAAGTATGATGAAATCAAGTTTGTAGATGTTGTTGCTAAAAACTAAAAACTCATGGGAGGCAGTAGTTCTGTAGCTGTGTTCCAAATGTTTCTACAATCTCTGATAGCAGTCCCCATGCGTACAGCTGGGTGACATTGTTTTTGCCTTCTGTCCAGCAGTTTCTCCCACTGAACTCCCTATAGTTAAAGCTCATCCTGAGATTGAAAAAGGGACTGCTGGAATAAAGCCATAAAAGAACAGTATCCTGTATAGTGCATGATCTTTCACATAAAATCTCTTGATTTCAGCTAGGACACTGGCTCCCCTTTCAGAAGTAAATTAATAAATTATAGCAACCCTCAGGAAAGTGTTAGATTAATTTCCTTTATCAGACTTAAGTTTTATTTTTAAATGAACGCATTTTAGTCTTCAATAAATAGAGCAGGAAATGTAGTTTCCAATCAGATCATTCTACAGTACTTGTTTCATGAATATCTTCAAAATGATGACGCTGAGGTGGTTTTATACAGGCATTGTTTGCAAAGGATATCAACACAGTTAAATCTTTTTTGTGTAGGAGAATCTGATTTTTATTTCATATGTATGTCTGTCCTTCAGTTCCTCAAACTCAGGGTATGAATGGGGCAAGTTGGTAACCATTTGTTCATACTAGAACTATCTTGGACCCAATTACATTAACAGCGCTGAATTTGGAATGGGGGGAAATGCCTTTTCTGTCCCAAATTTAATGTTTAAGTAGGGTTTCTGTGTGATTCTGGAAGCCTTTAGTTACATTTGTTAACTTGCATTTTTCTGGCTTTTTCCCTTAATAATTCTTTCTGGACATGTAATCCTTGTTACCAGTTTTGCAAATTCCTTTGGAAAAAAGTGTTAACACTACTCATCTCTTTTTAACTTGACGTCAGCATGCGCTTTCAGTGGAAGAGTAGTTGTGCTTCAGTGTTTGCTGCTTTGATTCCTCACCGCTTAATTGAAGCTAAACTGAATGGTCTCAAAATCTTGTTTTGTAGGTCACTGAGCCAGGGCAGCACAAACTCAAACATGTTGGATGTTCAAGGAGGTGCTCACAAAAAACGTGCCCGACGCAGTTCTCTGCTGAATGCAAAAAAATTATATGAGGATGCTCAGATGGCGAGAAAAGTCAAACAGTACCTGTCCAATCTTAATGTGGAAACAGATGAAGAAAAATTCCAGATCATGTCACTTCAGTGTGAACCTGCATATAGCACTTGTAAGTTAGAAACATGTTTTGGCTTCTTGGTGGAATGAACTCAGACAGACTTTATTGTAAAATTAGATGCATTTATGGTCCTTCAGTTATAATTGCTGGTAAAACTACTATTTTTAGTGCAAGCTGGGAAATATATGTTGAAAAATGGATGCTGTTGAAAAGATCAGACACATAATTTGACATCCTGTCCTTCGAGTTTGGTTGAGTTTGCAGAAATCTAAGAGAAAATGTTACTTTTGTCCTTGAGTCTTAATCTTTACATATATCACTAGCCTGCCAGAATTTCCAGTATATTGGATTTGGATCTGGTTTTTTTTGCCAAGTTAGCACTTTTCAGAATTAAGGAATAATAAAGATAGCATAGTATGAATGGCAAAGATAAAGAACAAAAAGACCATAATACACTGGCAGTTGGAAGGATACAGGTAAATTAACTAATTCAGTGCTGTGCAAAACAAGAAAACAGCAGAGAAGAAAGCCATATGCCATTTAGTATGATATAGTTTGTGTGCAGAGGCAGTGTTAGAAAAGTACACTTCTCTGAAGAGTTTCTGTAATGTGTGCCATTCCCTGATTTCTTTTTTTATTCCTTTTAAAAGATTTTTGCCTGGTCTTGCTCCTAGAAAGCTCCAATGCACTGAAATATATTACTAATGATTGGGGCTACACAGATGTATTAAAAGAGTAAACAAAATAGGAATAAGTGCATTTTGACCAATTCCAAAATGCTGTTTCCTCTACTGCAGTAAACAACAGTAAAAATCTAAAGGTGAAGTCTTCAATTTGGAGTGACTTAATTCTGCATAGTCAATAGGAGAACAAAGTTACTATAGTCAAACCTCGCATAAAGAGTGCCTCGCTTAAAGAGTAACTTGCTTAAAGAACAGAATTTTCTCTGAATGTTCGCTTCGCGTAACAAATAAAACCAACCAAAAACGTGCTTAACAAATAAATTGGGGTTCACAATCCCCCCTCCAGAAGTCACAATTGGTCACTTTTAATGGTGTTTCGCTTAAAGAGCAAATTCACTTAAAAAGCAATCCTGTGGAACACATTATGCTCTTTAACCAAGGTACAATTGTATGAGATTATTTTCTAGCCATAGGGGTGCCAAAACTTTTTGGGCCACGGGCTGGTCACGTGGTTCCTACCACCGGAAGTAGATGCAAAATGCAACTTGCAATCTGTTTTGCAACAGGATGAGATAGATTTTAGACTGCCATTTTCTCTGCTTAAACCAGGGGTGCCCAAACTACGGGTCAGGGGCTGCATTCAGCCCATGGTCCTTAGTTTGGGCACCCCTGCCTTAGCAGGACTTTCAGAATATATAGTGTCACAAAAGGAATAAAGTTTCTTTAAAAAAAAAACAGGTTTTTTGAATCAAAGACTTTACCATGCTTACTATATAAGTGTTTAATTATGATCCTTGGAAAACTGCCTTTTCCAAACAGTAAACATATAACTAAACACTCTTATTAAGAATAGAGCTGGCCCACCCTGCTCAGTTTCTGTATAAAACTGAGATTGATAAATCTATGAGTACTTTTCTTTCAGTTTCCACCTCATAAATAGACCATTAGTGCCTCTATCTGGTACTAAAGCTGACCTGAATTTAGACAGCGCAACAGATTTTAGATTACTATAATTCAGTAGTTTCAAAATAGAGTACAGTAGTATAATTTAAACTGTGAATTAAGTGTGCCACCTAGTGGGAAGTTGGTAGTAAGTTTTTGTGGAATAGAGCCCCCCCCCCCCCGTCTGACTGCTTCTGATCCATGGGTTGAATCCAGACATAGTCAAACTTATGATTGACTCCTTGAAATCGCTGGTAGTAATGTTAGTTATGACTACTATGTTATGACACAAAGTCTCAGTGATTTCAGTGGTAAAGGTAACAATTTCCCTTGCTCAAAAGCCAGGTGTATCTGAATCTAGGGTACAGTGCTCATCTCTGTTTTCAGCCAAAGAGCCAGCGCTGTCTGCATCTGCAGATGTTTCCGTAGTCAGGCATGACACGGGAGCACACAGAACACTGTTACCTATTTATCTACTTGCACGCTCTTGCTTTTGAACTGCTAGGTTGGCAGAAGCTGGGACAGAGACGGGATCCCACTCCGTTGTACAGCACTTGGGTCTCAAACTGCTGAACTGTCAACCTTCCAGTTGTCAAGTTCAGTGTCTTAACCACTAAGAAACTGCAGTCCTTGACTTCAGTGGACCTAGCTCTAAATCAGAGAGGAGGAATTCTGCTTATTTGGGGAACTCTTTAGGCACATGGCTAGCCCCTTTCTCTGTCTTAAATGTGAATTAAGGCTGGAGCCAACTGGGTAATTCTGTCAGTTTATCGTCTGCAACTTTTTTCTGCAGTAGTCATTCAGTTTTTATTGTGACTCTTAGGTTTATTGGAATAGCATATTAAGAGTATCAAATAATTGTGTTTCTTTTCTTCACTATCTCAGTAACAAAAAACTTAAGTGACAGGCGAGGTACAAAAACTGTAGAAATGTCTCCAATGCCACTGAGATCTAGTGGTCAAACTACAAAAGCTCATTTACATCAGCAAAACCGAATGAGTCAAGTCCTTCAAGTTCCAGCTGTAAATTTATATCCCATTAGGAAGAAAGGACCAGCAAAAGAACATGTCACATTTAGTGAGTATCTACAATAATTGCTTCTTAAATCATGTTGTTCCATAAAATGGGTGAGAAGTACAGAGTGACTTTATGCTTCTCTTATGAACCTTCATACTTGTTTCTATTCTGATACAAATTTACCAACCAGATTATTATTACTACGCCCATCAGTGTTGGTCCATCACAGTAAATGTCAGTGGTGAACTGTTGCCTGTTGAAGTTGGTTTGTATTTCCTGTTGGATAGCAGTCACATGCAATGTACAACAAGAAATGCAGACTCTGATTTCTTTATTCATGTCAATTTAGCACTGAAATTTATGCTGGTATTCAGCTAAATTTTAGCCATTGAAATGTAATATTTGATTGTGTTACATTATGAAATACTACAGCATTGGCTGAAATCCAGTAGTAGGTCCCAGCTAAAATAGATCCATAAAATCAGTGGAGATTTGGTGAGTCAGCTATTCCATAATTTCCACTGATTCAAATGAGCCTACTGCTTACTGCTGAGGTTTAACAATAATTGGGTAGTGGGTTTGGAGGTTTGTTTGCTTCCTTCTAAGTATTTATAGCATTGTATACTTTTCAATGCAAATCCTCCCAAGATGGCATACAAATAAAAATAATGGAATAACGAAAATTAAAGTCACACCAACAATTATTTTTGTTCTCTTAGCTGGACCTTCATGGGGCAAATGCAGCAGGCTCTGAGGCAATTTTTGTTTTCTTTATGTTTGAGTTCCCCCCTCATACTTTTAGATATTTAATAAAATATTTGAGAAAGCAATAGTTGTCTTTTTCTTAGGTTCCATTTTTCTCACCATTCTTTAATATTGGAACACAAGATGTCAAGAGCACTTTATATTGAACACTCAGTGTTTGCCTGCTAGTTCTGAAATCTACATTTCTGTCTGTCAAAATGATGTTGTGCCTGCAATGTAAAAATTGCATTGCAAACAGTGTAGCCTATTGATATGCATGCAACATAGTTTCTCAGCATTCAGAAGAGATCGTGGCTTATTGGCTATGCATCTCATATCCTCTGTCCAAGTCTGTGTGAGTAAGGAAGTGATTGTTCCTGATTCAATTTGATTCTGTGTTTTCTAGGAGCACATATTGACGTGTGTTCCATATATAGCAGCAGTGTCACATCTTATGATCTAGTTTTAAAAGTTGGCATTTATAAACATATATTTCACTCTCATGAGGCTAGAGTTGATGAGCCTTGGGGTCTGTTCCAGGTCTATAAATTTATGGTTATGGCATTCCATTTTATCCTGTACAGCTTGGCAACCTGTTGAATGAGTCTTGCTTTGCCAACAAAATGAACCTCTGTGAAAGGGGCCAGAAGGAATTTCAACTGCAGAGCAGTTACACTGAGAAAACAAAGGATTCTTTGGGTAGGAATTTGCCTAACTGAACTTTTTCAATTTACTGTTCTGTTAATAGATTCAAGTTCTCCTCAGAAATCAGTGAGTTTGTCTGAAGAAACAGTGAGTAAAAAACAAGCAGAGGACAGTATTTCTGTGGCATCTTCATTGCATTCCAGTCCCCCTGCTTCTCCTCAGGGTTCTCCGCACAAAGGTGGGAATGGTTGCAACTTCATTCTTAGTACATAGTTTTGCCCCAAGATGTTCTAATTTCTGTTCTATCGTAAATGTCATGTGGTCATGCAAAGGACTAGTATGTTGAATATATTTGGGTAATTTGTTTAATACGTACTTTGCTTATTCTGTTTTTTGTAACTAATAAATACAGTAATACCTCGGATAACGTTTACCTCAGATAACGCTAAAATCGCATAACGTTAAGTAATCTGGGGAGGAGAATTGGATCGAATAACGTTAAGGTCCTATGGGATGGATCGGATAACAACCGCTAAAGCTTGTGCGGTTACAATGTATCTCTATGGAGCTTTAACGTTATCTGATCCATCCCATAGGATTTTAACATGCATCGGATAACACTAAAAATTGGATAACACCAAGACTTGTGGAACCAACTCTTAGCGTTATCCGAGGTATTACTGTAGAGCTTTTCGTATCAGTAGGGGAAACCTTCGTATTCCACTGGAATATGTGTGTATTTAAAGTGTGTTGTTTGTCTTTCTTCGGATATTTGACATTTGTTTTACAGAAGTTGCCAAAAGGTATTCTTGTTAAACTATGAAAATGACTTTTGTTAATTTTCATATGACTCCATGAAGAATGCTTTGTCTCTTTTTAGGTCTGCTTGACTTTCTTTCAGGCTATCCACCCCTTGCTTTACAAACAACCTTGTTTTGATAAAATTATTGCCTGTCCTTTTTTGTATTTATAGAAACATCTCATTATGGAGTTGAACTCAAATGAACTGTTTTTCTTACTAATTAAACATCAGTCTCTTTGTCACTATTTACTTCTGTGGATTGCATTTCTTTTTATTAAGTATCCAAGTGTTACATAGCATAGATCAGAAAACAAAGAGAGTGCTCATTTTATTGCCAGTCTCTTATTTACCTTTTTGTTCTTTTCTTTGTAGTTGGCAACCCCCAGAGATCTGATAACTGTGGTCAGATTAATCTCTCCGGTTCGTCTTCATCTCTTGCAAGTGAAACAAGTAACAAGAACAGTGGACAACGCAGCTATGGAATAGGTGGGGCTTACTTGCAAAAGAAAATCCAGCAGATGACTAGCAGAACAGGAGAGAAACCAGTCAGTACTGCAAAGAGAGAGAGTGAGGATGCTAGAGAGAACACAGAACCTTTATACAAGCTCAGGAAAAGACTGGGGTCCCCCTTTAGAAGATCCAGGGAAAGGAGTATCTCCAGGGAGAGACCAGCTTTCACCTTTGACAAAAGGGCAGAATATATGCAAGAGAAAGAAAGAATTGAGAAACAAAAGGACATAGACAGTAATATGTGTCATATCGCTAGTAGGCATGGAAACAGTAGCTCTTCTATGTGGTTGTGTCCACCACTAAGGCACAAGAGAAGAAAGACTATATGAAGTGCTGTCCAGCTTAAACCAGGCTGTAACATTGTATTAATGCTATATATGTGCATTCAAACTCATACAGTATTTATTTGTTTTGAGAATCTGTGACACCTTTTCAGTGCCTCATACCCAACTCAAAGAGCAGGGTCATAGCCGCATTATAATTTTCTTGTACAATCAGTTCCTTATACGTATGCCATTTGGGCATGTTGAATAGTCAAGTTTGGAAGCTATGAGCAGTGGCAGGAAATTTTACATTCCCCAGGTGCTTCTTAGAAGGTTATCCAAATAAATACTGTTGGCAATGACTCAGGATTGATTGTTCCAGTTTGCTTTAAGAAACAGACTCCCAGCTCAGCTGATGAGCAGATATGACCCTCTTTTCACAGCTGTTGGGTTGTTTTGTAGTCTTCAGCAAAGCAAATTATTCATGGGACTCCAGTTTCTAATGTGAAATATTGTATTTAAAATACATTTTGTTATGATTTATAGTGTATGTTCCATACATGCTTTAGTACAAGACTCACTCACTTATACAGGCAAAAGTGTTGCTGTTGCTTCATGTACAGTAGCATGAAGATAGCTTCAGAACAACAGGCAGGTTGGGTGAATCAGATCTATGTCCTGTTACAGTTCTGGTGATAAAGAAATTGCATGCAGCTTGCAACAGGGTGGGTGACTGCATTGTAACAGTTATTTCATGCAAAGGTGTGGTAATATACTCCTGCCTCTAAGTATATGAAGTAGCAAGCACATGATGTGCATATACTAGGCCTTGTAGCTTCACACTATCAATTTCTATTGGAAAGGAAGTTCTACCTAGGTGGGGTGTCTGTAATGCACTCCCAAGTGAACATGCACATGCTTGTGTCTTAATATTTTTCTTCATTTCTAGAGACTTTAGTTATAATGTAGAATAGTTCATAGTGGCCCCAACCCTTTGCACAGTTAATTTATTTAAAAGTGCTGAAAATCAGTGATGCAGTCTTCAGTGGAAAAATGGCAGCTTATCTTCCAAAACGCCTTCTATCTTTCAAAGTGGGGGTTTTGCACGTACAGTAAAACCTCATATAACACTAAAACCTGGTTCCACAAGTCTTCGTGTTATATGATTTTTAGTGTTATCTGATCCTCTATGGGATCCATAGAGATACATTGTAACCACACAGGCTTTCACGGTTGTTATCTGAAGCATCCCATAGGATCTTAATGTTATCTGATGCAATTCTTCCCCCCAGATTCCTTGATGTTATGCGGTTTTCATGTTATTCGATACTAATGTTATATGAGGTATTACTGTACTTTGTTTGCTGCTTTTCTTACTTCCTTTTTTCTTTGTTCTGGGTCTTTAATTTTTTTAACTGAATGAGGAAGACTTCCTTAGGATTATTTACTTCCTAGGAAATGGCTTCTCTCCTTGTTACTGCTTGTAATTTCCTAATACATGTCTTGATGGCTTGGGACAGTTTAGGCATAAGAGAACTATAACACCAAAATTGGGTGCTGCCTAAACAGTCCATAATTGTCAATATTGAAGGACAACAGCCACAGAAATATCTAAAAGGGAAGGATGTTAGCTGCCCCAAGCTATCTCCAAAGTTACATCAAGCCCCCTAGTTGAAAACGCAGATGTTATTTGCCAGCTAATAAGAAAAGAAGAGGAAAGCAAGGTGATGGCTACATCAGCAGAAGAGATTGGATAACCCCAATCTTGAGGGGTGATAGCTTCTGGGTCGCAGCAGTAGCTGAAGGTGACACTGGTGGAGGAGACAATAGCAGTGATATTCAGGCTAACTTTTGTTAGTCCTGTGCAGCAGGTAGCTAAAGCAAACCCCTCCTGAACTCTCCTTACTGTGGGGTTGGAAGAAGAGAAAAAGGGGAATGGTCTTTGTGAATGATCACACTGCTGATTTAAGATAAGACAACATTGTATACTGTGCTGGATTTTTCCAGAGTGATAGGTGCTTTGTTATTTTGCAGCAAAAGCAGGAAAAAGTCTTGTTGGTACCTTGAAGCCTGTCAAACTTTATTTTTCATAAACTTCTATAGGCTAGAAACCACTTGTTCTGAGCAAATGTGGCCATCATTAACAGTCTATTTAAATCAGAGCTGCCAGACAAAATAGTTTGTTTGGTGAAATTAAACAAAGGTGTATTCCTTTGTTTGTTCGTTTGCTCATTTGTTTGTTTGTTCCATGTATTTCTCCCTGTAAATGTACTTAAGGCAACTTACAAATTTCAGTTGGGTATCTGGCTAGGTAGCCAAGGGTGATGATGTTGTTTTCCTTCTGTAGAGTCTAAAAAAATCCAACCTGTGCAGTCTACAGCAAACTGCAATGCTCTAGGTGTCCCCAGAAGAAGGGAAGGGTGCCCTACACCTAGAGGACCCTGGAAAGGGTTGTCATAAATTGGAGTTGACTCAACAGCATGTAAAAATAATAATTAAAGGATATTTAAGCTAGAATTGTTATGCCTCATTCAGAAATCATGTACAGTAATACCTTGGATAACGATTGCATCGGATAGCGCTGAAATCGGATAACGATGCAATTTTTTTTTAAAAAAATTGCATCAGATAATGATCTGTTAGCGTTATCCAATGCAATTGTTCATAGCAGAGGGGGCTGGGAAGCTGAACGGGGGTTCCCCATTCGGCTTCCCAGCCACCCCGCAGCTGTGGAGGCAGGGGGAGGGGCTGGAAAGCCGACGGGGGAGTCCCCCGTCAGCTTCCTCAGCCACCCTGCAGCTGTGGATTGGGTCCCGCGATCTCCCCAGAGCCGGCAGGGGTGCCAGACAGCCAGAAATGGGTGGAAAAAACTTCCATTGAAAAATTGAAGTTTTTTCCACCCATTTCTGGCTCTCCGGCACCCCTGCCACCTCTGGGGAGGTCGGGAGACCCAATCTGTGCTGTTCCCGATCTGTCCAGACCTCCCCAGGTGCTGTGATCACAGCATGGGATCAGCGCTTGGGTTTGGGGGTTGAACAGGCGCGTGCCCAGTTCAACCCCCAACCCAAGCAGCCGATCCCACGCTGTGATCCGCCTGCCTCTTTGGAAAGAGGCAGACAGATCGCCCCCCTGTTCCCTTTCCTCTTCCGAAAGGGAACAGGGCTTTTTTAAACATGGTGCGATCAATGCATTGCACAACATTAAAAACCAGATAACGACGAGACTTGTGGAACCAAGTCTCATCGTTATTCAAGGTACTAGTGTATTCTGATTTTCTTCAGGGAGAATGTTGCATTCTGCTTCTTTGAGGAGATTTGAAGTGGTATTGGCTAGGAAAAGCCTAAACACTTGATTTGATGAGTGTTTAATTGCTCATAAGTGGAGGCAAACCCACAGGTTTTGCCTTGATTCATGCATATCATGTTCTGCAATGAGGATAACATTTTTCTCAACTTTTTTTTATCAATGTGCAAATATTCATCTTTTATTTGTGAAAGTTTGAAAATCCTTTTTATGCAGCTATGCCATATAAATCTAATGTCATAAGTCATGCCAGTTTTTTTGAGATAAAGCATGTCTGAATTCCTTTCTGATGTTCTTAGGCTCCTGTGAAAGTATTTTTATGGCCAGGAGGCCATCAAGGGCCATGGAACAGGAGCAAAAAGTGTTTATCTAAAATTTCTACCACCAGAATTATTTAACTAATGGTGGCAATTTTTTGGAAATTAAAGACTCCTGATCCACTTCAACAATGCCTGATAGCTTCCTCGTGATGAAAAAGATCCTGTGGCAACCTCGGTACCTTTGGGGAGAATTAGAAATGTTTAATTTCCCTAAAACTGCCATTGTCAGTGACATTGACAACCTTACATGGCATAAATTATGCTGTAGTGTTTCAGCTAGCAATGAAATAGGGCTATAGTGAAACAATATTTCTTCATTTCCTCTCAAATGTAGATTTGGCTGTAGTGTGAGAGCTGCTATTTTTATTCTACTTTGCTTTGAAAATGGAGATATAACTGAGGCTTCCAGAGTAGTCATCGTGCTAGTTTGTTTCAACAAAAACCAAGTAATTTCAGCACCTTTATGACTAACAAAGATATTGCAGTGTGAACTTTCATCTCCTTGCTCAGATGCACAATATCTGGACTGCTCATTTATACATGATAAACACATGAAGATGGAAGTGCGAGCAAGGGTGGGAATGGAATCAAGTGGAAAAACATGGCCGTGTTAATACCTGGTAATAAGGTTTCAATGTAGCAAAGGCATTAGCACAGTTAGTGAACATTCAGTGTGCTGATGCCATTTATGTCCTAGCAGTCTAGACAAGAGGAAGAGTCAAATGACATCAGTTTTCACAACCAGTAGAGAAAGCGATCTTATAATATAGAATACAGTAGTTGAAATCTGTTGCATAGCTATGTGTGCATAAATTTCATATTATGTCTGCAGTAGCACCAAGGTGGAAGTGCTATGCACAGAGCACTTCCACAAACTAATTGCACAGTTAGTTGTGATATGAGATGCAGGATTGTGCAATCAGATTGTGCAGTCTGTGTTGCCTAGGTCTTATGTGAGAATGAAGTGGATTCTAGCCATACTGTGCTAAGAATAATTTCCAGTTAATCCTCTAGTCTAGACATACATAGAATTTATAAACGTAATCTACTTCAGCTGTTTTCCTTTAATATCTCTTTTCATAGTTCCATTTTTTTTGTACAATAGCTATTTTGAGATCAACAGCAGAGTATTCAAGGAAGTTGAAATGTGCTGACATTGGCTTCTACACATTGCTGTTTCTTATGACAGATATGTTTGTTGGTTCGCTTATGTAGAGATGGTCCTTTTGCCTTATGTGTAATGCAGAGGGGCACTACTGGAAAAGAATTGAATGTGCCATATTAGGATGGGGGGGAAAAACAAGTCCTGGCCATTTTGGTGACATTTTTATGATTTGTAGTGGTGCAACCAGAGTAAATACAAGAACACAGCATTTAGATTTGTAGCAGGGTCTTGTCCCTTTCCCTAGATCCATTTTGTGTTCTTAAGTGCCAGAAGCTATGTAAGTTTGGAGGGCTGGTTGTGTCTGAGCACAGGCCTATCTCCGAAAGCCTAGACTCTAGAAGGAAGAAATATTACTGGGCAGAATAGGCTGTAACCCCCTAGAGGATGGCATTTTGTAATCTCCATTGGGAGTTGTAGTCTCTTACTCTTTCTTTTAAGTCTCTTGTAATATACTCACTGGGTTTTTTAAGATAACATGGTGCTTTACATGTCCTTGTGTAGTGACATCCAGAAAATCCACTGTTACATAGAAAGGTGTAGACCAGTGGTGGGAAACCTTTTCCTTTTGGAAGGCTGCATGTACTTAATATTTTTTTTAAAAAACCACACACAAAACACCTTAATTTTTAAGTTACTAAAATAAAATAAAAGTATACATGACTAATAAAAATGTATTAATAAAAATAAAAGGATTTGTTCTGTAAAATGTGGATTCAGGCAAATGGTTTCACTTAAGGAACTAGAAGGCCCTGGTCTAGACTCAGGACTGAAAATTTCTCTAGTGATTCATTTTAATGGGTCTAAATAATGATAATAAAGATGTGGCTCAGTGGTTATAAAGCTTGCTTTGTTAGCTGGAAGGTCAGCAAATTAGCAGTTCAAGACTCGAGTACTGCATGATGGAATGAGTGCCCGTCTGTCCCAGCTTCTGCCAACCTAGCAGTTCGAAAGCAAGAAATTGCAAGTAGATAAATACAGGCCACTTCTGTGGGAAAAAGATTTTGGGGACATGAAAGGAGCCACATTTGGGCATCCCCTGAGTAGAGTTCCTTCAGCAAAAATCCTTTCAGTTGAGAAAGCACCATTGTGTGCATCTGACACACAGACAAAAATCAGTATATTTCAGATAGAGGAGTCTCTTTTGGTCAAGGGTCTTGTTTAAGGTCAGTCATAGATAGTTTGCATACCATGGCAATATGTGTGCTCATAGAGTTGTCTTAAAGATGCTTATTACCAAAGGTAAAGTAGGATTGCATGAGAACAGACTCAAAGAGTTTTGTGGCTTTGTGTATAATCAGACATTTCAGTATTTTGTGTAACCAAACAGTTGTTTTTGACAAACAAAATGTACCCTTCTTGAAAATTCAAGTCCTGGAACTAACATTATTTGTCATCTTTTTGCCAGGATGTTAATGCTACTGATACTTGGGATGCTTCCTATGTGAGTTAATAATACAGAGGGCAGCAACAGGTTCACACACACACCCAAGCCGGGTGGGTGGGTAGCAAAATTGGCTGGCCTTTGGGCAGGGAGTGGCAAAATTGGCTGGCCTTTGGGCTGGGGGGGGCAGTTAAATTGGGTGGCCACACCCACCTCCCTGCCCTGCCCAGACTAACACAGCTACCATTTAAAAAGTTTTATTCTGTGCAAGTATATCAGAGAGTAAATAAAACAAAAAGACAAAAACATTGTTGCACCTTAAAGACTAACTGCTGTATTTTAATATGAGCTTTTGTGGATCAAGTTCACTGGCTCTTTGGCTATAAACAGAGATGAGCACTGAACTCTAGAGTTGGTAACAACTGGCTTTCGAGCAAGGGCAACCTTTACCTAATAACAGAAGATCCCTGATTGGTATTCAAATTTGATGTCAGGTTTTGTCCCTGCAAGTGGTTCAAGGTCTCCCTTGCTCAAAAGCCAGTCATATCCGACTCTAGGGTGCAGTGTTCATTTCCATTTACAGCCAAAGAGCCAGTCCTGCCTATGTTTGCAGATGTATACATGGCCATATGGCAAGCATGACTAGATTGCCGATGATGTAGGCTCTGCCCACGGTGTAATAGGTAAACAGCATTCCATGCACGGCAATGTCTATTCATGGCTGCGACATATCCATGGAAACGTCTGCAGATGCAGACAGCACTAGCTCTTTGGCTATAAACAGAGATGAGCACTGAACCCTAGAGTTGGATATGACTGGCTTTAGAGCAAGGGCGACCTTTACCTTTAATACCATTGTCTTCTTGGAAACTCACTGCTAGCAGTTAATATGCTGTTATTTCTCTGGCTTCCATCCCACATTTGGTACCAGCCCAACCCTTCCCTCATGTACATTGTATATAAACCCTGTAGCCCAGGAATCGACTGTGCGACTGAACAACAAGCCCAGATATTGTGCTCAATATCTTTCTCATTGTACGCCATCTAAGTTCACACTCAAACACATTTGTTAGTCTTAAAAGTGCTATTATACTTGTTGTTGTTGTTGTTGTTGTTGTTGTTGTATATGTCATAGCTAGAGATTCTTAAGTCCCTATTTGTTGGTAAGTTCCTCTGCTCCTTTTGGGAACTCCATTTTGTTGCACTCAGAAATCTTTTTTATATCTCTTCATCATCTTGCATTAAAAAAAGAGTGTTAATTTTGTCTTTTTGGTAAATTTCCACAATTTTAAGGGACTGCTTCTCATCTGTTTTAGGCTATGCTCTAATACCATCTGCCAAATCTGAGAATTTCTCCGATTCGAGCCACAGTGAGATCTCTTCCCGGTCCAGCATTGTGAGCAACTGTTCTGCTGATTCCATGTCTGCAGCCCTTCAGGATGAGAGAAGCTTGCCTCAGGCAGCAGTAGTGATGGATTCAGCAGGATCAACAGACAGGAAAGAGCACCTTCAATCTTCCTCTGAATACAGCCAGCCCTGTCCTGGGTAAGAAATGTTTGACTGATATGCAACAGAATAATGACAGGATCTTCCATTCATGCCATTGACTGCTTAAGAAGGTATAATTGTACTTCCAAGTCTTATTAGCTTGCTGCAAACTATCTGTCCCAGCTCTTGGGGACATGAAAGGAGCCTCTTTTGGGTGTTCCCTGAGCAGAGTTTCTCCTGCAAAAATGCTTTAAATCCAGAATAATTTCTGACATGAAATAATAATAACTATTATTATTATTATTATTATTATTATTATTATTATTATTATTATTATTATTATTATTATTATTATTATTATTATTATTATTATAAGAAAAGCAAAATACAGTAATACCTCAGATAACGTTTACCTCGGATAACACTAAAATCACATAACGTTAAGTAATCTGGAGTGGAGAATTGGATTGAATAACTTTAAGGTCCTATGGGATGGATCGGATAACAACCGCTAAAGCTTGTGCAGTTACAATGTATCTCTATGGAGCTTTAACGTTATCTGAGCCATCCCATGGGATTTTAACATGGATTGGATAACTCTAAAAATTGGATAACACCAAGACTTGTGGAACCAAGTCTTAGCGTTATCTGAGGTATTACTGTATGCCTCTCTTCTGAGGGAATCTCAAATTTCGAATTTTAATCAGGCTGTGATTATTCTATCCCCATGTAGATTTTTTCTTTAAACTGATACATTAATACACATGCAACAAAATGTGTTAAAGCAATGAAATTTAAATAAATTGCCTCTGGTGCAGCGCTCGGTTCTGAATGTTCAAATGTCCTGGTAAACTTGAAAAGGCTCACTAATGTACAGTGTGAGCACAGGATTTCATTGATGGTCTTGTAATGAGTGGTAAATAAGCAGGAAATTTTCTTCCAGGCTTATGTCTAAGTCATGTTGTTAAAGATCTCGTGGCCTCCTTTCTAGGTGGAGATGGCTGCTTCTAACAGGAGGCTGTACAATGTTGATTATCACTGATGTTTCCAAGGCCTGAAGGCCTTGATTCTTTTCAGATAAAATCCTGAGCACATGTTTTTAATGCTATGCTGCAGTCTGGAGCTCAACAGCACTCTGTCCTTAAACTTTTATGTTGATGGACTAAGTAAATATGACTGCATAGGCACCATTGTCAGCTTGTTTGTAACAATTTTATTCTTTTGTTTTTAAACTGCTGGATAGCTCAGTGGTTTAGGTAGAGGTTGGGAGGTGGATTCCCCACTATGCTTCCTTGATAGTGGCTGGACCCCATGATGATGATGATTGTTATTGTTATTATAGCTATAATATATCTATATCAGGTTTGCAACCTACAGCCCATGGGCCGGATCTGGCCCACACCACCAAATAGTCCACCCTGGACCTCGCTCCAGCCATCCTGGAATCAGCTGTGGACTCATTTACAGCCGTTGTAAACTCATTTATAATAGCCACGGATATGTTTTATGGCAGTGTTTACAGCCGGGGGGAGGGGACGACGACCACCACCAGTCAGGCCCACTCAGCTGTCTGAGGGGTTGTGCTCTGGCCACAGCTGAAAAATGTTGAGAACCCCTGATCTATATGATCCCTTCCAGTTCTGCAGTTCTAAGATGGTTATGATGGGAATGGTGATGGTTTTGTCCAATGTAACTAAAAATTTTAACAAATAGCAAAAATTTCCTCCCAGCTTTTTCCAGCTAGCAACAGTGTTCTAAAGCAAATGAGGATTGTGCAGGATTTTAACTGCAGCTAGATGTGGTTTGTGATGCATGTGCTATTTGCTGCCAGATAATGTTTCTGTACTGAAACCGTCCTAGTGCCTACAACAGCTAAATGTCCAAAGGGACAGACTGTTATACTTGTATCACACTTTTTCCCATGGAACTCAAGGCAATATACATGCTTCCTCAAGTGATCTCCAGGACCTCATCTTGCAGAATGCCAACAGAGTTGCTACATGGTATCCCTTTAGGCCATAATCTTATAGACTAATAACTGATTGTTTTTAAAAATCTGCTTGCTTCAATTTGGGAGAGCCTCTAGAGTTAAGATTTCCTTCACAACAATTTTTACTTACTACAGGTTCAGAACTGGTTTGCATGTTAATTTCTCCAAAAAATTTTGCAGCTGTAAACCAAACTACGTGTGATGTTAAATTTATCATTAGAAATGGCACTTAATTTTTAAATAAGTATTAGCAGGTACACGCGTATGTAAATGTAATTTCTGTTAGTTTCATAGCATGTTGGGAAGGGTGTGTGCGAAAACAAATATAGCCCCTATTGTTTCCAGGGACATATTTTGTGCTACCTGGTCAGGTGAAACACTGATGTGGTCCCTAATGATCTGTTACTACCATAGTTTGGCCAAAAGGTATACAGTAATACCTCAGATAACGCTAAAATCGCATAACGTTAAGTAATCTGGGGAGGAGAATTGGATCGAATAACGTTAAGGTCCTATGGGATGGATCGGATAACAACCGCTAAAGCCTGTGTAGTTACAATGTATCTCTATGGAGCTTTAACGTTATCTGATCCATCCCATAGGATTTTAACATGCATCGGATAACACTAAAAATCGGATAACACCAAGACTTGTGGAACCAAGTCTTAGCGTTATCCGAGGTATTACTGTATCTGAAATAGGAATGTTCATGAAGACTTGAAATATAAAATACTAAACTTATTAAAAAGAAAGCAAGTGTTATTTGCAAGCAGGTACCATTGTAGTATGTGAATGTGTTAATTCTCGTGAAAGGATTGGTTTTTTAGAGAGTACTGTGATATCTAGAAACCAACCTTACGCTCTCTATTGATAGAACTCGATAAGACTTGGCTCTCAGAAGAACATTCTGTGAAAAACAAACACAGTAACAGGATGAAATCATAGATAAGGCCTTTGTATAGACCGAGGCTGCACAAGCAATAACTGCAAAGTAGATTGTAGCTGCAATGTCATTTATGCTGAATTACAAACACAATAGGCAACATTCTGTTGCATATTATATTAAATTGCACTAGAGTAGGGGATTTGGTGAGCTAACTCCTCTGTAAGTAAGTCACATTTAGAGTCGGCTCATTTGAATAAGTGGTATGAAGGACTTGATGCATTGGGCCTACTCTAGTGCAATTTACTCTTCTAAACAATATTTTGGCCATTATTTTGGGTTTTTTTTAAAGAAATTCTTCAAAATGTGTTATTTTTTCAGAATAAAATGTTCGTTAAAGAAGAGTAAACATTTTGCTGTCTTTCTTTAACATTGTATGTTGTCCACCCTGAGGTGCTTGAGTGTTCATTTCATCAATGCTTCGGCTCTTTTCCTAAACTATGTCCTCTTTAATTATAGTTGGCCACTGCCTAGGCCTCCAGTGATCCGAGGGTTGCCTGTCCCATCTTCCATGAGTACAGAGGAAATTTCCCATGAACACATCACCATAGAAGCAGCAGATAGCGGTCGTGGAAGTTGGACCTCATGCTCAAGTAGCTCTCATGATAACTTTCAAAATATCCAGAATCAGAAGAGCTGGGACCTCTTAAATTCGTATCGCCACACTCACCTAGATCAGGCCATCGCTGAAGTGGAATCTTCAGGCTGCTGTCCTGAAGAGACGCGGCTGAAGCCCAACCTCCCCTCAAATAGCAGCAGGCAGTCCAAAACTGGTGTGGATTTTGACCAGTCCCGGCAGAGCTGGGCTTCGTCGAGCTCTCTGTCAGATGCCCAGGAAGTCAACTATGGGACAGTAAAACGGAGAGCACTTGAAGGCTTAACAGCAGAACCAGCCGAGGTTTTGGACTCCAAAACAGGCAACGACACAGTGTACAAAACTGTGACTTCAAGTACAGAACGAGGCCTCATAGGTAAGCCAATTCAAAAGCCTTGGGAGCTGCCTGCAGCCGCAATGTATTATGTTAGCAAACGGTTAAGAAATGAAATCAGCAGATATGAGGACTTGAATTGCCGGTTTAAAATCTATCTTGTAAGCCTGTTTTCAATCAGAAGAAATCTTTAGATAAAATGTTTTTCAGACTCTTGAAAGAAGAGGCAGGATTTAAAATAATAGAAGTGCATGCTTTTTATTGCATCACTGGAAAGGAAGTGGGCTTACGGAATGAGCAAAAGAAACTTCCTTGTAATTTTGTTTACTTTCTGGGAGAGATTTCTTGCAGTTCTGTCTCTGATAAAGGTTACGTACTCCTGCAAATTATACTATCTGTCACCAGGTTGGAGCAAAAATGTCTGGTGAGTGAATCCAGGCTACAAGATTCTCTCCAGCGCTCTTAGGCATAGTTGGCCCCCTCTCCTTGCCTCCAGCACAGAAAGGAAATAACCTTCATGTATTGCGCCATATTGCCATCCTTGGGTGTCATGTTGCAGCTACATATTCTGGGAAATATTATTTCCTGACAAGAAGCAGACACGATCCTCTTTTCCCAGGACTAAATCAGAAGAAGTAGCCTAAAATGTCATCCTAATGAACTACAACCTTTTCAATTGAAGGAACATCTGTATTGTGTTGAGTACAAATGTTGATAAGAAGGTCTAGCATAGATCTTATGTGAGGATAATTTTCATTGCACAAGAAATCATAAAGTTAAGTCAGGCATTGGGCATAGGGATGCAGAGAGCTTTGTGCAAAGTCTTGCTTGCTATGAGCATAGGAGTTCCCATACATTGACCATGTCTCTTTGCCTCATTCATTTCCCACAAACACAATTGTTAATATGGAAGAAGGTGGGTAGGAAAGCATTTTCTTCCTTTTTTCAAACATCAAAGATAGAATAAGTTAGTTTTAGCAAGATTGGAATTTTTAACATAAGTGTTCTTAAGGGCTCCCCACCCCATCTTCACCTGGCCTTTTCCCATTGCCTATGAGAATTTGAGGCCCAGGAGCCTGTTGATTATGCTCTCCTGGATGATCAAGGATAAGCTGTTGGCAGAAGAATTCTCATGGAAAACAACTGGCTAGGCAAGTAAAGCTGATGCCCTATCAGTAGGTGGAAGGTCCTGCCAGTGTATTACATGGGTTTGTTGCCATTGACCATTAGGAAGAAAACATGACCTCCTTTTCTGTAACAGCAGTGCTTACACAAGGAGCATGACCCCTTGCTGCGATGCTTGTCAGATACTACACTCTGAGGAAGCTTAGCAGGGTACCATCCAGTGAAGTCAGTCTTTGTAAGATGTGTGTCTGTTTTCTCCCAATCCAACACACTCTGGGCGTGTCAGACTCCCCCACCTAGCATTATTGGCCATGCTAGTTGGAGGCAGTGGATGTTGTAGATGAACATCGGTTCTTCTTCATGGTCATTGTGAATCATACAAATGGGTTTCATGCACATGCAAATTGCCTCTCAGAATGCTGTAAAGCTAAAAGAAGTATTTAATTTAGCCTCGCCCTACTGCACATGACCACATGCCCAATGGCTCCCTCTGGTTAGGTTAGGAATGTTAGGTTAGGAATGAAAGCTGAAGCACATCACCTCTGTGTACTGGGGGAGTCAGTTTGGTGAATGAATTCCTCTGAGCCTGTAGAAAGCCTGACCAAATAAGTTGACCCTCAGTATGCCTCTGTACTGACTTCCAGTTATTATCATGTATTTTTTACTGTGGAATATTGAGGGTTTTAAAGTTTTAATCTTGTTTAAACCTTCTTGTATATGCATGCACTAATGGGGAGTTATATTAACCAAGCCAAAATAAATAAATAAATAATCCTAGGGCAGCAATGCCTCCTCTCCTACCCACCTTCCCGATGCATGGTGCTCTCTGCTTCTGGGTACATGCTTGCTTCTCTCAGCCCTTCAGCTCAGCTGCAGCGGTCCTACACATTTCTTTGCCTCTCACCTCTACCCCAGTGTACAGTTGTAAAGGTCCAGGGGGTTCATTTGACACAGTAGATTGTTTTACATTCAAATACAGTTCCCCTGGTCATGTGTGAAATATAGAGATGTGAGGAAGAAAGTTCATTAACACACGGATGTTAATGCTATTGCTATATTTAAATTTATTCTTTGCATACATGTGCAGATCCCACCATTTTCTGCATGGCTGGTGCTTTGACTGTGTAAGCATCTATGCTTGCCTCTAGGAATGATAGTGTCTCTGAAGGGGCCGTGATATGGTGCCTGGCCAAAAATGAGAGCAAAACCATAAGACTGAATGTAGGCAATAAAAGCAAAGTTCACAATTCACAAACTGATAAACTTTGCTCTAGAGGCCAAGCCATTCCTCCAGCCCCAGCTTACCAGAAAACTGGTGTTCACATTGCTTTAATGTCACTGTAAACAGGATTGTCAGGTCTCAAAGAAATAATATCAAGGCAGGAGAAAACTCCTTTAGAAAAGAGAATTGCCAGCAGGTGCAATAAAGGTGAAATCTAATTAATAAACAGTTTGCCGTGGATATAATATTCCCACAGAGGCTAACCTTAAGAGGATGGAGGCCTTTTATTAGACTTTTTTTCCCACTTCACTGTAAGATATCAAAAATATTTTTGAACACTAGGGAGATGTTGTACCTATCCTCAGGTCTTCTTCTTCCATGTCTAGACCAGATGTGCAACTGCCAAAATGAAGCCACCTTTTGGTGAGTTCGTTCTGCAGTTCCTTTCGGCTGACCTAGTGTGAGAAAGACTAACTGGCACAAGGTTGCCGTTGTCTGAGTTACACCCAATTGTGGTTCAAAAATCCCACAAACCTCTAGGAGCCTCTTTCTGTGTAGCCCTATCCTCAGGTAATTATGTACATCCAGTACTCCCAACCTATCCCTTTTTATAATTCCTATCCATTTTTCTCTTTATTTTTGTTATTAAACCAGCTGCCTGTTTTATGAGATCTAGAATAGTGAATAATATATAAGCAATAATTATTTGGAAACATAAGTCAGCAAAAAAACTTTGTATAAAGAAACATCTTATTAAGCAAGTAAGCAATTACATTTCTAGACCACCCATCAGGGATATTTCCCACTCTGGGTGGGTTACAAACAAACAAAAGCAGTATCATACAACAATCTTTATTTTGTATCATACCATATATTAGTTGATTTACTAACATTTTTATTAACCAAAAGAACCATACTAAAACTGTAGAGATAATGTTATTTTTAACAGTCAATGTCTGTAGACCTGCCTTCACTTTCCCTCTTATTTCTGAAACCAAACTGCTTAACAATAGAAGTACTCATTGTCTCTTTGCCAGTTGTACCTTTTGTCATAATGAATAACTGAGGCTTAACATTTGACATGCCATAACAGTACAGTTAGTTTCCTCCCAGTCGCCATGTACTGTTATTTGCCATTCCTGGATGAGAGAGAGACTGTTATTAATTGATCATAACATTTCAGCTGTCCTTTTTGCTTTTTCTTTCCAGTGCTTGTGCTGCAGCTGCTTCAAAGTTTTACACAGGCAAGTGGTAGACAGCTCTCTGTAGATATCCCTAGGCAGCTAGAGTAGTAGGTTAGTCACTTAGGATGGCATGGCAGTGGGGTGATATTAAAATGCACCTTAGGAAATGAAGTGTTAAAACCCATATGGATGTGATTACAGAAATTGTCTTCCAGTAATGTTTCTTAATGAGTACAAGCCTTCAGTGATATATTAAGAGTACAGTGGTTCCTCGGTTTAAAAATGTTTCTGTTAACATAATTTTTTATTTACGAATGAAAATCCTTTGAAAATAATGCCTTGGTTTATGAATTTTATTCACCGTACAAAGTATTTCTATGGTGCATTACCAGATCAGGCCACTAGAGGACACTGTCTGCAGTGCAAAATACCTTGATTTATGAATTTTTTGCAGTATGAAATGTTGTGGAGAACACATTAAATTTGTAAACCAAGGTATCGCTGTATTAAATTGATAACTTAGTCCAGGAGTGCCCAAACTATGGCCCAGTGGCTAGATGCGGCCCCTGACGCCAATTCATCTGGCCCACGAAGCCCTCATCACTCCTGGAAGCGGAAATAAAATACGCCTGTATGGGCGCATTTTACTTCCACTTCCAGGAGCTATGAGGGCTTCGTGGGCCGGATGAATTGGCATTGGGGGCTGCATCTGGCCCCTGGGCCTTAGTGACTGGCTCTCTGAACCAAGTGATTGGTCCATGGCCCAAAAAGCTTGGGCACCCCTGACTTAGTCTGTCAAGCTGAAGAAATCTGTGATTTGGGCAATAAATTGGCATTCTATTTTTAACACCACTTTGTATGACTTAGATGAACTATGAGGCATTTGGAACAAGAAAAAACTCATAAATGAATCTAATTTTGTAAACTAAACTCACAGGTCAGTCTCCTGTTCAGTACGTCTGCATTTGAAGCACCAGGTGTGGAAGCTCCCATGGTGAGCTTCCATGGGAGCTTCCTATGGTGAGGCGCTGGTTGCGTGCGTAGTGGTAATAAGGTGCCAGCACTTTGTCACACATGCCTGTGACAACATCCACAGTTGCAGTTCCATGTGCTTAAATGCTGAACAGAATACTTGCCATTGGGTGAGTGTGAAGATGAGTGATGAAGTTAGAGGTGGGCATTTTCATTGCATAAGTTGTAAGCAGTGTTCCTGGCCTTAATTGATACAGAACTGGAAATAAATATCCCTGGGACTGCAATATAATTTTCAAAAGGACGTCCTAGCAGAAGTATGTTGCTTTTCCCAAAATGACTTCATCCAGGTATATCTAAACCAAGATGTTTGAGTACGTGAATAGATGTTTCCTTAAAACAAATGTTAGAGAAAATCTCTATAACCTGGCATTTGGTGGATGACATCTTGTTAGATTTTCAGAGTCATGTTGTCAATACTATAGGGAAAACCAGATTTCACCTACTCTGTTGGTGTTCATATAATGTTTGTGTAATTTACCGTGTCTAACTGCCTAGTCGGGTAGATGACCAAGGCACACTGACACCTTGTCAATTAGCCAAAATTGTGGCAAGTTAAACAAACCTTACGTGAACACCAGTAGGACTCCAGCTGTACTTTGAAATATGTTAGAAAAATTTGAATAAATATTGGGGAAATTATCTGACATAATAAATGATATGCTTTTTAAACTGAAGAATCAGACAAACGGTTGTCAAATGACAACTTTGAAGGCAAGACGGAATAAAATATATGTGGCATGCCTATGCTCATCTAAGACATACTTGACTTGGCTGTTATAGATATATGCTGGAACCTGCAAAACAAAATGTGTGCAATCATAGGATTAAAATGAGCTTTTCACTGTAAGAAGTAGAATTGTGCAGATCTGGGTTGTTCGCCTTGCCTGTAGAATTCTGTGAGTTGTAGTCCAAAACCATACTTTTGTGTAGCTCTGCTATGAATGCATTCCTATCCTGCCAAACTTTTTTTCAGCCTCTGTATTAACTTGCTTATCTTTATATTTTAAAACAGATTTACCCTCTCCCCATTCTCCCAGTAAGAGTCATATGTTCTCTCTTCAGTTTGTAGTGGTTCTATGTACCTAGTATAGAATGTCTTTCTATTACTGGCTGCCTATGTGCAAGCTGTTAAGATCAATAGATCTTACGAGCACTGCTTCATCTCCCTTGAATCTAGTAACCCTGCTTCTGTACTGTGGACTGTACTCCTGTAGTGCTGGTAGTCAATGTTCAAGATCCTGCCAGTAGCACTTTATAACCTATGATTCTACATTTACCTTTTGTTATCAGTTTTCAATTTAGCCATGGTAACATTTCACTGTTATTTATTTTTTTTGTTAATAAAAATGTCTTTTATTTTCATGCGTTTCTTTCATTAACATTTCCATTGCTTATTTCTTGTGCCAGTGTACTGTGTCACCTCATCTAAGGAAGACAATAGGTATAGGGAGCCACCTCCCACCCCACCGGGATATATGGGGATATCTTTAGCGGACATAAAGGAAGGATCACCTCACCACCCACACCTAAAGCCTCCAGACTATAGTGTGGCGGTGCAAAGGTCAAAGATGCTGCATAGCAAGCTCCCTAGGCTCTCCTCCTCCTCCACTCCTCTGAATAGCGAACCAGTGGCCTGTTTTCCAAAGAAGATGCCTCAGTGGCATAGCCGACAGCTGGCCCACCCCAAACTAGCAGATATGACTGACGCAAATAGTGAAGAGGATGGTACGTGAAAGATCTCCTTTGATAGCTCTTTAGTAAATTTGGTGTGTACTTTTATGTAAGTGTGGGCTATGCGCAAACTGTCTTTATTTCACAAAGAAACACCTTCAATGTGCAGCAGTAATTCTTTTCCTTTTAAATCATTTGCACATGCTTTACAAATGCTTCTCGTGAGAATGAATTCCCCAAAATTCAGTCACTGTCCCTGCGCTAATGATTAACCGGCACATTTTCAATAAATTCAAGTATAAAGTGGAGGCACAGAGTGGTCCAGAATTCATGTCCTGAAATGACACAAAAGATTCTCCCCCCCCCCCCAAAAAAAAAAAAAAAGGCTGCAGAATTATAAACTGTGCTGGGTGTATTTCAGAATGACAGCAGAAGTCGAACTAACAGCCTTTAAGTTGATTTAAGGCTATAATGGCAAACCTTGGCACTCCAGGTATTCTTGAACTTCAATTATCAGAAGCCCAAGACAGCACTTCTGCTGATCAGGACTTCTGGGAATTGAAATTCAAGAATAGCTGGAGTGTCTAGGTTCGCCATCACTGGTTATGACATTAGAGCAGTGATGCCAAACTTGTGAGCTTTCAGCTATTCCTGGAATACACCTTGCAGAATTTCTCTCCATTGTCCCTGCTTGGTGGAGTTTGTGGGGATTGAGGTCCTGCAATATTTAGGACTCATACATCTGAGACGTTTTGCTTTAGAATTTGAGTTAAAGTGGAATCTCAAGACTTGCTAAGTGTGAGATGACCATCAGAAAGACCCAGAACCCCAAGTAAACAGACTCTAGAAATGACTGGCCGTTGACCACATGCAGGTCAGCCTGCAGCTTGGCACAGTCACACAACAAATGGTTTGCGCTCTGGCTGAAAACAGCTGAGGCTTTAAATTGCAGTTTCAATTATTTACAAGGAAGAGTTGGAAATTGTCCCAAAATTGCTTTGTGGGCAAAATCCAACCCAGAGGGACTCACTAATTGGACCACACTGGTACTTTGTACTTGACTCCCATTCTAAGCCCTTTACACCTCAGCAACCATTTTCTAAAGGGCTGAGTTCACAAACTCACAAGGATTTAAAAGGAATCAAACATGGAGGCTTTACATGCTTTTTCTTGCTTCTAGTCTATCTATTGCAAGTACACATTTGATTTTTTTATTCTTCATTCCATTTGTATTTCACCCTCTGTTGTTCACCATTTTTAGTTCTCCATTTGTTTGCACAATTTCCCATCATTCTTAATTCAGTGCATGAATTGTAATGTCTTTTACGCTTAAATTGTGCTTTTGTGAGATCAAAATTTCAACATAAATGTGGTCTGACAATGCTTTCTTGACTTTAAAATTGCTTGACAGTTTTATTTCAAGATATTTATAGCTGTGCTATATTTGTATTGTCTTATGTTTGAATACAGTGTGTGGGAGGGTGAATGGAAGTTGATATTTCGTGCATTATTGTGTGAGACGATGCTTCTAATTTTTGGATTTGAAGAGTGTATGTTACCATGACATTTCTAAAATTCTAGCCTTATTTAGACATTAAGTAAAAGACTTCATCTTAACCTAAGGGTAAAGAAAGCAAACTAACTCCTCTCTCCTGTTCTCATTCAAGCACACGGAGAGCACAATCTGAATTGAAAAAGTCTGTGTGTCTAAGGTATCCTATACAGTAGAACCCCGTATAATGAAAAAAATCCTCTGTTCCGCAGAGCTCTTCGCTATACAGTTTTTTTCCCGTTATGCAAAGCACTATTGGCGATGCGCTTCATACCAAAAAGAAAATGTTTTTTTTTTTGTTATACGGTGCATCACCAATAGCGCAAAAACGCTTCGTTGTACAGATTTTTCATTAGATGAAACGTTCGTTATACAAGGTTCCACTGTAGTTGGATACACTGGCTTTCAAACAAGGGTAACCTTTACCTTTTTAGTTGTGGACAGCTAAAGAATATTTTCCCAGTGAGGTTAATAATATCTCCTTCCCACAAATACCAGAATCCCATATCATTTTAAACTTAATTTGAAGTGGTCACAAGCTGGCTCACACAGAAACCATTGCATGTAATTCCATTCCTGTAATTCAAATGCCTACAATCTTTTCTTTCAGTTTCTTTTGGTTTAAATCGGGTTCCCAACCTTTTCAAGATGGGGGCCAGGTCACACTCTCTCAATCAGCTTCAAGGGCCCGGGCGGCCATTTTGCCCTGTCTGCACAATGGGGGTGGCATTTTCTCCCAACAGCTTCAAGTGGGTGGCCATTCTGTTTCTCGAATGTCCTTGGAGGGGTGGAGGAGCCACATGAAATGGCGCTGGGGGCTGAATCTGGCCTGCGGGCCATAGGTTGGGAACTCCTGATTTAAATTAAATTCTGCTGATAACATTTCAGATATAGATTCAAAAGCAGATAGTCAAACCTCGCATAAAGAACACCTTGCTTAAAGAGTAATTCGCTTAAAGAGCAGAATTTTCTCTGAATATTCGCTTCGCTTAACAAATAAAACCAACCAAAAACTCACTTAACAAATAAACCAGGGTTTGCAAAAAAAAAAACCCCCACACAATTGGTTATTTACAATGGTATTTCGCTTAAAAAGCAAACTCGCTTAAAGAGCAATCCTGTGGAACGCATTATGCTCTTTAAGCGAGGTACAACTGTACTTTATTCATGCTTAGTTAGACCCATGTTCATATTATTACTTCTCCAATGAGTATATGAAGGGGTGGAGGAAAACTTCTTTATTTATTTGTTACATTTCTATACAGCCCTTTTGACCAGAAGGCCACACAGGGCGGTGAACAAGCATAGGTAAAAAGGACATATCAATGTAATAAAATCAATTTAAATATATAATAAAAAATAAACAAGTTTAAACATACACAGGTTAAGAAATAGAATGAGGTATATACTTTAAAATTAGTTTTATAAGAAATTTGATAAGGTGAACTTCTGGCAGAAAGCAGCTGAACAACTAGTGATGAAACCTTAGGTCTGATATACACACTTATCAGAAATATCGGACAGGAAATAAAATGAATACAAAAACATTCTGGCATCTTAAAGACTAATTAGTATATTTTAATGTTAGTTTTTTAGATCAAGTCCACGTCTTCAAAATAAGAGTGAGAAGTGTCTGACAAAGTGGATTAGATCCATGAAAGCTAACATTAAAATATAGTCGTTAGTATTTAAGGTGCTACAATGTTTTTGTCTTCATTCATTCTATTTTCTCTTTCATATGTATACACAGACTAATATGGTATCATTTTAAATACTTCAGTAAATTACTCCTTATGTTATATTACTTCATTACAGCATATTCTGCAAAGCTAGAAATTTATTTTATTTTATTTTATTTTTTTTGTGTCTACATCAGGTTTAGGAGACATTTGCCATTCAAGAAACAGTTGGGTTGCAACTGTCACCATCTTTTATTACTGACTATCCAGGCTAGGCCTAATGAGAGTCCAGCCTTTGTGAGGCACATGTCACTCTAGCTGTGGTTGATCAAAAGCATCAAGCATAGTGTTTTGAACTGGGAAAACTTTGTAAGGAGCAATATCCAGTTTCCACCATAGGTCCAGCGTGAATGCGGTCAGAGTACTGATGTAATATGTTGTATATTCATGTCATAGACATTTTACAATGTTTTTCTTGTTTCACAGAAGATGAACAAGTTTCAGCAGTCTAGCCTTTGAGCTTCCTTTGAAAACTGCCTCATGACACAATAACGTCGTAAGAAGAAATCATGAAATACTGTTAGCTATAGCTGACAGCTTGCTGCTATTGACTTCAAAATATTGCATTTGCTTCTCTTCTAATAATATGGTGAACTTCTGTAGATCATAAACTTGAACAGGCTTCAGCCTGCTAAGATCACTTCTGCAAGCTAAGAAAATGTATTTATATCAGAGAGAGACAGACAGCTCATTCTAAGGCATACTGACCCTGTATCATGGAAACCAATATACAGAAGAACTTGCTTTTTGAAACAAGGGGCCACCTTGGAAATATTCTTCTGTAGAAATGCTATAGAATTGCTTAGTAGAAGACTTTGTTCAGATATTTTCTATATGATCATTATGGTTCTCCGTTAAAGAATGTTATTTTGTGTTCTTACAGAAATGGTAAAACTTCAGCAAAACCAAGGAAACTTCTGCAGCAATCTGAAGAGTAATTTATTAATTTGGAGTTTATATAAGTTTTTTTTGTTTATATGTTTATTAGAATGCTCTGGTTGGCTAATGTGAATGCTTTTACAAAGAAAATAAGGTAACAATTTATTTAGGTGTTAGTGAAATGTCTTATGTTAAGCAAATCACACCAGACATCTGAGGAACTGGATGCTCATGAATGCAGCTAGAGGTTTACACACAATGCCTCTTTTGTAAAATGCCAAGCCTCTGAAGTATGCGTTAAGTGTGCTTTAATAGACATCTGTCAGTCCTGTATTTTAAATTCAGTGAAGTGCTCGTGATCATCCTTTCAGCTATTATGTAATTAAGGAAGTACCCACAGTTCTTTTCTCTCCCATTTCCTGTCCTTTAGTTGAACTGACTCACGGTGAATTTTATGTTTTGTATCACCATCTTGGGAAGAACCTTCCAGGTGCAAGCCCCACCAAACAAAAACAAAACTGAAAGAAGCACAAGGAGCTATCCACTCTTTATGAATTATGCCTCTGGTTTTGGAGCTGTTTTTCTTCAGCAAGGCTTGCCCTGGGGAAGTGCCCATCAAGTTATGCTCCTTAGGAGCCAGCCTCAGGTGTGTGAAACTTGGGAGTGGAACCACAACATTTGGGATGAATGTTAACATTATGTTATTTTGTCTTTTAAGAACAATAACTTTACAATCTAATTCATCAAGTGTCGGGTTTCCCTAACAACTTTGTCCTTATTCCAAGTTGAGCTTACTTGCTACCCTATGTGACCAGACATGCTCTCCACTCACACAAATTCAAGTCATCCAGACTAATCCCTTTCCCCAACATAAATTAGTTCTCACAAAGATCTGCACTTCACCCAAGAGTCTTTTCTACAGCACACGGAGAAAAAAATATTATAGCAAGCTCATCATAGGATTTCTGACCATCAAGAAGGCCAGAGGCCTGAATTTTCCTCTGACAGAATATTTGCACCGCAGACTGCTATAGGTTTACTTTCCTGTCCCTGGAGCCATTTGTATTTCAGGCTCTACATCATCCCAGATTATCCCCTAAATATATATTGAATATGTGAGGTATAGGGCCTTTGTATATCATCTGATCTATAACCTGAAAGCCTATAAAATAAAGGAGCCCAGAAAGGTCTCCTTAACACCTCATCCGTGATCATATCTGTGGTGAATACAAAACTGAGAGGCAGAAGATGAGGCTATGCCTGCTCTGGGCTTTGGGGGAATTTTGAAGTGGTGAAGCTTCTTTACTGTTCATGTGCCTCCAGGCACCTTCATATGGCAGCGATAGTCCAGCCTTCTCCTGTTGGGTGTCAGGAACATTGATAGGCAGGTTCACCTCCGGCCTAGAAATAAACAGAGCTGGTGATATACATGGCACAAAGCAAAAAACTTCTGTGACTGGCACTCTAACTTCCCCCCACCTCAAACATTTCCATTTGGGGAACAAGGCAAAGCTCAGGGTGCAGTCAATACCATGACATTGGGCTTCAGAGAAAACAGTGCACTAAAACAATGACTTTTGGGTCATTGCTGAATGCCATTGAAATTACAGAAATTTCTGCCTTTGAAATACATTATGTTGTGCTTATGAGATGCCTTGATGTGCAGTGTTTCTGTGGAGACAAGGCTTCATCTTACCTGAAACTGATATGGTTATCAGTACACAAACACATGTTTAAGGGACAAAGCAATGTATTATTTGTTTACAGTTAAACTGGGTTGAGTTTATTGCTTTACATAGCCAACCAGAGTACATGGAGAAAAACTGGAGTAATCTGCATTTATTTTCTTCCTCTAGCTAGTCTAGCACATAATGATGGCCCAGTTAAACATTATAAATAGACACAAATGTGTCAGTGTATATTTCAAGTTTACTTGTAGATCTCAGTATTGTAAATGTTTACAATCTAAGCTAGAAGGAAGATGTTTGCCACTTATAAAGGTGCCTCAGAGTAACTTATTTTTTTTACGCTTCAAGTTATAAGGAACTTTTAAGATTTTCTTTTGTGTGAGGCAAATGCAGCATATTCTGGTAGAACCCAAACACAAATACCAAAAGTAAAAGTCCTAGGACCTTCTGTGTTCATTTATCCATATTGGCTTAGGAAAGTGATATCTAACCAGAGGGTATGCTTTGGTAAACCAGAAAATGATTGAAAATAGCAGAGAAGCTACCTGATTGATAATTTAATTGGCATAGCAGGGTAACACTCAAGCCTTAAATGTCCAGAATAAGCAGCTGAGACATATCTGCTGTTTTGTTTTCTTTCAAGGCCTTAACAAAAGCCATCCACAGCATGGAATAATAGTACAATCTGAATCAACTTGGCATCTATGATTTCAGCATGTGTAAAAATGTTGACACAGGGCCATTCCACAGCTAATTCTTTTGTCCAAATGTCATTCATTAGGAGGTCTACAATCATGCAACTTCTGTTGATTTCATAAAGATCTACATTGGATAGGTTGCTGATTTATATTGTAAGTCACAATCCTAGATAACCATAACAGGACAGGGAAGAACCCCAAGTACTGTATAGCCAGGTGTGACGTTAACATTCTTTACTATTGCAGACACCCAGCAGAATGGTCACGCTGCTATTCTATTTAAAACCGAAGCTTGCGTGGCAATCAGTTGATGAGTTGAAATAAGAACGTTAGTTTCTCTAGCTACCCATATATTTCTCAGCAGGCATGCTAGATGTATCTGACAGCCTTTCTTGCCAAAGCCAAGCTTGTAAACCTCAAGCAATATCTCCCAGCAAATTAGGTAGTATCAAGTGGTAGAAAAGTCCTACTTTAATATAACTACAAACATACTGTACTAGAAAATATGGTGTTTTAGGCCAATACAGTAATGAAATGTCTCAGCAACCTCAAATATTGTTCCAGCTTACAGGAATTAAAACTACAGGATCAAAGCCTTCTCCCATGGAATAATCCTTTATTTCATTTTACGAAGCCGGATACTCTTACATTTACATTCTTAGCAAATCTCAAGTCTGCTCTCTTTGCCTGAAGTTCATTGAGCCAGGATTTGGTGGCAGTTTGCCCTCTTAAATGTATTGCTTTCTTAGTGATAGCATCAGTAACATTTAGGATTTTTCCCAGTGCACTGGGAAAAATCATCCCCCTCTCTCCCCCAATATAGAGCTCATATGTAAATATGTTCTGGATAAATGAGTTCTTTAAACTATTTCATATTTGCACAGTGCGTTTTGCTTCATTCTGTCCTTGATCCAATCTTTAGTTCTTTGTTTTTTTAAAAAAGAAACATCAGCCGATCTCATTGATCAGGGATATTGACTGAAATGCAACAAGGCATTGAGAAAGGCAGAATCAGCTGCTTTAAATGTTACTTAATCATTTTCCATGCTGTATACATCACTTGGTAATCAGAATGTATCGATACTGTCCCCAACACTTTCTGTTTTTTTAATTTTCTTTCTCTTTGTCACTCGTCCAAGTCTCACTTCCATCATGGGTTTTGAAGTAGTCACCTCTTCTTTGTAAATATCATTTATGCAATATATTGTGAGGAGACAGTCTCAAACAAAACAGGCTACATCTCTTTAAAATGCACTAGGGGTCTTTTAAAAACTTCAGACATAGAAATTGCATAAGTTTTTGCCTCCTTATTTTTACATGAACTGGGGGGATCTCTTAATGTAAGAGTAGAGCTGTGTCTTATTCATCATATAAGTTTGCTGGTGAGAGTTGGTGTAATGATTCTGAAGTCATAATGTGAACTTATATAATGGAAAATGTGCATGATATTGCAATAGAAAAGAGTGTTTCTCAGTGTACAAATGTTTTCAAAAGCAGTAATTTGAAGGCACACACATTTATATACACTTGTCTTACGCCACCCCTGAGGTAAATGAGAAATCTTAAAGCTTTTATTTTTGGTTGGTTTCTTTTTTTTCCCCTGAGGACACACACAGACTTTGCTAACATTTGGAGGGTTTGGGACACAGACACAAATGTACACAAATATTATCAGTGATGGTTTTCACTTTAAACATTTGAAATCATTTCATAGGCTGTGAGCCAGCTGCAGAGCTAAGTGATTCTAAATCTTGCAAGATAGAGTTCCATATAGATTGTAATCCTCTCGATTAGGTTTTTTGAGGAGGTGAAATCCATAGAAAAGAAACATGGCCTAGTCAAGCCTTTCATTCAGAAGAATTTTTTATTTGTTTATAGGCAATAGCACAGATATCGGTCCCCCCACAACATAATGTTTAAAAGAATATTACTGTTTGGTTGACTTAAAAAACTGGTACTCTCCCCCCCCTTCTGTCTAGGTCAGAAACTGCCGAAATGAAGCCACCTTTTGGTAAATTAATTCCGTAGTTCCTTTTGCCTGACCTAGTGTGAGAAAGATTAGCTGGCACAATAAGGTGGCCATTGCCTGGGAAAGACCACAATCTTCAAGAGGTTCTTTCTGTATACCCCCTAGCTGACTAAATAGAAAATCTGTTTAAAAAAATGGAGTGACAAACAAGTTCAACTTCTGGTTCACCTTTCCCCCTAAACAGGTTGTTATTGTCATTGTCTTGTCTTCAATTTCTTTAGGTATCCATGGAATGCAGTTTAGCTTGGTATTAATGACATTTTGCATACATGAGCATATGGGCAAAAACCTGCACAGTTGTAATGGTATTCCAATAGCAATTGTAAAACTGCACAAGTCAGTGATTGTAAAGTATTATGTAACAAGCAATGTTTGTCTTCTATTTTTTGATACCTCTTACACTTATGTCTTTTAGAAAGACAGTGCCTCTGTATGCTTTTTTGTATTTTTAATGAGTGATTGTAAATATTTGTTATATTTTTGGTTAAGAGAATGTTTTAAAGTACTGTTTAATATCCAATCTACTAATGTTGTTGGAACCAATAAATGACTTAACATGGATTCCTGTGGGTGGTTTCTCAATTTACTTTTCCCTGCCTTTCTGTTGCCAAGAAAAATTGCCTGTATCCACTTACCTGCACTCGGGTGTTGAGGCATGCCTGCCACATGTCCATGGAAACTTCTGCAAATGCAGACAATGCTGGCTCTTTGACTATAAACAGAGATGTGCACTGAACCCTAGAGTTGGATACAACTGGCTTTTGAGCAAGGGCGACCTTTACCTTTACCTTACTTACCCAGGAGTGAATTGCTAAATTTGGTAGGATTTTTCACTGTAGATGTGTAGCAGAAATATTTGATCCATGCCCCCCCCCCCCCAAATACATGCACCTCCACCCAAGGCCTATTCTGTACCTCCGTACTTCTCACTGTTGTCCACCAAATTCCAAACTCCTCCCCAAGTCATGATCCCTTCTTCTGTGTCCTGACGGGAGGACAAAGACTTCCAACCCTTTTCCCACTGCTCTTGTTATCCGTCGAGTTGCTTCCAATGAAAAACAATCTTAATACAGTTTTTGAGATAATTGAGACATTCAAGAGGTGTAATTGCTTCTGTCCCTGACTTGAGTCCCCTGATGAAGCAGAGATTTGAACCCAGATCTCCTGAGCCATAAGTCACTCTAACTCACTGACCCGGAATCAGTCCTGGTACTGGTGGGATCATCCTAAAGCAAGTTTCCCCTGCAAGTAGTGACTGAGTCTGCTCTGCTCTGCTCTGCTCAGCCTGCCTCAGCTTGGCTCAGCACAAGGCCTTGCCTCACCACTGCACCGCCTCGCCGCTTGCAGCCTGCCTATCACTCAGGCCTCCTGAGCCTCCCAAACCTCCATCTCAACAACAACAACAACAACAAATTCAGTACTGTTTACAGTCATGTTTAGATTTTCTCATTGGTTTCACAGTGAATTGGTAAGAGCTTATAAACAAAGCGATCTTACTCCTGCGCCATCTTGGACACGCCACTCTTAGATCATATTCTCTGTAAATGAGAATAGCTGAACTCAAAATGGAAGCACTCCTGTGTCAGTCACATTCCATTACACCTGGTAAGGCATTTAACATAGCAGATGTCATCACATGCCAAGGATGCTCACATGAGACACCCAGACACCTGTAGGTGAGGTCACTCTTAGAAAACAAAGGGGATTTCCCCAAAGTTACATAATTAGAATCATTTCATTTCTGAGAAAAGGGGAAACTGCCTTTCACATAGATAAGCGAACAAATGACATCACTAGACACCTGACAATGCAGCACATCAAAGAAACATCTGTCAACCCAAGTCTGGGAATGTGGTACATCAAAGGAATATTTAGGATATTCTCACATACCTAACATTCAAGTAGCCCTTTTTGAAGAGGGCTCATATCCTGTCGCTTTGACCAAGGACATGAATCCATGAAGGAAACCAGGGATGGGGGCTTCCAGCCTGCCTAACAGAAATGCTGATCAGAAATGCTATCTTTAAGTGATGGAAGTTATTCTCTTGCTTTATTATTTTATTTAGCTTGTTATGTAGTGTAGAGTAGATCAGTTGATTTCTTCAATATGTATTCTAGTTATATATGGGAAGGGGGACATTCTTAGACACTGATAAGGTTGCTAGGCTTCTGTGGTGACCAGGAGAAGAGAGGATATCTGTGTCCCTTGCTAGGTCTGAGAAAGAAAGCCTCCTATATGTCCCTGCTTTGAAGGTGACAGCAGGACTTCAGGCTAGGATATTTTCCCAGAGACATCTCTGGGACTCTGCTCTGTGAGTGTGAGAACCAGTGTTTTGTGGGGAAGGTGGCATAATATAAACAAGACTGTTTCTCAGCCTTGGCCCATATCTAAGCTACCAACTTTCCTACAAGCAGAAGTGTCACTTCCCTACCTAGAAGCATTAATGGGGGTGTTGGGAGTCCAGGGGGTCCCTTTCCTAACAGACAGGAGTAGGGGGACTCCGGGGCCCATCCCTGACACTGGTCCACTCTGGTGGGATGGACAGAATGCCCACACCCCAACACCACCTGGGCAGCCACATTCTGGACCAGTTGTAGCCTCCGAATGGTCATCAAGGGCAGCCCCATGTAGAGCTCATTACAATAGTCAAGTCTGGAGGTGACCAGAGCGTGCGTGACCATGAGCAAGGAATCCCGATCCAGGAGCGGGCATAACTGGTGTAGTACACGAAGTTGTGCAAAAGCCCTCCTGGGCAGAATTGCCACTTGCTCTTTGAGCAGGAGTCGTGAGTCCAGGATGACACCCAGATTACGCACCGGATCTGTTTGGGGCAAAATAGCCCCATCCAAAACCAAAGATGGTAGCTCCCAAGATAACGCAGGACCCCTGACCCACAGCCACTCAGTCTTGCCAGGATTCAGTTGTAGCCCATCAATACCAATCAACACAAACACCTCCTACAAAGCATATTCCTTTCCACCTTATGTTACTAGTACCAATCATGGATACTTACAACAAAACATAAGCAAAAATTGGTCACTACAGAACCAATCTTGCACTACATACAGAAACAACAAATAAAGTGGTTTGCCCATTTGGAGAGATTCTCTTGGATTTTCATTCCTTACAATGCATATGTGGAAAGAGGAGAAAGACAAAGACCATGACGCAAACGCATAGGAAGGTGGAGAGATAACAACAAAGAAATATTACAAGAACACCAAATAACACCAGGGCGAGTGGGCAGCAATATAAATATGAATAAATAAATAAATAATGCTGATGGAGACTGCTTGAAGTGCCAGAACAAGAACATTGCATCTCCCTTGACACCCAATGTGGTAAAAGAGGAAGAAAAGAAGAAGACCACTTGGGTGGGAAGGTAAACAGCGTTCTGTGCACTCCGGTGTCTAGTCATGCTTGCCACATGACCACAGAAGACAGCGTTGGATCTTTGGCTATAAACAGAGATGAGCACTGGACCCTAGAGTCAGATACAACTGGCTTTCGAGCAAGGGTGACTTTTAAACCCCAACCCTATATACTGCATGACCATTAGGAAGCAAATCTTACTGCCTTCAATGTGATTTGCTGCTGGATGATCAGTGGAGGATTTTGATATGCTAAATTATACTGTGAATCTTTGTGTCTTCTCCCACTTCAGTTTGGTGGCAGACTGAAAGCACACTGTAAAGATCTCTGTTCAAATCCTACTTTAGCCATGAAACTCACTGGATGTTACTGGAAGGCCTTGGCAATCATTCCATCACCAAACTGCATTATGTGGCAAATTTATTCTTTGTTTGGATTACGCTATCTGACTTATTCAGGACTGGTTCGAGACATTCTGCTGGCAGAATCAGAGAACATGATCATCCTGTTCTTTCCACATACACAATCTAATCAGCCTGACAACTGAATCTCACTGCATTGCTACCAAAGGAGAGCCTCCTATGCTACAGCAAGTTTATCAGAATACAGTACTACCAGAGACAGGGCAGTGGTGGTGGGGATGGAGGCAGTAGTGGGCAGTGACCGGTCCGCACTCCCCCCAGCCGGAATGGTGGTGGAATTGTGTAGCCATCGGGCAGGTGGAGTGGCAGAATTGTGTGGCCTTTCGGGTGGATGGGGTGGTAGAATTGGGTGGCCATGCCCACCTCCATGCCCTGCCCCACCCACCTCCCTGCTCCACCCTGCCCACCTCCCTGCCCACCTCCCTGCTCCACCCTGCCCACCTCCCTGCCACACCCTGCCTACCTCCTCTCCTCCACTTCCAAGTCTGGGGACCCTTGCGGAGTGGAGTGAGAGTCGATGGCCAGGGGCCAGTGGCCTGGCATTGGTGTGGCCACCTCCGCTGGGGACTGGGGTCCCTCCCACTCCCCCTGCGCACCATGCTGCACGTGCCGCCTTGCTGGGAGGAGGAGGAGAAAGCACAGCTGGGCCCAGCAGCATGGCCATGCCGCTGCCGGTGTGGCCCGGGTGGGCACTCTCCTTTGCATCAGCCCCAGTGTGGAGGAGTAGGAGAAAAAGCAGCCGCCCACTTCCCTGTGGCGAGGTATGGAGTTTGGAGAGAGAGAGAGTACATGCGGCACTTTGGCTATAATCAGAGATGAGCACTGAACTCTAGACGTGGATACAACTGGCTTTCAAGCAAGGACAACATTTACCTTTAAGGTTTTGGCTGTGGTTAGTTATCAGTGGTTAGTAAAGTTAAAGGTCACCCTTGCTCAAAAGCCAGTCATACCCAACTCTAGGACTGCAATGCTCATCTCCATTTATAGCCAAAGAGCCAGTGCTGCCTGTGTTTGCAGATGTATACATGGCCATATGGCAGGCATAACATAGGCTTCACCCACAACATAGATTCTGCCTACGACGTAGACTCCACCCACAACATGGTAGCGAAATTTCTTGCTGCCCATTACTGGGCGGGCGGGCTTGATGCCACAGCCTCTACCATTTGCTACCTCACCATATGTAAGCGTAAGCCTGGCAATGGTTGGCTCTTCTTTCTGAAGGCACAGTGGGGAATCAAAATCACCACTTTGGCTTTCGCAGCCAGATATCTAGCCAACACAAAGGTGATTATATAAACACTCTGCTTTGAATATCAGATATCACATGGGTTGCAAAATTATGGAGATGGCTGGTTCTGTGACTCCCCAGCCTGAAAAAGAGCTGCCAAGAGGCAAAATAGCAACACCGATAGCAATTGTTCTCCTGGGCACAATCTTTCCCCAATTGGATTTTGATCAATAGCCTGAGGGTAAGGATCGTGAAACTTAGAGAAATACATAAGCAGTGAATTTAACCGTCTGTCACGAGAGGGCAGCACTGCATTTCTTTTCAATTTCCCTCCCATTTTGTTTCACTTGACCAGTCAAGGATGCAGCAAAAGCTGTCATAACTTATGCCGAGATGTTTATGTTTTAGGTGAAAGGGAAATTCATATTGGAATATATATAACAACACTCCTGGGAGGGCAACAGCCCGAAGAATAAATTGCAGCCTTCCCCAACTGATAATCTTCTCAAGACATCTGGCCCAACCTTTTTTCAGTTGTGGACTCCAAAAATTTTTACTATCACACTGTGAAGGTGGTATAGTAGGCGTTGCCAGGGGAAAATCCCTGCATTGCACCCGAATTAGGACTACTTTATTTGAAAACACTGATGACTGGGGCCAGCCAGAATTGGGAACCAGTGCTTTAATGTTGCTTCCTTTCTAAAAAAAAAAAAAAAAAAGAAAGAAAGAAAGAAAAGGGTGGTGGTGTCAAAATCTCATCTGAGGTTTATTAAATGATCTTTTCCAATGTAGCACAATTTTTTTCCACTAGACAGACAAACCAAGTGCTTGACTGCACAGTACTTTCTAACAGAGATCGACCAGGGCCGATCTTGATCACAGAAAGAACAGAGGTAGAGGTGTGGCATTTTACCCTTTTTGGCCTTACCAGCTTCTTCTTCTTTGCTCCAGATCAAAATGAAGCCACTTTCTTGGCTATGTCATTGTCCAACAGACCACCAGCAGCCCCCACCTGAGTATGTTGGTCTTGCATTTAAGGACTCCAACCCTCAGCCTATTCAGGGTCCCCAAGTGTGTAAAGATTCTGCAAAGTATCCACCTAGGGAAGGATACAAGATGTAGAGATTCATTCAGAATTAGCACAAAATTTGTTAGGTGTAGTTCTGTGGTATTTTTTTTGTTCAGTCTCACAGTTGATTCCGACCCTTTGCGACCCCATGGACCATTGTCCGCCAGGCACTCCTGTCCTCCACCATCCTCCTCAACTCGCTCAGCTCCACAATACCATCTAACCATCTCATTTTTGGCCGCCCCCTTCTTCTTTTGCCCTCCACCTTTCCCAGCATCAAGGCCTTCTCAAGCGAATCCTCTCTTCTCATTTGATGTCCAAAGTACCTTAGCTTCATCTTTACAATTTGACTTTCCAAGGAGCATTCTGGGTTGATTTCTTCTAAGATTGACCTATTTGTTCTCCTTGCTGTCCAGGGGACCTTCAGAACTCTCCTCCAACACCACATCTCAAAGGCATCTATTCTTCTGCGCTCAGCTTTCCTAGTGGTCCAGCTCTCACAAACATACATTGCCACAGGGAATACCATTCCTTTGACAATATGAATTTTTGTTTTCAATATGATGTCTCTACTTTTCATTATGCTCCCCAGGTTTCTCATCACTTGCCTCCCAAGAATCAATCGCCTTTTTATTTCATGGTTGCAATCACTGTCTGCAGTGAGTTTTGATCCCAAGAAAGTAAAATCTGTCACTGCTTCTACTTCTTCCCCATCTATTTTCCAGTGACTGATAGGGCCTGTTGCCATGATTTTGGTTTTCTTTATATTGAATCTCAAGCCAACTTTTTCACTCTCTTCTTTCAACCTAATCAGGAGCTTCTTTAGGTCCTCCTCACTTTCTGCCATTAGGGTGGTATCATCTGCATATCTCAAATTGTTGATTTTTCTCCCAGCAATTTTGATCCCAAATTGCGATTCCTCCATCCCTACATTGCGCATTATGTGCTCTCTGTATAAGTTGAATAAGCAGGGTGACAAAATGCAGCCTTGTCTTACTCCTTTTCCTATTCCAAACCACTCTGTCATTCCGTATTCTGTCCTAACTGTTGCTTCTTGATTCATGTACAGATTTCTCATGAGGCATATAAGGTGCTCTGGTATTCCCATTTCTTTAATTACTTGCCACATTTTGTTGTGGTCTACACAGTCAAAGGCCTTAGTGTAATCAATGAAACAGAAGTAGACTTGTTTCTGATATTCCTTTGTTTTTTCCATGATCCATCTTATGTTGGCGATGTGGTCTCTAGTTCCCCTGTGGTATGTTTTTGGTTAAATTGGCCTCAAGTCTCAGCTTGCTGTGTTGTTCCATCGAACCACCTAACCTGCCCAGATGTGCTGTCTCTCAATCTCTCTTCAAGGATCTCTGTGCCTGCATTGGAACTCAGCATTGTCTTCTTACAAGTAAAATTAATTAGCTAAGGTAACTTTCTTTTTTAAAACTGTTGCCAAGTCTGTGTGTGATTTGGGGCATTTCTTGTACTTTTCTCTCTCCTTTTACCACTTCCACCAAACAAAATTTCTTTTTATTGCGTGACATATGGCCATGTTCTTTTCAAGTGGAATTTCTTTCTACAATCTTGTTGCTGTGTAAAGCCTTTCCCCTGTGTTAAGCAATTCCCTTAAGTTCCCAGAATAGTTCAAAAACATTCTGTATGATTTGGCATTCTCTAGGCTTTGGTAAAATAAATCCAGAGAATTCTTGTCTTTGTTCTGTCTGTCTTAAAGAAAGAGGTCTTTGGCAATAAGGCAAACTTGAAAGCTCCACAGGGAGCAAAATAGTGGCCCTCTGCTGTAGCTAAACTGCAGTTCATCTCATCTTTGTCCATTGACTATGGAAGAAAAAGTCTAACAACATCTGGAGAATCACAACATCTGGAGAGCAACAGTTCTTTGTGTCTGACCTCTGATACTTTAGATTTGGATAAGATTGACTGGTTGGTATACTGTATTTGGCTATCACTAATGGGGAGACTATTTAAAAAATAGATTATTATCCACAACAGATCATGCTAGAATAAATCTGTGAGTCTTTCAGGTAACACAAGGCTTTTGTCTTGTTTTGTTTCTTAGAATCAGATAATTATAGAAACCATCAAGTTCAGTCCTCTGCTCATTACATGAATCCAAGTTAAAGTACACCTGTCAGATAGTTGTCAAGCTTCCTCTTGAATGCCTGTAGTGTTGGAGTGTTCACCATCTACTGATGTAATTGGTTCTAATAGTTGTACTATTCTAACAGTTAAGAAGTTCCCCTTGATATTCAACTAAAATCTGGCTCCCTGTAACTTAAGCACATAATTACATGTCATACACTCTGCAGTGATAGAAAACAGATCCTTCCTCAAATTTGTATGACAACTTTTCAAATATTGAAAGAGTGCTATCGAATAACCCCATAGCCTTCTTTTCTCAGGACTAAACATGCCCAGTTCTTTCAGTCTGTCCTCATAGTGCTTGGTTTTCAGTCCCCTGAGGAGGAACTTTCTAAGGGAAACACAAAACTCACCCATGTTAATTTGCAGATAGGATAAAAGGACTTGAAGATTGGAAGTAATTTCCTCATAGTGGGAACTGTATCCTACAACATCTATTACACCCTACCCCCACCTCATCCCCTCAGGGTGAGGATGTTGTAAATTTTCATTGTTAATGATACCACCACAAAGAACAAGGGTCAAGCTTCAATGAGGTAGCTGGAAAACCTATTGGAGCACTTGAAGAATTAGGAAAGTATTACAACATCAACCAAATGAAGCCTAATCCAAGCAAGACTCAAGTGTGTGCTTTCCACCTTCAAAACCAAAAGGGAAGGACACAGTTGGATGTTACATGGCAAGGGAACTGATTACAGCATTGTTCAGCACCAAAATTCCTCAGTGTGGAGATTGGCAGGGCGCTCTCTTTTAAGCAGCACTGTCTGAATACCAAAGTCAAGTTAGTACAAAGAACAATACCAGCAGGAAACTCACAAACTATAAATGGGGAACTCAACCATCCATGCTGCATACATCAGTTTTGGCACTGAGCAGCTCTGCAGCAGAGCACATCCACACATGCAAAACAAGTTGACATTGCTGTTAATGAAGCCATGCATATAGTGACGTGATGCATCAAGCTTACACCAGTTGAGAAAATATACCCTCTTGTTGGTATCGCTCCACCTAAGAACACTGCTACTTCTTCTTAGAGAAGTAGCAGTGGATGCTAAGAGAACTAAGCAACAGAATGATCCTCGACATCCCCTGAATGGATATGAGCCTCAAGTCCATTGGCTCAAATCCAGGAAGAGCTTTATGGCAAGAACAAAACTTCTTCCTATGTCACTTGGAGAACTGAATAGGATGAGAAATGGAGTCCCTAAATGTAAGACCAACATGCTCCAGTGGGGGTTGCTGGCAGACACTCTGTGTGAATGTGGAGAGATACAGAATCGGTCTCATTTACTGGTCTGCCAATTACTGCCAGAAACATCCACTAATGAGGACTTAAGTTTGGCCAATGACAAAGTCAAGAATGTGGCTTCATTTTGGCAGTCCAGGATTTGATTGGGACACAAAAGAAGAAGAAAGCCTAAGTGTAAAGTGTAAAGCTATCCTCAGGAATGAGAAGGAAAGTCCTAATGGAGACTATTGGCCCACTCATCCTTGTCCCGTCCAGTTAATCCTCTCCATTCTGAAGGAGGATGTTCTTCTTTGTGGTCCTTGTGAAGTAACACTAATGGGTAAACTGTGTGCATGCACAATTATGTTATGAGGCTGACTTGAACAAAAAAGCTCCACCCACCCGAGTGAAGAGGTTCAGACATTAATTTGTAGATGCCAAGAAAATTAGCAGTTGAAAATGTCACGAAGTTGTGAGGAAGGAGAGAAAGGGGCAATGGTTCCTGTCTCTGATTCTCCCCTCCCCCGTCCCATTAGTGCCTTTGAAATTGCATTGTATTGCATAAGACCTGAAGATTGTCAGTGCTACATGGGAATTGTCAGATTGGCTCCTTTTGCTTCCCTCACCCCACACTTGATTGTTGTGACTTTCAGTTACCTCTGGTGGAAAACAAATTGAAATGAAATTCTAATTTTATCTGTTTAGAGTGGTAATCCGTAGAGAGAGCAGATAGGTAACCTGTAATTGCTTAATGGAATAGCAGATTGGGGGAGATGGAGAGAAATCCGGCACCTGTTTGGAGTTTCCTGAATCATTCTGAGTGACTGCAGGGATAGATGAAGTGTTGCTTAAGTAGTTGCTATTCAGTCAATAGCCTCACGTGTTGTATAACAGTTTTTCCTCTCTGCAGTATGTTGGAAAGGAACAATTTAATGGCTCATTGGAATTACTTTGTCAACTAATGGCTTGGGCTACATCTTTCATGTCCTGATTTAGGCTAATGGTAAACTAATTCACTGAACATCTCTTGATCTAAAAAGCCTAATCAACTGAGGTGGTGTGCAATTCCTCCTTTCAACTTCCTTTGCTCTATTTTACTCCTTCCCATTTGTGTGTGTGTGTGTGTGTGTGTGTGTAACCTTCCTCGTCCATTTATAGCCCAGGATTTTAAAGCAAACAAAATTTGCATGGAGTATGGAGTAAGTGGTAGAATATTTTGTAGTTGTAATGAGCGAAAGCAAGAAATTGCAAGTACAGTAAAACCTCATATAACACTAAAACCCGGTTCCACAAGTCTTCGTGTTATATGATTTTTCGTGTTATCTGATCCTCTATGGGATCCATAGAGATACATTGTAACCACACAGGCTTTCGCGGTTGTTATCTGAAGCATCCCATAGGATCTTAATGTTATCTGATGCAATTCTTCCCCCCAGATTCCTTGATGTTATGCGATTTTCGTGTTATTCGATACTAATGTTATATGAGGTATTACTGTAGATAAATAGGGACCACTTCAGTGGGAAGGTAAAACAGCATTCTATGCACCTCGGTGTCTAGCCATGCCTGCCACATTTGGCTATAAACAGAGATGAGCAGTGAACCCTAGAGTCGTATATGACTGGCTTTTGAGCAAGGACGACCTTTACCTTTACTCCCATATATCTTGACCCGAGCGCCAAATTCGTATGTTCACCTTGAGTAGGACTAATCTAGATTCTGTCATTTCTGCTTTTTAGAACCCATGGTTCACTGCTAAAAAGGCATTTCTCTGCTCTCTCCCAGTGTGTTGTGGTAGACAGAAAGATGTCTCAATGGCAAAAATCAACAAATTTCTTAAAATTCTTCTGTCCTAGCTGGGATTCTTTAATTTTTTTTTTGTTGGGGGAAAGGGATTCAAATGTGTGCCTTCAGTAAATGCAAAAGTCCTTCTCTTCGCAGGAAATGTCATTCACTAGTCATTCACTAGTACTGTCATTCTCTTGAAGCCATAAATTGTTCTGGAGTCTCCATGCTTAGTTTTTGTATGCAAAGTGTCCACAACCAATTGGATTGTGATTGGAAGGGGGTGGTTTTAGTTCCCCAGTGAGCTATGATACTCAGTATTCACTTTTAATGAGGCACTCCTGTCCAACCTATCTCATGGGATTGGAAAGATAAAATAGGGAGGAGGAGGGCTGTGTATGAGACTCTTCTTCTTCTTCTTCTTCTTCTTCTTCTTCTTCTTCTTCTTCTTCTTCTTCTTCTTCTTCTTCTTCTTCTTCGTCGTCGTCGTCGTCGTCGTTGTCGTCGTCGTCGTCGTCTAGGCCAGACATGAAATTGCCAAAATGAAGCTACCTTTGATGAATTGATTCCGTAGTTCCTTCCACCTGACTGGTATGAGAAAAATTAACTAGCATAAGATTGCCGTTGCCCAGGGTACATCCGAATTTGGTTCAAAAATACCACAGTCTTTGAGGAGGTTCTTTCTAATTTCAGGGGAAAGGAAAATATAGATGGAACAACCAACAAGGAAACATAAAGCTCAGGTGGGCTGTCAATGGTGCTCCGACACAAGCAGCTCTTTTAATGGAACTAATAAATGAGTGGGATAGGACTCTGCTTTTTAACGTTTGTTTATATTGTTTAGAAAAGCAGTGTTTTACATGTATTCTCAGAGGTGTGTGTGTGTGTTTGTTTTATCAACAGGTACGTTTATATCCCACTGAGAGATAGGCATTAATGTCATGCTGAAATGTGCAATTTATTGAACAAAATCTAATTAACAAGGAACAATTCCATTAGAAAGGGCTTCTGCCTAATAAGTTGTTTTGATGCCAGCAACTTCTTCTACTCAAAGTTTTTTTCTAAACAGTTAGGAGAACCTATTTAACCAATTTTGTTTTAAGTGGCAAATTAGGATAAAAGAATTTTTTTAAGTATAGTATTATTAGGCTTCAAAATCTTACGGCCCTGTCCCTAGAACCTGCCAAGTTACCTCACAGTGCACATTTTAAAAAATAGTATCTCACAAATGCAACATGGTGGGATAAAAGTTAAAACATTTTACAGAGCTACCTTCTTCATCAACAAGCCCTCATTATATTTGCTCATTTCCCACAAATCTCATTATCTCAGCTTTATTGCTAGACATTTACATCCAGAGTATTGACTTGTTAAGCTGAGGTTACAGGAAACAGTGATTTGTGCCAATAAATTGCAGCACCAGCATTTAAGAGCCCCCACACCCTTCTATTGGGCTTCATACCTGTTCTTCTGCACGCATTTATCCTGATGTCTATATTACCCTATTCCTACATAAATCTGTATTTTTAACATAGAAAATTCCTACAGAGATTTGTGTTTGAAGAAATCTTTCTGGATATGTTTTCCACAAAGCACACATTTTGAAACCTATTTTAAACCAAAAATATACCTTCTGTATGTATTGTAGGATTTTCTTTAAGTCAGATTTGGGATCAGTGAAACATATGAAGACTGGGACGGTAAACAACGTTCCATGCATTCTCGTGTCTCAGTCTAGGCATGCCTCCCACATGTCCACGGAAATGCCTGTAGATGCAGACAGCTCTGGATTTTTGCTGTAAACAGAGATTAGCACTGAACCTTAGAGGCAGATACGACTGGCTTTTGAGCAATGGCGACCTTAACTGCACTTTCCCTCGTCTCATATTAGATCAAGACACTTTCCCTAAGATTATGGACTAGACAAAATGGTGGCTGGGACATTCTGGGAAGTGTAGCCCAAAACAGCATGTTTCCCTGTATCTGGTCAAATATTGAAGATGAAGCTAAAGTACTTTGAACATCAAATGAGAAGAAAGGATTCACTTGAGAAAGCCTTGATACTGGGAAAGGTGGAGGGCAAAAGAAGAAGGGGGTGGCAGAGAATGAGATGGATAGATGGCATTGTTGACGCAAGGGGCACAAAGCTGGGTGGGTGCCTGACGTGCGATGGTACATGGAGTCTCAAAGGGTCGAAACCGACTGTGCTACTCAACAACAACAACAACAACAACAACAACAACAACAACAACAACAACAACAACAACAACAACAGTAGAAGATACTTTGATGTAAACTGTCCTCTTGCCACATAGGAGGAGGGTTTGTCTCAAAGGCACCTTTTAGGCCATTGAGTCCAACACCCTGCTTAAAGCAGGGATCAAAATCAAAGCAGATATGTCAGATGTCCAACTCTCTTTTGAATGTTTCCAGTGTTGAAGCACTCTCCCCCTCTTGAAGCTGTTGGTTCCACTGTTGTACTGCTCTAACCTTTAAGATGTTTTCCCTCTGATATTCATCCAATATATGACTTCCTTTAGTTTGAGCTGCAACATTGTTGGTTGGTCAAGTGTGCCCTCCTTTAACTGAGCCCACTAGTGGTGGATATGGCTCAGTGGTGGGATTCAATTTTTTTTACTACCTACTATGTGGGTGTGGTATGGTGGGTGAAGCCAAAGGGAAAGCCCTGCATTGCACATGAATCAGGAATATTTTATTTTAAAACTTATATGGTCAGGGCCAGCCGGAATTTCTGCTACAATTTATGGCGAACTGGGGTGAACCTGCTGATCCCACCACTGATGTGGTTGTACCTGCTGCTGGAATTTTGGCCTTGCATAAGGGGACCAAGAGCTTTTAATTCCTCCCTTTCTTAAAACTCTTTTGCATTCATTCCCAATATAAGAAATCCTGTAACAGTAGCAAGAGCAAAGAGGCCAAGAAATGCAAGATTTCTGAGATAACTTATATATGGCCTTTGGCAATGACGTTTGCTATTGTGTCCTAGCACACAATGTTTCATGCAGAAGAGAAGAGAAGCTGAGAGAAATTGAGACTTCCCATATACTAATTTAGGGCCCCAGAACAGCTTTTGTAGCATACTTGGAGCTGCTATTTTCCCAGCTGACTAGGACAGCTAGAGATGCGTGAGCATCATGCGGCTAGACTTGTGAATTCCCCAACTGTTATAACAAGGACTTGAGTTCAGAGGAGAATAAGTCTCTCTCTCTCTTTTAGGATGAGAGAGGTGATCATTATGAATGACTAATATGAAAATAATCAAGTTAGACTATACATGCCCAGATGAAATGAAATAAACATTTCATCCAGTATGCGAATGTGTCAAGTTTTACTTTTGTCGCGTGTTGCTATATGGATAATGCCTTGTGTGTGTGTGTGTGTGTGTGTGGGGGGGAAGCAGTGATCCAGACACTTATCTAAAACATGCCATAGGAAACAGATGTGTGGGAGTATCATTTGAGTGACCAAGGTTTGTGTATGTGTGTGTGTGGGGGACTTTCTTACGTTCCCTTCTTTATTCTTGAGTTGTAGAAGCTTTCCATTGCCTGTTGGTATGTTCTCCACAAAAATAAGAACTTTTGTTCCAGAGAATAGTGATGCATATCAAAGGATGAATTTCCTGGTGATACAGCTGTGTGAGACACTAGCTATTATTTGTATTTTGTGGCATAGGGTCAGATAAACTATCTAGGCCAGGGGTGGCCAACTGTAGATCTCCAGCTGTTCTTGGGCTTCAATTCCCAGAAGCCCAAGTCAGCACTCCTGCTGATCAGGGCTTCTGGGAATTGAAGTCCAAGAACATCTGGAGATCTACAGTTGGCCACCCCTGATCTAGGCTATTCTAATTGAAAAAGGAACTGGGCACAATGTCATAAAAAACCACAAAAAAGAGTAATAGCTGCAAGGCTTCCAAGTATTTTTGTAACATTGAGGAGCAGGACTTGCAGAAAACAACCACTGCCACCATAATGTGTACATCCTTATTCAAAACAATTGATGTCAATTAGTCAAATTTAAGGACACCTTCCCTGCTAACTGAGGTAATCATTTAGGGAAGAAATGAATACTAATTGAATTATTCATTCTCCTCATTTGAAGACATTTCTGTGAGGACAAGAAACAGGAATCGGTCTCATTTCTTGTCAATGTCTGCATATTTGAGGCAAATGGATTATCTTCCAAAATGGCTTCCTTTCCTTTTTGAAAAGCAAAGCACAGACCGGCACGTGCATAGAAACCACAGAACAACTGGCTGACGGACTGTTTAAAATGATGCCAACAACCTTCTCCATATTACTAATGCTTTTAAAAGCAGGATTCTTAAAAAGGAGCAGCTACTCTCACTTTATAAAATCAGCCTACTTTGCATTAAAAAGCTATCTGCATAATGTTGTCTAATTTGGAGGTAAAAGCATTCCTGTCTTGTACTCTTGTTGAGAGCATCAGAAAATACATCACCCTCTCGTGAGGTGAGGAGAATAATTTTGAGTTTCCTTGTGCTCCTTATTAAGCCAAGGATGTATACTTTAACCATTTCATACACAGTATTTCTTAATATGGCCAGTATGACACAGAGGACAGACAAAGGAATTAGAACTAGGGAACATCAGGTTCAGATTTGTCTACATAGGTCAGCAATGGACCTTGAGTCATCTACTTTCTTTCAGCCTAATCCAGTGGTTCCTAATGTGGAGCCCAGGTGGGGACTTCAATTCCAAGAAGCCTAAGTCAGTACATTGGCTGATTAATGCTTGGGGGGGGGGGGTTGATTTAGGCTTCTGGGATTAGAAGTCCAAAAACCAAAGGGTGGGAAGCACTGACAAATCTTTTAAATCACAGGAGGAATCACCAAAGATACTTTCCCCCACTAATTGCTAGTCAATGAGATATTGGGATCACTTTAGTGGATTGTTTCCACAAGCTCAGAACAATTAAAAATGCACGTGTTCATTTCAGTGTTGACATAGTCTCTCAGCCTCCTTCCCCTTTTGGTCTAATGTACTTCATTGATGAATATTCCAAAAGTCTTTACAATACTGTATAATTATCTTTCGAAATTATACGAGACACATTGGAGGACACCCAAAGCAGCTGCATTTGCAGGTGACTGGGATTTCAGAAAGATGTTTGCAAGCAAATTGCTCACTGGGCACAATCCCAATTTTCTTCTATGTCTATCTTATCCACGACCCTTCTTGCTTTCCTCTCTGAACTTGAACAGTTATTTTCAAAAAGCAATGACCCAGATCCTACTAGATATGCCCACAGAGGTAATACTTCCAGCATAACTTTTGGTGGCAAATTGATTGCCTTAAGCCAGGAAGCTGGCCTGGAGATTTCCTTTCATGTGCCAGTCTTATGACTTGGTAAACAGCAGTAGATGTCTATGCCAACTCCTTAACTTATGGCGGTTCACTGTGGAGAGTCACCACAGGGGCATTAGGCAGGCAGAAAAATACCACAAAGTTTTAGAAAATATGCTGTGCAACTCGTTGCAAAGTTCTCCATTAACTTGTTGCTATTTGGTCCCACTTTTGAAAAAAAGATAACTTGTTACACTGTTGGTTATGTGTCCTTGTCACTTGTTTTGTTCCATTTTCAAGAGAGAAAAAGTCTGTCTTTAAAAATGTAAGGATATGATAAAAATGTGGAAAAACCACTTTAGAAGGAGCCCCCAAAGCACTTTAGTCCTTCAAAGTAAGATGGGAAAGTAATAATTACTTGTTATACTTATAGAAAACTTTGTTAACAGTTGATTCTCCTTTTTTGCCAGGAGAGTGTTACAGCACCCTCATTATATTAATGTGGTACTGTACTGTTAAGGTATATCTTCCAAGCTATGTTTTTTCCCCTAGCTAAAGTGACTCTTCCCTCTATCGTTAAAGGTAGGGCTGCCATATGTACTTGTTTTCCAGAATTTTCCCGGATTCAAGCTGTCCCAGACGGTTCAAGAAAAAACATGTAAAAGTCCCAGATTTTTAAATTTGAACAAAGGAAGCAAGATCACCCCTCACCAAGGGATTTTTGCAAAGAGTTAAATCACTGCCTCCCTGCCTTTTTTCAATTATCCTGCTTGAAAGCAGTGGAGGCAAAACAGCACCCTGAGAAGCCCGCCAGGGAGGGGAGACACTTGCAAGCAAGATAATTGAAAGAAAGGCACGGAGGCAGTGAAATAACTCTTTGCAAAAATCCCTTGGCTCACCTTGAAGTTTGGGGGACAAGGAGTTGTCCTCTATCCTTTTCCTCGAAAACTGGGAGGGAACAAGAAAAAGCTAAGATGCCAAACTTCCACCATACACTGGGATGGAAGATTCCTTCTTTACAAAGGGTTAATTGCATAGGGTTGGTATTCCTAGAGAAGAAGGAAACAGGGTGGACGGAAAGTGAAGAGTCCTTCATCACAAAGGTCCTCCTCCAAAATAAGTCCCTCCTTGTCTCTTGCTTTTCTCCTTCTGCAGAAAAACGGAGGCACCATGGACTGCATTGCTATTCCAGGCCCCTCTTTAGAACTTTCTTCCAATCCTCGTGTGGGATTTGAGGGTGAGTCTACTTCAGTGGGATGTGTATGAAGGGGAGGGTGGGGTGACCTCAGGGGGAGGAAGAGTGGTTTCAAGAGTGGCCCAAGAAATTTTATTCAAAACATAAAAATAAAAATAGAACCATCAAGAATAGTCTTTTGCAAGAAGAATCACATGGGAAAAAACCTCTTGACTACAGTTTATTTTAAACTGCCAAATGCTGTCCACCCTGGATGGGGATTCTATGGGGTCTCAGAGCTGCAGTCTCTCTGACAGCTCCAGCCGCCACATGCACAGTTTGAAGAATGCAATGACGTCACGTGGCTGTCCCGGTTTGGCAGGAGAAAATTATGGCAACCCTAGTTAAAGGGCTACTGTCTTAAGCACGAGAGCATTACTTCCAGTTTAAAAGAGACAGTATATGTTTAGGGAGGACAATAAAGTTTATTTATGCATGCTAAACTGCTTATTCGAATAGTTAATCGAAAGCCTGCATACATGTTAACTAACTCTGCTCCAGTTCCTGGGCTTCCCACAATACAAAGATAAACAATTCTCCATTTCTGTTGTTTTTCTTCCTTTTCCCAGTATAAAGCTGGAGTTGGTCTGTTGAGGTCTTTTCTCCTGAAGGTACTTCACCCTTCTGTTTCTAAACTTGAAATTAATTGCATTTTCTTAGTTGTTTTGGGGAACGAATCTTTGTTAATTGCATGGCTTCCATTTGGCAGCCCCCTCCCCAGATTTCCTGGCAAACACTCTCTACACAAAAGGCCTATTAGACTGAGCTTGACTTTTATTCTTTGGGTGCATTCGACCAAAATGTTTTCTAATTTTCTGCAGGAAAGTAATCCTCAGTCAGATTTTATTGGGGTGGGTGGAATAAGGAATTGCTCATTACCTTGGAATAATAGTGTGATTCTTCAAAAGTTGAGCACTGCTACTCAAAAAAGTACTGCAAAGTATTTTTTTTAAAAAAAGATATAATTAATTTTTAAATCAATAAAAAGACCTGTGTTAATTTAGCCCTATATACTATCTGACAACAAAATTAATAGGTCTGACCCTGACCACATGCAAGTCTAGACATGTTTTTGTCCCCTCAAAGAAGGCAGAATCAGTAATTACATATTTAAGCTGACTTCACTTAGTGGTGGGAACTGGGAGCATGTTGTTAGACTCGTGACACTTGTAAACTAAACTAAGCCCATGTTTACCTCCTGATGACCAATCACAAAACAAAGTGAGCTAATTTCTGGGCTACTGGAGATGTAAAATACTCATGCTATGGAGATGTTTTCTAGCAATCTGAGGACCTCTCCTTAGATTTCACAGATGTCAAACATTGTAATGCTGTGCAAGCTACAGCTTGAAAAAGTAACTTCTTTAAGTTGCAGCAAAATCTCTAATGAATGTTCTTTCAAGCATTTGTCTTCAAGGCAGCAGCAGCTTTTATAAATCTCCAGTGTGTAAGCCAGGGGTTCCCAAACTTTTTGACCCACGGGTCAGTCACATGGTTCCTCCACTGTAAAATATGCCCATGGCCGTCATAAATGCATTTACCACAGCTGTGGGTACATTTATGGCAGCATTTGCGCATGAGTGGGTGCATTTTACTTCCGCTTCCAGTAGCATTTGCACATGCATATGTGCATTTTGCTTCCGGTAGTGGTGAGGGCAGTATGGGCCGGAGGATTTGACATCACGGGCTGTAGCTTGGCCACCCCTGGTATAATTGAAGTCTATTAGGGCAGGGGTAAAAAGATCACACAGTGGAGGTTAGTCCCTTTCCTCAAATACCCTTTCCAACAATCCCAAGGTTACCCACTCATTGCCAGCATTGTTTCTGGTTTATTCCAGATTCCGTACAGTCTGGTGAAAATCAAATTTCTAACAGCTGTGACTGACACAAATTTCAAAGATGGTTTGTGCTTTCCTCACTGGAGTAAAATCCCCTAGTTAAAGAATCTTATTTTGCATGCTGTTATTTTCTAAGAAAACTGCATTGTGGTGAGCTGGCATGCTGAAACACAGTCAGTAGTTTTAAGGCAGGTATAGGCATGCAATTTTTTGGTTAGTTTTGTTGTATGGAACACAACCATTAATGGTCTGACAACCTCTGTATGGGTGCCTCATAAATACATAATTCCTTGTGGCGGGTGCTGATTTTTTAAACTTTCAGGAGCCAGCTTTTTCATGCCGCCATTGTTTTCTTTCACTGCAATCACTATATATGTGTTTGCATTATTTCAATAGGTGCATGGAAAGTATGATCTGTCTGAAAAGAAGATTATAGACCGAGAAAGTGAGTTAATACAGTCTAAAGAAGTTTATGTTTCAATGTGGGAGCAATCATATTCCATGGTACTCTATGTGATAGTCTTAATTGTGCTTCCTACACAATTTCAGCACACCTTCCCAGTTTACAGCATGAGGTTGAGATGTTTTCCTTCCAGATCTTCTTATCTGCCAGGTTACCTGGGATTTCCCAACAACTTTCTTCTCTACCCTGTTGTATGTTCTAGAGTGGGAGAGTATCAAATGTATAGCCTTCGGATTTCAACCAGGCAATGAGTTGGTAACCTTGGGTAAGCCAGGTTACTGGATGGGGAGACTAAAGGGAGACTAAAATTTATGATTCTTATAGAATCATAAAATAATGTTGGAAGTGGCCTATAAGAGTCTAACGTTCTGCTCAACTTTCCACACTTCATATATACTTTCTTTCACCATGATTCCTGAGGAGGGCTGAAGGAAGGAAGGAACATGTAAGAGCTTTGTCCACAAACTGAACATTCACCACATTCCCAAAGTTGATTATTCTTCCTACATCTCCCCATTACAGGTTTTATTCTTTTCTTTCTCATATTTTCACTTCCTCCCCTCCAGATCAAGAAACATTCCAATACCTGCCAAAACTTTCAGAAACCCAAGAATAAATCAGTGCATAACACCTCCAAATCAGTTTGGGACAGATCAGTCTTGATATATATGGCAACTATTTAGATACAAATCAAGTCTAATGCTATTCACACACACCTAGTTATTTTCTACAAAAAGGATAACTTCTCTGCAGAATATTTTAAGACATAAAACAACAATCAGCAAAGAAAAGATAGTATGTCTAGACTAGAGTCTGCTATAAGATTCTATTGTGATGCATGGAAGGGCCTCAACAGTTGAGGAAGGATGAGCTTGTTTTCCCATTACTAATAGCCAATAGTTCCTTAGATCTTGTCTCCTTTCTTCAGAACAATTGGCTGTTTCTATTTCTTTTCTAATCTTTCCTCATATTCTAAATACAGCGGTATCTCTTTGCTGTCCAGACACATTCCCTCTTTCTGCCTGGTCTTAAAGGAATGTTAATCGAGTTTAATAAATGTTTCTGTTCGTATCTGTGTATTCATCAGGGGAGTAATTACCGGGATGACAACTTTGTAAGTCCATTTTGGCTTCAGCTATATAAGGATAAATGAGAATAAATGAATTTGAAATGTAGACCAAGTTGCATTTAACATTTATGAGCAGCAATAAAAGGGAAGGCTGTAATTGTATCTGCAGTCGACAACCACAGGACATTCTTTTACACACTCAAACATCTGTCTTTGGATCCTCGTCCAGTGTGTGAGATAATTGACTTATCAGTTAAACATTGTCAAGTTTGTTATAAATCTCAGCTTGTTTATTATAAGGCAATGCTTGCAGTGAGCAGCAATGCCAAGCAGGAGTTGGGAACTCTGGAAGTCATTCTGGTCAAGATATTTGTGGTGACACCAAAAGTTTGTAATATGGATCCAAGGAAGGTCATTTTACATGTGCAGGTTTTTGTTCCAGGTGAAAGAAGAAGAAAAGGAAGAAGAAATGTAAGGAGTAGAACCACTAGCCTCTGCTATATGCATGAGTGTAAAAAGACATTGCATGTTTGTCAATTGAATTGGTATAACCTACATTTACACTAATGAACCTCCAAACTTCTAGAACAGTGGTCCCACAGGGGGACTTCAAATCCCAGAAGCCTAAGCCAGTACATTGGCGGATCAGTGCTTTAGGGAATTGACTTACCCTTCTGGGAATTGAAGTCCAAAAACCAAAGGTTGGGAAACACTGGTCTAGAACCTCCAACCCTCCAGTGCTTAAAAGATCAAGAAAATCATTCTGGAAAATGGAGGCATTTCTTCTGACTAGCCTTGCACATCTGTCAAAGAGAAGATGTCAGTGTGACAATGAGGGCAGTGATGACATAAGTACCCTTAGGTTCTGCATTGTTTTATGCAGCTCTCTAACTTTCATAGTTTTTTCCAAGGTGTCTCTTGGTTCACACAAACCGTTGGTGGGAGCTTCTTATGCTTCTTGTGTTCTGCATTACTGCATTCAGAATCTAAGTGCCATAGATTTTCCTTCCACAGCCTGAAGGCTTTTAAACAACACTAAGCAGGACAGCCAGGATCAAAGCTTATGTGCAAACAGAAAGAAAATGGTCAGGGACATTGTGGTGGTGTATGATATGCATGTGAATTACCAGAGTTCCTGCAGAAATTCTTAAGCACAAGCCAGGCGGCTTAGTTGGTTTGATAGCTTAGCTTGTTCCAAACCTAGTAATCATAGGTTCTCTGTTCATGTGCAGTGAAGAGGTATGGTAATTCAGAGAATTCCTGTTTTGATTATGCTGTGGTAGGAAGAACCAAGTTCTGCACAAGTTCACCAAAGATTTGTTCAAATTTCTAAATATGACAGAAAATCCTTCCATCAGCAGTGCATGATTCATTCCACACCATAGAGGTGCAACCATAATAGCCTAGCTTCCATTGTTCAGAGGGTTTCACCACCCCCTGAAGAGAAGTTTTGGGCAGATACAGAGCCTAAAGAAGGAAAAGATGATTTACTTGGACTAGAGTCTGAATGCAACCCCATGGGGAGATTAAAATAATTGAATAGTTTCCCCTCTATTTATTGCAGCACTTTTATTCTTCTAACACAGGGATCCTCAACCTATGGCCTGCAGGCTGGATCTGGCCCATAGCATCAAATCATCCAGCCCATGCCCTTGCTCCAGCCTCTGTTTCTATTGCTGCCGCCTCTGTCTCAATCCTTGTCTCCTCAACTTGGCTTGGTGTGTCCCTAATGATGCTCTGTAGCAGGGTGGATGTTGTAAGGCTTACAACATCTGCTCTGCTATGGAGTACTGTTAGGGATATGCTAAGCCAAGTGGAAGAGAAAAGGATTGAGGCGGTGGCAGCGGAAGCAGTAGTAGAATTGACTGCGGGGGCACTTATGGTGGCCATGGGCGCATTTCTTTCACCCATGTGATGCAACTCCTCCAGGCTGGTAAGAAGGGGAGTGGTGTGGGGGGAGTGGGGAGGGGGTTGGGGTGTGGTGGGCTTGGGGCAGTTGCTGCCACCACTTTTGACAGTTGCGGTGTTGGAAGGACTACCAGCCCTGCCACTCAACAGTCCGAGAGAATGTGACCCGACCCCTGGCTTAAAAATGTTGAGGACCTCTGCTCTAACACATTGTTCTGAACTTGAAAAAGTATTTGCCTAAGAACAAGCAGCTGATAAGGAACAGAGTTGTGCAAGCTGAAAAACACAAGAGCCCCCATATTTCTTTTGTGTTTTCATGTTGCTGCTCACTTTGGTCCATGATGGGATTGTGTTGTATAAACAGAGAAATTTCCTTCAAAGGACTGAAACTTAGCTAGGTGTAACATTAGTGTTGCCCACAATGTGATATCCAGTTACAAAGTAACAGGTGGCCATTGATGATAATATGTGCTAATGTAAGTGAATTTGGATATACTGTACATATTTTAGTGTGTTCAGCTTGATCTCCCATCCTCCCTCTGTGTGTAAAGCAGCTAGCGTACACTGGGCAGACCTAAGGAAAGAAATCCACAATATTGTGGAAGTTGCTTTTAACCTGGCAGGTGCTGCACTTTCTTTTACTTTTATGTTTTCAATTGTGTTTTCAAGCTGTTTTATATTTTAATTGTATTTGTTGTATTGGATTTTATCATTGTTAGTTGCCTCGAGTATCACTCTTTTGGAGAAAGGTCAGGTATTAATCCAATAAATGAAACAAAATAAACAACGATCGAGTGGTGTTTTTTTTTTTAAAAAAGATTCTGTGCTACTACTTCTTCTTCTTCCTGAAATACATCCACCTGACTGAGACTAGTTGAGAATTTCTTGAAGATAAAAAGGAACACATACATTACAAAGCTACCTCGGGCTTTACCGGTATAACTATCATGGGTGTCTCAAAGAAATCATAGGCATTTCAGTTTGTTGTGGATGCTGAGAATGATTAAAAGACCTCTCCCACCCCCAACTACTGTTCCATGGGCTGTCTTTCAAGCCATTTACAGTCTGTGTTGTAATTATAGTTTAATCATGTTGAAACTCAAGGCAGGTGGTTAGAGCCTCAGTTCACCCCATGCTTAGTACTGGGAGCAAAGAAGCTTTCTAGATTTAACACTGAAATACACAATATGCTGCCTCCTGGAATAAAATTGGGCTATTTAGAATTATGATCACTTACTGATTGATTTCTGCTTCTCAAAGGTTTGAGATGCACATTAGAGAAAACCCAGAATTGAGTTGATGGCACATGATGATTACTATTAAGTTTTATAATCATTCATGTCTCATCTATCTTCCAATTAATATTCATATGTGCCAGCAATTTGGGACAAATATTATGGTGTTTGGTTTTTTTTTTTGGGGGGGGGGATACCAATGATTTCCCAAGTAAGTCAAGGTGATTGCCTACATGCCATGGAAGATGGAACTGGTAAACACAGTTGATTCAACTATGATTCCTTCTAATTCAGATTCATTTTACATGGGATTAAGGGAGGCTGTTAACTGTTGCATTTTCCTTTTTTAATGGATCAAGTAGGTGGCATATTAAAAGACATCCCAATATTGCTGGTGGGTAGGCTGCATTACAACTTAAGTGGGGGGGGGGGAATCTTCACTTCAATCCTTCACTTCAATCCTAGTGATTAAACTAGGACAGTCATTTCCCAAACTGGCATCTTTTACAAACACTGAACTAGAGCCATTTCCACCATCCCAGACAGCAATTGCGATGGTAGGGATTACTGCATCTCTGGAGGACACCAGTTGGAAAAGGTTAAATTCAGCCTTGAGGGGTCTAGTTGTCAGAGTTGTGTTGCAGCTTGCAGTCCAAATGAGCTGGGGTCTGCAATGTAGCAATCATGCCACAAAGCCAGTAGTCAGGGCCAAAGAGAAGGCTAGAAACAGAGAGGCAACTGGGAAACAGCTAGGAAGACAAAGGGACAAACTGGGAGATTGGAGAAGGAGCAAGCCAGGAAATCATGGTTCTTAATCTTTATAATCTGGGAGGATCCAAAATGGGTCAGTTTTGAGGTATCAAGCTGCTTGAGTATAGGTAAATCCTGCAAAATGCAGTTCCCAGGCTCACCATGCAGGGCAGCTCATCTCTACACAAACCTGAAGGCCTCAGCAGCTTGTGATACTTGGGTTCAGGATTTATACTCAGCAATCAAGCTCACTGAAGATCCAAACTGTTATCTACTAGATGTCATGAGCATAAAAATCAGAAACAGGGAAGAAGAATATATGTTGGCCTCACATCAAGTCAGTTCTGATTTATGGCAAAACCTTTGAGAGGTTTCTAGGCATAGAAGTGGTTTGCCCTTCCCTTCTTCAGGGGGCACTCTGGGAGTGTGCAGTTTTCAAGCCCACATAGATGGCTCTTCTCCCAGGAGGTAGAGTGGGAACCAAATTCACAACCTGACCACAGTATCCTTATGGAAAGGCTCTGAAAATTTGGGATCCGGGGCACTGTGTTGTCCTGGTTTTCCTCATTTCTGAGGGGCCAGTTGGTGTGGTTGGAGGGCGAGGTGTACAGCCCAAGGCCCCTTTGTTATGGGATGCCTCAGGGCTCGGTACTCTCACCCCTAGTGATGCTGTGAAAGTCCTTTCCAGGTGCCTGGAGGCTGTCAGGGTCTGAAAGGGGGACAACGGGCTACAACTGAGTGGCTGTGGGTTGGGGCTCCTGTGTTATCTCGGGAGCCACCATCTTTGGTTCTGGATGGGGCGGTTTTGCCCCAAACAGACCCAGTGCATAACTTGGGTCCTCTTGGACTCACAACTCCTGCTCGAAGAGCAGGTGGCAGTCGTGGCTAGGAGGACTTTTGCACAAATTCATGTGATTTGCCAGTTATGCCCGCTTCTAGATCGAGACTCCTTGCTCATGATCACACACGCTCTGGTCACCTCCAGATTGATTACTCTAATGTGCTCTACATGGGGCTGCCCTTGATGACCATTCGGAGGCTTCAACTGGTCCAGAATGTGGCTGCCTGTGTGGTGATGGGGTGTGGGCGGTATGTACATGCCTCATGGCTGCTTCGGGAGTTGCACTGGTTGGCAGTATGTCTCCAGGTGTAATTCAAGGTGCTGGTTATTACCTTTAAAGCCCTACATGGTAGTGGGCAGGATACTTAAGAGACCGCCTCACCCCAAGAACATCTGTCAGTCCCACCAGAGGGGACCGGAGAGGCTCTCTAGTTGTTCCATCAGCCAGAGAGACACATCTCTCTAGCACTAGAAGGAGGGCCTTCTCTGTGTCTGCTCCTGCCCTATGGAACCTCCTGCCAATGGAGTTGCTGCCCTTCAGGAAGAATCAAAAACATGGCTGGTGGGGCAGGTACGGGATGCAGGAGGTATAATGACCCCAGCTCGCTGGATGAGCTGAGCCCATCTGTCCCTCTACTTTTTAATTAGTAAGATTAGTAAGATGTAGCATTTGGTGTGCTTTTAATCTTTTTATATTTTAATTTTTAATTTTAACAGTTTTGTATTTGAGGTTTTTAGGTAGTGTTTGTGTTTTATTGTGATGTTTTTTATTACTTGTAAACCGCCCTGAGTCACTTTGGTGAGAAGGGCGATGGAGAAATATGAGCAAATAAATAATAAATAAATAATTAAATAAACAAACCTAAACTACTGAGCTAGCCAGCCTCTTTGGAATAAGAATGAGATAAAAATTTAACTAATTTGTAACTCTTCCTTCCCACCACTACAGTAAGATGATCCAGGTCTTCTCCCCCTTTCCTTTTCAGACTTTCTGCCTCCAGCCATTCTTGCTTCTTGTTTGGCTCAGCTCCCCCTTCAATCTCCCTCTCTCCCAACCTGGCACCCACCCCTGCTTTTTTTGAGGCGGGGGGAGAAACATAGTTATGGCCTTTAGCTTTGATATCACTGGGAGAATCTAATTAAATTTGGTTACACATCTCCAAGAATTTACAACATACTCCCTCCCCGAAAGTAATTACAAACAAGGATGCCTGCTTTTCAAGCAGCATTTTGTTTTTTTGTGTAGGAGGTCACAAACAATTAACTGAGGAAATACAAAGCGAGAAAAGAAGGTGGAGGGAATGAAAGTCATTCATTTTATCTTCTCTCATTTGTTCTGGTTTTCCAATTTTTCATTGTAAGATGCTTACAAACCAAGACAAGATAACCTGGGATGCTCTCTGGCACCTGGCCCCACAAACTTGATGCACGCAAATTACAAGTCATAAACAGTTTTATTAAAGGAAAATTAGTAGTGAATATAAAAAGGCCACTGCCTAGATTGGCCACAGCAGCACAGTAGTATTGGCGTAGCTGGGAGCAGAACCATAGATCATATGATCTACCTGTTGTTTGATTTCCATCATCCCAGGAACCTCTAGGTTAGCCATGCAATTTGAACCAGCAAGGGCCTGACCTAACATCCCACAAACAGATCTTGTGGCCCGGGTCTGACAGATGGACCCCATTATCCACATATAGGTTTTGGCTCCAGTGAACAATGGTCCAGTGGTGGATTCACAGGTCACCAGTAATTCAATAATGGGCATGGGGTGTTACGGCGGGAGCCGAGGGGCGGGCCGCACTCGGAGAACACGGGACAGATGTTTGGTCGCTGTCCCTTGTTCTAGCCCCCCGGCTACACCTCTGGGCCCTGAGCAGCCGGTCAAGAGTGACCCCTCCCTTAGGCTGCTGCTGGTGAATGCCAGATTGGTCTGCAATAAGGCCCCCCTGCTCGTGGACACCATCACAGGGGAGCGGGTCGATCTGGCATGCATCACCGAGACCTGGCTGGTGCCGGAGGATGGGGTTCCTCTGTCAGAACTTTGCCAGGCCGGGTTCGGTATTTGGCACCGGCCTAGGGAGAGGGGAAGGGGCGGTGGAGTCGCCGTGGTAGCTAGGGAGTCATTGGGAGTCGCCAGGGCCACGGCCCCACAAATCCCGGGTTGTGAGGCCCTGTTCTTGCATGTGGGCCCTAAGGGTCAGTTGGGAATCTTGCTCATGTACCTGCCTCCCTGCAAGGTAGCAGATTCCCTGCCTGAGCTTCTTGAGGCAGTCTCCATGTTGGCGTTGGAAACCCCCAGGCTGATGGTCCTGGGGGACTTCAATTTGCCGTCATTGGGGACTGGCTCAGAGGTGGCTCGGGAGTTCATGGCTTCCATGGCAGCCATGGGCCTGACTCAGATAATTCAGGGTCCTACCAGGGGCAGTGGCCACACCCCGGACCTAGTATTTTTGTCGGAGCTGTGGCAGAGTGATCTGAAAATACAGAAACTAGACATTACCCCTGTGCCATGGTCAGATCACTATCTGGTGACTCTAGACTTCCTAGGGGCTGGACTCCACCGTAGGGAGGCAGGGCCAGTTAAATGGGCCCGCCCCTGGAGACTAATGGATCCAGTAGGATTCCAGAGGGAACTGGGGTGTTGTCCTCTTGACCTGCAAAGCGGTTCATCTGAGGCTCTTGTCGATGCTTGGGACAAGAAAGCGACGGCAGCCTTGGACGTAATCGCGCCACTACGGCCTCTCTGAGTCCGTGGGGATCGATCTGCCCCTTGGTTTTCAGAGGAACTAAGGGAGCTCAAACAGGCTAAGAGACGCCGAGAGCACCGCTGGGTGAAGACTCGGAGCGAATCTGACCGAACACTGGTTAGAGCAGCTATTAAAGACTACCTAGTGACAATGAGGGCGGTGAAACGTCAATATTTCACCACCCTCATTGCCTCCGCTGATAATCGCCCAGCGACCCTGTTCCGGGTGACCAAGTCCCTCCTCAGTAGAGGGAGGTCGGGCCTTGGTTGGCAGGGATCGGCTGAGGTTTTTGCTGATTATCTGGAAGGGAAAGTTGCTCAGATCCGCTCAAAGCTTAAGCCCGGCGTGGAATGTATGGAACTGGGGTTGACCGAAGCACAGTCTAGCCATGTTACTTGGGATCGGTTCGATCCAGTTGGCCCTGAGGAAGTGGGCAGGCTTCTTGGATCTGTCCGCGCCACGGCCTGTGTGTTGGGCAAAGCTTCAGGTGCGGTGGCAGGTGGTTGGGTCGAGGCGATTATTAATTCATCTCTAAAGGAGGGGTCTTTTCCAGCACCTTTTAAATATGCCTTGGTGTGCCCCCTCCTAAAAAAACCATCTCTTGACCCTACGGTACTGACTAACTACCGTCCAGTGTCCAACCTACCCTTCTTGGGTAAGGTTTTGGAAAAGGCTGTGGCGCGGTAGCTACAGGATGTCCTGGATGAAGCGGATTATCTGGACCCTTTTCAGTCAGGATTCAGGCCCGGATATGGTACGGAAACTGCACTAATCACATTGGTGGATGATCTCTGGAGAGAGCGAGATGGAGGCCACCCATCCGTTCTAGCTCTTCTCGATCTCTCAGCGGCCTTCGATACCATCGATCATGGTATCCTTCTGGGAAGGCTCCAAGGATTGGGGATCCGGGGCACTGTGTTGTCCTGGTTTTCCACTTTTCTGAGGGACCCAGTCGGTGTGGCTGGAGAAGGAGTCCAGTCCTAGGCCCCTTCAATATGGGGTGCCTCAGGGTTCGGTACTTTCTCTCCTCCTATTCAATATCTACATGAAGCCACTGGGTGAGATCATCCATTCCCACGGGGTGAGGTATCATCAATATGCAGATGATACCCAGTTGTACATCTCGGCCCGTGGGGACCCAAGCGGTGCAGTGGAAGTCCTCTCCAGGTGCCTGGAGGCTGTGAGGGTCTGGATGGGGGACAACGGGCTACAAATGAATCCCAGCAAGACTGAGTGGGTGAGGGGTCCTGTGTTATCACGGGAGCTGCCAACTTTGGTTCTGGATGGGGCAGTCTTGCCCCAGAAGGACCCGGTGCGTAACCTGGGGGTCCTCCTGGACTCACGACTACTGTTCGAAGAGCAGGTGGCAGCCGTGGCCAGGAGGGCTTTTGCACAACTTCGTGTAATACGCCAGTTACGCCCCCTCCTAGACCGGGACGCCTTGCTCATGGTCACACATGCTTTGGTCACCTCCAGACTTGATTACTGTAATGCGCTCTACATGGGGCTGCCCTTGGTGACCATTCAGAGGCTGCAGCTGGTCCAGAATGCGGCGGCTCAGGTAGTGATGGGGTGCGGGCGTTATGCTCGGGCCTCACCACTGCTTCGGGAGCTGCACTGGCTGCCAGTATGCCTCCGGGTGCAATTCAAGGTGCTGGTCATTACCTTTAAAGCCCTATATGGTAGTGGGCCAGGATACCTAAGAGACCGCGTCACCCTAAGAACGTCTGCCCGTCCCACCAGGGCAGATCGGAGGGGCTCTCTTGTTACTCCATCAGCCAGGGATGCTCGCCTCACAAGCACTAGGAAGAGGGCCTTCTCTGTGTTCGCCCCGGCCCTTTGGAACCTTCTTCCAACAGAGCTGCGCCTGCAGACGGAGCTCCTGCCCTTCTGGAAGGGCGTAAAGACCTGGCTGGTGGGTCAAGTGTGGGGACACAGTAACGCAGGTTCCCACCTAGGATGGCTGATTTAAGGGCAGCCATCCCTCCCCCCACCTGGCATCTGTATCTGTATTTGGATCTGTTTTTAGCTGTTTTATTTGTTTTATTGTCTCAATGTTTTAAATTTTTATGAATTATTACGAACTTTTAAGGTTTTTATATACTGTTATGACCATTACCTATGACGGTAATGTATGTTGTAAGCCGCCCAGAGTCGGGTCTTCCCGATTGGGGCGGGATACTAAATGCGAACAATAAATAAATAAATAATAAATAAATAAATAATGTGGCCTGCCATCCACGTGACCTTTCCTCTCCCAGATCATTTCTCCTGAAGTTTAATGCCCCCATCACATGTACTTCTCCAGAAGCTGTGATAATAATAAAGTGGTGTTAGGCAGCCATTGCTACAATAAGACTAAATCTACCTCAATCAATAGCATCAAGTCCACGTTTTTATGTATTGGGAAATCATTCTCATGGAACTGGATCAATAGAGTGTTGGAATGCACAGAATATTCCAGTTACATCATTATGGTGGGCATCAGTGATTCCCAGTGCATCTCCATCTGTCCAAACCACCTGTTGACACGACCTGTTCAATTTTAGATGACATCGGGACAAGAGGTCGAGAAAATGGTGGAAACTGCCTTTTGTTCTGTACTACTCTTCTCTGAAACATTGCAGTTGGCCATAGAGAGATAATTTTGAGAAATTATTTGACTGAGGAATGTTCTGCTGCTATTATCTCAGTTACTTTGAGAAAGGTCACTGTCAATAAACTATATGATTCCTTTCCACTCACCCTCCACCACAAATCTTGCAAATGTGGGCCAATTATAGCAATTAAATCTGACAATCAACATTTCTTTTTGTTAAGCCTTATGCTGTATGCCACTTCAGAAGGAGGTCAGGTAGAAATTAGCCAATTAAAATGATTTAAGGTTAGTATCACCTTCTCTATTTTTGCTAAAAATACTTCCTAGACCTTGGAATTGAATTTCTGAACTGCAGCTAGGCCTAATGGCATGCTCTCCCACTGTGTACAAGTGACAGCATATGCTTAATAGAAGCTTTTATTTTCTATAAGGGAGAAAAACCTCACCATCCTGAAATAGAGGAAGGACAACAAAGGGAAGTAGTGATACACTTTCTCTTTTCACTGTTTGTATCCTCTCCATCTCATATCATTTATGCTGAACACACTACTCTAGTGTGTCTTACTACACTAAACAACAGGATTTCAACCAATATTTGAGAAAGTGGTATAACAAGGCTGGCTCAATATATTTTGCTGCCTGCAAAGAGCTACCCCTTCATTCTATCTACACCAGAGTTAGGCAAAATGTGGTCCAGGAGGTATGGTTTGGGATCTGCTACTGCTGCCTCCCCCAGCGAGGGTCACATGAGATGGTTTCCCTGCTTTGCTAATAGAATGTCAATGTATATGTTATTTCACATTTACGAAATATATTGAAAAAATATTAGTTTGAATGTCTATCCTGTTTACCCCCCCCCCAACCTTTAGCCAGTATCTTATTCCTAAATCAACTAGAGGGGGTACACAGAAAGAGCCATCTTGAAGATTGTTGTATTTTTGAACCACAGTTGGGCATACCTTGGCAACAGCAACATTGTGTTGGTGGCTAATCTTTCTCAAACCAGGTCAGGCAAAAGGAACTGCAGAATGAACTCACCAAAAGGTGCCTTCATTTTGGCAGTTTCACGTCTGAAGAAAAAAGTCAACCAGAGTAGACCTATTGATTCAATTGGATTTACCTAAATGTTAAATTACAATTCAACAGTTCATTTAGTGGGTCTACTTTAGTTGGGACTAGTAATTTGGTGTGCTGCAAAGCCACCCCTTGCTTTTACATTTCTAATTGATGGTTTGGAGTTTGTCTTCCTTTAGGGTGGATGGTTATCTGTTTGAAGAGCTATATTCTTTTTTGGTAAAGAATATCCTCCCTTTTGGTGAAATGTAAGTGGGCAGCCTACCCTCCCAGGGAGTTTCCTTGACTGAGGAAGGAAAGCAGAGGCTTAGTTTGGTAACAATATCTAATCAAGCTCATTTGTATGCCAAATGGTTCAGAGGTGGGGCTCAGATTGTAAGAAAAGATGCAGACCACAGACATAAATATAACTGTTAAAGAATGACAGGAAGAATATATGATGGTATATAAATTCTGTATGAATTTCAGATATGAGGTCAGTCCCAGGAGTGGACTCAGTTCAGACAATTTTCCTGGAGGATGTGATTGTTGCCTAGCTAGATATTTTTTAAAAAACCAAGTGACCACTGCTCATTTGCTCTCTATATATTCATTTTCAATAAGTTGCAGTAAATACAAGACATAGAGCATTTCAGGGAGTTATTAAAACTACATAATATTTATTTGATTTCTTTTCCACCTGTCTCAATATTGTTTCCAAAGGTCTTATGCACTTTGCCATGGTAAGCAATATTGTATTGCCACTTTAATTATAGAAATAATATCTAATTGCAATATTTTTATCACACCAGTCTCTCAAGTTCTTTAGCCACATCCACATCCAGGGCTTTCCCCCCTTAAACCAGCATAGGAAACAATGCAAATATGCCCTCTAGCTTTGTGAAGAAAGACCTCTTTTTTATGTTCCTTTTCTTCTGTTTCCTCCTTTTTTGGTGAGCCATCCTTTTTGGCAAAGGAGCACTGGCCGCTCTACTGTTTTGTCCTCCTCCTCCTCCTACTTCTTCCATATCTGAATCCAAAAATTGGTGATCCTCATGGCAATTAGCTGAGAATATTGTCATCGACTGCAACTTGTATATGGGAATACATTTTTTTTTCTGAAGCAGGAGAAAAATGCCATTGGCGTGAATTTGTGTAAGGTAGATCCCAGCTTGCAATATGCTCACGGAGCCATCTCCTGCAATGCACATGAAATAAAACATGCAGGAGTTAACACCCAGACTGCAATGGACTGCTGCAGCTTTGAGGACATGGACAAGGTGTGCTTTCACAGCCAGTCTATCTAGGATGGCCTCTTCTGCTTCCATGGCCATTGGGAATCAAAATTCCTCCTCCACTCATTTTGCCGTTGAGCCCATTAAGATGGTTCCCGCTATGGTAATGGAGTAGACTGTACAGCCAGTGGCTCAACACCAAGTATTGGGCAATTGTAAATAACCTGACTCCCTAAAGGGGTCAATGGCTATGGGTGGAAGAACCCCTTTAGGTGGGGTGATGGTCTCCTCAATGGAGGAAATGCCTGAGAATATAATTATAGTGGCCTTTCATCTGCCTTCTGTTTCACAGCATGACACCCAAGTTCTGCAAGACATTTTCTGGCCCTCAGCCCTTTTGGCACACAAAATCTTCATCAGCCCCAGGCCAATAAACTGCTGCCCTCCATCAAGATGGATTCAAGTGGTATTTAATTCACTTGGGGACCATCACCCTTCCCTGTGGACTTCGCTGCTGAAGGCTGCTAGTCCTGCGGGTGGTCAGGTTAGTTAACTGCCACCTGACACTCACTATTGAGTTGCTGGCAGTATTGTTTACTCTATTACCATAGCAGGCTTTTGTCTTTAATCTTAGTAATTTTACTATATTTCTTGCTGTACAGGACTTATTGTTTGACAGCTGGGATACATGACTCATGCAAAAGAACTATACAGCAGATACTCAAAAGCATTGACAGAAACAAGAAAGACAAACAAACAAACAAACAAACAACAAGTGAAGAAAAGTTTAAGAACAAGTCAATCTTGAATTTCTGTTTTGCAGAATGAATGATTAAATAATTAACCAAGCAGCACAACAGTAGCACCATTTTTCTACTTCTCCATGTAACCATTCACGTGATGTAAAGAGAAGTCAATTTGGACACTGCCCTCTGAAAAAAAAGATCCTTAATGACCCCACCCTCATTATGGCCTTCTAATGCTGTGAATCAGAGTCTGGTCAGGTTATCCTGCTATGGTAATAGAGTAGACCATCCTGCCAGTGGCTCAAAGCCAAGTGTCAGGAAGTGGTTAACTAACCTGACAACCCTGACGACTCACAGCCTTGTGTTGTGAAGTCCACAGGGAAGGATGATGGTCTCCAAGTGGATTAAATCCCACTTGAATCCATCTTGATGAAGGGCAGCAGCTTCATGGCTGATTGCCACGATGATTGCCTATATTTGGAATTGGATAGGGCACAAGAAGATGAAGAAGAATGCTGTGAATCAACAACAGCAGTGGGAGTTTTCTGATGAAAAGGAAAACTGTATCTAATTAGAAATCCCCCACTTGGATCTTATCTTGTTAGAAGGGAGGAAAAAGCTGATTTGTAGCTCAGCTTCTTCAGTCAAGGAATGATTGTTTGAAGCAGTTCAATGTGTTAAATCTAAATGTTATATCAAAACTGGATCATTTCTTCTAGATGGCTGATTGAAACAAAGCTGTCAAATGATTTCTTCTGTTTTGATGTAACACTGTTATAAGACCTTGTTTCCAATTTCTTTTACTAAAGCAGAATAATCTTTGCAGCAAATGAATCACAGGGCAAGAGAGACTTTTTGAAGAGTTAAAAAATCTTACCTTAGTGGTCAGGATCAGTGCTTCTGCTGATATCAGAATTGATAACTTCTTGCCTTTTTCTGCTTCTTTGTATTGCTAAGCAAAATTTGACAGAACATCTTACAAAATAACAGTTCATTAGTAAGGAAAGCAGTGCTTTTAATGGGAAACATTTCAGTACATCTTCATCAGGTATTAGCATTTTCTCAGTCAATCTGGTTACCCTTTGGATTATTTCGTTTCTAAACCTTCATTTTAATTGAATATATTGATAGCAACATTTGCTTTAGCTCATGGGTGTCCAGCCCTCAAAGCTGACTGAAGGAGCATGATCTGGCCCCTGGTTTGAAAAGGTTGGGAACCCCTGCTCTGTAATGACTTCAAGAAAGCCTGCAACAGAGTAGGCAACATGCAGCCTGAGGGCCATATGGCTTCCCAGGACCTTTGGGGCCTTAGCATCCCCAGTCACTAAAAAACCTTTGGCTAAAAAGGGACAATTTTTCCATCTTCTGAGCTTTCCTAATGTGTTTAAACATTTTGATCACAAGAGAGTGAAAGGGGGATTTTGTCAGTTAATCTCCTCAATGTTGTAAGGTTTTATTTAGCAGGAACAGCAGCATCCCTCCAAGGTTTCCAGATACAGTTATACCTCACTTAAAAAGCATAATGCGTTCCACAGGATTGCTCTTTAAGCCAGTTTGCTCTTTAAGCAAAACATAATTGAAAATGACCAATGGGGGAGGGGATTGCGAACCCCGATTTATTTGTTAAGCGAGTTGTTGGTTGGTTTTATTTGTTAAGTGAAGCGAACATTTAGAGAAAATTCTGCTCTTTAAGTGAGTTACTCTTTAAGCAAAGTGATCTTTATGCGAGGTTTCACTGTAGGTGAAACTGCAGGACCAATGGGGTGTTCTCCCCTTGCCTACACAAAGTACAGTAAAACCTTGGATAAGGCTAAAACTTGGTTCCACCAATCTTAGTGTTATCTGATTTTTAATGTTATCTGATGCATGCATCGGATAATCTTAAAATCCTATGGAATGCATCGAATAACATTAAAACTCCATAGAGATACATTGTAACTGGCACAGGCTTTAGCGAACATTATCCAATGCATCCCATAGGATTTTAATGTTATGTGATGCAATTTTTTTCCAGATTGCTTAACGTTATGTACTTTTAGCGTTATCTGATGCAAATTTTATCCGAGATATTACTGTACATCACTACCATAGGGAATACCAACTTTGTAGTGTATCAGCGAGGTCAGATTCTGTGCCATGTCAGCCTTGCTCAGTCATGGTCACCCCGAGGAAGAGTTCCCAGAAAGAGCTCTCACTGCACTCACTAACTGACTGTTAACTTCTCTGATGTGTCTGAAAAAGTGGATTGCCTTCCAAGACAAAGCAGGCTCAAATAAATTGGTTAGCCTAAAAATTGCTCAAAGAAGTCCTATTTTTACTCGTGCATTGTTTTTTATTTTATTTTTTATTTTTACTGAAACAGATGAAACGGATGACTACATTGGCAATTTAGCCCACGATTTGCATTGGATTGGCTCAATTATTTAGAATTAACTATATAATGCCCTTCATAGAATCATCTCTTTTGCACTGTGATCAGTCTCTTTTTTTTTTTTGTTCTGCCCAAAGGGATTATTTAAATTTGCTCCAATTGGGAGAGAAGCTTTCAAATCAATGTTGGAACAGACTATTGTTAAGGCACTTAGGAAAACTAAATTTTAAAATGGAAGGAATTGTCCATTAGCACCTTGTTAGCACTTTGTCAAAGGTAGCTCCTGCTATTGGAACAGATAGCTGATGTCCAGTACTCCTTGGAATACAGAATGTAAATACCGTATATACTCAAGTATAAGCCGAGTTTTTTAGTCCCCAAAAGGGGACCTAGCTTATACTCAGATCAATGACCACAAGGGTCCCAAGACCATGCTAGATTGAGATGCGCCAACAATTTAATTAATTTTACCATACTTTCATGTATTTTGATTATTGAAACTCATTAGCAGCTGCTTCATTTCCCACCCTCGGCTTATATTCAGGTCAATCTATTTTCCTGGGTTTTCAGGTCAAAATTAGTTACCTTGGATTATATTCTGGTTGTCTTATACCAGAGTATATATGGTACAGTTGTACCTTGCTTAAAGAGCATAATGCGTTCCATAGGATTGCTCTTTAAGCAAGTTTGCTCTTTAAGTGAAACACCATTGTAAGTGACCGATTGTGGGGGGATTGCGAACCCCAATTTATTTGTTAAGCCAGTTTTGGGTTGGTTTTATTTGTTAAGCGAAGCGAACATTCAGAGAAAATTCTGCTCTTTAAGCAAGTTACTCTTTAAGCGAAGCGCTCTTTATGCGAGGTTTGACTGTACGTCTATTTTAGGTTTAGCAGTGGTTAATAGGAAGCTAAACTGTATTTACTTTCTTAAAAGAAGGGAAAAACCCTCCTGCTGACTACTGCAAATTGTTCTCTGAATAGTTACAGTGATTTCACCCATGGAAGCCTGATTTGAAAAACTGTGGAATGTAGCAGGTGAAACCGTATGCTGTGTAATCATAGCTTAATATGGCTATTCTTTTGAAAACTATTAACCTACCCTCCCTCCAACAACTGAACAGTTACAGCTGGCAATAGTTGTGGAGGTAGCCAGTGCTTCTAATTCGAACTGTTCTTGGAAGAGTGCCTTCCCCCTAGTGCTAGAACACCTCCACACTCAAGAAAGAAGGGAACAAAAGAGTTGTTTCATTTCTTCACTTTCTTCAGATGCATACATGCTCAAACATCCACCTTGTGTGTTTATCTGTGAGCAGGATTGCACCTGCACCTATATGCCTTTGGAGACCACCCCACCATGAATTGCAGCTTTGGCAGACATGTGTGTGTGTGATTATCAGATTTCCCATTTATATGAAAGAGGCTGGTGCATGTTTTGCAACCTTTACCCATTCGCTCATCCACCAGATGCTAGACTAGTGGAGAGTGTGGTCAGCAGGAGGCATAGCTTTCAGGCATGACTGCTGCTTTTGGAATATGATGGTGCTGGTCTATCTGCACATGGATTATTTTAAATATCCCCCATGGGTATTATACCCATGGATGGATTTTATCACACACACACCCCAAACCTAGGCTGGTGCTTCAGAGTTCCAGGTCAAATGGTTGGAAACCTTGATGGATTTTTGCAGTGTTTGACCTGAATACTAAAGAAGGCCAATTTCCCTTCCTTCATCCCAACTCCATCTCACCTACATTCTCCTGCCCAATTCTTTTCTTCTCCATACCCTAGGAAAGCTGCAGTGAATTATGGTTGTCTGGTATTCTAGAAATCGTTTCCTAGGCTTCTCCAGGTGGGCACACCCTCTCCTGTAATTTGGTAGACTCCATTTCCTTGGTGTAGTTCTTTTGTGAGTGGGTGGTCCTGGTATTTTTGATCCTACCTTTTTGGATCTGGCATAACTCACCACCAGAAGACCCCCTCCAAGAATTCCTCTGAAACTAAATTTGGTCTTTGGAGTGACACAGATACATGGCTCTCCTCACAAATCATGAAACAAGGTTTTATCCATGAAAACCTCTCTATGTGCCCCAGCTGCAATTTCCCATTTGTGTCATCTGTCAACAATCCATTCAGAAGCGACTGTAGAATTTTACCCTACCAGTAGATTGCCTGCTTTCTAATCCAGCTTTTATCACACACTTTCTACTCTTCTTTCACATAATTTTGCAGGGAATCCATTTGTAAATCAGTTGTATTTCCTCACCTTTTCTTTTTTTAAATTACTACAAAAATGTGTTCAGGAGAAAAGGTTGAAGAAGCTCCCAGTATCTTGGTAGTGGTTCTTGTCCTGTTGTTGTTCTTCATTTTGGCACAGTGGATAGAACATTGGGCTGCTTTGTATAAGCTCCCATCAACCCAGGAGTGACCATGGCCTGCACTTACTCTCTCTCTTAGCATGATCTAACACCAAAAATGGTTGTGAGGACAAAATGAGAAGGAGAAAAACCATGTATGCTACCTTGAGCTTACTGGAAGAAGGTGAGAGAGAAATAGTGAGTAAATAGGACAGATAGATTGCAGTAAGAGGCCAAGGAAAAACCAAGATGAAGGCTGCTATATGGTTGGAAGCAACTTCCAGAGGTACAGACATGTTTAGCTGCCATAAACATAACAAAACAACATATGCTTTCATGGAGTAGAATCCATCTGGCTCCACAGAGTTAAGAAAAGAGCTGTAAAATTGTACTCTACTGCTGCTGAAGCAGAGTGAATTTCCAGTTTTTTTTAAAAAAGGGTGAGCTTAGCTTAAAATCTTCTGTGTAGTCTTTTCAGGGAAAAAGGTTTCAGAAATACACATTGCCCTCCACTCACCTTTCTTGCAGCTACAATTGCTGTTATATATTACTTAGAAATGATGTCTCCTTGTTCAGAAAACCTATGTCTGAGGTAAACCTTTGATTTGGTTACTGTTCTCACTTCTAATGCTTCTAATTCTCTTCATGTGTCCTCTGATTTTCTAAATAAATATCACTGTGATTACCTGCTCCCTTAAGTAAATCTTCAAAAGTAGAAATATTGGAGAGGAATAATTTTCTTGGACACTATACACATTTTTAACAGTGTTCATTTAACAGATGCCATAACCTTCTCAGAATGGATTTCATGGCATCCTAAATTATTGCTTGAGGCATTCCCTCAACAATGTTTTCCTCAAAATATTGTTTTGTTTCATCTTTGAGCTTATCTACTACATTTTGTCCCAGAGGAAGAACTAGATCCAGCCATCAGGATAAAGTGGTTGGCAGTTGTTCAAATTTATCCTGTATTGTGAGAAGAGAAGGATGGTCCAGAATTGTAATTCAGCTTATGGAGGCTATGCAGCTATGTAAACACTTCTGTCTTCCTGCTGTCTTGCTAGCTTTGCTTGATTATGATGCCAAGTGCCATCACTATAAAGCCAAAATAGAGTGCAAATAGAATCAGAAGCAATGCTTCCTGCTCCTTGATGTAGCATATTCTGGACAGAAGACTCACTTTTCTGTGGCGATTCTGTACTGAATTAAAATGACGCGCACCAGTGACAGAAAATGCAACAGAAAAGTTGTACTTAGAAGCAAATCACTGAAGCTTTATTGAATCCCCACCCTCCCCAAAGAGACCAGGCTAGCTCTTTCGCTGTAGCAACCAAAGACCTCTTGCAAGAAATATTCAAACAAGCCTTGGGCATTTAAAAAGGATTAGCGCTGACACGGTTTAATAGTTGGATGCTGTTATTTCTTTACTAATACATTTTAATTGTGATTTAAATCAATTTGTATGCTTTTATTTGACTTTATTTGAAAATTTCTTTCATTGTTACCCCACTTGAGTGTCTATCCTCCTCCTCCTCTACTTCAGTCAGGAAGGTGAGGTAAATTGAGGAAATGCACAATTGCCTTTGATTTTATAGTTTGCAAATTATGTGTTGAAATGGAAACGGGATATGCAGATAACTGTTGTGTTGCTGATTATCATTCATGCCACAGGCACTATTGTGAGCTAGCACAACCAACTTTCCCATGAAAATCCCATTATCAATGGAGAGGGTAGAGTATTAGTTTTGAAGCAAGAACAAATGTGTTTCTGAACCGATGTTCAACTTTCTTTTTGCTTAAACAGGAGTCAAACTATACATTTACTGCAAACAGGAATGATAATTTGGAAACCTCAGTAATGAAATTAAACTGACAAAGTCTGAGTAATCTATCCAAGAGCTATACTTCACGGTGAAATTAATTTGTTTCAAGATCAGAGTATTTAAATGTTTACCAGTCCTATTTTTTCTTTTCCAGATTCCACAATAATCCTGAACATCTGGCTAGGGAAAAGAGTCCAAGTTCATGTTCTGGGTCTAAAAACATAAATCTGGACCTCTCTAACAGGTTTGAACAAGGGGAAATATCACAGATACCAGAAATATGATGCTGTAGGGCAGGGGGTGCTCAAACTATGGCCCATGGGCCAGATCTGGCCCATAGTGCCAAATCATACAGCCCACACCACCCTCATTGCTCCCAGAAGCAGAAGTAAAATTCTCCCATGCATGGGCAAAATGCTGCCATAAATGCACCTGCAGCTGTTGTAAATGTTTACAACAGCCATGGGTGCATTTTCAGCAGCATTTTGCACATGCACAGGCACATTTTACTTCTGTTTCCAACAGGAGGAACCACATGACCAGCCTACTCAACCATGTGGCCAGAAATGTTTGGGCACCCCTGCTGCAGGGAAACAGTTTCCACTTCCCTCATCAGAACAGAAGGTTATTAACAAAGCCAATGTCAGTTTCGAAAGCAGACTCCGCCTCCCCAGTCATTTTGGATGTAGTCTCAGCCTTTGAATCTGGTAGTTTACCTACTATCTGAGCACAAGCAAAGATAATACAAGAGGGATTATTGCCTTTCTTAACTGATAACACATCCTTCTTTAGGATGGGTAGTGGATAACATTGGGTGCCCTATAGCCCCCATCAGTGCTGTGCAGGGCAGTCAGTGCTTAGAGCTGCACTCAAAGAGCAAACAAGCTGCTCTCCCCTGCTAATCAGGTCCTCCTTTTAGGGTACAAAGGTACATTGGAAAAAAGGCCTGTGGACCTGCCCTACTGATATATATGAGCAGCTTCGCTGAGATGTATTGTGCCAGGATAATGTCCAATACATCTTGCCCACAGCAGCAGTTAATAGGCTTCCTGATGTCAAATCTAAAATCAATAGTTCAGCTTTCTAACTGTTTGGGATGCTCTACTACCTATGATTTGTTCTAGGTGATAATCAACTTAACATGCTTCTTGGAACTAAGGTTGAAAAATTTGGAAAGGTTCTGCAAGGCAGTCACAAAGAGTTATTGCCTTCTCAGAGGAGCTAGAAACTATCAATGAATGGTCAGCTAGAAAAGGCTACTGAATAAAATAACATTAAATAGATGGGTATGCCTGCAGATTTCAGGTCTGGTATAAAAAGTCACTGATGCAAACACTAGCCTTGAGATCTGAAAGCTGTTCACTTTCTGTTGCCACTGGTATGAGTTTTTCTCATACCATTCTGGTGGTGTTTTTCTTTGAGGGGGTGTGTGTAAGGAAATAAAATGGTGGGGGGGGGGCTTTGCATTTACAGAGTAAAGTAGATTTTTAATTTCTTGATTTCCAGTGACAGAGAAGGAATTTAACCTTCAAAGCAGATCCTGGATGGTTTACTGTACTTGTAGTCATAAATGGCTTAGGACTATGTGAACTGAACTAATTTGATGGGCATTGTATGGTGTGCTGTAATTGGTTGAAACTAGGGAGAAGGAGGGTTGATTGGGTGTGTGTGTGTGAAATGTGTTTTGATATGAGAAGAAGAGAAAAAAAGAAGAATTTCACCATGCTTTAGGATTGCTTCAATCCTTGGAGGCTTGTGAGTGAAAGCTAGCAAAATGTAGTCATTATTTTAATAGGCCAGGCAAGACCAGGCCAGGCAAACAGCTATAAAGGCTTTATTGTTTTATATGGAAAGATATCAGCAACCATGTCCCTTTGTTTTAATCTTCTGAAACTTAATAACTGTGCACTAAATAAAATATGATTGTATCCAGAACCATTGTCTCTTATAGAGTTTAGCTGGTTGGAGGAGGTCTGGTGGCTTGGCAATACTACACTGCATGTCCTACCTGATCTGGCTGGTTTGTAAGCAGAAACAGTCAGTGGGTGAAACCTGTCACAGTTTCTCTAAGCCTAAAGCAGCACCATAGGTACTTAGAAGCAGCACCATGGGGGTGTTGGCATCACAGAGGGGTACAGGTAGTGGTGGGATTCAGTAGGTTTGCCCCAGTTTGCTAGGACTGGTAGCAGAAAATCTGGGTGGCCCTGCCCATCCAAATTTTGAAATAAAGTAGTCCTAATTCTACCACAGAGTAGGTAGTAAAAATGTTTGAATCCCACCACTGGGTACAAGTCGCCGAAGTGATAGGGTGGGGTGAAGGCAAGGGGCCTGAGCCCCGTTCTCCTGTTACAGGAGGCAACCCACAAGACAGATAATTTTCCAGATATCATAAAACATGACCAAAGAACAAAGGAGGGTCTTTCCTTAGGGTAGAACTCCTAGAAGACTTTCACAAGTATTTAACCAGCTATTCATAGTTGGCAAATGTTTTCAAGCATGTAACTTGACTTTCCAGTGAGATTCTATGCAGAGGGGTTGGGAGGCCTGAGGAGATTTTTTTTTCCCACCATAGAACAAATTCCAGGATTCCTTAGGACAGTAAAACCGGTACCAAACTAAAATTACTTTGTAGTGCAGCTGAGGTACTTGCTATGAATGTGGATGTTTGAAGCCCTGTAATAAGAAAAAGCTTAATGGCTGGTTTTCTCAAGCAGCATGGAGAGAAATGTTTGAAGCATCAAACAGTTCTGTGGACTACATCCTGTCCTTCAGATGTCCTCTCTTAGTCTCAGAAGAGCATTGTGAAGGGAAGAAACAGTCAGTTGGAGGAATGCATGTTCTCTCTATTATGTTCCATTTTCATTCAAATTCTTCCTCCCAAACTCAGTTTTGATAGAAAAAGATGCTAGATTTTTTTAGGTAACACTCATTGTCCTTCAGTGTTAAGCAGTTTGATGGCCTTTCGGTTTGACCTTCCTTGGCTTAGCCATTATCTTAATGCCAACAGAAAGTTATGTGGTGCCTAGGACTGCACACTTATTGGCTCTTAATGAGTGAAGAGAGGAAGAAGAAGGAGCAGCAGCAGCAGCAGCAGGAAAGAGAATCTAGAACCTTCTGTTAACTTTGACAAATAGCATCATAGTTAGATGCCAGATTTTTAAATAAGTGCTGTGCATATTCAAACCCAGATCTGGATCAGATATACAGAATACAGCTCTTTACATTGCTAATTCCTTGTGTGAGTGGGCGGCAATATAAATTTGAAATAATAATAATAATTAGGGATCAGAAACCTGACTTCTAGATGCATCAAGGCAACCTTTTTCAAAGATGTGATCACCTTTTCAAAGCTGCAATTCCCCCCTGACTGGAACAGACCCACTTCCTGCTTGTCAGAGCACCTCAGGTTCCTTAAGGATTGTTGCTATAAAGAGACAGCTGCAGCTGGTGAGGAAGTCGGATGGAACAGATTTGCACATCATATCTCCCTACTCCTTTGTTACTTTTCTATAAGGCCACCAGTGGACTGGTTTTAAACATGTGCAGGGCTGGAATGCTTTGTTGTGGGTTCATGCTGCAGCTTGCGGTATGAACCAGTTGTTCAGTTGTCACCTAGCTTTAGCTCTGGTGGCAATCAAACAATAAGGTCTTCTTTGCAGTAAGAAAGTAAGCAACATTACAGCAAACCATTGAGGAACACTCCAGATATTTTAGGTTAAAATGTCCACATCCCACGGCAAATACAAATCACAGGAAAGAGTTGTGGCATGTGTAGTCCAAAATATCCAGCAAGGGGTATGCTGGTCTAGACTGAGAAGCTGGTCTGTCCCTAAACTTGCCTCTTCTTCCCACTGGTTGTTTGATGATATTACCATGGCCACTGCTATTCCTCTCTAGATAGGCCCTTCTCTGGCTACTTTTCAGAATTGCAGAACATGGAAGCTCATTATAGGAAAGGTCTCCCTTGCTCAAAAGCCCACTGTATCCAACTCTAGGATGCGATGCTCATCTCTGTTTACAGCCAAAGAGCCAGCACTGCCTATGTCTGCAGATGTTTCCATGGTCATGTGGTAGGCATGACTAGATGCCATAGCATGGGGAACATTGTTACCTTTCCTGCCGAAGCATACCTATTTATCTATTTCAACCTCTTGCTTTCAAAGTGCCATGTCGCCTAATTGAAAGACTTTCACAGTTACAGTCTTTTGCATGGGTGGAACACAACACAAAGATGAGAAGAGTAGATGAGAAAGCCACCATAACCTGTAAGAAGAGAAAGAATGGGCAAAAATGCCTAAATTCCACTGCTATAGGAAAAGATTGCTTTTGCTCAAAAGCCAGGCATATCCGACTCTAGGGTTCTGTGCTCATTTCCATTTTTTGCCAAAGAGCCAGTACTGTCTGCATCTGCAAATGTTTCTGTGGACATGTGGCAGGCATGACTAAGACATCGGAGTGCACAAAACGCTATTTACCTTTCCCACAGAAGTGGTTCCTGTTTATCTACAGTACTTGCAATTTCTTGCTTTTGAACTGCAAGTTTGGCAGGAGCTGGGACAGAGATGGGAGCTCACTCCATCGTGCAGCATTCAGGTCTCAAACTACTGATCTTCCAATCATCAAGTTGAACATCTTAACCACTAAGCCACCACAGTTCCTTTGCTATAGTTTCTAGTTTGTACATAAGGGGGAGAAAGATTATTCATAGCCAGAGATTCTCCTTTTTAAATTAGAGTTAGACCAAAAGATGGCACTGTTTTTCTATTTCCCTGTCACTGTGAGTGATTTCACGCAACCCACTTCCACTCTCTGCTGAGTTTCTCACAATTTATTGTTTTCTCAAGGCTTTTCATAACATTAAACCCCATTATTTGAAAGGGCAAATGACTGCTTCTGCTATACTCCTTTTTGAGCAAAAAGAAAGGCATAGTTATAAAATAATAGCACATCATTTTGTTGAAAAACAGCAAATGAAACAAACAGTCCTCAGTAATTAAAGACCAGTGTTTGGAGACATGTTGTTTTTAGCTGACAGACCTCAGTCATCCTAGAGTTATTTATTCTTTCTCAAAAGTATTTGTTTATTATTCTTCTGTTTACTGGGTTCCTAAAGTAATATACAGTACAAAGAAATACACAAAAACATTCTTTATAGAATGCTATCTAGATTCATAAAACAAGAATAACAAACATACATAGAAACATTAAAGCTTACAATAAGGAGACTGTTTCATCCTTTCCTTTGAGTTACAGCTGAACAAACATTGCCAACCATTCCTTTGGCTGTGGGAGACAAGGGCCAAAATCCTCTTGCATAGCTACACATATTGCATAACCTTTGGAGGTGAAATACTTAAAATTAAAAAATAGCCATAAACATTTTCAGTAGCAAACTGAATTACACAACTCACTATGTAACAGATATTGTTGATGGTGATTTCTTAGCATACAACTCAATGGCCATATAGGACCCTTCCAACTCTATTTTCTGTGATTCTATGAATTTGCCTTGAAAAGCTAATCCATTTGTGTTACCTCAGCATACCATGACACAGAATTGGGACCAACGTGTGATAACACAGGATATGAAGTGCGGTGTCAGAGCATAGTTACGATTCCACTTTGTACAATGTATTAATATTAAAAATGGTATCCTGGTACCTGCTTGGATGGGTACTACAACTACAACCATTGCCAGGCATAGTCAGCCAGGCTACAGTGACTCCACTCAATGGAGTCTTCAGGACTGCTGTACTGCCCTTTTTTGTGGGGCTGCTTTTGAGGTTTATTTGGAAACTGCACCTTACATTGAAAAGAACAGCTAGCTTGCTCAGTGGGGCTGTTTTGCCCTCACTAGAGCTTAGTATCTTTTTTTTTAAAGGAACTTGTTCTAGTACTCATTGTTGCAAAATTCTACAACTAATCGGTACCTCTTGCAGGTTCCTTTTCCAATCTGCCTGTAAGAGGGAGAAGGAAAAGGGATCCACACAACACATTCTGCAGAATGGGGGGACACAAGGACTTTTTTAAATTTCTCAAATCACTGTCCTCTTTACTCCAGAACTCACATAGCATACGGAGGAGGAGGGGAGCTTCTCTTTAGACATGTAGAAAAGTGGAGGAATATGGATCTTAAGTCTGTTCAATGCTAAAATGTTTCAATTCCAGCCACTGTTAGAGACTTTCAAAAAGTTCTCAACCTTTTAAAGCCGGGGGCCGGACAGCCATTTTGTCCTTCCTCTACCACATGACACTTCTTGGTGTGGTGGAGGTGGTGGTGGGCCATATGAAATGGTACTGTGGGTCACATCCAGCCCATGGGCCACAGGTTGGGAATCCATGCCTTAGTGGTAAGCAATTCCTCGATTAAACAGATTATCAAGGGAGTGAAATGAAATGAAAATGAGTTGTGACCAGTAGGAACTTATTTCTTGATATTCTAGTCAATCAAGGGAGGAATTCCTGTTGGCCACTTCTCGCTTTCCATTCCTTTCACTGCTGTGCTCATTTTGTGATTAGGACTTCCCATTTTTTTTTGGGGGGGGGGGTGCTGCCAAGGATTCTTTTTACTCCCCTGGGATACAATTCAGTGACTATTGCTGTCCAACGCCCATCTGTCATTCGTGAAATGTGTCCAGCCCAGAGCAATTTCCATTTCTGATATTTGACAACAGCTTCATTGATTCAGTTTTGTTTTCTTATCTGGGTGTTGGGGATGTGGTCATGAAAAACACTGATCTTTCCATGGCTCTATGGCTCTTGATAGTTCTTCTTCCTTGGCCTTCGTTAATGACCATGTTTCACTCCCATGGAGAACTTCAGGTAGTACTGTTGAATTAAAAAGGTTGGCATGTGGTTTCTTGTTGAACTACCATAACAAAAGATATTCCACAGAACTTCCTCCACCTGGCACTCTTCTGAGAATATGCAGCAGCAGGAGCATCAGGAATGAAAACTTACATCTTTGCTGAATTGGATGCCAAATTTGGGTGAGATCAGATGACTCCAAAGACAGGCGCCAGGGTGTGCCAGAAAAGGTAGCTTTAATGGGAGCAATGTCCCTTAAAGCAGCCCTTCAGTCTGTCAGGTCATACATTCTGAGACTTCATTGCCTTCCCTAAGAGCCTGATATACCTTTCTAGACCTCTTTTAAAAAAATCAGGCAACATTAACTCTGTTAGAAGTTCTTTCAGAATGAACCAGAAAAGTAACCTGTACCTTGTATAATTAACTCTCGTCTGAATCTTCTTCAAGTTTCCTGCCCCATGAAAAACAGACAAATTGAATGTCCAGAATTAAATATCTTCATTTTCTCTTTGTTTACTTAACAAGCATATGCAAGCAGATATACAGCATCACAGTGCTTCTACCTATTAAACATCCAGCATTTGTAACTATAAAAGCTTAATATGATAATTCAAAAATATAGCTAGGAAAACTTAATAAAGTGTTTCAAAATGAAGCAATAAGCATTTTATAAACTATTACAAGGGTCTAGTAACTAAGTTACAAAATCTCTCAATTAAGTCACAGCTATAACAGTATCTTAATTGCTAAAACATCTTAATAATATCTTAATTACTGAAACATAAGCTGTTGCCTAATCACATCAAGCATATTTCTGTATTCTTAAAAAATATTATTATTCTCCCCTCCAGCAGATCCTCCCCCCCTCACACAGACACAGATATTGTCCTCTCACCCTTTGGTCCTTGCTTAATCTGTTTGTTTTTTGCTAGTTTTAAAAATATTTTTGAAACATTTATTTATCTCCCCAACTGTCAACAATTGAAGCCTCTGGTGGAGCAAACTGATAGATAATACAGATATAGGGTGACACCCCCCCCAGTGGTGGGATGTCAAAAATTTTACTACCCCACCATGATGTCATCACAGTGTGGGTGGAGCTAATGTCATGACATCATGGGTGGAGCCAACATCATGACATTGTGGGTGGGGCCAAAGAAAAAATATATATATATAAAAATAAGCCAGGCCACCAGGCCTTTTTAGGAACTGTGGTAGTACGTCAATATAGGTAAAGGTATTAAATTCACATTAAAATACACACAGACACACCACATTCAAAGGTGAGTCATTTACCCTGGGGAGCAGGCTATAGGGAGCTTCAGGCTAGCAGCTTCTCTTCCTCCTCCCCGCTTGGGAGGACAGCAAGGAGGCCGTGTATACGTGCCAGGCACTTTTGGCATGCACGCACACCAAGTGCTTGGCCCGCATGCGGAGTGGGGGAACCAGTGAAAAGGTAAGCCCCGAAGGTGGTTCCCCCCAAAAGCTGCTACCGGTTCTCCGGGACACTGGGAAAAGTTACTACCAGTTCTGGCGAACTGGTGAGAACCTGTTACATCTCATCTCTGGCCCCGCCCCGCCCCCCCCCCCCCCCCGGCTGCCTGATCCACTTCTTATGCTGGGCTAAAGCTGTTTCTTTCTAACCAATCCAAGACAAGGATTTTCATTCACTTTCAGAGTTTTCCATGCAGAGAATACACAGAAGAGGTTTTCAATTGCTTTCTTCTGGGGGCACCAAACGTTGTCCTTGACAGTCTGTTTTCTACAATCCATGTCCGTGCAAGCATGCATAAAAAGGATATGCGATTGCAACCTACATTTTCTGATGTATTTAGGTACTCCAACCTCTTTCATAACTTGCAGTTTGTGTCTTGACAATAGCTGTAGGCTTCATCCATCAGCACTGTTCTGTAAAATCACATGATTTATGCCTTAAAATATCTAAGAAGAATTAAACCTAGAAATTAATGATTCAAGATGAAGAGCTGTTTTCTTTCCTACTGTATTCTGAAGCATTGGTTATTAGACTGCACATGGTTTAGTACAGGGGTTCTCAACATTTTCCTGCCATGGGCCAGACCCACACCCCCTCAGGCAGCGGTGTGGGCTGGAAGTGTGGTTCCTCCCACTGCTTCTGCCACTTCTGGCAGTGGGTGGGGTGGTTGCATTATGGGCATGTTTTCAGATTTTTTTCCCACTGCTTCCAACACTTCCTGTGATGGCAGGAGGGAGGGCAGGACGTTTTTGCCATTTTGTGGCATATTTTTGCCATTTTTGGTGTGTTTTCTGTGTTTCTGGCATGTTTGGGGCATCTTTTTGCCACTTCCAGCATATTTTTGGGCACATTTTTGCTGCCTCTGGTTCATTTTGGTCTCTTTTTTGCCACTTCCAGTATGTTTTGGGTGCCCTTTTACCACTTCTGTTTTGTTTTGGATGCCTTTTTGCTGCTTCTGGAACATTTTGGGCACTTCTGGTAGTGGTGGCAGGGGCTTCACCACAGGCTGGATTAATTGGTGCTGTAGACTGGGTGCAGCCCGTGAGCCTTAAGTTGCAAACCCCTCGTTTAGTACTCTGTGTTGTTTTTATTTTAGGATAATGTAGTTTAGAGATGTTGTTACATATAAAGCATGCTTGTGAGTGTATGTTTTCAATGGGTAAATACATTTGTCAACTCTGTGCTGTGCAATCAAGAAGCCATTACTCAAGATCCGAAATTGCATTGCTGCGCTCATTAGGAACCTCCTGGTTTTGCTTTCATGTACACTAGTGTTTAGAGACTGTTAGCGGCTTTTCATAATGTTATTATGAGTTTTATCTTGTTAATTAGGAATATATATTTTGGATTTTCTGAACTACAAATCCCACAATGCCCCTTCCTGGGAGTCCCAGCTACATACCCCCAACCTTACAGACACCTAAATTGTACTAATATGGGGGGGGGGGAAATGCCCATTTGAGCATTTTTCTACATGCTGTGGAAAAGCCTACCTTCCTGTTTGTAAAGGAAACTGAGCCCATGGTTCCTAAGTCCACTGGATGTGGCCATTTTGGCTTCCGAAGGAGGAACATCTACGAGAAGGCATTCAATTCTGACACTTTCCCAAATCATTCAATTAACACAGGAAAGAGCCACCTTGAAGATTATGATGTTTTTGAACCACAATCAGGTGTGACCAGGCAAGGGCAACCTTGTTATGCCAGCTAATATTTCTCACACTAGGTCAGGCAAAAGGAACTACAGAATGAATTCACCCAAAGGTGGCTTTGCTTTGGCAGTTGAAAGACTGACCTAGACAAGAAAGAAGAAGAAAAATCATTCTGTTTAATTCATATTCTTTTTTTCCTGTATATCTGTGAGTAATAACAAAAATGAGGAGATCAGGTACTGACCATTATCCTCTTTATCTGCCATGGACTGAGTGGGAAACAATGCCATTTGTAAGATGCCAGATCAGCCAGATTCCATAAGATTCCTGAGTCAGAACCTGAGAGCTCAGGGGTGAACTCTTGTGAGGTGGCTGTGTGTGTATTTGTGATGTCATAGAGGCAAGGCAGACAAGGGACAACAGAGGTGGCAGTACCACTTCAGGGGTTGTTGATTTCAGAAACAGGCCAAGACATTTCATCCCTGCCTTGCTTTAAATGGCACATCAAACCCAGGTATATGTCCCCACTAACTCCCTACTCAGTCCCCTTCCTTCATTCCTGACTACTTGCTCTGCCAATCTTGCAAAAACATGATATGTATGCAAACACATCTTTGGACTGAGCTAGTCAGCTCTGGTGCCAGTTAGGCAGGGGTCACCAACCTTTTAAAGTTGGGGGCCATGTCCTATTCCCTCAGACAGTTGAGGGGGCCAGTGGTCCCTTGGCTACTTACGACTGCTGTAAATGCATCCTCAGCTGATTTCAGCTGCAGCTGGAGCAAGGGCAGGGGCTGGATTATTTGGTGCTGAGAGCTGGATCTGGCCCACGAGCCATAGGTTGCCTACCCCTGCAGTTAGGCATGGGGTGAAGTTGGTACTAAGTCTTTCAAGCCACTCCACTCACAAGAACCAAATGTTTGGTGTGATCCTATGGGAAACCCATCACAATCTGGACTATTTTTGGGTGTGGATCCATGTGATTTGCATGATGCATAGGGAAATGCACCCTAGTCTGACCTCAATCCCTAAGCCAGACCTTTTTGGTCCAGCTGTAGATCTATGTTTGAAGGCTGGACTGGGGCAATTTTCCAGGATACTGAAAGGCTACTTTGTGGGAAATCCATCTCATTCAAGTGACCCTTCCTGGTACAATCAGGAGCATGCTTTTGCACATGTCTAATTGCACCCTTTCCCCTCTCCAACTCCAAGATTTCGAGATTTGTTTCCCAAACTGGAACCCCAGAGCACTGTAAAAATTCCCAGAACAATGAGGGCCACTAGGCTTCAGGGCTCTTGATGCCTCTGTCTCTTTCAAGTAGCCACCAACAGTGGTTACTGTCTTAGCATGCTGAATTCCAAGATGATGACCATGTTGCTTATTCTTCCTCTGTGAATAGTAATGGCCTCTTTATGTCTGTGTTAATCCAAGAAAAGCAGTACAAATGCTGTGAATTTCAATGGTACCAGAGGAATCTGTTCCCTCACCTTGATTTTGCTTCTCAGAGCAAACTAGAGAAGATAAGGCAATACTCTTGTGCTGGTTTAAATTACCAACTCTCTTTGCCAGTGAAAGCATCTTATTATTATCTAAGATGTGTAGATATTACAGGAGCATTAGGTCGATCACTTCTTAAGAACCGGAGATGTATTGGCAACCATCACACTGCACTTTTCAAACAGATTATGCCAGCACTTTGTTTCAATAAACTAGCACATCACTATAGTGGTTTATTTGTAACTTTGGTATTAATACTGCATGACAATTATCCTTTGCTCCTCAGACATTCAAGGGGGGAAAACCCACACTTCCGTTCATACAATAAAACATCATCCCAGATCCTGGACTCCACTGCCAGTTCTCCTTTTGTTATGCAAAGCCTGTCTTTTGATTTCTAATCTTTCAAGCCTAAGCATCAGAAATTATTTTTGCTCAGCTCTTGTTTTGATGGTTCCCACAGAGGCAACAAAGCAGGACTTAATCATTTCTCTGTTCAGTTGCTGCAGACAACTGCTGGGAAACTGTCATTTTAAAATACCAATTCATGACTATGCTGCATTTCAAACTGGAACTACTGTGTAATGCTCCTTATGCTGAACCTATTTCCAGGTGAAATCCCAGTGTACAGTAAGGGAGATAGTGTTCCTTACAACATCTGTAAATGGGGATTTACAATAAGCCACAGACTCACTGTGCATGTGCTTAAAGAAATGTATGCCATGGATTTATCGTATGCTTTCATGGATTTTCTGCCAGTGGCTTCCTGGCTGTCATCCATTTACCTTTTATCTGAACACTGAAAACTGGCTAATAGTTTGGGGGTTGTTTTAACTCATAGAGTGTAGATCATATTGTTGTTTTACCCTGCATATGATTCATGGGGTGCAACCGGTAATTTGGAGCAACCAGCATTGTCTTCTTCAGGTGCCATATCCTTCCAGATATTGGCTATCATCATGGTGATAGTCTTCCTGTTCTTAACTCCTTGGAACAGTTCTTCTGAGGACATGCCAGACCACTCTCTCAGGTTCTTCAGCCATGAATTCCATCTACGTCCAGGGCCTCTCTTACCAGAGATCTTTCTTTGCAGAGCAAGTTGGAGAATTCTATATTTTATGTCGTTCCTCATGATATGGCCAAGGTATTGGAGGTTTCTTTGCTTAATGGTCTTAAAGAGTTCTTTTTCATTATCCATCCAACGCAATACTTCTACATTACTCACATGGTCAACCCATGATACCCAGCATTGCCTTTCTGCAATATTTCCAGTGTTTTGGACCTACAATTCCAGTTCTGGGAAAAGACTCATTAACTGATATACTTGGAGCATATGTAGAAATGGCACTCCCTTATGTAGTGATACATGTCTGTTTATTTGTTTTTTTTATTTATTGTTCATACTTGTATGCTCAAGCACCTCCATAACTTGCATTTCAGTATGCTTTGTTTTGATTTTTAATTATTTTTTATTATTAAAACAAGACAACACTCAAACACACAAAAACATTGCAATTCCACATTAATAGCTATTAGAATAACAAATTACTTGTATATATAATTTTATATTAACAAAACAATCCACTATTTTCAATTTATGATTATTTTATTTCTGTAAACAACATTCTATATAGTCACCCCTAGTTCCCAAAATGTATTCTTGTCGTGGTTTTGTTCCTTTTGCTTTAAGATATGTTCTATAAATTCTCCCCAAATCTCTTTGAAGTCATTTCTTTTTGTTAATCCTTTCTTAAACTTTAATTTGCATGTCAGTCTGTCATTCATAACAATGTTGCACAGTTCTTTGTACCAATCGTCCAGCTCAATTTCACAATATACTTTCCATCTTTTAACAATAAGTAGTCTTATGGCTTGTTACCATTGTTATAATCATTTCCTTCTTATTTTTTGCTATGGTGATATTTTCAAAGTCCATTAATAAAGCTATTCTGGGACATAATTCTGGTTCATAATTCTTTATTTCATTAAAGACCTTCTTCCATTTTTTTTGACAGATTCACATTCCCACCATAAATGTAGGTACAGGTATGTCCCATGCTCTTTTTCACATCTTCAACATTCCTTTTTGTATGTGGAGTTATAGTGACTTAATAATATTGGTGTCATATACCACTTCCAGATAATTTTATAGCAATTTTCTTTTATTCTAACAGACATATTCTTCATATTTCCGTGTTTCCATATTTCATCCCATTCTCTTTCGCTAATCTTAATCCTTAAATCCATTTTCCAGACTATTATTAATACTTTTTGTGCCTCCTCATTTTCCATTAATAATTTATAGCTCTTGTTGATTACCATATATACTCGAGTATAAGCCGACCCGAATATAAGCTGAGGTATCTAATTTTGACCAGAAAACCCAGGAAAATAGATTGACCCAAATATAAGCAGAGGGTAGGAAATGCAGCAGCTCCTAGTGAGTTTCAATAATCGAAATACATGAAAATAAGGTAAAATTAATTAAATTGTCAGCACATCTCAATCCAGCATGGTCTTGGGATCCTCATGGTCATTGACCCAAGTATAAGCCATGCCCCCTTTTTGGAGCTCATTTTTGGGATTTAAAAATTCAGTTTATACTCGAGTATATACGGTAAAGCCTTTGTTGTTATTATTTTATGATCTAACTAGACTATGCATTCCTCAAACTTGGTTAACTTTCTGCAATTACTATATTGCTTTAACCAATATTTAGTACACTTCTCCAATTGTAACCTATTGACAGGTTAGTTTCCTCAAATATCTTTTCCCCTATCCTCTCTATTGGACATTTTATGCACCCTATTCTATCTAATTCCTTTTCTGCCTCTTTCTTAAGATTATTTGGAAATTTCTCTAATTTTGTTATTTTGGTTAACGGTAAAATCCCCAGACTATTGCCATATTTCTAGGTTACACCTGCAGAATGTATTTTGAATTCCATTTATTACTTTGTTATCTACTCTCCTAAAAAACCACTCCTTGTAGTCACTCTTCAACACTATAGACTCATCTTCTCTCCATATTAATTCATCTTCTGTTAAAATATTTATAATCATTTAAATCTGATTAGCCATCCAGTAATTTTTTAGGTTCGGGATACCTAATCCTCCCTTTCTCTGAGGTTCATACCATAACTTTTTCTTTATTCTTGCTTTTTTGTCTCCATTACAAAAACTGTTTATTATATTTTGCCATTGTTTTAACTCTTCTTCAGTGAGTTTTATTGGTATCATCCCATATATAAAGTTTTGTTTTGAGACTAGTTACTGTAGATGAAGCAAATCTGATTCTCAATCACATAATCACACAATCACACTGGGGGAAGGAAAATGAGTAGAAATGGATGCAATTTGCCAGTCTCGCTTTCTCTCACATTCAGTTTGTAAAGATCTCACATTCTGTCCCTTCTGTTAGTGAAGAGACTTGTGACTTTTGGGAAGATCTTATTGAAGATGAACCAAACAAAATTCTTGCCCCTTTATAAGTAGCACATGCCGTGGATACAGAGTAGTGAGAAGGTCATGTTGCACTCATCTGCAATACGTCTATACAGTAAATAGAGATTGAAACTCATACTTTTAAAATATGAACAAAGTTGTGACTTTTCTTAAGGGTTTTTGTAAGATTTTATGCAACAAACAAAGCAACTGTATTTCCTATCTCTTTTACCAGACAGATGCATATTAGACAGATGCTGTAGCACTTTAACTGAAGAGATCTGAAAATAGTCTGTCCTCTAGTGTGATTTATTTTATCAGGGGATTTCTCAGGTTTGATATTTTTGTTCACAATTAGGATATTTATTCAGAAGGCTGAAGATAGAGAAACTTTGGTGATTTTATTTACATTTGTTCACAAAATATCCATGAAAACAAGGAGCAAGTTAAAAGTTCTCACCTCATGATATAAAAATGAACAGTGTGTGGCAAACCCCAAAGGATCTGGCACCTGAAAGGCTGGATTGTTTTATTTTGGCTCACGTTTTCTGTGAACTATATCCCACTTGATCAAATGCGGTGGCTGGAATCCACAAAAGCTTATGCATAATATAACTTATTAGTCTTTCACATGCCATGAGGCATTTTGATTTTGTTGCAACAAACTGATATGGGTCCTTCTACCCCCAGAAAAATAGAGAGCCAATGGGTTTATGGGTTAATATATAACTAAAGCTCAGGTAGGTTTTTTGAAAGGAATGCACATGGTGAATTTTACAAGGAGAGTTCTGGATTTAATAGATATTACAAGACAAACTAGAGAGAAAGTTGGATTTCTATCATTAGATATTTCAACGGGAAACAATTAATGAGATGATTAAGTTACATGGGTTTGGTTTTAGTTTAGAAGAATGACTGAACAATTATAACAACATGGGTCCACCAGTGTCAGGGTGAATGATGGGTGTACAGAGGATATAAATTTGAAAGCGGGGACAAGGCGGGGGTGCCCATTGTCTCCAATATTATTTATAATGGCCATGGAATTATTAGTGAGTACTATAAGTGAGGATAAGAATATAGTAGGAGTAGAAAAAAACAAGATAAGTTTGTATGCAGATGATACATTAGTAATTATGAAACACCCTATGAAGACATTAGAAAGAATAGAAATACATTTAAAGGAATATGGGGAAATTACAGGATTAAGAGTTAACTGGGATAAATTGGAAATGATATTGTGTAATGTAGATAAAGAAGAAAAGATAAAAATAAAAGAGAAATACAAAGTACGTGTTAGACAGTGATGGGATGTCCCCGGTTCTATACGGTTCCCTGGAACCGGTAAGAACAATCCCGGAGGGTTCTCCGTGAGGGGAGTCCCCTTTTGAGGCGTCCGGTTCCGGACGCCTCACCGAAACAATTTTTTTTTAAAAAAAATCGGAGCTAAAATGGCTCTGATTTACTGCGCATGTGCAGAAACTCAATCTGCCGCATTGCGCATGCGTCAGATTGAGTTTCTGCACATGCGCAATAAAATTAGAGCAATTTTTACTCCAATTTTACTGCGCATGCTTAGAAACTCAATCTGACACATGCGCAATGCGGCAGATTGAGTTTCTGCACATGCGCAGTAAATCGGAGCCATTTTAGCTTCAATTTTTTTTAAAAATCGGCAACACCGGCAGTCCTCAAGAACGAGATAGTGGCGGTGGCGGCGCTGACGGTGGCGGCAACACAGGCAGTGGCGGCGATGACGGGAGCGGCGATGACGGCACCAGCAGCGGCAGCAACGATAATGGCGGCGGCGGAGATTGCAGCGGGGATGACTTTGGCGGCCGCAACTCTCCACGGGCACCCCAAGCTTCGCTGCCCGGCGGTGCGCCTAGCCGGGCAGCCCAGGGCTCCCAGCCGCAACTCTCCACGGGCAGCCCTGAGCCACAGCGCCCGGTGGCGCGCCTAGCCGGGCGGCCCAGGGCTCCTGGCCGCAACTCTCCACGGGCAGCCCGTGGAGAGTTGCGGCCGGGAGCCCTGGGCCGCCCGGCTAGGCGTGCCGCCGATGGGTGCCGACTCCGAGGCTCAGGGCTGCCCATGGAGGGTTGCAGCCGGGAGGCCCTCAGCCACCCGGCTAGGCGCGACGCCGCTGGGCGCCGAGGCTCGAGGCCAGCCCCAACGGTCCCCATTGTAAGTGGGGTTTGTGTTTGGAGTGGGTGGGTGTTTGGGTGTATTTTTATTTAATTATTATTTTATTTATTTATTTTATTAACGGTTTTGTGTGTGGGGGTTGAGGGGTGTGTGTGTTTTATTTTTATTTTATTTTTGGCCCTGCCTACAACGTCATGACGTCATGACGTTGGCTCCACCCATGACGTCATGACGTTAGCTCCGCCCCCACTGTGATGACGTCAGGGTGGGGTACTAAAATTTTTATCATCCCATCACTGGTGTTAGAGCCAGTTTGAAATATTTGGGGATAAATATTTCGGGCGATTGGGAAGATCTTAAGAAATTAAACTATGATAACAAAAAAAGGAGATTAAAGATAAAATACAACAATATAGAAAGTTGAACTTGTCTTGGTTTGGCAGAGTTGCATTATGTAAAATTATGTTATTACCGAGGTTGAATTTTTTGTTCGATGCTCTGCCAATTCAATTGAAAGATAAGGAAATTAAAGAATATCAAACATTGTAGAATAATTATTGCAATGGTGGATGAAGATCAATATTACTGAAAAACCTGTGGCATTTACCCCAGAAGGAAGGTGGTTTAGGGATGCCGAATGTTAAGAATTATTATAGAGTCTTTCAAATAAAAAATGTTGTGAATATTTTAATGAGAGAGGAAGTAATTTGGGGAAAAATAGAGATGAGGGAGTTATCTCAAATTGGTAAAGCAATTTTTTGGATAAAGATATAAAGAAAATATATATTAAAAATAAATTGATAAGGTTGTTATTAGATGTTTGGAAGAAAGTGAAAAAGGTGTTAGTTCCAGATACATCTCCAATATTAGAAATAGAGGATATAATTCCCCCCCCCTCCTGTAAAATTAGATACTAGGTTGAAGGAAGTTTTTACTAGAAATGGTGTGTCTATGTTGAGAGACTGGATTTGGGTCTGCAGAGATAGAGGAAAAAAGTTTGGAAAGAGATAAAACCAAATTTGAAGAATTGATACTAAAATTAAGAAAGGGGAAAATGGGGATTAAGGGCTTGGTAAGTAAGATTTACAAGATGTTAAATAAAGAAGGAAGATCACAAGAAACTTTAAAATGTATATGGGAACAGGATTTGAATGTCAAAATTACTGAATTATCATGGAAAAAAGTGGAGGAGAAGAATTATGAGAACAATGTCTGTAAGGGTAAAAGAGCATAACTACATATTGTTCTGGAGATGGTACTTGACCCCAGTTAGGTTTCATCAAATAGATAAAAATACAAGTGACATGTGCTGGAGATGTAAACAAATAAGAGGAATATATGAGCATATATGGTGAAGTTGTAGTGTGGTAAAAGGTTTTTTTTTTTTGGAAAATAGAAGAAGAAATTGCAAGAATTATGAAGATACGGCTTAAATTGGGGTCTAGTATAGTTTTACTGACTGATGTTGACAGTATAAAAGTGGATGAAGATAAAAAAGAGTTAATATCTGTAATGTTAAATCCAACAAGGCAATGTATTGCAAGAAATTAGAAAAACAATGTGGTTTTAAAGATTGAAGACTGGTATAAAGAAATGCGGGAACTTGCACTAAATGACAAGTTAACGTGGGAATTGAATGTTAAAAAAGGTATAGTGCAAGAAAATAGATTTTGGAAATTTGGCAACCATTTGTGGAAGCTACATTAAGTAGGACTGGAGGAATAAAGCCAGTACCAGATCAAATAAGTTTTTGTAAATATAGAAGACTAATATGGTATACCGTGATCCTCCGGGCATTGTACATATCACTGAGGTGTGTGTGTCCCCCCCTCCCCATGTATTTGTAAGTATATTCTATTTATTGAATTTTTTGTTTTGTTTTGAAATTATGTTGTTTTTAGTAGTGCTGTATTTGTATTTGAAAATTTAAATAAAAAATTATTTAAAAAGAAAAGAAAAGAAAAATAGAGAGCCCATGTTATAGATACAGTTAATGAAGGAGCTAATAGAGAAGCTAAGGATTTCTAAAATTATAAAACTGAGATTAGGAAAGCCTTGGTTAGTGTTGTTTAGAGTACCACCACTTCTATCACCACAGCTGTTTCTAAGTACAAGATTCCAAAACATATAATTACATGCTCAGCAGAGATCAGTAGAAGTCACAGAATCTGGTGATTACCTTGGTTTCAAATTTGACCCATTTAGTTAGTAAAGGTAAAGGTTTCCCTTGCTTTAAGTAAAAGTTTCCCAGCTGTAGGGCATGATGCTCATCTCCGTTTACAGCCAAAGAGCCAGTGCTGTCTGCATTTGCAAATGTTTTCATGGTTATGTGGCAGGCATGACTAGACAATAAAGTACACAAAATGCTGTTTTCTTTCCCACTAAAGTGATGCCTATTTATCTACTTGCAGTTTCTTGCTTTAGAACTGCTAGGTTGACAGGAGCTGGGACAGAAACAGGAGCTCGCTCTGTCATGCTGCACTCAGGTCTCAAACTGCTGACCTTTCAGTCATCAAGTTCAGCATCTTAAGGATTAAGCCACCACAGTGCCCACCTATTTAGTTACCATCGTATTAAAGATCAAGCGGTGTGATTCCTTTTAACAGAATAGATCTGCGCACTAATACAAATTACAGGACAAACTCCAAACAATTAAGTGATAATGTGATCCAGTGTGTAAAGCATTGTGACACCAGCTTTAGATATTAAACTATTAATAACATCACACTAGATCAGGGATTCATAATGTTTTCACATCGCGGTCCAGATATACCCCCTCACACAGGTGGGGTGGTGGTGGTTGTCCATGTACTTATGTTTTTGTCATAATTGGTGGTGCCGGTGGTGCCCATCACACTCTCTTGCCAGCTCCTTGCACAGCCTCCGTCACTCCCCACATGGTCATTCCATTTGGATAATTGCCTGATGCTTCCCCACTTGGTTTTGGCTCTTCAAACACACTGATGGGCAACTTCCTGGTTCCACGCTAGGAACCTAGCCAATTATGCAAGCTCCGCCCAGCACCGGAAGTTACCTACCGGCATGTTCGAAGAGCCAAAACGAAGTGAGGAAGCGTCAGACAATGATCCAAATGGAGCAAAATTGCTCCAAAAAGCCTTCTCCCACTATGGGCAGTGATGGAGGCTGTCTAAGCTCCCAAAAACCCCCACACAATTCCTGCCGCCACCGGCCACCGCCACAGTAAGTGATGTATTGTGACTTCCGGTGATTGGGGGGGGGGGGTCTAGAGGTGCCCAGGTTCTCACCGAGGGACAGATTAATGATACACATGGGCCCAATTAGGCCTGTGGGCCAGGGGTTGTGAACACCTACATAATGGGCAGTTTTGGATCATTATATCCTGTATATATGCATTTGTAGCGGGTATCAGCTGTCACTAGGTACTCTAAAACAATTTAACTATTGTGACCATGTTTTTCTGAAGAAACTAACATCTCATTACAGGCTAGATATGACTTTCTGATACTGTTATGGATAGAGTATTGCTGACCTCAAGATAACCTCTCATTCCACAAATAAGCTTACACAAGTTTCTTGGAAGAAACATCAGAGCTTGTAAAAATTACCTTTTGAACTAATGGTCCAATAATCTCCCCGCCAGCACGGGCACTTTCCAGATTCTAAAACAGCTACTTTTCGAAGCACAAGGAGCCATAAACAACATAAAACATTAATGGTACCACATGTTTTAACTTGATTCTTAATGTGAACAGGTCTTACTCATTTCAGATACACTTAGGAAGAAATTGGATGTGGTCCTGTTTTCATTATTTACTTATTATCTGGTTTAAGTACTGATATTTAGATGGAAATCTTGCCTTAATGATGGCAGGACTATTTGCTAGCTAAGGTTCTAATCTGCTCTTTGTGGGTTTTTGGGTTTCTTTTTTGTGTGATAAGAAATGCGAAAGCGTTTATATTAGGCAGTACATAAGAAAGCTCAAGTCCTAAAAGGCTCTCCAGAGGAATGTACTTGTGAGTAAGTGTTTAGGATGTAACAGTTCTCCTACTAAACGTAGGCCAACATTGACTACAAATGTATTTAGAGGGTTTTTTTTTCCAAACAAAGATATTATTAAGTACCTGAAGCCTTTATGATGAGAAGTCATAGTTTTTATGTTAGTAATTTGCATTGATAATGAGACCCTGAAAACCAGAAATCTGGTTTTCACTCCTAAAATTATGCTTTTACTAATGTTTTAAATTATTTGAGGTTGCTGATTGTTCTGCTAGCCTTTTCACTAAGTTAATTGCAGGTGCCCAGATACAGAACTATTAATAATTGAACCGTATCGATAGGATTTGAAAGGGCTTGCATGACACCATTTTGATGTTAATAGAACAATCCAACAAATTCTCCCTCTGCACCTACACCTTTTTTGGTGAGGGACAATATAAGATGACTCTATGCTCACACAAGGTCACTGAAGAAGACAAATAAATCATGCCCTGTTACAGCTGAAGTACTGTCTCATACAGAAGAACTGGAAGGTCAGACAATGGGTGTATGTTCGTGTTTGTCTATCCTCATTTAATATTTTCTCGCTCCTTGTTTTACAGTTCCTTAGGACATAGCTCTAGTAGCAGCTGAATAATTTGACTGAGGAGCAAGGAGTAGAAAACAGTAACAATATACAGGCAGGCTTTCGGCTAAGCTTGGTTACAGTCCTTTCCTGACTTCACCTTACATAGGTATGGTGTGACGCAATGGCTGGATCTTCTCCAGGTCCATAGCCAGGATTCTAGAGGGGTGTGTGTGAATATTTTTCAGGAGGAGCAACAATCTCTCTCACTCACACACACACACACACACACACACACACACCATTAGAACTTTGCCCCGGGTGGGTGGGGGCTGTTAGCTCAGGCGTATGATCCATCCTCTTGCCATTCCCTGGCTATGACCCTGAGGTTCTCACTGGACAGCTTACTTGATTTTTTACTCTAAACCTGCTTGTATAGGTAACATAGGAGCAGTGGTGGGCATCAGCAGGTTTGGACCAGTTCACTAGAACTGGTAGCAGAAATTCTGGCTGGCCCTGCCCATCGAAGTTTTGAAATAAAGTAGTCCTAATTCAGGTGCAACACAAGGCTTTTCCGCTTTCCCCCTTTGAGACATGTGCAAACAGATTGAGCCTAGCCTGAAACAAGTGCAAATGAATTGATCTTTGTCTTCAAAGGAAGCTTTCAAAACAATGGATGTGATGGGTACTACAATAGGTATGAGATTGTCAGGGTGTGAGGGATGATTAAGCACAACTACAGATGTGTTAGTTTTGGGGTCACCCTGACAAGGTAGGGCAGAAGACAGTGCATAGTTTAATTCAGGGATTCACAACCTGCGGCCCATGGGATGGATGCGGCCTGTGACACCATTTCATGTGGCTCCCACCTTCTCCACCATACCAGGAATGCCACGTGGTGGAGGAAGGGCAAAATGGCCATCCAGCCCCTGAAGTTGTCTGAGGGAGCATGACCCGGCCCCTGGGTTAAAAAGGTTGAGAACTCCTGGTTTAATTGTTCCCTTGAAATCTGTCAGAGAGAGGAGGAGATTGACTAAGGCTTCATTGCTGTTTAGAATCTGTAGCGTGTCCTGGCTGGTACTCTGAGTCATGCTTTGAGTGGAAGTGGAAGTGTTCAATTGGGCTTGTGTAAACAGCACCAGCTAGGGGTAGAAACAATGCTGCAGTATAGTAACTACAAGTCTGACAAAGTAGTCTTGATCCACAAAAGATAATACAATAGAACCCTGTACAGCGATCGCCCCATACAGCAAGGAAATCACATAGTGATGAGGCTTGGAGGGAGGTAAAGCTATTCCGCCCAGCAATCATTCCTATGGGAAAATCCATACAATGATTTTCCAATGGGAAACACTGCTTAGCACCAAACATCGTTGTACGGATTTTCCCATAGGGAAGATCGTACAACAATGAAAAACGCATAGCAATCAGCTCCATGGAATGGATTAAAATCGCTATACACGGTTCTACTGCATTAAAATATAAGTTAGTCTTCAAAGCATTTTTGTTTTGTTTCTTCTCTGATATGCAAGTCATTAGTTTAACTGCTACTGTATTGTCTGTAAGCCTAGAGTTAATTCTCACCTATAGCACACCAGGGAAATGCCAAGGATGGGAGAGAGGGACAAGTATCTCATCCCCTTCTTTCCTTGTTTCACGCAGCTAAATCAAGCATGATTTTCTTAAATTCGTTCCTATACTTTGTTTATTTTTTTAAAAAGCCTCTTTCTTTCTTTATTCGTGTCAGATGCTCTACCAGCATATAACAACATACAAAGCTAAAATTAACATATCTAAAACAAAATAGAATTAAAAGGGCTAGATGACATTCGTCCAACATCAGGCCACATCAACAGCATTTCCTCTTGCCAACATAAGCTAAAAGCTAAAATTCATATATTTGCTTACAGTGTCTAATTATGTTCCAGGATTGCTCTGTTTCTGTACTTTGCAATGCTCTTCTGAGATCAGGCACACACTACACTACTTTGTTTTCAGTCTTTGCAAAAAAATGCTTTCTTTTTTACATGAATTTTATTTTATTCATTCCAGCCACAGTTTTGTTATGATGTTTGCATTTTCTGCAAAATAAATAAATAAATAAAAAGTATTTCATCATTTTATATTTTGTAACACTGCTCTGAAATCTTTCTTAGGGAGAAGTCTTCAATTTTTAATAAATACATATAATGCCTATTCCAATACTTTAGCCAAGAGGCCAGAGAGAGGCCAACAAAAATATAAAATGCAACCTACGTGCCTGCATAAAGCCACCATGGCAGAATGTTTCACAACCACAATTAAAATGTCTGAAAGGATGAATGAAGGCTATTAAATAGACCTGCATAAGTAAGGAGCAGCAATATCAGGTGTGTCAAGGCAGAGATCCTCCACTTTTTCAGTGCTGGATGATGTCATTGGTATATGGGCATGTGTCAAAAAATGTGACAGTTTGTTAAGACCTTAGCATCCCTTTTAAAGAAGAACATCAAGCACTGGGCTTCACTGGGAATGAAGAACAGGCGTAAGATGTAAAAACAAGGACTGCCTCTCTCTCTATATATATATAGCACTCAGGAAGTTCTCAAAGCTGGAAGAACCAATGGTTTATATAAATCAATGTCACAACTTTCCTCTGAGGAGAAATGGTTTTCTCCTCTCTTTGCCCCAAGACACTCTTTGTTTCCCCTCTAAATCTTCCATTGCCCAGCAGTTCTCTGACTTATTAGCCATACTCACCACAGGTTCAATAATTTTTCCAGAGAACCTTTTCTATAAAAGGAATGGTGGAAGAAAAAAAAGTTTGCTTTTGCACAAGAAGAATATTGTGTTTTAAGGGCAAACCTGGCTCTTTCTTAACCTTCTTATTTACAGAATGAACATGTTGGGTCTGATTAGTCATAAGATCTATCCTGGAGCAGATCGGGCTATCCTGGAGCAGATCGGGCTATCCTGGAGCAGATCGGGCTTCCCTCCTCTAGCCTTTGGCTTGAGGGAATGAGGGAATGAGAGACAGCTGTTGCCGGGTGACCGGGAAGCTACAAGAACTTTGCCTCCATCGCCGGCTGACCATCGGGCTTCCCTCCTCTAGCCTTTGGGATGAGGGAGTGAGAGACAGCTGCTGCCGGGCGACCGGGAAGCTACAAGAACTTTGCCTCCATCGCCAGCCGACCACTGGGCTTCCCTCCTCTAGCCTTTGGCTTGAGGGAATGAGAGAGTGAGAGACAGCTGCTGCCGGGCGACCGGGAAGCTACAAGAACTTTGCCTCCATCGCCGGCCGACCATTGGGCTTCCCTCCTCTAGCCTTTGGCTTGAGGGAATGAGGGAGTGAGAGACAGCTGTTGCCAGGCGACTGGGAAGCTACAAGAACTTTGCCTCCGTCGCCGACCATCGGGCTTCCCTCCTCTAGCCTTTGGCTTGAGGGAATGAGGGAATGAGAGTCAGCTGTTGCCGGGCGACCGGGAAGCTACAAGAACTTTGCCTCCATCGCCGGCCGACCACCGGGCTTCCCTCCTCTAGCCTTTGGCTTGAGGGAATGAGAGAGTGAGAGACAGCTGCTGCCGGGTGACCGGGAAGCTACAAGAACTTTGCCTCCATCGCCGGCCGACCACCGGGCTTCCCTCCTCTAGCCTTTGGCTTGAGGGAATGAGAGAGTGAGAGACAGCTGCTGCCGGGCGACCGGGAAGCTACAAGAACTTTGCCTCCGTCGCCGACCATCGGGCTTCCCTCCTCTAGCCTTTGGCTTGAGGGAATGAGGGAGTGAGAGACAGCTGTTGCCGGGCAACCGGGAAGCTACAAGAACTTTGCCTCCGTCGCTGACCATCAGGCTTCCCTCCTCTAGCCTTTGGCTTGAGGGAATGAGGGAATGAGAGATAGCTGTTGCCGGGCGACCGGGAAGCTACAAGAACTTTGCCTCCGTCGCCCCAACCAGATTGTATTGTACTGTACTGTATATTCTTGACCTTAGTGTATTTTTTGACTGTAGCGTATTTTTTAATTGTATTGCATTTTCCTGACTGTATTGTATTCTTGTTTTTATGAAAGATTTGTTGACTGTATTGACTGTAACATATCTATTATATTTGTACTATGCTGCTTTTTAATATTTGATATTGTAACATTGTAAGCCGCTCTGAGTTGCGTCGGCAAGGAGAGCGGCATATCAATTGAATATAATAATAATAATAATAATAATAATAATAATAATAATAATAATAATAATAATAATAATAATAATAATAATAATAATAATAATAATAATTCAGAGTAAGACTCATTAATATGCCATCTTTGCCTAAAATTGCATAAGATCATGACCAAAACAATTAAAACTGGTTTTGATGTATCCATTCTTAAAGACAAAGAATGTAGAATAGCAGAAAAAGAGACAATGAGAGAGGAGTTATGCAAAATGAGAAAACATCAAGGGAAACATGTGTAGAAGAGAAATGGTGGATAAGAAAAGAAATAATCTAGAAAGTTAGACAGATACATCTCTGCAGACAAAAAACCAAACCATAAGAATAAGGAATGGATGACAAATGACATTATCTAGTTAATGGAAATAAGAAGGACTTTTAAAGAATCAGGACAAGAAAAAATACAACTATCTATAGAGGTTAACTAGGTGCAAAGTAAGAGTTGAAAAGGAAGCTTATATGACTGACAGATGCGCTGAGACAGAGGAGTACCAAAGCAAGCCTCGTATTTTTCAACATACATAAAAAAGGTCAGAGAAGTTTTGGCAAAAGAGAACAGAAGACACATGCATTGTTAAAGGTCAAGGATGGGAATCTTATGTTGGAAATAAGGAATAAGCTCCATGTATGGAAAGAATACATAGAAGAGCAGTTTAGTGATGAAAGAGGAGAACAGCCTGTCATACTGGACCACCAATACTGGAGAGTGAGGTTGTAAGCGCTTTGCAAAGATCCAAAGACAGGAGAGCAAGAGAGCCAGGTGACATCCCAGTATGTGTAAGTGTGTGTGTGTGTGCGCGTGCGTGCGTGCGCGTGTGCGTGTGACATTGTTGCCCCTCCTGAAAATTTTTTTGTCCCCCCCAAATCTATAATTCTGGCTATGGCCCTGCCAAGGAGTTAAGAACAGGAAGACTTTTGCCATGATGATAGCCAATATTCAGAAAAGATATAACACTTTAAGAAGATGCAAGGCACTTTGTCTTATGTTCTAAATTCTATGTACAGTACTCCATTTGCTATGTAAGAGTTAATAGTTATTGACAACTTCCAGGATGAATATTCTGCCATTTGATGTAAAAAAAGAAGTTTAGAGCTCGGTGTGGAAATATTCGAAGTAGATGATGTTTACATACAGTGGACTCCATTCTGGTTGCCCTATTGATAGACATTTATTTTCTGTAATGTAGGACACATGGGTTGTCTGATATAACTATGAATGTGATTCTTCACAGCTACCACTGCTCTTTGTATACCTCTAGTTTAAGCAAATCTCCTCCTGTAACAATTTAACAATGAAGTAAAAAGTTTAAAAAACTACAAATGGATGTCCCATTTTTCAAAACAAGATGGCAAGCTTATTGCACTGTATGGAAAATACTAAGACAGTACTAAGGTCTCTTTTGCTTTCTTTCAAGGAAGTCATTTGCTGTATCATAGAAATGTTGTTTTACCTCTTGCAGCAAATAGTACCAGCTATGGTTCAACAATGAAGAATGGAACTTTCCCATCGCTCTATCAGAAAAAGCAGATTTGAATGTTCCATTTAAAGTCTGAAGTCGGTTTTAGGAAATGGGTACAATTCATCAGTTTATGTATCTGAATGAACTTCCTGTTTGGATTATTTGTAACCAGCTTGTTTTTTTGAAAGAGGCAAGATAATGTTTTGGGTGTAAGTAAGAGAAAATCTATCTGAACAATTTATTTGGGTCTGAGTTCCTTGGAATAACGCTTGTTCCCTTCCTGAACATCAACTTTTATAACTTTCTGCATGGTGATTTTAACTCTGATTCACATCATTATGCAAATGCAATAATTTGCCATAAAATCAATTAATGTGCCATCCAGACTCATAAAAATATGTAATCACCAGCTTACTGCTGAGACAGTACTTCTGCTTTGCGTCCATACATCCTAATAGTCATGAGAGAAGAGGAACTAAGAGCCGTGTTAATACGGAGGAGAGTGTAACTTGTCATTTATTCTCATTTGCTGTGTGCTGTAAACTGACCTAGAATATTCACCTTCCCATAAAACCAGGCGTCTCACAGTGGTGAGGTTGCATTACTGAAAGATGCATAGTTTGAGCTTCCTTCCAAAGCATCTTGAGTAGTTTTGTACAGCTATCTTTTCCTTAAAGGGGTCATTTCCAGCTGTCTTTTGTGACTTTCTTTTCCCCATCTTAGTTTTGTAGTTTAAAAAGATTGATAGGCAAGCTTCATAGAGGTCTGCACAATATAGACAGTAATTTTGGGTAGAGAGTGGCACCTATTTTTAGGTATGGAATAAAAACTGGCTGCTGAATTTATTGCCTCCTTCTGGATGGTTATTGGAATACAGTGAATTTCTGAGTAGTGATTGGAATGCATTTGACCAAGAGTGATTGATCACCTATGTAATATCTATCGCTAAGTGTCTAAACAAGAACATATTGCCCCTGTGAGTGTCTCAGAATGGTAAGATGAAAAGGAGAGGCTGAATACCAATTTGTGTTATTTCCTTGCATAATAATGTATATATTCCACCTTTCTGCTGCCCATTGTGACCACCTATGTCCAGCTGTGTCTGCATCTGGGTAAAGACTTGCAGTCAAGGATTTACAAGTGATATCATTGAGACTATATTGCTCATGTGCATAAATGAAAGAACAGAACAATTAAGTGAAACTGGTCCCCAGGAAAAGTCTGCAACAGAATAGGCTTTTAAAAAGAAAATGCATCCACACTACCTGTTGATACCTGTTGCTCTTAGTTATATAACTATGCAAACCACCTGTCAGCAAATTACATTCCTCCTGGATACTCACACTTTCTTCTCAAAGACCTTGGGTGGTTGGCCTTTACTTGATTTTGGACACCACCCTGCATCTAAAAGAGTAACTTGCCACCAAAAATGAACTACACAATTGAGATATAAATGAAAGAACCAAATATGGCCACAAAACCACCTCTGTGGCTACAAGGGGTTTCTATTCCAACCATAAGATTTGGTTTGCATTCTAGTTCGGCCATCTGGAAAAAAAATGTCTTGATTTATTTCTTATGAAGTCAGGGGTCAGTTTGATTTGAATCCAGATCCTGATTAGAAAACCTGAATTTTCGTGCCTTTCATTGGTTATCATTAGAATTCATGAATAAATAAAATTTGATAGACTATGCAGACAAATCAACTCTTTGTGAGGATATTACACCTGCCAAGTTTCAGACAAATGTCCCCCTCTCATATTTTTGTGCTATGCACTTTTACAGTTATAACAAGAGAAAAGGTCTAGTGATAATTTTCAGATTCTCATTTCATCTCATTTCTCATTTATTGGCAGAATTTGCAGAGATAGCTGTCCTGTCAGAGGCAATCAACATCAACAAGAAGAGATTCAAAGAGCTTTGTGTAAGAGCATTCTTTACTGTCTGCTTCTTTAAAAGGACACATCTCCTGGTTGTTTTTATGGGCAATTCTTATGACAACTGCCTGTAGCACAAAAGTAGCTCTAGTTAAGAAGTCTGCAAAATGTCAGAAGGGCACATACAACATTTTGTATAAAGACAAATATAAAGTGTTGTTTGGGGTGGGGGAGACAGTTTGTTTTCAACTTTCCCCTTCATGCTTCTTTTGGAGGGTAAAAAGACATATGTGCTAGAAATGTCCTTAACCACAAATTTTTAAAATGAATCTTCAGTAGGGAGATATGATGAAAGAAAAACTATTTAAGACTTTTTGTTTATGCTCAACTGGTACCAGAAAATACAATAGGACCAGAGTGGACATTGAACGTGAAACATGCAATAGCAAAGGTAGAAGGAATTAAGTATCCAGCAATTCTGAGGCAAGTATGCAAAATTACACCCTTCCAAGCTCCACAGATATTCAGATTCTTTGGTTCCTTTTCTTGCAATGCAGAACTAATGAAGAGAACAGAATCCAGAATAGGTCTATGATATATTATTTCAACATCCCTCCCCAAGGCATTATGAACTTGGATACTTTGTTTATTGTTATTTGAAGAGTTGATCACAAAATTATATGTGCTCTTCCTTTCTCCCAGCCTGATGTCTTCCTTGCATGGAGAGTTCTGGATCCAGGATTTAGCCCAGGCATGCCCAAACTACGGCCCGCGGGCCGGATCCGGCCCGCCAGGCCATTTCATCCGGCCCCCGACATGGTATAAGAACTCTTATAATTTTATTTTATTTTTTTAAAAAATAATTTTGGGCGAAATTTTTTTTTGGGCGGAGGGATCACAAGTCAGTGAAAGAGTGATTTGCCTAGTTCCTTCCTCCTCCTGCTTAGTACTAGGAGTTCAGCCGGATCTACTTTAGAATGGCTGAATCAATACGCCAGAGTGGAGAGAGGGACTTCAGTCGGAGCTAAAAGTAAGTCGTTTGGGCATGCCTGATTTAAAGCAATTAAAAAAGAAAGCCAGGAACAGGGGGGAGGGGGAGGGAAGCGAGGTTTAGAGTTCTTCAAATCTCTTTGTCAGGCTCGTGTATTGCAAACTTAAGATAACAGAAGAGAAGCAAAAAAAGTTCACAACTTATCAGGTGCCACAATGCATAATGCATCCACCCATCCATTGGCTGGGCAAAAGAAGTTTGTTTTGCAGCCCTTTGTAGGAGGTTTGAATAAGACCCCCGGGATGTTCCCTTACTGTCAGAAGCAACAAATGTTGCTTTTCAGCTCGCTTGTGCAAAGAAGTTTGCTCTGCAACCTTTTGCAATTGCAAAGGTTTAAATAACCCGGGATTTTTCATCAGTTGCAAAAAGAGACGTTACTTTACCTTTAGGCTTGCCCCGTCATTGTGTGCCTGTGGAGTTGATGTGCTCTTACAAATTCAACCCACGAAGCTTTGCTCTTCTGCCTGATGTGGTGGATTTGATCTCAAATCCACCTCAAATTTAAATACTGTACAGCTCAAATTTAAATACAGGAGTTAGTCTACAAAAGCTCAAATTTAAATACAGGAGTTAGTCTACAAAAGGCCCTGGAGAATGCATTAAATTTGGTAAAGGTTTCTCTTGCTCGAAAGCCAGTCGTATCTGACTCTAGGGGTCAGTGCTCATCTGTTTCAAATCCAAAGAGCTAGTGCTGTCTGCTTCTGCAGACGTTTCCATGGTCATGTGGCAGGCATGACTAGACACTGCAGCCCACAGAACACTTGTTACCTTCCCACTGAACTGGTCCCTATATATCTACTTGCAATCGTAAAAGTAAAGGTTTCCCTTGCTCGAAAGCCAGTCGTATCCGACTCTAGGGGTCAGTGCTCATCTCTGTTTCAAATCCAAAGAGCTAGCGCTGTCTGCTTCTGCAGACGTTTCCATGGTCATGGGGCAGGCATGACTAGACACTGCAGCCCACAGAACACTTGTTACCTTCCCACTGAACTGGTCCCTATTTATCTACTTGCAATCGTAAAAGTAAAGGTTTCCCTTGCTCGAAAGCCAGTCGTATCCGACTCTAGGGGTCAGTGCTCATCTCTGTTTCAAATCCAAAGAGCTAGTGCTGTCTGCTTCTGCAGACGTTTCCATGGTCATGTGGCAGGCATGACTAGACACTGCAGCCCACAGAACACTTGTTACCTTCCCACTGAACTGGTCCCTATTTATCTACTTGCAATCGTAAAAGTAAAGGTTTCCCTTGCTCGAAAGCCAGTCGTATCCGACTCTAGGGGTCAGTGCTCATCTCTGTTTCAAATCCAAAGAGCTAGCGCTGTCTGCTTCTGCAGACGTTTCCATGGTCATGTGGCAGGCATGACTAGACACTGCAGCCCAGAGAACACTTGTTACCTTCCCACCGAACTGGTCCCTATTTATCTACTTGCAATCGTAAATGTAAAGGTTTCCCTTGCTCGAAAGCCAGTCGTATCCGACTCTAGGGGTCAGTGCTCATCTCTGTTTCAAATCCAAAGAGCTAGCGCTGTCTGCTTCTGCAGACGTTTCCATGGTCATGTGGCAGGCATGACTAGACACTGCAGCCCACAGAACACTTATTACCTTCCCACCGAACTGGTCCCTATTTATCTACTTGCAATCTCTTGCTTTTGAACTGCTAGGTTATAAGTATATATAAAGGTAAAGGTTTCTCTTCCTCGAAAGCCAGTCGTATCCGACTCTAGGGGTCAGTGCTCATCTGTTTCAAATCCAACGAGCTAGTGCTGTCTGCTTCTGCAGGCATTTCTGTGGTCATGTGGCAGGCATGACTAGACACTGCAGCCCACAGAACACTTGTTACCTTCCCACCGAACTGGTCCCTATTTATCTACTTGCAATCGTAAAGGTAAAGGTTTCCCTTGCTCGAAAGCCAGTCGTATCCGACTCTAGGGGTCAGTACTCATCTCTGTTTCAAATCCAAAGAGCTAGCGCTGTCTGCTTCTGCAGACGTTTCCATGGTCATGTGGCAGGCATGACTAGACACTGCAGCCCACAGAACACTTGTTACGTTCCCACCGAACTGGTCCCTATTTATCTACTTGCAATAGTAAAGGTTTCCCTTGCTCGAAAGCCAGTCGTATCCGACTCTAGGGGTCAATGCTTATCTCTGTTTCAAATCCAAAGAGCTAGCGCTGTCTGCTTCTGCAGACGTTTCCATGGTCATGTGGCAGGCATGACTAGACACTGCAGCCCACAGAACACTTGTTACCTTCCCACCGAACTGGTCCCTATTTATCTACTTGCAATGTCTTGCTTTTGAACTGCTAGGTTATATGTATATATAAAGGTAAAGGTTTCTCTTCCTCGAAAGCCAGTCGTATCCGACTCTAGGGGTCAGTGCTCATCTGTTTCAAATCCAAAGAGCTAGTGCTGTCTGCTTCTGCAGGCATTTCTGTGGTCTTATGGCAAGCATGACTAGACACTGCAGCCCACAGAACACTTGTTACTTTCCCACTGAACTGGTCCCTATTTATCTACTTGCAATTTCTTGGTTTTGAACTGCTAGGTTGGCAGGAGCTGGGACAGAGACGGGAGCTCATTCCATCCTGCAGTACTCGGGAATCGAACTGCTGACCTTCCGCCTCCCAGTCAGCGTCTTAGTGACTTGAGCCACTGCAGTCCCATATGTATATATGCAGTACTGTAAAGCTATTTAGATACACTGTATGTCTATAGTGGCTGCACTCTACTCTGGCAGCAGAGGTAGCTCCAGTTGATGGGGCAAACTGTCCCCAGCTAATCAGTGGCATCTCCGCTGCCGGCATGAGATTTCCCATTGATCAGCTGACTGGCGGTATAGAGATGTCCCAGGTAAGCCGATTGGCAGTCACGATGGCATCAGAGATGCTGTGGACCAAATGGCTATGTTCTCCTTCATCAGCTGGAAATCTGTCTGCACTACCAGGGCAGATCAAAGCCACTGATCAGTGAAAACAGACTCCAGCTGATCAAGGGAGACCATTCCTAGCTATCTCAGAAAACAAAACAAAACAAATAAAATACACAGTAGCACTTTAAAGACTAACTGCTATTCCTAGCTAATCACCCACCAGTAATTCTTTTTTAAAAAATGTTTATTTGAAGAGTCCTAGTGCTATGACACTTTGAATAAATATTTTTTGAAAAAACAATGCACTATAGCAGTAGAGGGGCTCCCACTGATTGGTAGTAACTGGTGTCAGCTGATCTGCAGCTGTAGAGAGATGCAGCAGATCTGTTAATGCTGCCTCTGCCAATCAGCTGTAATCTATGTCACCTCCTGCTGCAAGTTTATCTGGGCTTTCCCAGGTAAACATTAACAGGAGTGGGCACAAAGTCTAAACCAGTGATGGCAAACCTTGGTAGTTCAGGTGTTATGGAACTTCAATTCTCGGATGTCCTGATCACCAGAAGTGCTGATTTAGGCTTCTGGTAATTGAAGTCCAAGAACACCTGGAGTGCCAAGGTTCACCATCACTGGTCTGAAGTGATTTATTTTACACTGATTCAAGTATTGGTATAAGTTGGAAGTCAAAATTGATTTACAGTATTATGGCTGTGCATTGTGTAATTCCTGATTTTAAATTGATTGGGAGACCCAATGCGCGCTAATTTTGAAGTTCCCCCACCCTCTGAGGCTACAGCAAGCCAGGCAGGACATGATGTCAGGAAGCAGATCTTTTCTAAGGCTAATGACTTTTCATTGCTAATTAAATTCCAAAGTTTCAGGTAGGTGGGGTTTTAATTGGCAATGAAAAGTCATTAGCCTTATAAAAGATCTGCTTCCTGACATGATGTCAGGAAGCGGGTCTTTTCTAAGGCTAATGACTTTTCATTGCTAATTAAATTCCAAAGTTTCAGGTAGGTGGGGTTTTAATTGGCAATGAAAAGTCATTAGCCTTAGAAAAGATCTGCTTCCTGACATCAGGAAGCAGATCTTTTCTAAGGCCAATGACTTTTCATTGCTAATTAAAATCCAAAGTTCCAGGTACGTGGGGTTTTAATTAGCAATGAAAAGTCACTAGCCTTATAAAAGATCTGCTTCCTGACATCATGTCAGGAAGCAGATCTTTTCTAAGGCTAATGACTTTTCATTGCTAATTAAAATCCAAAGTTTCAGGTAGGTGGGGTTTTAATTAGCAATGAAAAGTCACTAGCCTTAGAAAAGATCTGCTTCCTGACATGATGTCAGGAAGCAGATCTTTTCTAAGGCTAATGACTTTTCATTGCTAATTAAAATCCCACCTACCTGAAGCTTTGGAACACAACAACAGCTCCTTGGATGCCACAATGACCAAGCTGGATGTGAGTTTCTAGGATCTGTCATTTTTTTTAAAAGGACACTTTTAAAGGACACCGCGAAGGCGGCAAAGGAGGAGCCGGCGAAAGAGGAGCCGGCGGCAAAAGCGTTAGTGGTGGTGGCGGCGGCGGCAAGGCTGGGTGGATTGATGTACCATGGAGAGATAGTTCGGCCCTCGGAGCATCTGATAAAATGTTATCCGGCCCCCGGGCCGAAAAGTTTGGGCACCCTTGATTTAGCCTCACTTTGATTTTGACATCTCCCATATCTGTCATTGCAGGCTCAACTGAATTCTGGATGCAGGATTTAGTCTTCTCATGCAATGTTAGTACTTCATGATGGGCCTAATGGTGTTATCCAGGAAACTGGAGGGTCATTTTTCTGCTCATTGTCCAGTGTGATATATGGGGCCCTCCAATAATTGCTTGTTGACTTTTGCTATAGGAAGTGTGGTCTTCAGGGTACCACAAGACTCTATTGTTTCTCCTCACAGACGGAATAATAACTGTCAATGCAGATGGCTTGCAGTGGAGGGATCACCTCTTAACTCAGAGCTAAACCATGAGTAATTTCTCCACCTCATATATTTCACAATGGTCAGAGTCAATCTTCATGGTATTAAACAAATTACTCCAAAGAGAAAAACCTCTTGTCACTTTCCCCCACTTCTTCTTGCTCCTTTCCTACTGCATGCTGGACATCATAATGACTGCTCCAATTTTGGATGTACAGTGGAACCTCATACAACTATCATCCCATATAGCTATGAAATCGCATAACAATTAGGTTTTGGGGAAAAAAGGCATCCCACATAACAATTTTCCCTATGGAAAAAATATTGTACAACAATTTTTCAATGGGAAAAACCACTTAGCAATACAAATCATTGTATGATGCATAGGGAAAATCGCTATATGATGCATGCAGTTGCAATTGCCAACATGCTTCACATTTCCAATTTGGAATTTTAGTCCTATTTCTTTGGCTCTGTTGTTTTTCTACTGATTATTAGGAGTTTGATTTTCCTCACATCCATTGAGAAGCCACATTCTTTACTTACCTAATTGACTTTATTAAGTAATCTTTGCAGATTATTTTTGCAGTCCAGACATAGATTGAATCGATCCCAGATAACATGGCCAGACTGCAAAAATAATCTGCAAAGATTACTTAATAAAGTCAATTAGGTAAGTAAAGAATGTGGTTTCTCAATGGATGTGAGGAAAACCAAACTCCTAGTAACCAGTAAAAAAACAACTGAATCCTGGCAAGACTGAGTGGCTATGGGTCAGGGGTTCGGGATTATCACAGGAGCTACCATCTTTGGTTCTGAAAGGGGCGGTTTTGCCCCAAACAGACCCAGTGCGTAATCTGGTGGTCCTCCTGGACTTGCGACTCCTGCTCAAAGAGCAGGTGGCAGTTGAGGCTAGGAGGGCTTTTGCACAGCTTCGGGTCATACGCCAGTTACTCCCTCTCCTAGATCAGGACTCCTTGTTCATGATCACACACGCTTTGGTCACCTCCAGACTTGATTTTTGTAATGCGCTCTACATGGGGCTGCCCTTAGTGACCATTCAGAGGCTGCAACTGGTCCAGAATGCAGCTGCCCAGGTGGTGATGGGGTGTGGGCATTACGCATATGCCTCACCGCTGCTTCAGGAGCTGCACTGGTTACTGGTGTGCCTCTGGTTGCAATTCAAGGTGCTAGTAATTACCTTTAAAGCCCTACATGGTAGTGGGCTAGGATACTTAAGAGACCGCGTCATCCCAAGAACATCTGTCTGTCCCACCAGAGCAGACTAGAGAGGCTCTCTAGATGTCCCATTGGCTAGAGAGGCTCTCTCTCTAGCACCAGAAGGAGGGCCTTCTCCGTGTCCACTCCGGCCCTTTGGAGCCTCCTTTCAACTGAGCTGCAGGTGCAGACAGACTGCTGCCCTTTAGGAATGGTGTAAAATCATGGCTGGCAGGGCAGGTACGGGGTACTAGCTATACGATGCCCCAACCTGCTGATTGATTTGAATGCCTCTCCCACTCTTAACTTTTTAAATTGTTTTACCTGTTTTATCTTTTAATTCTTTTAATCTGATAAATTTTTAGGGGATTGTTACGGTTTGAAAATGAATTTTATTGCTGGATTGTTGTACTATATTGCTGGTGTTAGCTGCCCTGAGTCATTTCTCAAGGAGGGCAGCATACAAGTATGAACAACAAGCAAGCAAGCAAGCAAGCAAGCAAGCAAGCAAGCAAGCAAGCAAACAAACAGTTAGCTCAGGGATTCTCAACCTGTGGCCCATGGGCCGGATCCAGCCCATGGCACCATTTCATGTGGTCCCCCATTGCCTCCACCACACCAGGAAGTGCTGTGTTGTAGAGGAAGGGCAAAATGGTCATCCGGTCCCCGAAGCTGTCTGTGAGAGAATGACCTGGCCACTGGCTTTAAAAGGCAGAGAACTCCAGTGTTAGCTAGTAATACTGTATCATCTGCAGATGAGATGTCACTGATACCTTCTTTAGTGATGATGATTGTGATTTGGATCAGCAAGTATTTCTCCAAAGAGGTTCTCAGAGAATAAACTGAAAGGCAGTGGCAAAAATATACATTCCTGTCATAGTCCTCTTTGTTTCTCTGTGTCCTTTACCCACTATCAAGGGCAACGTCTTGCATATTAGGGCAGGAGGAGAAAAAGCCCTTCTATTAGTGACAACCATTTTCCAAACTTTTCCCCATTCCCTCTTAAGCTTTCTCTCCAGGTTGTCCAGTTTATACATGAATTTTCATTAAGCTCCTTCTTGGGGTGAACCTCTCTAATAATATTCTTGATAATATTCTGTCACATCTTCCCCTGGTAAAGCTGAAGGGAAGCTTAGCTGCTGTAAATATATCTTAAACTATCCTCAATAAATTCATGTTGACCTTACAGAATGTGTGATTGTGAATGTCCAAGACATGACCTAACAAAGTATCACAGGGGGAAAGTGCAATGGGGCCATTAAAAAGTCACCTCGTTGCCATGTCCACCTTTCAGTGTAGTCCTTTAATACACCATAAACTCAAATGTACCATGCCATTTTCACTCCATTTGAAATGGCTCTCACAGGAACTGAAAAGGGAAAAGTAGCACCAGGCCATATGCTATGGGGCTCATGCTGGAAGGGAAACTGCAGTGGAAGCAACATGCGCAGAAGTGCAGGTTTTATTTTTCAAAGTGATTGTAAAGCTTATGTTGTAAAATACAGTTCATTTCCCACCAGTGGATTTATTATGTGTTTGCCCAGAAAGCTTTAATGCAGGAAATACTCCCTTCTCTGGGCTTTTATGTTTAGTGTCCCTCTCACAACAGTGGTTTCCTTTTGGACTGAGCTGAATAGTATGCAGAGAGAGAAAAAGATACACCTACCTCATGTGATAAATGGTGGGGACAGCAGTGAAAGACCCTCTGGCTGTTCCTTCTGTTGTTTCCCTTATATCTATCGGCAACAACAGATTATATACTCGCATGACCTGTCTTGTATCCATAATTTGTTGTTTTCCAGTATGGCAGAAGACTCGTGTCCTTCTCAATACCGAAGAAAACTTCAAATACTGAAAGGGCCACTTTCTAAGACTTGGTCTTAGGTCAACCCTGCACTTGAGTTGGTCATCTAGCTTTGTTTAATTGTTTCCATGACCTGACTGAAGCAGCACAGGGGGAAAGTGCAATGGGGTTGTTAAATCAATCAATTTGACCCTGAGATGGAATGACTAAGTAACAATGCAATTTTAAACATAGCCAGTTAGCCCTTTTGAATACAGTGGTGGGCATGTTTGGCTGAATGCATGAATAAGATTGTGTTATTATAGTCTGGCTTTCTCATGACTGCTTCTTTATACCTCAGGCAGGGTACGCAAAACTTCAAGTCTCCTTTTCTTCCTGGGAAACAAAAGGGAGGAGATCCTTCTTCTCTCCTTGCAGTTAGAGTTCTATTAATGAGATTTTCTTTCTAAGAAAGCATGTGGGATGTCTTGAATGTTCCATGGTCATCTTTTATTTCTAGAACAAATACACATGTGCAAAAAATTACTATTCTTGTAGGGAGAGAACAGGCAACAAACAAAGTAAAAAAAACAACGAAGAAGAAAAAATTACAGAACATTTTCAATTTGAAACACATTCTAAGAAATGAGAGGTAACTCTGATGATTTGTTACGACTTAAAAAGTATTTTTTCACTCTTCATGTCAATTGAATAGCACTTTTTCAATTTTTTAAATTGCTCAAATGCTTTAAAATATCTTCTGTGGTGTTTTAATGCTACAGTTAAATGAATTTAATGACCTTTTATAATAACACATTTTATAATAATTCAATTGGGATGCAGGGATAGTGCCAAAAGGTGTTTTGCTCCTCTGTGTATCTCTTTGTCCTGTTCAACCCCACCCTAAAATTAGACAAAAAAAAGACAGGTTCTTGGATAGGTGGAGGTAATATCTATAGCAATGAAACAGTTGCAGTTTAGATATATGGAAGGGACACCTGCACTAATGAATTTGCAAGTTGATCTGTGTTTTGTGTGTGGTTTTTTTTTTTTGGGGGGGGGGATTATGTGATCATGTGTTGCATTATTGAGCAATGGCTTATCCAAAATGTTTTAATAATGTAACATTCCAAATAAATGAACAGAGGTGAAATGAGCAAGTTTTTTTGTTACCAAGAAAGAAGCAGGCCCTACTTGTCCAGGTCATACATTTTAATAGTAATAGTGAGCAGTAATTTAGGGCATGAGAAGGAGGGTATTCCATAGACCTATGTGAGAAGACATACAGGCCTTTTAGAACAACAGCCTTGAATGAAACTAATCATGGACTGATTAACATTTTTTCTGTTACCAAGCATGCTCCTCATCTAGGTTATTATTCCAGTTGGCAAAAGTGGGTTACCTAAGTCTGTCTTGTAAATGGTCTGCTATTAAGCAGAACAAAATTGGCCCATTTATTTTAGGATCTAAATCTCAGGGTGAGGCTGAAATGGCCATAGTTAGATCGGGAAGGCAGACAGGATTTACAGTTGTTATTCAGAAGGAAAATTATTTTCAGCACAAAAATTCAATTAGGACAGCAAAAGTGAACTTGGCACCACAGGGAACCTGAGCTTTTACCCAGCCATGACCTCCTTTCAAGAGCTCTTCAAAGAAAAAAGTGAAATTGGGGTCTTGCATAGTAGACTTTGCTGACAGTTGTCTGTTTCAGTACCATGTGTTCCAGGACATAATCCCTCCAGAGCCCATCACCCCATGTCCTTCATTTGTTTAGTTTTGAGAGAGTCTCCTTCCTTATGTAGGAGAGTAATTGATGAAGGCTAAAAATAATACCACTCATGTTCTCCCTGACTAATTTCTAGATTAAAGGAGGAGAAAGCTATTTAACCACCATGTATTCAGGAACTAGTAATGCCTAATTCTTTGGGGGAGGTGTGGGTTACATTTAAATAAGAAACACTTCATTGACTTTTGAAAAATACTTTGCTGAAAATCACACCTTCATAAAATAACTGCAGAAAGTTTATGATTTTTTTAAAAAAATATTTAAAATCTATCCTCAGATTTCTCAAAATTGCAACTTTTATCCCAAAGATGCCATCCAGAAACTCTACACTCTATAATGTAAATGAAAAAGTGGTGCAGAAGCTTCCTTGTTCAGTTGAGCCCAGGGATGGGTTGTGGGTGGGGAGATAGTGCATTTGTTTTCACATTTGAAGAAGGTCCTAGCATTCTTGAGGCCCCATCACTTTTCTTTTTAAATTGGTTCACTAGACAATGTAGTGGGGAGCTTCTTCTGTTAAAGCTCCCTCTTTTTTATGTTTGTCTTTGGGGTGAGGTTGGACTTGTGGTAGCAGATGTTAGGTGGACATGCATTCATACCACTAGATTGCCCCTTATTTTATATTACAAAAGGCTGAAAAACAGTCAGCAATGTGGAAATTGTAAGAATTTCTAATACTGTAGTATGTGGATTTCAAGAGGGAAAGATATTTGAATTTAAAAAGGAAAATAAATGGAAAATGGAAAATAAACACATGGAAAATAAACACATGGAAATAAAATGGAAAATAAACACATCCTGTAAAAAAGTGACAAATATTGCCTAATCTTTTTCCTGCAAGGCTATCATCTTCTGTACAACGTCAACTGGTTGTGAGAATTATTAAATCAGGAAAATGTTATAAAACTTGTAAAATACAAGTAACAGTGGCCTGAGACTTTTGAGACTGAACTTGTATAAATGCTATGATTGTTTTCTTGTTTCCCCCCTGAGCCTTTTCCACCCTCATCCTCCACACCAAGAAATTCAAAGGCTAAACAGTTAACACAACTTTTGCAAGCATAAATTTCTTTCCTGCTTCTTCTACCTACTTAAAGATTATATATTAAGGTAACTAAATCGTTCTCTTCCTTGGTCATGTTGAACTCATTAGTATGGATGAATTATAGCAGGGTGAGTGCTTGTACATGTAAATGTTATACTCCTTAAATTTCAGAAGCCAATTGTAAATCTACATGGTACTTTGGTGGAAGAGCGGTGATTGGTTAATACAAGGCTCATATGGCCTGGAAGCAATCTCTCTTTCTGCTTTAACTGCTTTTTGAAAATCTATCTGGCAGAGATATAGCTTTAGTCATAAGTGATTAGAATAAAATAAACTCAGCTCAATATTGGGACTTATTTTTGCCTTTAGAAAATGCAGGCTAGGCTAGAAAATGATCTGATTGTAAACACCATGGCTACCGATTGTCATGCTTGCTGATGATGAGGAAAATTCTGCATACCCAGTATTTTGGACATTGTTTTAGTTTTTGATTTTTGATACCGGTTTCATTGCCTTAGTGTCAATCACCCAACTACTTTGGTGTAACAGAAATTTCTCTGATTTGTTTCCCCCAACTATGAGGAAATCATAGTTGGTTCATAACCATGTAAACATGGTGGCAAGGAATGACCCATGAAGATGACATGTCATGGTGAACATTATCCTTTCTGTACTACAAAATCAAATGAAAATAATATACCTGTTTAATTTATCTTTCTGTGGACATGGTGGCAGTTTCAAAAATGAAACTATGTTTTGTGAATGTCAGGATAATGGAAGGGCAATTGCTTGAGGTACACAGCAAATGCTCTCCTGTCTGGATTAAACATTTTAATATCTCTGCATCAGCCTTTTTTATCATTTAGAGAAGTGCTGTTGCCAGATGCTGCTGATATACAAATTGATGCCAGCTTGGGCTAGAGGTTATTATATCTTTAACAGAATAAAGTTGGCAGGATGACCTTGCTGAGCGAAGCAAAAACAGGGTTATTACTTTGTTCCAAATTTCTACCTTTCACAAATTTTCACCTTCACCAGCAAAAATAAGTATCCTGAGATTCAGTTTTGCTCTGCTAAAAATACACACCACTAAAATATACAGGTGTTCTACCCTATTTTAAAAATTCAAACTACCATCGTTAGTCAACGATAATTATTCTCTTTGCCACTTTCATTTGTGGTGGCTCATTTCCTGGGTGGCCAATTTTAAGCACTTTTTACAAGTATCTCCCCTTTAAAAATGGTTCCTATTCATTTCACAGAATGAATAAGAACAGAAAAAAAAATATAAGCCAACAGTTCTGTACAAAATAGGAAGACTCAGCTGTACAAATACAGGTTGGCTTGACAGTAGTCTATGTGGAAACAAGTCAAGGGCTTTAGCAAGTCACCATCCAAATGTGACATAGCCATCTGTTACATTGCTAAACTATATAACAACATTCTAGAAACATAATGTACAGTTTGTAAAGAGTAATGCTGTTGTTGGTATGGAGATGTTTGAAGGTGGTGAGTAGTCTGAAGATCAAGTCCTGTGAGGAAAGGTTCAAGAAGTTGAATGTATTAAGCTGAAACAGAGAACTATTTGAAGAGCTGTCACATATTGAGTCACTGCCAGGGCAACTTGTAGAGCAGAGGGAGCCTTACCCCACCAACATAGGGGGTTTTCCTCCCTTGTCCCAGTCATTCAATGTCACCCCATTTCTGAAAACCACCTTTTTATTGTTTTTTATACTTTTATTTCCAATAAAAATACTTCTCTCTTTATTTTTTATTTGCCATCCACTTTTTATTGGTTTTTTAAATAGATGAATGTTTAATCAATTTTTAAGAACCGCAATTGTGATCCTTTAAGCTCCGCAAATACCATTCACTTAAATGGGAGGAGACTGCAGCTCCGCTCTTGAAGAGGAGCTTTGAAGGGCCCATGCAATTGCCTTTAGTAGTAGGCTGGGCATCACTCAGTTATTCAACTGCATGGCGGTAGACCTCACGTTGCTCGAGAAGCGAGGCTGGGAATGAAGTGCCTACGCCAGCTTGAGGGAAGTAGACAGCCCGGTCAAAGAAACCATGGTAACCTAATGACAGTAGACTAGGCCTTGGTAAAGAACAGGATTTTAAAAAAATCAAAGCTGAATAGACTGGGACTTTTCATTTTCAAAGAACGAGAGCTGCTATTTCAAAGGCAAAGTAGACCAAACTGCTTTTGAAAATGTAATTTTTTTTTAAGTAAAGGAAGGTAGACCAATACAATGTCCTCAAATGAACTATGAGCTTTTATGAATGGACATCCAAATATGGTACTTCGAAGACATCAAAGGCTGGGTGCTTGTAACAATGTATCCATTTTGATTGATTCAATCAGGGCATCAAAAAGTTCAAAAGGAATAGGTGCTTTCGAAGGATTCTTTGATAGCACCGTGAACGAAAAATATTAGCAAAAACTCAGAACGATAGAGGAAGACAGCGGAGAGGATCTAGAGACAAAAATTAACACTTTATATGCTGGAATAATGTTTAAAATAATTGTTAATAATTGTCGCCACGGCGAGTGGGCGGCAATATAAATTTGAACTAATAAATAAATAAATAAATAATAAAAATCATGTCTTCACTCCCAAACCTTGGTTGAGCTCCAGGATCAGTTCCACTGGTCAAGGGCCAGTGGCAGAATGGAGTGAGAAAGGTGTCCTCGGGAGTAAGACAGTAAAAGTTTGTTTATTCTTGATTGGCTCCTACTTTTAAAGAGCAGGCTTTTTGAAATAGGGTTTCTCTCTACCTCTTCTCCTGCCTGAAAGTCAAGCGCGGCTGCAAGTGGCAAAGCAAAATTGAGGTTTTAAAATGTTTTAAAGTAATCACGGTTTGAATTAAATTGCAGTTTTCCTGTCTTTGGAGCCTTGCTTCACTTTAGGCATGATGAACTTGACTCATTGATCCCTGATTGATCTTTAATACCGGTTGCAATTAAATGTTCCAAAAATCACTAAAAATATTATAAAATGATTCTGACATGTTCTATTTTGTATTTTAAAGCAGGAAATGTCCACATTATTTTCTTTAAACTTGAGCCTGCCTCGTTACATCCCAGAGACTTACCACGTTCCAAAGGAAATATTTGATGAACACCTGATGCCCTGAGGGCCACACACCCTTCTCTAAATTTCCTGGAAGTCAGCAGCAAGAACTACAGTCTTGATTGCTTTAAGAATTATTCTTTTACTTGTACAGTATCTCTTTTGTCTTTGTTTCTGGGATCTGTAATTACCATATGTATGCAATGCTAGTTAGTTTCTGCCTGTAGTCAGAATGGGATGATTTGGGTGGGAGGCACCAGAAAATTTATCAAGTGAAGCCCAAAGGGAAGTTCCATTGATTCTTACTGGCCAGCCAAACCTCCTGCTTCGGACATGCAGCATTTCTGATTGGTTCTGGTCTTCAAGCCAAGTGTGTTCATTGGAACACACTCCACAACTCCATTCTGCCATTGGTTAATGTATTGACTTGTCTTCACTTAATCCCCCAACCACCTCCTTCTATTCTGGAATTTGTAATCCATTTTCTAAAATGCAAATACTTACTATTGTAACCCAAAATCGACCTATTTGTCTATGAAATAAGAGCCTGCTGCTAGGTTATTGTTTCTTTATAAATACTTTATTGTAAAAATAGATGATAGGATTAGATGATAGGATTAGTCTGTATTTGTAGAACTGTATAAAAAGAATTTGTGTTGTCGGGATGCCAGCTCTCTCTGAACAAATTAGTTAGGGAAGCTCATGTGTAGATTTTTGTAGTAGGCAAAGGTTGACAACTGTCTTTGACCAGCAGCAGGCCACTGTTGATTAAATGCATATTCAATAAACCATTTTATTTTGCCTGATATTCAAGTCTCTGCGGTTCTTGGGGGGCTCTACAAGTAGATGAGCTTTTTAATTTCAGAAAAGCATATCCAGTGCTCACAGGTTTTTCTGTAATGGAGAAAAAAGGGATAGCAATTTTTAGGTAACACCTCTACCATATTTGATGAGAGGGCTTTAAAAAACAACAACAATTTCTCCTTGGACTTTGATCGCACATTGGCAGGCATGGTGCAATTTGATAGTTTCAAGCCTGTTTTAGAGCTGACTGTAATAAGCAACATGGAAGTAACAGCTTCTGTTCTATGTTTGAGTCAGATGTTCTCAGTGTCTTATGGGATCCCTAATCATGGACCCTAATCCTTTGATTAACTGCAGAATAGTCGGCTCGTATAGACTCATCCCACATGCTAGCAAGGCGATGCTCAAGATAATACAGGATAGACTGCAACAGCATGTGGAGAGAGAATTACCAGAAGTGCAGGCGGGGTTCAGAAGAGGGAGGGGGACTAGAGACCACATCGCCAACATAAAATGGATCATGGAAAAAACAAAGGAATATCAGAAACAAGTATACTTCTGTTTCATTGATTACATTAAGGCCTTTGACTGTATAGACCACAACAAAATGTGGCAAGTAATTAAAGATATGGGAATACCAGAACACCTTATATGACTCATGAGAAATCTGTACATGAATCAAGAAGCAACAGTTAGGACTGAATATGGAATGACGGAGTGGTTTGGAATAGGAAAAGGAGTAAGACAAGGCTGCATTTTGTCACCCTGCTTTTTCAACTTATACACAGAGCACATAATGCGCAAAATTGCTGGGAGAAACATTAACAACTTGAGATATGCAGATGATACCACCCTAATGGCAGAAAGTGAGGAGGACTTAAAGAAGCTCCTGATTAGGTTGAAAGAAGAAAGTGAAAAAGATAGCTTGAGACTCAATATTAAGAAAACCAAGATAATGGCAACAGGCCCTATCAGTCCCTGGAAAATAGATGGGGAAGAAGTAGAAGCAGTGACAGATGTTACTTTCTTAGGATCTAAGCTCACTGCAGATGGTGATTGCAGCCATGAAATAAAAAGGTGACTGATTCTTGGAAGAGAAGCGATGAGAAACCTGGGGAACATAGGGAAAAGTAGAGACATCAAATTGCAAACAAAAATTCGTATGGTCAAAGCAATGGTATTCCCTGTGGCAATGTATGGTTGTGAGAGCTGGACCATTAGGAAAAATGAGCGCAGAAGAATAGATGCCTTTGAGATGTGGTGTTAGAGGAGAGTTTTGAGAGTCCCCTGGACAGCGAGGAGAACAAATAGGTCAATCTTAGAAGAAATCAACCCTGACTGCTCCTTAGAAGGTCAAATTGTAAAGATGAAGCTAAATTACTTTGGACATCAAATGAGAAGAGAAGATTCACTTGAGAAGGCCTTGATGCTGGGAAGGGTGGAGGGCAAAAGAAGAAGGGGGCGGCCAAAAATGAGATGGCTAGATGGTATTGTGGATGCAATGGGCACAGAGCTGAGCGAGTTGAGGAGGATGGTGAAGGACAGAAGTGCCTGGCGGACAGTGGTCTATGGGGTCGCAGAGGGTCGGAATCGACTGTGTGACTGAACAACAACAATAGACTGATGTTGACTTGAACACTCCTCACTCCAGTTTGTATGACTTAAGCAAATGCCTGCTGACTTGCAACAACAAGCTTTATCTTGCTTCCTGGTGGGAGGGCAGCAGGCAAGTTCTAAATCTAAGAAGATAACAATGTTACAATAATCTGCAATAAGACACAGCAAAAGTATTGCGGTAATTTCTGCCTTCTCCTCAAAGAAGCATAGGTCACAGTCCTAGAGCAAGTCTTAAAACGCTGCTATGACAATTTTACTGCCTGATAAATACAAACTCCTATGGGAGAACTTAGACTCAAATAGAGCCCCAAGGTTATGGGCCATGGGCTTGGGATAAACAAGATTATCATCAAGGGAAACAAACAGGGAAGTCTGATAAATGTTCCTTATCCCCCTTCTCTCTATAAATTGTTCCTCCCATTGTCATCTGTTTAGGTGCCCTATCATTTCACATGATTTCTTCTTCCTTATTTATGAGAAATCCTTCTTTTTATTCATCTTAATGCTTCTGGAACCCTTATTTATAGTTTCCACTTTTGCTTTTTTATCTTTTATTGCACTCCCTGAACTTCATTTGTCCTTTGTGACTGACATTTCATAGCTCATGCATGCTTCTGTAAAAGCTGGCTTCCTTTTGTTAAAAAAGAGGACATTTTTTACATTTATTTCTCCCTTTCTTTTACCCTTTATGTACTTTTAATGGAACCTGGAGCTGTGTAGTTCATTTGTGGTGGTTCACAAATAAACTTGAAAGTTATACAGATGATGGCCATAACTGAAACAAAGCATGTGGCTTTCCCTATAATAGATAAGACAGCTGGTGTCTTCAATCAAGTGCAGAAGTAATATATTCCAAAGTGCAAGAGCTGATCATGACAGTCACCTTAACCATGTCCCCAAAGGGAATCAAAATATGTAGGCAGCTGTGTTGCCCATATGAATAAACAAGGTCTGGCAGTCTTCAGTTTTGTTGTTATTACAAGTTCTCATGTTGTCTCTGACTTACTGTGACCCTATGAATGAACAATCTCCAAAATGTCATGTCCTCTACAGCCCTACTCAACTATTACAACCTAAAGTCTATGACTTCCATTAGAGAGTCAATCCATCTCATGTTTGGTCTTTCTCATTTCCTGTTGCCTTCAAACATCCTTCCCTGTGCAGTTCATTGGCAGTCATAATTGTTGTTTTCTTCCTGTTGAACCGCAATTCTGCTTTGACGCCTTCTTCTTTTACTTTCACTAAAAGTCATTTCAAGTCATTACTGCTTTCTACCAATAAGATGGTGCATATCTTAAATTATTGATGTTTCTTTCACCAATTTTTACTTTCTTCATTTGAATCTAGTATGATTTTCTGTATGGTAGGTTTTGTTTGCATATTAAAAAGATAAAGGTAAAATATACTCTTCTGACATCTTTGCCTATAGGAAACAGTTCTGTCTCTATATTCTGTGCTAAGTGTAGCTTCTTATCCACAATATGGGTTATAGATCAAGACTATCTAGTGCTAAAGCACATGCATTTCTTTCAGAACAACCTATAGTTTCTCATAATACACACAGTCACGTGCTCTGCTATAGTCTAGAAAGCATAGATTGATCTTCTTCGGAAACACATTAGTGTGCTCCAGTAGCCAGCAGATATTTGGAATAGGATCTAAAGTGCCTCTTCCTTTTTCAGAATTTAGCTTGAACATCAAGACATTTCTTCCTCCATATAGGGTAAAACCTTTGCTTCCATTGGAAATTAGAGCAATAGTCCTATAGTTCTCCCACTCCTTGCCATTTCCTTTCTTGGGGCTTAGACTGTATACTGAATGTTCCAGTCTGTGGACTATTGTTTTGTTTTCCCAATTTGTGCCCCTGGTGGCTTAGTGGTTAAGGTGCTGAGCTTAGAGACTGGAAGGTCAGGTTTCGATACCTGAAGGCTGCATGGGGACATGAAAGAAGTCTCATTTGGGCATCCTCTGAGCAGAGTTTCTCCAGCAAAAATCTTTTCAACACAGTGTAATTTCTGACATGGAATCAGTGATGGGCAGCAACGGGTTCTCACCAGTTCGCCAGAATCGGTAGTAACTTTTCCCGGTGTTCCGGAGAACTGGTAGCGGCTTTTGGGGGGAACCACCTCGGGGGCTTACCTTTTCACCGGTTCCCCCACTGTGCATGCGTGCCAAGTGCTTGGTGTGCATGCACACCTACAGCGCTTGGCACGCAAGCGTGGCCTCCTTGCTGTCTTCCCAAGCAGGGAGGAGGAAGAGAAGCTACTAGCCTGAAGCTCCCTATAGCCTGCTCCCCAGGGTAAGTGACTCATCTTTGGGTGTGAGGTGGGTGGGTGTATTTTAATGTGTATTTAATGTGTATTTATTTTTAATGTGTATTTTTATGTGTTTTATGTGTATTTAATTTGTATTTTTATGTGTTTTTATGTCTATTTAATGTGTATTTATTTTAATGTGAATTGTATGTGTTTTATGTGTATTTTTATGTGTTTTTATGTCTATTTGATTTGTATTTTTATGTGTACTTATTTTTATGGTTTTTTTACATTGGCTCCGCCCACATCATATGCTCCGCCCATGATATTATGATGTTGGCTCCACCTAAGATGTCATAATGTTGACTCCGCCCCCAATGTTGGCTCTGCCCACAGTGTGGTAGTAATTTTTTTGGCTGCCCACCACTTCATGAAATGATTATTATTATAATTTTGACAGATGCAGACTGTGTGGTCAGAAATATTTCTCTTGGTATTTCATCTACCCATGTGCTTCCTTCCTAGAGCTTTCAAACAAACAAATTAACAAACAAACAAATAAACAAATGAATGAATAAAAATTCACTTCATTTTTTAGAACTACAAGTTCTTCATCATAGGATGTCTCTTCAAAGCTGTCTGTCACCCTTCATTCTCTTCTATATAATTTTTCAGTATTCTGTTTCCACCTTCTCTTTATTTTCTGTTGGTTTTTTTTTAGCATAACCTAATTGAAGTTTAATTTTCCCGTTTGATTTTTTGGATCTTCTGAAGGGATCTTTGGATCCCTTGTTTCCCCTCTTTTGTAGTTCTTTTCTATTTCTCTGCACTGATTATTGTAATAGTTCTTTTAATACCTATCTGATAGTCTTTCAGTTTTAGCAGTAGCTATTACATAAAGCTAACTATCCATTTAAGACCATACAATTGCAAATACTTTAGATTACAACAGAGATAGTAATACATTGTTGCTGGGGAAATTAATGGTTTCCCAGGTACAGCACTGACTGCTACAAAAGACAGCGGGGATAAGGTAGTTTAAGAAGTGTGATGGATAAGGCCACCCACCATGCTTATTAAAAACCTATAATATTTTGATCCTGTAAGCCAGGGGTGGCCAAACTATGGCCCGCAGGCTGGACTTAGTCTGCAGCACCAAATCATCCAGGCTGCACCACCCTTGCCGTTACTGGAAGCACAAGTAAAATGAACCTGTGCATGCATATAATGTGCCTGTGCATATGTATAATGCTGCCGTAAATGGACCCATAGCTATTGTAAACACAAACATAAGCCATGGTTTAATTATACCAGTCCTTCAACCATTCATGGAGAGGAAATATTACTCCAATTAAAGAAAAGAAAACTTTTGTTTTATGGTCTCAAGGAAGCTAAATGGCCAAAACACTTCCCACTTACTTAGTAGTATGCCCTTTCAAAGATTTTTCTAAAGTATTGTCAAACTGAAAGAAACCCAATTTGTCCCCCCCAAAAAACATAAACCCATGTGAGTTTCCTTTCTGTGTGTTTATGCACCAGGATGCTTGGTGAATCTTAACACTTCAGAATTCCCAAACTCAGTATTAGAAAAGAAAGCCACAGAGATTTATTGAATCTAATTTTCATGTCCCCAATGGCTTGTTTTTAAAAGGTACAGCACATATTTAAGTGCACATATTTAAGTGCCTTGACAGCTGGTGACTTTTCTGATGTAAGTCCTCTCTAAAAAAATTGGGGGGAAAGGAGGAAGTTTTGGGAAATAATGGAATTAATTGTGGATTGAACAGAGTCCTTCTTTAGATGGTAACATGTATTCTTAACTTGCTTTAAAGCAAAGTACACAATAAATAGTCAACAAAAAATGTAGTTTACCTCTCCTCTCATAAGTTCTTTAAATCTTGGAGTCATGTATATGTTACAGTTAAAACTAGTTTTCCCTAGTTAAAACTAGTTCTGACTAACTGCGTTTGTGAGAACTAGAATTAACTGACGATGAAAGATCCAGTTCTAGTGAAAACTGGCTTAGTTAAAACTAGAATTTCCTATCATGGAAAAAGTTTCAGTTAAAATCAGTTTCCAGTTAAAATGTGTTTTGACTAGTCAAAACTAGTTCTAACTAAACATCTTAGTTACAACTAGAATTTCCTAATAATAATAAGTGAAACTGTCAGATACTGCAAAGGAACTGAAAAGGGGCTGTGGTGGCTCAGTGGTTAAGTAGCTCACCTTGTTAGCTGGAAGGCTGGCAAGTCAGCAGCTCAAGACCCGGGGACTGCATGATGATTTGAGTGCCCATCTGTGTCCTAATTCTTGGGAACATGAAAGGAGCTTCAGGTGTGTGCCACTCATGGGGTTTCAAAGCCAGGCCAGCACTGGAAGAGGAAAGTGCAAGGCTGGTGGAGCCTTGCTTTTCCAGCCAAAGTGCAGTGCAGGGACCCGGGGGGGGGGGCAGCAGGGGTGAGACATTACCAGGACGGCCCCAGAGCCTGCAAAGGGGCTGTGGTGACTCAGTGATTAAGAAGCTCACCCTGTTAGCTGGCTGTTTCTGCCCTTTCCACCTTCCTCCAAGGTGCCTCTGCTTTGCTACATGCAAAAATACATCTTACCCCCAGGCGCTCATTTTCAGCCGCAGCAGCCCTGAAAATGGTCAAGCGCTTATTGGTCGAGCAACGTTGCCTTGCGTATGAATAAGCGCCAGCTCCACATACCTGCAAACTACTCAGGTCAGCACAATCGTGCCTCGCAAGTGATGTGATATTTCGGGGATTCTCTGCAGCTTTTTTTCCTATTAGGTATTTTAAGTTCTATTTGGTTTCTGTTTGGCGAATAGCTTCCAAAAAAGTTGTCATGGCAGATTCAAATAAACAAACAGGATGGAAATAAGAATTTTTAAAAAGGATTTTAGAGATTGAAGAAAATGAGAAAAAGGAGGGGGGAGGAAACCACTACAATGTTATCAGAAAAGACAATTATGATGTTGAGGAAGCACAGGCAGCTGAAAAAAAAGACACAGAAACAATACAGAAGATTAAATAGACCCTGTGGGTAGTGCACACCTGAGGCTCCTTTCAGTATCTGGGACCTTCCCGACAACATCTAGCCTCTGCTGTCACCCCCTTCCATGGTCCCCATGCTGCGCTTCGGCTGGAAAAGCAGGGCTCTGCTAGCCTCACACTTTCGTCTTCCAGCGCTGGCCTGGCCTTGAGATCCCATGGGTGGTGCACCCCCGAGGCTCCTTTCATGTCCCCAAGAGCTAGGACAGAGACGGGCACACAAACCATCATGCAGTCCCCAGGTCTCGAACTGCCAACTTGCCAACCTTCCAGATAACAAGGTGAGCTTCTTAACCACTGAGCCACCATAGCCCCTTTGCAGTCTCTTTGCAGTATCCGGGACCATCCCAGCTCTGCCAGCCTTGCACTTCCAGCCTCACACTTTCACATCAGCTGGAAAAGTGAGGTCTGCAGTAATATAGCATGTCCTACTTGTGGGCTATGACAACTGCCTCTGATGGACCATTGTGAAAACTAAATCCTGGACCAAAAAGACCCTTGCACTAATCTAGCAAGGACCCTCCTGAGTTCTTATGAAAAGAGAAGGCGGTCATTTTATATGTGTCTTTCTTTCGGCCTCTGTGTGCAACAATCATTAATTTTGTTGTAGCCATCAGCATAAATGTATTTAAAATTCAGCCAGGCTTTTGATTTTGAAATGTTGCATGTATTACCATGAAACCAACAAGAACCTTACATTTAACATCTGTTCCTACCAGCAAATGAGAATGTGTGGTTTTTACTTAAGGAACCTAAAATAAATATACAGTAAAGCAATTACAAACTGCTCACTCACAATGAATAATAGTTTTCCTACATCTGCTTCTTTCTTGTCAGCAAAATGATGTTCTGAAACAGAACAGACCACAGAGGAAGGGGGAATCTGGAATTTTGGTAATGTGAGTTGATTTTTTTAAGGCTCACACGATAGCAGCAGCAGCAACAGAGGGGAGTTGGAGAAAGGATGTTTCCACCAGCTAAAGTCAGGTGTTCTTGGGCACGCTTGGACCTATCGCTAAGGGAAACATGTGCTATCAAAAGATTACAAACAGATGGGGTTGAATTAATGTCTTGTTTTGGTATTTTGCTAGACATTACATTTGTGCCCTTTGAAAAACACACTAATTTGGTTATCATGAAAACCAGAGGTTGATGTAATGACTAAGGTACATATTGTGTTGGCAGGATGCCAGAAAAAGCAAATAGGCAGGACACATGGCACAGCTTTGATGCTTTTAGTTCACTCCTGGTCTCTCCCACTTTTGCATTACTTTTTAGCTACATCTGTTTCTGAGCTGCAAGGACAGCGAAACTGGGATTCCCATCACCACTTACTACCTAAAAGAATTAACTCAGTTGATTATACACACAACATTGGCTTCTTTCATTTCAAACAGACCAAAAATGTTTATTTAAGGAACTGCTGGTTCATTGCTTAGACATAGGAACAAAAAGTGACATAAATTTGTATCAGTATTGCATCTGCTAATGTTTACATACTGTATATATAGTCTACTCTCTCTTACTGGTAACTGCTGACTGCTAACAGCAACTAAAACTACAAAGGCCCATATTGGCATTCGTTCTGCCCTTTCTCTTTATTGTGGACAGCTGGTCAATAGAGGACAGTCTTTAAGTACTACTTAGAATAAAGTGAAACTTCGTATAGTATTAAGGGCAATTCACAACAATTCACAACCTCTCACCAACAATTAATCTTTTCTTCTTCCTCAGGCATACAGTGCATGCCTCAGTTGTCAGTCTTGCAAAGTAAGCACATATTTACTTTACAAAACAAAAGCACACTAAATGCAAGTTACTTAGGGGAAGAAAATCATATAATATGACCAATAGATCTTTTTCATCACTTCAGAAAACAGCTTCTCAAAAAATGTGCTAAATACTGTACATCTAGTTTGACCTTGAGCTGTTGATTACCTTTTGCTCCTCAGTATTTGAGATAATAAAAAGCTATTTTAAGTTTAATTTTCAGTTACTATGTTTGGGGACTCAAAGACACATCAACTGTTGAAAGCTACCAGTGCTCAAAATGAGAACCTTCAGCTGTATTAGAAGAATTCCTGTAAGGTACTGAGACACAGAGGTGCAGTTCAGAGTATTGGTTAAGTATTTTCAGCCCAGGTCAGATTTGATGGCTTAGACTTGATAGACAGAGTGCCAGAAGGATTATGGACAGAGTTGCGGGACATCATACACGAGGCAGCAAGGAAAACCATACCAAAAGAAAAGAAGAAAGCAAAGTGGTTGTCTGATGAGGCTCTTAAAATAGCAGAGGAAAGAAGGAATGCAAAAGGCAAAGGAGAAAGGAAAAAATTCAACCAATTAAATACAGAATTTCAAAGAAAAGCAAGGAAAGATAAAGAAATCTACCTAAATGAACAATGCTAAGAAACAGAGGAAAACAACATAAGGGTAGAATTAGAGATCTTTTCAAAAAAAAAAAAATTGGGGAAATCAAGGGAATATTTAAAGCAAAAATGACTGTGATAAGGGACAAAAATGGCAAAAAGTTAGCTGATGCAGAAGAGATAAAGAAAAGATGGCAAGAGTACACAGAGGAACTTTACAAAAAGGACCTCAACACCCCTGATAATCACAATGATGAGAACATTGAACTTGAGCCAGACATCCTAGAGAGTGAAGTCAGAAAGGCCCTAAAAAGCACTGCAAACAACAAAGCTAGTGGAGATGATGGTATCCCAGTTGAGTTTTTCAAAGCCCTAAAAGATGATGGAATCAAATTATTGCATTCTATATGCCAGCAGATTTGGAAAACAAAATAGTGACCACAGGACTGGAAAAGATCAGTATACGTTCCAATCTCAAAAAAAGGGTAATGCCAAAGAATGTTCAAATTATCGAACAATTGCGCTCATTCTACATGCTAGCAAGGTGATGCTCAAGATAATACAGGATAGACTTCAGCAGCATGTGGAGAGAGAATTACCAGAAGTGCAGGCTGGGTTCCAAAGAGTCAGGGGGACTAGAGACCACATTGTCAACATACAGTGGATCATGGAGAAAACAAAGGAATATCAGAAACAAGTCTACTTCTGTTTCATTGACTACACCAAGGCCTTTGACTGTGTGGACCACAATAAAATGTGGCAAGTAATTAAAGAGATGGTAATACCAGAACACCTTATATGCCTCATGAGAAATTTGTACAAGAGTCAAGAAGAAACAGCTAGGACAGAATATGGAATGACAGAGTGGTTTGGAATAGGAAAAGGAGTAAGACAAGGCTGCATTTTGTCACCCTGCTTATTCAATTTATACACAGAGCACATAATGTGCAATGCAGGGTTGGACAAATCACAAGTTGGGATCAAAATTGCTGGGAGAAACATCAACAACTTGAGATACGCAGATGATACCACCCTAATGGCAGAAAGTGAGGAAGACCTAAAGAAGCTGCTGCTTAGGTTGAAAGAAGAGAGTGCAAAAGCTGGCTTGAGACTCAGTATAAAGAAAACAAAGATAATGGCAACAGGTCCTATCAGTACCTGGATAATAGATGGGGAAGAAGTAGAAGCAGTGACAGATTTTACTGTCTTAGGATCAAAGCTCGCTGTAGATGGAGATTGCAGCCATGAAATAAAAAAGTGACTGATGCTTGGGAGACAAGCTATGAGAAACCTGGGGAACATAGTGGAAAGTAGAGACATCAAATTGCAAACAAAAATTTGCATAGCCAAAGCAATGGTATTCTCAGTGGTAATGTATGGTTGTGAGAGCTGGACCATTAGGAAAGCTGAGTGCAGAAGAATAGATTTATTTGAAATGTGGTGTTGGATGAGAGTTTTGAGAGTCCCCTGGACAGCGAGGAGAACAAATAAGTCAATCCTAAAAGAAATCAACCCTGACTGCTCCTTAGAAGGTCAAATAGTAAAGATGAAGCTAAAGTACTTTGGACACCAAATGAGAAGAGAGGATTCACTTGACAAAGCCTTGATGCTAGGAAAGGTGGAGGGCAAAAGAAGAAGGGGGCGGCCAAAAATGAAATGGCTAGATGGTATTGTAGATGCAATGGGCAGAAAGCTCGGCGGGCTGAGAAAGGTGGTGGAGGACAGAGGTGACTGGCGGGCAATGGTCCATAGGGTTGCAAAGGGTTGGAATCGACTGTGAGACTGAACAACAACAAAAACCTTGATCCAGGATACAGATGTACAGCTTGTAAAAATGCTAATCAAAAGTACAGTTAGGGAAATTCACGCTCAGGCCTTTCCCCCAGAAACAAAAGGAAAAACCTGACTATTCTAGGTAATCATAATTAAGCTTGGGTTAGAGTAAGGGGCTCAATGGTATAGCCCCCTCTCCCTTCTGAGGTGACAGTCTCAGAAACCCCCAAACTTGAACTAACTCCCAACCTATGTGCCTAACTGAAAGAACATGAGCTTGGCCTACCTAATTAACATATACCCAATTAGAGCCCAGAGTTTGTATAAACAACCACTGGTTCCAATAACAAGAGAATTGTGTTCCCAGCCTCTGGATGTTGACATTCCAGGCTTGGAAGAAAAGACAATATATGTAGGCCTGAAGCTTGGAGCAGCTTTTTCTAAGCACATCTGCTTGATCAGCAAAGCAGAGAGAATTACGAGGCCTTTGCAAAGAGCAAACCTACATTCTAAGACTCCATGTTGAGTAACTTGTGACACATCTTATTATAGCATTTCATATTTTATCTTAGCATTGCATACTTTTGAAGTGTTCAGAAATGCACAGTTACACAAGTCTATTTTGCTTAGATAAATGACACAGGACCTTTTGTGTACTGTCTTTTCATAAAATGGCTTTCTCCAGACCACACTATACATTAGCACAATTAATTTCTTAAAATTATTATACATGTCTCATTAACTGCATGCTTATTTTGATACGGGAAAATGATTTAATAATTCATATTAGCTAATCTTGGGGGTCACAATTCGATGATTCTAAGGGTGGGCAACCCTTCAGGTTACTTCTCCCCTTGTACATATTTTTTCTCTTTCTTCCTAGTTTGTTTGTTTAAATCATAAATACCGTAATACTTTCTGTGTTGCTTTTATTAATTTACCACTTATGGTTTATTCCACTTCTATTTGGATTCAATATTTACATCCCTCCCTTTTCTAACTCTCTCTACCTTTCCCCCATGTGCATGTTGTGTATATACCCACACAATCTGTATCATTCTGTCTGTGTATGTACAGGTAAAATAACCATCTACCAACTCAGATAGCACTTTCTGAGTGTGACTGGGAGCCCATGAAGACTTAATTCACAATAAACCTGGTAGTTTTGAAAAGGTCTCCAGCAATCCTGTCATAATTTGCTGTGAATGACAAATAGGGCTACCTATTCTTCTTTCTTCTAACAGATTTTTCTACCAGCTATGGCTCTGTAAATATGCTTAGAACTATATGAAAAATATCTGCTGATATCACAAAAGCCAGAGAAATGGCTGTGTAAGGCTTGCAGTAGTTAATAATGTCATTCAATGTCCTGCATAGGTTCCAACATCACTTTTTAAAAGACCAAGTTATGCAAAATAGTAGGAAAAAAAGAACCACAGCTTGTGCAGTTAGATAAATCATGTTGATCTTTGTTCATTTAGCAAAACAAATGTAGGTCACAATATTCAGCTTTTCACTTTTTGTGCAAAATGTGGTTTTGGATATTTTCCACTGAGAATAAAATGTATACAGTAGAACCCCGTATAACGAAAAAACTCCATTCCATGGAGCTCTTCGCTATGTGGTTTTTTACGTTATGCAGTTCCCTATGGGAGATACCCCGTATAACAGAAAAAAAGTTCATTAAGTGGGTATACCCTGGTTACCAAAACCCCCACATAACAAAAAAAAATTGTTACGTGGGTTATCACCATTGCATAATGAATGCTTCGTTGTGCGAATTTTTCACTATACAATGCATTCATGTTGAGCAGTGTGAGGCTGTAGACCAGTGGTTCCCAATGTGGGGTCCATGCTCCACAGGGGAACTTCAGTTCCCAGAAGTCTAAGTCAGTACATTGTCTGGTCAGTGCTTTGGGCAATTGATTTAGGCTCCTGGGAATTGAAGTCCATAAAACAAAAGGTGGTAAACACTGCTGTAGAACCTCTTTTAACATTTCCTGGAACTCAGCACCTGACCTTTTGAATTTAGCTAAACTCAATTGCTGCTTGAATCAGTATTTCAATCTATCTGTTCTTCTCTGACCCTTTCAGAGTCCTGTCAGAATGCTCCAGCTTACTTGGTTCTTCTCACTTCTCTAAGCTGTGTGCTTTCTTCTTGTTTGAAGCTACTATCTAAATAGTAGAATGGGTGATGCAACACTTCCCTGTGGCCATTATATTAGAGAATCTTTTCCCTAAAGCCATTTTTTTCAATCCTATTTTCATTAGCACTGGTCATGAGAGCTGTGAAGGTGAATTGAGGCTAATTAATGAGATGTTGGTCACATGCCATGCCATGCCCATAGTCTTACTGACACAAAACCTGGTAAGAAACCAGCTCCTCATTAATTAGCCTCAATTAACTGCCACAGTTTCCCCAATTATGCTATAGTGTGCAGGGGGGAAATAGGATTCACACACTTTTGGGAATTGTAGTTTTAAGGTTTGATGTAGAAAGTGTAAATGTCCTGTACCCACACCAAACATACAAGATGACATGGGCAAGGAAATAATTTGCATGATTCTCACCTTAGCAAAAAGAGAGAAAGAAAATATATTTTTATGACTTCAGGCTGCACCATATGTTACCTGCTAAGCAAAGAAATTAAACCTTTTTGTTCCTTTACAATATACAGTCATACCTCACACAATGAGTAACTCGTATAACGAATAACTCGCTTAACGAGGATGATTTTTCACAAAATATCTGCTTCGTTGAGCGAGGAAAAACTTGCTTAACGAAAACAGACTCTCGCTTTGTGCGGCTGCAAGTGGCCGAGCGAGACAGCCTTGCAATCAGTGGACCTCTCCGCTGATTGCGAGGCTGTCTCGCTCAGCTGCGCCAAGCGAGAGAGCCCCTGGGAGTCTTTGGCTGTAGGAGCGCAGAGCGCTCCCACGGCCAATGACTCCCCCCGGAGATTGCGTGGGCTCTCTTGTTTGGTGCGGCTGCAAGTGGCCAAGCGAGACAGCCTCGCAATCAGCGGACCTCTCCACTGATTACGAGGCTGTCTTGCTCAGCCGCGCTAAGCAAGAGAGCCCCTGGGAGAGCCCCTCTGGAGATTGTGAGGGCTGTTTCGCTTGTTGTTCAGTCGCACAGTCGATTCCGACCCTTTGCGACCCTATGAACCACCGTCCACCAGGAACTCCTGTCCTCCACCATCCCTCTCAACTCACTCAGCTCTGTGCCCATTGTGTCCACAATACCATCTAGCCATCTCATCTTTGGCCGGCCCCTTCTTCTTTTGCCCTGCACCCTTCCCAGCATCAAGGCCTTCTCAAGTGAATCTTCTCTTCTCATTTGCTTTCCAAAGTACTTTAGCTTCATCTTTACTATTTGCCCCTCCAAGGAGAAGTCTGGGTTGATTTCTTCTAAGATTGACCTATTTGTTCTCCTCGCTGTCCAGGGGACTCTCAAAACTCTCTTCCAATATCACATCTCAAAGGCATCTATTCTTCTGCGCTCCGCTTTCCTAATGGTCCTGCTCTCACAACCATACATTGCCACCGGGAATACCATTGCTTTGACTATGTCTCTACTTTTCCATATGTTCCCCAGGTTTCTCATCGCTTGCCTCCCAAGAATCAGTCGCCTTTTTATTTCATGGCTGCAATCACCATCTGCAGTGAGTTTTGATCCTAAGAAAATAAAATCTGTCACTGCTTGTTTTATGTTCAGTTGCCTTTAAAGAGCACTTTATTAATGAGCTTTGAATGGGTACCCTGTAAAAGAATCCTTTTTCTTTTTACTTTATTCTTGATGTGTGATGTTTTAAAAGTTGAAGTTTAATGTTTGGAATGTTATTTTTTGATTTAACATGTTCCTGCACACTATTTATGCTGTTTAACTGCACTTTATAAATAATTTTGAACAAAAAAAAGTTTTTTTTGGGCTTTTTTCTGAGATCCAGAACAAAATTTGGGTTTTCAATGCATTCCTATGGGAAAATTTGTTTCGCTTACAGAGCAACTCGCTTAAAGAGCAATCTCGTGGAACGAATTTTACTCTTTAAGCGAGGTATTACTGTACATATAGGATGGCTCATTCCACTAAATATGTGTGTTGTTCCTTGAGGTTTTGCCGGGATGGACAACATATGGTCCAATAGATATTGTTAGATTGCAACTCCCTTCATCCTTCACCACAGGGTCTGCTGGTTGAGGCTGCAGAAGTTAAGAGTCCATCAGTATTTGGATGGCCATATGTTCTCTACCCCTCAGCCTATTTCTTCTATATGGTTCAAAGGCAACAAATTAATTTGATTATTTAAATAGAAGTTAATATGTTTCAAGCATATCAGAGAGTAAACAAAACAAAAATGTTGTAGCACTTTAAAGACTAGTTTCCGTATTTTAATGTTAGCTTTTGTGAATCAAGTCCAGGACTTGATCCATGAAAGCCAACTTTAAAATATAGCAGTTAGTCTTTAAAGTGCCACAATGTTTTTATTTTGTTTTCTCTCTGATAAATTAATTTGAATAATAAGGTATTCTCCTTGGGCAACAAAAACCTCAGTGGTAAGGCAATTCCACATTAACAGATATATTGTAAATTGGGCAGGTGTCTCTCTTTGATATTAATCAGATGCCATTTGAAATCCACTCCCTGCTGCCAGATGCATTTTAAACACTCACAGGCAAATCCAAAACAAATAGGAAAGTTTCTTATGAGAAAGAAGCCCAGAAGGATACCTGTTTGACATATACTTACAAATCTTCCAGATGAGCTTGATGTTCACCAAAACTGACAGAGATTCACACTGCCAAAGCATTTACAAATGGGCCAGCTTTGTTCAGAGAACAGCTTAAGTCTTTTTGGTTTCTAGCATTCTTGACATGACATATTTGTTATATCTCAGAAGTACAAAACACGTTTATGTGCATCCAATAAGTAGATGCCATTCAAGAATGAACAGAAAATTAAGTATCCCAACTGTAGCTGGGTTTCTTGGTGTTCAAGGAAAAGACATGCTCGGAAAGAAGATAGTCAGAGGAATGGGGATTGCTCTCATTCAAACATCTCTGACAGATGTTCAGTGATGTTATTTGAAGAAACTGGGTACAATAAACCACTACAAGACAGCAGTATGTTTTCTTAAAGGCTGTAAAACCTACAGGAAGAACACTAGCAGTGGCGTCGCGTGGGGGGGCGGGGGGCGGAGGCGGATGCCCCGGGCAGCGGATTTCAGGGGGCGGCAAAATGTCCCCACCAGTTTGGCCTCCCTCTGCATGGGGCCGGGCTTAGGAAGCAGGACTTCCCAGGCGGAGGGCGGCCGTTTTGCTGGCGAGCACTGCTCGCCTCCGTCCACCTGGCTGGCCGTCGGGGGCGAGGAGGAGAAAAAGGGTTTTTTTTTTAGGCGGACAATTCAAGGAGGGGGCCTGCCCGCCCGGCTAGCCGTCGGGGGCTCTCCTGGAGGGCGGCCCGCGTGCGCGTGCACGCTGCTCGCCTCCGCCCGCCCAGCCACCCACCCAGCTTGCCGTCAGACGGGGCGCTCGTCGGGGGTGGGTGGCGCTGTGGCGGGGAGCCCCTGGCGGCTGGCTGGGCAGGAGGAGGTGGGTAGCATGCGCGCGCATGCGGGCCGCCCACCAGGAGAGCCCCCAACGGCCAGCCGGGCGAGCGAGTTGCCGGAGGTGGAGGTGCGCTCGTTGGGGGTGGGTGACGGAGGGCCCCTGGAGGGCGAGCGGGCGGAGGTGTGCGGTGCGTGCGCGCGCAAGCACGCGCACGCCGCTATTTAGCAGGGGGGCGCCTTCTGCCTGGGTCCGGGGGGGGGGGGGCGCCGGCAGTGGGGAGCTGGGGGGGCGGCGGCGATTTTCTTCTTCGGCCCAGGCGGCTGAACACTGCGCGACGCCACTGAACACTAGTACCTCAGATAATGTTATGACTTGGTTCCACAAGTCATAACGTTATCTGGTTTTTAACGTTGTGTGATGCATTGATCGCATAATGTTAAAAAAAGGGCCTGCTCCCTTTCCGCCCAACCCCAGGGCTGATCCCAAGCTGGCATCAGCACTGGGGTTGAGAGGAAAGAACGGGCTTAGTGATCCAGGCAGCGGGGGGGGGGGGGTTCTGAACAGAGGATGGTGATCCTTTCCCCAGCCTCTATTAAGAAGCCCTCCCCCCCATGGCTACGGCCCATAGCAATCCAGGCTGGGGGAGCCTCTCTTCAGAAAACCCTGCCTGGATCACTAAGGGGCATTCTGAAGATAAACAGATATTGCAATACAAAGAGTGTTAATTCTGGAAAATAAGGAGTAATGAGTGCAGACTATTTCACTAAGGCAATATCTGAGGTTTAAAAAGTACTTTTGCACTGCGGCTGTCAGATTTCCATCATACAGGTTTGTGAAGGTTGCCTTTTGCCAAACTCTGAGCCATATAGCAGGAAGTATTTTGATATAAATATAGTAATTTAAAAAAGAAAAGAAAATAGGGAACACCCATCTATTTTTTTCTCATCCAGTCTTAGACACATTTAAAAATGGAACCCACTAACATTTAGTGAAGATGAAGATGAAGATGGTCCTACTTTAATTTCATTAAAATCGATAAGGCTGTCATGGTAGAGTTAAGCTCTGCTGAATACAATTGAGCTAAAGCAAGAATTATTTTTTATTATTTATTTATTTATTTTTATTTACTTACATTTTTATACCGTCCTTCTCGCCGAGATGACCCAGGGTGGTTTACAACATCATAAAAGCACAACCCAACACAACCCAAACCCATTGTTAAAAAACTTCAAAATTACAATTATTAAATTTAAAAGTTTTTAAAATTTATAAAAATCAACAGATCCCAATATAATTAAAAAGTTTAAAACAACTTAAAAACAAAAGAGTAAAAGATAAAAAGACTGGGTGGGGGGAGAGGGAGCTCAAACAAGCCAGCGAGCTGGGGTCATGCTACCGCCAGGGCCCCATATCTGTCCCGCCAGCCATGTTTTTAAGTTCTTCCTAAAAGACAGCAAGTCCATCTGTAGATGTAGCTCAGTTGGTAGGAGGTTCCATAGGGCCGGAGTGGACACAGAAAAGGCCCTCCTTCTAGTGCCAGAGAGATGCGCCTCTCTGGCCGATGGAACAACTAGAGAGCCTCTCCAGTCCGCTCTGGTGGGACGGACAGATGTTCTTGGGGTGATGCGGTCTCTTAAGTATCCTGGCCTACTACCATATAGGGCTTTAAAGGTGATAACCAGCACCTTGAATTGCACCCAGAGGCAAACCGGTAACCAGTGGAGCTCCCGAAGCAGAGGCGAGGCATGTGAATACTGCTCACACCCCATCACCACCCGGGCAGCCGCATTCTGGACCAGTTGAAGCCTCCGGATGGTCATCAAGGGAAGCCCCATGTAGAGCGCAATAATCTAGTCTGGAGGTGACCAGAGCGTGTGTGATCATAAGCAAGGAGTCCCGATCTAGGAGTGGACGTAACTGGCGTATTATACGAAGTTGTGCAAAAGCCCTCCTGGCCACGACTGCCACCTGCTCTTCGAGCAGTAGTCGTGAGTCCAAGAGGACACCCAGATTACGCACCGGGTCTGTTTGAGATAAAACTGCCCCATCCAAAACCAAAGATGGTAGCTCCCGCGATGGCCCAGGACCCCCAACCCACAGCCACTCAGTCTTGCCAGGGTTCAGCTGAAGCCCGTTGTCCCCCATCCAGACCCTGACAGCCTCCAGGCACCTGGAAAGGACTTCCACTGCATCGCTTGGATCACCATGGGCCAAGATGTATAGCTGGGTATCATCAGCATATTGATGATACCTCACCCTGTGGGAATGGATGATCTCACCCAGGCGAGAGTACCGAGCCCTGAGGTACCCCGTATTGGAGCAGCCTAGGGTTGGATACCTCATCCTCCAGCCACACCGACTGGGTCCAGCCCCTCAGAAATGAGGAGAACCAGGACCACACAGTGCCCTGGATCCCCAATCCTTGGAGCCTTTCCAGAAGGATACCGTGATCAATGGTATCGAAAGCCGCTGAGAGGTCAAGAAGAGCCAGGACAGACGGATGCCCTCTGTCCTGCTATCGCCAGAGATCATCCACCAGTGCAACCAATGCAGTTTCGGTGCCATATCCGGGCCTGAATCCTGACTGAAAAGGGTCCAGATAATCCGCTTCATCCAAGACTCCCATGCCACTGCCTTCTCCAAAACCTTGCCCAAAAAGGGCAGGTTGGACATCGGTCAATAGTTTGCAAGCACTGTGGGGTCAAACGATTTTTTTTCAGGAGGGGGCGTACCAAAGAATGTTTTAAGGTAGCAGGAAATACCGCCTTCCACAATGAAGAATTTATGATTGCTTCGCCCCAACCGCCTGTTACCGCCTTCAATGTTTTGACTAGCCAGGCGGGACATGGGTCCAGTGCACAAGCAGTAGCACGAACAAATCCAAGGATCTTGTCCACTTCATCAGGGACAACTGGATCAAACCGATCCCAGATAACATGGCTAGACTGCACTCCATACAACCCCAGCTCTACCTTCTCCACGCTAGGGTTAAACTTAGAGTGAATGTGACTAATTTTCTCCATCAGATAATCAGGAAAATCCTCAGCAGATCCCTGCCAGCCAGGGCCTGACCCCCCCTCTACCGAGGAGGGATCTGGTAACCTGGAACAGGGTCGCTGGGCGATTATCCACAGAGGCAATGAGGGTGGTGAAATATTGACGTTTCACCACCCCTATCACCACAAGGTAGGCTTTAATAGCAGCTCTAACCAGTGTTCGATCAGACTCACTCCGGGTCTTCACCCAGTGGCACTCTAGACGTCTCTTTGCCTGCTTGAGCTCCCTTAGTTCTTCAGTAAACCAAGGGAAGGATCTATACCCGTGGGCGCGGAGAGGCCATAGTGGTGCGATCACATTCAAGGCCGCAGTCAGCCTCTCGTTCCAAAGGCCTACAAGAGCCTCAGGTGAATCGCATTGCTGGTCCAGAGGAAAACACCCCAGTTCCCTCTGGAATCCTTCCGGATCCATTAGTTGGCAGGGGCGAGCCCATTTAACTGGCCCTACCTCCATGCGGTGAAGCCTCGTCGCCAGAAAGTTCAGGGTCACCAGATAGTGATCTGACCATGGCACAGGAATAATGTCTAATTTCTGTAATTTCAGATCACTCTGCCACTGCTTTGACAAGAAAACTACATCCGGGGTGTGGCCGCTGCTCCTAGTAGGGTCCTGAATTACCTGGGTCAGGCCCGTAGCTGCCATGGAAGCTATGAACTCCCGTGCTACCTCAGAGCCTGCCCCCAATAAAGGCAAATTAAAGTCCCCCAGGACCATAAGTCCTGGGAGCTCCAATACCACTATGGAGATGGCCTCAAGGAGCTCAGGTAGGGAATCTGCTACCTTGCAGGGAGGCAGGTACAAGAGCAAGATTCCCCGCTGACCCTTTGGGCCCAAACGCAAGTGCTGAAACCACTCTGTTGCCATACCCAGAACTAGTATTACATATACTTATAGCATAAAGGCTGCCCAAAGGTGTCCCTAACAATTTTTTCCTACAATGTGCAAGAATTGCTTATTCATGAATAGCTTACTGGAGGCTCTAGCTAAATCGTTCAAGTGTACAAGAAGAGTTAGCTCTGTGGATGCTTTTTTGATTCTGTAGACCAGTGTTTCCCAAACTTTGGGGTTTGGACTTCAATTCCCAGAAGCATAAGTCAATTCCCCAGAGCAATTGGAAAAAGAGAAAATATTTATGCACAAGAAGCCAAAAGACTCATGGCTGCTTTAGCAGTATCTTGTGACCTCAAGGTTTTGGTCCTCTCCATTGGTACTGCTCAATGGTTTACTACATCTATTGAAATTTGGTTGAATTTGATTGTCTTGTTCTTCCAGACAGCAACCTGCACATAAATAAAGAAAGCAGGTTATCACTGTCATGAATCTCTCAAAAGTATCAATCATGGCTACAGTGACTCAGCAAAGCACCCTATCACTTGGTAGGCTGACTTATTTGAGACTGAGTGGTGAACCCTCTTAAAATTATGCATTCTCAGCGAAAGACTGTCTGAATATAGAGAAGTAACCTACTGAGAAAGCAGATACCCCAATGCAGGAATGTGACAATCACTGAAATCCAGTAGTAAGTCACAACTAGAATAGGTCTATTGAATCAATGGAACTTACATGGGAGTTGACTTCCCAGATGCCCAGTGATTCAGTTATGCCTTAGTACTAGATTTCAGCCATTAGTCCATTTTTAACATGGATGTTTCTGCAGTTTGTGCAACATGTCTCTAAACAGTACCAGCGTATATTATTATAAAAAGAAGCAGACATATACGGCAGGTATAGATTGCCTAATTGAGCAGAAAGACACAAACAACCCTTCTGTTGCTTCTTTTGTGTAGAAATGCATAAATAGAGACAGCAGCTCTCAAAACTTGAAATTGGACATTTTTGAAAAATAATATTTCACAAATACTAGAACTTTCATCAATCCTAGGGAAAAATATCTTGCTGACTTTATGTGAGGAGAGTATTTTTACCATTTTTGATGAATGAGAATGAGATAAGCAAGTGTTTATTCCCCTGCTTGTTTTGTCTGTGGTGGCTTTGTGGTTGAGGCCCTGAACTTGAAGACTGGAAGGTCAGCAGGTCAGCAGTTCAAGACCCGAGTGCTCTGCAACAGAGTGAGTTCCCATCTCTGGCCAGCTGCCAACCTAGCAGTTGGAAGGCAAGAAATTGCAAATAGGTACCACTTCAGTGGGAAGGTAAACAATGTTTTGTTTCTAGTCATGCCTGTCACATGTCCACAGTGCTGGCTCTTTGGCTGTAAATGGAGATGAGCACCAAACCCTAGTCAGATATGACTGGCTTTTGAGCAAGAGGAACCTTTACTTTTGTTTGGTCTGGTGCTAGTCAACCAAAGAGAAAACAGGCTTCCTACAAATATGGTATTCACCCCAAGGACAATTGCTCATAGCCTACCACTTCATGCAAATTATTTTTACAAATCTTCCCTTTGACATATCTGAATATGGAACCTGATATACCACATTGGATGCTGTAACTTTTGGGGAATGAATAAGAAAATGCTGTAGACAAGCAAAGAAAAAAGTGAACCCCCACTGCAGACAAACTGCAATGGATGTAAATGTTATTATTGTGAAATATGTTCAGATTCTGAATTGGAACAAGAGGAGAGGGGAGTGCTCTAAAGTACAAACTGATGATGCTTGTCAATTCATTTGTGGTACAAGTATATTTTAATCATTTTTTACCCGTAGAGAAATTATCAGACTGTAACGGAAATAAACAATTTGCATATAATCTGAGCCTCAAAATTTTCTCAAAAGATCTCTGTTTTCCCAAAAGGGGAGAATAATACTCTGTGATCCTAGCTGTCAGATATAAATTAGAATTCCCAGATAGCCCAGTTAATTGTGTACTAGATGCTGTGGTGGTTCAATGGTTAGGAAGCTCACCTTGTTAGCTGGAAGGTCAACAAGTTGGCAGTTTGAGACCGGGTACTGCACGACAGATTGAGTGCCCATCTCTGTCCCAGCTCCCTCCAACCTAGCAGTTCGAAAGCAAGACATTGCAAGTAGATCAATAGGGACCACTTCAGTGGGAAAAGATCTTGGGGACATGAAAGGAGCCTCATTCAGATGTCCCCTGAGCAGAGTTTCTCCAGCAAAAATTTCTTTCAACCCAGAATAATTTCTGACACAAATTTATTATTGTGTACTTTCTGTGTTCCAGACTTGTGTAGGTATGAACTATTGGACAATGAATAGCATCTCTCTCTCTCTCTCTCTCTCTCACACACACGCAAAATCCTCCTGTGAAAATCAAAGGTCATCATCATGTGGAGAACAATCAGAATGAGAAGAGGCTTTCCATTTCAAACATTTGCCCTCTACATGATGATAGTAGCACAAACAGGGTAACGTAGAGGGTAACGTGCTCTCTCCTTGATGGCCGAGATGAGGCCAGAGCTTTAAAGACTTTACTGGAATCCCTAACTAGCAAGCCTTGGATTAGGCATTACTTCCAAGACATGAAACTTCCAAAAGTCTATTCTTGCCCTCCCCAAAATCTTGGTGGCCTGCTTTCCACATCCAACATTGCACCCCTCAAAAAAAATATGTTCTATCAAAATCGTAAATGGCAGCCTCCTACATTCTTCTAGGGAGTACCATTTGGTATAAACACAATTATTATCTAGGACCTGTTTTACACTGTAAAAGACCTCTCTGAAGGAAGGAAGGAAGGAAGGAAGGAAGGAAGGAAGGAAGGAAGGAAGGAAGGAAGGAAGGAAGGAAGGAAGGAAGGAAGGAAGGAAGGAAGGAAGGAAGGAAGGAAGGAAGGAAGTGATTGGCATTTCTTCACAAAATGCCTTTAAGACTGTGACTTACATTTAAATATAAAGGCTGGAATCAGTGGTGGGCAGCAACAGGTTTGCACCCCCCAGAGGGGGAAAAAAAGCAAAATTGGGTGGCCTCTGGGCAAGGGGGTGGCAAAATTTGGTGGCCACGCCCACCTCCCTGCCCTGCCCCATCAGGTTTTGTCCCTGTAAGTGGTTCAAGGTCTCCCTTGCTCAAAAGTCAGCCATATCCGACTCTAGGGTACAGTGCTCATCTCCATTTACAGCCAAAGAGCCAGTGCTGCCTGTGTTTGCAGATGTATACATGGCTATATGGCAAGCATGACTAGATTGTCCATGAAGTAGACTCCGCCCACAGTGTGGTAGCAAAAATGTTTGCTGCCCACCACTGGCTGGAATCTTGTTGCATATTCTCTCTCTCTCTCTCTCTCTCTCTCTCTCTCTCTCTCTCTCTCTCTCTTTGTGTAGTTGGTATGCAATAGGAAATGCTTGTACTGATGACTTGCAGCAATATCTTACACTGACACAGATATGCCAATGGGAATATCTGACATGATTGTGGCAATTAATTTTCATTTCTACAAACAAGATACCATAGATAAATGAATAGGTGAAACTACAGATCTTCATCTTCAACAGACATAGTTTAGCAAGCAAGCTCCATGTAAAGAAATTAGCTCTCAAAGATGCATAGCTATAAAATTCAGTTGGGATCTGATCTTTTATGATTAGACTTGTGCCATCTGTGTGTTTGATGGTGAGTATATCCCCATACAGAACCACTTCTTGTTTATCCTGTGGCTTTCTTGGGACCCTTGTGATTATCGTCAAGTCACACACTCTTCCTCATCCCACCTGTTATGTGTTGCTGGACAATCAGTTTTTTCCCCCAAGTAATTTTATGATTATTTTTTGCCCAAGCCATAATAATTTATAGGGGAAATGCTATTTACTAGGTTGTCTCAGGGTGAAAATGAAATTCTCATTAAATACATGTTCACATCAAATTCAGCCTTATAACAAAATAAAAAATAGAAAACACCCTCATTTAAATGAGCAGTATGATTAAACAAAAACTTCATCACAACTTGCAATGTTAATTTTCTATACCAGAAACTCCACTCATTAATTTTGACATGAAAGCACATCTTCTCTTGCTTGATAGCATACAAGGGAAAAAATGATTCAGTCAAGCTACAGACAGATGAGTTTAAAATCACAAAGAGTAAATCTTTTGCACTTGGCTAGACAAAAACATTTTGATCAATAAGGTTGTGTCCTTGTTGATTATGTACATCACTCATTCAGAGACATAATCTATCCTAGCTCTGCTCTACTTATATTGAAAGACAACAAGAAAACAGCAAAATGCAAATATAAGAGCTACAGGCCAGCACGCCTGCCAAATGTAATTCCACCTTCCATTTTATTCAGTTATACTAAGTGCTAATTGAAATATTTACTGCTCAGGTTACCTATACCTCTTCTACTACTGAATAATTTCACTTTTAGCATTGATTTTACACAGAGAGAAAGCCCTTTATAAATATCTCTTCAAGGAAGATGTGTTAGTGTGAACAAGGTTTGTCCCAAATAAACAAGTATGTATAATACCTGTATGCGTAATACTGTATTGGCTTATTCACTGCCACCCCTCTAGTTGATTAATCCATCTATTGCTGAGACTCATTTGAGCCATTAAATCCAGATAATGGAAATGTTTTATTTTTGGACAAGAGTTACCTAAACAACTCAGTTTACATGGCCCCGCTTTGGTGAGCCCTTTATCTGTTTTAAAATCTGAGGTCCCTCAACATATGATGCAGCTAATGAGAACGTACCTTCTTCTGAGGTGCCCTAGAGAAATGTTGTGACTTTGGTTATTCAGAAAAAAAGCTAATCCTAAAGGCTTATTTCTACAATACAGGGCTCGGTTGCCTATTTGTTTTCCCACATAAAGATCTGCAAACATGGAAGTAGCTCCACTGATGCTGAGAACTCTGGTTACCACCCTGACTGGGCCACCACCCACATGTACTGGAAGATGACCCAAGCATTGTCACAAGAGATTCTACCTTTGAGGCTGTGGAAAAAGAAAACTGAACCTGGCCCTTATATTGATTTAGCCCTGCTGTATGGTGGATTAAAATAAATTAAAACTACATGGGAGGAAAATCTTAGTATTTTTAAAGATTAGGGAAAAATGGAGCAGTAGATCTATGAAGCCTCTGCTAGCTGAAACCAAAAAGCATTTCCTTCAATTAACTCGTAGGTGCTATTAATTCTGAGGCCAGGCTACTCCCTTTCTTTGTAGGTAGGTTTCTCTCAGTGACTGAGGTACAGCAATTACATAATATAGATTAATCTGGGGTAGAGTTGCCATATGTCCCAATTTCCCGGGATTTTCCCAGGTTGAAGCAGTCCCAGTTCAAGAAAAAAGATGTAAAAATCCTGGAAACAAAGGGTTACTACTATCTATTTGATTTAGTCAAACTGGCGTCATATATCAACGCCACAGAATTTTATAACTATGTTCTTTAACTTTTGTGGACAGGCTTCCTGTTTTTCCATTTTTTTTCTTCCAATTTTCTTCAGAAATGCTTTTATTTAGGTCTGTCTCCCACATTCTTTTGAATAACGTCGTTGTTGTTATGACGATGACGATGACGATGACGATGACGATGACGATGACGATGTTCGACTTATATGCCACCCCACTCATAAAGTGCAACTCTGGTTGTCTTACAACGTGTCTTCACATAATATGAATCTACAAAATGATACAATTTACATAGTATTACAAGCTCAAAAGCAGTACACAATTAAAACAATACAAGGCACCCTCCTAATCCTAGGCTAATCCCCTAATCCTGTTAGGGATATACCCTAAAAAATAGTACTATACCAATCCTATGTGAGACATGAGTCTTGTATAGTTGCACCCAGGTTACTGTTTGTTATACTTTGTTTTATTATTTCAGTTGCCTATGCCTGGTGGGCCGGGGGGGGGGGGAATCTAGACATAAAGTAATTAATTTACAAAATTATGCAGCGATGCGTACAGATTACCAGAGGGTAAAACAGAGATATGTGATCAAAAGCAGTAAACTCCAGAGAACTGGATTCAGGACAATTATCTTATTTGTAAAAGATAACCATTTTGATTATTGTGATCTGTTTGGAAGCAAGAAAAAACCAAAATAAATTCGATTAATCTGTGAAGTCCAGGGATCGCAGACATGTCAAGGTTCACAAGACATTCCTAAGAACATAATTATTTCAAACATTTCAAGTACACTCCAATAACAGAACACCTTTTCCAGGTGTCTATCCAGACTCTTGTATTATTTTAAACTAATCCCACATTTTTTCCTGGGCTACCTTTAGACAGGACACTGAGAGCTGCCTTACACTGATGGAGGCCATGCACCCCTCTAGCTCTGATAGCAGTAGCAATTACGCTTCTATACTCCCCCACAGCAGAAAGAGCACTCTCCCCCCAGTTCACAAGGTAATTAGCATTTTACCCCCCACATGGTGGGTGCTTATTTTACCAATTGGCCATTAGCAATTACACTTATATACCATCCCATAGCACTTAGTGCACTATCTGGGCAGTTCACAAGTAATTAGCATTTTGCTCCAAACATGTTGAGTACTCATTTTACCAACATCAGAAGTATGGGAGGCTGAGTCAACGTTGAGCCTATCAGGATCATACTTCCAATGTCAGCAGTTTGGGCTGCAGTACAGCAATTTAATCACTGCACCACCAGAGCTCCTGGTTATATTAATTGTATATTAATTGTTCCAGCAGTAACATGGAGGTGACCTGAAACATCTGCATACAAAACAATCAAGCTACAGCTGGGAATGGGAAAACTCTGTTTCACATTCTCTTGTGTCCAGATTTTTCTTCTTCTTCTAAATATGTAAACATCAGTGGATTTTGGAGTATTTTTCCAAACGCCACTGAAACTCAACTCTTCTACCCTGGTGAAATTCAACAAGTACAATGACTTATAGCATGGAGAGATGAGCACCACTTTATACCTGCCTGCCATGTTAAAGAAGATGAGCGCTTTGGTGATGAGAGAACAGATGGTAAACTTAACTCAGTAATAAGAGGCAACCATAATTTGACACTAATATGGTTGAACAGAAAGAGAGGCAGTCTTCTAAGAGTAAACCACTCAAAGCCCTACATATCAGGAATCTTTTGTCAGCTCTTTTGAAAGAAAGGTTGGCCAAGGGATATTTTCTTTTTAAAATAACTGCTCACTGTTGTCTTCTTGCTTATCATTTTAATAATTCTCTCTGAATATATTTTGTGTGCCAACTTGAGAAAAATTTACATCTCAAAAGGCGGCTTATAAATCTCTTTAATAAATATTTTATCTGCCAAGCTTGGCCTCTGTTTTGTTTTTATTATTAGGGTATTTCACTATTGCAAATGTAGTTATTGTAAACTGGCTTAGCTAATACATATGTATTAAAAAAGGAGGAGTATAAATCTATGCAACTAATATGCCCCAAACATGCACATTTGGCTCATTTGCATATATTTATAAAAGTTGCCGGCTTCAGCTTTTCTTAGTGCAAAATGTAGGTTACCTTAGTGCAGAATTATTATATTCAAACAGCCCTGGGTTGGATCAAAACTACTAAAAGACTGTGTGCATACAAAATATTGCCTTCAGATGTGTTCAGTGTTGTTTGAAAAATAATCTGCTTCTCGTATGATATTTATCTGCAGAAAACTAATTTTATTTCTGGACAAACCTCTTAACCCCCCACCTGTTTACAATATATTTGCAATTTAATTTTGAAGCAGTTCACATTGATTTTCTGACTTTTGCACTTCCTGTTTCTGGCATTCATCTGATTATGCATCTTCTTTGTAATTAATAGAAAAGTGACCTAACTCTTTCCTTTTCCATGGATTCCTAGCAAAGTCATGTATATCTCAAGAGCAGAGCTTGTCTCAATATCATATTGATGTAGCAGCCTTTATGAAACAAAACACAGACTGCTGGCAATATGAGAGTTATTGTGTGCCAGTTACAGACTTTGAGAAGAAGGGAAACTACTCAACATTTGATGGATTTGTATCTCTTCCAGTTCATCTTTGTGTAGTCTCCTCAGCTCTTTAGTCTGTTATAATTACAATAAGGTATGTGTGACATGATTTGGTTGCTGCATTCTTTTGTCTCAAGCTGGAAGGTCCTGAAAGGGTATGCATGATTCTTGCTGATGTGAACAATACACCCAGACAAGTACTTGTAGAACCATTGAGAAGCCATAATATGAAAGTATGGGAAATGTGCACGATTGCCACCATTTCTGTGACTCTCTTGTCACATTATATGGTTGCCCAGCCAACATGCCCGCACAATTCTCATTCCCCATGTGAGGAGTTGACCAGGGAAGAGACAGCCCCAGTCAGTGGGCCATCACTCCCAATGCCTAAATACCCAGAGTATCCAGCTTCCCACTCCAGGAAAGTGACCTACAACCTGAGGAGGCCTGAGGAAGTAGGGAGGTAATAGAATGAGACTCTGGGGAATCAGGAGTAGGGCTTGGGATTTTGAGGCTGGAAGATATAAAGAAGTATGAAAGACATTGGTGGTGCCAAGCCACAAAGGGCAGCATGTGGGAAACTGTCAATCTAGGAAAAGCCTCAACTCTCATTCCAGCATGCCCAGCAGAGCTAACACTGCTTCCCTCTGAGTTGGGGTTAGGACAGCCTGGCTTAATGCTCACTTGACTATTATCGAGCTACCAGGCCTTAGACTGTAGACCTTGGGAGGGGAGTGATGAGAACTACTCTGTGTTTGACATGATGTACGGTAGTTCCTTATTACTGGAGATTGTTTTCTTTTGTTGTTAATAGACTGTTGAGCTTCAAACCACTTGTGTCCACCTGCTTCCATGATGGAGGAAAGAATCCCAGAACCTACACAAGGTGGGTTTCTAAACCCCACCATATACTGCAGTATAACATCTTCTCTACCATCCATCTATTTTTATTTTAAAAACATAAAAAACTGGCAAACTCTGGCAAACTCAAGGGAATCAAGTTGCCATAAGACATTATGTTGTGTCCTACTGAAAAAAGAAAATTAATGAATGTGAAGATCATAATGATTTTTCCCTAATAATGTGATTTTCACAGGTTTGTGATTTTGTTATATTCAGTTTAGCATAATCTAGCTTTTGAATCATTAGGACAGTCAGGATCTAGCCTGAACTAGTGTCCCACAACCCAATCTTGTTTCTACTTTGTACCATCTTATTTTTAAAAAATAAATAAATAAAGCATCCTGGCTGGATATGTTTCATTCCATATACGCTTCCAACAAATCACTTCAGAAGGAAAAGAAGCTAAGATCAATATTAACAATAACACAGCCATGTATCACCATCTGCACAAACCATTGTGGCAGAGAATTCTGTGGAGGAGTCATAAAATTGTGCTCTTCAGCAATAGTATTGGCAAAGAAAGAAACAGATTTGATAAGCAGTCCAATTAAACTGACAGCCTGTCTGATTGCCTGAACACAATTCAACAAAGCACATTTGGGCAAAAAAAATCACACAATAACCTAAGATAATGCTGCTAGACAGACGAATGCTCCTTCTACATATTTATTGTTTATGGCTGCAAATCAGTGAAATGGAAACATATTTCAAAGGAGACGACACAAGAATAATCTTACTTGAAGACAAATTCATTCTGAGGACATTTTCATCTACCAGCAATTGAGAAACACAGCAGCAGAAAGGACAGGCTGGAATGTATATGGCTGAGCCACTGCCTTTCAACTTTAATTTTTTGGCCTTCTCTGCAGATAAATGTGCATAAACACCTAAAAATTCAAAATTTTGCATATTTTTCTTTTCTTTTCAACACAGTTCACAGATATTCTGAAACCCATCCATGCTCTCTCTAGGGTTATATGGACCACAGTACAAGAATCCCTAAATAAAGGACCTACCACCTTCCACCATTATGAACCAAAATTCCTCTAACTCAGGCTTGAGATGTCATTCAAGCAGTCCCTGGAATGGTTATTGAAGTGCTACCTACAATATCTTGCTTCATCATTATTTTAATCTCCATATGGGTAATCTTCCAGTCACATTCTCATCATTCAACTCTTATGCATAGAGCTAGAGGAGGTTTATGCAGATAGCCAAGCTATTATGGACTTTCCAGTAATCAGGAAGGCAGCATTCTTGGACTTAACATTTAAGAGGAGTCATCATATGGCTGTGATTAGATATAATCATTCTGATGAGCCAAGTATCTGAAGATCTAACACCCATTACCAAATTGGAAAATCCTATCTTTCCAGCCATTTTGTGCCATGAATAGCATTGTACCATGAGTCCAGGTGGAGCAGTGGTTAAACTGCTGTACTGTGAGTTTGATCATGACATTGGGCTCAAGGTTAACTCAATATTCCATCCTTCCAAGGTCAGTAAAATGAGTACCCAGCATGTAGGGAGAAATGCTAATTAACCTGTGGGGGGGGGAAACCCAAGAGTGCCATAAGTACTATGGGGTGGTATATAAATGTAAGTGTAATTCACTAATCTACAGCGCAAATGTAATATGGAGCAGAAACAATGATGAAGTAGATGAGGTGAGATTAAACAGACAATGTTAAATAGAAAGGATTTAGAATAGTCACAGAGCTAAGAATCTGCTGTATATAGAACTCTTGCTTTGCATAAAAAAGGTCAAAGTTTGAACCCTGACATCGCCAGGCAGGGCTCTGGAAATGTTTGTATGTAATCCTGTCAATCAGCATTAACAATTTTGGGCTAAATGGGCTAGACTCTGGGCTAAATGGGCTAATACATCTGACTCTGTATTGGCATAAATGGAGCAATGATATGGCTACACATAAGATAACTTAAAATTAGGCAGTGTTTCATGCTTGCCATCATCTAACTGAATGAAACCTGTGTAACTTGGATGAAGTTGAATGAAAGGTCTGAAAGACTCCAAAAAAAACATAGACACTGTGATAACAGTGCAAGAATAATCATGTCATCAAGCTCCCCTTCCTGCTGAATTTGCTACATACCTTTTTATTGATGTAGTAAGAGAGTAAATGATCACCATTATGATAACAATAATTATATATCATCATTCATTATCAAGTTATAACATACTCTGGTTCTATGAGGCAATCTACCGTGTACACACACACACACACACACACACACACACACACAAATGAGTACTGCAAACATACACTTCACAAAATATTCATACACATATTATTGTTCTTTATTGTGTGTATGTGTGCGTGTGCATGTGCATGTGTGTGTACTGCACACATATTAGAAACAACAACAGTAATATCACAAACAGGAAGTTACAACTTGTACACCCCGATTTCTTTTAACCAGCACAAGTGAAGGAGTTGCTTGAAGAATTAAAGAAAAATTCAAATGTATTTTGAGATACAATCTTGAGACTGAAAGGGAGTCATTTAGAGCTAATCTGAATAATCTATTGTTGCTAATGGCTGTGTGAAGCTGTATTGTTGTGCTTGGTTGTCTGTCATCTTGCTTGACCACACCCTTCTCCCTTTGACCCCCTGAATTTGGTGTATAAAAACCATGCCTGTAAGTTTCACTCTTTGTCTGAAGAAGTGGACTTGACCCACAAAAGTTAACAATAAAAATATAGCAGTTAGTCTTTAAAGTGCTATAGTGTTTTTATTTTATTTTTATTTTGTTTTATTTATTTTATTTTGATCTTTGAAACATTTATCAACTAATGTAGAGCATCCACAACAAAGAGGAATCAGCTTCATACATACTGTCCTTAAAACCCTGAAATTAAAAGCAAATTGAAATGCAAATACATAAGATCACTATGTGGATTCACCCTTCCAGTGCTCTTTCTGTACAAACATATTAAAATTCTGCTACTAAAACTGACTTGGTAAGAGCCTTTAACTCCTCCATGCGAACAGGAGCTCTTGCCTCTCCACCACTCTCACTCTTTCTCACTCAAATCTTGAATCCTTCTTAGAATTTCCCCACTCATTGGGTTAAACCAAATATTCCTCAAGGATTATATAATCACATATAGCAAAACCTTTTTTTACATAATTTATACAGGAATGAACTCAAACATTTAATCAATTGTATAAAAGGTCCTTTAGATTGAGTCTTACCACCACAATGCATCATAGGGAAGCACAAATATTTTACCCTCAATGGGCATATTTTTGATAGTTAGAAAGATTGGGAGTGCATAAATCACCCCAACTGGGACCACTACTTTGCTGTGGCTGTTAGTGGAATAACAGCTGTAATCTTGCTTATTTCAGAGCTTCTGGTGGGGTGGGGGAAATAAATACTCCTTCCAGCCCAATCAGTGGGGAGAATATATCAGCAGTGGCAAGGAAGTTTATGGGGGCTGTAGTAAAGTCTCAGGGACACATATATCTCACAGTCCATGGGTAGTGCACCCACATGTACAACTAGAATATATATTTGGGTCATTATTCCCATGCTTCAAAAGCAAATAAATCTAAGTCCATGATCTCATACTCATGTAATGAGCAAGTATACCTGCAGAAGCCACTTCTTCTTTTTTTAATTATACCAGACTTCATGGTCAAAGGAAGAAGCTGATGTCTAGTCTTAAGAATAGCTTTTGTTCCTTTATGGATGGGAAAAGTTATCCAAAACAAAGCAAACAAACATCCAGTTACTAAAGTAGTTCCCCGCTATGGAGTCAAGTTGTTTCTTTGGATTGCAACCTATTATGTGGCAACTGCAGTCAGCAAAGCAGACACACTGTTCATCTCTTTCACTGAGAAGAATGTCAAGAAGCAACATTTACTTCTTCAAGTTATGTCTTTTTTATTGGAAATCTTGAATACATAATGCTGATTGTGCTTGACTCTCCAAATGCTTTTTAAAAGTAGAAGCACATGATACTTGACTACAGCTCTGTCCTTTTCAATCTTTGCTTACAAACTGCACGTGACAGGATGCAATCCTGTCACCTTCCTCAGAAGAATCCTTATCACTGTTAAGGTATTTAACAGGAAAAATAAATAGCAAGCAATGAAGAAGCTACCTAGGCTAGAAGACTCTCTGCCCCACCCCTTCCAGATTAGTCACACGAATGTTTAGCAGTCTGATTGGAACAACAAGCTCACAGCCAATCCTCACAATAACCCTGAAAATACATATCATGTATTTGGTCTTCTGAATGATATCCAATCTTACCACCAAAATTTTCTGGAGATGAATGAAATAGCAGCCATTTTGTCAGGCTTTACAAATTAGAGATTTAACTTCTTCCCTTAAAGAAGGATTCAACTCACACAACATCTGCTTTCCTATCCTTCCGGGAAGCAATTAGGCTTGTATACCAAACTATATATATCTTAAGGGTAATGTTTTTCTGGAGGACTACAGTTGAAAACAGAAGTATGATTATGCTTCAAGGGCCCAGTTTATAAGGTAGACTTCCATACAAATACAGCTTGTTTGTTCTGGACCTTTCCTTTTTGCTGTGACTCATTGTTGGTGAATGAGAGTTTTGAGCAAAAACCTTATGTAGATGAATAAAAGAAAGGGGAATGATATGAAAATATGAAAATAAAACACTACATGTTGTACATTATTAATGTCCCAATATGAAAAGGTATCATCTTTTGCCTAATTTAAAATTGTAAATTGGGGGTAACATGAGCTTGAAAAATCATTTATTTATTTATTTACCTGTCTCAAAATAATTAGCCTGGTAAATTATTTAGTAGTAGTATCTGGCAAAAATACAAGATTTGAAAGGTTTTCAGAAATAAAAAAACCCGGCAGCACAAAACATATATGGCAATATCCTGATATGAAGCAATCAAAACGTTATAGTTATGAGTTTTTGCATCTTCTAAAGCTCAAAAACAGAACAACAATAGTTCACTCTTAAAAGATTGCTTGCAACTAAAGGTGTAAATCCTGACCTGGTTTGTAGCCCCAACTTCTGGATCCTTATGCCCCTCCCCTCAATTCTATCCCACCTGATTACACACACACACACACACACACACGCATGCGCGCATGCGCGAAGCATCATCATCATCCAGCCTAAATCGGTGTTGGTAGGCTCTGAAGCAGTCATGTCCCATCAACAGCTATGTGAGGTAATAATCCACCTCTCCATGCTGTCTTGTTGACCATGCATTAATGTCCAGGATGAGACGATGAGTCTACCATCCTTTGGTTGATGTATCCCAGATCTGCTGCCATCGCGCTGTCCTCTCTGTCCTGGCTTCCGTGGCAATTGTGCATCATTGCGTCACCTGATTTTCTTGCCTTCACCAGTAAATCTCCACCCATTCCTCTGCCATCAGATGGATCGGCATCATATCGGTAATGACACATACAGCATCATACAAGACTTCCTCAGGCACACTGTGCCTTTCACCAGGTGTGGTGCCACAGTCTCCAGAATTCGGTCATCTTCTCATTCCACCAATAGACCGGTGCATGGCGATTTCTCCCAAAACCTTTCTTCGTGGCTGCATCGCAGGCACTAGTAACCAGTGACATGAGGTGCAAGGACATATGCTCCACAGAGCCAGCTAACTGAATGTTCTCTTGCATCATAATGATGAAAGATTTGCAGTTAAAGGACCTGATTCGCAGTCAAAGGACCTGATGTTCCACTTGTTTTGAGCTGTCAACTCACTCACTCATAGCCCTCCCTGTGCGGCAATTTCAAAAATGATGGGCTGATGATCACTATAGGTGTAGTAGTCACTCACTTGCCATGTTTTAACTTGTGAAAGTAAACTCTCACTGGCAAAGGTCACATCTATAATGGAGGTATTGCTGTCCTGTATATACATCGGAGTTGAACCATTATTAAGGAGGACTACTTCTAAAGAGGCCACAAAGTCCAGGAGGGTCTCACCTCTTCTACTGGTCTCTCTGCTACCCCACACATTAAAGTTTCCTGCAGTGATGAGTGGCCATCTGCCTCTTGCATCCTCAGCCAAATTGTACAGCAGAGCCTCAAATTCATCCTGTGAGGCACTTGGTGGGGCATAAACAAGATTAACCCAGGTGAATTCTGTTCGTAGCACTTGTGGTGTTTCCTGGAGAAAATTATGCCCACATACCCAGATAGCTGTGTGGCCAGATGTGTCAGAGATTCAGGCTCATGAACACTCAACATCCCTGTACTTCTCCAACAAAATAGCAATATCCGGGTCCCACACAGTTTGCTTCAACAGGTCCTGTGCTGTCTCACAATGATTAAGGTTTAATTGGAGGATCCTCATCTCCTGTCTGCCATTGCCTTCACGCTGTTTGGTAGGCTGCACACCTGAAACTCCCTTTCTAGTGGTTTTTCTGAGCCTCACACAGGACACACTTCGCTCCCTCACTCTTACATGCCTCACAGGTGTGGCCAGCTTCACCACATCAGAGACAACACTTGGACCTGTCCACTCCCTTACAGTCGCAGGCCAGTGTCCAAAAGCCCAGCACTTAAAGCACTTCTGCACATCAACCTTCTCCCTAACTCGGCAGATCACCCAGCCAATGAGTACCCAGCCCTTCTCCATCACCTTCCTGGCGAAATCCATTGGTAGATGGACCACGGCAGTTTTCGTGCCCTTGTATGCATTTCTGATTGACTTGATGGCCTTTGGTTCGATGGCTACCTCCAACTCCTTGCCAAGTGCTTCACAAACTTCCTCTATCATAGTCAGCTCATCAAGGTCCTGGATTTCAATTGTATTCTCATCCTTTTGACTCACTATGCTTGCTGAGTTGCCCAGCTTCTGGGTAATGGTATTTACCACCTGGGAAGTTGCAGCAGACTCCCTCAGCTCAAAGAGCAGATTTCCAGCCACATTCCTCTTCACCTTCATCACATTCTCTCCCACCTCTCCCACACTCAGATTCAGTGTTGAAGCATCTCTGGGCAGTGAATTGTCCTTCCAACATGATGACTTGGGTCGCTTTTGGCCATAGTTCCTAGATGCCTCATCACATATATTGGCTCTCAATCCAGGCAACATCTGGGTATCTACTGGCATTGTCTCTGGTCTCTCTGGTCTCTTCATTGTGAGCAACTCATCCGCCATGTTGGCAAGTTTGTCATAACACGTGCGAATCAGGCTCACCTTACACTTTATTTCACTGTGGACGTTGTGCCTTGGCTTCACAAATTCCAAGAGTTCTGTGATCTTCTTTCTGAGTGTCTGCAGCCTTCCCCTTCTCCACTCTGCCAAGTTCCTCTTAGTTAAGTCTGGGTTTACTTGGCAGGCCGGCAACAGGGAGGTACTAGGAAGCCGCACACCTGTTTCTACTATGGTGTTGCAGGCAGCCATAGCAGGCCAGGGCTGCAGACCAAGATCAAGCTGAGATCAAACCAGGGTGCACCATCAAGGACAGGAAAGGCCCAATGGCAGAAAAGTCTGTTCAAAGGCTCCAAAATAAATGGTACCTACTTGGGAGCCTGTTTCTTTATTGCCATTTTTGGCTTTCCATAATTTTGGGCTGCTTTTCTTTTCAATCCGTATGGTGAACCAGCTCCTCTGTAGCCGCCGTAGATTTATTAAATCTCAATTATTAAATCTCAGCTTTCCCCCCAAGTTAGAATACCTTCTTCAGAGTTGGAGTAACCTCATCAGAACCCACAACACCAGCATTTGACTCCAAAGGAGTTTGTTGCTCTTATTTCTGTTGCTCCTATCTTCAAAGCTTTGTTGCTCCTATCTTCAAGACCATTGGCATGGGGCAGGAGGAGGAGAGTCTAACTTCAAAACTACAACACAGCAGAGGTAGAACAGGGTAAATCCCAGAACTATAAAATAAAATAAAACAAAGTAAAACAAAATAAAACAGATAAAACAAGATAAAAGTGGAGCCCTACTGTGGAGCTCTGCAAGCTGTGAGCTGCAAGCTGCTGTACCCTACTGGAAGTGTAGATTTTTTTCACTGTCCATGTTTTGATGCAGAATGGGAAATACCCAGTTGTACCTCGCTTAAAGAGCATAATGCGTTCCACAGGATTGCTCTTTAAGCGAAATACCATTGGAAATGACCAATTGCGAGGGGGATTGCAAACCCCAATTTATTTGTTAAGTGAGTTTTTGATTGGTTTTATTTGTTAAGCGAGCGAACATTCAGAGAAAATTCTGCTCTTTAAGCGAGTTACTCTTTAAGCAAGGCACTCTTTATGCGAGGTTTGACTGTACTACAAAGGCATTTTCAATGACAGCTATCTTCGGAAGACATCATTGGTGAGATGTTGAGCTGGGAGACTACCTGTCTAATTATGCGGCCAGAGTCATATTAAAACTTAGATGTGTGGAGAAACTGAGAAGAGGGCAACCAGAGGCATAGAGCAGGAGGGAGAGTAGCCAAATTGGAGGAGGGTTTTTAACAACCAGTCTGCCCCCCACAAAGTAATGCCTGACGGTGGTTCTGTGGGGTGGTGGGGTGTAATGGGAGGTGGTTTTAGTGGGTAAAAATCCCACACACTGTGAAACAAGGGATCCACAGTGTCTTTTGAAGATTTTTACTTCTTTTTCTTATCACCATTTAAAGGTGCATAATTCTCTCATGGTGCTGAAGAAGAGAGGAAGGCTTTATGCAGTTTTATTTTTAAAAACGGAAAATGAATTTCTGGTGACATCTATATTTTAAACAATGTGTAAATGCACATTTATAGATTGTTGTAGCTATCTAAGTATACTTGAAGGACCAAAAATCAGCTCCAAACTCCTAGCACTTGCCCACCCATGCCTTAATTGAAGGAAAACTACCACAGGATGGTTATACCTGTATCTTCATTCTTTAGTTGTATCAGAGTGTTGCATGGTTTAAAATTATGAATGTAAATGAAATATACGGTAGGTAGTTAGAAATGTGGGGAACATAGTGAAAAGTAGAGACATCACATTGCAAACAAAAATTCGTCTAGTCAAAGCAATGGTATTCCCAGGTAGCAATGTATGGTTGTGAGAGCTGGACCATAAGGAAAGCTGAGCGCAGAAGAATAGATGCCTTTGAGATGAGGTATTGGAGGAGAGTTTTGAGAGTCCCCTGGACAGCGAGGAGAACAAATAGGTCAATCTTAGAAGAAATCAAGCCTGACTGCTCCTTAGAAGGTCAAATAGTAAAGATGAAGCTAAAGTACTTTGGAAATCAAATGAGAAGAGAGGATTTGCTTGAGAAAGCCTTGATGCTGGGAAGGATGGACAGCAAAAGAAGAAGGGGCAGCCAAAAATGAGATGGCTAGATGGTATTGTAAACACAATAGGCACAAAGCTGAGCGAGTTGAGGAGGATGGTGAAGGACAGAAGTGCCTGGCGGACAGTGGTCCATGGGGTCGCAAAGGGTCAGAATCAACTGTGCAACTGAACAACAACAACAAAAATAGGCATATATGAAACATAGGAAAATTCAAAACAAATTAAAATGTTGAAATATGCTATTTTTATCCTAAAGTGGGCTACTTTAATAATGTGATCTTGGCTGTTTAGTAGGTCTTCCTTCGTACATGTGGTGGGGCACAGATTTGCATTTACATAAATGCTGCATTGATTGTATTTTCATTCATGGAAAATTTGTCGTGTATCCAAGTAGATCTTTTTTAGTTATTATTCTTTGATCTTCCTACTTCACTTTGAAGTCTATTGAGTGTCTTCCAAATTGTTCAGCCAGAATCTTGTCCTCCTGGTGGGAGACACTCTTTGGCATTCATTCATTCCACAAGGTATGTTGCTTTTGCTCTTCAGAAATTTAGCCTAGCCTCTTCTGGATTTAATATTGAGACTTTGAGAGGTATGCAGAAAACTTCAATGTCTAGAGAAAAATAGCTGCCCACAAAATGGACAAGTTTGGTGCAGTGTTACCTTACACCACTCTTCATTTACTCGCATCTCATGGTGTTTTTCTGGAGATGCAATGCCAGCCAAATATTAGACCAAGGAGGTAGGTCTCCAACAGCAATTAGTAATCCTGTGTGATTCAGTAAGAACTAGTTATACTTGTTTGCCATGTCTGATTTATACCATACAGTTCTAGTATATACTTCTGTGAAGTAGCAAAGGGACAGATCTGTTCTTATTGTTTGTGAATGTGCACCCTAATCCGAACAAGCCAATTTCATAAGTATGTTATTTCTGGTGGTAACTTTTTGGTTGGTGTCTGGACAAAGTTTTTTTTTGTAGGTCAGGATTTGATCCAAAGTGATGCTTGAATACTTCAGGTTAGGCCAATGTTCCCAGCTAACTCTCTGCTTCTCTTTTCTTTAAGTCAGGAGTTCTCAACCTTTTTAAGCCAGGGGCCAGGTAATGATCCCTCAGACAGCTTCAGGGGCTGGATGACCATTTTGCCCTTTTTTCACCACACGGCACTTCCTGATGTGGTGGAGGCAGTGGAGGGCCAGATGAAATGATGCTGAGGGCTGTAGGTTGAGAATCCCTCTTTTAAGTGGAAGCACAGACCTGTGTTTTTAAAGGTTTTTTATAATATAAGAATGAATGAATGAATGAATGAATGAATGAATGAATGAGTGAGTGAGTGAGTGAGTGAGTGAGTGAGTGAGTGAGTGAGTGAGTGAGTGAGTGAGTGAGTGAGTGAGTGAGTGAGTGAATGAATGAATGAAACAGACATTGTGTTCAACCAGATTCATGTATTAGTCCTCACCTGTAAGTAAACACCATCAAACTCCTCAGCCACAGTTAAATTTCTAATTACAGAAAGAGAGTAAAAGTGGCAACTATGTCTCCATTTAAATTCAGAGAAGATTTCTGCTGATTCTTCATCAGCTGAACCACAAACTCTGAGGCAACACCTATCCTAGACTTTCATAATTTTAGGGCATGCAGTAGTCCCATGTTTGGGGTTACTTTTTCCATATTCCCTTAGTTACATGCTGGGTGGTCTTCTAGAAGTTGAAATCCAAAAAAAAAAAATCTGGATGTCAACATCTTTCCCCTTCTGAGCTAAAGCATTAAGATTCATTATATGAGGTTGTGATACATTTGAAAAATATGTGAAAAATGTTAAACTCCTTAATTAGATGGAGAACTGATCAAGATCGTTCATTTAGTAAACATCCAGCGATGGTCCATAAATATGCTGAGCCAGATAAGGGAAACATTTTTTTAACCTTCATCTGTACTGCTTATCTTTACATAGCAAAGATCTGTCTGATTTCCCATCATCATTCTGTTAGTGTTGCTTTGCAAACAAATATAATCTATTTATTATCTTGAGTCTGTGCAACTTCTCAGTTCCGCTTGGTTCATTTATTTAGCTACTTGCATCTCTTACCTCTTTGATTTCTCTTTAATTCTTTTCTCTTCTTAATAATGTCAACCCAAAAGGGAGTTTTTAATGTGTGATCAGTAAAGAACCCATATGAGCTTATTATAATTTGCACATTTTCAACTATTTAGGATGTTATTTGGATATAGGATGGTGGCTTGCTCATAAGGGTTCTGCTGAGCCAGACAGAGAATTATGTAATTTTCTCCTTTGCTTTTCCCTCCCTGCACTCAGTTCCAGGTCTCTCCTTCCATTTTATAAGATTTTTATCTCAAAGATTGGTTACAAATTGGTGTGTCACACATTTCATATAAGCATCGACACCATAAAAAACCTCTTTGTAAGGCTAGTTTCTTTATCCTGGATCATCTTTGTACTTGTTTTCTTCTAAAGCAAATTTACTGGTGAGCTGAAAAGAGCCATCACACTTATGCAGTCCTTTCTATTATTTGTCAGTACCTCATCCACTTACATTTTCCCCAGTCGCCAGCATCCTTTCAAGCTTTAGCTGCAATCATTACACTGCACTGTAAGGATAACAAATATCCATCTATTAAATGTTTGTCAGTAAGGTAAAGAGCAAGGAGCTACAATACACCTAGTAAGGTATATTTAACACTCAGAGAAGGGTTCTACAAGCTCTCATATAGCCATGAAACACAAGTCGTTGATTTAAAAGTCAGGTGACATTTGCTGAATATGTGTGTTCAAAATAGTCAGCCTCATAGTCTTATTACAGTGATGGAGAAAGCTGCTGTGCTGGCTGTGGTAGTTTCTAACAGGTGTTACACTCACCATCCCTGGCTCACAGAAACCTACCATGTTCACAATCAAGGGACTGTTCAACTGCAGTGTTCCTGCAGTAAACTGCCAGGTGTATCTACTCCTATGTTCTACCCAACAGCACTCTTCTGCTCACTTTGTTACTAAGAATGCTACCTCTTGTGTTGAGGTTGCCCCACCTACTGCTATTGCTACTGTTGAAGCTTCTGAAATGACACTGTCATTACCTGTGAAAGATACTTTGCCTCCATCACCATTGAATCTATCCATCCTCTTCTCCTGAAGAAGGTGGAAACATCTTAGTCTGGTGCCACAGCTGTCAGCATTCCACCTTGAGTGGCCCTGCATGGAGTAAAAACTCATACTATAATATAGGATCCTGATGGCTTTGTTCTAAGCTACTCTAACACATATCAACCCCTCACCACATTAAGGTGTACATCCAATAATGGGAATCTGCCATTCATTATGTTAAACCAGCTGGTCATCTAATTCCTATTCTCAGCCTTATCTCAGATATCTCCATATTCTTAGTCTGAAAATTTTGTCACTCCCTTTAATTTAAGAATGCATCATATTTCTACTGACCTGGAATAAGCCCCTCAATAGACCTGTATAAAATCTGTAGTGCACTCCTTTGCCAGAAGAAGCAAAAACGCATCTCATGTTGAGCTGTTATTGAGCAGAAAGATACAACTTGCATAAGTTATGCAGACTTGTACTGGATGAATACAATTGTACCTCGCTTAAAGAGCATAATGCGTTTCACAGGATTGCTCTTTAAGAGAGTTTGCTCTATAAGCGAAACACCATTGTAAGTGACCAATTGTGTGTGTGTGTGGGGGGGGAAATTGCGAACCCCAATTTATTTGTTAAGCGAGTTTTTGGTTGGTTTTATTTGTTAAGTGAAGCGAACATTCAGAGAAAATTCTGCTCTTTAAGCGAGTTACTTTTTAAGCGAGACACTCTTTATGCAAGGTTTGACTTTATTGCTGTTCCACAAGTGATGGTCTTTATGAAGAAAATAAAATTTCTTCTTGCCAACAACAATACATGTGCATCATTATAGTGTTAGAACTGGCCAGCTTTCACTCTGAAAGAAACGAGTCCTACTGAGTTCAATGTAACTTAATCCCAGATCACAGTACAGTCATACCTCGCATAACGAGTTTAATTCGTTCTGTGAGGTTGCTCACTATGTGAAAAATTAGGTATATGAGTCTGAGTCGCATAACGAATTTTTCATTATGTGAGTTGGACTTTTCCCTATGGAAAAACTCGCATAACGAGTGTTTCTATGGGGAAAACTCGCATAGCAAAAAAATTCGTTATGCGAGTTTTCACCATAGAAACGCTCGTTATGCGAGTTTTTCCATAGGGAAAAGTCCGACTTGCATAGCGAAAATTTCCTTATGCGAGTCAGACCGCTTAGCGAAAAACTTGCTCGTTATGCGAGTTTTTCCCTAAGCATAACGCTCGTTATGCGAGGTTTGACTGTACAGTATATGGAAATACAGCCTTAGATGGAAATGGCATTATGTTCCCACACAACACAGCCTCCAATGCTGGCCCGCTACATTTTGGTGCCATAGATGGAACAGCAATGGTACTCTGAATCCACACATTCACCAAAGTTTAGTTATGTTGTATCAAAATCCAGCCAAGTTTTTCTGGGACATGAGGGGCGGGGGATCCAACATTCACCTCTGTGCCTCTAGCAGTAAAAATACATAAAAAATAGAAAATACAGTTAAATATTCACTACTGTTTTCACACTACAGTATTTCAGACTTCCTAACTAAGGCAGTTTATTTACTCTGTGTAATGGTAGGGCTGACCCTAAAAGCACCATAGAGTGGAATGAATTTCCATACTGTTAGATTGGGAGGGTTACTATTGCCTCTCACTGTAAAATGTTAACATATAGATTAAGAAGCTGTCATATTATCAAGTGATTGTGGGAAGTTACTTAGAGAAGAAGGTTCTTAGAGAATTTGTCTATTTCAATCAGTAAGGCATATTTTATGTCCTAGTTTAACTGGATTGTTAAAATATGAACATAAAATATTGGTGCATTGTTGGCCATAATATAAATGGACTCTAAGACTGTACGGCATAGCTTCAGAAAGCATGAAGATGGCAAGGAATTGTCTATTGCCTTGAACTAAATATACTGAAGCTATATGTATTGGAATGCTAGGAATTAAGACATCCCCACCCAGTGATGGGTTGTTACTGGTTTGGACCGGTTTGCCTGAACTGGTAGCGCTCATCACGAGGGGGACGCCGGGAGGGTGGGTCAGCCAAAATGGCTACTTGGAACTGTGCAGGAAGTGCCTCTTCAAGCAGCAGTGGTGGTGGTGGCCTTTCCTTGCCGCACCACACCGCCGCACCGCTGAGGCGCTTTGCTGCAGTGATGGTTTGCCACCACGGCTGTTTGCCACCGCGCCGCCACGGTTCCTGCCTGCCTGCTGCCTGCCTGCCTGCTGCCTAGCTAGGTAAGTTACTGGGGTTTTTTTGTTTGGGGTGGTTGGGTTGAGGTGTGTGTGTGTGTGTGTGTTTATTTTTATTTTATTTTATTTTATTTATTTATTATTATTATTTTAATTTTAAAAAATTCTTTGGCTCCGCCCACAATGTCATGACATCATGATGTCATGATGTGGGCCCACCCATGACATCATGACATTGGCCCCACCCATGATATCATGACATCACAGTGGGATAGTAAAACATTTGACAACCCACCACTGTCCCCACCTCCCCATCAGTGGGAAGTGAGCATCTAGCCCTGAAGCTCTGAGAGTGTAAATATCCTATCAGAGATATTGATTCAGCCAATAATGTAAGACTTCATATTGGACTGATACAGTGATTAAGATAATAAAGGAACCACATGCCTCCAGATTGCTTCAAACAATGCTATATTTAAAAAAATGTGAGGGTATCATAAGAGGAGAGTGGGGGAGAGCATATGTATTCAGTTCTCTTAAACAGCGCTTTGTTCTTTTGCATTTCTCTGTTAGTGGCAAATCATAAAAAAAGCTACAGTGAATGTTTTGGTGTTTATTGATTGTCTTGATTAGTCTGAATTTCTATCACTCTATTTGCAACCTTCTGACTTATAAATCTGAATAGTATGACTAAGCCTCTTTGTGCTTTTCTTGTTAAATTTTCTATTTGAAGAGTAATCTGTTTATTGTGTAGTGAATCTTAATGAGGTAAGTACCAACAGTTATTATTTAACACACACTCACAGGGAATGAGAGACAGAATGAGAAAGAGCAGTCTGAATTTGCAAGGCTGTGGCCAGTACTCTCTGTTTTTGAAAATATCAGAAAACAAAACAAAATAAAATTAAAAAAAATAAAAAACACTGTAGAACTTTAAAGACTAACTGCTATATTTTTATTGTTAGCTTTCGTGGATCAAGTCCACTTCATCAGACAAAGAATGAAACTTACAGTCATGTTCTTATATACAGTACCAAATTCAGGGACTCAAAGGGAGAAGGGGTGTGGGCAAGACTGCAGAAGGGGTGTGGGCAAGATGACAGACAAGCAAGCACAAGATTGCAGTTTCACACAGCCATTAGCAACAATAGATTATTCAGATAAACTCTAAATGACTCCCTTTCAATCTCAAGGTTGCTGAGAAAACCCACTATGGTCTCTGATCAACTTGTGACCTGCATGTCAGGGGAAAAAACAAACAAACAAACACCTGTACCTGGTTTCTTTCTGTTTTACTAAAGAGAATTGGCAGGAAAGTTGTAATATAAAATCATATAGCAATCTGTGTATCAAATTTGATAATGTCCCAGAAACCCTTCACTAATATTTAGCCCTCTGTGATGGGTTTCTAACAGATGGATGTATTTGATTTCTGCTGTCTCCCTTTCAATCCTAGTTTTGTAATTTCTCTGTTCCAGAATTGCAACTTTCAGAAAAGAATTTCTTGGGATTTGGTCACAATAGTGTCTACTATAACATATGTTTCTTCTCTCTTCATCCTATGACATTACCATATTGGAATTGTCTAATCTAAAGACAGCTATTTTTTGTCATAGCTCTTATGAGAGTCACTGTCTCTTCTAGCAGCTGAGGCAGGTGCAGGCGTGTTCTGGTATATCAGGCAATCGGGCTTTGTCCCACTCTGCCCTCATCTCTGGTGCCCTGGGCGCCAATAACAATGTATGGGATTTCCCCCATAGGTGCCCCCACCACTACCTGTCCAGTTACCTTCCCATGGTGCCTTGCACACCCGAGGGCAGATGTAGGTAAAGTGCATCCCCAGGCATCATTTTGACAGGTCCTGGGGACTTCAACAAAAGAGGAGAGAAAGACTATTTAGGCCCACATAAGATATTAGGAGGAGTGGTTTAGTGGTTGATTCCTAGATGGCTTCCACAAACTGCCACTCCAGATCCCTAGAACAACAATAACAACTGAAGATGTCCAGCCAGTCACTCGCTGTTTTTTTGTTTATTTTGCTTTTTTAAAATGGCCATTTCTGGTCATTCTCCAGTCTTGGTGTAACCTGTGAGAGGGCTAGCATCTTGTTTTCCTCTCCAGCTCCATACTCTGCTCTCCCAAATGCTAAAGTGACAACTGAATGTGATCTTTTAGCCAGTAAATATCTCTGTGATGATCCATATTCAGGCTCATGGAAGGATACCATTTTTCCTTGAAGATGTTATTCATCTCTAAGTGGCAGTGAGAAAGCAAGCCTGGGGGTGGATGGGGACACACAGAAATGACAGCATGGCCAGATATGCTACTGTCGTAACATATCAGCTGCTTGTCCAGATGCTTCCCTTTCAGCTACTAAGCAAACATGGAGAACCTCCCCTGACAAAGGAAAATGAAAGGGTTTGAAACCTACTGTTTTATCTCAGGTCCAATTAGCAATACAATCACACTACACAGCAGGAACTTCCCTTGGAGTTATAAGAATATAATAAGATGTTCTAGTGTAGATATCACAAGACAAATAGGAACCCAAAATTTTAAATCCCATCTGCAGTACCACAAATATTTATTGTTGTTGTTCAGTCACAGTCAAGTCTGACCCTTTTCGACCCCATGGACCGCAAATATATTGCTCTGCTATCCAGCACTCCCTTTTTAGCTCCAGAACACACTCCCTCCCTATAAAGCAGGGGTTGTCAAACTACAGCCTGCAAGCCACCCCTGCTATAAAGAATACACCTTTACACACCTTGTTGATGTTAACCAAAAACCATGGAATGTTTTCACTATTTGACATGGCAATCCATGCCCTATGGGTCAGCTGCTCTGGGTGTATTATGTCTGGGTGACTGCAGCAAATCCCAGTAGTAGTACATCCAAAACAATTGTACCAAAATTCCCCTGTACTTTGTTCCTGAAATTAGTCAATAGAGTAACATTCAGTTGGAAAGTAATCATTTTATGCTGAGTGCATGCATAGATAAAGAAGACGAGTGATATATTAGAGGCATAATTAGAGATGGAGAATAGTGCAAAACAGAAAAGCAGCAGTTTCTCCCAGTTCATTAATCAGCCAGATGCACCCTAGTCATATTCCAGAACATTGTGTAACAGAGGAAAGCTTGCTGGCCAGGCAATTTTTCTCATACTGACTCTTACTGCACCCTTATGAGTTTCTAGATAAACTTGATCTCAACACCAAGAAGACGAAATATCCGGTTATAAGCCAAACACCAACTTGCAGCAAGCTAATGGCAGGAACACAAGAAATCAATAGAGTGGATAAAATTGTCTATTTGGGGAGTATGTTAAATGAAAATTGGGATCCCAAGGTAAAGATTAAAATATAAGTAGAAAAAACAAGTTCCACCTGCATAAAATTGCAACATTTTTATGCAGTACAGATCTAACACTCATTACAAAGATCCAAATAGTGAAATGTTATGTATGCCCAATGTTGCTACATGGAAGAAGAAGAAGAAGAAGAAGAAGAAGAAGAAGAAGAAGAAGATGATGATCTTGCCCTCCAGTTGATTAATTTACCTTAAGTTTAAGTTGGATCTTTACTTATATTGTCAGATATGTCACTTTTCTTTTTTCTTTATGGACATTGATTTATCATGATTATTTTATTACATTGCTACCAGGTTGGATCTTAGAGCTGCTGCTGCTGCTGCTGCTGCTGCTGCTGCTGCTGCTGCTGCTGCTGCTGCTATTATTATTATTATTATTATTATTATTATTATTATTATTATTATTATTATTATTATTATTATTATTATTATTATTATTATTATTAATGCTGAGGTTATTATTACACACACACACAATTACATATTATTATTATGGTGAGGTTTTAAATCATATAAAACCACCAAGAGTGGGAATATCTCACAGATATTTGTTTCAGAAACAAAGAAATAAATTAATAAGTCAAATTAAAAAGAGCAGGCCCAGTGGGTAAATGATGGTTGCTCTGAAGCTGCTCAAAAATACATACTACTTCCGATGTATTGGAATCAGCATCTCCCTGTGTATCAGATAACTGACAGCAAGAATTAGAATTTTTTTTAAAAAAAAATCTGAAATCTGGGATTCTGTTTAATTTTGTTGCAGTTACATTACTGTTGCAGTTACATTACTGTGATTCTTTGCAGTACAAAAGGCACTTGGTATAGGCTCTTATTGACCATGCTTATGTTTCCTTCAGAAATAGGAAAACAGACCTTTTTGAATTACAACTCTCAGAATCTTCCAGGAAACATGAGGCCTCTGGCTATGGACATGCTTAGTTCCTGGTTCTTATGCAGTGATGGGATGTCAAAAATTCTACTACCACGCCATGACGTCACGGACGTCATGGGCGTGGCCAATGTCATGACGTCATGACGTCATGGGCGGAGCCAACGTCATGACATCATGACGTTGTGGGCAAGGCCAAAAATAAAATAAAAAATAATAATAAACACGCACACAGACCCGTAATTAACTTAAAGAAATAAAATAAAGAAATAAATAAAATAGAAATTAAATAAAAGTACAACCACCCACCCAAAACACAATTAAATCACCCACCCACCCACCCAAAATATAAAAGCCTCACTTACCAGGTACCTTCCGTGGCCGCAGCCAGAGCCGGGCCGAAAAGGCAACGGCCCGAGGAAGCTCCAGGCGCCCGACAGAAGAGGATGCGGCGGTGGCGAGCCCCGCCGGGTTTACCCAGGGCATGGGGGTTTGTTGGGCCCAAGACCCTAGGACGGCGCGGCGCGGGCGGACGGCGCGGCGCGGCGCAGGCGGACAGCGCGGCCAGGCACCAACGTGCCTGTGGGAGCCAGGTAGCCGGCTAGGGGAGATGCCCTTCTCTTAGGGCTGCCGCCGCTGCTGCCGGAGCCAGTCTGCTTGTGTTTCCGCAGCGAGAGGGAGGACGAGGTGAGAGCCGGGGTATGTGTGGGGGGCAGCTCGGCCGTCTGGAAGCCTTCCCGGTCGGTGTCGAATGGGGGGGGGGAGACCCTCCTCTTGTCTGCCACTCTCGCCATTCAGCCTCCGGCAGAGCGACGAGGTCGTCTCGCCCACCCTGCCACCCGTTTGTCCTCCCTGTTTCTGCAGGGCAGGGTGGCCTTGTCTCCCCCTTGCGAGACTGGTGGTTCCCACCCTGACCCTTCCCTTCTCCGAGGGCTGCATTTTTGCTGAAATGTGAAATTCAGTTTCTTCTGTAAAGTCGGCCCTAGTGGGCTGTAGAGCTGGAGGCTGGGAGGGGGGAGATAAATGAATGGACGGGGAACCTCCCATCCAGCTTCAGAAGATTTTTTTTTTTAAATTGGAGCCATTTGGCTCCAATTTAGTGCGCATGTCCAGAAACTCAATTTGACGCATGCGCAATGCGTCAAATTGAGTTTCTGCGCATGCGCAGTCAATTGGAGCCATTTTAGCTCAGATTTAAAAAAAAAAATTCTTTCGGTGAGGCGTCCGGAACCGGACGCCTCAAAAGTGGACTCCCCTCCCGGAGAACTCTCCGGGATTAGTCTTACCGGTTCCAGAGATCCGTCTGGAACCGGGGACATCCCATCACTGTTCTTATGCCTTACTTCTGGTTTTGAAGCTCTCTTGCCTTGCTCCTGGTTTCTAGATCTTATATCTTGTTCTTGGTTTCTGGAAGATCTCCTGCCTTATTCCTGATTCCCACTTCCAGGGACCTCTCCCAATTCCTGATTCCTATAGACCAGGAGTGCCCAAACTTTTTGGACCATCGTGCAGTCATGTCATTCAGTGAGCCAGTTGCTATGGCCTGGGGGCCAGATCCAGCCCCTGACACCAATTCATCCAGCCCACAAAGCCATATGGGTGCATTTTACTTCCACTTCCAGGAGTGATGAGGGCTTCGTGGGCCGAATGAATTGGCATCGGGCTTGTGTGTGGATCCGGCCCCCAGGGCATAGTTAGGGCACCCCTGCTGTAGACTGTTATTGTGTCTTCAGCAATGAAGGCCAGCAGACTTAAAGTTTCTTGGCTCTTGGATTTCCTGCTTTGTTCCTGGTTTCTGCTGTTGAAGATCTCTGCCTTGCTCCTGATTCCTGCTCTAGAATATCTCCTACCTTGTTCCTGCTCCTTAAGACTCCCTGCCCAGTCTCTTAGGACTGTTGTTTTGCCTTGCTTGAATCCTTGCTCCTGGAATTCCTTCCTCATCTTGCTCCAGCCCCTGAGGATTCTCTGCCAAGTGTGTTTTTCTGGTTACCTAACTTCTGGCTGATTTGGACTATTTCGTCATCTGGACTAACCCTGCATCTTTGGTTCCACTTTTACTCTTGACTGAGATTCAGTTACTGTTCAGTTTGTTACCTGGTTGTCCTGGGTCCTGGCATTGGTGTTGCCTGCCAGCCAGCACTCATACCCCACACTCTGACACAGATATTTATATAACAATTTGAATACAACTAGGGACTGCAGTGGCTCAAGTGGTTAAGATGCTGAACATGACAACTGGAAGGTTGGAGTTTGATACCTGAGTACAGTACTGCATGACGGAGTGAGCTTCTGTCTCTGTCCTAACTCCTGCCAACCTAGCAGTTTGAAAGCAAAAAATTGCAAGTAGATAAATAGGTACCACCTCAGTGGGAAGGTAAATGGTGTTTCATGGACTCCACTGTCAAGGGAAGCCTGCCACATGTCCACAGAAATGTCTACAGATGCAGATAGCACTGACTCCTTGGCTGTAAGCAGAGATGAGCACTGAACCCTAGAGTCAGATATGACTGGTTTCCAGGCAAGGAAGACCTAGAATACAACGGCAAATACCTATAATATACTATATTGACATTATTAGATAGATGGATTAGAGTCATCCAATTTGTCTAGTCTCTCAAACCAGAATTTACTCATATGATGTGAAACTCACCCTAAGTGTGCAATTATTTCACTGCATTGTACTTTATCTCAAGGGACAAAACTGTAACCAGATTATTCTGGATTTGCAGATGCATTGCAGAGAACTTAAAATGAAACATTCTTCTGCTGTCTTAACTATGGTGATGCTTAGCCCAATGGCTGCTGGAGGAAGAGTTAAACCAGCTATTAATTTACCCCTCTCCTTTGCATCCTGTGTTCAAACTCAATATTAAAAATATATATCAAGCTTTGCTTGCTAGTACAAAAGTCTTAAATCAAAAAGAATACAGTTCTCACTGTAATATTTTCTCATTTATTATATACAGCAGATGGTTCTCAAAAGCTCAGGGTTTTTTGCATGCATGCATGCATGCATAGCCATGGCTATTTCTACACAATTACGGTACTTTTGTTTGGTAGCCCTTGTATTGACTTATTTTCTAAAAAAAAAAAAAAAAGGGGGGGCATAACATTTGGATAATAAATAATGCAAATTCAAAAGTTAGCAAAATGGGAACAAAAGGAATATCACAGCATTCTTGGTATTTTTAAGTGAAAATGTATGTCTGGCTCAAAATCCTAAATCTAACCTGGCATTGGGAAGATGGATTTGAATAGAATAACTGGAGAAGCGTTTGAGGACCCATGCTTGTTATTTTTGTTGACTCTAGCTGCAATTAGAGGACTGGAAAGAAATGATTTTGAAACTGATATTTTTTCAAATCGATTCATGGAGTATAAATCAATGTTCGCATCCATTGATTAAGTCTTGTAAATCACTTTATTTTTGTAGTTGTTTACTGATCACATGCACCTGGTGTTGAAACATAAACTTGTTCCTCAGTAAATGAATTTCTAAATATACTGAAGGGAAACATGAACTGATCCACATGGACACACACAAAAATGGTACAAGTTAACATAACACAAGTAGAACCTTGTGTTTAAAATACACTACTCTCTCAAGACCATTTCAGATAACCCATGTGAGATTGCATGTGCATCATGTAAATGAGTAAATTTGAAACAATTTCACCAGGGTTAAGTCTGAGGCAAATTTCTTACTTTTTAAGTGTGTAACCACACCCTCTGTGTGTTTTCCTCCTTCAATTGCCTTTTTTTTTCATTCACATAGCAAAACTTTCCATTCATTCGTATGCAATGTCTTAGCACCCTGTCCCTCAAGACTCAACTACTGTTTTTAATCTCTCTGACTTTTCCCTCATTTCACCCCTTTCTAAATAACCCAGACTTCCCCTCCTGTCAGTCTGTCTGACTTCTTTGCAAACGTGTTCCTGATGTGTCCATCTCACTACATTGCCCTCCTCGGTGCTTGAAATAAACAAACACCAACACTGGGGTAAAATCTATACAAACCGAGGTGCTATAGCGGCTGAATTAAACATGTTCAGTTTGGGAAGGGATTCTGTTTGCTTCCTTCTGTGAAGAGGAGCCGAAGAAAACTTGCACTGCCTGCTTGAAAATTGATTGCTTCATTGGTAAGCCTTTCCATTCCTCCTTTTCTGACCTTTTTCTTTCCCAAGCTGTGATTACAAGAAGATCATTACAGCCTCAACAGATCTCTGACTTTCCCATATTTGGCCAGTTACAGATGTAACAGAGGGGTCAACATTTTCAGCCACAAGTGCTACATACATCCTATGTTTGCTCTTAAGAGCACACATACACACAGAGAGACACTCTTATGCACACACCCCTCAGCACATGAAAAAAGTCTTCCCCAGCACACAACACATACACATATACAGACTTTACACCCACAAACACACACAGAGAGATACCGGGCCTCCCTTCTCCCCACTTTGCAATATGAAGATAACAATACAGTACTGGATTATATTGCAAAGCTACTGTATCTCTTGTCAGCTTCTTTTTGCAATGAGGGGGACATGTCAAATTACTCTGCCAGGTGGCTGTCAGATACTTTCTCCTTCCCCTTTCAATATAGGGGGAGTTTCTCAGGCAGACTACACTGCTAGCCTGGAAGAGGCTCTTTTACTTACGATAAGAGGGCAGAGAATAATGTTGGATGATATTGTTGTCAGCTACTTTCTTCTCGTCCTCACATCCTCCATGAAGGGAGGAATAACTTAGAACTATACTGCAGATGCATAGTAAACTATGTGGAGCAAACAAAATGTCCAAGATTAGAGCCCTAGCTTCTGGTGGTATGAAATCCTTTCCCAACAGAGTAGGAAGTACTAGTGAATGGCTTGATTGCATATTCGGAATTTTTTTTTTTAAAAAAAACCCAAAGTAACCATATTGGCCGTAACACAAATTCCCAAAGTTAATACTTTATTCAGCTAAACTAAATGACATAAAACATATAATTGCCCCCAGGTCTTGATCTAGAAAAAGGAACAAGCCAAGCATTTATTGAGGATGGAGGATATGTTGACTATTGTTCCTGAGGAGGCTTGTTTTTTCTTCTCATCAGCAGAAATGAGGAGAGGCTTTTATCTTTTCCATCTTCCAATGACCCTTGAGGACCCTTCCAACTCTTCAGTCCTCTTGTTCTATGATTCTGACTGAGGCAGCTGTCCTTAATATCAGCCATTTCTCATCTCATGCTGCTCAGCCAGTCCTAAAGGGATGGCAAGTAACAGTGGGAGTATATTGACTGTCAGGGCCATGATATGTCAGCTAAGGGTTACATGTGGCCTGGAGAACACAGGTTGGCAACTTCACAGTAATAGTTCAAAACTGTTTGAGAAATGCATGTACAGTATTTGACTCTCTAGCACCAGGATCATCAATGGGGATATTTTCAGCATTCTACATCTCTGGATTGTCTGCTGAAGGCCACTCGAAAGCAGAAGGGACCACTTTATTTCTCAAAGTATTGTTCCTGCAGCTGCTTTCCCTAGCTGCTAATGCCTCTTCACTTGTCCCCTCTGAGTCTGCCTGCCATGATAGGAACAATGAAAAAATCAGCTTCTGTTTATCTTCTCCTGGCTGGCAGCAAGCAAATGAACGTGCAATGGCAAAAAGTCCATGGGCCCATTTGGGCATGTTGTCATTCCCCCTTCCCCAAAACCTCTTGAAATTGCTACAGTATTTCAGAAGCATATAGGCAAAGACTCCCTCATCAATTGCTCTGTGCAATTTATCTAAAACAGTGCTTGGAACCACAGATTTTTATGCATACTATAACTCTCAGAACACTGTCCTTGGTCTGACCAATGGTAACCACAGTGGTTAGAATGTTCTGAGAGCTGCTAGGGGAAAAAGTTATTTTTTCCAAGCTCTGATCTAATGAGAATGTATGAGAAATTCTGACGGATATAATATAATTAGGCCTCTTCAGTCCAGCACTCTGATCCCACAGGTGGCTGAAGCCCAGAATAAGGCATGCATACAGCAGGATCTCTTGGACACTCACATTCGCAGGAACTGGTCTGCAGAAGCACTGTGCCTCTGGTCATGGAGGCAACAAATAGCCATTATGAAGAGCAGCCATACATAGGTGTATCCTCAATGCATTTGTCCATTTTTTGGTGCCTTTTTAGCAATTTTATACATCTCAGTATGCTCTGGAGTGTCACTGTGCTAATTTATTTATTGGGGAAGGCATGACAGTTCCCCCTGCTCTAAAGTGATATGCCTTAATCATAGAGCCCCCAGTGGCCATTTATGACTCCCTCCAAAAGAGGAACTGAATCACCCCAGCCAAAAAAAAAAGGATGAAAGGTAGCCATAGTCTACTCAAAATTTCTATATGCTGACAATTTGATGCACATTTATCCTTATTGATGTTTAAATGGAACAGCAGCAAACATGACTGTAATGGGGAAGGCCACTCAAGTAATACTTAAGAGCGTTAATGACTGACAGCCATTCTGGAGATTTTGGGACTACAACTTCCATCTACTCTGTCCAGCTTAGAGTAAGGAATGCCCAGCATTACACCCCAACCACATTTGGAAAGTTTCACTTTGCTCACTTCTTGTACTATCATCTTTGTTTCATTCTACTGTCAGTTTTTCTTCTTCTTCCATGTCAAGGCAAGATGTAAAACTGCCACAATGAAGCCATCTTTTGGTGAGTTCATTCTGTAGTTCCTTTTGCCTGACCAAATGTGAGACACATAAGCCGGCACAAGCTGGTCGTTGTCCAGGGTATGCCTGATTGTGGCTCAAAGATACCACAATCTTCGAGGAGGCTCTTTCTGTGAGCCCCTACTGTCAGTTGAGTTCCATTTTGGCATCTGCTCTGGCCCTGTGGAACCTCCTGCCGACCGAGTTGCACCTCCAGGCAGAGCTACTGACCTTCAGAAAAGGTCTAAAAACCTGGCTAGCACAGCAGGTGTGGTGTGCTTCCAGTGGGGCAGCCCCCCACCCCGGATGGCTTATATGAAGGCTGTTCGGGTTTTTAGTTTCAGGTTTTTAACTTATTGTGGCTGGGAGGATATTTTAATGGTTTTTAAATGTTAAATGTATTTGTGATTTTATTGTCACAGGGATGTTTTATATTTGAATGTTTTTATGGTGATTGTGAGCCACCCGGAGTCGTTTCAGCAAAGGGGCGGCAACAGAAATCCAAATAAATAGATAAATAAATTTGCTAGGGCCCTGCTCTGTTTCCTCCTAAAATCTTTAAAGTCAACATGAACTTTTCAGTCCTTCAAAGACAGAGCAGTTTCCAATAAAAGACTGCCATATAAATTAGGACACATAGCTGTGGCCTGCACATTCTTGTTTGTTGCCAACCAGTCCTTCTTCCCCTTTCAGTTCTTAACAAATGTGCCTGTATCTGGGAATGGTGTGTGGCCTACCATGCTTGGACTGGCAAGCTGATAGGCCCAGAACCTTGGAGGAAATTGAGGCAGTAGACCAGCTTTTATCACAGGCATAGTTTCCATAAAGCAGGGATTCCCCTATCAGATTCCTCCTCTTCAAAGTGACATCAGTGCAACAAATAAATTTTTAGCTGCAACATGACACTGTAAGAAAAATAGAAGACCTTGTAATTCATCTCTCATTCCTGTAATTTGTGAAAATAATAGCAATTTTGCATGCAATAACACTGAATCTCAGTGTAATTGTTCTTTGTCACTAACTTGATTGGTAAAGTTTTTTCATGCCTCTGGCTTTTGAGACCAGCTCACACCCCTTTTTCCTGTTTTTTCTTCCTCCCTTTAAGTTTTATCATAATGATCATATCTGAAAATGAGACTGGATGTGATCTGTGATATTCCGTTACATTATTTGTGTACTTAGAGGCTGCAAAGGATTCTTCATAATTAGACTGTGTGTATATGAAGATCACAATTCACTTGGCATACAGGAAGGTTTCCTTTTTTCCACTTCATAAAAAAAGAGAATTTCTCTGTGAACAAGCAAAGGTGTGGCCTCATTACACTTTCTACATATTTAACCCTGGATGCAGTTTAGAGAAGCTGGACATAATTCCCCCATAGTTTAAATGAGTTTCTTATTTGTTACCTTAATTTAAGGAATAAAATATCAAGATCTGAATATATCCAGAAGATGCCAACCAGGATGGTAAAAACGTTGGTAGCCAAGCCGTATAAGAAATGGTTTGAGGGAGCTGGGTATGCTTGGCTTGGAGAAGATAGGACAGAAAGTCAATTTGACAGTCATATTCAAATATTTGAAAAGGATGTCACATGGCAAGGAGCATGGAAACAAACTGAATCCCCTGGACGCAGCTTTCTCAAGTATCATATCTAGTAGCCTTCTTTCATATCCTTAGGTCAAGAGAATCCATGTCTCCAAAATTAAGGGAACTTATTCTTTCATTCAACATTGCTTGAAGTTGACTAGCGATCTTTTGCCTCCAGAAGCTAATTTATCAGAATTAATCTAAATCAAATTATATTATATGTATTTACAGCAGCAATTTTATGAAGCTCACTACAAAACCACAGTGAATCTTCAGGAAGCTTATAACCATGGATTCACAAGGTATGCAAAGTTGCAGCTATTAGCAACCATCTGACAGTGCTCAGTTTAGGGGAGCAAGAATTGTTTGCAAAAAAAGGAGTGAGACTGTAAAAAGAAAAAACAACAAATTCTATACTTTTCAAACATATTTTGTTCCAGTCAGACTTATAGAACTGTAAACCTAGAAGGAACCCCAAGAGATATCATTTTCAGCCCCCAAAGAAGCAGGAAATCCAAGCAATGTTTGGCCATTCAACCTCTGTTGCAAAGCTCCAATGAAAAAGAATCTACCACTTTCCAATGTAGTCATTCCACTGGTGAACAGATCTTACTGTCAGAGAGTTCTTCCTTACATTTAATCAAAATCTCATTTCTTGTCATTTTAATCCATTGGCTACTAACAGGGAACATTATTATTATATTTATACCCCGTCCTTTTCCGAGGACTCAGGGAGGCTTACAGTCTAAAAGAGTTAAAACACATCACTTACAATTCAAAATTTAAAATCAACATTTGGAGATGCATTTAGAAAACAGTGTGGAATAATGTGCATTTACTATACAGAGATACAATGCCCAAGCTGTCAATAGCTGGCTGTAGAGCCAGAGCTCAGGAGCTTGATTCTCCACCATGTACTGGAGTCAACCTATGCAACCTTGGGCAAACTGCAAGCTGCAAAGTCCCAACATACATTAGGATACAAATTCTTTAGAGAACAAAGAATGCTTGCATAAAACAATTCTTCACATAAACTTAAATGTAGTATAATCACAAGAGATTAAACTTAATAGCTCTGAGTACTCTTTCTTGCTCCCATGTCAAGATGTAGCCCATCATGTGCATACAGATGAAGCAAATCAGTAAAAAGTTTAAGTAAATCAGCATTTATTACCTGGAAGTAAAACAGTACGTGCCAGTGCAAAATATGCCTGGTTTTCTCACAAAGTTCAGTGATACTTTTGCATTTCTAGTTGAACTCTGTTTGACTCCCATTTCTTCTATGATTTGATCAGTAATTAATTCCACATTGTTAAAATGCTATCTCCCTACCGTCCACATATTTGCCAAAGACTGTGATGGGACTAAAACAAGCTGTGCCACATTTCTTCTCCACCATGATAGCAATGGCCTGGTCACACACAACCATTCTGTGGCAACCTCTCAGCTACATAATTGTAAGATATTATATACTGTATGAGGTTTTTGAAGGGGAATGGCAAAAAGAGATGAGACTCTATACCACCCCCTTCAGTATGGTGAATGTGTGACATTTACCTTTTAATAGCAAATTTGTACATCTCCACAAATTCATCTTCTCCAAGATACATTTTAAAAAGTATATATTTTTGTTTACTCAGAAAAATATGACAGAAACTTAATAATTAGATGTTTCAGATAGATATCAAATCAAATCAAATCTTTATTATGGTCTAAGACCATCATAGAACAGCAACGGGAACAGAAGTTGAAATGGGGGTACTTAAAATAAATCAAGAGATAAAAGTTAAAATGAGGGTGCTTAAAAAGGAGCATTTATGCTCAGAGTTAAGGAGTAGTAAAATTAGTACGTAGATAAATAGTGTTACGGCTATTACTAAGCCTATGTTGTGGCACTAGTAGTTTATTTGGCTGAAGGTCCTGCCAGGATCGTTCTTCTGATCTTACATGCTGTGGCACAGAACCTGACAGTGTTGTGGGTGAAGGTGGATCTTTCATCATATAGCAGCCAGTGGGTGTATGTTCTGTTTGTGCAGAGCAGTGGAGATATGAACTCAGTGCCGATAATAAATTATCAGATAGATAATTTATTGTAACTATTATCGGCATGGAAGTTAAGAAACATAAATTGCATGTTTGTTTTCTAGAGCTTGGGCTAGAATACCTGCCACCTTTCTTAAATAGCAATCATTAACTACGGTGTCTGACTGATTTCCTATTCCTCATTCACAATGTGGTGCTTTAAAATATACAATTTCTGAGATATAAGTGGAGGTCCTCAGTGCAGGTGAAGTAGGCTGCAAAAATACCTTTCCTTTCTAGCAATTTCTCTGTACAGACATCTACTGTGAGGCAGCTTCTTAAAATTATTTCTTCTTGTGAGACAATGGTGTGTTTTTGAAGAGTTGCCACTTGTGATTCCATTTAGACCAGTGGTTTCCAATGTGGGGCACATGCCCCACAGGGCGACTTCAATTCCAAGAAGCTTAAATCAGTACATTGGTTGATCAGTCTATTGGGGAATTGACTTAGGCTTCTGGGAGTTGAACTCCAAAAACCAAAGGTTGGGAACCACTGCTCTAGGTATACTGCAGGAATCCCACGCCAAGTAATGCATCTTGAACTACAATGAATTGGAGGCCAATGAGATTGTTTCTTTGATTTCCTTTATTTCATTCTGTGTCATGAACCCTGTCCCACAGATTCAATTCTCCTCCCTCTTAATGATCTCTCCTTAAAGGGCTTACAGTTTAAGGAAATCAGGAGTTCTAGGGAATAAAAGATGTAAAATGAAGTTGTAATGATATTATAACCATAAAAAGCTATAAGAAAGCTTTGCCTAGTTCTGGAACTATTTTCCAAGGGATATCAAGCAGATTGCTTCTGTGTTGAGCTCTTGGCAGGCATTAAAACGGTTATTTCACCAGGCCTTTGGCTTCTAGTCTGTTCTATTGTCCAATAAATAAAAATAGAGGCTAGGATTTCTCTCATAAAAGGGGTTTTTAAAAGAGCTGTGTCTACATATCTCTCACATATACTTTGTTCCTTATTGGGAAACCTGTGAGCCAGTTATATATTTTTTCTATTGTTCAATAAATACCGTCTGAATAGCTCAGTGAGTTAAGGATCTGGCTGCAAATGTAGAGATTGGGGTTTCAGTTCCCTACTATACATCCTAAAAAAACAGCCAACCCATGCAGCCTTGGGAACGGTGAGCATTTCCAGAATGCCCCCAGAAGAAGGAAATGGATAAATCACTTCTGAACCCTCTGAAAAGAGTCACTTTAACTCAGAATTGTCATGTTGGTACATTATTATTATTATTTTCTATTAAAGATTCAGATTGTTCTGATATTCAGGCTCTATCATACATCTGTCTGAATGGAAGATGAAACACACACACACACACACACACACACACACACACACACACACACACACACACACACACACACACACACACACACACACACACACACACACACACACACACAATGATAGAGCAGAAGGACTGCTAGTTAATCTGACAGGTGCTTAGTCTGAACTGCTTCCCACAGGGCAACCTGCTACAGTTCGCACATCTGTCAGATCACAGCAAATCCCTCTTCACACACACAGTGTAAGATTATTAGAAGTTATTGGAGAAAACTTGAACAGTGACTGAAATCCTTCCTGTTTCTCTTTGCATAAGTAAAGTCGCACCTGCACAAGTATGTGGCCAGGCAATAAGAACTGTACAGTTCAATTTTGTGTGAGTCATGCAGCTTCTGTGAGAAGTATTATGTAGCATATGTGTGGAAGTGCTTCGTAAATAGCCCTTCTGCCATCCCACAATTATCTGAACCAACTGCACTGGTTCATATCATGCACATGGAGCTGAGTGATAAGATTGCCCTTATCTTGCAATTTAATAGCCCACTCACCCTATGGAATGGATCAAACTTCAGTGAAACTGTCAGAACACATTAGTTTTGTATGCTGAAGTATACATACATAGAATCATACAATAGCTGTTGGAAAGGGCCTTTAGTCCATCAAGTTCACCCCCCCCCCCATCCTTAATGGAACCTCTGACAGCACTGGCTGATAGAAGTAAGTCCTAATTGTCACTTGGAGAATGCCTATGAGGGAAGAATGTAAAGTTGGGAGCAGGAGAGAAAGACCTGGGTCACCAGACCACTAAGAAGCCACTGTTCACACACCAGCCCTTGTTAAAGGCCTTAGGAGGGAGAATCTCTTCCCCCCCCCTCCCTAAATGTGGTCAGACCTACAGGTGCACTAAACAACAGCAATGTTGCTGAAGAGCCTTTACACATGAATCATAGAATCACTGAGGTCAAAGGGACCTATGATGCCATCGAGTACAACCCCCTGCTCAATGCAGGAATCCAAATCAAAGCAGATCTGACAAGTGTTGTCCAATTCTGTCTTGAATGCTTCCAGTGTTGGAATGCTCACCACATCCCAAGGTAATTGGTTTCGTTGACAAACTGCTCTAATAATGAAGGTTTTTTTCCCCTGATATCTGAGTCACATAATTAAAAGTACAAACCACCCTTAAAGGGTTATCAGACTTTTCCTTCCTCTGTGGAGAAATTTGGTTATTCTGAAGTTTTTATCTAATTTGCAAATTTTGTATTTTAAAAAGTTTCTGTAAAAGGAAGATTTATTAAAGCATTGTTTATGGTTTTCTGATTGCAAGATACAATGTATTTGTATTGAAATGTGACACTAAAATGTCTTAAATAAAGAAATAGATTTTAGGGGGAAATCCGATCTGAGGAGGTTGCCTTCAGTTTCAATGTTACAAAAATTGTTCTGGGCTTTTTATTTTTCTTGTAGATTTTAGTCAAATTAATGGAAAGGTTTAAGCTCTATTTTGTTTTCACAGGGATATTATTTAAAATAAAGGAAATGTGGAAATAATGGTGTATATTTGATATTAAAATTTTGATATTCTCTTCCATGTCTCAGTATTTCATACTACTATAATGTAATATTATTCATTTTTCTTTATTTATTTATTTAAATTTCTATACCACCCTCCTTGCCGAAGGTGACCCAGGGCGGTTTAACACATCCTAAAAAACAAAAAAACAGTACAGGCTAAAATTCTAAAAATTCTCAAAATCCACAGTTAAAACCAATTAAAACTACGACTAAAACTTTGTATGATTTAAAAACTTAAGAACTTAAGAGAGCAGGGGAGGAGGTCAAACCAGACAGCAGGCTGAGGTCGTTGAGCCTCCAGTACCCCAGACCTGCCCTTCCAGCCAGGTTTTTACACCCAAAAGGGCAGCAGCTCTGCCTGGAGGCGCAGCTCAGTTGGCAGGAGGTTCCACAGGGCCGGAGCAGACACAGAGAAGGCCCTCTTCCTAGTGCTAGAGAGATGAGCCTCTCTAGCTGATGACACAACCGGAGAGCCTGCTCTAGTGGGACAGGCAGATGTCCTTGGGATGATGCGGTCTCTTAGGTATCCTGGCCCACTACCATGTACCATGTATACATGGTACCATGTATATTTGTAAGTAAAGAACAATGTTTGAAAGCTGAAAACTATACCTTTGTAAACATTACAACTTCCTGTTGTGGTGGTCATAATAAATTTATCTTTTTCATATGTGCAGTGGGTGATGTGCTCCAACAGATAAATGATTGAGAACTGATTAGAAAAATCTACCTTTATGTTTGACTGGGAAAAAGTTGTTCTGCACTATTATCCAAAGCAGATGACATATAAATGAATGCAGATACTGTATAAGAGTTTGACACATCTTCACAACCACTGTGCATCCTGATTATTAAAGCAATAGCAATTACACTTATAACCCACCCCACAGCACTTAGTGCACTGTCTGGGCGGTTCACAGAGTAATTAGCATTTTGCCCCCAACATACTCATTTTACCGACTCAGAAGGATGGAAGGCTGAGTCAATGTTGAGCCCTGGTCAGGATCAAACTCACATCCTTTTGGATGCGTCACCAGGGCTCCTGTATATAGATGTAAAATGTCTACTACATGTAGTCTACAAGTGATTTTGTGTAGTTGGAATCAAATTGACCAATTTCCCCCTAATTTAATTCCATAAAGGTAAATTTTAGCTGTGAGTTGTTGTAAGGATGTGCAATGACCAATGTGAAATGCAGAGAGGGAGCAGCATTAACTCCCAGCCAATTTCTCTCTGTGGAAAGATTGTGCTGCATGTGTCACCTAGCCTTACCTGCATTTTCTAAAGTTGACTGCTGCCCTCATGCAGTACTTTAGGAAAATTCCCCTGTCAATCCACTTTGCTTTTGCCACCCAATCCACCCAAGGAAGCAGATGACAACCATCTGTTGGTCAAAACACGGGCCACTTTATTGGTAAACATAACAATACAATATTAACATCATCTGCAATGGGGCATCTTAGTGGGTAAATGGTATTAATTTATGGGTATATCTACCCATATCCGGATTATTGATTGTTACCTTGTGTGATAACTAGAAGCTATCAAAAGAGTTTTAACTTCCAATAGTAAATGATGAAACCAACAGCACAAAGCACAACATGGGATGATAACAATGTTTTTTACAGACTATCAAATTGACAACAAATCACTTGAAACTCCATTAATTCCTTTCAAGATTTCTAGTCCTAAAAGCAAAAATAGGTGTTTTAAATGTATGGAATGGGTTGCCAGAAGGAGAGAAATTTTTTTAATGACACTACTACTCTCTCTTTTGTATACTGTCTCTCTCTTGCCATGCATTATTAAATATTCAGCAGACTTGCAAACAGAGTTTTTCATAGTTATTCTTCACCATAGGCTAGGTAGGATAATTTATTTAAGCTGCTTTTGCTATTTTGTAAAATTTCATTCAATGTTCATATCTCAATTGCTAATTACTTAGGGTTTTCTGCCTTTATTTCCCATTAGCCACAAGGGCATTTGATAGGGTTGAGTGGCTGTAGAGTTTATGATCAAAATAATCTGTCACTTCACAGAAGAAAATTCATTATTTATCAAGGTTAATTGGGTTCCTAATTGCCACCAGTCAAGACATCTGTGATAATTTAACTCTTTTTTTCCCCTTTGGCAAATATCCTGTCTGGAATATTTTGTGGTAAGGAGTACAGGAGGAGATGGAATCTTCTAAAGGCCTTTTTCTTGTGCTGGAGCATATGTTTAGAAGACCATCTCATTTCCAATATGGAGAAGTTTCCAGAAAAATGAACTGAGAATGAAAAGCAATGCACATATTTGCTTCATATGCAATGTGTTTTCTGTATTACAAAAGTGATATTAATTCTTGAATAACTAATTCACTTATTAGTTTGAATCAAAGCTCAGCCATGCTTTGGTTTTATCTGTTGAAATCACTGGGACATGTTTGTTGACTTCAGTGGGTCTAATCCTCACAGGACTAAATCTGGCTTCAACCATTATCTTTTCATTTAAAATTCAAAAAGCAAGAGGTGTTCCAGTCCTTGGAAGAGATGAACAAAGTTGAAACACTGATGCAGATACAATGCTATGGCCTCCCACAAGGGAAAGTTTCCTAGTTCTCTGTGCTATTTGGGATAGCTTGAAGCTTATATTGAGGTGTATCATCTTTGTTGCTTTTCAGCTGTATATATATTTTAAACTATTGATATGGAACCCACATGTTCATCACTGGAAAAAAATAACTATTACTGATCAATTATCATTGATGTAATTCTAAGACATTTTCTCAGGGATTTAGGATATAATGCAGAAAAATCACAAGGAACAAAGATAATTTAGATCTCTCGTTGAATAGAACAGAGGACTGTGTCTGTTGTTTAACCACTGATAAAATGGAGAAACTTTTTCTAATCTGTTTTAAATTTGACAAGTCTCTTGCCATGATGAAATCATAGAAAGCTTACAAAGTTGATTCCATGTACATGAAAATTACATTTAGATGGGGGAAAGTTATAGTAAAAAGAAGGCTGGGCTACCTCGGATAATGCTAAGACTTGGTTCCACAAGTCTTGGTGTTCTCCGATTTTAGTGTTATCCGATCCATGTTAAAATCCTATGGGATGGGTCGGATAACGTTAAAGCTCCATAGAGATACATTGTAACCGCACAGGCTTTAGTGGTTATTATTGCAATAACAGTTTTCTGCTCGTTGATGGTATCTTGGTATTCCAGAAAGAATGAGGAAAATCCTTGTGTTCCTTAAAATTACAAAAATTGAAGAGTAGGTAATACCACTATTAGATTGCTGAAAAATCAACCAATGAGTTTTCCTGGGCAAAAAAATCCACTTCTTCAGGTTAGTCACCATTAATCTTATGGGCATTGCAGAAAAATTGTAAATAAATGTGCCAAAAATCCATGACAGATGTCTGTGCCAAGTCTACTTGTGAGGGTGAGTTTGAATTTTGTTTTCAGACTTCCACTGGGGAAGTGTAGTCTCAGTCCATACATGTCAATATGGATGGAAGTACATGAAATAAATGGGTTCAAGTGATACAACAAAAATGAAGAATCCATATGTACTAATTAACACAGTGATGCAGGTCTATGTAGGTATACCTTCTAAATACTGTACATAACAATGTTGAGTTGAGAAGGTTCAAATAAGGCTTCCTTTTCTATTCACACAGCTTTTTCTGTTTTCTTGTGTCCAATTACTTTCCTCTCTCAATGGAAGTTTCAAACAAAGAATCCAAAAATAGAGAGAGATATTATGTCCAGGGCTTATGCAGTTGCAGCATTAGGAAAGCAAAATGCAGCTTTAGATTCTTGTGATTTCTTAGGGATCTAGTAACTTTTCAGAGACAATGCCCAAAAAGTGACTCGATATTTATATACAACAAACTTGTCTTAGGGAAAAACCTGGAGAGAGATGTAATCACAAAGAAAAAGATTTCTTTCTTGTGAGAAGGTATGAGTGGTAGACATATATTGTTGGACTGGCTGCAAGGAAAAGGATGTGATGGTTTTATGATTGAATTTGTATGCTATTCACTGAAAAATAAGAACATAAAAAAGAGATGGATTGACTCCCAAGAAGGAGACACATTTCAGTATGACCATTAACTATTGGTAATATAAATGTAACGACATGACATTCACTTTGAGATAGAATTCAAGTGTCACATATGGGTACAAGCTGTTGAATTTTAATTTTAATTTCTAAATTATGGGAAACAGCTGTCCAATGGATGTAACATCATAAAGATCAGCTTTATGATTTTGCAAGGGTTTGCCTCAATGTGGCCATAACAAAATCTCACGATATAATGGCATAATTTCTTACCAAATATTGGTATGATTTTGCTTTTTTATATGTACCATATAGTATCTTTGGGACTGCAGTGGCTCAAGTGGTTACAACGCTGAACTCAATGACTGGAAGGTCAGAGTTCAATTCCCGAGTACTGCATGATGGAGTGAGCTCCGATTTCTGTCTCATCTCCTGCTAACCTAACAGTTCAAAAGCAAGAAATTGCAAGTAGATAAATAGGTACCACTTGGGTGGGAAGGTAAACAGTGTACTGTGCACTTCAGTGTTGAGGCATGCCTGCCATGTGTCCATGGGAGGATCTTGACAAATGAACATGAAATAGCAAAAAGATGGCTGGAATACTTCAGGGAGCTACTGATTTGTGAAGACCCAAGCAAGGTACTGGAGTTTAGTGATTCAATAGTACACCTTAGAGTACCCTCCACCCACCCTAAAGGAGATTAGAGAGTATGTACAACAATTTAAGAATAGTAAGTGCCAGGAGAGGATGGAATTCCTGCCAAGTTTCTCAAGGTGGGAGATGAAATCCTCTGATATATAATTCATAAATTTATTTAAAAATCTGGATTGAACAGATACTAAGAAAGAATGGAATGTGGTGATGATCTGCCCAATATATAAAAAGAAGGATAAAATGGTGTGTAACAACTATAGGGGTATATCATTATTAAATATCAATTAAAATGTCTTCTGTAGATGTATTAGCCAAGGTTAAATCCCAGCCAACAGACATAATTGGGGAATACCAAGATGGGTTTCAACCAGGATGATCTGCTATTTACCAAATTTTTATTTTAAAGCAGCTGTGTGAGAAGATGTATGAATTCAATCTGGAAGTACATTTATTCTTTGTGGACTTTTAGAAGGCATATGACAGCATCCATAGAGCTACTCTGATCAAGGCTTTGATTAAATTTGGAATACTGAAAAGCTTGTCCAATTAGTAGAACTGTGGCTACATAATATGAAGACTAAGATTAAGATAGACAGCATTTTTAAAAATAGTAGCCATGTTAGTCTTTTTAGTTTTAATTTTGTTTTGTTTATTCTTTGATAGACAGCAAAGTGATTGAAATTTTCCAGGTGGTCATGGGATTAAGGCATTAATTTGGCCCTTGAAAAGCTCATGAGGGAGTTTGATAAGCAGGAATTCCAAGGCATCCAACTCAGCAATAAAAGTATTACATACTTGACCCATTCAGATTATATTGTCTTGATGTTGCATACATAAAATGAACTGTAAAGGATAATGCAGGTCCTGTAATGGGTGGTAACTAAAGTTGGACTCCAAGTCAGCCCTGAGAAGATTGAATATATGGTTATAGCAGGGCACCTATGAACTGGCAGTAGGTGATAACAAGTACAAATTAGTAAAATAATTTAAATATCTTGAAATCATGCTCACAGAAGATACATCAAGTGAAGAGATAGTCAAGAATCCAGGACCAGAATACGTGTTACCATTCATTAATCCCCCTATTAAAAGCCAGAAATGTCTCTTGAGAGCTCAAACTTAGGTTGTATAAAACATTAATAATGCCTATAGTGCAGGGGTTCTCACCCTTTTCAAGCCAAGGGCCAGGTCATGCACCCTTAGACAGCTTCAGTGGCCAGATGGCCATTTTGCCCTGTCTGACATACATGACACTTCTGGGTGTGGCGGAAGCAAGGGGGGACATGAAACTGTGTTGTGGGGTGCATCCAGCCCCCAGGCCATAGGTTGAGAACCCCTGCTGTAGTGCTTCATGGCTGTCAAACTTGGAGCACTTTGAAATAAGACCTTACTTGGATCCTTATTTTTGAGAGAAGCGTACTCAGGAAAATCTATGGATCAGTTGAAGACCCATCTACTTGGGCAGCGTTTCCCAAACTATATTCTGTGGAACACTGGTGGTCTTCAATACCCAGATACCTAAGTCACTATATTGGCTGATCATTGCTTTGGGGAATTGAAGCAGGTTGCAGAAGATAGAGAGGCATATTTGTTACATTGTTTGGCCCTCTGGGTATCATGATGATGACATTGGTGGTGGTGGTGGTGAAAAAGGAGGAGAAAGAGGAGGAGGCAGCCTCCAACAGGGGAAGCCTGCACTATCCGTGATCTGAATAATCCTGACATCCATCTGGATGCCATTGCCACTGTGCAAGAAGCCAGTCTACAAAGCCTGGCTAGTCAGAATTTAGGTAGGTCAGATCTCTGTCAAGATAATTTTTGTCTCGTGAGCCTCTGCCAGAACTGAGCACTCCATGCTCTGCACTCAGATACTTTCAGTGGTTAATTCACTTATTATTCATGTAACTCTATTATGTAACTCTAGTTTCTGCCTTGTCACACCTAACACCTGCCTCCACGACCACCCCAGGAACATCACAGAACTCTCCCTGCTTGTCGGACAGGGAAAATGAGGGGCAGCTGTGTGGACCGGCCAGGCCAGCCATAAAAGACCTTGCTGCTGCTGCTGTTGCTGCCTCCATGACCACCCCAGGAACATCACAGAACTCTCCCTGCCTGTCGTACAGGGAGAATGAGGAGCAGCTGTGTGGACTGGCTAGCCCAGCCATAAAAGACCTGGCTGCTGTTGCTGCCTCCATTACCACACCAGGAACATCACAGAACTCTTCCTGCTGGTTGGACAGGGAGGATGAGTGGCAGCTGTGTGAACTGGCTGGCTGGCTGAAGACTGCTGTTTCTCTTGACTGTACTGTATTTTTTACACTGTATTTTATTGTATAGTTTTTTCTTTTTATGTAAAATTTATTGATTGCATTATCTGTGCTGCATCTGTTATAGTTTTATATTTTGCTGTATTTATATATGAGATTGTGATACTGTATATCTTGCTTATGTTATGTGAGCCACTCTGAGTCACCTCAACAAGACAAGTAGAGTGGCATGTAAGTGTAATTTAATAATTTAATAATAATAATCTTCTAATTTAATGACTGGCATTTGCATAAGATTTCAGGAGAGTCCAATACCCAAGCATCCCAGGATGCTTTTGAGTGCTTAACTAAACCCCAAGGCTAATCAGACCTACTTTCTGGCCACTGGCATTTCAGTCATCATTGCACATAAAAGTAAGGCCAGTAGTATTAATTTAAATCTGGCCACATGGCAGCTTACTGATAAAGCAGGAATTTTGTTCAAGACGCATGAGCTGCTACACTATTTACTCATCCAAAGTCTCTTTCCTGGAGAAAAATATTGTATATTTCTCCAAAGGATAAGGAAAAAACATAACTCGATCTGGCTGCAAGTCTTATTCCATGTAAAATGTAAGAGGATATAATGGGAATTTTACAATGCTTCTTTCAAAGCATCTTAATACACATTAGCTGGACTTTCCCTGCTTCAAATTTTCTTTGACTATTGGTTATAACCTGTGAAATGTGGCTTTTTTATGATTACAGCACTGTCATTTACAGGCTCAACTATAGCCATTCATTTGTCAAGAAAACCTTTGTCAGGCAGAAGAAGGTAATTTAGTTTCAAGAGCAGTTCAGCCTTATACATTTCTAGAATTTATAAATCACTCTTGGGCAATCAGCCAACCAAAATACAGAATTCTTCAGTACCCTGATCTCTTACTTTCATCACATGCCTTGCATTTCAGAAAAATTAAATTTTTAAAGAAAATAGCCTGTTGGCAAAGTCTTTCACCAGCAGATGCTAGGAAGAAATTTCTCTTTCACGTGAAAGATTTATTACCAATTCTCCATATGTGCAAAAATCTACTATAAACAGGAAGGCATATTCTGTTTCCAGGGTTGAAATAAAAAGATGTGTATGTATCAAAAAATTGCTGCTACTGTTATATGTTACTTTTTCAGTTTCATTGACCTGGAGAAGTCCAAACACAAACTCTCTTCCTTTCCTCCCCCACCCAGCAACATTTAGTGATATGCATTGTGTAGTATGATGATACTGGACTGCAACCTTCACTGTTCTGGTAAGCTGCTGCCAAGAGAAATAGAAAGAAATGTGACAGAAAATCTTGCATCACAGATTTTGCATTACTCGGCATAATGGGCCAAATGAAAATTGAGCTGTGCTTCAAAATGGAGAGATGCAACTTACAGGAGATTTCAATTATCCTAATACTGTACCTTTGAGAAAACAAAAGTAGCCAGAATTGTAAGGTCTAAAAAAATTCTTATCTTACTAATAATCTCATTTTTCCAAAAGGTAGAAGATGGGACAACTGAGAGGCTAGTTTTGTACATTATCCTCACCAGAAAGAAAGAACTGATCAATGAAGTTGTGAGAATCCTGATTGTGAGTGACCCATGCCCCCTAGGGCTTCTTTATTGCCAGGAAAATAGAAGTTGAAGGTACTGATTTCTGAAAGTTGATAGGCAATTCTGGGTGAGATCCTACAGTCAGTGATACATGGAGGAAAGGGGGTTCATGATGGAAGGAAGTTTCTTAAAGGTGGGATCTGAAGTCACACTCACAAAATCTTCAAATGAGAAAGCAAATTGAGATACAAGTAATACCTCAGATAAAGATTGCATTGGATAACATTGAAATCACATAACAATGCAATTTTTTAAAAAAAAAATCATCGGATAACGATCTGTTAGCGTTATCCAATACAATTGTTCGTAGCAGTGGGGTGGCCGGAAAGCTGAACAGGGGCTCCCTGTTTGGCTTCCCCAGCCACCCTGCAGCTGTGGAGGCAGGAGCGGGATGGCTGGAAAGCCGATGAGGGGGCTCCCCCGTCGACTTCCCCAGACACCCTGCAGCTGCGGATGTAGGGGCAGGGTGGCTGGGGAAGCTGATGGAGGAGTCCCCGTCAGCTTCCCCAGCCACCCCACAGCTGCAGATTGGGTCCCCTGACCTCCCCAGAGCCAGCAGGGGTGTGAAGAGCCCAAAATGAGCAAAAAAACCTTTCATTTTTTCACCCATTTCGGGCTCTCCAGCACCCTTGCCACCTCTGGGGAGGTTGGGGGACCCAATCCCCCCTGTTTCTGATCTCCCCAGATCTCCCCAGGTGCTGCAATTGCAGTGTGGGCAGGGGCGTAGCTACCGCCGTATCAGCCGTATCAATTATACGGGGCCCCCGGGCCACGGGGGCCCCCAACGTGCGTAAGCAAAACAAATGCAGAGCGGGAGGGAGGCGACGGCCAGGGAGCCTTGGGAGAGGGCGCCGGAAGCGGGCTGGGGGCGGGTGCCTTTCTGGGAGGCCTTGGGCTGCCCCCTCCCACCTGCCCAGGACAAAGAAGGGAGGGCAGGGTTCTCCTTTCTCCGCTGCTTCTGTCGCCTCCACTCACGCGAGAGAGCGGGGGTGCGCGCGCGGCCCCTGATGAACCAGGGACACTCGGACCGCCGGACGCTCTGGGACCTTCACTGGGGAGGGGGCGGCACGGGGAGAGGCCCCCGAGTGCTGGCGACGCCTCCGGCGGGACCGCAGCAACAGCAGCGGAGGGCACTCTGGCCCGGGAAGAGGCTGGGAGGGCTTTGACGGTCTCTCCCGCTTCCCCGGCCGTGGACCCGCCCTGCCAATGGTGGCAAAGGCCACGGGCAGCAGCCAGCAGCGCGGGTTGCAGCGGTTCCCACCTCTCCTGTTTCTGCCGAAGCCAACGTCATTGTGGGAAGGCCTGAGAAGGGACGGTCTCCTTTGGTGCCCCCCCCAACCCCCAATTCCTCCTGCCCGTTACCCGCAAAAGGGTGGCGCTGCTCTTCAGCGCCTGCCTGCCCGCCCTGGACAGGTTTTCTAACGGGAAGCAAAGAGATAACGCAAAGGGGAGGAAAGTTGGACCAAAGGTGGGAGGAGGGCCACGGGGCCCCGAACGTGCGTAAGCAAAACAAATGTTGTTGTTGTTCAGTCGCACAGTCGATTCCGACCCTCTGCGACCCCATGGACCACTGTCCTCCAGGCATTCCTGTCCTCCACCATCCCCCTCAACTCACTCAGCTCTGTGCCCATTATCTTCACAATACCATCTAGCCATCCCATCTTGGGCCGTCCCCTTCTTCTTTTGCCCTCTACCCTTCCAAGCATCAAGGCTTTCTCAAGTGAATCCTCTCTTCTCATTTGATGTCCAAAGTATTTTAGCTTCATCTTTATTATTTGACCTTCTAAGGAGCAGTCAGGCTTGATTTCTTCTAAGATTGACCCATTTGTTCTCCTCGCTGTCCAGGGTACTCTCAAAACTCTCCTCCAACACCACATCTCAAAGGCGTCTATTTTTCTGCACTCCGCTTTCCTAATGGTCCAGCTCTCACAACCATACATTGCCACAGGGAATACCATTGCCCTGACTATGCGAATCTTTGTTTGCAATTTAATGTCTCTACTTTTCACTATTATGTTCCCCAGGTTTCTCATCGCTTGCCTCCCGAGAATCAGTCGCCTTTTTATTTCATGGCTGCAATCCCCATCTGCAGTGAGCTTTGATCCTAGGAAAGTAAAATCTGTAATTGCCTCTACTTCTTCCCCATCTATTTTTCAGGGACTGATAGGGCCTGTTGCCATGATCTTGGTGTTCTTGATATTGAGTCTCAAGCCAGCTTTGTAAAGCGTGCGTTCAAAAGTTGGCAACACCCTACATCGGTTATCGCAGGCTGCGGGATTTCCCCGTTTAAGTAATTTTATGCATTTTTTTTCTTTTGTGAGAAATCTTTACCCTTCCTAAGGGCCCCCAAACAAATTTTTATACGGGGCCCCGCCAAGGCACGCTACGCTTCTGAGTGTGGGATCAGCGCTTGGGTTGGGTGGTTGAACGGGCACGTGCCCAATTCAACCCCCAACCCAAGCAGCCAATCCCACACTGTGATCTGACTGCCTCTTTAGAAAGGGCAGTGAGGATTCCACTCATGGAATCCCCACTGTCCTTTCCAAAGAGGCAGGCAGATCGCCACCCTGTTCCCTTTCCTCCTTGGAAAGGGAACAGGGCTTTTTAAAATGTTGTACGATCAATGCATCGCACAACGTTAAAAACCGGATAACGATGAGACTTGTGGAACCAAGTCTCATCTGAGGTACTAGTGTATATCTGAACAAACCAGGGTAGCTTAGTAAGGAGATTTCACATGATATGGTATGTTAAAGGGACAGGTATAAGAAATGGATGAAAAGTCAACCCAGTAAGTGCCAACAGAGAATCCATATTTAGACAAGTTGTGCAAAAACGTAATACAGGAATGACAGCCTCGTTCAAATATATTCAGATTTTCAGGACCAGATGAAGTGTATCCAATGATGCTGGAGAAGCTTCCAGATGTAATCTCATATAATTTTTGATATCTTTTGGAAAACATCTGGCATTCACAAAAAGTTGAGAAAACCTCCAAAATGTTGAGGAGAGAAGATGGATCTGGGCAATTACCCACTGGTCAGTTTGACTCTGATACTAGGAAAGAATACAGGACATAAAAACAAAGGATGCTATGATTGCCAAGATTAGGCATTCATTTCTCAACAAAGAAAAAAGCCATGCCAAATTAATCTTCTCTCCCCCACTCCCACTCTATTGATAAAGTTATATTATTTATTTATTTATTTAGATTTATATCACCTTAGATTTATATCACCTATATCATTTATATCTATTAGAAGATAGATAGATCCCAGGAAGTACTGTCAACATCTAGAACCAGTGTGGTGCAATGGAAAGAGTGACAGACTAGAGCAGGAGTTTTCAACTTTTTAAAACTGGGGGCCAGGGGGCCATTTTGCCCTCCCCCCACCATATGGCACTTCCTGGTGCAATGGAGGCACGGGGTGGGCACATGAAATGGCGCCAAGGACCACATTCAGCCCCCGGGCCACAGGTTGAGAATCCCTGGACTAGAGCTCAGCAGACCTGGAATCAAATCCAAACTCAGCCATGGAAATTCACTAGGGAGGTCAGAATTGGTAAAAACACTCAAATACAGTATCTCACTTACTGTGAAAGCCCTATTAGGATCACGGTGAGTCAGACATAACTTGATCATTTATAACACCGTGTTGTATTTTTGGTGCCTGGAATGGGGACAAGTGAATGTGGAATTTTTCATCTTATGTGCCAGAAGGATTTGTCTATTATGAACCTGTGGTGGTAGTGGTGGTGGGACCGTTGTGTATCACCAACCTTCTCCACTTCAAGCACCCAAACTTCTTGGTCCAGCCCTGGCATTTTGTATTCATTACAGGACGTTCACTTTTATTGGCTGCTAAGAGGAAACTTGTTGTGTCCTCCGAGTCATCTTTATCTATGCTTTACAGTGAGGCAAAATCTCTGCATAGCTTTATTTTAAAGTGTCTCCAGTATATCATTTTGTGTGCTTGTTATGATGAATTTTTCCCTCATTTCAGGGTGAAATATATACAGTGCTGCCAACGAAAGCATGCTATGAAATGGGATGATTACATCTCAAGAGAGTGTTTAATATTTTCCCTGCATATGCACAGTTTAATACACTGATGGTAAAATACTGTTTAAGACAAAGACAAAGGGAAAATAGATTAATAATTCTGGTACATCCATCTTAGCACATTTTCTGCTTGAAGAAGATGGGGAAGAAACCCGCAGAAGGTAGAGAATTGGATTGAAAAGACAGATTTTGACCTAGCAAAATAGGCATGACTATTTAATGGAAGCGTTTTTAAATAGTTGCTATAGCAACCAGAAGTATTGGGGGAGGGGAGATTAATAAAGAGATTAAGGAAGAATTAAGAGAATATAAGCAATGAAAAGGACTGAAACTGTATGCATTTCTGAGTAGGCCCTATCCACAAGAGCACAGATTTCTTTGAAAGACACTGTACACCAGTAGTTCCCAATGTGGGGCCCATGCCCCACAGGAGGACAATTCCCAGAAGCCTAAATCAGTAAACTGGCTGATCAGTGCTTTGGGGAATTGACTTAGACTTCTGGGAATTGAAGTCCAAAAACAAAGGTTGGGAAACACTCTCGTAATCCACTGTATTACACTTGCAAAGATGAATAACCTCTCACTTACATTTAGACCTAAACTCATGTACAGTAAAATCTCGGATAACGCTAAAACTTGGTTCCACAAGTCTTGGTGTTATCCGATTTTTAGTGTTATCTGATGCATGTTAAAATCTTATGGGATGCATCAGATAACGTTAAAGCTCCATAGAGATACATTGTAACCGCACAGACTTTAGTGGTTGTTATCCGATCCATCCCATAGGATCTTAACGTTATTCGATGCAATTCTCTCTCCCCCCCCCCGATTACTTAACGTTATGCGATTTTAGCATTATCCGAGTTAAAGGTTATCCGAGGTATTACTGTACTAAGAAATAAGCCCTCCTGAGTTCAGTGGGCCAGTTGAATTCAACTTTGAATAAATACAGCAAGGCTTCTGCTAAAAAAAATGTAAAGTAGAAATACTGAAAATTATTAGATGGTCTATTATTCTGACATATAAAGATAACAGAGCATGGTATTTCCCCAAGTAGATGCTTTCACACAGACAGATATCCAACATTGGTTGAGGAAAACTCTAGGTCCAATGCTGATGTTAAGGAGCAAGAGTGGCTACAACTACCTTTTATCATGCAAAACATGTCTGGGGAAAACTACGCTTGACAACCATCATTCATACCTTCGTATCATCCAGATAGAATTACCGTTGTGACTGAAATGAGACATACAGAGCAATTGTACTTTATATTTTAGTCTTCTAATGATTTCTTGCCCCAAATCTTCTTGCACAGCTATACAGGAGGCACAATGTATCCTCTTACCTAGATGTGCTGCTGCCGCACAAATGGCATAATTTTGTGGGACAAATTGTCCCAAGGTAAGAAATCACCATAGATGTCATCAGCTGCCTGCTGAGTCATGCAACTGCTAAAACCTATGCCAATTTCTTGATTTAAGACAATTTGTCTCACAACGGTATGTCATTTGTGCTGCACCAGCACATCAAAGTCAGAGGACGTGGACCATTACTTTTTCTGTTCTGTTTTCTGTGGCTGTTCTATGGGCCAAACACACATCATGGGCAACACTAGCTCATATCTGATACATCACCCAAATCTGGAACACCAGATTATTGTTGACATGACAGTGGTGGGCAAAAACCATTAATGTTTCATGAAGATTGCTTCTGGTTCATTATGACATGAACATGGGCTGCTCACAGAGCAATCCACTGAGCTATGGAGAAGCAGGATTGTCCTTACTTGGCCCAAAGACCATCAGAGCATTTAAAGCAGTGGTTCCCAATATGGGTCTCACGCCCCACAGAGGGACTTCAATTCCTAAACCTGTTTGTACGTTGGTTGATCAGTGGTTTGGGGGGTTGACTTAGGCTTCTGGGAAATGAAGCCTCCAAACCAAAGGTTGGGAAACACTGATCTAAAAGATTTTCCAGCGATCCAGTGTTCAAGTTCATCAGCCTTCTTTCCACCCAGTTTACTGCATCTTAGCAAGATTTTTTTTTAAAACAAAGGAGAATTTTAAAGAGGCTTAGTGTGGTTGAAGTGCCTTTTCCCATTCATTCCAAAACTCTGGTTATGAAACGGACTGCAAGACTTTCTGAAGTGCTTGAATAATGTTGTTATCAAGGAATAGAAGTGGAAGAAATGAAACACATCCCCATCCAAAATGCAAAAAACTAGACATGATCCTACTCTTAACTGTGGATATGGGACACTCTTTGTTTTCTTTCCATTTTTCCTTTTGATAATTTTACTGCTTACCAAGTCCAAGGCAACATGACAGTCTGTGTACAGTTGTGTGGTTCTGAGTATCAGGTTAGAAAGAGCTGTAATCTCTCTGTAGCTGAATTTATGAAGGCCATAAAAGAATGAAAATGTTATGTTTGGGGCTGAGTGGGGTGCAGAGGTGATTTAAACATGCTCCAGTTTACAGGTAGCCTCTGTGGTCATTTCTGAACTGATGACTCACCCATCCACTCTCTTAGTTCAGTTGAGGAGCCTGATAGGGATGTTTTAGTCCAAATCTCAGATTAGCATGAGGGAGTTGGGTAGTTTTTCACCTATCCTACTCTAGTTTCTTACTTGTTTTTTAGTTGAGACGGGTAATGTTCATAAATAGGTAACACTTAGATAGTGGGTAGTGCTGGGTGGATGTGGGCTAGCAGTGAATCCTTTTTAGGGTATCTATTGATGAGGTACCACTGATTGCCTGGCGCAATTCATTTGAGTCAGTTGAGCATACAGGGCACACCATGAGACACCATAATGGTGATTAGGGGACATCCAACACTCATTCCTGTGAACAGAGTTGGAAACAAATTTAATGGGATTTCCCCGACTGGCTGTTGACCTGGAGAGTTGTTGATAAGGATAAGCACTGCTCAGGGGCAAGGATTCACCTATCTGATACAGAGAGGGATGGATTAGCTTCCCTGCTCCGATGTCAGGTATAGTATTACCAGGCCATCTGACAGGTTACGGATTAAAGTTAATTGAATTTTAAATAAAATTGTGGCATAATCCTTTTCACTTTATATTGAATGTGTCTTACCTCTTTATTTCACTGGTGGGAAGGGGATTTTCAAGCAAATATTTCTATAGCATGATAACTCTTAAGTAGTCTCTCATTAAGCTGAATCTGAGAGTGCTGTCCACAGAATCACTGATTTGGAAGGGGCCTTTTAGACCAAAAACTCAGGGGAGTGCTGGCTACGGATAGGGAGTGATGAGGGTGTCTAACCCTAAAAGGGTGCCTGACAGGGAGTGATGATGGTGACTAAACCTAACAAAATATATGAGTTCCCATTTGCGTTCTAATTTCAACTCCTTTCTGGGGATTCAAACCAACAACCTCTTGATTACAAGGCAAAACTGCAACCTCTAAGCCATGGCGGCTCTGCTGTCAATAGAGCTGCTTTTGTAATCTTTCTTTGGCAGCACAGGAGGAGGAAGGCAGGCAGAACATGGAGCCCCGCTCGTTTGCTTAATTGTTTCAGGCATCGCAGCTCAGCTTGGCTCTTTGGATTGACACCAAGGGTGACACCGTGGTACTGAGGGTCTGGGGGTGCCCTGGGCTGACTCTCTGTAACCCTATGGGCCAGTCCACCACTACATCAACTCCAACCCCCTGCTCAATGCAGGAATCTTTTAAATCTCAAATTAGATCTCCATCTCAAAGTAGATCTGACATATGGTTGTCCAATTCTTTGCTGAATGCTACCAGTGCTGGAGCACTCACTACTTCTCACTTGGTTCCACTATTTTATTGCTCTAACTATTAAGAAACTTTTCCTGATATTCATCATATATCCTTCTTCCTTTAGTTCAAACTCATTATTATGCATCCTGCACACTGGGATGAGCCTTGTGGTACTCCACTTGTTACCGACTCCCTGCTTCAGAAGGAGTCATTAATAAGAACTCTCTGAGTACAATTCTGTAATCAACTGTATATCCACTTGACACTTGTACTATCCAGGCCACACTCAGTTAGCTGCTAAACAGAATATCATGGGGCACTTTGTCAAAGGTTTTGCTGAAGTGAAGATATATTACATCAACAGCATTTTCCTATCCACCATGTAAGTTACCCAATCAAAAAAATAAATCATATAAGTCTGTCAGGATTTGTTTTTGACACATCCAGGATGACTTCTAGTTGCTGATAACCAAATAGATTAAGTAGAAGGGTAAGCCCCTTTAAAGAGCTGAAGAAAGAAGGAAGGCAAAAAGCAAAGATGAAAAAGAAAGATCCACTCAACTGAATGCAGATTTCCAGAGAACAGCAAGGTTAGATAAGGAGCCTGGTGTGCCGTGGTCCATGGAGTCACAAAGGGTCAGACTGGACTGTGTGTCTGAACAATAACAAGAATCTTTAACTGTACAGATGTTCTGGATGACAGTTGTGGTGGCTGTGGATGGGGGGGGGGATATGGCTGCAATAAGAACTAGAATACAGTACTTTCAATTCTTACCAAGATGTTTATGGGAAACTGAAACAAATCATGACAACTAGGCCTGGTGGGAGCAGAATCAATTCTAGAGTATTAATAATTAGTTTAAAATGGAAGACACCATTACTTCACATGTAGCGCAATTCTATCAATGTTTGTTCAGGAGCATGTACATTGAGGTCATATAAATTGATGTAGGATTGCAGCGTTACTGTTATGAATTGCAGAAGTGGGATTTGAGAAAAAGCCTCACTGAACAATCAAAAGCATGAAACTGAGTTACAACCATTCCACAAGTTGACAGTCAAATAAAATATTTTGGGAAGGAACAAAAGAGCTTATAATTCATGAGTACTATTTACAGTGCATGATTTAGAAAGTACTATTTCTCCAACCAGCCATACAGAATGTGCAAGAAACTACAGACTGGTGGTGGCATTATATTTTTCTGTGAGTGGTCAAACTGCAAGGGAAGCATTCATGATTCAGTACAATGGAGATACAGTAGGTGACTTTAGTTTCATGGAAGTGATAATTCCACTCTGGGATTTACAGGAGCTATGCAAGATTTTCAATTTATTTTGGGAATAAACCCCAGCAATTTTGGATAGTTCTTGTATAATCCAGCATTGATTTACTGACCTGTGAAATCAGTCTCCAAGGTTCAACCAATTCAATGAAGAATACATATCTCACACTATGCACAGGAGGATTACCCATCTTTAAAATGCAATGAATTAATCTTAATCAAGTCTACAGCACATTAGTCACCAGGTGGCATGCTTCTTTAGACAAGATACAGCTATAATTCAAGACAATGGCTGTTTTGGGGAAAGATTCTATAACAAGCCAGCTTGTGAAAAAGATACAAGCAAAAGATGCAGTGAGAATATTTGAGACCAGAATGTACCAAAGGGAGTGAGAATGGCTACATTTAGAGAAACTGAGATCCCAGAGCAACACCTTAAAGATAAGAACCAATAACCTCTGCAAAACCAGTGAAGACTATGAAGGCAAGGCTCGAGAGGAGTTGCTTGCAACAGAGAGTTTACCTAGGATGGCACAAATGTTTGCCGCCGCTGCCACCACCACCCTCGTCCAATAACTGCAGTTAATTGTTCATCCTACAAGACAGTGGGTCCCTGGGTTTGGCTTCCAGACAGCACAAAAGGAATCCATATCCCTGGAAAATTACTTCTTGGGAAATATTTTCACAGATTGTAGGAAAGAATCATTAAAAATCCACTTCCTGACTGAATCTTGAGTTTCACAGGATTAGCCTTATAACATCTGCATGGTGGGGGTGGGGGGATATGGAAACTATCAGTCACAAACCATTTTTACAGGCATAAACATTCTCTCTAACTATTTAGAAATAGGTGTGTGAGATGGAGAGCAATCAGAACAGCAATGGGAACCACTTTCAGATAGCAAAATAAAACCTGCTTTGTTTACTTTTCTGATGCATTAATTATACCTGATTCATTTTGCATTTACTGTTATTCAATCAGTTAGAAAGGACAATGTACACACAGCATTAGAACATCATTAATAGCAATAATAAAAATTAAATTAAATATGAATGGAGTAATAAAATTGATCACAAGTAGATAGCTTTCAGACAAGCAAATTACAAAAAGTACCAAAAATCAAAACCAAGCACCACAGGCATCACTTAAGAAAGTGGCAAGTGTATATGGCACAGAAGAGCATTCCAGGTTATTGGAGCCACCACCAAAAGGCTGAGCTCCTTGTGGAATCCTTTGGGTTCAGGGTCTGTGCTGAATTCAGTTGAGAGAGATGCTCTGCTAAGTATGAGGTCCCAAGTCATGGAGGGCCTTGTACATTAGTACTTTGAGGCCTACAGGCAACCAATACAAGTGATTCAGGACCAGGAAGATATGATTGAACCTCCTGCTCCCTACCAATAACTTGGCTACTGAATTCTGTTCCTGTTGCAGCCTCTATACCAGTGATGGCAAAACCTTGAAACTCCAGCTGTTCTTGGACTTCCAGAAGCCCAAGTCAGCACTCCTGCTGATCAGGACTTCTGGGAATTGAAGTTCAAGAACAGCTGGAGTGCCAAAGTTCACATCACTGCTCTATACCAACTTCAAGCATAGTCCCACATAGACAGCATTGCAGCAGTCATCTCTAGAGATTACCAAGGCAAGAAACAGTGTCATCAGGGACCTCATATCAAGCAATGTGTACAACTGGGTGATCTGCCTAAGATGGAAAAAATGTTCTACAATCCTCATCTTCACTCATTGCACATGAAAACAATAGCTGAAATTAAGCACTAATTCACAACTAGAGTAGACTCACTGAATCAATGGAACATGGAAGTTGACTCAACCAACTGGTGGATGATCCACACTTGTAACTGGACAGAGAAAGTGTGTCCCTGTTGTTTCTACCAGCCTTTCAGAAGCTTTCAATGCCAATGACCACAGTATCCTTCTGGGCCATCTCTACAGGTTGTGACATGGAGGCATTGTTTCTCAACAGCCCTAGTTCTCTGAAATTCTCAAAGATTATCAATAGTGACCCTGAGATTATGCCTGCAAATTCCTTTAGTGTCCTTGGTATGCAGTTCACCTGGCCGTGCAGACTGGGATCAATTTAAAGCAGCAATGTATTCTTTACCAGATGTTCTTTACTTACCTTGGGTAGCAGCTGCCTCATGCCTCATTTCATTCTGCTTTGACTCCAGGACAAAAACATCCTTATGACAAAAACAGCTTTATGGTTTCCTGAGTAACTTTTGGTACAACACTCATAGTATCCTTCTGAATCACCTTGCCAAAAATGAGTTTTGGAAGCTCTGTTACCATTCCTGTGGGTCAAACTCAATGGAGTCTAGCTTTAGATCTATATTTTTGGTCCTTTTTTTAAACAAAAAAGGCACTTGTCTCTTTCCGAGAGAGAAATATTGCTTCTGAAAAAATTACATGATGATTATATAAATGTATTATCACTGGAAACCAAGTACAGTACTGTATAAGATTTGAGAAAGAGAAAGAGAGAATGTGAAAGGGAGAGGGAGAAAGGGTAAAAAGTAATATGGGAACCTGAGGGTGTGAAGTATGCTGTCTTTTTACATGTAAATGTAAGGTGATTGATTTTGTAAAAATTAAAAACAGTCATCACAGTAACTGCTGCTGACTTTTATAAACCACTACAATGCCACTATACTCTCAATTACATTGTGAAAACTGATCATTCTTATCCGCTCTCAGGCACTAAATTTATTCATGGTATTTGCTAAGATGGTTGTCATGCTTCTGCTACAAAAAGAAAACTGACAACTAGAAGAGCCCTAATCATAGGTTCTGTGTGAGGAGATGTCAAAAAAAAAAAAAAAAAAAAAAAAGGAAAACGGAAAAATATGAGCTTTTGAAGATGGGTTGTAAACAAACCTTGAAAGGAAAAAATAGTAAAAACAAAGCTTGGGTCTTAATGAATTCACCTTCATGTGTCAGAAGAGAATGTCATTTATTTATCAATTAAAATGTCTTTCTTGCACACACTGTTAATGAAAAAACATTCTGCCTGTAGTGCTGCAAAAGAAAAGAAGCATACATTGATTGAATGAGCTACTATACATTCACATTATACATTCTTCTTCCCAACTTCTAAAGGGCTTCTTTCTATGATGATGATGATAAGATCACAATAGAGCAGGCATTGATAAGATCAAGCTAGAGCAGTTGCTGAGAATAGCACTACTATGTACCAGCTACATTATCAAATGATACTTCTCTGACTCTTAGTGGGGATTTCAAAACATCCTGTGGAACCTACGGCCTGTGGGCCAGACCTGGCCCATGACACCATCCCATCCAGCACACCCAGAAATGGAAGCGGGGGTGTTTATGTCAGCTGTAAAACTCACATGTGCAAATGCACCCATGGTTGTCATAAATGCAGAAGTGGGTGCATTTACGACAGCCGCTTCTGCTTCTGGGGGTATGGTCCGGCCCACTCAGCTGTCTGGGGACATGGTCAGGCCTATGACATTAAAAGGTTGGCCACCCCTGGTGTATACCTTAAGAGGTGGTGGTGAGGAGGAGGAGGAGGAGGAGGCATGTTTGTCTTGTTACTCTGTAATGTCAGAATAATTGCATTTATCTACATCTTAAAGGGAGTTCTGTTAATAGCCTGAAAGAAAAAAGTGTTACTCCCTCAAGTACAATATTTCCAGTGACATAGGTGACATTTTCTTTGGGTGAGAGGGCACGGGTGGGTTCTCACCCCAAGGAAACCAGCGACCTGATGCTCAGATCACCCATTTCCTTGAGGTGAGAGTGCGGACGCGGGTTCTCATCCCAAGGAAACAGGCGGTCTGATCATCAGGCCGCCAGTTTCCTTGGGGTGAGAGCCTATCCACGCACTCTCACCTCAAAGAAACGGGCAGTCTGAACACTGGGCCGTCAGTTTCCTTAGGGTGAGAGCCCGCATGCGCCCTTTGCGGTTTTAGCTTTATCCGGGGTATTAAATTAAATTAACATTAAATTACTGTACTCAGCATGGCTTATTTGTTCAAGTTCTCTCCCAGCTTATACGATTGAAAGGTATTCATGATCCCCTTATTCTACCACCTTCTTGGATTTTCAAACCAGATCTTCAAAATAGATGATGGCTCACCATGAGTATAATCAAGTCATTTGTTACCTCTTATGTTTTACCACATAGGGATGCTTAGGAACACTTGTGGCAGCACAAGTCACAAGTAATTTTTTTCTTTTTTACAAAGATTAATCCACTAAAATGATGAGCAAGATAGAACCCAAGCCTTGCTGGAAACTGGTTCACCATATGAGGGTAGATAGCTCACAGGATTCTGCATAAAAGGAGCTATTGACCACTGCTGCTGGATGTCACGGCTAGGTTTGACTTTAGGGACAATTGATCACACTTGTTAAGCACTGCAATAAATGGCCACTAGCACTAGATCTGGCTGTTGCAATGTTTTCCTGCCACCGGCCAGACATGCCTCCAACACGCAGCTGTGGTGGCCAGAGGTGGGTTGCTCCCAGTGCTTATGTTTTTGTCATCATCTTGAGCAGTGGCAGCGATCATGACAGTTTTGTGGCTTTTTTGCCCAGTCTCCACTGCTTCTCTTGGTAGTGGGAGGCTTCTCTCGGTAGTGGGAGGCTTTGGGGAGCATAATTTTGAGGGTTTTCTGCTGCTCCTCTGTTATGCTTCAGCAGGGAAAGTGTGCCTGTTTGTTACTTCCTGGTTCCATGCTGTGTCCCCAGGCACTGACGTAAGTTCCGCTTGGCACCAGAAGTTGCAAACAGGCACACTTTCCTTGCTGAAACATAACAGTGCAGCAGTGGAAAGACCCCAAAACGGAGTGATTATGCTCCCCAAAGCCTCCCACTGCTGGGAGAAGTGGTGGAGACTGTGCAAAAAGTGACAAAAGTGACATGATTGCCGCCACCACTGTAAGTGATGTATTGTGACTTCTGGTCGTGGGTGGGGGTGAGGAGGCAGTCCTAGAGGTGGCCAGGTGGCCACCGTGGGTTGGATTAATGAGATACATAGGCCAGATTAGGCCCACAGGCCAGGATTTTTGAATGCCTGCACTAGACATTGACTGTTTATGCTGATGCCAAATCAGTGTTCCATATCAGTGAGCTACAACACTTGATACCTTCTACCCTGCCCTGAGCTAACAAGAGTTGTTTGATTTGGCCTCTGAACTGCCCCATGTTTCCCAATCTTGTGCTAAATAATACATAGTTCTTTAGTGAGGGCAGGAGAGGGAAATCTCCATTTAGTGAAAGTCATTGTAAGAACAAATTGGGATGTTTATTTATCTACTTCCTCTTAAAAAAAGAAATAAGTAGTCAATCATATTGACTATATTACTCACCTGAGAGGAAGAAATAACCGTGAATACAGAAACCCAATCACTACTTTGTAATTTACCAAGCAAAACTAATTCCAAAAGAATAGTTTCGTCTGGTATATTTATCGCAGTAGCCAACACTAAAGTGACTACAAATGCAATTCATAACAATGAATAAATAATAGGAAGTAATGGGAGGCTTGTGAAGCACACAAGAATTATAATAGTTTTCTTTTTCTGCTCATGAAGAAACCAAAACACTTGGCACAGCCCTTTAAATACCACAGTGCTTCCTATAAAACTGCTTGTTTCCATGGAGAAACTCGTAGGTTGCTTCCAAGATTACAGCTTTATTTATCAGAAATGGCAAATAAAATCGCTGACCCTGATGTGTTACATAATAATGCACTTGCACCTGGGGCAAATATGAACCTCATGCCAACTTAAGACTCATCAAACTGAGAAGCAAGGTCTACCAGCAAAATATGGCAGCCAGGCAAACCTGTTATCTTTGCCTCCTTGTTGTCAAGGATCTGGCAGACACCAACAAATGCACAGTAGGGTGCCTTTTCCTAAATTTTAATGAAGATTGTAATAGCTACTGAGAAGGCTTATTCTACATATGCCAAGTGATTTCCTATTCTGAAACTCCTGCTTTGGGAGTGTTTTTTTCTCTCTTTCAAATCATGGCAAGAGTTAGTAGAGTTGATACTCTGGGCTAAATACACAGCATACTAAAAGAATAAATGCAGAGTTCAGATGGTACCACTTATTGGAACCACCTGGATAGCATTTGGTGTAGCATTCAGCTAGGATCTCTCATTGGCTGACCTGCCAGCCATTCAATGTCATTTGAACCAACCCACCTTCTATGTGAACTGCAGCAGAGAGGCAGAATAAGGGGCCTCTGAGGATGTGCTTCAAAAGATTTGTCTCTCTTGCCACTGGGTAAAGGGTGTAATTATTGACCCAAAGAACTGGGTTTGGGCGGCGAGGACCTTGTCTGAGGAGAAAGCATGCAAGAAGTGTGGGAAGGTCCTTCAAAAGTCTACCAATCAGATCAAATCAGCAAAGGTACTGCCCAACACACACACATACACACACACACACACACAGAGAGAGACAGACAAAAGCAGGGAAATAGAATGTTCCTGTACCTGCAAATGAAAGAAGCAGTACTGTGGGCATACAGAATATGAAGTAAGTGTTCAGCTGCATTGCAGGGATTATAGTCATAGCAATAATGAGGAGGAAGAGGACGAGGAGGAAGAGAAGTTGTAGGCAGACCACAGAGGCTCTTACACATAGTACCTTGTAGCATGGAAAAGAGACAGAGACATTCATCTTTGAATATACACAGTGGGCCACAGTTTTATTACCCAATATAAACAATATATATGTTACCGTTAAAACTAGTTTTCAGTTAAAACTAGTTTTCCATAGTTAAAACTAGTTCTGACTAACTGCATTTGTGAGAACTAGAATTAACTGATGATGAAAGATCCATTTCTAGTGAAAACTGGTTTTAACTAGTCAAAACTAGTTCTAACTAAACATCTTAGTTACAACTAGAATTTCCTAATAATAAGTGAAAAAATGTATGGCTGGCGGAGCCTAGTTTTTCCAGCTGATAAGTGAAAGAGTGAGGCTGGTGGAGCCTTACTTTTCCAGTTGAAGCGCAGCACAGGGCCACCGGGCGGCGGGGGGGGGGGGGACAGAGGTGAGATGTTGCTGAGACAGTCCCTTCTATGTCAAGCTATAATGATAATTATACTGCCATTCTAAACGAATAATGACATCTTCATTCTATTAGTGTAAAGTTTGTGAAGAAAGACTTGGAAAAACTATTAGATCTTAAATCAACCCTGTTGTTTGCTATTTATTGCCTAAAGAATATATTACTTCTCCAAGTAAAAAATGGTCAGCCATTCCTATGAGCCAATTCTATTAAGACGTATTCTAGAGCCATCTTAAGGAACCTATTTTCCTTCAGTTTCTCATGTCTAATGTGTTATTATATATTTTCATCAGTATCAATAGTATATCAATAGTGTTATTGTGCAGCAGAGCAAATCAACTTTCTACAAGGCAATTCTAAACATGGGGGCAGCCCAAACAAAAGCATACATCTTTGACACTGGGATTCATATCAGTACCACCTTTAGCACAGTAGGGGAAGACAGTCAGATGTTGTTCTATGCTCATTTTGGTGACATTTGGTTACATAGTTTGAGAGTTTTTTCAATTTTTAAATTTTATTTTTAAAATACAGATGTAATTTACTTCTATAGGTGACAATTTTTGTCAGCAGATAACAGACTGCTAAAATATACAGTACTTTCAAACACCTGAATTTATTATCTTTATTATTCATTATCTTAATTACCTGGACCCTCTTTTTTGCTTTCATTAAATTCATTGAGTAGGTGTAGAAAAATTGATAACTTAAAACAGCACTTTTAAATAGAAAATCCATCCATTCCATAACTATTTGGAATGCTCAGTAGAACTTTGCCAGAGATGTTCTAGAGAACTTGTTGGAAAATAGTCCTGACAATTCCCTTGTATTTAGGTGGGAAGTAGCCTAACTGATTTTTTAAAAAAGGAGTAAAGTTGTGGGATTTTCCCTTGCTTGGTATCTCTTTGTGAATGGTAGTTAGCAGAAGAGACCAGTAGACCAGTGGTTCCCAACCTTTTTTTTGGCCATGCCTCACCTAATCACCTCTAAATTCCTGATGCCTCCTGCTGGGACATATAATTCTTATTATTCAAAAAGTGAACTAATATTCACATGGAGGAAGTCTAAAGAGCCTTTAACTTGGTCTGAACAAGCTTCCAACTGCCCCCTTAAAATCAAACAGCCCCGCTGTGGGTCATGTGCCCCACATTGGGAACCATGGTTGTAGACCATATTGACTGCTTGCATCAATGTATTCACTATTCAGGTTGTTCTTTGTTATGTGAAGTTTGGCAGCCTTTTTCCTACTAGTAATATTGGGCCATTTCATGTCAAAGCAGCATCAACTTCTATTGCCTTAAGATAGGGGTAGCCAAACTATGGCCCATGGGCCACATCCTCAAGAGGCCCCAGTAGTCCTGCTGAAGCTTAAAAGAAAGGCCCTTTGTTGATTCAAGAGGGTCAGTTCCCTACCAAGGGGTTAAACACCTCTACTGAATGTGGATCCTGCAGGCCATTTGTGGCTTATTGCTATGGCAGGATTTCACAGAGTCCAGTTGGTGTTAGCAGCATGTGATTGGTGCCGATCAATTTATCTCAGAATTTGTGAAAATGAGCAGAAGTGTCAGATGTTGTCTTAAGTGAAATGTAAGCTGGACATGTTAGGCTGTCTATGCCTGCTGAGTAAAGAAAATCAAATCCTTTCTTTTCCAGAGAAAACAGCTGATGGCAGGGTTGTGGAGCTTTCCTTGAAAAAAAAATCTTTTCTTTGATTTGCAGCTCCATGACAAACTGTGAAAACTCCATAGAGTCAGTGATAGAAACTAGTACCAACCTTTCAGTCAAACTATGAATTAAATTGTAAATTTTCTAATGGAAAGAGGTGGCCTAATAAAGAAAGTTAAATTAATTTTTAACAAAAATGAATGTCTTACGGTTGTTGGGTTTTTTTTCCCATCAATGTTTCTCCAGAATCAAACTGGTATTGGCATTATGATAGTACAGTAATACCTCGGATAATGCTAAGACTTGGTTCCACAAGTCTTGGTGTTATATGATTTTTATTGTTATCCGATACATGTTAAAATCCTATGGGATGGATCGGATAACGTTAAAGCTCCATATAGATACATTGTAACCACACAGGCTTTAGTGGTTGTTATCCAATCAATCCCATAGGACCTTAACGTTATTCGATCCAATTCTCCTCCCCAGATTACTTAACATTATGTGATTTTAGCGTTATCCGAGGTAAACAATATCTGAGGTATTACTGTATTCTTTTCTGAGGGTAGCTGTGGAATGTAACACAACACTGGGGAAGGACTCTTCGTAGTTTACCCAGAAATGGCAGAGCAAAATTCCTATGGGATTTCCAGAAATGTCATGAGTTTGCAGACTCATGGTGACCTTGGGCCAACTTCTCTTTCTTAGCTAGATTTCCTCTTTTCACAGGGTTATGAGTAGTGAGGTGGGAAAACCATGCATATTGTCTTAGCACATGGTAGGAAAAACATGGAGTATGTAAAGAAATAAAAGATTGGTAAAGAGACACCTATTCCAATTTTAATTAAGTGACAAACATAGTGCATATTTGAAATCCTGTGAAGACCAAAAGGAGTAAAACCATGGACTGGAGCATCTTTCTGTAAAGCTTTTATTGTAGCAATACAACATAAATTTGAGCATCAATATGAAATTATTGTACTTGTTTAAAATGTGCCCTTTTAAACATGAACATAATTGATTTCATTTTTAAAAACATCCTGCACTGGAACTTTGTTGCTTTTTATGCTTTACAGAAGAGAAATGATGGAACATAACTGCCTAACTCATGGCACGTTGGTTGCATGTTGGTTGCCTGCCTGGTCATGGGAATTGTCACATGTCAGGCATGCCCCCAGCACCTCATCAATTAGCTACAGCAACTTCTGTGACTTTGGTTTTGTCCATGCTAAAATGTTATCTGGTTCTCACCTTAGAGATTATTTTACATGCTAACCATTAAAGTAGAGATATTTTAACATGCTAATTTTCTTATCTTTGGATATTTGCTTCTTGCTCAACAGGTTTCTAAATCTCATGACCCCGCCTATATTTTGAAAGCAGTGATGGGATGTAACAGGTTCTTACCAGTTCGCCAGAACTGGTAGTAACTTTTCCCAGTGTCCTGGAGAACCGGCAGCAGCTTTTTTGGGGGAACCACCTTCGGGGCTTACCTTTTCACTGGTTCCCCCACTGTGCATGCAGTGGAGGAAGAGAAGCTGCTAGCCTGAAACTCCCTATAGCCTGCTCCCCAGGGTAAGTGACTCACCTTTGAAAGTAGTGTGTTTGTGTGTATTTTAATGTGTACTTAATACCTTTACCTATTTTGGCATACTACCACAGTTCCTAAAAAGGCCTGGTGGCCTGGCTTGGGGTTTTTAAGCAAAATCTTGGAGTTACCTCATCAATAAGCTACACCTGTGCTGTTCCAATTGTTGTTCCAATTGGAGAACCCTTAAGGATGTACAGCTGTTTTACATTTACATTCAGGCATATTATCCTAGAGAACTGGTTAGGCAAAGACTTCGTACCCAACTTCTTTAACTGTTGAAAAGTGCCCAAAAGAAGCCATCTTGTGGTGAGTTCATTCTGTAGTTCCTTCCATCTGACCTAGTGTGAGAAAAATCAGCCAGAATAAGCTTTAAGCTCTGGTTTAAAAGCTCTGGTTGATTTGTGTTTGGGGTGGATGGGTGGGTGGGTGTATTTTAATATTTTATTTATTTATTTATTTATTTATTTAATTTATGGGTTTGTGTTGTGGGTGGGTGGATTGAGGGGTGTGTGTGTGTGTGCTTGTTTTTATTTTATTATTATTTTTATTTTATTTATTTTTCTTTGGCCCCACCCACAATGTCATGATGTTGGCTCCACCCACGATGTCATGACATCATGACGTTAGCTCCGTCCACACTGCGATGACATCACGGTTGGGTAGTAAAAATTTTGACATCCCACCACTGGTTGAATGTCTCTTGTTAAGGAATATTTGCCTGTCACTATAAGAACAGAGAGGTGGCCAGCCTAACTACCATTTTGTCTTGCTTTATTTAGTATTCGTGGTATCTGGCTGGCGAAGGGAAATAATAAAGAGGATAACTGCAGTTTCTCCTCAGAATTTTCAATCCATGCAATGAAGTACTCTATTAATTCTTTTCTTTCCAGCCACATGCAGGGACATGTCTTTGCTTATTTGTCTTTTTAAAGTATTTTAGTTGTTTTCAAAGGTATGATATTCAACAGACTGTGATTCTGATTAAACAGAAAGACTGTCCTCATCAATGCAAATATTTTTAAAAAACACTTTCTTTTTTAGTGGCAGTGTATAATGTTTTCTTCATCCATGTGCCTTCAGCCTTAGAAAACCAGCTCTCCCCTTCAACTTATGAAATCGACTCTTGGACAGAAATATCTACCCATGCATAACTTTGTGTCTTGACAGCAGATAATTAGTATTAAGGCGTCTTGTACAGAAGCTTGCAAGGTGCTGCTGGGGTTGAAGAGGAAAACAGGAATGGGCAGAAACTGCCTCCTTTTTTTCTTCCATGAACAGAAAGGCAAGTTAAAATGCAATAGTCTTCTGGATAATGAGAAGGAATCATGCAAAACTCCTGTATTTCCACACTGTGTTTCATGGTACAGTAACGAATATCAGCTCAGTGTTTTAAATGGTGGCTTGGAGTTGACAATGTTGGAATATTATAGGATTTTTAAGTGTTTGAATTATTGGGAAACTGAAGGTCTCGTTTTTATTTGAAATTAAGATGAAATTGCCTGGGTAAGAGCTTCATTATATTCTCTGTCATTTTTATGGTAAAAGATTAGTCTCACATTTATATTGCATTATTTTTAGAATAGTAGCATTTGAGACAGTTAGTAGTGATGAGGGAATAAAAGCTGGGACTGGAACCAGTGGCAGGGCACTTAATGAATAGCTGAAATGAGTCCTTGAACCCTCAGAAGTACTTTCTTCATTCATTTATTCCATTATTTTGAGCTAAAACAAGCTTTCATTTTGAAGGTTCAAGGGAAGTGAAATGCTTTCTTTCAATTTTAAAATGGAGATCACAAGTGATTAGAGCTCTATCCTCAAAGGTCTAATTCAGAAGTCATAAAGCCAGTGGTGGGTTGTTGCTGGTTCGCACTGGTTCACCCGAACCGGTGGCAACAATCCCAGGTGATTCTCCTGGGGGAGGGGGAGAGGTTAGTAACCAGCTGGGATTGCTTTTTTTTTTTTGAGGCGTCCGGTTCAGACGCCTCACCAGCAAAACTTTTTTAAAAAATTTGGAGCCAAAATGGCTGCCGGGAACTGTGCATGCATCAAACCTCCATTTGATGCATGCACAGTTCTATTTTTTACTGCATATGCATCAAATGGAGGTTAGACGCATGTGCAATTCCCGGCAGACATTTTGGCTGTCGGGAAAGGAAGGTAAGGGCATAGGGAATGCCTGAAGAAGTGGCGGCAGCAGCAGCCTTTCTGTGCCGGGCTGCCCTGCCCCACCCTGCCAGGCCACTGCACCATTGTGGCAGGAAAAGGAGGAGGAGAAGAGACTAGTCTGGAACCTGGCTGTGAGGAGGAGGTTTTGTTTCTTGGGAGTCTAATGCGAGAGTTTTGTTGTTCAGTGGCACAGTCGATTCCGACTCTTTGCGACTCTATGGACCACTGTCCGCCAGGCACCACTGTCCTCCACCATCCTCCTCAACTCGCTCAGCTCTGTGCCCATTGTCTCTACAATACCATCTAGCCATCTCATTTTTGGCCGCCCCTTTTTCTTTTGTCCTCCACCTTTCACATCATTAAGGCTTTCTCAAGTGAATCCTCTTTGATCTTCAGGGGAACAGTCAGGGTTGATTTCAGTCCCACGAAAACGGCAGAGAGGGGGCTTCCAAGGTCCCTATCCCCCTTTTGGAGGAATCAGCTGTCGTGGGTGCCGCGTGTGAGGAATGTGGAGTCCCAAGTTCTAGTCGACCTGGAGGAAGGACGGATGGACGGACTGCCTTCTTCCTTCCTTATGGCCTGGGCATCGCCCGGCTGGTTGACCCAAAGGTCTTTCTCCCATAAGCTTTCTCCCATGAGAAGAGAGGATTCACTTGAGAAACCCTTGATGCTGGGAAAAGTGGGGAGCAAAAGAAAAAGGGACGGCCAAAAATGAGATGGCTAGATGGTATTGTAGAGACAATGGGCACAGAGCTGAGCGAGTTGAGGAGGATGGTGGAGGACAGAGGTGCCTGGCGGACAGTGGTCCATAGGGTCGCAAAGAGTCGGAATCGACTGTGCGACTGAACAACAAAACTCTCGCTTTAAACTCCCAAGAAACAAAATGTTAGATATTTAAATGTCCTAGCGGCGGGAAAATCACCGCTACCCATTGGTCAGTGGGCTGGGTCAAGCAGGGTATTTAATCCCCTGCTGACCCAGCCGTTGTTGTTGTTGTTACTGGCAGTCACAATAAACATACGTGTTGTTTGGTTCACCTTCAATGGCGTCCGTGTCCTCACTCCCGCGCAAGGATCTCCGGATCTAACACTGGCGACGAAGGTGGGATTTTGAGGAACGGACCAGAACCATCACACACACCAGAGCCACCACTCACGAAGGCACCTCGCCATGGCTGCTTACGTTCCACCGGCTCCCTTCCAACCGAAGGACGAGAGATGGAAGAGCTATATGGACCGTTTTGAGTTCTCCCTGCTAGCTGCGGAACTGGGAGAGATAGCACCGGAGCGGAAGAAGGCGTTCTTCCTCACCCACTGCGGAGCCAAGGTCTACGAAGTGGCCCAATCCCTGGTGGATCCAACACCAATCCTGGACGTCTCATGGGAAGCACTACAGTTGGCCCTCAAGAACCACTATGCGCCGGAGCCCTCGAAGTTCGTGTTCCGGATCCAGTTCCGGGACCGATACCAGATGCCAGGGGAAACCATCGGCGAGTACGTGGCCGCCCTAAGGGCAGCAGCCGTTCCGGCGGTATTCGGGCCATTTCTCGAGGACTCCCTGACCGAGCAGCTTATCAGAGGAGTCCGCGACAACAAGCTCCGGAAGAGGCTATTGGCCCGGAGAGACCTGACCCTGGCCGGGGCCATCGAGGAGGCCAGAGCTTTCGAGCTCTCGGTGTCAGCCGCATCCTCCCTCAACCGGTCCCCGTCGGCGCCCCGCCAAGCCTCCGCTCACCATCAAGACGTCGTTTCTGACGAGGACGAGGAGGAAGAAGCAGAGGTGTGCGCGACCGTCGGGGGACACTCGGGCAGGAGCGGCCAGCGCTGCGCCAGCTGCGGAGGGCCACACCAGCGGGCACATTGCCGTTTCAGGGAGGCCATCTGCCGCTATTGCGACAAGCGGGGACACATTGGGAAGGTCTGCCGGGCAAGGCAAGCGGAGAACCAAGCTGACCGGCAGATTCAAAAGTTCCCGCCCGGAAAGATGGCCGCCAAACAGAGGACAAATCAGAGGCGCCAGGGACGCAACAGCGGCAAGTTCGAAGATGCCGAGACACACACACTCACAATAAGCCACACCGCCACACAGAAGGGAGAGAAGTTCCACGCCACAGTCACGATCGACGGGGCAGTGTGTCCGATGGAGGTCGACTCTGGGGCCGCCATATCAATCATTCCGTGGAAGTGGATGAAGAAGACATTCCCGTCCCTAAAAGAATCAGACCTCCAGGCCCAGCGGATCCGAATCAAGGACTGCCAAGGCAAGTTCCTCCCCGTCGCATGGCAGAAGTGGGTCCGAGTCAGGTACGGGCCGAAGGAAGAAAACCTACCGCTGACCATCGTCTACGGTAACATCCCCACGCTACTGGGCACGAACTGGTTCCCCGCCCTGGGACTGTCCATCGCTGGCATCCACAACACCGCGACTGACCAGCCCGGAGACGCCTCGCTGAGGGACGACCTGATGGCCGAATTCCAGGACATTTTCGGAGAAGGGTTGGGCAGGTATGTGGGGTCCCCTATTTCATTTACGCTCAACCCGAGCGTTGCCCCCATCCGACTTAAGGCCCGGAGAGTCCCATTGGCGCTCAAACCCAGGGTCGAGAAGGAGCTCGACAAGCTGGTCGCCCAGGGAATCCTCGTTCCCGTAGACCACGCTCGGTGGGAGACCCCCATAGTGACCCCCATCAAACCGGACGGGTCAGTACGCATCTGTGCGGACTACAAATGCACGATCAACAAGGCATTAGAGCCGAGCGCGTACCCGGTCCCCGTCATAGACCACCTACTCCATTCACTAGGCCCTGGCAAGATCTTTGCCAAGCTGGACCTGGCCCAAGCGTACCAACAGCTCCCGGTGGATGACGCCACGGCCGAAGCCCAGACAATTGTCACACACCGGGGGGCATTCAAGTGCACGAGGCTACAGTTTGGGGTCAGCATAGCTCCGGGACTGTTTCAGAGCACGATGGAAAGGCTCCTCCAAGGACTCCCGGGGGTGGTACCCTATTTCGATGACGTCCTGATAATTGCGGGGGATCCCGGGCAACTCAAGGACAGGGTCGCCGCTGTCCTGGCCAAGTTCAGGGCCGCTGGGCTCAGAGTGAAAAGGGATAAGTGCCTGTTGGGGGTCCCCTCCGTGGAATTCCTGGGTTTCCGCATCGACGCCAAGGGCATCCACCCTACGAAGGGGAAAGTGGAAGCGATTCGGAACGCTCCGGCCCCAAAAAACAAGCAGGAGCTGCAGGCGTTCCTGGGACTCCTGAACTTCTACGCGGCCTTCCTAAGAGGGAAGGCCACCGCGGCTGAACCCCTACACAGACTGTTGGCGGCAAAGGCTGAGTGGGTGTGGGGACCCGAGCAAAAGTCGGCTTTCGCAGCTGTAAAAAATCTCCTCTCCCAGGACAGTTTCCTGATCCAGTACAACGCGACCCTGCCACTGGTCCTCGCCTGCAACGCGTCTCCCTACGGCGTCGGCGCAGTCCTGGCCCACCGATTACCCAACGGTCTCGAGGCACCCATTGCCTACTACTCCAGGACCATGTCGCCGACGGAGCGGAACTACGGCCAGATAGACAAGGAGGCGCTGGCAGCAGTGGCAGGGGTAAGAAAATTCCACGACTACTTGTATGGCCGGGATTTTGAACTTGTGACTGATCATAAGCCCCTGTTGGGACTCCTGGCCAGCGACCGGCCTACGCCCTCTGCCTTGTCCCCCCGGATGCAAAGGTGGGCCATTTTCCTGTCTGGGTACTCATACACCTTGGTCTACCGGCCCGGGAAACACATGGGCAATGCTGACGCCTTGAGTAGGTGCCCCCTCCCGACCCAGGAAGGCGCGGAAAGGGGGGAGGCATCGGTTCTTGCCCTGGACATCCTGGACTCGGCCCCCACTACGTCAGCCGAGGTTGCCAGGGAAACGGCTAGGGACGCCGAACTTCGGGCCGTTTCCAGCTGGGTTCAACGGGGTTGGCCGGACAAGGGGGAAAGGGAGTTCAAGGTATTTTTCGATAAGAAAAACGAAATGTGCTGTGTGGGGGGTTGCTTGCTGTGGGGGGACCGTGTAGTGGTTCCCAGAAAACTCCGCCCCAAGGTACTAGAAACGCTGCATGCCAGCCACCCGGGAATAGTAAAGATGAAGGGGTTAGCCCGAAGTTACGTGTGGTGGCCTGGCATTGACAAGGATATAGAGTCGTGGGTGGCCAAATGTACACCCTGCCAATCATCACGACCCAATCCACCAGCAGCCCCAGTCAGAGAGTGGGAACAGCCCACGGGCCCATGGCAGAGGATTCACATCGATCTCGCCGGCCCATTCCACGGCCAAACATTCCTGATTGTAGTGGACGCCTACTCGAAATGGTTGGAGGTCCGACTCCTGAGTAGCACCACAGCCAGAGCAATAATCCGGGAACTCAGACAACTCTTTGCCACACACGGCATTCCCGACACCCTAGTCTCCGATAACGGGCCTCAGTTCAAGGCCACTGAGTTCGAACAGTACCTGGCATCCCTAGGAACCAGGCACGCTCTTACATCCCCGTTCAGGGCACAAGGGAATGGGCAGGCCGAGAGATTCGTGCGCAGCGCAAAGGAGGCCCTGGAAAGGCTAGGACCCGGGGACTGGCAGGAACGCGTAGACACGTTCTTGTTGGCCCAACACAACCTTCCCTGCGCTGCCACGGGACGGGCCCCCGCAGAGTTACTCATGGGCAGGAGACTCCGTTGTCAGCTTGACCGGTTACACCCTAGGTACTCCCCAGACAAGTTCAGGGGGAACCAGCCACAGGGCCGGACACTGGCCATTGACTCACCAATCTTCGCTAGGAACTACGCGTCCGGCCCACCGTGGGAAGAGGGAACCGTCAGCGAGATGCTGGGTCCCTACACCTACAAGGTTCGCCTCGCGGATGGTCGGACATGGAAACGCCATGTCGACCAGCTCAGGAGGCGAACGTGTCCCGACACGGATAGCAACCTCCCCCGGGGAGTGCAGACCGGCGCTGAGCCAGACATGCACCCGATGGACGAACCGGTCACCGACCCGGTTCGACCAGAAGACAGCCCCATTCACGCAGCACCATCACCGGCCAGCTTACCGTGTGGAGCAGGCTCACCCCCGGTCACCGCGGAACCCGACGCTCATATCCCGGATCCGCTCCTGGCCCAGCCAGGGCAGAGCGAGAGCGACAGGTCCGCTCTGCTCGATGCCCCAGCGCCGACTGAACTGCGCAGGTCCGATCGAGTAAGAACACGCCCCCGTCACCTGGAGGATTATGTATGCAAATAGCAGACCGGGGCATTCTGGGGGGAAGGGGTGTTAGATATTTAAATGTCCTAGCGGCGGGAAAATCGCCGCTACCCATTGGTCAGTGGGCTGGGTCAAGCAGGGTATTTAATCCCCTGCTGACCCAGCCGTTGTTGTTGTTGTTACTGGCAGTCACAATAAACATACGTGTTGTTTGGTTCACCTTCAATGGCGTCCGTGTCCTCACTCCCGCGCAAGGATCTCTGGATCTAACACAAAACCTCCTCACAGCCAGGTTCCAGACTAGTCTCTCCTCCTCCTCCTCCTCCTCCCTAGTTGGAAATGGGAGACCTCGAGCGACTCGCAGTCGCTTCTTCTCAGGCCCCCACCCCACCCCTGCCAAAGAGCGAGCGTCAGCGGAGAATGCAGGAATGCGGCCGCTTCCTCCGGGGAGAGCCGAGGCCGGCCAGTTAGCTGCTCTGCCTGGAGGGATCGGGGCCGCTGCCGAGTCGGGCTGCCTCCTCCTGCTGAATAGCAACTTCCCACCGCTCCAGCCCTGTCCTGTCCTGTCCCATGGCGGGGTCGGGGGGCGGCGGCCCATGGAGGAATGTGTGTGCGTCGGGGGGGTGCTGCTGGCTGCTCTCCCTCCTCCTGCTTTCCTCTTCTCCCTCTCTTGGGTGCGCGTACCCTCCTCCTCCTCCTCCCTTGCGTTGCCTTCCCATCCCCCTCCTATTCCCCCTGGATCAATAAGATTCAGCCCAGGCGGCGTCAGGGGAGGGAACTAGCGAGCGAGGCAGGGAAGGGAAGGGGGGATGGCAGTGGCTGGGAGCGAGAGAGGGAAGAGGAGGGGGCTGGGAAGGCGACGCGTGGGAGGAGGAAGAGGAGGGTACGCGCACCCAAAAGAGGGGGAAGAGGAACCCACGGGGTGGGGGAGTTCAGACAAGCCTCCCCTTGTTCAGGCGCGCAGTCGCGTGCCTAAGCAAGGGGAGGCTGTGCCGGTTACAATGTACTGTACGTACTGTATCTCTATGGAGTTGACGTTATCCGAGCCAGCTCCATAGGATTTTAACGCTATCCAATACATGTATCGGACAAAGCTAAAAACCGGATAACGACATGACTTGTGGAACCAAGTCATAATGTTATCCGGGGTACTAGTGTACAGTATAATATAAAAATATAACAACAGATTCAGCACAGATAATGCAATCAAATGCAATCAATAAATTTTACATAAAACAAAAAAATAAAACAATACAATAAAATACAGTGTAAAAAATACAGTACAGTCAAGAGAGACAGCAGTCTTCGGTCAGCCAGCCAGTTCACACAGTTGCCCCTCATTCTCCCTGTTCAACCAGCAGGGAGAGTTCTGTGATGTTCCTGGGGTGGTTGTGCCTGATTTACAAAGATCTGCTACCAGCTTTTGTTTTGTCACATAGACTCTAAGGTGAACTGATTTTTCAGTGACCATCAGTTTGAACTGACCTTTGTTTCTTCATAACTAGCTACTCTCTTGGCCAGAACAAAGAGAGAGAGAGAAAAACCTTTACTATTACTAATGATTTACAAGCGTTGCCAATTTCTTACATATCCTCCAGAAAAAAGTTGTCACGTATTTTTTTTTAAAAAAATATCAATTAGCAGAGATAGCAGAACTAAAAATTCATCCATTCCTAGGATAGCCTTATACAGGGACGGTCCCTAAAAGAAGCCATAGGGCTTAGTGTGCAAGAGCTGAGTAGGGATATTGAGAACAGAATATTTTGGAGACCTCTCATTCATAGGTTCTCCATAAATTGGAGGCCAATTGGCAGCACGTAACAACAGGAACAAAGACGCTGCAGATTTCGGTATAAAGTGACCTGATACATAACTGCAAGATGGATATGTTGATATTAATTAGTTTTCATTGGCTTATGTGCTGATTTATTTATTAAATTTATTAACTGTTTCAAAAAAAAAATCTCACCTAATTCAAACTAGGCATTGAACAAACATCCTGACATAGTTCTCTTCTCAATTGACTAAAAAACAAACAAATCCCAATGCAGAAATATGTGCTTTGAGGGGAAAATATGCCTAGCTACACATGACATTTTAATCCAATTCCACAGGATAAAAATGAGTGGAAAAGGGCACAAAACAGTCTCCAGGTGACCATATGCAACTGTAAGTTCAAATGACCTTATTTGTCCACACCTGGCACTAGATCAGTGGTTCCCAATCTTGAGGCCCTAGATGTTCCTGGACTAAAGGTCCCAGAAGCCGTCACCATTGGTTGTGCTGGCCAAAATTTCTAAGAGGGTTAGTGCAAGATCATGGGTAGTGGTGATATCAGGGCAGGTAGTCACTGTCCTAGAGGGTCATTCCACCGACTGATGCATGGGGAACTGCAAGTGCCTGCCCATGTTTCAACAGATAGCCCCTCTCACAAATTCTCCTGAGTTAAGGAGTGCAATACTAAGCACCTGCAGGAAAATTGGCAGTAAGAGATACTTTGCACTCCTGTTCATTCTTTGGGTCAAGCTACTTTTGGAAGCACAGTTCCTAGTATTTTTGAGCCAGCATAGGCTCTATGACTGAGACAATTTCTGGGGCTGTATTCCAGAAGAAGGTAAATGTTAACGCTCTGCCTTTCAAGGAACTGTCTCTACCCTGCCTATTCTCTGTAGCTCAAATACCAGAATTAAAGACAGGAACACATATTGACTATATTCCTGTTGCAGTTCCCCCCAGGTTCTAACGTCTGCTTTTTTGGCATCTCCTCCTGTCTGCAGGTATGTGTGCTCCAGTAGGACCCACCTTTCCCCATGTTCTCCCAGAACTATCCCTTAACTTAACATTGTAAAACAATTTATAAAATTCATCAACTGAATCACGGGTCTTTTCTGTTTCCTTTTCATTCATTCTTTTTTGACACCACACTGTGAAGACATCTTTAAGACATCTGAGATTTGAACTTGGGTCATTCATATTAACAAGTAAAGTTCATGTCCATAGCACTGGATCTCATTATACCTTCATAAGGAAAAAACCTTTAAATGGATAATTTTAGCTATGCTACCAATTCTGGTGAAAGATCTGAAGAGACAGAAACTTTCCTTTTTAAAAATTTAGCATTACAGTCATCAACTTGAAACTGCATTGCAATGCTGACATATAATTTCTGTTTCGGACTGGCTTGTAACAACAATTTGCTTATACTGACACTTGCTTCGCCAAAAGACCTTTTAGTTCCCAAGTCATCATATAGCAGGTTGCAAATGGTATTTGGAAAGAAGACTTGAAGCATTTTACAGACACAATCTGATAAAAGGAGCATAGATTAGAGAAGAAATCAAATTGCAACACATGGTATATTTCCTCCTGAATGTTTCTCACATAGTCAACAGATGGGAAGATTGGAACAAAAACTCAGGATTTATCAAGGGATATTTGTAGGCCACTACCACATGAAGACAGCTACAGGAGCTACAGCAGCAACAACAACAACAAGATCAACAACCAATTATTCATAAAAAAAGAGGCAAATTCTCAGAGGGCAATAACAACAAGTTCACTAATGGACATTTTATTCAATGCTTAGAGGAGTAGAAAACTGATAAGAATCTAGGTATCCATGGAAATCTCAATACAACCTACAAGGAACTTAAATCCTTACTCAGGATCAAGTGCCTTGATAGAATGGAGATGGTAGCCAGAGCAGAACTTGACACTAAGGGAAACATCAATGCTATTAGCTGGACAACCCCAGTATTAGCATATTTTTTAAAGTGACTGTATGGTTTTGATAGGAAAACCCAAGTCCTCTTGTCACAGTAGATCCTGCACCCCTGTGAACCACCAATACTTAGAAATAAGAATTATATTATTGCAATATAACAACAATAAAATCAACAGTGATGATGTTTCTGTTTCACTCTTACAAAGTAAATAGCACAGGAATGGAAAACTGCAGCATGGATTTCTGGAGCTGTGAACCTTATGTAAAAACTTGAATTTGGCTTGCAGTTCTCAGACATTCCCTACTCCATCTGTATCTTTAAATATGCTGCCAGGATTTTGGAGATCTAGGCTGATGTTTGCACAAAGCTGTGAAAATCCACAGAGTACCCATGAGCCAGTCACTTTTACTCAGCCAGACCTCTGTTGCTGTGTTGTGTGGTGAGCTGAAAGCAAGCCCAGAAAGCTGCATATGCCACCTGGAGTTCCTTGCAGAAAAGATGCAACAAATGCACACATAACACACACTTATACATGCACAAACACTGGGAGCCCAGTGATTTAGTCTTTCATGTTTGCTGTGGTGTCTTTCCTTGCCTGTCTTCATCTTGCAGTATTGATGACAATTTAGGTATTCTGTGCAGGAGACAAAAAGATGGGTCTCTCATGACAGTAATGAATTTAAAGCTGCACGGTTTTTTTTTGAACCTGACAACCTTCATTTGGAAAATGTGCTCTTAAAAATATGATGAATGCCCCATCCAAGAAATGGTTCTCTGGGAAGGTCAAATTGCCTTTGGACAAAATCAAGGTGCTCAAGTAGTCACAAGACAAAACAAAAACAGAGAGGTACTCTGTGGCTGGAGCAGGTTAAATATATATTTTTAAATAGCTTACAAGCTAATGAAGAGCAATGTTTTAAGAACCAGTTTTAAGAACAATCCTCTCGCTTTTGTTGATGCCCATCTCTTGTAAAACAGAGTATTAATATATACTACATTAGAATTACTATTAGGATTTAAAAGAAACAAACAAGTAACATCTGTCCGTCCCACCACAGCAGACCAGAGAGGCTTTCTTATTGTGCCATCCGCTAGAGGCTTGTCTCTCTAGCACCAGAAGGAGGGCATTCTCTGTGTCTGCTCCGGCCCTATGGAACCTCCTGTCCTGCCAATCGAATTACGATTCCAGACTGAGTTGCTGCCCTTCAGGAAAGAGCTAAAAACCTGGCTGTCAAAGCAGGTATGGAGCACTGGTGATGTGGTGACTCCTGCCTGTTGGCTGAAATAGCAATATTGCTCCTTCACTCTATTAGCTGTTTGGGGTAATTTTTGTAGTACAGTAATACCCTGGATAATGTTATGACTTGGTTCCACAAGTCATGACGTTATCCGAACAACGCATGCATCGAACAACGCAAAAAAAAAAAAAAGCCCTGACTTCAGGGACAAACCGCTTTAAAGGCAGGCAAGGAAAGAACTTTTCCTCCCTGCCTTTAAAGCCACCCCCCACTCGCAGCAGTTAAATTTAAACTACAGGAAGAGAGAGGCTTGTGTTTTTTTCTTCCCCTCCCTGTATTTAAAACACAAGCCTCTCTCTTCCTGTAGTTTAAATACAGGGAGGAAAAAAGAACTGCTTCCGTCTTTCTCTCCCACCTTTTCCCTCCCTGTATTTAAACTACAGGGAGGGGGAAAGAGAGAGAGATGTGATTGGTTCTCTAGATTGGTTCTCTAGATTGGTTCTAGAGAACCAATCACATCTCTCTCTTTCCCCCTTCCCTGTAGTTTAAATACAGGGAGGGAAAGAGACAAGGAGGCTTTGCAACTGCAGTAGGGTCAGGGAAAGGCGGGTGCTTTCCCCCAACACTACTGCAGTGGCAGAGACCGCTGCGGGTGGGGGGTGGATTGGGTAGTTCTACCCAAACCACCCCACACCCGCAGACCATTGCATTGGCCAACGCTAAAAGAATCGTTATCCGATGCAAGTTTTTCCCAAAAAACTTGCATCGTTATCCGATTCTAGCATTATCCAATGCAATCGTTATCCGGGGTATTACTGTACTTTTAATTGGGTTTTTATGTGTTATAAGTTTAGACTGTGATGTTTAATTTTAACTTTGTGAGCTGCCCAGAGTTGTTTCGAGTTGAGCAGCTATATAAATTGGACAAATAAATAAATAAATAAATAAACATTCCTGTAATGCATTTCATGCTAGTGGTTTCTGAGGCAGAATGCTCACAAACCCAACAACTCCTAGCCTTTTATCAGTACAGTACTCAGCAGCACATAGATTTCTACTGGCAAACTCTGTTTATTACTTCAGATGGAGAATAAAATGCATCCAGCACCATCTATGACATTAAACTCCATGAAGCTCCACCCTGTGAGGCAAAGCCAATCTTTTTACATATCAGAGAGAATACTGGACTGTTCATTTACAATCCTCCTAGGGAGTTCATCTCTTATACCACATTTTCCCTCTTTACCATGGGACTGCTCTTAGTAAAACCCAGAATAGAGAGAACTGGATTAAAACATAGTATGAAGTAGGGTCAGAGATTACTAACTTGACTCTGGGGCTTAGTCTTTACTGCTAGACCATTTCAAAATATTTAAATCATCACCCACCTACCTCTGGCCTGCATACTTTCAGTGGATATGTCAAGTGGGCAGTAAGTGTCAAACATCCCACCTCTGCTTTTGTTGAGTGGTTGAAGATAATAATAATTTCATGTCAAAAATTAGTCAGGGTTGAAAGGATTTTTGCTGGAGAAACTCAGTTCAGGGGATGACCGAATGAGGCTCCTTTCCCCAAGATCTTTTCCCACCAAAATTGGACCCTATTTACAGTGATGGGATGTCAAAAATTTTCCTACCACACTGTGACATCACAATGTGGGCAGAGCCAACGTCATGACGTCATGGGCGGACCCGATGTCATGACATCATGATATTGTGGGCGGGGCAAAAAAATAATTTCGATTAAAAAATTAAAATTAATTAAATTAAATTAAAATAAACACACACACACACACACACACACACACCTCAACCCACCCACCCACCCAAACAACCACAACACAAACCTGTAAATAAATAAAATAAATAAAATAAAGAAATAAAATAAAAATTAAATAAAAATACACCCACCCACCCAAACATCCACCCACCCACCCCAAACACAAATTAACCCACCCACCCACTCCAACACAAACCCCTCACTTACCCTTAGAAGCAGTGATGCGGCGGTGCGGCGGCAAACTGGTGTGGCAGCAAACCGCCGCAATGGCACGGCATCCTTAGCATGCCAGACAGAGGCTTTCTGAACAGAAGCTAGGAAAAAGTTCCTAGCTTCTTTTCAGAATCAGACCCTCCCCCCTGCTCCTGGCTTGCTAAGGGACTTAGCGATCCAGGTGAGGGGGGTTCTTAAGAGAGGCTTGAGACCCTTTTCCCAGCCACTCTTAAGAAGCCGCCCCCGCCTGGATATCTAAGCCCCTTAGCAAGCCAGGGAGGGCTGTTTCTGAAGAGAATACAGTAATACCTCGGTTAGCGTTTGCATCACATAACGCTAAAATCAGATAATGTCTGGGAATTTGAGATCTCTGCCCCAAATCCTGCAGAGCTGGACTTCATCTCTGCAAGCTTTGGGACAGAGATCTACATCGGGAAATTTGAGGCAAACATTTGCATCACACGACATTATGTTAACGTTGTACAATGCAAATGTTTGCCTCAAATTCCCAGACATTATCTGATTTTAGTGTTATGTGATGAAAACGCTAACCGAGGTATTACTGTACAAGGTTTTACTTTATATATATCTTATCCTAGTATAATCTTATAGCTGTTGTATGAGTCACTAGGTGGTTTGAGTGTAAACTGCTACTTCTTCCAGAGGCCATTAAAGTCTAGATAGAAGGCCAAGGATGATGCTTGTGGAAAAGGTGTCAGCAACTAGCACGTCTTTGCACTTAGTACAAATAACCTGAATCTCATTCATCTATAATTACCAGAATGTCTGCTATAGGCTTTCAGGTTTTTTCACCCAGTAAAATTGGCTTCCAATGGCTGATGGTATCACTAAGCAATTACTTGGGCCACAAGTCCATGGTGGTGAAATTTAACCATGGCAGAAACAGTTCCCAGAAATTCCTTCTCAACATCTCCCAGAATCCTGCTTGTTTCTGGTCCACTGTACAATATAAAATAAATTAGTAGCCCTTTTGATGATACAATGTTATTCTGTGATTGAGAGTGGTCTATGTACTATAAGTGTGAGAGGAGAAAGACTGTGCTGACAAACAAGGGATTTTATGCTGTTCTCTGTCTGTTTCCTATTTCATTCTGACTTGCTCAGCTTTGCCAAGTCTTGTAACCTAAAGGAGAAGTCCCCAACCACCAGGCTCTGCTGGGCTGTAGGGTGCCCCAAACTGGGCCATGGGGGTAGGGGTGATGCTGGTGCTGGGAGCCCTAGTGCTCCACTGGGTAGGTGTGGGTGTGAGTGTCAGACACAGCAGATAGGTAGGTAGGTGGGCCCCTCCTCCATGTTGTTAACTGCAGCAGGGCTGCGCCCACACCTGTTTGCAGTGTGATGCCTCACTACCCAAGTTGGGCAGTGTGGCTGGTGGGTGGCTAGGCCTGTCCTCCTTGATTTTGGGCTGCAGCAGGGCTCCTCCCCTCACTTGTGTACAGTGTGCACTGTGTCATATTTTGTTGTGTGCTTGTGCTGTCCAGTCCCACCAACCCCACTTGCCGGTCCATGGAAAGGTTGTTTGGCATGAAGCAGGTCCGTGGTGTGGGAAAGGGGAACCCCGGCATAAAGAATTAATGGCAGGTTGCTCTAAAGCCCTGTCTGGGCTTGTGTAGTCTGTTCTGTTTATATTTGTTGGAGGGATTGCCTTCTGGCACTGCAGATTGTGTTGAAGGCTTGTGCTGGTTTTGTGCACAGCTTGAATAATTTTGCTTTTCTTTCGCTTCATCAAGTGTTGCTCTACAGATATCCACAGCTTGTGGAAAGGCAAGAGCTGGCTTTTGTTAAAAAACAAAGTCCTTTAACTTGTAATAAGCTGTGCTGAAAACAATCTTGTCCTTCAGTGTGACACATCATAGTGCAATGCACATGGCTAAGTTATATGTGTAGTAATAAAGTTGAAGATACTGTTGTGCTTTTAAGTCTGTGATGTCTACTCTGTCAACTTCATCATATTTCATAAGGTGCTCTGGTGGCACAGTGGTTATCATGCTGTACTGCAACCAGAACATTAAGAGTTCAAATCCTGACCAGAGCTCCAAGGTTGATTCAGCCTTCCACCCATCCATGGTTGGTAAAATCAGTACCCAGCATGTTGGGGGCAAAATGCTAACTACACCCAGAGAATGCACTAAACGCTATAGGCCAGAATATAAGTTTTATATTTCACTAGCACTAGGAAGAGGGCCTTCTCTGTGTTCGCCCCGGCCCTGTGGAACCTTCTCCCAACTGAGCTGTGCCTACAGGTAGATCTCCTGTCTTTCCGTCGAGGCCTAAAGACCTGGCTCGCGGAACATGTATGGGGACCCAGTAACGTGGGATCCCATGTAGGCTGGTTGGTTTAGGGGACTGCCATCTCTTCCTGCTCCGGTTTTTAGCGGTACGCTATTTTAATTTTAATATTTTTTTTATGAATTTTTTATGGTTTTTAAACATAACTATTATACTAGTTTTAACCTGTGATTTTAATTCATGCTGTAAGCCGCCCAGAGTTGGGTTTACCCGATTGGGGCGGGATAATAAATACGATTAATAATAATAATAATAAAAATAATTTCAGTTGCTCAATCACATGTTTTTTTTCTAGGTTTACAATATGCCTTAAATTGCACTAAACATCTGACACAGTATTGTCTTTAGGATTTGCAAACACAGAACGATGAAGCAAGATGGTAGTTTTTATAGCCTTTGGACTCTTCTGCAGCTTTAGCGATATCCAAGAGTGTCTTCTATCCACAACACCTCCATTTCTCTATCATATTTTCATAATGGTCTAATTCTGGTGAGGTTGTTTACTGTGAGCTGAGAATTACAGCCTTCCTGGACAATTCTGGAAGTTTCTGAAGGAAAGAAGGCCAATACCTGACTGGTGGTGTAGTGGAGATTGGGCTCAGAAGGTTGAAGCCCCTGGACTTTCTGACTGATAGTGACTGTGACATCATCTGCATCTCCCTCAGGCTTCTCTGTTTCCTATAAACTTAACTTCAGCCCTAAGAGAACCTGAGAGAGAAATGGATTTTCCCCAGGAAAAACTTAATGGGTGTAATCCTGTTTTCATAGTTACAATGGCATAAACCCAATTTGGGTGCAGAAAATAATTAGTATAAACAAATTGAAAGCTTCCAAGCCCCACTCTTAGTTCCTAGGATCCCTGGGGTCCCCCTTTTCTCTGGGGAGGCATCTCAGGACGAGGGAAGAGAATTTTGAAGTAAAAAAATCACCACCAAATTGCCACCACTAGGGTTGGGATTAAAGTAAATTAAATTTAATTTAAAATTAGTTAAGGTAAAGGTCACCATTGCTTGAAAGCCAGTCGTATCCAACTCTAGGGTTCAGTGCACATCTCTGTTTCATAGCAGAAGAGCCAGCGCTGTCTGCTTCTGCAGACATTTCTTTGGTCATATGGCAGGCATGACTAGACACCGGAGCGCAAAGAACATTGTTTACCTTTCCACCAAAGTGGTCCTTATTTATCTACTTGCAATTTCTTGCTTTCGAACTGCTAGGTTAGCAGGAGCTGGGACAAATACAGGAGCTCATTCTGTCCTGCAGTATTCGGGTATTGAACTGCTGACCTTCCACCTTCCAGTCAGAGTCTTAACCACTTGAGCCACTGCAGCTCCCCAAAATTTAAAATTATGGAGCATTAATAAATGCACATATATTATAATTAAAGATACTCTTGAAAACATCCTTCTGGTTTTACTTCTGTTACAAATAATAGGTTACACATCTGAAAAAGTACCAGCTGCAGGAACATTTTGTATGTTCTTCACAGTGATGGCTGCTTAATGATTTAATCCACTGATTCCAGTGGGCTTCATTTAAAGGGCTTTCTCTCCAAACCAGGAGAAGAGAAGAAAATGATGTATTAAGCAAGGTAAAAGAAAAGGCAAGACCAAACAAAACCTTAAACTAATATAAAAATATCACTGGTCTGGATCTTGAAGGGCTAAAACTAAACTGCTAAAGATAAGGCCTTTGCAAATCCTATTTATCGTTCCTAAAATTTCCTTATTTCCCCCCTAACTCTTACTTCTGCAGTCATACATCAAGTCAATGTAGTGTAACTTGCTCTAGTAAAGTGGAACCAAAGGTCAAGGTTTTCAATCTCATTGCACTCATGGGGACACCTTTTTTGTGTGTAACACCTGACTGATTCAAAAATGGAATTCTGCTTACCAAATCTATCAAGACATGAAACAGTCTAATGCTCAGTCTTCAGGTAGGGAGGGAGTGAAGCAGTACAGTAGATGTGAAACATAAGTACAAATAAAGTTAGATCATGGGTGAACTTAGAAAACTGTGATTGTTTCATTTATTCTTCTATTAAATCATGCCCCTTAATGAGTAACAGTGACAAGCAGTGAGTGAACTTTCACGATTCAAGATCACTTCAGGCATGTACCGATTTCTTGTGGATAGTGCAATAAAATTATAAAGGATAGTTCCAAAAATTAATGGCAGGTGTCAGTGCCAGGTCTTGTTTCTTAAAGGTGAGATTAAAAAAACCAGCAGGTTGCATTGGAAGGGTGGTTTTCAAATTACAGTACATCTCAGTTAGATGTTGGTTGGATATTCCCATTCATCAAACAAAGAAAATGAGGTATAAACATATGTCCTCCCCCTTAACAGCTTTCTTTTTGAAAGTGCAAATTTCTATTGGACCATGAATCAGGGCAACACAAAGACCCAGAGTCTTCCATTAGCAAAGTGGTGTTAAGAATGATTTCAATCCTTTGTTGTTGTTGCTGCTGCTGCTGCTATTGCTGCTGCAGCAGCTGCTGCTGTTGTTGTCACTGTTCTTCAGTCACACAGTTGAGTCTGACCCTTCACAGCCCCATGAAACACAATGTGCCAGGCTTTCCTGCTATCTGCCATCCTCTGAAGTCAGTCCAGATCCAGATCCATGCCCACCATGTCAACAATACTATGTAACCATCTTGTCCTCTGTCACTCCTTCTCCTTTTGCTTTCGATATTTCCTAGCATCAAGGATTTTTTAAGGGAGTGCTCTCTTTTCATGGGGTAGCCAAAGTATTTCAGCTTCAGCTTCAAGATCTGTCCTTCTAAGGAGCAAGGAAATGCTTTACCTTTACCTAAATATTGTGTCCCACTACTTGGCCATTCCTACATCTTTTTATGGTTTCCTCTAGTTCTGCCAATATGAAGGCAATAGAAATTTGATTGGATTCACTCCGAGTGCCCCTTTGATGTTAGATTTTTATTATGTGTTGGTTAATTCTTCCTGCCAGAAGCAGTTTGCATGCTACTTGGTTTTGGTGATAGTTGCTTAAAGTGTCATTTTATTTGTAGTCACCAAATGTTCTGGCTGCTGCTTGCTATGTCAAGCTCCATTATAGTGTTTGTGCAGTGAGTTATTTCTGTTTCTGCAAGAGTCAAGATCAAATTTATCCCAACGTTTATTGAATGTTCACTAAAAAGACTTTCTTTGAAGTATGAAATATAATCTAAGTATTGGTGTATGTTTCTGGAGTGAGTCCTAGGATACAATTGACACTCTCTTGCAATAGAAGCATGAGGACATTCCAAAAATGGAAGTTACATATTGATTATAATAATCCTCTGGTAGAGGCAAAATGTGAAGCACCATTACACCTAGCACTGTTGTAAATGTGGGCTTTTTGTTGTGGTTTAAATTATATCTATGGAATGGTTTAGATCTGGCATCCGCAACCTATGGCCTACAGGCTGGATGTGGCCTGGAGAGCCATTTCATGTGGCCCTCCACCCTCATTCCACTGCAAGTGGAAGAAGCATCAAAAACATGCAGAAAATGTGGCAAAGGGCATGTTTTCATGCAAGAACTCAGTGAAAATGTGCAGAAGTGCATGAAAATGCATGAGAATATGCATGAGAACTTGCACGGAACCATGTGACCAGCTCACTCAGCTGTCTGAGGGGGAGTGATCTAGCCCACGACCCGAAAATGTTGAGATAGCCTGGTTTAGATTTAGATCAGATGGCTGATTAGATCTCACAGTATGAAATTAAAGTTGTCAAACATCATTTTCTAGGACTTTTATTCAAATGCATTTATTTATTTTATTACAAATGTATTAATTTATTAGAATTATTTAAGGTGTTTATACATATCCCTTTTTGGAGCAATCTTTATGGCAATTAATAGAAACAGTATTTCTTTTAAAACAGCAGAATACAGTAAAACCTCATATAACACTAAAACCTGGTTCCACAAGTCTTGGTGTTATATGATTTTTAGTGTTATCTGATCCTCTATGGGATCCATAGAGATACATTGTAACCACACAGGCTTTTGCAGTTGTTATCTGAAGCATCCCATAGGATCTTAATGTTATCTGATGCAATTCTTCCCCCCAGATTCCTTAATGTTATGCGATTTTAGTGTTATTCAATACTAATGTTATATGAGGTATTACTGTACATGAAACCACAGAAATTAAATTAAATGGTAATCTATTAAAGTGAGTACTGCAAAAGAAAACAGATAGGGCTCCCAAACCAAACTACATCTCCAAACTCCCAACAGGCTTTAAAATAATACATCCTTACCACTTTAGAACTATGTCATGTTTCTCAATGCAAAGATCTTAGTGACAACCCATAGTTGGATTCCAAATGGAAACATATCAAGACGTTGTTTTATATTGAGTCAGAATATTGGTATATTTAGCTCTGTAGTGATTCGAGAATTCCATTCTGAATACTTTTCCTGACCCTCCCTCAAATTCTGTATATTTAGTTATTTGTATTAAACCTTATGCTTTACCAGGGAACTATTCTTGACTCTTCATAGTTCTTGGACAGAAACTCAGCCTTAGTCATCAGGGGAGAGGGGCTGAAGAGAGTTGTAGCAACACCCAGAGACTCCCAATTTGCCAATCTCTGCCTAGCTAAGTTTCTGTAGCCCTATGCTGTACAATGTGTTTATACCCACCGAAATTGGGTTCCCTCTGACAAGTGTATTGGGGTTGTGACCATATCTGCCACAACACCTCTATGAGTTAAATAGATCAAGGTGGTTTTTATTGACTGTTTGACCACTCTTCATATGTTTGGGGAAGCCATTCTGACAAGACATTTTCATTCACAGTTGCTAGCTGTCTCTCTGTCACCTTTCAAATAAACCAACTACAGGCACACAGATGTCAGCTGACAAAACCAATTGTGTTCAGACCCCTTGATATCAAAAGGTCAGTTGCTCAGTCACCCTATTTTCCCATAGTAAACAGAAGAACCAACCATCCTCATTTCCTGCAAAGTAATCACTTTTCTTCCTCCTGAGATCTACAAGTAAGAAGTTGGGGTCTGCCATTATTGGTCCAGAACAAATCTAAGATTTCAAAGGATATGAAAATGAGAAAATGGTGGTAATAATAATAATAATAATAATAATAATAATAATAATAATAATAATAATAATAATAATAATAATAATAATAATAATAATAATAATAATAATAATAATAATAATAATAATAATAATTTGCCCCCTATAAATGAACTGAAGTAAGGTCTTTCTCTCTTCTTGTTGCTTTCTTCACAGTAGCTAGGGACAGGTAGTGCATGTGTTCAGATTCCTGGTGCGCTGCCTCCCACAGATGTTGTTGTGTTTGAGGCGATGCATTACATTTGCTTGAGTGCCTAGCAATGGAGGAACACTGCAGAGAGAAACATGTCTTAACAAAACTGTAGCATCAAACCAGAAAAAAAACCCCTCAGAATGAACACAGGGTGCTGAAGTTGAAGCGTGCTGCTCAATGAAAGCCTACCTACCCTCTTTTGTGAGGTATAATTTTAAAGAAAATCATTTTATTTATTCCATGTCATCTTTTGTTCCCATAGGTTTCACACCTTGAGAGAAAATGCCAGTTGGAGAAGACTGGGGTACAAAATGAGTTGGCTTGAAGGAAAAAGTTACACAGTGTTGAAAAGCTAGCTTTACATCTCAAGTTCCAGGGTTAAAATCACTTATAATGGCTCAAATCCAGTAGGTGCTTTTCAAGTAACACCGGGGTGTGTGGGTGTGTGGGTGTGTGGGTGTGTTACCTGAGCACTCAGTGGACAGCCTTTCATATATATATGAAGTTTTAACTATCTAATCATTCTACATATTTTAAGTTATTTTTGGCAATGAATAGTCAGGTGATAGGAAGCGCAAACAAGCTGCCTCTAGCTCTTTGGTTATTTTGGGAAGCACTACTTAATTCTGTCAGTTTAGCAGGAGCTGCATTTAGGCACACAGATGTGTTCATTGATGCTCTCCTATGGGTCAGAAAATTTTTTATTTTCCTTTTGAATGCATTTCTTAGAATCCTACCAGCATATCTCTCTTCCTTCATTTCTGTATCATCCTTTTCTGCACTGATGCATTTGTGTGCTTTGTTGCATACTCTTTCTTAGGCATGCATTTTAATGCCTTCTCCCCATTGATTCTACTGTGTTTCAATGCACATCTAATACATTTTTATTTCCATGTGTTTTACCCGTGCATTCTCTGAAAAGCAGGGAAAATAATCTAATGCTTGTGGTTTCCTCTTGGTGGGAAGCTGAGGAATGCATGCATGCTTTCATTATTAGCATCACAGACCACAAATTGGATGTAACTGTCATTTAGCACAAGTTTCTTTTTCATTCTCCTGCTGATTAGTTTATGCAGAACAGAAGTAGATCAAAAGCAAAAAGGGAAATCTTTGAAGATGATGTGGATACTAAAAGACTTTGTTATGAGTGAATCATGTTTGTCACTTCAGTGATGCATACAGGACAAAGTCATGAATCTTTCCCTTGGGAGAAATACATCGGTTGATCCTTCACCATATGCTGATGCAGCTTCTGACAGAAGATAAGTGTGACTTCCATTTTGAATAAATGATAATCTTGAAGAGTGGAAGGAAAAATCGAAACTGGATGCTTCTGAAATTGTCCTCATCTAAATTTTCCCCTGCATTCTGTTTATTTATTTATTTATTGCATTTATATACAGTCAAACCTAGAGAGTAACTTGCTTAAAGAGCAGAATTTTCTCTGAATGGTCACCTCACTTAACAAATAAAACCAACCAAAAACTCACTTAACAAATAAATCGGGTTTCACAATCCCCCCCACCAGAAGTCACAATTGGTCACTTACAATAGGGTTTCGCTTAAAGAGCAATCCCGTGGAACGCATTATGCTCTTTAAGTGAGGTATCACTGTACATCTATTTACCACCTGGTATATGTACCATTTTGGGTTACCGGTATTTATAACCAATATAAAACAGATAATAATAGCACAACTAACATAAATAGTAATTACACTTACATTTATATACTCATTTTATCAACTTTGGAAGGATGGAAGGATTGAACTCAAAACATTTTGGCTGCAGTACAGCAGTATAACCACTGCACCACCAAAGGTCTTCTAATAAGATCCCTGGTGGTTCTTATAAACAACAAGAGTAGAATTAATAGCAACATCACAAGCAGCAGCATTCCAAAAACAATGAATCATATTACATAAAAAGAGAGACAGTAAAAACAAATGCAGGGACGTGGTATTAAATTAAATTAGTGGGAGTAGCTTTTATAAGTCTCTCTGAATAGCTTGGTGTTAAAAAGCATCTTGAATGTCTGTTGGGAGGAGGCCAAATATGTTGACTGTGGGAGAAGATGGCACAAAGTAGAAGTCACAGCCAAGAAGGCCCTATTCCTGGTTATTATTTTTCTGGCATCTCTCCTTGGAGAGACAAGTCTGTAGAGGACCAAGTAGAATGGATGATAGAACTCTGGAAAAGACATTCTGACAAGTAATGAGGTCCCAATCCATTCAGGACTCTATATATTAGTGCTAGCACTTTGAACCTTTCAGGGAAGTTGTCAGGAAATGGACCTATTTCCTAATGTCTCCCAAGGCTTGAAATTGCCAATTTTCAGATAGGCCTCAGAAAAAATCCTTTGTCTTCTCTGAGCCTTAAGGCTGTGTTACAGACAGCCTGTTTTTCAGTATTTCTTATCTTTTGTAAGCTAGCCGAGAGCCATGTTATGGCTAGCCCCAGTGCATCCTGTGTGCACGTGTATAAACAATGTACTGTTGTTTTGAGAAAGTTTTCACTGTTACGTGATTGGCTAAGCTGTCCCACCTGACTGCAAATTCTCCATTTTGGAGAGAAGAAAGAGTTCGTCTCTGATTCTTCATGGATTAAGACCTGCTTTTGATTAGAGAGCTTTTGTTTCTGGATCTCAATGGGCTAACATCCTTAGCCAAGGAGCTATGCATTTTTGCTCCTTAAAAATGGTTACCTAGATTTGCCTGTGGACTTTATTGGACTGACCTGTGCTACTGACTTTTATGCTTTATGAACCTGATCAATAAATCTTCATCATTTTCTTCTGAACAACGTGTCTTCATTGGACTCAAAAGGGTAAGAGCAGCATTGCATTTCACACACCAACGTTTGAACGCTACCAAATTAAAAACCCCTTAAGAGCTGATAAGCAGCTGAGAGTTGTATCTCTGTTCTAAAAAGCCGTCCAGCTCGCCCTGTGTAGGTTTGTTTTGGTTTCCAGGGGTTTTCCAGAAGTCTGGGGGCCGGCTGGATTGTGACAGAAGTGGTAAAGGTAAAGGTCACCCTTGCTAGAAAGCCAGTCGTATCTGACTCTAGGGTTCAGTGCTCAGCTCTATTTCATAGCCGAAGAGCCAGTGCTGTCTGCTTCTGCAGACATTTCTGTGATCATGTGGTACGCATGACTAGACACCGGAGTGCATGGGACGCTGTTTACCTTGCCTCCAAAGTGGTCCCTTTTTATCTACTTGCGATTTCTTTCTTTCAAACCGCTAGGTTGGCAAGAACTAGGACAGAGACGGGAACTCATTCAGCCCTGCAGTATTTGGGAATTGAACTGCTGGCCTGCCACCTTACAATCAGCATCTTAGTCACTTGAGCCACTCCAGTTCCATCAGAGAAGTGGAGAGGGAGCCAATGCAAGTGAGCCAGAATGGGTGTGGATGTGATATGATCAGATTCATGTATCCCAGAAACCAAACTGGCAACTGTATTCTGGACCTGCTGAAGCTTCTGTATCAAGCTTCAAGGGAAATCACACATAGAGACCATTACAGTAGTTAGATTTTGAGACTACCGATTCATAAACCAAAATTTCTAGGATGTTCCATTGTAAGTGTCAGGTCAAAAAGACACCCAGACTATCTACCTGAATTTTAAAGGGGAAGATAAATCCATCCAATTTAGGCATAACATTCCCTAACATGTCCGGAGGACAACTTAGCAATAGCATCTCTGTCTTGTCAGGATTCAGTTTCAACCTATTCACTCAGATATCATCCAGCACTGAGATCAGACACAACTCAAGGTACTGCAGACATAGAGAAAGAGAGAGAAGAGTTATGTGTCATCAGCATATTAATAGCTGTAAACCCTTGAATCTTCCAATTACCTCCCCCCAAAATCTCACATAGATATTGAACAGCATTAGAGAGAGGATAAAAACCTGTGGAACCCCACAATGTAGGACTTGAGGTGCCAATACAGTATCCCCAAGCAGGACCCTCTGGACATGGCCACCGAGAAAGGACCAGAGCCAGCACATGCAAGGTCTGTGATCCTCAGTCCCAAAAGTCTGTCCAGAATACTGTCCAGAATACTATCAAAGGAGAACAAACAGAGGCTGATACCTGTCAGCATCCTTCAAAAGGTCATTGTGCAGCATGACCAGTGCAATTTCAGTTCCAACCCAAACTGGAAAGGGTCAAGACAGTTAATGTTATTCAAGAATGCCTGCAACTGATCCATCAAACTCTCTTGATTAACTTGCCCCTAAACAGAATATTTGCAACAGGTCTAAAGTTATTTAAGTTATCTGTCACTAACCCCCCCCCCCCCGAAGATGGGCCAGATGATAGGATTTTTTTAAGATAGGAAGGAATATGGCCTTGCTGAAAAGATGAATTAACAATATTTGTGGCCCACTCCATTATAGTAACCTTCAGTGATTTTGAAAGGCAAGACAGGCAGAGATCAAACAGAAATGTGATGGCTCCACAGTGAGCTAGCATCTTATTAACATGTTTCTAGCGTTACAGACTGAAACTGATCCAACAAAGCTGGACCAAACAGCACACTGGACATCTCAAAATGACCTACTGAGTCAAAATCAAGATTCCTTTGGATGGTTTTAATCTTCAGTCTTCATTCTAAAATGGTATATGAACCAATCACACAATGCTGAATCAGAAGATTCATCCCAGTCCCTTTCACTGGTTTCAATGAGGGTACAGACAACTTTAAAGAGCTCAGCCTGATAATTCATTACCTCACTGATTAATTTGACATGGTAGTCCTGTTTACCTATCTACTAGACAGTTTCTTCCTCACACCCAAATTCTTGAATTAGGAGTCTTGTTTCAAAATGCTCTCTAGCCTTCTCCATTCCAGCTTCATTTTTTTTCAAGCTCATCTGTGATCCAAGAAGGACATCACACTCTTCATAGAAGAGGAGGTTTGGGAGCAATCATGTTAACCACATGGGTTACCTCTGTATATCATATGGTAATCTGAGCTTCAACAACAGCACCAAGCAGGTTGGCTGAAATTCTCACAAGGGATTTTGGAAACCTTCTGGACCCAGTAGCCAACAAGGATCTAGAGTTCCTAGTCTCCTCTTTTGTCCACATTTAGTTGGGGATAGTGATTTGGGTGAACTAGGACACAAACTTATTATATTCACATTCATACATCTAGGTATCTGGTTGTGGAGCCAGAAATTGGGAGTTCAGTTCCCACTGTGCCTCAGGGAGAAGAGCCAGCTTGTGTGTCCTTGAGCAAGCAGCACAGTCCCAGACTGCCTTCAGAAGAAGGGAATGATAAACCACATATGAGTACTTGCTGCCTAGAAAACCTTAGAAAGGATCACCATAAAGCAGAATTGACTTGACAGAACATAATTATTAATTCTGTAACTTGATTACTGTGTTGAAATTCCTTATCCATATACAAGCAATATTTCACCAACGTATGTCTGGACAGCCACCTTAAAATTCAGAGGAATAATTTTGGATTTGACAATCCTGATGCAAGCAGAGGTTTTGCAGCTCCTAAGACTCATTATAAGAAGAAATGCAGCTTGCCTGAGAAACATTCCCGTTAGGGTTATGGAGTGTTTCTGGAAACAAAGTGCACATAAAACTATGCAAGTGCTTTCAAATGCAATGATTAAAATGTACCAGCTGGAAAAAAATGTGTCAAAACACATTTTAGTCTTTGTGGGGAAATGCACAAATTTGGCAAAGAATGTAAATAATAAATGAGTACATTAGGTAAAATGTGAAAATAAATCAATACCCTATTCTGTTTCCATGGCTGAGCAAGGGGTTTGAACCCAGCTCACCTCAATCCTATCACTCTGTCCACTATACCATACTGTCTCTCATCATAATGAGCAAGTATTATTTGTAGGTATGCAATCTGCACCCCAGTTGCTGGGGAATATGAATACAGAATGCTCTTGGATTCATGTTTTACCTCTGAGCTTCCAAGAAGCAGCTGGTTGGCCACAGTAGGGAGTGTAGGACTGGAGAGGTAATTGATCTGTTTCAGTTGTATTCTTCATATATTATTATTATGAGGATTTTTTAGTTGGAAAAGCACATACTTTATTGGCCTTCTGCTTTCCATATGCCCAGCTCAGCTTTTCATCCACGAAAGTTGGAACACAAAGTGAAACTCTCTTAATTTTTTAGTCAGAATAAACCAGGATAACATATTTTGTATCCATTGGAATAAAAGGCAGGTGGGCAGGGAATTTGAAGAAAGAACAAGGGGAAGGGACATTTGTATAAAAGCTAGACACATGGTAATTCTTCAAAGACAGCTTGTCAGGAAATATGTTAATATCTCTCCAATCCTTTTCCCCTTAATTTGTGTTGATTAAAAAAAAGAAGGCACACAATTCTCCCCCTCTTAGCAAAATACACAAATGTCAGTGTTCTGTGTTTTATGGTTGTGGTCTGTGCTGCAGGGATTAATAGAGCATGCAGTCACAGATACTTCCAAACAATGACTTGCTACTTTGCAGCATTGCTACATTCCATTCCAGTTTGATGTTCATTTTCTTATGATGAAAAACTGGGTAACCTATATCATTTTCTTTCTTCCAAGTCATATATATAGGATCAAAGACCAGCTACTGTTACAAAAGAAACTGGATGTATGTCATAGCTCCCAGGCTAACAAAGTACTTTTTGGAGTGTTGTGTAATTTGAAGTGCAGGACACACTATACCAGTGGTGGCAAACTTGACATGCCAGCCAGTTGTTCTTGGATTTCAATTCTGAGAAGCCCAAGTCTGTACACCTGCTGATCAGGGCTTCTGGGAATTGAAGTTCAAGAACAGCTGGAGTGCCAAGGTTCATCACCACGGTACTATACCATAAGGCAAACAATTCCACCCTCCTAGTCAGTACAGTATGATGTACTGAACAGCAATTAGAGCAGGTGATGTCAAGTGTAATATGTTGTGGTCATACTTAATATATGCTTGATTTTCTTCATATTGGGAGATAATGTTTGGCAATGTTACTTGACCATGTACAGTATATACTTGGTGGCTGTGGTGGATAAAAATGTAAATCACTATGAGAAAGTGACTACTAGCGACTGGACTGAAGCTGATTGTCAGGCAAACAAAATCTGCAAGGCTACTTTGGAAATACTTCAAAGGCTTCCTGTTGTGTAGCATCACCCCCAGCAACATTTGTAATAGTTAGTTCTGTTGTCAAGCCAGGATGTCTTTCACGGCAGTCTTCATGTCTTAATTAACTGGAATTTGTTTCTTCAAATAATGCTTGTCACAAGAGTGGTTTTTTTTTTTTTTTTTGCCTTAGGAGGACTTCAAAGATGCTGTTACACAATTAGATGATCAGCCATCTGTGGCTTAGAATTATATCAGCTTGATGGAGAGAAAAACAGTCTTTCCTCCAGACTAAAGGAATAAAGTGACGGAACTCATGGAAATGAGACTGTTATTTCCCAAAAAGTCTTTTTTTTTTTTTTTTGCCATTGCTGGCCTCCCAAAATTTGGAAAATTTTCTTTTGAGCTTAGAACAGTTTGGATACTAATAAAGGTGGAGAAACTCACCTAGCAGAGCACATTTTGCTCTTTCTCCTTGCACAACTTTCATCTTGGGATATGGAAAGAGATAAAATGCTCCTATCATGTGGTTGAGGAGTGTGCACCATAGCATAGTACAGCTGTTGGCAATGTAGCTGATACAGGCAAAGAATACATGTACCTTACCACATAATCATGCTTTGAATGTTGCCACATTTTACCATTGTCTCAACAGTTAACACTCCATGATCACACTAGAAGCAGTGATGGCGAATCTTGGCACTCTAGTGTAGGAGTGCTGACTTGGGCTTCTGGTAATTGAAGTCCAAGAACACCTGGAGTGCAAAGGTTCACCATCACTGCATCAATAGAATACACACAAGAGGACCACAGGTATACATTCTGGCCTATACTCTTATGTGTGCTATCTCTGCCTCTCTCCCAGTTCATACCATGCTGTAATGACTGGTAAGGACTGAAGCAGAATTCTTTGGTATGCCAACTCTCCATGTGGTTGGAAGTCCAAATAAAACTGGGTGGCGGCGGATTATCTTTGGGCAGGTTTGTATTCTGATTTGTTTTATTTATGGCTTCTAATGCAGTGAATGATGACTAGAATAAAGCTATTGTAGGAGTTTCCCCTTCTCATATGGAACATCTCACAGCTATTTTATTGTCCACTGATTTGGGAGCACCCACCTATTTAGCCTATAAGATCTTTTCTCATAGCCTCTCCAGTTGGTTCAAAGATAGTTGGCTGCTTAGGGGTGTGGGTGATAATCTCTCACTTACTACCCTTCCTTCCAATGCAATGCTAACTTCAAGAAGTGCCAGCTATAAAGGATCAGGATTAGATTAAAAAAAATTCTGTGGCTGACAGAAATCCTTTTCTTCTGCCAGAAGAACTCTCTTCTGGGGGTTTATTTCAGAAACATGCCTGGAGAACGGCTCTGCTGGCTATGATCCGCCAAGAGCTAAAATAAGAGTGGGAAAGGGGTAGGATGAAGCAGGAGCTTTGCTATGCCATCCCAGAGACATAGACACAATGCCAGTACAAAGTAAGCAAGATCAGGGAGTGTTTTCTCATATCTATAGGTTGAAGGGTTTTTAAAAAATTCTGCACAGTTTTAGCCAATTTAGCACCCATCTTGGACAACGAAGACTGCAGTCTGTTCCATCTTCTGTTAACAAGGTTTAGTCTCCTGTCTGAATATTGCTTGCAACTAGGGTAAGTGGTTGACAATAGATGGGCTAGCTGTTATTCCATGAAAAGCAGAAGAATAAGATGCGGGAAGCTGCCTTTGGTGTGGCCACTAATTTCTGCTCAAGGTTGAGAGACCACAAAGCTTTTCTCCATTTTGCAGGTCCTTCCTCCTCCTTCCTTTCCTTTGCCTTAGCGCTGTACTCTTTGGGCCAAAGGCAAGAGTGATATCATCACACTAATGTAATGAGCCTTATGATCATGGGAAAACATTCTTCATTCCCATTATATGAGACACATTGCATAAAACAGGCTGGATTATAAATTAATAAATATTTATGCCATTGTATAATTTAACAGTGGAGAATAAGACACATATTTTCCAGCTGGTTGGTAAGTAAAATTAGAAGATGCACCTTTAGAAAGACATTGCAAAATAGCACATTAGTGGTGACATATCACCAGTGAAATAAGGCCACATCTGCTGTTACTTCACCAAGGACTGCGAGCTTTGTCCCAATTTCACCTTAAAGGATTGTGCAGAAATTATTTACAGAACCTCTACCATTCAAGCAGAAATTATGTTTCAAGTTCGATGATGCTTCCCACATTTTCTCATTATGTGGTGTGCTATTTACTGATTTCAAGATCATCTCATTGTGGGAAGTCTCCTTGCTGTAAGAAACTCCGGTGGCTGGTTGCAAAGCCTGATCACAGATGTCTTGTTTGTGTAAAGTTGTTTGTCTAGTAACACTGATACCACAAAGTATCTGGGGCAGGAAGTTAGACTTTTATATTCTAAGCCTCTCAAGAGCTGGATGATATAAGCGGACGGAAGACTTTTGCTTTAGTAATAAAGCCAGTGATTATATGGAATAGGGATTAGGAGAGATGCTGAAAGGACTGTAGATTCAAATGGAGATTTATGCTGGATGCTATTAAGGTGAAATGTTTAAACCACACTTCCCCAAAGATGATGGTTACTCAGTAAAGTTCTGTTACAGAAATATATTGGCTAGAGCCACTTCTCCTCTCCTATTATCCATAGAAAATATTTTTAGTTTGTCCCTAAAAGGGCAGTTCTGCCACCTGGAACTTGCCCCAGCTTTCCTGTCTGCTTCTGTGAATGCTGCTTTACAAATGGAATAGAGCGGGTTAAGTTTGTTTTGAGCAATCAGTGAAGAAAACAAGGGCTGAGTTTATGATGCTTCTATGTTGTCTGTGTTTATTTGGCTTTGAGTCTTAGCAGAAGTTATGTTGCATTCCATTTTATTTTGAAAGTTTAGAATGCATGGCAACATCTTTCTGTATTTTTCTTCTGTCTCTGCTACCTCCTACATTTTAGGAGAGAATGAAATGAGTGGTATGATTTTTTAAAATTTGCATTCCTGATAGATGGTTCAGTTCTGAGATCTAGGGCTTAATGAGACCAGGATTCAATTCCCCATTTGGCCATGGAAACTTATTGATGGGTGGAAGTGAGATTCCTTTACCTATTCAGAAAATATGGCAACGGTGTAATTAATAGGTTTGGGGCATTTCCATATTTCCTCTGAGTCATATTTGGCAAACTCAGTGGAATTATGTATGTTCTGTAATTATATCATAGGGACTAGGGTGGCTCAAGTGGTAAAGACATTGACTGGAAGGCGGCAAGTCAGCAGTTTGAGACCTGAGTACTGCAGGATGGCGTGAGCTTCTGTAAGCAGATAATTAGGGACCACTTTGGTGAGCAGGAAAACAGCGTTCCACGCATTCTAGGCATGCCTGCCACATGTCCACGGAAATGTCTGCAAACAGACAGTGCTGGCTCTTTGGCTGTAAACAGAGATTATCACTGAACCCTAGAGTAAGATACAACTGGTTTTCGAGCAAGGGTGACCCTTACCTTTGCCTTTACTAATTATATCATCTCTAGTAACATACAATCCCCTGTTCTAAAGTAGACATTATGGCCCAGTTTTTGAAGAATCCCCATGAATCTCCACAGGGTCATAGCATTTTTGACAGCCTTAACAGAGAGTATGTAAAGTTGCAGTAATCAATTTTGCACAGAGCAATATTATCAAAAACATAATCTTAAATACAGTAAAACCCTGGGTTACAACCGCCTCGGTTTAAGTTTGCTGTGGTTTACAATGACAAATCCTATGGAAATGCTGTCTCGGTTTACAAATTTTTAATTTATTTATTTATTTATATTTGTTTATTGCCCTCATCCCAGAAGAGACCCTGGGTGATTTACAACAATTATAAAACCATTTAAAAGATTAAAAACTTTAAAAACTTTAAAACTTAATATTAAAAGCTAGGAATTGTAACTTAGACATACTGGGGTCAAACCAACCAAATTGAACCATCCACTCCCCAGACCAAACCTGCCAGCCAGGTTTTCACTCCTTTCCTAAAGGACAACAACTCCGTCTGCAGGCGTAGTTCTATTGGGAGGAGGTTCCAGAGGGCTGGAGCGGACACCGAGAAGGCCCTCCTTCTCGTGCCAGTGAGGTGCACCTCTCTGGCCGATGGCACAACCAGAGAGTCCCATCAGTCTGCTCTGGTGGGATGGGCAGATGTCCTTGGGACGATGCAGCCTCTCAAGTATCCTGGACCACGACCATAAAGGCCTTTAAGGTAATAATCAGCACCTTGAATTGCACCTGGAGGCAAACTGGGAGCCAGTGCAGCTCCCTCAGCAGTGGTGAAGCATGGGCATAACGCCCGCATCCCAACACTACTCGTGCAGCCACATTCTGGACCAGCTGAAGCCTCCGAATGGTCACCAAGGGCAGCCCCATGTAGAGCGTATTACAATAATCAAGTCTGGAGGTGACCAAGGCATGTGTGACCATGAGCAAGGAGTATTAACGTATTTGTTTTGGTTTACAACAACCAATTCAGGACAATTTTTTTTCAATGCATCCCTATGGATGTTTTGCGTTATAATTTTTTCAGGTTACAACGGAGGCTGTTGGAACAGACCTCCATCGAAACCTGGGTTTTTAGTGTAAATGCATGCACAGTTACCTAACTTCCTTACTTTATATTGCATATCTTCTTTAGCCTCCATAAATTTTAACTGGAGTTATATTATTGTATCTCTGATTATGTGAGCCCCCCTACATCAGAATTTTTCTAAATATGGAGCTGACTACATATTTATCTAAGAATTTGTTTATTGTGTTTACATTTTGCCCATCCTAATGAGACCTCATTCTGATCACTGTATGTGAATACTGTTTTATCTCAGCTTATCATTAACTGGTCTATGCGACAGGTATTGTGGTTTAAGCCACACGGGGCTTGTAGAAGTAGAGGAGGTCTTGAGAATATCCTTCTTACTGTCAGATTGCACACTTGAGTTCTTGAATCATACTGAAGCCTGCGCAAGAACTCACTGTGCAGCCAATATGAATCGTGCTCAACCACCCTAATCTTCTTGCTAGGCAAACAAATCAAATCCACAGAAATTCTCAGAAATGTTCCCCTTGTCAAATCCATTCACAAATCCTCCTCTCCATCACTGAGGACAATTAATCCTATGCAAGTGAGAGGAAGGCCTTTTTACACACTTTCAGTACATTATATATTTTATAGGGCTTAACTTGTGTACCAGCCCAACTCTGCAATATTTATCTACTCCAGACTTTAGAAAACTGTGGTGCTGGAATGACATTATTCTGCAGAATTAGGCTAAATATCTAGTATGTATAAGGCCATAGTTAAATCCCATTGCATCAAAGGGAATATTTCTAAATCCAGGGAGAATGCCCATGAACTGTCACAGTGCAGTTATAAAAGAGAACAAGTAGTAGATATGGCTTTCAGGGGGTGGACACATTCACCAGCAAAACATCTGGATTCCCCCCCCCCCTTAAAATCTTTTATTATGTTTATTCAAGGTTAAACCTGGAAAAATCAACCCTTCTCTTGTGGATCGGAAGCAGCAGAGAACGTAAGAATGGATCATGTAAATGGGATACAGTAATTAAATATAAACTCATTAACAAGTGCCTCAGAGGAGACCTTTGCCCAGGTCAGTTAGTTAGTCCATCAGTACTTCAATTTGAAATATTTCCTCTCAGATCTGGCCCAAGACTTTTTGCTGCCTGACACAAATAATAAGATAGTGTTCCTTTCCAAGTCAGTGTGACAGAAGATACCTGAAATGCCACTTGGATTGACTGGTTTGTTGACTGACAGCTCACCACTAGGAGCCTAGTTTAGAAGGCCCAGGATAGTTGATGGTATTGTTGACGCAATGGGCACGGAGCTGGGCAGATTGAGAGGATGGTGGAGGATAGGAGTGCCTGGCATGCAATGGTCCATGGGGTCGGAAAGGGTTGGACTCAACTATGCGACTGAACAACAGCAGCAGCTGTTGCTGCTGATGATGATGTGGAATGCACAAATTGCCCCTTCCATATCTGTCTGTTTGGTACCTACAGTTTCAGTTATCCATGGGTCTAAAAATATTCAGTAGTACCTTATATACCTGAGTTTAAGTCAGGTTTTTTAGACCCCAAAATGAGGTCCAAAAATGGGACTCGACTTATACTCGGGTCAACATAAACACTCAAAAACATGTCTAAATTAATTAATTTTACTGTATTTTACTGTATTTTAATTATTGAAACTCACTATCAGCTGCTACATTTTTCACCCCCGACTTATACGCGGGTCAATCTATTTTCCTAGTTTTAGAGGTCCAAATTAGGTACCTCGACTTATAGTTGGGACGACTTATTGTCGAGTATGTATTTCAATGGAGTTTTACCAGAGAAGGCCACTAGATGTCACTGTCTCCAATTTAAAATATAGGATTAATTGATATCTCTTGTGAATATTGGGGTGATATGTACAGCTCTTTCTTCTAGCAGAAGGGAAGAAAAAGAGACAACTAGCTTGGGAGCTACTTTGGTTCCCCTCTTGTTTCCATTGCCTGAAGCAGGTACCTCATCTATGAGTCTGAGCCTTCTTCCTTAGTTCTACAATCATCAGTCACTCAATCAGTGTTTCCCAGCCTTTGGTTTTTGGACTTCAATTCCCAGAAGCCTAAGTCAATTTCCCAAAGCACTGATCAGCAAATGTACTGACTTAGGCTTCTGGGAATTGAAGTCCCCATGTGGGGCCTGGGAATCACACTGGGAACCACTCCTCCAGATGGAATATACAATGTGTGATGTACAAACCACAAGCAATTTTGTCCAATTTTGTGGCTATCACTGAATCTGACATTGCACTGTCAACGTTTTGCAATATTACAGCAGCACCAGCTCAGAAACAATGGAAAGGAAAAAGATAAAGAAACAAGGAATCCTCATCTCTCTCTCAGACAAGGAGTGCAGAGAGTACTCACAGTTCTAAAGCATAATCACATTTCTATACACATTTTAGCAAATCTGCTGGCATGCCACTTTATAAAAGTATGTTCTGAGAAACCTTGGCCATGGGTACACAGAAATGCTTCAATTCCAACCTAGACTATTGGGGCGATCATTAAATGCTGCCACATATCTTAAACTTAACGTTTAAATCGAAATGTAGTAGTATGCTGATCACATTAAGTATATCTGAGCATTGTCCTAGATATGTGAGTGCTCCTTTTTTCATGAACAGCTCTACCTTTATCATTTTATTAGGGTGAGATGCTAGATGTTAAGTTGATTTAGTAGGCTGGGGCTAAAAGCCCGGCTGTACAGGTCTATAACAAATGTCAGTCACATCCATTGTTTTACAGAGGCTGGAGCATATTTACCATCTTGGATCACAGTTTCTTTTTAGTTGTGGATGGCTTCCAAAGATTGGGCCATGACACCATATGGTGCCAGGGAAAGAAAAACAAAAGAAATAGTTTTGCAAACCAAGGTTTTAAACTAACCATTTTGGGGAGAGGAGAGAGGTGACCAATAATAACAATGGGCCATAGATACAGCAGATCCCTGGGAAGAGAGGCCCTGGACAATAGACAGACTTCATGGCTGAAGATCCTGAGAGACTGGTATGGAATGTCTCCAGAAGAACTGTTCCGAGGAATTGAGAACAGGAAGACTATTGCCATGATGATAACCAATTTCCAGAACAGATATGGTTCTTGAAGATGATAGATACAACAAGAGCCAGCATACCTTCTGCATTAATAACTCACCATAAATGGGAGATGTAATTTATTTAAGGGACTCTGTGTACCCATAGGACTTTCCTCAAGTGGTGATATAATTTTCTGATTTTGGCATAAGTAACATTACAGCAAATGGAAGTGGAATTAGAAGTCTTTAAAAATCCTTTGCCAATATCCTATTATTATTGTCAACTCATAGTTGACTTGTTGGCTCAACTGCTGAAAAATTAAGCCAACATTGTTAAAAACCTTGCAGAGTCAGTCAGTGATTCCATTCTAGTTGGGACTAGCAGTAGGATTGTCTTGAACTGTACATTGTTTGGTAATGACTGAGAATTTTAGGTGTTCTCCTATGACCTTTGAAACATCATGATTCCAGAAGATTGTGCAATGTGTAAGAGTGACAATCCTGGATCTATCTTCCTTTAGTGATATTTCTTTTTTTCTCAATAAGCACTATAAAGTAGAATCAACTGCTTCCTTTCCTTAATTTAAACATTTGGTGACCAGGGTAACAGAATGTCAGGACTCTCTTATCTAACATTTCTTTAGAATCATATGCAGCTATCACGTAGCTGAAGGAATCACAGAATCAGAGTTATACAGCTGGAAGGAAAGCTATGGATCATCAAATCAAGCTCACTGCAAATGCAAGAAATCATTACCTGGTGTATCCATGACAGGTGGCCAGCCAACCTCTGATTAAAAATCTTTGGCAAAGGAGAATACCCCACACTCTGAGCCAGTTGTTACAAAGATTTTCCTAAATTTTAGTGAAAAAAATCTTTTTTAACTTGAATATATTACTTCTGATTTCATCCTTTTTATGCTGCAGAAAGCACAAATTAACCCTTCAAATACTTGGAAGATGGCTTTTATCAGCCTTCTCTTATATAGGCTAAACATGCAAAATTCCCTCAACATTTCCCCAGAGTGTTTTGTTTCTAATTCTCTTATTATTCTGATTGTCCATTTTCCATCTTTTTGATATCCTTAAATGGTGGTGCCCAGAAATGGATGCAGTACAGAATACAGTGTTACTCTTGCTTTACTTGACTTTAATCTTAGGGCCAGGTGTCATGCTACAATGGGGAAGGCAGGTGAAAGGCCACTGGATTATATTCTCAGGACAGTCTTCATGGCTGGTCGCCATGAGGATCACCAATATTTGGGTACGGAGGAGGAAGAAGAAGAAGAAGAAGAAGAAGAAGAAGAAGAAGAAGAAGAAGAAGAAGAAGAAGAAGAAGAAGAAGGTGGTTTCCTTGAAGAAGGTACAAACAACTAGCCAGAGGAGACAGTGTTTATGTTAATGTTTTTCTAGCCATGCAAAAGCATCTCTCATGTCAAAGTGTTTTACACATTGTTAGTTTGGTGTTTACAGGACCACTTGGTGATTTGTATTCCATAGTAAAAGAGTAGAGAGTCTTATCTGATATTTTTTTAAAAAATATTCTGTTTATCTTTAATGATTGTTTTTCTCCATGACAAGAATTCAAGACAACACTAAAATTATCATCATACTATTCCCTCAAGGGACACTCTCTCCCTCTACTACTCTGACTTAGAAATATGGTTTTGCCTTGCCTTTGTGACCCCCTTTTCTCCTCTTATGAGATTAAAAAAAATAGACACAGATTCTAACTCTCATCCAAAATGGCTTTTGAAAATGATTGTGGGTTGCTGGAGAAGAACCAGTCAACTTTAGTATTTATGTTTTGCTATTTCTCCCTGCATTGTTTTTCTGGTTCAGACATAGGGACATGCCATTTAAATACATTTTCAACATCTGTCTCCCTTTGTAAACCTTTCCTATCTATATGGTGTGTCAAAATTACTTATTATAATACCTTTGTGGACAGATTGGGCCATTTAAATTATATTGGCTTATAAATAGTATTTCTTTGGGGTTTTATATATCATGTCTGGCACATTAACAGCTCCACTTATGTAAACTGAGTACCATTAAAGAAGATTGTAAATTGTTGGTTGACGGGACTATTATTTAGATGGAAGCAACTATATTCAGTTTTAGTTGGATTGAGGATTAGTCTACATTTACAGTAATACTCCCCTAAAATTTGGATTTCATTTGCTAAAATTTGTTTTGGGAGGACCATGGTATCCCATCTGATGACTAGTGCCATATCATCTGCATACACAAACATTGCTGTTGTTGTTGCCATATCAGCTATATATAGATTTAAAATTAAAAACCTGCTATAATTTTCATGTTTAGGAAGAATCCATCTAATGCAGCAATCAAGGTCAAATTTAAATTTAGCTGAGTTCTCTTTTTTCAAATTACACCTTAGTTTGAAGAATGATCTTACAGTTGGGATTTGGATGCCCACTTCCAATAATATAGATAAGTGTTGGCTTTTCAGAACGTTCATAAGATATTTTTTCTTGACACAATGTGTGTTCAAGGATGGAACCTTTGAGTCTTTATCCAATTCAGTTATATAAGACATTCTACATCCCCTCAGAATTTTTCTATAAGATATGATCTTCACCAGTTCAACAAAATCTCCATAATTTTCTGTACGAGTGTCGACTTTTATCACTTTTATCACAAAAGTTGTCCCATTGGGTTCTCTGAAAGATGATTCTTCTTCTAAATGCAAATATATTTGGCTTGACAACTGCTTCTATAGTGGATGGATATAATAGCTCAATATTGTGTTCTTGTGAATGGTCCTGCAACATTCAGCTTGGCAAGCACTGACAAAAATACCCTCACCTCCATTGCCAACTATTAATGAACAGAGACAATATTTGAAACACATATATTGAAGAAGATGGTGTACATATCTAACAGTCTCAATATATCTCACTATAAAAGAGGACATGCATCCCTAAAACAGGAAACTACTAATGTTCATGAAAAATATAAGCAAATGTACATGTGTAAATGCAAATTAGTACTGACATGACAGTTTAAACACAATTGCCATAACATCTCATCTGAATGGGGAAGAGTGTGGCCAGGTGACCTCTTGTCTGGTGAGCCTGCTGTCTTGATGCTAATTCCAGATGGCCAAGTCTTCATCTTCTGTCTTGTGGATCTTGGATTGTCGAGCCCATCAGATATGCGACACCTTTGAAAGAGGATATTGAAAACTTTCTCCTTGACCATGTCACTTCAGAATCATTTGAATGGTCACAAAGAACAGCAATCCTGAAGAACATATAGATGTAAGAAGCTGAATACATGTTTCTGCCAATTTAATGTTACAAAGTGTATGAGAAAGTTCAAATGCTAATAATATTCAGATCTGAAACTAAAATGTATAATAAATCAGTAAGCAGCAGGACCTCACAGATAACAGACTAGTTTTGTGTTGTTGTTCAGTCGCACAGTCGATTCTGACCCTTTGTGAACCCATGAACCACTGTTGACCAGGCACTTCTGTCTTCCACCATCTTCCTCAACTTGCTCAGCTCTGTGCCCATTTTGTCTACAATACCATCTAGCCATCTCATTTTTGGCCGCCCCCTTCTTCTTTTGCCCTCCATCCTTCCCAGCATTAAGGCTTTCTCAAGTGAATCCTCTCTTCTCATTTGATGTCCAAAGTACTTTTGCTTCAACTTTACTATTTGACCTTCTAAGGAGCAGTCAGGGTTGATTTCTTCTAAGATTGACCTATTTGTTCTCCTTGCTGTCCAGGGGACTCTCAAAACTCTCCTCCAATACCACATCTCAAAGGCATCTATTCTTCTGTGCTCAGCTTTCCTTATGGTCCAGCTCTCACAACCATACATTGCCACTGGGAATACCATTGCTTTCACTATATAATTTTTGTTTGCAAGGTGATGTCTCTACTTTTAACTATGTTCCCCAGGTTTCTCATTGCTTGCCTCCCAAGAATCAGTCACCTTTTTATTTCATGGCTGCAATCACCATCTGCAGTGATCTTTGATCCTAAGAAAGTAAAATCTGTCACTGCTTCTACTTCTTCACCATCTATTTTCCAGGGACTGATAGGGCCTGTGGCCATTATCTTGGTTTTCTTTATATTTAGTCTCAAGCCAGCTTTTGCACTTTCTTCTTTCAACCTAATCAGGAGCTTCTTTAAGTCCTCCACACCTTCTGCCATTAGGGTGGTATCATCTGCATATCTCAAATTATTGTTGTTTCTCCCAGCAATTTTGATCCCAAATTGTGATTCCTCCATCCCTGTATTGCGCATTATGTGCTCTGTGTATAAGTTGAATAAGCAGGGTGACAAAATGCAGCCTTGTCTTACTCCTTTTCCTATTCCAAACCACTCTGTCCCTGTATTCTGTCCTAACTGTTGCTTCTTGATTCATGTACAGATTTCTCATGAGGTATATAAGGTGCTCTGGTATTCCCATCTCTTTAATTACTTGCCACATTTTGTTGTGGTCCACACAGTCAAAGGCCTTAGTGTAATCAATGAAACAGAAGTAGACTTGTTTCTGATATTCCTTTGTTTTTTCCATGATCCAACGTATGTTGGCAATGTGGTCTATAGTCCTCCTGCCTCTTCTGAACCCCACCTGCACTTTTGATAATTCTCTCTCCACATGTTGTTGCAGTCTATCCTGTATTATCTTGAGCATCACCTTGCTAGCGTGTGGGATGAGTGCAATTGTTCGATAATTTGAACATTATTTGGCATTACCCTTTTTGGGGATTGGAACGTATACTGATCTTTTCCAATCCTGTGGCCATTGTTGTGTTTTCCAAATCTGCTGGCATATAGAATGCAATAATTTGATTCCATCATCTTTTAGGGCTTTGAAAAGTTCAACTTTTCAACAGACTAGACTAGAACCTAAATCTAGTGTTGTGTTCCTGCTACAAGTATAGAAATCTGGAGTGGGGCCTCTAACTTCTGCTAGATCTTAGTCTTCTGTATTCCATATTGGGTCCTACCTAAATTTGCAACCACCACTGGATTATTTTTTAAAAGGCTGGATTGATAACAATACTTGTACTAGTTTTACTCATCCTTAGTGACAAAGGGAGAAAATAAAACACCCCATGGTTTCAGTATTGTCTGTTTTGGAGGGGGAAATGAGCTACAAAAATGAGGTGATTTGGGTTTTCCCCCTCCCTCTCAAGCTTTCCAAATGGAAACTCAATAAAAGTTCTTTAAGGACATTTTGTCTACAGGAGAAGTTATAATAGCAAACTTTGGGGGGGGGGGAGAGAGGGACCTTCTAGTTTCTGCTTTTCCTGGCTTTCTGACATCTAATTCTTAGCCTTCTATGGCCTTTATATTGTGTTATGCTTTTCTGACCTTTTGTAGATGAATTTCAGATTATTCAGTGAACCTTTTTTCTTATTACTAGAAACTACACCGGTTTTAGGGATAAATTAAATAATTAAATGATATGCAGCAGATTGGTGATGGGATTACAACTTCTTTTAAAAACTGTGTGTGTGTGTGTGTGTGTGTGTGTGTGTGTGTGTGTGTTTGAGTGAGTGAGTGAGTGTGTGTGAGAGAGAACTGTGCACCCTAAAGCAATGTAAGAAACAGCAAAGAACATAAAAACATAGTCAGGCATTTACTATCAGCAGTAATGTATTGAACTTTTATTGAGCAGAAAGTCCTGCCAATGTAGCAATGTGGGACCACACCACCTGCCAAAAGAGCTACAAATGAAGAAAATCTATCTTCCACTTGTCAGGTCGAATCCTTACATGAAAAACTGGATAGGAGAGTAGTTTGTACTATTATTCAATGACACGAGATTTACAGATATTTAATGCAACAAAGTGCAACAAAGGTAGAATGGGAAATTAGAATGAGAGACAAAGCGATAGTGACTTGACTAATAACTACGACTTGTTATGACTGATAGTTACTTGAGTAATAACTATGACTAATAATGCTACGACCAGTATGTTAGAGCAGCTGGTTCCCTAGTTCCTTGCAGTAGCCACAAGCTAATTGACAAGGACATCGTGCATACCGTCCTTGAGTTCACCTTACACACTCTAAATTAAAGTCATGGTCAACAGGAATCCTTGTTGTTACTTTTCATTTTCATAACTCTGTCAACCACCGTGACTGCAACCGTTTGAATTTCCCATGGGTTTTTCTTTTTTGTGATGCTATTTCTAGACTGTGTTTTCATGGCAAACTAATGGATACCTTCATGCCAAGGATGAAGAGTAAGCCCTCCTGGGCTGACGGCAATAAACTTCCAGGATGTTGCTTTGGCAAGCAGTCAAGTGCAACTCCATTAAAGTGCAAACGAGAGCTCTCAAATTAACCTAGCATCTGCTATCACGGTGTCTGAGTCTCAAGCACCAGAGCTCACACAAAGGGACAAATGGCAAGCCCTCGCAGAGCAGGCTGCAGAGTAATGGAGAGCTCTATCTTGTACTTCTCTCTCTCTCTCTTGTGCATGCACACGCACGTGTGCACACACACACAGACACTAGACACACAGACACAGACACAGACAAACACACACACACACACACACACACACACACACACACACACACACACTTACTTCGTGGTAAGTGCTGCAGTGTAAATTTATGACCATAAACCTGTGGCTATTGCTTCCAACCACATTAATATTTTAGTTTGATTATAACAGTGTGATGTTTTACAAGACCAATCACAAAAGAACAGGACCTACCCCAAAGAGTTTTCAGTGGAAAATATTACTAAGGGAGCTGAGCTGGAGGTAAAGGCTATGCATAGGTTATGTTTTAGAGGGAGAAAGATGTTCTCCTTGTTGAGTGATGGAAGAACACCTGAAAGGTGCAAAATATTCTTCAGTCAAGGATGGTCTGGAATAGTTTGGGTTGCTTTGCATATAGCAATAGAATTTAGAGAGGCTATTTGTATGGGCTTTAGCATATATGCTAGAAAGTTGAACATCTTTTAGTGCTTTACTTGGGCCAGAACTAGTGGGTCATATCCATGGAATAGCTCATTGTAACATACTCTTCATCGTCCTTGTTTTTCTCTGGGGATGGGTAGCAGGGACTGCTATCACTACAATCTTGGTAGGACATGATTTTCCACCTCCTTGCAAGGTGGGTAGAATGGGTGGGGGGGATATATCACAGCCTCCTTTTCCTTTCCACTATGGGAAGTTATGTTTGTGGTGGTGCTGCAACAAGGGTAAAATTTTGCTTCCCACTGAAAGCTGTGGGACACTTGCATTTCTCCTAGCCATAGTCCAGAAGACAGGGCATTACTCAACACTATTTCCCTCACATAGCTGATAGATGTCTCATCAAAAGTGTGTCTGATAATAACACCAGCATCACAGCTGGTCCACTTATGGACCAGTTATGCTTATTTACAAAGACACCCAAGAAAATAGTGGGCTATTCCTCTTTCAGTGGATACTTGTCCTTTTCAAGGATTAGGGGCAAGATTATAATGCTTTGGGAATAGCTTTGGCTGCGGGTGTCTTTCAACAAATCAGGAAGAACACCTGTAACAATTCTTAGGAAATCTATTTGATTTACATTTTGTAAAATGCCAGAGCTCTGAGGGGAAAGGGCAGCTAAATCTAAGATAACCTTTCAGTGCTCTGGAAGGAATTTGTTTGCACTTTGTTTTGCTCACTGAGCTCAGACCTGTTTCCTGTCTGTCATTTTGTATTGACCAACTTTATCTAGCTGTGTCTGACAAGCACTGAAGACACTATGCAATGTGGATGGCTATGTGCTAAAGTACTTAAACTAACATTCAAGAAATACAAGGCTATGTGAAGGTGATTCTCACCCTCCCTTAGGCTAGATTTGCACCAGATGTTTTTCCAAAGAAGTAGTTCAGATTGTACAGGGAACAGACGATTCAGTCAGTATCTTATTCAGGATTAGATTCTTCAATGAAGGAAGTTTATAATGTCAGTATATCATTAAAGAAGTACTTAAAGGTACAACAGAGCCAAATTTTCCTCTTCCCCTGTTGACATGTGCAAACTCTGCAAAAAGCTATTACCAGAAACTGAACATCAGTGTGTCCCACTCATTCTATCCAAGGACTGCTTATGTGTCATCAAGTTAGAAACTACTTATAGCAACCCTGATAGGACTTTCATGGTCAGTGAGATATTACCAGTTCTACACCCTAGTGAGTTTCCATGGCCTGAGTGGAATTTGAACATGGGCTTCCTGAGTTCTAGTCCCTTGTTCCATCTGCCACACCACATTGGATATCCAAGGAAATGTCTCTGTTTAAGGTACTATATCCGTATTTTGGAAAATGAGCATATTGATTTACAACTTTGAAAACAGATTCTTAATTCCATACTGGGCTAGAACTGCTACTTAGTGCCACAATGGTTAAAAAAAAAGGTAGCAATAGTGGCCCAAAGTGTGACAGAATGATAGAATCTTATCCCTTAGATCCTGACATGGAATCACCACCAACCAACTAGAACTCCTTGCTCATGGTCACCTCCTGGCTGGACTACTGTAATGCACTCTTCACAGGGCTGCCATTGATTATCATCCGGAGGCTGCAGCTGGTCCAGAATGCAGCCACCCACATTGTGATGGGGTGTGGACGGTATGCCCGTGCCTCCCCTTGTTGTTAGAGCTGCACTGATATGCCTCCAGATGCAATTCAAGGTGCTGGTTATCACCTTTAAAGCCCTACATGGTAGTGGACCAAGTTACCTAAGCGACTGCATCACCTCACAGTTATCTGCCCATCCCATGAGAGCAGACTGGAGGGTCTCTCTAAAGGTACCATTCATCGGAGTATGAGAAAGAGGGCCTTCTCGGTATCGGCTCCAGCCCTTTGGAACTCCTGCCAATGGACTTTTGTCTTCATCCAGAGCTGCTAGCTTTTAGGAAAGGGCTGAAGACATGGCTGGCCATGCAGGTGTGGGGAGCTGATAGAGAAACAGCTGCCCCTCACTGGCTGATATAAACATGCTAATTGCCATCTGGGTTTTTTTGGTTTTATCTGTCTATTTGTGTATTTGCTGTGAAGATTGTATAATAGATTTTATAATATGTTTTATGGTATGTCAGGTCTTTTATGTAAGGAGAAGTGCAATTGCATTATGAGCTGCCAGGTGTCGCTTTGGTGAGTGGGTGGCCATACAAATTTAAATAATAAATAAATAAGATATATAAGCAGTCGGGAGTTGGAGGGTGGGCAAACTGCTAACTCAGTGTGGGTGATCCCCATCCTGGCCACCCCCTGGCTATGGCTCTGATGCACAGGCATGAAAGTCAGCCAGAGATAGTTCAGCTTAGTCATTCCTCATATGCAAATATCTGAGGCAAGTGGGAATCTGATTTATCCAGTGGGAATATGATTCCTATAGGCCCAGTTCATGGAATTAAGCTCTTCATGTATACTCCTAGAAGCAAATACCAAATTTGGCAAGAAAGGGCTGAAGGAGGATAGGAAATGTGTTGCTCTTTGGAATAACCTGTCATCCACTGTTCCTTTCTCATCAAGAGAGAGAGAGAGAGAGAGAGAGAGAGAGAGAGAGAGAGAGAGAGAGAGAGAGAGAGTCTGTTCCTTGGAGAGATGAGGAACCCTGCTTAAGGGTTTTAACATTAACAGTAGAACTGGATCTGCATCCTTTGTATTCAAATTTCACAGTAACATGCTTTACTTTGATTACAGCAAAGCATGCTAAAATAATAAAAGGGTAGTAAGAATGCTAACATTGACTTCTTAGTCATTTTGTTTTAAAAGAACCATCCATTATAATCACAGTATATCTTTCTTACTGTATTTTATTTAATCTAAGCAGTGAAACAGCAGTGCATCAGTTGTCAGGGATATGTTCCTGATCTTAAATCTTACTTTGCTTATTGATTTCAATGTCCATCAAATAGAACTCTCCAGTGATACATGGGTATGTTAGGGTAACTAATTACATGCTAGTTCAATTTAAATTGCTTCCACTTAATCATGGTGACTATTAATTTCTTGGCTGAGAAAGAAATATGAAGCAGTACTCCAAATGTTATGTACAAGACAAAGGAATAAATCAGAAAATGCAACCAAATGAGATTTAATATGCTGGAAAACAAAAGCTGCAAGGAGACAAAAATAATTTACACCTTTTGTGGCACAGAGGTATTGTGATCTTTGTGTGTGTAAGGAAAAATGGATAAGTAAATGTGCAGCACTTTTTTATATCAGATCAAACATCATTGGGACTGTTCACAAGTTGCGTGACACATCTAAATTAAATATCATTTGCTAAACAGGACAAGGCCATTCAGGTATTTAGAAGACACAACAACAGACCTTGAGGACTAGAGAGGAAAGTCAATCAAAGGAACATCTTTGGAAGGTTAAAGTTTGGAGTTAAACTCTAGTCCAGTGTGTCAAGATAAAGAGAACAAGTGAAACCTATTACACACCCTTCACATTCTAATTTCCAGCTTACTTTACCTGAAGAGATATTTACAAGGATCCTTTTACAAAATTATAGTATAAAAGTAACATTTTGCTGTTATCTACGTCACAAAGGTTTTAACTGAGGGAAAATATACTCATATTCAAAGTAAAATACTCAAGAAATTGTTCAAAAGGAGCATCAGAGCAGTGACCAGTTCCAATAAAACACCTTCAAAATAAGGGGAAGCTATTATCTAATTTGACTTGACCATTCCAGGCTACTGCATATTTCTAAGTGGAGGTTGCATCCATTGTCTGAGTTCTAACCTCCTATGGCTCATTGAAAAAATTGTGTAGGCTTTAGCCAGAAAAGAAAAACTCAAGAGTATATTTTAGCACTGATCAAGCTATAGAAGAGGGAATGGAGACAACAACTCTACCAACTCCATGACTTTCTCTTCATTAAACATGCTAGAACACCCTACCTTCTCTGCTATAAAGTTAATCAGTGATATTTCTGGGTTACTTCAGCAATTCTGTGCTCAGTTCATTAATAAGGCCGCCTTCTTTTGCATTTGCTAGTCAACAGCTTTAAAACAAAATGATGGCATAAGCTTTACATGACTGAACCTGGTTGATATTAAAGTGCAATAGCTCCCACAAAAGAGTGAAATTTGAAAGTTTCTGATAATATTGAGAGTTCTCTGCAGCCTCTGCATTCTCACATAGCATAGGTACAGTTCCAAGTCTCCACTGTGGAGGATTAGCTCTTCAGCAGTTTACATTTCCAGTGCAGATGTAGTGTTGGTTAAGTTGTGTAGCTGAAGGTATTATGGATATGAGGTTAACTGTTAATCATGCTGAATGAACATAGTTTAGGTGGCTGCCCATAATATGTTCAAAGGATGTGTGAAGGGGATGAGGGTAGTATGGGATTCCACTTCCCCAGTTTATAAGCCCAGCTTCTTCCATGCCCTACTATCATCTCACATTCAATTAATGAAAAGGGACTCTGCACACATACGATGAAAATATAGAGCTCTCCCATCCATGGCAGATCCTGAGTAATTCAATTTTTCCTTCCAATAGAGGAGCTTTATATGTATACCTTGGTGCAGGCTTAGAATCTCTTCTTATATATCCACTGAATCTTTAGCCTTGAGGGAGGGCATGGCAAGGATGCTCATGGAGTCCTAAACCTTTTCCTTTGTTCTTGAATGTATGGTAAGAATGCCTGAATACACAATGATAGTTATTCTAAATCAGGGATTCTCATCCTGTGCCTGTGGGCTGGATGTGGCCCATGGCACCATTTCATGTGGGGACCCCACTGCCTCCATCACACCAGGAAGTGCCATGTGGTGGAGGAAGGGCAAAATGGCCCCCAAAGCTGTCTGAGGGAGTGTAACCCGGGCCCCGGCTTAAAAAGTTTGAGAACTCCTATTCTAAATATCACCATGAGTGTTGTGCAAATACCTTTAAGTTTAGAGCAATACTGACCAATGAGTTCATTGTAAAATGATAAATCAGATTTGGAGTCCTGTATGTATTTCTGTATCTCCAGTGGTTTCAGCTGCACTGGGACTTAACAGTGTATTCTAGATCCATCTGCAATTTATAACCTCTGTTCTTCTCACTATGATTTAGTTGTGATTTCAAACCATAATAAGATAACACAGATTTGGTATCACTTTAAATCTTTAAAAATGGATGTAAGTTTTATGGCAATTCAGCTTACAATTTTCAATGTCTAGTAATGTGAGTATATTTTAATTAGTTTTAGATTACACTGTTTTCTTCATAACCAAATGATAACTGACTATAAATGAGAATACTGTACTGTCAATGAGATTATATGAGCAGCAGCAATAAAATAAATATAGTACTTTCTTTTCAGGGTGGCAGATGTGTATTATGTGCCTGATTTATATAAATGCTAAAAAAATTCTGCACAAAAGTATACGGAAAAGCGTGCATTTCAAGATACAATTGTTTTTTTTCTTTTTAAAATAAGAAACCCAATTACTTCAAGTAATGGTAAATTTTTAATGAAGAGGAATAAATTATTTCTGAAAATATTTCTTTCTATGGTAGGAACAACGCTGCTTGTTCTCCTGTTTGCCAAAGCAACAGTTCATTTGTACATTTTCTAATGCTACCACATTTTAAAAAATAAATGTAACAGCACTTTTTCCTGATTACATAGAAGATATTTGCATATTTGTTCATTTTTTCCTAGTGTTCAACTACTGTGCCTCTTATTTTCACAAATGCTTCAGACAAGACTGATGCATGTATTCCTATATCTGAAGGGGAGGTACTGGGATAGACAAAGAAAAAAAGAACTGACAGTATAGAATTGTCAAGTTTGATTTTAAAAAGGCTTTCCAGTATTGTGAAGAAGCATTACATTTCATCAAAGTGTAGTCATGTTTAAAGTAGATACAGTGGCCAGAATCCTGTTGCTTGGGGTAATAAATCACACTACAGTAGGCCCATTGAATTAATGGGGATTTGATGAGTCAACTCCTCCATATATTCCCTTGACTCAACTGGGCCTACTCTAACTATGGCTTACTATACTAAAATAAGTTACAGACAGCCTCGTGGTGGGGAGAAATTTTACCAGAATGGATGGGTGCATGCTGCTACTCAAAGCCAATACCTAAAAGGGCAACACCACCTTGGAATTTTCCACTTTGCTTCCTCTCACCAGTCTCCGCTCTGCTCCATGGAAGAAAGTCCGAAGCACTTCTGGCAGCTTTCCCTGAAGCTGCCCAAAGAGCTTCGGACTTTCTTCAACGGAGCAGAGTGGAGACTGGTGAGAGGAAGCAAAGTGGAAAATGCCAGTGTTTCCCTTTAAGATATGGGTTTTGAGCAGCAGCGTGCATGCATCTGTCCCATTAAAATCTCTCCCCACTACAGGGCTGGTTACAGAGTAGAAGCATTTCAATCATTGGAACTTATGGAAAAGTTGACTCACCAAATCTCAATTGATTCATCAGGCCTACTCTAGTGTGATTTACAATGCTGAGTAACAGGATTTTGTCCACTGAAATCAATGAGCTAAATTATTCATGATTGTTCCAATGAGTCTCATCTAACTGTATTTGGATCTAATCTAAATATATGCTTCCCTTGCATTCTGAATATTATATCTTTTGTTTAATTGCAATCTATTCTCACTGCTTTCCCCATCTTTGGTTTTGAGTTCTTATCTTTTCCTTTTGATATTAACAGTGATGTTTTCAATAGAAGCCTATAGTTGTTGAAGGGCACAGCAGTGGTATTGACACTCTTTGTATGTTTAGAAGGAACTTAAGTAGAAATAATTTTATAGTCCATATCATTCATCTTACCTTCCTGTTTGAGTGTTTTTTTAAAGATAAGCAAAAATTTTAACTGAATATTTTAAATTTCCTGATTTTTAAAATATTTGTTATGATAAACACTTGTATCAACAATATTTTCATTTAAAAAAAAGCTTTTAAAAAGACATTTGACTATGATTGTGCGGGCAACAAAGTACAATAATGCTTAAGGTTGTCTAGTCCACCTCCTTTATGAAAATGCCTAAGCTATGAGCTTGACAGATCACCACATGAGTATACACTATAAGACATTATGTAGGGTCAGCAGAATGAATACTGATAACCTAGACAGAATGTAAGGATTCATCAGCTTTTCAACTCAAAAGTTGTGTTGTACAGAATTGCCACAGGATGTGGCTTATACTATCTTAGTAGCAGAAATTATTTCCTTTCCAAGGATAAGTTTCCAAAATTCAAGCTGTGAGTCTGATTTCCATACAAATTCCCAACATAACTGATTCCTATTAGCATAGCATTTCTTATCTTATAAATCTCACAAGTTGGCCAGTGTTGTACCATGAAGCTTATACAGTTTTTCCCTCAGTGTAAAAATATACAATGCTACTGCATTTTATTATTATTTTTGCAGTTGAAAGTCCAATCAGTATTTTAGTGTTCCGCAAGTCCAGCTCTTCTTTGTCTCCTCCTCCTCCTTCTTTTACCTTTCATACATCTCCAACCCAAACCACTGTGTTGCCCCTCTTGATTCCTGATACCTCACAGCGTAACGTGTTTTGTCTCCCATTAATTATAAATAGTGAATCCTTTGCTGGTGTTATGAGGTATTGCCCAAATAATCCACTGTCTTGGATAATTCTGTTGTAGCTGCTCCATGGCCAGTCTTTTGATTTGATAGGGTCTTTTAAATTCTTCAAGATGTCAATTTTCCCTGTTGACAGCTCCACAAAAAGCAAGTCTGTTTGCAAATGTGAAGTAGCATATATATAATACTGATTGCCTTCAGTGAAAGAGGACTGAAATGTCAGATCAGATATGTGCATAGTGGTTTGTAAGTCATAAATCAACTTGATTTCCCCTTGGATTGTTATTGTCTGGACTCTGATCCTCCCACTGTGTTCATCTGCACTGACCAAATAGCGTCCGTCAGGGGAGATGTAGGGAGTACCTGTTATGTCACCGTTGGGGCCAATGACAGAGTCTGTGACACTGTCAATTATAAGTTGCGGTGTTAGTGGTGTTGATAAATTTGTTTTACACTGGATGAAGAAGTAGCCACCCAGGTGGGTGTAAGCCATGGCTTGTGGCAGGCAGCTGTAGTTTTTCAAGCTGATGGTTTCGATATGAGCCATGGTCTCCAGATCAATTTTGTGAACTGTGGGCTTCAACTTATTAAAGATGAAACCAAACCTGGGGGGAAAAACATTAAACAATCAAAATTCAAAGTTTAGGAACATTACAGTGAAATAATGATATCTCAATATCTAAGTGTTCATAACATTCCATGTATGTTATTTCAACAGGTTTAAGACCAGTCCTATGAGCTGTGCAAATTTTATTACTATAGGATCCATAGGTTAAGAGAAAGAGCTCTGTCTTGTTGAGTTTCTAACTGAGTTGGGATTTTAATCAGGAAGTCTCAGTTTATAAGCTGACTTTTCTTTCTCACACCACTATGCTGTTACCTGTTGGAGACATAGGAATGCCGGAAAAAATTATACTAGAATCTCAGGCTATTAGCAGTTGGTCCCTACAAATTAGAAATTAGTTTCTCTCATAGTATCTAACCATTGGCCATGAAAGATCAGAGTTTTAGGTCAGACATCTGGAAGGCCACCTCCCCCCCTCTTGCCAGCACTATGTTATTTTTTTTCTGTTTTCACATTAGTAAAATTAAATTCTTAATAAAGAGGAAGGGGAAAAAGGAGAATTATGCAGTTTGCTTTCTCTTGCTCTAGAAGGGTAGTGTCTTCTGTTGTCAGTCAGCTGCAATAGAAAAAAAACACTCACTGACACCCCAGTTTTATACCCTTTAGTGATTCATCTGCCTGAAAAACTAGAAAGCCAGGTATCATGAAGTAATAGTTTGAAGCTGTGGTTACTCTTTTTCAGGCCCAACAAATCTAGGTCACTGGATTATCCTAATACCTGTAGTTATCTTGTCATTCAATTGTTGCACTTGCTTCTCTGAAAAACATGACTTAAGGGTAAAAATATGGGCCAAGAAAATGAAAATGGTATTCAATTGGAGTAATCCTGTGACACCCACAGCTCTTCTGAACCATCAAGCTTCAAAGCTGTGTTTGGAGAGAAAAATAACTTCATTTTAAAGAGTTAAAAATGCTTCTAAGAAATTTCTGGGAGATGTCCTAGTCACTTAACAGGACATACTTTTGAGTACGCATGCAAGCAATTCCACCACTTGTGTATTAAAGTATCTCACTGGTTTAGGTATCTGGCTGTGAAGCTAGAGGTTGGGAGTTCAATTCCTCACTGTGCACCATGGGAGAAGAGTCAACCTGTGTGGCCAAGGCAAACTGCACGGACCCAGGATGCCCCCAGAAGAAGGGAATGGCAAATCACTTTTATGTCTTCTCTACCTAAAAAATCCTGAAAAGTGTTACAATAAGTCAGAACCGGCTTGACAGCACACCATTATGATTGTGTTTATGGCACACTTGCTGCTGTCAAAGAAATAACCAATTGCATCATTTACATGGCATGCTAAATCATACTTTAGTTCAGAGGTGGCCAACCTTTTTACGCCTTGGGCCTGACTATGACCCTGGACAGCTGAGTGGGCTAGAAAATGCCCCTGGAAGCAGAAATATTTATGGCTGTCGTAAATGGACCACTTCCACATTTATGATAGCTGTGGGCACATTTGCGCACGCATGGGTACATTTTACAACTGACGTAAATGTGCCCACTTCCACTTCTGGGTGCAACAGAGGTGGTGATGGGCCAGATGGAATGGCATTGTGGGTCGGATCCAGTCCATGGGCTGTAGGTTGGGAACCTCTGCTTTAGTAGAAAGCACATGAGCTGCCCTGAGCCATGATTTTGACACCGCCACCTGAAACAGACACATTTATGACAGCCATAAATGCAGCCACAACTGTTGTAAACATGCTTATGATAGCCATAGACACATTTATGGCAACGTTCATGGAAGGGGAACCACCAGTCCACCCTGCTCAGTTATCTGAAGGGGCATGGTACAGCCCATAGCTTAAAAAGATTGAGAACCCCTGACTTAGAGGTTTGGTTTTGGGATTCTGGGCATTTCAGGGATTTACAGGAGGCACATAGAAAACCACTTCTAGACAGGTCAGAGTAAGGAAATATCAGTAGAGTTGGGGGAAAGAAAAAAGGCAAGCTCACGTAAGATCCAGGGGGATGTGTTTTTAAATGTTACATCTAATAGACTATTATCTTCCAGAAACGTGTAAACTTCATGCTATAAACTGCTATGGGTATTATTTAAATAAAAGTACATGAATGATTCAAATAGGATCAGCCTATTTGGATGTTCCAGTTCTTGGCATAACCCAGGCATTAGAGAGCTCAAAGTGCTGTATGTTCAAGAGACTATCTGGAAACTGCTGAGACAGCTTTGTAATCCAATGGTACATTCCCAGTGGCAACAGGAATTTTTGCACCAAGGCGACTTTATTTCTTTCAATCTTTTCTGTACAATTTCACAAGTGCTGTTTAAAATGTGCAGATCAGTTTACAAAAGACATGAAGTCCATCCTAAAGACCATTAAATTGAGGGGTGAGCTAGGGTGGGACAGCAAAGTCTGGGAAAATAAAAGGTTCTTTTTACTTGGCAACCACATGGATACCTTTAAATATTGACTCCTTAATGTTTTTGCCCTGTGGCTTTCCTATCCTGTTCACAGATGTAGATCTAAGGCAGTGATGGTGAACCTTGGCACTCCAGGTGTTCTTGAACAATTCCCAGAAACCCTGATCAGCAGGAGTGCTAATTGGGCTTCTGACAATTGAAGTCAAAGAATACCTGGAGTGCTAAGGTTTGCCATAACTGGTCTAAGGCAGGGGTGGCCAACCTATGCCCTGCAGGTCTAAGCTGGCCTGTGGCACCAATTAATCCAGCCTGTGGTGAGGATCCCAGCACTGCCACTGGAAGTGGCAGAAGCAGCAAAAAAAAATGCACCAAAAATGGACAGAAATGCAGCACCCTCATTCCTGTTGATTCTGCTGCCACAACAGGAAGTGGGATAAGTGGTAAAAATGTGTGAAAACACACCATAAATGCAGCCGCTGCTGTTACTGGAAGTAGCAGAAACAGGGAGGAACCATGCCTCCAGAACGCACATCTGTCTGAGAGGGCATGGTCCAGCCCACAGCACAAGAAGGTTGGCTACCCCTGATCTAAGGGATTTTGATAAAAGGCATACAGAATTCCTTGGGTGATGAAGCAGAGCCTTGCAGCAGCCAAGAGACTGAAATTCATTTATTGGATCTCCTGTGTTTGCTCCCTCCTGGGGTTGCCATATGTCCCGGTTTTCCAGGATTTTCCCGGATTCAAGCTGTCCCGGCTGGTTCAAGAAAAAAAAACATGTAAAAGTCCTGGATTTTTAAATTTGAACAAAGGAAGCAAGATTTCCCCTCACCAAGGGATTTTTGCAAAGAGTTAATTCACTGCTTTTCTTTCAATTATTGTGCTTGAAAGTGGCAAAGGCAAAACAGCACCCTGAGAAGCCTGCCTGGGAAGGGAGACACTTGCAAATGAAATAATTGAAAGAAAGGCATGGAGGCAGTGAAATAACTCTTTGCAAAAATCCCTTGGCTCACCTTGAAGTTTGGTGGACAAGGAGTCATCCTCAGCCCTTTTCCATATCTAAGAAGCCAAACCTCCACCATACATTGGGATGGAGGCTGTCCCGGTTTGGTAGGACAGATTTATTGCCCATGGGGACAAGGTGCTGCAGGAGTTTTGTGGTCCCATGGGCCAATGATCTGCTGAGCAAAAATACAAAGTCTGTCGAGGACACTTCTTGTTCTGTGTCTAGAATGAATTGGCTTCTTCTTGAGAAAGGAAGACAAAGCCTTTCTGAAAATCTGTCAGCATTCTAAATTAGAACTATAGTGTATCTCATTAGATTGATATCACCCTGAGGGTAAAATGCCCCCCCCCAAAAAAAACCCCTACTTATTTGGAATTCAATAAAATGAAGCATGAACAAACAAAATCTTGGCAATGTTTCTAATTAAACAACACATATGTCCTGGTTTTTTTCTCTCTGGAACCTTATGACAAATCTAAGATTGGAGAAACAGCTGGAAGCCTATTTATGACCATGCTGACCATTATTGTTTTGGTACACGTCCTTTTTTCCCCTTCATGTATTACTGCCTGTTTTGCAGTTGATTAAATCCATGGGAGCAAAGCTGTAGAGTTTTTATTTCCTAACATAGTGAAGCTCCTAGCAATTGCTACAAGGAAAGCAACTCATAGTCATAATTCAGCAAAATCATTTCATTAGGCAGAAGGAAGAAACTACTGGGGCTATGAGGCTTCTTACCTGATATGATTGATAATGAGATTTGTTTGTGGAATAAAATAATCATCCATGTCACTCAGATGTGTACGAATAATATGTTGATTCTCTCCTGTACTTGCCTCTGGTATCACCTACGACGTAGAACCAAAATATTCAGCACTGACAAATCAATGACGTGAGGAACAGAAATGTAAACTCTTAAAGGGACATTATATCAACATGTTTATGTCATGTACCTAGCCATGTTCTATAAATCAAGCTGATGGCTGTCCTACTTCCTGAAAATTAAGGAAGCTAATGAAAAGACATCCGTGTATTTGTATGTGACATTTGCAAGGTAGCAGAATAATTTCCCATCTGCTTTCAAGCTGTTTATATCAAAAGACAATGCAATCATGCAGGCACTGAAACAGTATCCCACTCTAACCCTGCCATAATTTTTCTGCATAGTGTACTATAAACATTGTTTTCATATTCACATATATTAATCTCACTTAAATTCACTATGCTAATTTGTCAGCTTGAATGACCGACAGCAAAGTCAGAAGAGTTAATTATCTTTTTTGAAGGGAGATCTAATGTGCCAGTGGGGGGGGGGGGGAGTATATAAATGAAAAACGACAGAGTGAATCTTTCTCTTTCCATAAAGGCTATTCCTGAGGAGCATTCAAACTTTTGCTACAATGGAAAATTTATGTTGTCATTTCCCTGGAATCCTACCAAAATATAAAAGTGAGTGTTGTCTCTAAAAACTAAAATGATGAAAAAATGACATTTCTTATTTGAAGACTCTGAATAGGCTGAGGGTTGGAGTCCCTAAAGGCAAGACCAACATGCTCAAGTGGGGGCTGCTGGTGGACAACAACACAAGGTGTGACTGAAGAAAGACACAGAGTCTGGCTCATTTACTGGTCTGCCAATTGCTGCCAAAGACATGAGGACTTGGGCTTGGGAATGACAAAGTGAAGAATGTGGCTTCATTTTGGCAGTCAAGGGTTTGATTGGGACACAAAAGAAGAAGATTTGAGGAATATTTTGTGTTTTAGGATAGGGTGAAGTCATTCATTAGAATTGTTTACAACTGCAGGGTGTTAATTCTATATTCAGAATTTGTAGTTATATATAATTTATTACAGAAATTGCTACAGTCTTAAAAGATTTAACTCAACCATTTGGGTCAGGCCATTCAGAAGTTTTTCCACCGTGAGCTTCCTCATTAATATGTAAGCTTCCTCATTACTATCTATGTGAAATAAACTGTAGTAGTATTCTTAAACTGGGGGACAGGGGCACTGGCTATGAGACCCAAATGACTTATTGTTTAAAACATTTGTGCACTCAGAAAATGAGATTTCCCAGTTGTTTCCAGAGTGCACATTCTTTTTTAAATCAGTTTTTAGTCAATGAAGGACTGTTCTAAAAAGTGTAGAATATTTTAACTAATACATATACGTACAATTAGAAATTTTACTTCTCTTTTGTTTTTATTTTGTGTTCCTTATCTCCCACCTCCATTTTTTTCTTGGCACCTATTGGTCACTGTACCTGAAAGAACACATGGTCTGTACTCAAAGCTTGGAAGTAGCTGATTACAGATACTATATGTAACTAGTTACTTTGCAGCAATGAGCCATGTAACTGATAATGAATTACATATAAGTTACATCATAGCAGCTTTCAAAAATTAGTTTTATTGGTTTTTTTGAAGGCAGTTGAAGGCATATTTGACAAGAAGACATTGTTTGTTCTATTTTTAAGAACCATTCAATTTTTTAGATGCTGTTTTGGAATTTTATCATTGAAGAGTATTCCCATGTATTTTTCTGGCATGATGCTAATGGCAACCTATGCATGTGTTAGCACAATACAACAAACTGTTTGTGCAGTCAGAGCAATCCTAACAGTAGGAGCAACTTATCACAGTTCTTTCCAAATATAAACTTCCCAGCTCTGCTGTGTGTGTTAAACAATCTGTGCAGTTCATTTGTAGGTAATGGAGTAGACAGTACAGCCAGCGACTCAACGTTGAGTGTTGGGCAGTGATAAATAACCTGACTCCCCCAAAGGGGCCAACAGCTATCAGTGGATAAGCCTCTTTAGATGGGGTGATGGTCCCCTCAGTGGAGAAAATGCCACTGGAATCCATCATACTAGGCCGGCAAAATGAGCAGAGGAGGAACCACTTCACTATTCTGAGTCCCAACGGTCATGGTGGTAGAACAGGCCATGCCAGATGAACTGTCTGTGAAGGTGCACCTAGTTAATATCCTCAAGGTTGTAGCATTCCATTGCAGTCCCGGCTCCACATATTCCGGGCTGTGAGACCCTGCTCCTGCGTTTGGGCCCTAAAGGGCAGTTGGGAATCCTACTCCTATACCTGCCTCCCTGTAGGGTAGCAGATTCCCTGCCTGAGCTCCTTGAGGCGGTCTCGATGTTGGCGTTGGAGCTCCCCAGACTTATGGTTCTGGGGGACTTCAACTTGCCATCATTAGGGGCTGGCTCGGAGGCGGCTAGGGAGTTCATGGCTTCCATGGCAGCTGTGGGCCTGACCCAGGTAATTCAGGGCCCTACCAGGAGCAGTGGTCACACCCCAGATTTAATTTTCTTATCGGAGCTGTGGCAGAGTGATCTGAAACTACAGAAATTAGACATTACCCCTGTGCCATGGTCAGATCACTATCTGGTGACTCTAGACTTCCTGGGGGCGAGGCTTCACCGCAGGGAGGTAGGGCCAGTTAAATGGGCCCGCCCCCGGCGACTAATGGATCCGAAAGGATTCCAGAGGGAACTGGGGTGTTTTCCTCTTGACCTGCAATGCGATTCGTCTGAGGCTCTTGTCAACTCATGGAACGAGAGAGTAACGGCAGCCTTGGATGTGATCGCTCCACTACGGCCTCTCCTTGCCCGCGGGCATCGATCATCCCCTTGGTTCACAGAAGAGCTGAGGGAGCTCAAACGGGCAAAGAGACGTCGAGAGCGCCGCTGGGTGAAGACCCGGAGTGAGTCTGATCGAACACTTGTTAGAGCGACCATTAAAGCCTACCTAGTGGCGATGGGGGCGGTGAAACGACAATATTTCACCGCCCTTATTGCCTCCGCTGATAATCGCCCAGCGACCTTGTTCCGGGTGACCAGGTCCCTCCTTGGAAGAGGGGGGTCTGGCCCTGGTTGGCAGGGATCGGCTGAGACTTTTGCTGATTATCTGGTGGAGAAAATCGCTCAGATTCGCTTGAAGTTTAATCCCGGCATGGAAGAGGCAGAGCTGGGGTTGACCAGAGTACAGTCTGGCCATGTTATCTGGGATCAGTTCGATCCAGTTGGCCCTGAGGAAGTGGACAGGCTTCTTGGATCTGTTCGCGCCACTGCCTGTGAATTGGCTCCATGCCCTGCCTGGCTAGTCAAGGCATCTAAGGCTGTGGCAGGCGGTTGGGTCGAGGCAATTATAAATTCATCTCTGCAGGAGGGGCTTTTTCCAGCACCCTTAAAACATGCTTTGGTGCGTCCCCTCCTGAAAAAGCCATCCCTCGACCCTACGGTACTTACCAACTACCGACCAGTATCCAACCTACCCTTTTTGGGTAAGGTCTTGGAGAAGGCAGTGGCATGGCAGCTACAGGAAGTCCTGGATGAAACGGATTATCTGGACCCTTTCCAGTCAGGATTCAGGCCCGGATATGGTACTGAAACTGCATTGGTCGCATTGGTGGATGATCTCTGGCGAGAACGGGATGGAGGTCATCCATCCATCCTGGCTCTTCTTGACCTCTCAGCGGCTTTCGATACTGTCGACCACGGTATCCTTCTGGGAAGGCTCCAAGGATTGGGTATCCAGGGCACTGTGTTGGCCTGGTTCTCTTCATTTCTGAGGGGCCGGACCCAATCGGTGTGGCTGGAAGGCGAGAGGTCCAGCCCTAGGCCCCTGCAATATGGGGTGCCTCAGGGCTCGGTACTCTCGCCTCTCCTATTTAACATCTACATGAAGCCACTGGGTGAGATCATCCGTTCCCACGGGGTGAGGTATCACCAATATGCAGATGATACCCAGCTGTATATCTCAGCCCGTGGAGATCCAATTGATGCAGTGGAAGTCCTATCCAGGTGCCTGGAGGCTGTCAGGGTCTGGATGGGGGACAACGGGCTACAACTGAATCCCGGCAAGACTGAGTGGCTATGGGTAAGGGGTCCTGCACTATCTCGGGAGTTACCATCTTTGGTTCTGGATGGGGCAGTTTTGCCCCAAACAGACCTGGTGCGTAATCTGGGGGTCCTCTTGGACTCACGACTACTGCTCGAGGAGCAGGTGGCAGCCGTGGCCAGGAGGGCTTTTGCACAACTTCGTGTAATACGCCAGCTACGCCCACTCCTAGACCAGGATTCCTTGGTCATGATCACACATGCTTTGGTCATCTCCAGACTTGATTACTGTAATGCGCTCTACATGGGGCTGCCCTTGGTGACCATTCGGAGGCTGCAGCTGGTCCAGAATGCGGCTGCTCGGGTAGTGATGGGGTGCGGGCGTTATGCTCGTGCCTCACCACTGCTTCAGGAGCTGCACTGGTTGCCAGTATGTCTCCGGGTGCAATTCAAGGTGCTGGTTATTACCTTTAAAGCCCTACATGGTAGTGGGCGAGGATACTTAAGAGACCGCATCGTCCCAAGGACATCTGTCCGTCCCACCAGGGCGGATCGGAGAGGCTCTCTTATCATTCCATCGGCTAGAGAGGCGCATCTCTCTAGCACCAGAAGGAGGGCCTTCTCTGTGGCCGCCCCGGCCCTTTGGAACCTCCTGCCAACTGAGTTACGTCTACAGACAGAGCTCCTGCCCTTTCGGAAGGGCCTAAAAACCTGGCTGGCAGGGCAGGTGTGGGGCTCCAGGAATATGGGGTCCCATGTTGGGTGGCTGAGCTGATGGGACAGCCACCCCTCCCTCACTCTTTTAAACTTTTTAAATCTTTTTAAACTTTTTAACCTTTTTAAATTTTTTAGATCTTTGTAAATTCATGGTTTAATTCTTTTTTAATTGATTTTTTAAAGTAATTTCGAACCTCAAGGTTTTAATTTATGAATTTTCTGTAAGCCACCTAGAGTCAGGTTCGCCTGATTGGGGCGGGATAATAAATCTAAATAAATAAAATAAATAAATAAATCCTGCATGACTCATTTCATATGTGCCTCAGGAGATGGCTCCCAGATCAAACTGTGTGGGTCACTTTATGGCAAGCTGGGATCCACCTTGAACAAATTCACATGAGAAGCATTTTTCCTGCTTGCCTTGGAGGGCAAAAGCGGCCCTAAACCAGCTAACCTCCAAGACCAGGCCTCCTGGTGCCCTGGGGCAACAAAAAAACTTATACTTGGATCATGTTGCAGCCCTCGCTGCCACCTATAAATACTCTGAAAATGAGTTTAATCTTCTCTAGCATGGAAAATCTCTCTCTCTCTCTCTCATCCACTCTACTTTTCCCCCTTTTCCTTTGGAGGAAAGCAAATAAAGAATATGGAAGAAAAATGCATGAGATGTTACTGCTGATGTTAATTGAAAGTCATGGTCTCTATGCACCGGGCAGAGATAACCATCTCCATCACTGCTGATGCTTAACAGCTTTCAAACTGTGCAGACACTATGTTCTTATTAATGATAACAATCTCAGGGCCATCTTTCTTTTAATTACTACCACTTTGAGCAGCTAGACAGAAGAAATTAAATAGGAAAGGCTGGAGAGAACCTGTTATGTTATTTTGTGCTTTAGTGTGGAATTGAGCTCTTTATTAAGGCCTTTGGCTGAAATTGCTCAAAGAACCCTGCTGTGGGCTTTCTTTTACATAACCAGTTGCATTTTTCTAAAAACATGTCTGTATAGAATATATGCTGTAAAATAACTTCCAGTTTATGGCAACCTGCAAATTAAGGACCTATGAAAGAGCCTGTCATTAACAGAACAGTTCAGGCCATTCAAATGAAAGACCACACTTTTCTTTTCAAATCAGTTCATCTCATGTTAGCTTTCTCTTTTCCTACTGCCTTCAGTTTTTCTTAGCATTCTTTTCTTTTCCAGTGAGTCCTGTTGTTATATGATTATCACGTACAAATCACAACCAGTCTATTTACTTTGACCTCTAGTAAGAGTTCAACCTTGATTTGACCTAGAACCCATTCTAATGGGTCCTGATATCTATAAATGAACTGCTTTTATTCTTGTCAAATTGCATCCCATTCATGACCATATCCCCCATGGAAGGCACTGCAAATATTAAATAAATAAACATAAAGAAAGGAGGCCGGGGAAAATGAAAAGGGAAAAGAGACAAAGGAGGAAAATAGATAGCTGCCCATAGTAAAGATAACATTAATTGAAATTATTAGACATGAATTCCTCTCTCACTCTCTCAGTTAAGGGTCAATATGCCATTTCTATGGATACAGGAAGCTGGATGAGGAAGACAGAACTGGTAAAAAAGATTTCACCCCTTCATTTCCATTAACAGAGTGTCTTATGAGTCAAGAACTATTTGACAGGTGTAATGGCAAAGTTGAAATGCAGTTCACCCAATGAAGTTGAGATGATATTTATCCCCTGAACTGACACTGGAATCATCACTTGGTTTAACTTTGAAATTTAAGTATGCACACCATATAACGCAGGAGGTCTCAATCTTTTTAAACCGGGGGCTGGGTCACGCTCCCTCAGACAGCTTTGGGGGGTGGGAGGATGGCCATTTTGCCCTTCCTCCACCACATGGCACTTCCCAGTGTGGTGGTGGTGGGCCACATGAAATGGCACTGCTGGCCACATCTGGCCTGTGGCCTCCAGGTTGAGAATCCCTGATATAATCGATTCAAAGATTTTTTTTTTTGCAGTCCTTTGCATGTGTACTATGTTTGAAACTTTAGAAAAGATTGTAAATTGAGATAAGAGATGAAAATGAGACAGAGCTGATTTCCAGACTAAACAGTAAAACTTCTAGCAGGACATGCGATGATGAGTATCTGCAGAGAAACAGTGGATTAGCTATTATATTTATACGAGGCATACCTGTAAGGTTGGATGGGATTTCTTCATATTCCCCCAGCTAAGTACCCAAATTTGATCATGGGACTTATCGTAATGTAATTTTACAGGTAGAGGGTCAACATCCAAGGACTTCAAAGAAACAGAAGCAATTTCATTAATCTTGTTTATGAAAATACATATTTCCATGCTATGTCAAATGTTTGACAACATAACATTGCATGTCATTGACTAGATCTTCATGTGACATGGCTGCATATTCAAGCTTGCTTCATATACTGTTCAATGGAATGTGACTGTTCTTCTTCCATTCCTAGATCCACATCATATCTAGTTTATATGCAATATCTGCATAGATTCTTTGTTAGCAAAGCCCACTTTATTTAGGATTGTCTACACCAGTGGTTCCCAACAAGGGGTACACAGCCCACTGCTGGACTTCAATTCCCAGAAACCTAAGTCATTACATTGGCTGATCAGTGCTTTGGGGAAATGACTTAGGCTTCTGGGAAGTGAAGTCCAAAAACCAGCATTTGGGAAACACTGGTCTACACTAGTGCTCTTAGGGACTGTGGTGGCTTAGTGGTTAAGATGCTGAACTTGACAACTACAAGGTGGGCAGGCCAGCAGTTTGAGACCCATTTGCTGCATGACGGAGTGAGCTCCCAGCTCTGTCCCAGCTCCTGCCAATTATATTGCAGTATTTTCTGCAATATGAAACATTTCAACGATCATTTCAAGCTGCAAATGAAAATTATTCTTTTCATTTTCATATCCTTTGTAAAATTACAGATCAATAGCTGGAATCTCCTTACAGAAGTGGCATGATTCAACTATTTCCCCACAACCTTTCCAAGTGACCTACATTGAACCTGGAAATTTACCTGAATGACTTTCTGAGTCTGGACATCAAGGATCATTATCCTATTCCATTTAGGTTGTGTTACAAAAATAAATTTGTCTCTGACATTGACAGCAGAAGCCCAGAGGCAGGACTGAATGGCTTCCCCTTCAGCTTTAGGACAGATTTCTGCCTGAAATAAAAAGGACAGAAGTGGTTTAATCAGTTTATGTTCAGTGCTAGGAGCCTGTGATATACATCCACAAAGAAAAAGACACAGATAGCATTAAGTAAAAGTGATATATTGGCTTATGTGTACAATCATGAAACAATTGTTTTGACTGGCTTACATCTTCCTTAGCCATCTGTGTTATTTAGAATACAGACTGGGTGTGTGTGTGTGTCCAAAGATGGCGTTGGATTAACATGAACTTTTTACCAGATGCACTCTACAATTTTAGAGTTGTAACATACCCAGTGATCAACGGTTGAACCATGTGACAGTGCAGGAAATTATGCTAGAGATATCCATAGACTTAGAAAAATTCCAAGATTTACATAAAAGGAAACTCTAAGAAGCCACAAATGCAAAAACAGTTAAATGAGGATTCAACAAGTTTGCTGACTATTGGAAGAAAGCCCCCACTCACTCAGAATCCCAGGGTGGTAGTAGTAGAATGAGGTATCCTGAGAAAGGACATGGCTGGAACCATGAGCAGTAATATTCACATGACAACATTTTGCTACAATTTGTATATTTTAGGAGTAAACTCCATACCTAAATGCTAAATTCTGTTTAGCCAAAATGGCAACATTGTTCCATAAAACACAAATATCAACAGTCTAACTGAAACCCAAGGTTTGCAGAAGATAAAATCCTTTGGCATGGCCCCACTTACAACAACTTATAATATCATGAGAACTCAAGTATTGCACTGCACAAATGTTTGATGCCTGGCTGGTTATAAGCAGAATTATAGTGCTGTCAGATTTTATTAGCAATATAAATCTTGTTTTGTGGAAGGAAAGCGCTCATCCAAGTTTAATGGGCACATTGTCCTGTGGCTGATTCTTAGATTCTTGGAAATTTATTCTTTTCAGCTCTGCAGAAAAGAAACATCATCATCCTATTCATATTGGTTTAGCCTAGAGACCAATTTAATGTTTCTAAGATAGTTTTTCTGGGAAAGAGGAAAACATTTGTCTGCTCCCTTCATTATTTTTCCAATATATCAATAACTTGAATGTAGAAAAGATGGAGTGAACTGAAGAAACCCTATTTACTTTACCACATGATTGTAATCTGTCTCTTAAAAAAAGGAGAGGAAGCAATATTGTTCCTTAGTGTATGGCTGTGACGATGTGTAAATCTATTGGGATCATCAAGGCAAATAATTCCATACCATCTCTATTTTAAACAGTGGATATGGGAATCAAAGATATAATCCCTTACATGCTGTACGATCCTACACTGGGATTGTACAAACCAGTATAAGGTATGCTGATCCTTTACAGCCAGACATGTTTATACATCTCAAGTGATGTGTAAATATGTGAGTCACCTGAGCAATTTCTGTCCAAGCAAAACTACAAACATGGTAAAAAAAACAGCCACAAGATATCCCAGAGATGTCGCAGCATGCTGTGTGCATGATTGCTTTAAGTGATGGTTGACTTCATCTAGATTTGAATATGAGAGCTAGCCTTCCTCTATATCTTAAAGAATGAGAAAACAAAGAGTTCTATCCTTCATGGTGTTGCTTCATTAAAACTAACATCTTGAAACTCTTTCCATCATCATGCACGCTCTACTTTTACTTGTGCATAAGTTCCTTCTAGAAGACATTTGCTTTAACTCATGATTTTGTTTCAGCTAGATGCTGCTAGCTAGTTCCCTGGGTCTTCAGCTCTCACTAGCCATAGGCACTCTGGCCAGTGGTGAAAGAATATGGGAATGTGAGTTCATCATTGGGGCCAGGGTGGCTTAGTGGTTAAGACAACCAAAAGATCAGCAGTTCAAGACCTGAATGCTGCAAAACATAGTGAGCTCTTGTTGTCTGTTCCAGCTCCTGCCAACCTAGCAGTTAAAAAACAAGAAATTGCAAGTAGATAAATAGGTACCAGTTCAGTAGGAAAGGTAACAGCATTTTGTGCACTTCAGCATCTAATCATGCTTGTCACAGGACCACAGAAACATCTACTGACACTGTCTGCAGATGAGCACTGCCTCCTACAGTTGGACACGACTCGCTTTTGAGCAAGGGAGTTCTTTACCTTTACCTAGTTCATCAATATCGAAGGTGTTGCAGGTGCCTCTGGCTTCCATTGATGTAATTTCACACTTTGTACCTTTTCCTCTGGAAAAGGAATGTTTTGACTGTCTGGCTTCGATAATGGAATAGACAAGAGTAAAAAAGTTGAAGCTGAATCCCAACAAGGTGTAGATCCTGTTGTTGGGGGGATGGGGACTGCCTGCCCAACTGGAGGATATGACCCCTACTCTGGATGGAGTAGTCCTACCTTTGAGGGACCAGGTTTGCAGCTGAGGGGTCATCTAAGATCTGGCCCTCAAATCAGAACGGAAGATTGTGGTGGTATCAAAAGCCACATTTTTTCAGCTCTTCCAAATATCCTCTACTTGAACAGGCCATCCTTATCAACACTGGTCCATGCAGGAATTGACTAAAGTAATGCTGTCTAGGTGGGGCTGCCCTTGAACCTGATACAGACTGCAACAGATCCAAAATGCTGCAGCCAGACTGATTATGAGGATGAAGAAATCCAATCATTCATCCCAGCTGTGGCCCATCTGCACAGCTTATCCATTCCAGTTTGTATCAGGCACAAGATATTAACATTGAAATGCAAAGCCCTAAATGGTTTAAGATCTTGTTATCTCTTGGAATGTCTCTACCAAAGAATGTCTGCCTGCATCACCCGATCCTCACAAACTGCACAGCTTCATTTGCCAAACTGAAATTTGGCTAATAATCAGATTCTAATGAGAAATCGGGTCTTCTTGTTGGCGGCAGTCCCATTATGGAACACCTTGCCAGTGGAGCTGTGCTAGATCCCATCCCTGGATACATTTAAGAAACAACTTAAAACTAGATTATTCAAGGAGTCTGTTAAAAATGTTCTCCCTCCAGCTAATTAGCCCATCTTAATTAAGGGGATTCTGCTTATTTTGTATTTTTCTGGTACCGTATTTTTATAGTTGATTAGTTATTGGTGTTGCTTGTTAAATGGTCACTGGGCTGGGTTGGAATTTTTTATATCATTTGTGCTTTTAATGATGTACACTACCTAGAGTGGGAAGATCTCCCAGATGAGTGGTATATAAATAAAATAAATCAATATGGCTCACAACAATAATACAGCAAAGGAAGAAAACAATTAATTATTAAAGCAAAGTTAAATTCAGAGCATATATAATACAAGACTCGGAGATTAAAATTCTTCAAATTACTGTACCCAACTATTAGAAGTTTCTTCCCAAGTGACCGGTTAATTGCCAAAAGCTTGTCACAATATAAAGGTATTTGTTTGCTGACAGAATAAAATCTGGGTTGGGGATGGGTGAGAACCTAGCTTTCTTCAGTGAACTGTGGCATAGCTTGAGAACAACAATTGAGAAACTCTGTGACACCAATTGAAAGCCTTTCATTTACTTGAGTGGTTCATTTCTTTCATTCATTTTAAGCTTCTACATTTTTTTATTAATTGGAGTCCCCCTGACCCCAAATATTGTGCTGCTTTCTTTGTCAGGTAATATTTGTAACAGCATGATTACTCTCTTGTAAATTGCCCTGAGAATGTATTGTTGTTCAGTCGCACAGTCGAGTCCGTATATTAGTAACTAATTACAAGACATATTAATCATTGTTAGTAATAATTTAAAAATATGTGAGAAGCATAGCACATGCTGTGCACTTAAATAAAAAAAAATTACTATATGGTATTTACTGCTTGGCTTTTTGCTGGACATTTACAGCCTTCTGTGATTTGTTGTTTTATAAGATATATTTTGTTTTGTTTTTGTAATTTGTTGTACATTTCTGTTTTCTCTGGCTGGCAGAGCATGTGTGGGGTATGGGCCAGACAATTGCCCCAGTCTGTTGGCTCATTTGAACCCTATCTCTCTGTGTGTCTTGTTTTAGCTTTTTAATCTTGATTTTATATTATGTTTTTATTGTGTTTTTAGGTGTTGAGAGTTGTGTTAGCCGCCCTGGGTCTTTTTGAGGAGGGTGGCATAAAAGTTTGTTTAAATAAATAAATAAATAAATAAATAAATAAATAAATAAATAAATAAATAAATAAACAAACTAACTAACTTGCTCTGGGAACTGTGGCTGACAAGCAGATAACAATCCCTAAATGGGATTGAGGAGGACAAGATATTGTACCTACTATTTTACCATAAATCCCAAGGTATCTTGCAATGGCCAGAGTGGAAAGGGTGGGTGGGTGGATCTGGAAGTGTTAGATTTGCATTTTTTTTTCTGTGCAAGAGATTTTACAATCCTCCTCCACAGTAAACAATAGAGGAATTAGCTATACCATCTTCAGGGTGGCATATCTGAGGTTCAAACTAGACATTATGTGTATTGCATAGGGCCTGTGAAATTCAGCAACTAAATTCATTGCCACTAGAAGCAATGATCTAGTTGAGAAAGAACAGTATTCCTACTGCAGAAATTTCATGAGCACATGTAAAGGTTGTTGGAACTATTTCCAACCTATCCCCTGCTTGTATGGCTTTTAAAAATCATGTCAGAAACACACAAAGGTGCTTTCTGGGTTGAAAGGATTTTTGCTGGAGGAACTCCACTCAGGGGATGCCTGAATGAGGCTTGTTTCATGTCCTCAAGATCTTTCCACACCAAAGTGGTCCCTATTTATCTTCCTGCAATTTCTTGCTTTCGAACTGCTAGGTTGGCAGGAGCTTGGACAGAGATGAGCACTCATTCCATCATGCAGTACTCAATTCTTGAACTTCTGAGTTGCTGACCTTCCAGGTAACAAGGCAAGCTTCTTAACCACTGAGCCACTGCAGTTCCTGCTTGTATGGCTAAAGTATGTGCAGTGTAATACAGTGTTTCTGTTGTTTCAGGCATCCACATATGATCTTGGAATGTAGTCCCTATGATAATATCAAGTTAAATGACCCTTGTTCCCTATGGTGAAGTTTCCTAGCTTTTGGAAGAAGTGGTTTCACTCTGCTTCAGGCATGGGCTGGGCCACCAGGACAGGGGGATTCATCCCAGTGCACCTTTGTCTCTGCCACCCTGGGGTACAAATAATAATTTTATTATTATTTTATCTGCCCGGTGCACTTCACTTTAGATTAAGCCATTGTTCCAAGCTCCCTCCTTCAGCTTGGAGAAATGGTTTGTTCTAAAGTGCCGCATGACAGGCAGAGCAAGCGAGGGGCGGTGACCAAGTGGTTTCCGGGGGCAGCCTTCTCCCCTGTTCCTTGGTCACCACCCCTCACCCCTGCCCAGTGCCATTCCATGGTGCCCAGCACACATCTGCTCTGCTTAACCGGAGAACCGGGCTTTAAGTTTTCCCTTTGCTATGCAAGATTTAAAGTTACAGTATCTTGGACATCAATGACCCCAAACTTACATAACTTGTGAAAACGTTCTCATTTGGTTTGATGTGCCTCTGGATCTCACAGTCTGTTGGTTGTATTATTGTGATTCCATCATCAGAAAAGATATAAAACATGTTTCCCACACTGAGCCCTTGAAGAGAAAACAAACGCACAAAAGAGAGCAAGAGGGGAAAGAAACCAAAGGTCATTATCTCCCAAGACTAGAACAAAAAGTGTAGATTAAATTAAAAAAAATAACTATACCTTTACGAAAAAACACACCTAGAAATTGGGAGGATGTTTTGGGTGCATTCACAAATTAAAGTTCATGTCACGAGTAAGGCATTAAGGTGTGAGGAAGGAGGTACAGACAGGCTCAAAAATGTATTGCCTTGGTGGTAGCAGTCACAAATTCTTGTAAGCACCCTGGGGCTGTCAGTGGTGTGATCAAGCTAGGATGCAGGGTTTTTTCCCTTTACATTAGAAACAGTTTTGACAAATTAACATTGCCTTTTCTGAGAAAATGTTTCAAATGCAGGAATGTAACCGTGCATTATATGCAATTGGAAATGCGACTTTAAACTGAAATGAAAATCTGCTGTTAACTCTTAGCAGGAAAGACTTTGTCCTGACTGTTGGGAACAAATCCTTCTAACCACCAAAGCAAAGACATTTTTGAAATTTTGCAAACTGTAATTCACAAATGTGGAATCTTCTAACACTGCAATAGCACTCAACTATCAAAACTGAGGCATTCCAGAAGCTTTAGAAAAATAGCCTGTCAATGAATTCCTAGCAAATGATTGGTTCTACATTTCTGCTTAATCAGAAATGTCCCCAAAGTTCAACAGTGTACTTAATTTTCCATTACATGCAAAAGCATGAATGAATATGATACAGTATTGGGATCGTCTTACTCTGTTCAGAGATCCCCGTTACTACACACGTTCACATATTCTACAAATACATTATTACAATGGCTATTGTCATCCCAAATAATATTGATAGTGTACTTATCTGCCAAACTTCCATAGTTATGCTAGTGCATTTTTCTTTTTGCACTTTTTTTTAATAGAACATAAATTCACAATTAGAAAACATTTACCTCTTGTGGAGGATTATTCTATAGACTATAAGTGGAGTTATTTTTATTGAAGGACATCAGACCTTTCCTAGTTTTGGAATTAAGTATTTATAAAGAGCACAAGTCAGATAACTTTAATCACTTTTCATTCCCACTGATTTCAACAGAAGCTATGTAAAAACATCATGAAATTAGGTGGACAAAAGTACCTAACTTTGCATAAATTCTACTTAATAATGACTTTTTTTTACTAGAGTAATTGCACAGAATGCTTTATTCAGGTTTTTGGCTTACTTAAATGGGTCATCATGAAAATATCTTTCATCTCTTTGTGACAGAGATCTTGCAAACCATTATGCAACCAAATTTGAGTGTTTGCAGGATAGGAAGTTATTGTATTGATGAGGTAACATCATGGCCCAGTACCACATAATTATGCAGCTGTATAGCATTTGTTTGGTGTGCTTACAATTTTATGCACAGAAATACCCCAGTTAAGGCACTGCAGTGAATCTAGGAACAATGATACTTAAAGGTGATGCTACAGTGAGGAATCATGCATTTTTGGAAAGCATAGCTAGCAAACTCTACCATTATCACCACCGCTGAAGAACTAAAGCATTTTAGGCTGAAAGTATCTTACAGTGATATTTGTGGACCAAATTCCTTTCTTGCTGCATGGACATTGTTTCTACCATTTTCAGTGAAGTCTGAATTTACACATCAGAAGGCAAAATTTGCAATGAGTGCATATTTTCGCAGATGTTTAAATTTGGGATATTTTAAAATATGATAACAATCATGCATTCACTTATAATAACTGTGAACTATACTTATGTTCAGATTCATTCATATTGATCATCTGATTCTCTATGATTGTTTTCATAAAAATGTATGTTTACATTTCAGTTTTAATTGCTTTGTCCTGAAAGAATATGTTAATGACAAGGCTAAGCTTCTCTCTAAGGTTGATTATTCTTTACCAATTTAATAAGACAGTCCTGATACATTTTCCAGAAGGAAAATTCAAAATTCAAGCCTCTTCTTCGTTAGAAGTTGCCCTTGATTACACAAGGTTTATCTTGACTGACTTTTCTTAAATAAAATGTTTTGCTTTGATTGGATGTATTTTAAACAAGAGTTTAAGCTCTCTGCACACTAATACTGTATTTTTATATATGTATGTGTGTGTGTGTAAGTTCATGTTGAATTGATTTCAGATAAGGAAATTTCTCCATTGAGTGGCTGGTGTCACTCTGATGTTATGTTGCTCAGCAGTAAAGTACAGTAAAACACCGGATAACGATTGGATCGGATAACGCTAAAATCGTATAACGTTAAGTAATCTGGGGGGGGGGGGAGAATTTGTACTGTAACACAGACATGCACTCGCAGTGCTATTTGTATTAGCTGTTTCTACAAATAGTTAAAAAACTTAATTAGATCTTAATTAAATATAAATTTAATCTTATCCAAGAGTCCTTCTATTTAACATTCTGCCTTTAAAATGTTAGCAGCAAATATTAAAATTTAGCAATAGTGCAACGTAACACCTGTGAATGGAACATAACTTTTGTGTTAGAAATTACTCTGGGTTGAAAGGATTTTTGCTGGAGAAACTCTGCTCAGGGGATTTCCAAATGAGGCTCCTTTCATGTCTCCAAGATCTGCCATGAAGCACTCAGGTCTCGAACCTCGACCTTCCAGTCTCCAAGCTCAGTATCTTAGCCACTAAGCCACTGCAGTGCTGTTTGAACATGATATCCCTGTAATAACTCTGTGTGTATTTATGCAAAATATTAGATAGCACGAATAAGCAACTGTTCCCCATCTCTGGCAGACTAGGCTTGAATAGGGAACATAAGAATGTGAGATCGGAAAGAATAAAGTTAGAGAAAAGGGAATTCTGCAGCAGAGTGTTGCATTATGTAAAGCCAAGTCTTGTGTCAGGCAGACACAAAAGATAATTTAATTGAGGGATATTCATATTTTCTGATAGGGATTCTAAAGATATATCTTTTTACTGTTTACTGTGAAGACTGTTTAACTGTCTTATTAGCTCCGAAAGCCTTTCACAAGAAGAGTAAACAACCTGACAAAAGTCCATTGACAAAAAGGGCCATCTAATGTTACCATATTTAAGTGAGTAAGACAATGCTGGCAGGTTATTCTCAGGTTCAATGTATGCCCAAAGTCCATCACTGCTACTGATAAAGGGATCAAAGCAGGACGTAATGGCTTTTAATCAGAAGCCATTGAAGAAGACAGTCAACAGTAATGCTTTACATGGCTACCTTGTGCACATACCTATTGATGTATTAAGTATACAGTGCTCTGTTCTGCTACCTGCAAATGTATCATTACATATATTTAACATATCCACATATAATATTTAAGCCCCAAATCAACTTATTCAAGAAGCGTCCATATGTCACAAGCAGTAGCATGGAATTGGCTTCTTCTTGTATTATCCCTTATTACTGCAGCAATGTCTGAAAGGGTGGAACAATATGTGTACTTTCACCCTGACCTTTCTAGCTGAGTAAGAACAGCCACATCGTAAGAATTTTAGCAACTGAATCCATTCTAGACTTTATTATGTTGGCATTGAAATATATCCATAGGAAATCTTCCCCTTGCATTGCTGTGGGAAGATCTGAAGGGACCTCCTATTGAAATAATAAACAAGGAATGGGTTATCTCCAGAGGTCCAGGATTGAGAGCTCCAAGATCCATCAATAGATCTTGAAGGGCTACATCAGGTTCGACAGCCCCTAATCTGAAGAATCTTTTACCTATAAGAATGGGATTTTTTAAAAATGTGGAAGGATTGTCCTTCTGTTCTACTAAGGCTGGCCTGTAGTCTTCTGCTATCTCAGGCAGGAAGCAGAGTGACAGCATTTTGTGATGCCCTCATTATGCTATGATTGTCCCTCACAGGCCCTAAAGTAACTTGGATGCTCTGGCATCTAAAGAAAGTACAGTAAAACCTAGGGTTACAACGGAGGTCCATACCAACAGCCTGTGTCATAACCTGAAAAAGTCATAAACTGAAGCACGTTTTCCCATAGGAATGCATTGAATATTTAAAGAAAGTCCTGAATGGACCAAAAATAATTAAACAATACAAAAAACACACAAAAAAATGCCAGACATGATTGTCCCCCATCTCCACAAAAGCAATGAAGCAATCTCCCTAACTTTTCAACACTGTCTGGAGACCTTATCTGCTCCGTTTTGACCTAGGGAAGGCACACATTGAGCCTATTTTCTGCCCCTGCTGTCACTGGGAGAGTCTGGAGACCTTATCCACTCAGTTCCAACCTTCATCTGAGCAGTGGTACAACCAAAAACACATACCTCCCCCAGGTGCAGGCTGGGGAGGCACACATTTTTGGCTGTAGCACTGCCCATGGAACTTGGAGGAAGGTGGGAACTGAGTGGATAAATTCCTCAGACTCTCCCCGTGCCAGCAGGGGTGCCAGACAGTCTGGAAATAGCGGCAGAAACAATGATGATGCGAATGTCACCACTGCAGCGATAAGCGCTGCATTGTGACTTCCTGTGGAGGGGGTGGGTGCCATTTTAAACTCTAAAATGGCAGCAGCTGCCATTTTAGAGTTTAAAATTGTGCAATTTTCAGTCGTAAACCAAAAAACCATCGTAACCTGGGGAATTATTTTAATTTAATTTGCCATCATAAACTGCGGCAAACATAACCCAAGGCAGTTGCCGGGGTTTCCCTGTACCTCACTGTGCCTGGTACAAAGTCCAGTGCTGTGTTTGGCAGACAGTGCATGAGTCACCCCTGGGAGCAGATGCTTTGAGGTGGCCACCAGGCATTGGATGAGAGTGCTGTAAAGGCCCTAAACTAACCTGCTGCATTCATGTGTTGGTGAGCTACCTGCTGTTTAAGCTAAAATTCATATTACAATTTGATAATATCTTTGAAAATATTGGTTAGTGTAGAACTGTTAATAAATCATAGCATTTTACTAAATACTGCTAAACAAACCAAAAGGGGGCTAGGTGGTATGTACTATTGAGGGATGTGGGTATTTGTCTAGTTGAAACTGGGAGGTGAAGAGTATGGTTTAGAATAGGGTGGACAATCTCGGGGGCCCGGGGGCCATTTTCCAGGTTTTCTGATGGCCCAAGGGCAGAAGCGTAGCGTGCCTTGGCGGGGCCCCATATAAAAATTTGTTTGGGGGCCCTTAGGAAGGGTAAAGATTTCTCACAAAAGAAAAAAAATTGCATAAAATTAAAAGAAATATTTATTCATCATAATTAAAATTTGGGAAGTTTTTATTAATTTTTGCTTACGCACGTTGGGGGCCCCCGTGGCCCGGGGGCCCCGTATAATTGATACGGCAGATACGGCGGTAGCTACACCCTTGCCCAAGAGCCACATTTACAAGTGGGTGTAGCTAAAAGGGGAGTGGCATTGCCAAGCATGATAACTGTCTTACTATTATTGTTATTACTTTTGCTATTATTGTATTAGTAGCAGTAGCAGTAGCAGTAGCAGTAGCAGTAGCAATAAAGCCCCCTTCTGTCCTCTACTGGCCCAGAAATAGTTTTATGTTTGTGTAAGAGCAAAGACATGAGGGGGTCCTCAGATGTCCTGGGATTCCCTCAAAACACAGGGGGATTGTCCCATTAGCAGATAGGGGTCTTCTGTTTTTTTCTAGAAATGTATGTGCCGTGGGGTTAGTAAGGGGTCCCAGGAGGTACTAGGGGGCTCCAAAAATGCCCCCCCGGGCGCCTTGCAGCTCATCCGTGCATGCCAATATAAGCAGTTCTACAAGTACAGATTATGAACTAGTTACCTATTTAGGAATCTACTCTATATTTTTATTAACTTTTTGATTGTCTGAATGTTATGTTGAAAAATTTTGATTATATCTTACATTGCTGATTTTGTAACTTGAAAATGTTTAATTTCTTTTTAGCCTAATTTTTAATATTGTATTCTCACATTCTTTAATTGTTAATAGTGAACTGAATTTTGATAACAGTGGTTTTAAACTATGTATTTTTAAACCTGTTTTGTAAGCCGCCCAGAGTTGGGTTTACCCGTTTGCGGCGGGATAACAAGTTAGAACAAATAAATAAAATAAATAAATAAATGTTAATACACCAAATTCATGTATCTTTTTTGCCTTTAACTTAAACTAAAGCTGCCAATGTCACTCTAGTTAGCGGCAAACCACTAACATTAGTGGGAAATGGTCCATTATGGAATTACTAAAGCAGACAAGCACATTATCACTACAACAAGATAATTTTACTGCAGTACCTTCCTCTCGCCACAGTATGTTTGCAACTGCAGCATCAGAGAAATGGGAGAGCCAGAAAATGTTCAAGAAAAGGAAACAAAAAACAATGTCAAAATTACACTGTAGCAGTTAAATGAATTTAATAATACTTTTTGTTGCTGTTTGTAAAAGAAAAGTAATGTCTTTGATTGGTGCACACCATTAAATTAGACAAATTATATCACTGGAATAAAAGTCTGGCAAAAATAGATCTTACCAATGTAAATTTTCTCTGTTGGGATTTCCACCATCAAAGATTTTTTTTAATAAATAGAGAATTCTCATTAAACATTTCTAATTTTTGCCCTAGTAAAGATTGCAAAATGTATCTTTTCATATTAGATGATATTCTGATCTCCAAAATAACAGCCTTTTATCTTGTACCATCACACAAAAGTTATATCCACACAAAAGCTTGCCTTATGTGTAATGAATCTGCTGACAGATAATTATTAAGAATACAATGACTGTCCTCTTATTAATGCTTATTAATAAACACTTTGATGTTCTTCTGTTATTTTTTAAAAAGTCCTTCCCTGGGCAATCCATAAATTCCACAAAAACAGCTAAATTATGCACGCTATTCTCATCCATTATCTTCACTTAGTTTGATTCTGTAGTTTGAGAACAAAGATTTTGGTCTGTTCTTACTCTGTTGAAAAGGCAATTTTGAACTGAATTCAGTTTGTTGATCCCATCTAGACAGATCTCTACAGAATCAGTAAGGTCTTTATAAATGCTGTTTATTCGATAAATTGAGACTAGTTGCCATTAAAATTTGGATTTAAGCTACTATACTTGTTATAGAATGCCCAGTGGTGTGACAGAAAATCCCAGGCTTGTGCTGATCAATGTCTTCGGCACTGATTTTGCTGGCCTCTGACTTTTTTCCTTACCATATAGCTGTGTAGGTGAACCTATGGCATGCGTGCCAGAGGTGGCACGCAGAGCCCTTTGTGTGGGCAGGTGTGCCGTCACAGGTAAGCCCCACCCATGTCACTGGTGCCAATGGCAGCGCTGCTTCCCCACCCACCCCTCTCCCTCCACCAATGGGGAGGCAAGAGGGAAGGCTGAAATCCCACCTAGGAGGTGATAGCAGGGATGAGGTGAGGTAACCAGACACCCCCCAAGTCCTCCCAGGAGGAGAGGAGGCGGCAGTGGTGCACCCATGTGTGTGTACGCGTGTGTGCCCACATGTGCCCACATGACATCGACTGCATGCCTCAAGTGGCATGGTGCACACACACTCACATGACATTACTGTTTTGCCAGTAATTTGTATAAAGATGAAAAGAATTGTAAAATTAATTTTTGCATAGTCTTGTTAAAATGTATGTAGCTCAAGAGATTGCTGGCTATGATAGCCACGACTGGTTCTGAGCACCAGAAAAGGCAAGTAAGATTTTAGATAGTGTCTGAAGCAATGGGGGGCTGGTTGCCCCTCAAAGCAAGGGAAGTACAGTCCCATATCAAGATACCATCAACCTCCATCCTCATCAGCCAAGTCCTCAAACACAGATTGTGTTTCAGAGCCACCTTAAGGCAATAAAATAAAATAAAAATGTTCTTAACCTGCATTTAAATATAACTGTTGTTCTGTGCCTACAGATGGTTCCCATTCCCTGCAAGCTCTTTCATGAAGAAAGACGCTTTAACAGCCAGCAGTTTAGAATGAAAACAAGTAGGCAATAACCTTATTGCCCTAATGGTATTTTTAAAAACACAGTTTGAGATATGTGCATGGACAGGAATTGTCATTTCCTGTATGTTTTTTTCTGTTTGCAAAGTCTGACCATGCTGTATGTGTGGAGAAGGAAAAACAAGACACAGTGTCAAACCAGGTTTTTGTGTTGGCTTGCTTGTTTCTCAACTGTGCATTGTGTGTGTGTGCGCGCACACGTGCATGCGTGTGTACGTGCGCCAAGGTTTGAGATGGGAAGAGACATTCTCCTGGCTTCTGTCTTGCACCTTGGAGGTTGCTTACTGGGTGGAGGGGAAGAGTCATGAACTGTTGGGAAGACAACCCATGGACTTCAGTCAATTTAGGTGGGAGCAAGAGGAAGCTCTCTTTTTTAAAAAACGAAGCTCATTCTCCCGTCATCTTATTCCCATCAATTCAGAAGCAAATCCCATAGTTCAGAATTTGCTTCTAGGGATACATGTATAGAATCGTAATTCCCTAGAGATATTTTTATTTTATTTATTTATTTTTTTCATTTTATTTTCTGATATCCCTAGAGATATAAAACTCATGTTTTTCTCCCTCTCTTCTTCCACCCTTTTATTTTTTGGGGAGAGGGCAAAGTTCTTATTTTTCTACTTTGTTTTGGCTTGGCTGGCAATCTTTTTTGAGTCCCCCTCCCCCCAAGTTATACTAGAAGTGTTACAGAGGAATCTGAAATCACACCTGCTTACCTACTCATGGTTCCATCCCTCTATTCTTTGCTTAGGAAGAGAACACATCTTTCAATGGTGCAAATTAATAAATAACTGGTGGTGATTTATTTATTTATTTATTTATTTATTTATATTTCGATTTATATTGATTTATACCGTAAAACCAACTCAGGTCAGCTCACAAACACATATAAAGTTACAAGTTCATAACTCAACGTGTAAACATAATAAATCATCAGTATCATTAGTATCAGTACCACAAAACATCAAAGTATCACAACATCATTACAGTATCAAAAAGATTCAGTATCAAAAAGATAGAAGCCAGATCTAGGGACAAGGGAAGCAAAGAAAGGATATGTCCCACGGCAGCAGTTGGAGCATTCAAGGACAAAGAGCAGTGAGGGCAGTACTTAATTGTAGAAAATAACAAGCAACAGTCTCCCAACTACTGCCATAGGACCAGTAAAAGCTTGTCTGTTAAAACTGCCCCATGTGCTTTGTGAGTGAATGTGTGTGAGAAAGGGATCAGAAAAGGAGGGGATGTGACTAAATAAGCTAACCTGTTAGCTTAAAAACAAAGCAGAAAGAGAGGCCGTAGCAGCTGTGGCATTGTTGTAGAGGAAATGAATAGGAATGGATGGGAAAGACAGTATCTGAGTGAATGTTATCTCTGCTGCCTCTCTCTATGTATGAATGAATGTCTGTATATGTGCACTGCGTGAATGCTCATATGAATGTATGAATCTTGGCTTTTGCCCTGGCTCTGCCTGTCATCTCAGCTCTACCCACTCTTGGTTGCTGCACATGTTACCCCACCAAACACAATGGGCCCCATTTCCCCCAGTTAGAAGAAATGTGATTCTCATCTTTCCCTGCTGTGCAAACTGAATCATGTTACTTTATAGCACATAGATTTCTTCAAGTCAGAGCACAGCCTTGCAGGTATTTTCTTAGCTACACTTTCACCAAGTGCCACTCATGGTTGGATGTATGCAAGTAAATCTAGAAGTGATATGTTCAACTAATGGCAGTGGACTTTTGAACTTTCTTTCCTGGTCCTGTTTCAAAATCTATGTGAAATAGAACCAAACAATTCTCAGTCTTGATGCCCTTTATGGTTATCAGTAGAAGATGGCCATAGCGTAGGGCCCAGATGGTTAACCTTGGCACTCCAGGTGTTCTTGAACTTCAATTCCCAGAAGCCCTGATCAGCAGGAGTTCTGACTTGGGCTTCTGATAAGTGAAGTCTAAGACCACCTGAAGTACCAAGGTTCACCATCACAGGCCTAGGGGATATCATGACATCCCCAACTTCCCCACTTTTTGGATGTTTATAAAGAAGCCAGGAATAGATTGATAAATACAGCAAACTTGGGAGGCTAGGGTGTGTCAGTCTTCAGGAGCATATTAAACATCAGAGGTCTCATTGCAGCTCATGGCTAATTCCCCTTTTAGAGTAGTGAACATCCCTACCAGTTTGAAGGAAATACAGACTGTAGATACTAATAGATTCCAAATTCAAGGCAGGATCTATCCATTACTACATTCTTCATGCTTCACACAGAATATTTTAAGATGGGATTTAATTTCCTTTATGATCAATTAGATGCTGCAAAAGAATGACTTTGCATTTTCCTTATCAGAGTCTAGCTATTTTTAAATAAAGGAGGGAGCCACAAAGTCCCTGTATACTTTGTAAACTACTACTGGTGATCACTGGAAACTAGGGCCTAGATTCCATTTAGAATTTCAACTAGAGAAGAGCCATCAACTCAACAGTAGAATAAGTAAATGCTTGCAAAATAGAGTATCAGTGATTCAGTAGGTCTACTTTAGTTGAAACTACCAATTAGATTAGGTGCCTAGATGGTTACATGAGGCCTGAGTACGTGGGCCTTTATTTAATAAAAGATAATTTGTTCCATTTACTCAAGCACACAACTCATAAAAATGGGCAGACAAACAGTAACCTGAGATATAGACTCACATATATTCATGTGTAACATAAATGAACATATTAGGAAGTTCATGTCAGTGTTACACTTACGGGTTTTTCTAGCTGAGTCTTCAACGAACAGAGAAGAAATATCCTCATCTACTCCCACTTCATTTTTAGCAATGCAAGTATAGGCACCTGTGTCTTCATATCGAACACTGCTGATGTGAAGTTCACTTCCATTTGCTGTAAGAAATGGGGTAAAAAACCAATAAACTATCATAATCTGGAAAAGGTTTTAGAAAATCAAGGAGTTTTTTGGAGGCAACATTAATTTGTTACAGGGCTCAATTGAAACTGAAACCTTACAAAGACTTTCTAGTCAAGTAGTTTTAAGTTGAGATCAACAACAGGTGGAGAAGTTTGGAAACAGTTTGGGTGAATCATTGGAAAACCAAGAAATCATGGAAGTTGACATACAGTCAAACCTCGCATAAAGAGTGTTTCGCTTAAAGAGTAACTCGCTTAAAAAGCAGCATTTTCTCTGAATGTTCGCTTCGCTTAACAAATAAAACCAACCAAAAACTCGTTTAACAAATAAATTGGGGTTTGCAATACTCCCCACAATTGGCCATTTACAATGGTGTTTTTGCCTTTGAAGGAGAAACATGTATACAGTCAAACCTCACATAAAGAGTGACTCACTTAAAGAGTGCCTCGCTTAAAGAGCAGAATTTTCTCTGAATGTTCACTTCGCTTAACAAATAAAACCAACCAAAAACTCGCTTAACAAATAAATCGGGGTTCGCAATCCCCCCACACACAACTGGTTATTTACAATGGTGTTTTGCTTAAAGAGCAAACTCGCTTAAAGAGCAATCCTGTGAAACGCATTATGCTCTTTAAGCAAGGTACCACTGTATTTGGTAAGAAAAAGGAGATACAAGTCTTTTCCTATAACAAAGAATATGGTTTTATAGCTATTATAATGATTAGAATGTATACTACACAAAAAAGTGGTTCTACAGGAAATGTGAAAGCAATTGAAAACATATTTTGTGCATAAGTTTTGCATTAAATTTCAACTGATGAAAGGGATGGAAAACTCCTGTACTTGTAATAGCACATGAATATCGGAAACACTTGGCATCTGTGTAATGATTTATGCAAGACGTGGGGCCAATTATCTTTCATCCAAAACAACACAGATTTGGGAAACAGGTTTTCAGCGAAGAAGTGGGAAGTTTCAACACTCATGGAATTATGATGTTAATTTAGTAAAGTAAATTGAAGGGAAGTACAGCCTGTTTTCCATTTGATTCAGGCTTACCACAGATAAAACTTTTGTTATTCTTACCTAAGAGCATCAGCTGCTTAGATGATTGTGTCATGACACCAATTCCATTCTTTAGCCAGGAAATTTTTGGATTTGGAATGCCCTCTGCATGACATCTGAGGCTAGCTGAAACACCAGGTTCTTGTGCCTGGGTCTCAGGATAGACACGAATCACTGGTGGCACTGCAGAGGGGAAAAAGAATTGGTGACTTTAAACTAAGCTGTCGTATGTCAGTTCGTATTGTCCCCTGCAATTCACTACTATCAAACACTATATTCAGAACCAAGCCATGTGTTATGCAATTGCATGTTTCTTTTCTTGCCAGCTGGATTTATTTTTAACCTCCAAAGCTGTAGATAAGAAAGTGTATGTATAGATGTAATCTTTTTCCTGCCAGCTATCTTTTTGCTTCAAATTGCACACTACAATGTTTTGTTTTTTGTTTTTGCAACGACGTGTATGAGGTTGGATCTTACTATGCTTAGATGTCAGAAAGAAGGAAAGTAAGCCTCTGTGTAACAAATTTAACTCTCATATAATAGTTTTGTCCTCCAATCAGCTGCTCCTTCATTAGTAGTTCTTTGATTTTACCCCCAAAGTTAATTTCTGTATATGGAAATATTAATAACACTGCTTTTCAGCCAGTGGTGGGGTCCAAATTGTTTTACTACCACACTGTGGATGTGGTATGGTGGGTGTGGCCAGGGGGAAAGTCCTGTGTTGCACCCAAATTAGGACTAAATTCAAATTCAATTTTATTTACAATCCATGACCAGCATAACAAGAACACAAAAGCATAAAGACCACATCCTAAGCTAGACTGGACAGAAGTAATAAAAGAAAACTATACTACTAAAAACTTACTGAGAATTGACATACAACAGCAGGCCACCTATCTAAAAGAACAATATTACTAAAATCCCTTAATAATTACTAAAACCTAATGTCATGATAAAATGTTAATATTTACAAGGAAAGAAGAGGGATAGCCTTGTTACAAGGATATAATATGCTCTCTGCTGGAATTGTAATTTACTAAATTATAGTCAAACCAATAATGACAAGGGTGAAGAAGGAACTTAATAAAATAGTATAGATCAGCTGCTCAGTGCAATCTCAATATACTATAAAGCCACACTAGACTTCCTAGTCAGCTGCTGACTTATCCTGCAAGCCTTCATACAAAACCCCACCACTTTGCGTGTAATGGCAATACTACTGTCCTGGAGTAGGAAGGAAACTTGTTGGGCAGGCAATTTTCCCATGCATTGGCACAGCAAAGGGATTATTAATTCTGCATGGGTGTCCCTATAGAATGAGCAAAAAAGGAGAACATGCTCAATCGATTCAACAGCCCCACCACCACATGGACATAATCATTCTGAATAGGGTATCCCATTATATCTGCCCTAAAGGACAGCTGAAGGCATGCATACACAGCGGGCATGGGTGAATGCCAGCCTATAGTTTGGAAGGTCTAATTGTTGCAAATAGGCTGCAGGAACAACTTAGTACCTGATGGAATTGTTGCAATAAAAACCAGGAGACTTGGCCATATCTTCTTGTCATTCTGTGTCCATTATTCTGGGTTTCACCAACTCCCTGGCTTGTTGTGCTTCCATTGCAAGCAAGGTAAATGGACAACAAATTAGAACTACTTTATTTCAAAACTTGGATGGGCAGGGCCAGTCAGAATTTCTGCTACAGGTTCTGGTGAACTGGTGCAAACCTGCTGATGCCCACCATTGATTTCAGCTGCATTGATTTCAGCTGCCCACCATTGATTTCAGCTGCATAGCCAATAAAATTACTGAGGTAAAAACAAGCAAACCAGAACTGAGGGAAGACCAGCAAAATTATTATTTCAGCTGTTTCCAGGGAAGCAGGCTTAGAATGATTAAGAGATGCTGAATGGCTAACAGGTCAGTCTTCCAAGGTCAGCGTTTCTGTCTATGTGTGTGTGTGTGTGAGAGAGAGAGAGAGAGAGAGGGGGGGGGAGAGAAACTTCCACTTAGCAATACTGGCAACAGTTCCTTCATTAAACACACAAAATGAGACACATTCACAATACACAAACACACATTTTCTCTTCACTATTGGCAAGGACAATAGCAACAGATCTGCCTTCTCACAAGACTAAGTAGTATTCTCTAATGGAAATGTCATTCTGGAAGATGGAGGTGGTTTGACTGGAGGACCAAAGCCTCCCACTGACTTTGCACTTTGAAGAAGCTGAATAAAGTTTAAATATATATATTTCACACACATACATAGTGAAAGTGTCTGAAACCACCACTGCTTCAAGGTCAGTCCTGCCTAAATTTGGCAGCAAATTACCAATTCAGCAAAATGTCCTTCCTTTCACTTTTCAAGATGTCTATGAAATTCAGAGTTTGCTGGGCTGTGCCTTTAATTCCACAGAGAGGTTGATACTGTTAGTTGAAAATAGTTTTGGTTGTTGTTCATAGTACTTTTAAACTGCCCATTAACCAGAATTTTCACAGCAAGGTCTTCCATTATAATCTAAAATGCAAAGCAGTAAATACAAACTTCAGTGAGCTTTTGCCCGGGCCCCCTTAAAAATGCCCCATGTTTTAACTGTAAATCTCCACAGTCATCTTGGCCTTGTCTCCTTTTCTGAATCCCTTCCCTTCTTATTTATTTTTTTACCTTTAAAGCATGTCTGTACTGCCCTTCAATATGTGAGATTCCAAGGAAGTGTTCACTATTAAAAATACACTGCTTAAAAACAAACTGCTGTGCAGTAAAATTAATATCCAACTGATAAAAGCAGGCAATTAAAAAGATAAGTGACATGGGTAGGATGAGCAGTTTGTACTAGTTAAAATGCCTGGGTATAAAGAAAGTGGGAGGTATGTCACTCTATGAAAGACATTCCAAAATTGGGGCATTATAAGTGGTGGGTATCAACAAGTTCGCACCAGTTCGCCAGAACTGGTAACAGAAATTCTGGCTGGCCCTGCCCATCCAAGTTTTGAAATAAAGTAGTCCTAATTTGGGTGCAATGCAGGCCTTTCCCCCTGGCCATGCCCACCATACCACATCCACAGTGTGGTAGTAAAATTTTTTTGAGCCCACCACTGGGCATTATACAGACAAAGGCTCTGCCTCTGTAGTTACAAAAATATTAAGCAAATGCATTGAGTAATGCTTCTATCAGTATGTAAATCTGTCTTTGTTCCAACCTTGTGCATGAGGTAGAGATGACAGCAATTTTTCTTCTTACTTTTGAGATGATGACATATTTTCTACCAGTATCAGAGAGATTTCTCATGTTTGCAAGAATTTCGCAGAATTTCTGCAAATGTGCAATTGTGGAAAGTTACAAAAGCTGCCCCTTTGTTGCACAGAATAAAATACAACAGAAAAACAGATGGTCCATCTGAGTCTCTTTGGTCAATCAGTCCTTCTGTCTTTGCACTGTATGTGGTTTGCTTCACAAACAGAACAGGAGCTGAGCCTTCTTACTGGGGGTCCCAAAAATATGTACTGCCTTTTCAGTTTAATTATGTCTGGATCCTTCCTTCAAGGAGTTCCATAAATCCATGAAAGCCCAAATGTCCAGAGAGGTATTTAGCAATATTTTACCCCTCTCCTAATATGATGCTGGTGATAGATTATCTTGTTTTGACTTTGTTTTGTAACTGGCCCATCTGCTATTAACTTGTGGCAATTTTACTATACATTTTAGCTGCTTTTATGATTATATTTTTGAATGCTGTTTTTAATTAAGAACAAATCATATACCAACAGCCTGACTCATTATTCTTTAAACTTGACAGAAGTGCCACCTGAATCAGCTGGAATCTTCAAGGGTATCCAGGAATCTAATCAGATACCAGAGGTCTGAGAGTGGACTAACATAATGAGTAGTGGAACAGCAGCCACAAATCTAAACTTCAAAAAGAAATTGTCTGACCATGAAAATAATCAAAAAGCCCTTCCTACTGCAGCCCTTCCCAAAACCCACTGAGAATACTGGTCCATAAGCTCTGTAATTGTTATGGCAATGATCAAGTTTGAATCGATCCCACCTTCTCTAGCACCTGGACCATGAAGCAACTAATTGCCCTGGTAAAAAAAGCTAATGATCCTTTATTCAGATGCCTTCAGAGCCCCTGTGTTTGAACACCAAAAATGTAGAAGAACATTTGACATATCAATCCAGGAAATACACAATTGAGCATACAACTGCTAGTCCATGTAGCAGTTTTCTTCTGCACTGTGTACTATTTTAGTCATAGAAAAACTCTCTCCAGATGAGATTGTTCTTTCATCTCTTTGTTCCAAGCAGCTAAATCTCTGAAGGCACTGGAGAAGAACATTCTTCCAGACGCTAAATGAATGGGGAATTTCATGTACCTGACAAAAGTTCAGCCTCCAAGCACAATAACACTAGGGTACCAGGATTTTCAATACCAACCACTAAAAACCTCTTTAATTGTAGAAATGTTTTAAAATAGTGCTGACTGGTATTTAAACAATGTTTTATGAAATATAGACTTGGGCTAATCACTACACTAGTCTTGCAAGACCATTTGACATGTCAAATCTACGGAATTGAATTAATCTTGTTCCTAAATGGATTATGGAGATTGTGGTAAAGACTTTAGTTAAAATAAAAAACAGATTAAAATAAAGAGAAACAGTAGAACAGGCAAAATATAATTTAAATAATGTTTCTGAAGAATGTAGAGGCCATATAAAGAGTTAATTTTAATTGCTAAATTCATTTAGATGTGAATCAGATGAAGTATAGGCTGAAATAAGAAACATAATCAGAGAGAAATACAGGAAAACTATTCTTTTAGTTAAGAGAAATTAAAAGCTGCAATGGACAGCTTCTTCTTCTTTCGTGTCTAGGCCAGACATGAAAATGCCAAAATAAAGGAACCTTTTTTTCATTTCATTTCATTTCATTTCAAATTTATACCCCGCCCTACTCAGGTAAACCTGACTCTAGGTGGCTTACATATTATAAAAGTAACAGCATTACAATCACAAATTACACATTATCATAAACACAATCATCACAATATCAGAAAATATATATAAATATAAATAACACAGTAACAATCCAAAAGTATTAATATCACAATAAAATGTTACAAGAAACTATTACAAAAACAACAGCAGCAAAAACAAAAATCACATATACTGAGTCCCACAATCATTATAAGCAAAATCCTACAGAAGGTCCAAGAGAAGTCCGAAAAAGAAAGAATCCAGTCCCCGCAGCATCCTTTTAAGCTGGCCCGGGGCTGGGTGGGGAGCTGGTGATAGAATGGCCCTGGCGTCCCACAGCTGCGGTAGCTTCTCCGCCCAGTGGAGAGTCCAGAGGCAAGGGCAGAGAGGTCCTAGCGTCCACTGCTGCAGCATCCTTTTAAGCTGGCCTGGGGCTAGGTGGGGAGCCAGCAATGGAATGGCCCTGGCATCCTACAGCTGTGGTAGCCTCTCTGCCCAGTGGAGAGTCCAGAGGTGAGGGCAGAGAGGTCCTTTTGGTGAATTCATTCTGCAGTTCCTTTAATCTGACCTAGTGTGAGAAAGATGAGCTGTGGTTCAAGAATACCAAAATCTTCAAGGAGGCTCTTTCTGTGTACCTCAATGGATGGCTGATGAAACTCTTAAAATTGTTACTGACAGATGACAAGCAAAAATAGAATGAGACAGAAATAGGATCGGAATTGTAAATGCTCACCTCCACCCCTACCAACTTGCATGAAGGGGCAAAGAGGAGTGCTATAATAATTATTAAAAATAGATTATCCAAAAAGAAAATAAGAGATTTTTTCCCATAACCCAAGAAATCATAGGGGAAAGCAAACCTAGATCAAGAATATTAAAAGGGAAATTTATTATTTCATCAGGAAAAATAAAAATGAAATGAAAACAATATACTGAAGAACTGTGCAGGGAAAAAAATGCAGATTACTTCAAAGAAGAACCTGCAATTTTAGAAAATGAAGTGATAGTAACAATTGGAGAAATTAATCACCAGAAATAAATGGAATACCAGTAGAGCTGTTGCATGCTAAGGAGACTGAATCTATCAAAATCTTAACAAGACTATGTTAACAAGTATGGAAAGCCAAAAATGTCCCATAGACAGGAAACATTCAATAAACCTTCCCAGAGAATGGAGCCATCAAAGACTGAAATAATTATAGGACCATCATGTTAACTTTCCATACAAGCAAAGTGATGCTCAAGCTTTTGTATAAAGACATTACTATATATAGAGTAAAACATTCCAGATACTCAGGCTGGATTGGTAGAAAGTAGAGATATTACAGAACACCACAAATATTTTGTTCTTGGATCATACCAAATAATTTCAGAAGAAAATCAGTTTGTGCTTTATAGTACAGTAATACCTCGGATAACACTAAGACTTGGTTCCACACGTCTTGGTGTTATCCGATTTTTAGTGTTATCCGATGCATGTTAAAATCCTATGGGATGGATCGGATAACATTAAAGCTCCATAGAGATACATTGTAACCACACAGGCTTTAGCGGTTGTTATCTGATCCATCCCATAGGACCTTAACGTTATTTGATCCAATTCTCCTCCCCAGATTACTTAATGTTATGCGATTTTAGCGTTATCCGAGGTAAACGTTATCCAAGGTATTATTGTATTTTATAGAAAGCCTTGGATTGTATATTTCATGAAAAGCCTTAGACTGTGTACATCAGAAAGAGCTATGGATTGTTCTAAATAAAATTGATGTGCCACAGCATTTGATTGTTATGGTGAGTAATCTGTACTCTGGACAAAATGCTATTTTGAAGACAAAATACAGCAAAACAGAAAGGTTTCTCATTGGCAAAGATGAAGAAGAAAAATTACTATAAGAGATCTATATCACTTTAATGTTGATGATGAAGAAGAACTAATTGAAGACTTTTAATTCACCAAGCACAACATCCAGAAGAAGTCAAAGTTTAGAGAGTAGTTAATGGAAGGGCAAGAAAATGAAAGTATGTTTCAATAGCGACTGAAACCAATGTCATCCATACTATGGTACAGGAGTGACCAAATTACAGACCGGGGGCTGGATCCAGCCCCAATGCCAATTCATCCAGCTCACAAAGTCCTCATCACTCCCAGAAGTGGCAGTGTGTGTGTGTTACTTCCGCTTATGGGAATTAGGGCCAGATGAATTAGTGTCAGGGGCCAGATATGGCCCCCTGGGCCATAGTGATCAGCCCCCTGAACCATGTGACTGGCCCATGACCCAAAAAGTATAGGCACCCAACTATAGTATTTCTGATTACTCTGTACAGATGTGAAAGTTGGACAATAGCTTGCCACTATTCAGTGGCAAGCTGGACCTCCATGCATGCTAGATTATATCAAAGCTGAGCTTTCATAAGAAGCTAAAATAAGTAAACTTAGACTCCTTTTAAACATATCATGAGAAGACAGGACTCCCTGGGGAAAAAATAATGCTAGGAAACATACCATATATACTTGAGTATGTCGAGTTTTTTAGTCCCCAAAATGAGGTCCAAAAAGGTGACTTGACTTATACACAGGTCAACAATCATGAGAGTCCAAAACCATGCTAGATTCTGTGCAGTTCGTCTTCAGGAGAAGGGAAATAAAAACATATGTTGGGGGGGGCATTACCACAGGTGGCCACAAGAGGGTGCAAATTGCGATTTCCCATATACAGTAAATGCATTGAAAATCAATTTCTTGTATTCTAAAGCTTTTCTGTTTGTACATTCCCAATACATTTCAGTGGCAAACCAAACCTGTGCATAACAAGAAAAGGTTTCACTTACCTTTCTTGCCTTTGTCCCTGCTCCATATGGTCAAAATGGAGGGGGAAGCCCTGCTTCCTGGTTGCAGGGAGAGCAAGAGACTAGGCTAGAGCATCACTTCCTGCCTCAATGCAATTGGCCTGCCCACCCATTTCCCCTGCAGCATCACCACTGGTTGGTGGTGTAAATACAATTTTTTTTAAAGTAACTACCATAAACACTCAAAAGCATGCCCACACAAATGTTTAAATTAATTAATTTTACTGTATTTTCATTTATTATTATTATTGAAACTCACTAGCAGCTGCTGCATTTTCCACCTCCGACTTACACTCGGGTCAATCTATTTTCCTAGTTTTAGAGGTCCAAATTAGGTACCTTGACTTATATTCAGATTGACTTATACTAAAGTATATACAGTAGACAGCATAGGAAAAGAACAATCCACACAAGAAGGATGTACTGGATAAAAGAGACCACTGGTTTTAGTTTGCAAGACTGAGTAAGCCTATTAATACTAAAACTTTAGGAAGTCATTAATTCTTAGGATTGCTGTAGATTGGAAGTGACTTGATAACACATAACAGCAATTCATAATATTGTGACTGAGTTGAAGGCATTTTCATGAGAATAATATTACATAACAATTTTAATGCACAAAGAGCCATAGCTGGACTGCAGTGGAACATGAAAAAGACAAAAATCTTAACTATAGAAGAACTATACAACTTCAGTGCTGACAATGAAGAAATTGAAATAATGAAAGATGTTGTATACTTTGTTTCAATCATCAATCCAGATGGAGACTGCAGCCAAGAAATCAGAAGTAAACTGAGACTCAGTAGAGTAGCAGTGATGGAACTGGAAAATATCAAGTGTAAGGATGTATCACTGGAAACCAAGAATAAAATCATCTACCCCAGTATTTCCCAGTCTTTGGTTTTTTGACTTCAGTTCCCAGAGGTCTAAGTCCAAAGCTCTGATCAGCCAATATACTGACTTAGGCTTCTGGAAATTTAAGTCCACCAGGGTTCCATAGAACATGGTTTGGAAAACACTGTTCTACACTCTTGTATTCCTGATCACCATGTATGGCTGTGAAAGGTGGATAGTAAGACTAGCAGACAGGGAAAAACTGACTCATTTTAAATATGGTGCTGGAGGAGAGCTTTGCACCCTGGAATGCCAGAAAGATGAACTGGTGGGTCCTGGAAGAAATGAAGCCTGGACTCTTTCTGGAGGCATAAATGATGAAATTGTTGCTGTGCTACTTTGGGCACATCATTAGAAGGCAAGATTCTCTGGAAAAGAGAATAATGTTTGGAATGTTTAAAAGCAGCAGGAAAAGAGGAAGGGCAACTGCAAAATGGATTGACTCCCAAAGGAAGCAATAGGTCTGAGTTTGCAAGAGGTAAGTATGGCTGTTGAGGAGCTCGCTCATTCGTAGGATCAGCATAAGTTGAGGGTGACTTGAAGGCACATAACAATTAAGATACAATTTTGTTTTTGAGATAATTAAATTTGCTATATTTATAATTAAACCTGCTAAGAGACTTTACTAGGCTTTTCTTTACTAAGATGTTCCCAATATATGCTCAGACCATTAAATGTACATCATCTAGCAGATGCACTCAACTACATTATCCTTCAAGCTGTTTTTTCTCCAATGACTAACGTCAGAGATTCCTGCTTTTACACCTACCAATGATCCTTAAAATAGTAGTCAAGTCACAATTCCAGTTAATACTGTAAATGGAATCAGAAGTGACAGTGCCTATTCCAGTCCCTTTGTTTTTGAAAACCTATTTAAGATGGTTCAGGAATAACTTGAGCTGAAGTGACTGGAGGCAATTATGGAAAAGAGCAAATAAGAACTAAGAGCTGTTAAATCGGGAATGTGTGGTTTCCATTTTGCATTAGTCATTTTGGGTTTATTACCACTGCATCATTGTGGAATGGCCTATCAAAGAACATGTGCACAACCTTTTTCTTTATTTTATGACCGTTATTTTTTTCTAATTTTAAATGTTTTATGCTATTATTTGAGTTAGTACTATTTTATTATTTTTTTCCCTTGTATTTGTCTCAAAGAAATACGGTATAAAATATTTTGAATAAATAAAATACTTCTGTTGAAGATTTATGCAGTGATTGTCCATGAGGTCTGCAAACCTCTCTAATTGGTCTGGTTTCTTTCCAGACTTTCTTTTTCTGTGAAGTTCTGTCTGACTACCAGGAACAGTCATGTGCAACTTGCCTCTCTTTCAGTCTTCTCCATGGTTTCAGGGGTAATGAGAGGGGTAGCTGGTGATCGGGGCAGGGGAAGTAAATGTATTCTATTAATCTGACTTTTATGGGACATAAGGGCTGTTTAAGGTGTTTATCATCTTGGGTAGTTCCTGTAAAGTTTAGACTAAAACTTGCAGCCTATTCATTTGTCCTATGACTGTCTAATCACCAGTCACTCCTGGGTAACAGTTAAAACAGAATTTGTGATTTCTCAGATCTTGGCACTTGCATTAATGTGAAAAACTCTTATGCAACACATTAAACAACATTTATATTTTTAATGTTAAATTATTTCAGCTCACATGGGAGTGAAGTTCATTTTGTGTCCATAGCAATTTTTCTTCAGTTGATATAAATGGAAATGTCTATTATTGTTAATAGGAGTACTGGGGTACAAAGAAAGAGCCTCCTTGAAGATTGTGGTACACTATTTTTGAACCACAATCAGGCATACCCTGATAATGGCAACCTTGTGTTGCCAGCTAACCTGTCTCACACTAGGTCAGGTGAAAGGAACTGCAGAATGAACTCACCAAAAGGTCCCTTCATTTTGGCAGTTTCATGTCTGGTCTAGACATGGAAGATGAAGAAGAATACAAGTACTGTACCCACAGTAGAGTGAACTGAAGCTACATTTCATTTTTGTTTCTTCTAGCTATAACATTGCTTCTAACTTGCTTCTGCCTTCCACAGTGATTTATCCAATTAAAAAAACCTTGCAATAGTCAAATAGTGCAACTAAACCCAATTCAATAATTTTTCCTTATGCAAACATTATCATAAAACCATATAAATACAGCATTGAATGTACTTGCCATGTCAGAGAATAAAAATGTTTTAGTGGCCACCAAAAGCAGGATTGAGTTAGGTGTAGCACATGGCTCACATATTGCTCCAGATGGTTCAGGGTTCCCATGTTGCCCCCCCCGGTGGGATTCAGTAGGTTCGCCCCAGTTCACCAGAATTGGTAGCAGAAATTCTGGTTGCCCGTCCCCTCAATCCAAGTTTTGAAATAATGCAGGGCTTTCCCCTGGCCACGCCCACCATACCATGTCCACAGAGTAGGTAGTAATTTTTTAAATCCCTTCCCTCCCCTCTCCCCCACTATGTTCCCTGATGGGAAGAAAGGAATTCAGAAGGTAGTTCCATTCCCCCCTCTCCAATTTAAAAGATTTCAAGAATGATGTTTAACATTTGGTGGTGGCTCAAAGCTTTCAGTTTCTCAAATGGAAGAATCACTTCCAGATTATTTTCTTTTCGTCCTCCCTTGCTTGTCATTTCCTGTCTTCTTATGTCCTTATAGAGGCTTTGTGGGCGAAAAGCTGCCTACCCTGATAGCCTGACAATCGATTAAGAGGTGACAATTGATGTAACTCATGGGGGAAAGGTTCCCTGATGATGAAGACACTCCTGGAAAGACCAGCTCACTGTTACTCATTATAATTAACATTAATTATATTCAGTGGTGCTGAAACTTGTTTTAGAGCTCTGGTTGGCTGACAGAGCCTCAAAGTGTCCTTCACATAACCTGTATCCTAGGCCTTTTATTAATGGCTTCTCTGCTTCCTAGATATTCAGTGGCAAAGCAAACAAAGTCCTCAGTCAAAAGGATCAAGCCTTGTCACTCTAAATTAAGGCTAAGGTTACGTTAAACTCCTTTTTCATTTTGAAACATCAAGTGAATATGAAACGATGCTTTCCCCATATATTTTGACAGCAGCCCTGAGTTTACAGATTTACACTGTGAAAGCATTACCAACTAGCAACCCAAGACACTGAATGAATGGTTCTCTATTAAATTTGTCTTACAGTGAAATTATATTGTGCGATATCAGTATTTCAGAATGATTAATGAAGTTTGCACCTTATTCTTTCACCTTCCAAGGAAGCTCTACCCCTCCTTCCCTTCCCTGCTTTCACTCATCCTGTTTTAAATATTTGATTTCTCTTTCTTCGCCTAGATAATTCATGGCAAAGATAAGTTATTGCTTCTAATGACTTCACAGTAACTTGAAAAGCAGGGAATGAATTTTTATTGTCCTTGATAAAAATAAACTGTAGGCAGGTAATTTTTTGTGTGTTATACTTGCAAGGTCATTAGATGAAGACTTTGGAATTTATAGAGCAATACTATACTGCTCCCTCAATGAATATACTAGATATATAAAATTGGCAACTAAAACTCCTCATTGACACTCCAAAACTATAACAAAACATGCAGAAACAGATTGAATTATTACACAACAGTTTAAAGCATTTTAAAGAAAAAGTTGACATTGCTAATTTTGGGGCAAATTATTACTCAAGTGGAATAATTCAAAGAAGCTACATATTTTTGTAGGTGATGACAAAGAGTTGTGCCTAAGGCATGAAGGGTCACAGGAGCAAGTGGTCAAAATGGATGCCTTTGCTAAAGTCAGAAACTCGGCCTGCCTTGGTCAGTAGTACACGCCTGTGCCATGAAAGCCCAAGAGCCTGATCCTGCGGCAGCCCTGCCATTGCCTGTGGAGCTCCTCTAGGCTTCCCATGGATACTCCTCTCCTCCAGGGCTGCCACCAGGGCTGCCCACTGGGGCTCTGAAAGGGGTCCCCTTAGAATGAATGTTTGACTCCCTCCTCCTGCCTGTGGCCCCTTTTAACCAATGCTGCCATGCCATGCACTGCTTCTCTGGGGGATCCCTTGTTCTTAGCCTAATCTTGGCACAGTCTTGTATTGTCTTGTAATACTCTTGATATACTTTTTACGATGTCCTGATATTGTTTAGTTTTCTTCTTTTGTAATCTTTGTGTAAACAGGACTGATATTTTGAATTTTTGGTTGTTGCTTTTTTATTGTTGCTTATTGAATTTTGATTCTGTAATTATTTATATTATAGTATTTTTGCTTTATTCCTTAGGATGTCTTGATGTTTTGTAATTGCAATTGCTATTGTAGATATATGTGATATTTGTAACTTATCTGTAATTATTTTTATGGTATGGAATACGGTATGTAATTGTAATTGTTTCTTCTGTAAGCCGCCCAGAGTCGCTCTGCGAGTGGGGCGGCATATAAGTCGAAAATAAGTCGAAAATACAAATATCATGTATCAGAAATCCAGAGCATTCACCAGTTTTCATTACCCAGCTTGTTTGCCAGGGAGAATGTTGCTGGGGATGGCAAATCTCTGAGGCCTGTCTAAGGTGTGCAGCAATACCGTGGTTCACTCTGACAACTTGGTAGTAGGATAGCCAGACACTTTGCATTCTTCTGCATTGGAGCTGAGGAGGTCATCTAATTTGTCTGCTATAACTGGCAAAACTTTGAAAATAAGTGTGAGTTTCAAGGAAGGAAACACCTTTTCATCACATTTCATTTCTCCTTGCTCTGGCAGAAGCATCCTTCCACCTACAATGGAAGCTTGTGACTTTGATGTCACTTCTTCTTCAAGTGCTAAAACAAATCCAAAGATTGGCTATCATTATGGCAATCAACCATGAAGATTGTCCTAGGAACAATATAATGCAATGGCCTTCCATTTGCCTTCTGCATCGTAACGTGACATCCATACCACTGATCCAGTTCTGGGAGTCACTTTCTGGTCCTGAGCCCTTTTGGCATACAAAGTCCTCCTCAGCCCCAGGCCAGTATTGATGAAGCTGTTCCCTACCATCAAGATGGATTCAAGTGAGATTTAATCCACTTGGGGACCCTCACCATTCCCTGTGGATTTTGCCACCCAAAGCCATTAGCCCTCAGGGTTGTCAGCATTGAAGTAATTGCAATATGGTCTGCTCTGTCACCAATGACAAGATAATCTGATCAGACATATTCAATGTCACTAGAGTAGTAAATTTACTTAGAGTTTTGCTTATTTGGGGTATAGTGTGCAGTGTCTTGGAAAAGCTTGTGCTATTCAGATTATTTTTGGACTCCATCCCTCACATTCTCCAAGAGTTCCAGTCAAGAGACTCACCCACATTCCATTCTTTTTTCCACTGTAGCACAGAACATATATTACGGTATGAAATTTTCCTTAGGAAGCACTGTGGCAGATGTCTCCCAGGAAGCACTGTGGCAAGAAATGAAGCCCTAGAATTCAGCCTTGGATGCTTGGGCCCTGCTCCAGGACAGGGAAGTGCAGGCATCTGCAGGTGTTGATCTGTGGTCTGGAACCCCCAGAATTCTTCCTGGCATGTTCTTGGAGGATTTTGGGATTTGGAGCCCAAAATTCCATGTGACATATCACTAGTCTTGGAGAATGCCCCTGAAGTTCAGATGAAAATCTGTAGAAAATTCACTGGCATACTGACTTTATTGTCCACATCTTTTTCTGGTTTTTCTCTCATCCCTCCTTCTCACTATGAAAACATTTATCTAAAATGGAGATCAAATTTTGTGAGAATGTAAATACCAAGATCATGGCATCTGACCCCATCAGACCATGACAAATAGAAGGGGAAGAAATGGAAGCAGTGACAGACTTTACCTTCTTGGGATCTAAGATCACTGCAGATGGAGTTGAAACCCTTAAATAAAAAGATGCTTACTCCTTGTGAGGCAAGCTATGACAACTTAGGCAGCATAATAAAAAGTAGAGACATCACCCTGCCAACAAAAGTCTGCATAGTTAAAGCAATCGTCTTCCTAGTACTGTAGTAATCTATGGCTGTGAGAGCTGGACCATAAGAAAGGCTGAGTGCAGAAGAATAGACACCTTTGAACTGTGCTGCTGGAAAAGACTCCTGAAAGTCCCCTGGACTGCAAAAAGATCAAATTAGTCTATCCTAAAGGAAATCAACCCTGACTTTTCCTTGGAAGCAACAATACTGAAGCTGAAGTAATTTGGCCACCAAATGAGAAGAGAGGACTCACTTGAGAAGGCCCTGATGCTAGGAAAGGTTGAAGGCAAAATGAGACAGGGGCGGAGGAGGATGAGATGGCTAGATGACAGAATTGACAAAGTGGGTATAGATCTGGGTGGGCTAAGGAGGATGGCAGATTACAGAGGAGCCTGGTGTGTCGTGGTCCTTGGGGGTCACAAAGGGTTGGCCTCGACTGTGCAAATGAAACAACAACACTCTGTTATCTCACTCTCCTCTCTCTGTTGGAACAAAATGCTTGAAAGGAAGTGAAAAGGTTTTTTAAAAGATTTCTTAGAGCAAATTTTCCTCCACAAAAATGTTTCTACAGTTGCATTTCCTCTACTGGTGAGAGGAGGAAGATTTACACTTAGAAAAATAATTTGAATTTGCCAATTTCATTAAATTATAATCTTAAAGAAAAACAAGGGAAGAGTATATATAGTAACAGACATTCTGTGCTGTAGTAGGAAAGGGTGGAATATCTTGAAAGTATAATTACAAGTATGCAATTAAATTACTTCACACACCCATATACAATTCTCTCCCTCGCTTTGTTTTTCCTATCTCAGAGTCTCAAATATGTTCTTAAGTAATTTATATCCAAGATGATATCTCAGGAAATCTGATTCTGAAGTTCTTATATGCCATTTTAGGGTATCAAATCCTTAACTTCAATAATAAACCATGCTATGGTGCAGGGTCTGCCTTCACCTACTGTATTCTATCCACAATAAGATATGTATTTATTCATTCAGTCTTTAACATGTTTGTGTACACATTAACCTTTAGATGCATAAGGACCAGTGGAAATTGATGTACTGTACTAACATTAGCTTACAACACACACCTATTATTTCTTTTGCACTGTGAGCTCTGGAAAAATGAAGCAACAGTCCAGGACCTTTCAGTGCTTTCTGTCTGAAAGGTACAAAGATCTTGCAAACATCCTCTCCCCCATCCCCCAATGTTTTTACACCGTTTTAAAAATATTTATGTCAAGAGAAGAGGGAAAGGGTGAGTATTTGGAGGCAAACAGTTGACTATGGTTTCCTTCAGAAACAGCTTTCAAGTTTAGGACTCAGGAGACACCAGTTTTTGATGGTTCCAGTTCTTCCTCAAGTGCCATTCTCAGATGGTACAACTTGGGGAGCTGATGTTCACCACTGGGAGTCAGTATTATCATGTCTGTCAGGTTTGGCCATTTCCCCAATTTTTAAAAAATCTATATAAAGCCACTGGGAGAAGACAGAGATTTGGAATTTCATCAATACTCACAACAATCTCTCTCTTCTGCTTGTGAGGCATTTCAGGTCCTTATGTGCTATCTAGCTAGAGGAAAACAAAACTGAATCCAGATAAGATGAAGATCCTAGTGTTGAGAAGACTGCCAGGCCCATTAGATGGACATTTACATGGCCTAGATGAGTTTACACTTCCCTGAAGGATTGGGTTCCCAGCTTAGGTGTATTCCATGGAAGCACAAATATCTGCTGTGACCAAGAGTTCTGAGATCACTGGTCTCAGCACATATAAGCACATATCTCCAGACCTAGCACACCTCCAGCGGCTACCTGTTAGTTTCCATGCCCAATTCAAGGTGTTTTTATGACCTATAAAGCCCTTAAAGCTCTCAATACTTGTCAGAATGTCTCTCTTACAAAACAGCTACCAATTCCACCCACTCTTCAGAGTTCATGATGGTTACACATAAGGAAGCTAAAAAGTCCCATCTCTTTGGAATAAACTTCCAACAGAGGCTCACCAGGCACTTCGCCCCCTCAATAAAAAATAAAATAAATAAGCAAGGCAATGGTCCACGAAGAATGGGCAAGGTTGAAATGAATATATCTCCCTTAGAATAAGGAAACATACAGTATGCCCACCTTGGAGTTGTTCTTCACAAGATGTGTTGTACTTCCAAAAACTTTTGGGTTTTTATACAAGCAAGCTGCTATGTAGATAAGAGTAGCACTCAGAGGGAAAAAAGTGATATTTCAGCACAGGTGTAATACAAGGATGATAGATTCAGGTCTAAAACAATAAGCTAAAATTGCATCTAGATACTACATCTGTTATTTACATTGACAAACTGACCATTTCACCTTTGATATATTTATTTTTATGGTAAAAAAAGGAAGAAATATGCTACCTTTTTGCTTCTCTTTTAAATGCCAGGTTGCCATATATTACAATGTTCAATATGGGTCTCTACTAGTAAAATTCTCCTGGAGGATCTCTGAAATTAGATTGAGGAGCAGGCTGCTTTGTGTAGCCATTTTCATGGAAGACATTATGATGATTTATGTCAACTTATTCTACAGTGCAGCAACCAAGGAAAATGATTTCCTACACTAAGGGGTCTTTGGTTTGCAAACTATCCATTTTCATAGCAGATTATTGCTTTATGAGACTCTTTATCCTGGAAAGAGCTTTCTGTTAGAAATAATAAATGGCTTTTCTTTCACTCAGCTTGATGGATCAAAAACAAACCTCTAATGGGATATGAGTCCATATAAGGGGGAAGGCATGTTGCCAGAATGCCCGCTTTTCTTTATGTCTGCCATTAAATATTCATGCAACTGGGGCAACATTGCTACAGATTCATTCCCTCTCCTTGACAGAAATACTAGGAAAGAGCTGAATGCTTACATATAAGAGTAATTTTACAGATCACAAATTGGGTCTGGTTCCACTTATTCTATGCTAAAAGCTTCCTGTTTCATTTCCTGCTATGTTCTCTGCCTACCTCTTTACTACCTATCAAAATTATACCAAGGATATGGGATTGTCTTCCCCATGCAACTCCAATAATAGCAAAAGTAACATGTTGCAAAAAGGGCCTGGCCAAATTGCTCTAGTCTGCCCCTCTCTGGCATTTCAGCAGCTTTGTATCACCACAACATTGTACGACAAGAGTACAAAACATATCCAGCAATGTTTATGAAAAGGGAACAGGAAAAAGCTATCTCTTACTTGTAGTTGTTGTGCTCTAGTTCTAGGATGACTATGAACAAAGTTGTTTCAAGGATAGAGTAACTGGGATTTCCATCCCAGCTACTGAGGGCCTCCAGGCAAGACTTCCTTGGCAAAATGAAAAGTAAAGCTGGCTGGCATGGCATAGAACTAATATTGTGATACTCTCAGAGCCAGATTTTCCTCAATCACCTCCCCATATATGTTAATCCTACATAATCCAAGTTTAGTCAATAGGACAGCAAAGCCCTTCGCACCAAAACTGCTCGTTACAGCTCTGGCAATAAAGTTCTATCATTTTGTGTGGGTGGCTTCCAAGGATGACTTTTGGCCAAGAACAACATGATTTTTCAGGATTTGTGCACAGTTTGAATAAGCAAAAACTGGAGAAGCCACATTCTGAGCAGTGACAGAGCAATATAGAGTTTTTGCATGTATGGCACACACAAAGTAGCAGCTATTAGAGATCTTACTTTTGATATTTTTGGTTTTGTAGCAGTTCCTATCTTTTCCTATGCCACAAATCTCAGCATGCCTTGAGTTTAACACCCTTGTGATGACCAAGCTTGGCCACCTCTAAAGCTGGCCCGGGATGCCATTGTTGCCTGTGTAGTCTGGGCCATTCTAAGAGTTGTCATCCAGAAAAGTAACTTTTCCAGGCTCTAGGAAAGCTAGTTAGTGATAAAGAATTATTGGTGGGAGTGAGAGGGTAAGAAATAGGTGAAGAGAGCTCTCTTGTGTGCTTTGAATAGAAGGTGATAAGAAGAAACAAGATAACTCCAGTCTTCTGTCCTTACTTGATGTACAGGGAGATGCAAGAAGAATAGAAGAGATCACACAATTATTTTAATGAATGAAAGGTATGTGACAGCTTCCCAACCCTGTGAGGTATGATAAGTCTATTTTTTGTTCAGGATGCATGTAGCTTTTGCCTTTTACTAGATTACTGTACTTCAACAACTACAGGACATCATTTGTCTATTATTGAGAGGTAGCACTACTCACACTTTTAGTAACCATTACATCTTAAATATGTACTAATTTAGGCTTATATGCTGATGGAATCAGATAGACTTTTCTCAGAGCTTCATTTAAACTCTTTGATAAACTCAAAAGATGTGTGTCTGTATCTTGCATCCCACTATGCTTTGTGTGTGTGTGTGTGATTGGTCATTGGGAGATAAACATGGGCTTCATTTCTAAGTTGGATTGGTGAACCACTTATCCCTGAGGAAACTGTATTGCAGAGAGAAAATGTACCAATCACAGGGAAGACCCATTTTTCTTAACGTGCATTTCCTGGATCCACTGCCCTAACAATTGTTCCCAAAAACAAATTATCCCTGAAGTGAACTGACAAAAAAATGGAAGTAGCAAAGCACATTAAGAGATACAACAACTTCTGGAGCAAATCTCAAGAGGTAATACAGTACAGGAAACCTCCACACTGTAAATATTTTCATCAGACTACAGCTCTGTCCAATCACTTAGCATGTTTGCTACCACCTGGTGAACTTTAGGGCATATTACAAGGCAAGCATATAATATTTGCAATAAAAAGCTTTTGATATGAAGATACTTCCTAGGAATTTATTTTTTAAAACTAAGCACTACTTTCCTGTGCTTTCATCTAAAAGGAACATATATCCCCTACCAGTTGTTCTACTTGAAAAGACAGCATGGAGTATGCTTTTGATTTGATTTGCTGTCTGCCGTATCCTACTCCATGTGATCTTCTTTGAAGTTTGATATAAGTTTGAAAGCCTTTAGTACTTTCATTTTCAGGAATGACAACCAGATACATTACTACATGACACTGGAATACACCAAGAAATCTCAAAATAAATGTAGAAGAATAAACCGTACTGCTTTGCCCCCTCCCTCCCCCTGTCACAAATCTGAGGAGGGAAATTGGTTTTCTCCATTGAAAAGTGCACAAATAACCCATATAGCTGTGTGTGTGAGAGAGCAAGAGAGAGAATGAGAGAAGAGGGAGAGCAAATACACAGATCATTAAGCTGTATATTTTCCCTTCTGTTAAATCAATATGTACTGTTTAGGCATAAAGATTAACTTTGTGCTGTCCTATTAAATATAGCCAAGTCTTTTTATTCCTTTGCTTGGCTTTGAAGAAATCTTGATACAGATTTATATTTAGAACACTGGTGACTGGATGAGCCATAATTGTTCTCTAGCTATCTCAACTAATTTCTTACAGATTAGGCTTTTTGTAATTTATTCTCTTCTGCTCAAGATGTACATTTGTTAAGCAGTGATAGCAAAATCAGGCACCAAAGCAAACAAAATTCCTCTTACTTTCTGTACTCTCTCTAAACCTATGAAAGACAGGTGGCACTCCTCTGGGATCTCTGACCTTTTTATAAACATGGTCTCATTTGAAAGTTTTGGAGAGTGCCTTGAATGTCAATACCAAATGGCTACTGTAGTGTGCATGCCCTTTGTGCAGAAGATAAACTGGAGGGGTTGAGAGATGAATATTTTGTTAAAGAAATGTATCCTAACCCAGATATGGGGAATGGGCTCCAAAATGGAAAATATAGTTTATCAAGGCCCTAACTATCTGTTTCCCATCCTTTCCTCCCACAGGAGAAACACACATATTTACACACTGGCACACTACCTCTCAATTGTCCTGTATTTGGGGCATCTAGCAGAGGTTCATGTGTATCAGACTGGGGAGGGGCGGGACATGTGATCAGATGCCTAGAACATAGGGCAAAACAATATCTTGTCCAATCCACATGTTGTCAGTGGCTAAGGAAAGAAACCTATGCAACAAAGGAATAGTTACTGGCCCTCCAATTTTACATATTTATTTAATCAATTAATTTAAGTTTTGTTTTTAACTGCCTGATGTAGCACAGACATTATGGTATACAAAATGTAAATATAAGAAACAACAGTAAGCATAAGCATGAGAAAGAGCAGTAAAATAAAATAAGAGCAACAGGTGGCAACAATGAAAAACATTTTCTGCATTTGCTAAAGGCCTGGAAATGTTAAAATAAATGACAAAAGCCCAGGAAATGTCTATGCAGGCAACTGCAGAATGAGCTCACCAAAGGGTGCCTTCATTTTGACAGCTTCATGTTTGGCCTAGACATGGAAGAAGAAGACAAAGTAGTGAGGTGACTCAAGGAATAGGACTGCATGAGGTTCATAAGGCAATGGTTTAAACCAGGGGTTCCCAATCTTTTCAAGCCAGGTCACGCTCCCTCAAACTGTTGGCGGGCCAGACTGGTGCTCTGGTAACCACCGCCACTGGTGAAATCGGCTGTGGACACATTTATGTTTGTTGTAAACATGTTTAGAACAGCCATAAATAGGTCTGTGGCTGTCATAAATGCATTTACAATGGCCATAAATGAGTCCTTGGCTGATTCCATCAGCAGCTGGAACGAGAGCCAGATTATTTTGTGCTGTGGGCCATTTCTGGCCCACAGGCCATAGGTTGAGAACCCATGCTTTAAACCATGCACAGCCCCTGTCAAATGGCTCTAAAATGCCTTAAAATGTCATTTAAAAGAAAGCAGAAAGTGATGCTGATTACAGCTGTCAAAATTTGAAATAAAGGAATTGTGTGACTTTTGAGATGAGACTTTGGTACTCCTATTACTGAAAGGGAGAGTCCTTATTGCTAACTATGTTATAGGTAACTTGTCACTTCCTATTACTATCACTCCCAACCAGTAGTATGTCTTGCCTAAGGGAAGCCACTTCACTCTATCTAATGACAGGTCTAACCATGTCAAGTGTTCTTGGCCAAGCAGATGAATGATTCAGTCCAAACTGAAACATTGTGCAGATTGTAGGGAGCTGAGTACAGTATAGAGAGAAGCCTCTCGTAGCAATTCCCTTCTAACTGTATACATGTCCTTGTGCTGAATGTCAGTGATCTGCCAATGAAGGCATCTTCCAGCAGAACTCTTCTGTTGACCTATATCTACTAATAGAAGAGCCAAACTTGAGGACAGACAAGGGTATTGAAAAAGTTAGCTACACCAGATCGAAACCTCCTCCAGCACTGGGATAGCTATTATACTGGAAGCAAGGTAAGGGGAGTCCTAAGTACAAGGCTGTGTGTTGCCCACGACACTGTTTAATATATATTCGGAGAGTATTTTTCAGAAGCACTATCAGATTTAAACATGGGCATTAAAATTAATGGAAAATACCTGAATAACATCCAATAGGCTGATGACACAGTGCTATTGGCCACAAACCTTGCAGATCTTCATTTGATGCTGGATAAAGTTTGAGCTTCAAGTGGAGAATAAGCAAAGCAAAGCAATCACACGTATATACTGCCCCATAGTGCTTAGTGCAGTCTCTGGGCGGTTCACAAGTTAATTAAAATTTTAACTATGTTTTGGATCTCAACACCAAGAAGATGAAATATCTATTTAAAAGCTGAACACCAATTTATAGCGAGCTAATGGCAAGGGAAACCTTTACCTTTACTAATGGCTGGAACACAAGAAATCGAAAGAGTGGACAAAATTGTCTATTTGGGGAGTATGTTAAATGAAAATTGGGATCCCAAGGTAGAGATTAAAAAATGAATAGAAAAAGCGAGATCCACCTTCATAAAAATGAGATGTTTGTTATGTAGTAGAGATCTAACTCTCATTACAAAGATCTGAATAGTGAGATGTTATGTATTCCCAATGTTGCTATATGGAGTCAAAGCTTGGACATTGACTAAAGCATCTGAAAAGAGAAGCAACGTTTTTGAAATGTGGATCTACAGATGGCTGCTAAGGATATCATGGATTGACCATGTGACTAATGTAGAAGTATTGCACCAAATGGATAAAGACAAGAACTCTTTAAGACCAATAAGCAAGAAAGCTCCAATACCTTGGCCATATCATTAGGAACAACATAAAATATAGAATATTCCAACTTGCTCTGCAAGGAAGAAACCCTGGGAAGAAAGGCCCTGGACATAGATGGACTTAATGAGATACTGGTGTGGTATGTCCTCAGAAGAACTGTTCTGAGTAGTTAAGAACAGGAAGACTGTCACCATGTTGGCAGCCAATATCCAGAACAGATATGGCACCTGAAGAAGAAGTAATTATTAATTTGTATTCACCTCAGCTTCAGCCAGCCTATTGTTAGCTCAGCTAGACCTTAATCATCTTGGCTAGTTAAGATTGTGCTCTTAATCTGAATCCATTACTGTGTATCAAAAGACACAAGGCAAGATAGCTATTTGTTTATGAGATTATATGTGAGATTATGTATTTGTAGCATTTTTGTTATATTCTTTGATGCTGGCAAACTAAGCATAAAATGTCCTCCTGCCTTGAAGATAACACAGAAAAAATACAGTGTACCTTTCCTTTGGCTCCCCCCCCCCAAAAAAAAATATATATAGTAACATTCAGGCAGTATTGCTCACAGGAAGAATTCAGCGAATTATCATATGCGCCATTTACTAACCATTCACCTGAAGAATGTGGGTCTGATGCAGATCTTCATAGCCATAGGCATGACAGGTGTATTTGCCCATATGAATAGTTGTTACCTTGGTGATGTAGAGAGAATCATCATCTCCAAAATCCTGTAAATAATAAAAGAAAAGGTGGAAAAATAAAATACCTATTTAGCAAATTTTCTTTTAATTTGTACTGTAAAGGCTAAATGCAGGATTTGTTTGTGGGGAAAGTGGTCTGAATTTTAGCATGTCTTGAATTTTGCATACTATATTTTTATAAATGTTAATTCCAGGAAGCATTTCATACTAATGAATGAAATGAAAACTAGTGTAATTGAAAAGCCAAAATTTCTGATTTTTTTTTAAAAAAATGATGGCTCCATATAGAACTGATATGGGAGAACAATTTTTGTCTGTAATTGAAAATGTGATAGCAAAAATTATGGGGCAAACTACTCTAGGGAGTAATCTATGGATAATGTTAACAAAAGGACTGTAGTCAGTCTCTTTAAAGAAGAATTAACACGGTCATGTGTAAAAATTCCTTTGTCAATGTTTTGTTATTATTCACAAAATCTGGTTATGAAGAAATAAGAGATAGTGCTTTTAAATGTTAATGGGCTAGAATGCATTTTATCTCATTTGTAAATTCAGCCCTAGCCAAATTCTGTTTTTTATTTACATTACTTATGTAATTGGAATGATAATTACACTAGAGGGATCAAAGTATTAGTTATATTCCCAAATGTTCTACAGCCAGTGCTTGATAGGCCCTTTGCTTGTCTAGCTATTCCAAATGAGACTACAAAAGCCTACATCTTGAAAAAATCAACACAGGCAACCAACTGCTTCTTCTTGTTTTCATGAGCAGACAAGGTTCTTTTGTGTTCAGTTTCGATATTTTTATACAAAACCCAAATGGATACATTTTAAAAGCATGCTTAATTACCTTAATGAGTGAATTCTCTCCCTTAATTATCTCTTAGTGAGGCACGTGCAAAATCAACCCCTTTATATAGAACATTTCAATGCCAGAGTATAATATACATCCAATATACAACGAGCAACAAAATATCAGGCACAAAGAATCACACGTGAGGTAAAAACATGTTCAACTTCTCTCTCATCAGCCAGAGATTCAGAACTTCCAGAAATGACAACCTGCTCACAAAAATATATTATTGGAAGAGACCAGCTTGGAATTCAGTTGCTCAGAGGTAGACATTGCAACTAATCAGAGCAGTGACTCAAAATAGCAACTGAATCTTTCCAGCAGCTTGAGTTAGGAGGCAACTTTCACTTTGTTCCCCTTTCTCATTACTTCCTTGCTGCTTCCAGCCTTGCTTCTACCTACCTCTGTGGAGAGAAGCAATGGCCACACAAAGTTGAAAGAGTTGCTGTCCACAGAGTCAATTAGGCTTAAATGTCTAGCTCTGAGCGTTCTTTCATTAGAGCCAACAGTTTGTTGTGAGATGCTTTGGAAGAGCACCTATGCCACTGATAATTCAGTGATGTAGCAATGTAACTTATTTGCATATTAAAACATGAGGAACATACACTTTTAGCGGAGAACTATGTTCTCAGAACTCTCTGGAGAAAGCAAATCTTCATTAAAAATGGGACATATTTCCCATAAATTCTTATAATAAGACCTGTGGAGTTGTTCACTTCTGTTTCCTGCTCAGTTGCTAAATTGCTGCCACCAAGAGCAGCAGGATGTATGTTGGGGTGAAATTGGGCTTTGGGCCCAGCAAAGTTGTTCATCCATGGTTTAGTTGCTTATCTGCTTCTATGCAATTTTCATATAATAGTTCAAGCATTGGTGCAGAAAAGGACAAGTCAATCTCCACTTCCCTCTTGACAGCAGACTTTGAGACATTTGAAGACTACTATAACATGTCTGCTTAATTTTCTTTTCTCTACATTAAATGTACCCGTCCCTCAACCATGTTTCAGAGGACTTTGTTTTCAGCCCCTTCTCTGGGTCCTTCACTTTTGCTTTTCACTAAATGTGAAATGTGTCCTACATTGCTTTGACTATCCCAGGCTCATAGATATGAAATAATGTTTTATTAAGAAACATTTAATTTCTTTGTTTGCTGTGGGACTTTCATTTTTTCACATCTTTCTTAAGATAAATGCATACCCCTACCAAGGTATAAGCACATGGTATAGCAGGTGTGTGCCAGTCAAATTAGACAGTATTCTTAGGACATCGTCTGTAAAGGTATTGTGTGCTTAGCCCTGACAATGGAATTTCCTTATAGATTAGGGGCACAAACCAGATTCTATGCATTAAGCCTATATTTATTATTTACTTTACAGTAACCAATCCCAAACCAAAGCATGATGGACTGCAAGACTCAGAGATGAGGATAACCATATGCCAAGACTGACAAGCATTTTTCTCCTCTTAAGAAAACACAATTTTAAAATATTCCCTTAATCATATTACTTTACCTAGTTTGATATTACAATGGAAGGTAAATCCTACTTGCAGATTCAGATATTTTGGTTTTGAGTTGATACAAGATAGCAGTTTGCACTCAAGTCTTACAGTGGCTAAGAATTTAAGCTGGCAAATGCTTGCGTCATATTTTTCCCCTATGAAGTCCTTAAATTGTCTTTGTTACCCTCCTATTTGCTTGCAAGCAGCATCTCAAAAAAGATGATATTATCTCTTTATTGCAGAAAATATTATCATGCTAATACTTGAAGGCCTGTTGCCCCAAACCCAAAGATATTGTAAGTCAGGTATCTCGGATAACGATGAGACTTGGTTCCACAAGTCTTGTCATTATCCGGTTTTTAACGTTGTGTGATGCATTGATTGCACAACGTTAAAAAAAGCCCTGTTTCTCTGGATGCTGTAGCAAGCCAGAATGTTGGGATTTGAATCCTGACATTTTGGCTTGCTGCAGCCTCCAGGTAGGTGCGGGAACTTTGGAAACAGCTTGGATCGGGTCTTCCGGCCTCCCTGGAGCCAGCAGGGAGGTCAGGGAGTCCGAATTGGGTAAAAAAAAAAAGGTTTGAACCCTGATGTTTTGGCTTGTTCCACTGGCTGGGGATGTCGGGGAAGCCCAGAAACAGCTTGGATCAGGTCCTCTGATCTCCCTAGAGGAGGCGGGGGGGGGGGGTCAGAGAGCCTGAAACGGGTAAAAAACTGGCCTTTTTTTTTTACCCATTTCGCACTCTCTGATCTCCCTGCCTGCTCCAGGGAGATCAGAGGACCCGATCTACAGCTGCAGGGTGGCTGGGGAAGCTGACGGGGACTCCCTGTCGGCTTCCCTAGCCACCTGCCCATGCCTCCACAGCTGTGGGGTGACTGGGGAAGCCAACGGGGGAGCCCCCCGTCAGCTTTCCAGCCACCCCACCCCTGCCTCCACAGCTGTTATCCAATTTTAGCGTTATCCAATGCAGTCGTTATCTGAGGTATTACTGTATTTCAAATAATGATAAATCAAAAATAAATGAATTATAAAGAATATTTGTAGCTTTTACTTGATGGCACAAAATATTTGGTTAAAATATATATTTGCATGTTTGTATCTAAGACTTTATAGGGCAAAGCTTCCTTATTGTGGTTTACAATGAACATTTTCAAGCAGTGGTTCCCAACCTTGGGTCCTGAAATGTTCTTGGACTAAAACTCCCAGAAGCCTTCACCGTTGGCTGTGCTGGCCAAGATTTTCTGGGAACTGTAGTCTAAGAACAACAGGCAACCCAAGGTTGAGAACCACTATTTTAAAGCAATAATATAAAAAAGAACTAAAAGAGCAGCCGAAACCACCAGCAATAAATAATGTAAAAGAAAAGAGGGTAGCCATTAATTTATAGATTATAGAGTATAATACGACAGAATATGGAATTACAGAGTGGTTTAAAATAGGAAAAGGAGTAAGACATTTTATTACCCTGCTTATTCAACTTCTACACAGAGTACATAATGTTCAATGCAGGGATGGAGGAATCACAATTTGGGATCAAAATTACTTGGAGAAACGTCAACATTTTGAGATACTCAGATAATACCACCCTAATGAAAGTAAGGAAGACCTAAAGAAGCTCCTGATTAGGTTGAAAGAAGAGATTGCAAAAGCTGGCTTGAGACTCAACATCAAGAACTCCAAGATAATGGCAACAGGCCCTATAAGTCCCTGGAAAATTAATGGGTAAGAAGTAGAAGCAGTGACAGATTTTACATTCTTAGGATCCAAGATGACTGCAGATGGTGATTGCAGCCAAGAAATAAAATGGTGACTGATTCTTGGGATATAAGCTATGAGAAATCTGGGGAACATAGTTAAAAGTAGAGACATCACCTTGCAAACAAATGTCTGCACAGTCAAAGCAATGGTATTCCTGGTGGTAATGAATGGTTGTGAGAACTGGACCATAAGGAAAGTGGAGCACAGAAGAATAGACACCTTTGAAATGTGGTGTTGGAGGAGAGTTTTGAGAGTCCCCTGGACAGCGAAGAGAACAAACAGGTCAATCTTAGAAAAATCATCCCTGACTGCTCCTTAGAAGGTCAAATAGTAAAGATGAAGCTGAAGCACTTTGGACATCAAATGAGATGAGAGGATTCATGTGAGAAAGCTTTGATGCTGGAAAAGGTGGAGGGCAAAAGAAGAAGGGGGTGGCCAAAAATGAGATGGCTAGATGGTATATTAGATGCAGCGAGCACAAAGCAGGGTGGGTTGAAGAGGATGGTGGAGGACAGAGGTGCCTTGTGGGCAATGGTCCATGGAGTCGCAAAGGGTCGGAATTGACTGTGCGATTGAACAACAAGAAGAAGGCTAAATTATCCAGATCTTAAGGGCTTTTAAATCTATGTCACTCCCCGCCCATCTACAGTTTCAATACTCATGATTTCAGTTATCTGTGGGCCTAAAAGATATTAAATAAAAAAATCCTGAAACAGGTAATATATATATTTCTATGGCACATTACCAGAGCAGGCTATGAGAGCCCACTGCCTTCCATGTAATGTTTACAAGGAAGGTAGGCAGACAGTTTGCTTGCTCTAATGTAGAACAATGTAAGGATTTGAAACCCTCCCTCCCCCGCTTCTATGACTAAGGCATGTGTTATCCATGGTCTCAGGTATCCACAGAAGAATTGGAATGTAACTACCATGGATACTTGTAAATATTTCGGGAAACGCTATACATATGTTGCTATGTTAGGGCCCTTCAAAAGGCTGGTGTCATCATAGAATGGTCCCATCAACAGTATGCAAACATTAATAATAGGCAAATGTCCTTACATTATCTTTTAGCTTCCCAAGTTCATAACTTTCAGCAACATCATTATAAAGATGCCCTTACAATTCTGTGTTTAAGGAGTGACAGATCAGTGATATTAAAAGAATGATACTTTAATTTTCATTAGCTTCAAAAGTACTGAAGTGTCCCCAGGGTTATAGCCCTGAGCCCAATTTAAATTTCTGTGTGGAACCTGTAAATGCAAACAGTGTTGTTGTTCCATCTTCAATCTCATAATTCTATGTTCTAAAAAGAAAATGCCAGATAAAGACTGAAGTTCATCCACTCTTCTCTCATTAAGAAAAAAATAAGTAGTACTTCTTTGATGTATAACATCCTGTTTGGTTTAGGTAGTTCACACACTGAACCAAGAATTGAAAAGGTAGAATGGCAGTCTGAGTGACACTCAGCTCTTCAAGGAAGAAACTTAGCAAATGGCTTTTGACTGGAAAACTAATATTGTCAGGCTTTTCTTTGTGTTTGAGGTATTGTAGCTGAGATTGAATTCTGATCAATAAAAAAGTAGATGGCTACTTTTACAGGATGATTTATAAAATAGTTGAAGAAAAACAAACCAATAAAAATCCTCTGTCATTCAGGTGTGTTTCTTCCTAATAGACATCTCTGATTAATGTTATGAACACATGATTGTTGCTTTAAAATTGCCTTTTTTATGGATGATCTCTTTTACTCTGATGCATGGCATGCAAAGACATTTCTGAAATATGGAATACTCCTCCACATTATTTTCTATCCACATAGAGAAGCTTTTCCTAACCTCCATTATTTTTGATGTTTAAGTTCTATTTTTATTCCTTAATAGTATGTTATATATTTGCAGCACTTATACTAAAGTGTACTTATAGAGCAAATATATTAGAGAAGAGTGTTTTATATAAATCCCTTTCAAAGTATTCTTCCCTGAGATTAGAAGTTCATTCTGTGTAGAAGAGGTAAGTCTGTTGGCCCCATTTCTTCACTCTATCCACTTTATCTACCCTCAGTTGCAGTACTACACAGATGGGAAGACAGAAAGAGCCTTCCCAATTGCTATACCTATTCAAGTGGTGTAACAATTTGATTATATAAAAATAATAATGTGCTATCAATATGAATCTGACTTATGATGATATTTTCCAGGAATTTCTAGATAGAGTGTTGCATCCTTGTGATTTGATCAGTTAAATTGTGAGAACAAATTCTCCAAATATCTGATCAATAACATAGGTTGTTCATTCCCTATGATGGTGAAAATGTCCTGTTCTTGGACCATCCTGGACCATCCTGAACCAATGATCTAGGAACCAATGATCTTGCTATTGTAAGGATACAGAAATAGGTTGCATTCATCTATCATCAATTGTGTACATCTATTTGAGTAGGGCTAGCGCAGCATACCGTGACAGTGTGGTGCAAGATGATGGATCATGTCATTGTATTGCCATATGCTGTATGCTTGTGTGAAACTGTTAATAAAGAGAGCTGCTGGGAGAAGATCAGAGAGAGGAGCAGACAGAAGACTCCGAAGTACACAGCTAGCCCCCCACAAATCTCGTGTCATCATTCTGCTCATCAGAATCCCATGTAGTTTACTACAATAGAGAGTATTCAGAAGTCATTTTCTATTCTGATTAGCAACCTAACTAGGTATGGGTTGGATAGAGCAACTATCAGGTGGATACAAAGTTGGTTACAGAATCATATTCAGTAGGCGAATGGTTCCCTCTTAAACTGGTGGAAAGTAGCAAGTGGGGAATCACATGTCCCAGTCCTAGTGTTTTGATATTTTTATTAATGATTTGGATGAGGAAGGTGCAGGAAATACTTATCAAATTTGTAGATGATTCAACATTGAATGGAATAATTAATACCTTGGAAGACAGGAACACAATTCAAAAAAGGTTTAGCATTGAGTTGAAAGCAACAGTATGAGTTTAAATAGGGATACGTGCAAAGTTCTACACCTGAGCACAATTCACACAGTTACAAGATGGAAGATACATTAGTACCTCAGATAAAGATGAGACTTGGTTCAACAAGTCTCATCATTATCCGGTTTTTAATGTTGTGTGATGCATTGATTGCACAACATTAAAAAAGCCCTGTTTCCTTTCAGATCCCCCATTGGCTTTCCAGCCACCCCGCCTCTGCCTCCGCAGTTGTAAGGTGGCTGGGGAAGCCAAACAGGGGAGTCCCCCATCAGCTTTTCAGACACCCCACCCCTGCACCTGCAGCTGGGGGGTGGCTGGCTGGGGAAGCCGAATGGGGGGAGTCCCCCATTGGCTTTCCAGCCACCCACCCCTGTGCTCACAGCTGTGGAGTGGCTGGGGAAGCCAAACAGGGACTTCCCCGTTGGCTTTCCAGCCACCCCGCTCCTGCCTCTGCAGCTCTGGGGTAGCTGGGAAGCTGAACAGGACCCCGCATTCAGCTTCCCAGCCACCCCACCACTGCGAATGATTACTTTGAAAAACACTAACAGATCATTATCCGATGCAAACAATTTTTTAAAAAATTTGCATCATTATCCAATTTTAGCGTTATCTGATGCAATTGTTATCCAAGGTATTACTGTAGTTGGCTCAGTAATACTACCAGCAAGAAGGATCTTAGAATTGTAAATCACAAGTTAAATATGACTTAACATTGTAACATAGCTACAAAAAGGCCAAAACTATTTTAGGCTGCATTAACAGAGGTATAATCTCAAAATCCCCTCTATTCCACATTAGTCAGACCACATCTAGAGTAATTTGTCCAGTTCTGAACACCGCACTTTAAGAAAGATGCAAACAAACTTGAGCAGGTACAGAGAGATTAGGAGAATGGAAACTAGGCCCTATGAGGAAAGACTGAAGGAACCTGGCATTTCAGGAAAAATGTCCTCTCTGTTAGAGTAGTACAGCAATGGAATTTTTTAATATTTATTATAATTTTCACAATTAAATACTGCCCAACATAGTGAGAACACTACTCAGAACAGTTAGTAGTTACCTTGGGAGATGTTGAATACAGTGGAACCCCGGGTTATGAATTGAATGCCTCAAGCAATCACGATACAAAAGGAAATCCATTGAAAATGATACCTAGGCTTACGGGTTTTTTTTCACCATAGGTTCAGATTCTTTTGGTTTTTCAGACAGTGGACTCTAGTGGCTCTGGTAATGTGCCAAACTCACCCCATACACTCTGCTGTGTGGTTGTCCCCAGTGCTTTGTTTTGGGGGTGGGTGCAATTGCACCATTTTTTCAGCTGCTCGGGCAGCCTGCACCCCTTCCCATGGCAGTGGGAGGGTATGCAGAACATATTATCTCCATTTTTGGGATTTTCTGTCGTGCTTTCACCACATTTGGGCAACTTAAAAGTGGTGGTTTGGCACTTCTGGGTGCTGCAGTTGGACTTCAGTTCCCAGAAGCCCAGGTACTGCTGGAAGCTCCCAGGAACCCAGGCACTCCCAGAAGTTCCCCCTCCACTTTTAAGCTGCCAAAACACGGCAAAAAAAGACAGAATTTTTTTAAAATGGAGTAAATACACTCTGAACACTCTCCACCGCTGCGGGAAGTGGTGCAGGCTGCCCAGGCAGCAAAAAAAAAAAAAAAAAGGAAAAGGAAAGAAAGAAAGAAAGAAAAAGAAAAAAAAGAAAACAAAAGGGTTTTTTCTGACCTCTAGAATGGATTAATTGGTTTTCCATTCATTCCAATGGGAAATCATATTTTGACTTATTGATTTTTCACCATATGAAGAACCACAAGGAATGGATTAATTGTGTAAGTCAGAGTTCCACTGTACTACAGCAATGGTTATTTACTTGGTAATTTGGTTGATCCATGTTTCACACATCAAGTTGACATGGTGGATAGAAGTATTGTCTTCCACTGTTTCCAATCCCAGACCAGTCTCATTCAGGGCCTGAGGAACTTTTTCCTGAACTAGTCTTCCCATCTGGTTGCTGGCCTTCCTAGTGGTCTCATTATGTCAAGCGGTATCCATTCTGTGATAGCTTTCATCCACCTGCCATCTTTGAAGTGGCACCCATGCCGGGCCCACCGATATTTTGCAAACTCTCTCAATGCTTGTTTTGCTCCTGATCTTATATGCAGTTCTTAATTTGATATTCGGTCAACCTATTCTATGTGTAGCATCCTTTGCTCAATTGTTCCTTGAGTTACATAGATTTTTTTGATGTCAGCTTTTGTAGGTTCACTGCCATATAATAAAGCAGGCAGAATGGTGGTGTTGATGAGTTCAGCCTGTAATTTTCTTGTTTTTGCTTCACTAAGCACATCCTTTATGCTGTTAAAACCTGCCCATGTTGCTTGCCTTTTTCTCAAAATTTCTTTTGTTAGATCATGCCTTGGGTTAACCTCTTGCTCAAGGTAAACCTATGAATCAACTTCTTCTGCTATCTCATTTCCACATCTCATATCTATGGCATTTGTGGAGACACTCCGTATATATTTTGGGTTTGACATATTGATCAGGCCAATCTTTCGACTTTCTGTGTCTAACTCTTTGAACATATTCTGCATTTCTTCTACTGATTCTGATATCAACACTATATCATCAGTGAAGCAAATATGGGATAATTACTCACCGTTTACACGAATTCCCTTTTCCTCCCATGTCAAATTGTTCATTGCTGATCCTAAGGTGACATTAAATAACTTTGGGCTAATTGTATCACCCTGATGGACTCCTCTTTTTATAGGAAACTTTATTGGTTTCTGAAATAAAGTGATTTGTGTTGTACATCCCTTATACACTTCTTTGAGAAGATTGATATAGCGTGGATCGATTCCTTGTTTGTAGACTACTTGCAGCACCATGTTGGTTTCAACAGAGTCAAAGGCCTTCTCATAATCCATGAAGTTGAGAACCAATAGCAATTTATACTCTCTCTGTCACTCTATTAACTGACTGACAGTGTGCAGATGATCCATGGTACTCTATCCTCACCTGAAACCCACCTGTTCTCTTGGCTGGCCCTCATTTAGTTGTCATGTAATTCTGTTGAGAATAACCCATGTGAACAGCTTATATGTTTGAGACAAAAGGTGCATTGGCCTATAGTTCTTGATCTCTTCACAATTTCCCTAGCACTGGGAGCCTTAAAAATAACAATTAAACAACCGTCTGTCAGATATACTTTGATTTAAATTCCTGCATTGAACAGATGGTTGGACTCAATGGCCTTATAGGCTCTGTCCAACTCAATTATTCTCTAAGTCTATGATTCCCTTCTTCCAAGGGTGCTACGGTACTGTTTTCCAAGGACACACAGGCTGGTTCTTTTCCTAGGATGCACCCAGAGGATTCATGACCAATGGTTCCTCAGCTAGATACCTAACTCATGGTGAATCTTGGCATTCCAGGTGTTCTTGGACTTCAATTACCTGAAGCCCAAGTCAGCACTTCTGTATTTTATTTGTTTCTTAAAGGGAAAAGACATCAGTTTTGTGTGATTACCTCAGAAGGAGTTTGCATACATTGCAAAAATGTGAGTAAGGGGGAAAGCACTCCTTTTCTCACTGTTGTGCTGGAGGTGAGAAATCTTATGTGGGGTTTCGAAATTAATCATCTTGGCATGCCACTAATCAAGATAGCTGAGAATGGTGAAAAACCAATGAGCATTCTTTTTTATTTCTAGCCTACATTATGGCTGTGAAAAATATATGCTTGTTAATTCTGGCTATTTGAACCTCCCAAGACACTTCAGCAAGCAATCAGATGGCTCTTTGAAATGTCTTGCCTTCATCTGAGAAAAAAATGAGACCACATCTCTATTAGTATATAAAATGTAGAGAGGGACTGATGGCTGGTCAGGAAAGATGCAAAACACTAATCTTAAAATTGGTCTTAAAATTGCCAAGTATCCATACAGTGAAGCATTGGCCACTCCAATTTGCTCAGCTTTATTGTTTTACTAGTCTATTGTTTTATTTATCTATTATTTTATTAATTTTTTTAATTAATTCAAGAGAAAGAATGATATAGACTGGGGAAAAGCCAGGCTTCTTCCTCTTTTGTGTCCCAATCAAACTCTAAACAGCTGAAATGAAGCCACTTTCTTGGCTTTGTCTTTAGCCAAACTTAAGTCTTCATTGGTGCATGTTTCTGGAAGTACAGTTGTGCGTTGCTTAAAGAGCATAATGCTTAAAGAGCATAATGCGTTCCACAGGATTGCTCTTTAAGCGAGTTTGCTCTTTAAGTGAAACAGAATTGTAAGTGACCAATTGTGGGGGGATTGTGAACCCCAATTTATTTGTTAAGCGAGACGCTCTTTATGCGAGGTTTGACTGTAATTGGCAGATCAGTAAATAAGCTGGATTCTGTATCTACCAAAATTCATTCAAAATACACTGGGATGTGTCAAATACATAGGATTTTATAGACACAGAATATATAGAAATAGTTTATACAGTTGTACCTCGCTTAAAGAGCATAATGTGTTCCACAGGATTGCTCTTTAAGCGAGTTTGCTCTTTAAGCAAAACACCATTGTAAGTAATCAATTGGTCACAATTGCAGACCCTGATTTCTTTGTCAAGCGAGTTTTTGGTTGGTTTTATTTGTTAAGCGAAGCAAACATTCAGGGAAAATTCTGCTCTTTAAGCGAGTTACTCTTTAAGTGAGGCACTCTTTATGCGAGGTTTGACTGTATTCCTTTCTTCTGAGGGCCTCCTGGGAGTGACTACACAGGCTGGCTTTTTTTTTTCAAGAGGCACATTAGGGAATTAAATACCAAACCTCTGGCTCCACAGCCAAATATCTAAACCACTATAGTATAGTATAGTATAGTATAGTATAGTATAGTATAGTATAGTATAGTATAGTATAGTATAGTATAGTATAGTATAGTATAGTATAGTATAGTATAGTATAGTATAGTATAGTATAGTATAGTAATACCCCGTATAACGTGAGTATCATATAGCGCTAAAACCGTATAACGTGACAAGATTTATGGAAAAATCTTGTATCGAATAACACGATTTTTAACGTTATCTGATACAGTCGTTCTTAGCAGCAGGGTGGCTGGAAAGCTGAACGGGGTTCTCCGTTCAGCTTCCCAGCCACCCTGCAGCTACGGAGGCAGGGGTGGGGAGGCTGGAAAGCTGATGGGGGGCTCCCCCGTCGGTGTCCCCAGCCACCCCACAGCTGTGGAGGCATGGGCGGGTGGCTAGGGAAGCCGACAGGGAGTCCCCATCAGCTTCCCCAGCCACCCTGCAGCTGTAGATCGGGTCCTCTGATCTCTCTGGAGCAGGCAGGGGACACGATCCAAGGTGTTTCTGGGCTTCCCCGACGTCCTGAGCCAGTGCAGCAAGCCAGAATGTCAGGGTTCGAATCCCGACATTCTGGCTTGCTGCACTGGTTGAGGACATCGGGGAAGCCCAGAAACACCTTGGATCGGGTCCCCACACCTCCCTGAACCCAGCGGGGGGGGGGGGGGTCAGAAACCCCAAAATTAGTAAAAAAAAAAATGGACGTTATTTTTTTACCAATTTGGGGGGCTCTGACCCCCCCGCCGGGTCCAGGGAGGTGTGGGGACCCGATCCAAGCTGTTTCCAAAGTTCTCCCACCTCCCTGGAGGCTGCAGCAAGGCAAAATGTCAGGATTCGAATCCCGACATTCTGGCTTGCTGCTGCCTAAAAGAGGGTGGGGGAAGTTCAAAATTAGTGCGCATCGGGTTTCCCGACCTCCCTAGAGCTGATGCGCACTAATTTTGAACTTCCCCCACCCTCTTTTAGGCTGCAGCAAGCCAGAATGTCGGGATTCGAATCCTGACATTTTGCCTTGCTGCAGCCTCCAGGGAGGTGGGAGAACTTTGGAAACAGCTTGGATCGGGTCCCCACACCTCCCTGGACCCAGCGGGGGAGTCAGAGCCCCCCAAAATTGGTAAAAAAAAACGTCCGGTTTTTTTTTTACCAATTTTGGGGTTTCTGACCCCCCCCCCGCTGGGTCCAGGGAGGTGTTGGGACCCGATCCAAGGTGTTTCTGGGCTTCCCCGACGTCCTGAGCCAGTGCAGCAAGCCAGAATGTCGGGATTCGAACTCTGTCATTCTGGCTTGCTGCACTGGCTCAGGACGTCGGGGAAGCCCAGAAACACCTTGAATCAGGTCTGCCCACCTCCCTGGACCCGGCGGGGGGGTCAGAAACCCCAAAAATGGTAAAAAAAACGGATGTTTTTTTTTTTACCAATTTTGGGGTCTCTGACCCCCCCGCCGGGTCCAGGGAGGTGGGAAAACCCGCTCCAAGCTGTTTCCAAAGTTCCCCCACCTCCCTGGAGGCAGCAGCAAGCCAAAATGTCAGGATTCAAATCCTGACGTTCTGGCTTCCTGCAGCCTCCAGGGAAACAGGGCTTTTGTTAACATTGTGTGATCAATGTATCACACAACGTTAAAAACCGGATAACGATGGGACTTGTGGAACCAAGTCATAATGTTATTCGGGGTACTAGTGTATAGTATAGTATAGTATTGTATAGTACAAACCTCTTACAGTCCAGAACTGAGCAGAACAGATCAGGATGTTCCAAAATGACAACTTCTGAATATATTAAGCAACCAAATTCACTACATCCTGTGACAGTAAAGTTGTAACTGAAAAAAAAAATCCAGTGAAATAAAAGATTTCATCTCTGGATTCCTTACTTTTATATATATTCATTCTATAAAAGTAGTCTCATTGTAAAATTGCTTATTGCTTCTACAGACTTTTTATAAAAGATTATGCTCCTATATTCTCTTTATAGTAATCTACTTTCAAATGGCAAACTACTTCATTCCTTGCTCTATCACACTTTTCCCTCACTGAAATAATAGTCTGTACTTTGAAGTGTTTTTATTTTACATCTTACAAATATCTTTGGAACAAAATGTTGCTGAAATGATGTCTGTATACCTTCGAGATTTGTTAGTTTCAAAGCCAATGTTCCCAGATTGATCTCAGTTTGCTTTTGTATTCAATAATCCTTTAGAAACCACCACGATACACAGACAATTTGAAAAAGAAAACAATGTCTGGCCACCTGATAGGTACTTTGTCTGTGTAACATTTGCTTTTGCATTTACTCTCAGGTATTGCTGTCTAAAAATGCAGATACAATAATGGCTTGTGGACTGAGCAGGTTGGTTCCTCCCTGAAGTTTTAAGATTGAGATCACATCTCACTTTATGGACAAGTTCTGGTAGAGTAATTCCCTGTTTATTCCCTTGTCTGACTGCTTTATTTCCTTTCTATTAGTTATGGAAGTTTTAATTTGTTTCTAGCAGAGTTCATGCATTCCCCTTTACCAATGGAATGGAAAGAACTACACTCCAGAGCTTTTCTCGTTCCTCTATTTCTGTAAAGGTAAAGGTCACCCTTGCTCGAAAGCCAGTCGTAACCAACACTAGGGTTCGGTGCTCATATCCATTTACAGACAAAGATCCAGCACTGTCTGTATCTTCAGACATTTCCATGGACATGTGCCGGGCATGACTAGACACTGGAGTGCATGGAACACTGTTTACCTTCCTAGCAAAGTGGTACCTATTTATCTACTTGCATTTTCTTGCTTTCAAACAGCTAGGTTGGCAGGAGCTGGGACAGAGATGGGAACTCACTCCACCATGCAGCACTCAGGTCTTGAACTGCCAACCTGCTGACCTTCCAGTTGTCAGGTTCAGCATCTTAACCACTAAGCCACTGCAGTCATACCTCCTCTTAAATTTTTGCTTGCCACACAGTTATGAAAGACATCAATCTTTGACCAGAAATTAAGTGAGCCAGATAGATGAGGAATAGCAAGCACAGAACAAGGTTCAAGTGGTAGTCCTATGTAAGTTGTGAAATTTATCTGCAACAGTTAAAGTCTGCACAGAGGAATTTTTTTCTTCTGTTTGTAAACTTCACCCTTTTCTCCCTATGCATCCACTTGTGCCCAGTCTCAATTTTTTCAAGGGATGGAATCTTTTCTCCCCCCCCCCTTGTTTTTTTGCTCATTTCCTTCCCTCCTCCCCATGTGTACACATTCTTATATATGTTTCAAACTATTACTATTACTTTTTAATCCTTTTAATTTTAAAAAATGTAATTACTGTAATGTGTTTTTAACTGTGTTTTTAATTTTGTAAGCTGTCCTGAGTTTTTGGATGAGGGCGGGGTATAAATGTGATAAAATAAATAAATTAATAACATTAATAAATTACATGCTGCCTGAATGCATTCTATCCACAGCACAAAGCATGGTTAAAAAGTGCTTAACAGATATGAATGAATATTTTTATGTGCACTTTTCCAAGTGTATGCATATTCTTCAGTTGTATTCACTGTTGTCTATCAGTGTCTACAAAATGTAGGACAAAATATGTGTGGTCCATGAAGCGCAATTTACACAAACTCCACAAACAATCTCCACTGAAGCCCTGTTTCATTGATCTTTTTCGGTTTCATTTTATAGAATGTTTTAAAAATAATACATCCACTGGTCCAGTGGCATAGCCCAGACAGCACTTTTGGCATAGCCCAGACAGCACTTTTGCCACCCTGTCCAAATTATGGAGATCTTAGCACTTAGTGGGCCACCCACTCTTCACCCCTTCCCAGTGAAGGTACTGAAGGCACAAGAGGCAAAGGGAGCTTAAACTACAAAAGGGGATGGAGAGGTACAGACATGAATAAGCAGCCAGTAATGTAAGCCTCTCTTAAAAGGTGTGGAATGGCAGAGGACTGTCTTGAAGCTCCAATGCCACCAACAGACATTGAATGATCCAACCGCAGTGATGCCATCTTGGGGTTAGGCAGAGATTAAACTACCAAGGGATCTACTGGAGACAACTCAGTCCCCTGAAGAACTGTCAGGATAGAGAGTGAATAGCAGCCTTCATTTCATTGTACTTTGCTCCTTGAGCCTAATAAAATGCAGCCCAAGTAGCTCTGGGAGTTTGGAATTTGGGGAGAAATAGCTGAGGAGGGCCTGCCTGCCACCCCTGTGCTCAGCAGAGTCAGGGGTACTCAAATCAACCGAAATAATTCAAGTTCCAGAAACTCTAACAGTTACCATTGGTCATCTGTGTCAATAAATCTGAACAACTAACTAACTAACTAACTAACTAACTAACTAACTAACTAACTAACTAAATAAATAAATAAATAAATAAATAAATAAACCCTGCACATCAACACAGAAAATGAAAACACTAATGGGAAATGTAGAGGCACCCATGTGAATGAAGATCATCACTCTTCTACTACTGAAGTTTCCAAGAGGCAGAAGTTTGATAGTTGGAGCTCAGCAAGGGAAAAAATTGGTTTTGTAGGAGAAGACTGTTTATAAGCCATCATGGGACTCAAATAGGGTCCTCAAGAAAACTTATCAGTAGCCTAATACATCTAGTTATATATGAAACAGGTCCAAATACTTCAACATCAACAATTCCAAATGAGTAAATTAATCTTGTTTCTATATGTGCAATATTGGTTTCTGTCACAACAGCTGGTATAATCAATAATCTTTTGTTTGACTTTAGATGGTCAAGAGAAGGCATAAGTGGTTTTCCACAGTCGCTACTTTGATATAATTGGCACCTCTTATACATGGGCTGGGAATTCTGTGCCTAATTCTAATAAGATATGGATCAGTATTTTTGCTCAATCTGATCACTGCCATAAAGGCAATTTTTTTCCTGTACAGGCAAGAGAATACCTGTTTTACTTCATAACGAAGGGCTCTAACACAAAATTATAGCAGATGCATAATTAGCAAGTAGTTATATTTTATCCTGAAAATGCAAGATCCATCACAACACTGAAATATTTGCGTGCTAATGCTTACAGGACACAAAAGAAAAATTACTGTTGCATGAAATAATCAGATTTGTTTTATGCAAACCTGCAGGGACCATCACTTTGAAAATTACTTTCTCCATACTAATCAAAATGTCCTCGTTTCTTAATTCTTACAATAGCTTCATGGGTGATTAATGCAAAATCAACCAATAAATGTCTGTGTTAGTCATAGACACCTGAATCATTTTAAGAATGTATTTTCAAAGACATGCAGGAACAGTAAGCATCATTATCTTTGTCTGCTCTTGGGTTTCACCTTGCCTACCATCCCTGTCATTTAAGGAAAGCATAAACTGCATACATTTTTTAAACCCCAAACTACAACTCTTGAAGGTTTTACATAAACTTGCCATTCCATATTTACATTTATAATTAGTTGGACATTACATTAAGAATGATAGAATTACTTAGTAAACAACAAGGAAATATATTTTAAAGGGGGTAAGTGTGAGAGGGCCGGTGGTAGCCCAGAAACAAAGGTGACCTGAGGTATCCTCCATGGGACCCTGTCTGCAAGATAAGATATCTGGGATCTTGCCACCCCAGAGCCAAAAAATACATCCTCCACATCAGTGGTTGCACCTAAGTGGGAGGAGGAAGGAAAACTGGAGACACCTGGGGCATCTAAGGCCATAAAGGGCAAGGAGATGTAGATGGAAAAGAAAGTGGTAGGGAGAAGTGGATGTCTAGCATTACAAGACAGCTGTTGCTTCTGTTATCTTCTTGACTGCCTGGCTTGGTGTCTGGGACTTGTGCCTTGAAGCATAATCTCAACTGGAGTCATGATTTCCTGGATCAGCCAATGACCAAAGAATTGGACTGCCTGGGGTCCTCCCACACCAATGCTGGTGGTGGCAAAACCAGTTCAAGAGATTGAGGAGCAAGCATGAGACCTGAAAGTGCACCAAATGTAGTAGCCAGAGACCAAGGAGCTGTGTAAGAAGAGAGGGGCCAAAACCCAGCCTGGAGAATGTCTTGAGCTATCCAAGTGAGGTGATTGTGATCTTGAGAAATGGTTTGAAGGAAACCAGTCTGCTGGAAGTGCATGAACTGGGGAGATCTCTCATTAAACTGCAATTCGAGGACAAAAGCCCCAGGTACGTAACTAACTAATTAGAATTTTGTTTTGCATAAACCACTCTTCTGCATTGCAGTGGTTTTCCTTGTGGGGAACTAACCTCCCTTTATCCATGGGGGGCTTTGGGAGACATGTATAGTGGTGGAAAATATAACTAAATGTTTGTCAGCAACAATACTGAGGGTCATTTTCAGGCTTAGTTCTCTCAGCGTTCACTGTTATACCCTAAAGTGAAATTACCTCAGATTTTTAGGGGAAAAGTAAGAGATTTGATGCTAGCTGGGAAGTTCTGCACATATGCCATCTCTTGATTTTGATTAAAATGATATTCAAATTCTTTTGTGGGATATCTCAGGAATTTCAAGAGGAGTGAAAAGCCTTCCTCAAAGATTATCTAAACCTCTCAGTGGGGCTCCAGATACAACAAAGTGAATATGAATCTTGTAGTGCTTATCTTTGTTGTTCAGTCACACAGTCGATTCCGACCCTTTGCGACCCTATCAACCATTGCCCACCAGGCACCTCTGTCCTCCACCATCTTCATCAGCGTGCCCAGCTCTGTGCCCATTGCATCTACAATACCATGGTCCTTATCATGTCAATGTAAACAATGGCAGGTATATAATTATCAGATGCCTCATTGTTATGTGCTGTCATGTCTGACCTATGACAACCTTATAAATGAATGACCTCTCAAATGCCATGTCCTCTACAGTCCTACTAACCTTTTATAAACTTAAACCTTCTTTATAGAGGCAATCCATCTCATGTTTGGTCTTTTCTCCTTTCTGCTTTTTTCAGCTTTTCCCAGCATTGTTGCCTTATTTCCCCTCACTGGAATTTTACTTTTCCATACTGATCACCAACCATGTAGTGGTAAATTTAGACAAGAAAAGTCAGAACACACAGGTTATTGTCTTAACCCATGCATGTTTGTCATCATAAAATACATCAGGATCATAACAATACATTACATTCCCTGTCCAGCTATTATGAAGACCAGACAACTTTGCACTGAAGAAAAAGAAATACAGTAATACCTCATATAACATTAGTATCGAATAACGCTAAAATCGCATAACATTAAGGAATCTGGGGGGAAGAATTGCATCAGATAACATTAAGATCCTATGGGATGCTTCAGATAACAACCGCTAAAGCCTGTGTGGTTACAATGTATCTCTATGGATCCCATAGAGGATCAGATAACACTAAAAATCATATAACACCAAGACTTGTGGAACCAGGTTTTAGTGTTATATGAGGTTTTACTGTACAGAGTGAGTGCCAGATAATATAATCATCCCTGTTGAAGCTGAGGGAGTATCAGATGACGTAATCATTCTCAGTAATCCAAAAGTCTTGATTTGACCTGCAAACCCAGATTCCTTGAAGACACTAATAGTGGTCTCACAAATATTCTTACTATCATTGCAGGCCAAAATCCTGTTGCTTATTTTAGTAAATCACAATAGCATAGGCTTATTGAATCAAACGGAAATTGATGAGTCAACTCAGTTGTAACTTCCATCGAATCAAATGGGATTTTACTTATTTTAACATGTTTCCAAGTATAATCCATATGTTTTGAAGTCCGTTCAAAGTATACTTGCTTCAGTTCTTTAAAGAGTGCCTGCTTATAATGGCATCCATTGATATATTGAACTTTGGTCATATACTTGCCCTTGTACAACAAGCAGGAAGGCAAGAAAAATCAATCCTTTTATATGCTCTAATTCCATCGAAAGATGCATTGGTGTTTAGCTCATCATGCTTTAGTGCAGGGGTGTCCAAACTTTTTTGACCATGGGCCAGTCATGTAGTTCAGTGGGCTGGTCACATGGTTCAGTGGGCTGGTAATGTGGTTTCTCCCAACAGAAGTGGAAGTAAAACACACCTCACAATCTGTTTTGCAACAGGATGAGATAGAGTTTAAGCTGCCATTTTCTCTGCTTAAACCAGGGGTGCCAAAACTATGGCCTGGGGGCCAGATCTGGCCCCCAACACCAATTCATCTGACCCACGTCACCATTGTTGCTCCAAAAAGTAGAAGTAAAATGCGCCCACATGGGCATGTTTTACTTCCACTTTCAGGAGCGATGAGGGTGGCACAGGTTGGAGGAATTGGCATTGGGGGCCGGATATGGTCCCCAGGCTGTAGTTTGAGCACCCCTGTTTTAGTGAATGTTATTATATTTCAAAGATCAGCATGGATATATATATATTTTCACACATTCTGATCTGGTTTCATTTAGCTAACACACATTTGACAAGACTCAAATGATGCATTTGATTTTGTGCAATAGAATGAACTTCAATCATACCTTCATTTCAACTTTGTTGGTAGAGATGATTAAATAGGTATTTGCGTGCCTTACATGATTCCTGTGTCAGTTCAAATTACTGATGTACAAAGAAAAGATTATAATATGAGGAAATAGGATCCGATTGCTTCTCCTCTCTTAGCTTTTCCCCCTCCAGCTGTGCTTCTTACAGAAATAAGAATTTATTTATATCAGCAAATGATCATAGACTCATAGAACCAAAGAACTATAGAGCGGGAAGGAACTTCAAGGGTCATTAAGTCCAATCCCCCAGCAGTACAGAAAATCCACACCTTAAAACATGCAAACTGGTTTTGCAATTTATGCTTACAAATCCCCAGTGAAGGAGAACCCACTGTTTCCATTGTTGAATGGATCTCACTGTTAGGAAGCTCTTCCTAATATTTAGTTAAAAATCTCCTTCCCAGTAGCTTGAGTACCTTACTTCTGGTCCTACCCTTTTCAGCTTCAAAAAGAAAACCTACTCCATCTTTCATGTGACCTTGCCTTTCAAATGCTTAAAGAGGGTTATGATATCATCTTTCAGCCTTCTTTGCTGAAGTTCTCTCAACTTTTCCTCATTGAGCTTTGTCTTCAAACCTCTTAGCATTCTAGCTGCCATTTTCAGGGCATATTTCAGCTTGCCAATATCTCTTTGGACATGGTACTCTAGGTAAAGTCTAACCAAAGCAGAATAGAATGGTACTATTAATTCCCTTGATCTGGACACTACACTTCTATAGATACCATTAATATGGCATTCACTTTTGGCTCACATTTGGCTTGTGATTTATTAATACTCAGAGACTCTTTTCACATGTACTGCTTCCATGCCAGCTTTCCTTATATATGTATATCTTATCCCCCCTCCCCCAGTGCAGCACTACATTATTAGCCCAGTTTTCTAATCACTCTGAAAATTTAGCCTGTCTTCTAATGTGGATCTCCATAGTTGCCCAGGCCCCACTGAGACCAAGAACACCCATTGCCTTGCCCTTGGACTGCCATTTGTTTGTGAACTTTTGTGTGGTCTGTGACTTTAGTATTTTTAATCAGAAATAGCGTATTGGTCCCCCCCTTCATTGTTTTGTAATACTGTATTATATTTTTGGATCAAGTAAGAGGCTGTTTGGAGCAGCCTGGAAAAAGCGCAGTCTCTGCCTCTGTCACCACCACTGCTGACGTCAAAACTGTCAGCAGTGGGAGCAGCCTGCCTCCGGCCCTGCAGCTGTGTGTCAGGGGCAGGACTGGCCCGCAAGGAAAAAAAGTTTGGGCACTACTGCTCTAAACAGTCAGGGAGACATAACTAGCAGTGAGACCTAATACTGCCATCTGTTCACATTGCACAAGTTTCTATGAGAAATATCTAGGTAACTGTGAGAAATAATATCCTGAAGTGTGAAATACAATTGTGAAGCAGGATTTGGCATTTATTTAGCTTTTTGTTTTTGACTTACAACTCTTAAATTAGTAACTTAGCGGAGGAGAGATGGGAAGGGATTTTACTAAGGTCACTTTGTTTTCCAGGTAAAACTATTGGCTCAAGTTCAACACTATTTCCTTTACTAAATGGGCATTTGAAACCATTGCTTTCTTTTCCCCTTGGTCTTAACTATGTAAGTCTTTGGACGTGAGTAGCTTACAAGCAGCTCCAGTCCTGCTATATCTGTCACAAGGATTGGTACACAGAAGCCATAGTAATAAACAAATTGTGTGCTGCAGTTTGTTAACTCCTGGGAGCATGGGCTGAGAAAAGAAACTATTGATTTTTCATCAGAATTGTGGGAAGATAAGCTATAAACGAGTTTCAAAGAACATTTGCCTTCCTGCATTAAATTCTTTCATGTGCCCTATGCAATCCCCCAAGTCAATTGTTTCCTTGCAGATGTCCTTAAATCATATACTGAGGCAGCAAATAAGTCTCATTTCATCTCCCACTATCAGTGAGAAGGGGGGAAATGACATGCAATGAAGCTGGGTTTTGGAACTAGTGATTTAACATGTGCTTGTGGCACATTGTCCTGTGAAATTAATACTGTAGACTAGACTTGTAGATGAAGGCACTAGCTACGTTATATTTAGCAGAAGTACTATCATGTTCATTCCTATTTCTGAATTGTATTTGAATTACTATTAAGTTTCAACCATGTTCACAATGTCAGTGCTTCTTCAGACTTCTGTTACTGTGTTGTGCAAGTTCCCCCTCATTTGCATGAACAAGATTGAGAGCAAGATGATGGCATGCACCCTGAATGGGAAATTGTAGCCCATAGGAATAAACATATGGCATTTTTATGAATGAAGTAAACTGGGATTTTTAGTGCCATATGTGTATTCCTACGGGCTACAATTTCCCATTCAGGGTGCATGCCAACATCTTGTTCTCAATCCTTGCTCATGCAGATGAGGGAAAACTTGCACAACAAGTTGTTCTATGGATGAAGTGAACAATAATTCCTCTCCCCCTCTAAGTGGTGATGTTTCTGCTGCTCAGAAACAAAATATATGAGTGAACCAAAGGTGGGCTCACAGAGGGGCCAGCCTTGGCCATAATGTTGGGATGCACAGTGTCAGAAGCAGCAATAGTAGCAATTTTGGAACAGCACACCAATAGATGAAGGATTGTGTAATCTTTTCCTTTTTGTCAGCTGCCTAGGGTCGGGTTCGTCTGATTGGGGCAGGATAATAAATCTAAATAAATAAATAAATAAATAGATTGGTTTACCAGACCTCAGGTGTGTCCCAGACTAATGTGTGGAGCATGGATGTAGTGGTTTATTGATTAAGATGCTGAACTTGATGAGCGGAAGGTCAACAGGTCAGCAGTACAAGACCTGAGTGCTGCATGATGGAGTGAATGCCTCTCTCTGTCCCAGTTCCTGCCAACCTAGCATTTTGAAAGCAAGAAATTGCAAGTAGATAAATAGGTACCATTTTGGAGGGAAAGATAATAGAGTTGCGTGTGTTCCTGTGTCTAGTCATTCTTGCCAGATGGCCATGAAAACATCTGCAGATGCAGACCTATGGCTGTAAACAGAGATGAGCACCTCATCCTAGAGTCAGATACTACTGGCTTTTGAGCAAGGGAGACCTTTACCTTCAGGTGTGGTGCAAAATTAGAAATGTATGTAATTCTCACAAAATTACTTATTCTCAATAATTTAGGACAAGGGTTCTAAACCGTTTAAAGTTGCAGGTCAGGTCACACTCCCTCAGACAGTTTAGCAAGCTAGACTGATGGTCACGCCACCATAAATGCTGCCATAAAATGCAGACGTGGCTGTTGTAAACATGTTTTTATGAATTTATGGCTGTCATAAAGACATTTCTAACATCTGCGGACATGTTTACAGCTGTTTCCGCCACTTCCATGGTGGCAGTGGGAGAGAAAGTATTGGGCCACATGAAATGGTGTCATGGATCCACCCGCAGGCCATAGGTGGAGAATGCCTGATTAGGCCATCTTCATATACAAGTGTAGACTGAAAAGACATGGTTGACCACTGCGAGATTTAACACCTCCAGCACAGAGATGGCATATAGCATTCTTTCATCGTAGGGGTTTCACAATCTGTGCAAAATGTCTCGGTGGAAATTAGTATCTTTTCTTTTTGAAGCAGAACACAAACCTATATCAGGACTAGCTGATTGAGGAAAAAGTCCCAAACAATAATTTTATGCTTCCAGATTTTAAAAACCCATGCAATAAGGTGGCAGATTGTAATTATCCATGATCACATAATTTTCACAACTTTCTTGCAAATGCAGAATGCTGATTGATATTGACATAAAAGATTGTGTCTCACAAGGTGGGAGGTAAAAATTTGTATTTCCTTGTTCTCAGATTGTGATTATTCAGCTCAATGGGATGAGTTGACTAATTGCAATTGTATTAAGTCCATTGGTCAATTATGTTGTGGCCCAACTAGAAAATATGGAAAAAAAATTAGTTAAGTTGTACCACTTCAGATCAATAACATAATGCATAGGGAGAGCTTTAACATGGAAGCATTTTTCATGTCTGTGACTGGCAAATCTCTCCCTGAATAGGAGTTCTCTCACATGGAAGGGTTATATGGGTAGAGTAGCCTCCTGCTCTTCAAATAATTGTGTTTCTATGACTGAAATTATGATGGAGGAATCAAAGCTAGCATGAGCTCGATGGAGTTCTACCTACTTCAAAGCAAGAGTGAATAGATGTCATTAATTTATAATAGGAAGTCGGAAACCAAACAATATAGGAAATCAATCAAAAGGAATATCCTATCGAATTGTAGGTCCGCACATCTCATGATAATTAAAAAGCAGACTGGAAAGACAATGTTTCTAAAACCTGGGAGACTGACAGTGGAAAAATAAAATAAATGGTGTCAAAGACAATAGCAGTAAAACTAGTGGAAATTGATGGCTATGGAACAGCTCTTCCAGCTGTTCATAGTATATGCTATAACAAATGGCTGAATGTACTGAGAATTCTTTTCATAACTGACATATCTGCATGGTAAACCCAAAAGAAGTTTTGGTGGTACAACTTTCAACTTGCATTATATTGCTGAAATGCCCTAAAGTTTTGAGATGTGTTTTGCTCAATTTGTTCAAAAGGACACATTCTTCTCTCTTGCCGAGACCACTGCAAAGCAGCTGAACCTTTCCCAGAGGGAGAACATTTTAATGGGCCCTTGTCTCTACATGACACATGCCAATTTACATCCCTGCTTCCCAAAGGTAAAGGTAAAGGTAAAGGACACCCTTGCTCGAAAGCCAGTTGTATCCGACTCCAGGGTTCAATGCTCATCTCTGTTTCATAGCCGAAGAGCCAGTGCTGTCTGCTTCTGCAGACATTTCCATGGTCATGTGGCAGGCATGCCTAGACACCGGAGCACACGGAATGCTATTTACCTTCCCACCGAAGTGGTCCCTATTTATCTGCTTGCAATTTCTTGCTTTCGAACTAGGTTGGCAGGAGCTGGGACAGAGACGGGAGCTCACTCCGTCCTGCAGTATTCAGGTATTGAACTGTTGACCTGCTGCCTTCCAGTCAGCATCTTAGCCACTTGAGCCACTGCAGTCCCTGCCCCACTCCCTAACGAACTACAAATGTTACACTCACTGAAACTTTATAAGAATCTGGCTGCTTGTTGCTATCCATGGAAGAAATGCTAGGTACCGAATGCAAAACAAAGTGTGCCTTCTTTTTTGACATCTTCTTATGTGGTATTATTAATTCAAGAACTAGTTACCATTTGTTCTGGTATTTTAAAATCCCTATACCATTTTTTTAAAAATGCATCCCATGCAGCAGCAGTGTTCATTACTATTACACATTGTTTTGTCCATTTAGGAAACACTGAATGTTTGGAACAGGGAAAATGGATTCAATTACATGTGTCTTTCAGATGGCCCTTTACAAGAGCATGAGATGAAACTGTTAAGAGAAATCATGTGTTTCTTATAAAAGTTTCTCATTAAATGAGCCAGGGAAAATAATTAATTTTACTTGCCAATCAAAAATATATAGAAAGAATGGAGAGAAAAGACATTACAACAAGGGAGTCACTCCCTCCCAGTTTAATTTCCTGTGGATATTCAGGATTAGTTACTGCTTTCTTATCCATCACTATGTTTCTATTTTGATTTAAATTGTGTGTCTCCCTTCATCCAACATAAAGTCAAGAAAATGTAGCCTCAGCAATATCAGCTGTTCTGCTAATTCTAGTTACTGTTTTGATATCATTTTCTGGATCACTGTTTCAAAGACAAAAGCTCAATTGAAATATGATATGTGGATTTTTCTTTCTTTCAGTAGTTGAAAATTCTCTAAACTGGTATGCGATGCTAATTGTGCCAAGAACAGGGAGGATTTTCTTGGAAGTTAAAAAGTACACTTAATCTCCTGTTGCACTTCCAATTAACTAAATTGCTAACCTTATTGTGAAAAGTAGAAATGCAATTGAGATGCTGCTTGAGGCAAGTTAAAAGGGTGGGGAACAAAGTAATTTAATTAACTGACTTCAAGTACATTACTAAGCATTCTGCTGCCTCCCACAGTACCTTTAAATAGATCATTGAATAATGTGAATTTTTTATCACAAGAGCTATAAAGTACAGTGTTCAATTTTCAAATTGTCTAACAATGCCTTTATCCATCTTCAGCATAAAGATTAAGAAGCATTGATGTAGCAGTCACCAGTCTTTCCAATTGGCAAGGGTCCCAAATGTGTCACCAGTACTCAACAGAGTTCATTTGGGAATGGGTAGAATCTTATATTATGTAGCAATGTATCATTCTCCAATAATGTAGGAGATCATGGCAAAAAGATGCAGGGGGATTTGTTGGGTAGAGTAACTGGAAGTCAGTCTCTCATAGAAAGCATTGAAATAATTTTTTTAAAGAAATTTCAGGCAAGAAATCATGAAGTAGGCATCCTCTGAGGGGAGAACCAAGCCAAATATGTATTGACCATGTCTGTCATGGACCTATGGGAAGTTTTGGAGGGGAGCAAGAAAGGAAAAATTTCATTTTATCTTCTGCCCTTTCCCAAACCATTAAATGAGAAAATACAAATGATTGTTTTTCTCAGAATGACTCTAAAATAGATAAAGTGTAACCGCAGCCATTTTTAACAAGTGTCCACTGAGGAAAATATGCCACTAATACCTCTGAATGATTCCTTAGAAGAATCCTTTCTGCTGAGGAAGAGAATTTATGTTCTAAGATAAAGTCTAGTGGTGGTCATGATGAGACATTATATTTTCCATAAGAAAGGGGTTTTTTTTTTGCCCTAATAGGGTTTTCTTTTCATTATTTTAGTGCTGTATGGTTATTTTAAATCTTCTGAAAACAAAATTATCTTTCTGGTAGATGACTTACATTGATATCTTCCAAATCTAAAAAGTTTAACATGACTCCATTCCGTTTCCAGATGATTGGAGGCCTCAGAGGTCCATGAATAGCACAAGTCAGGACTGTGCTTAGCCCAACTGTTACCGTGGTGATGCTGACCTTCTCATCTTCAGAAATCGTGAGCTGGACCACCTCTGTGAAAATAATAATGAAAAGGCTTATCATTATCATCAACATCATTATCCACTAAATGAAGCTGGCATTTTCACAGATTGATTGGGCAGGTTTCAGAAATAGCAAAGGTGAGAACTGCAAAAAAAGGTCATTGTTAAAACAACAGCTGGAAAGGGGGTGGTGGTCTCCCTTGCTTAAAAGCCAGTCATATCCAACTATTGGGTTCAGTGCTCATATCCATTTATATCTAAAGAGCCAAATAAATTACAAGTAGATCAATAGGTACTGCTTTGGTGGGAAGGCTGGCAAGGGGACACACCTCAATAAATCTGTTTTGCAGTGCGACCTTTATTGTTTGCTCCTTGGTTGCCAGTCACTTGTCTCAAGGTGTTGTTGTTTTTGAGGGGGGAGCAGTAATATTTTTTCTCATTTAAAACCCTTCAGAAATTCAGTTTATACTGAAGAGATTTTAGAACAAACTATAATAATATTTCTTTTCCTCACCCTTCCCACCTAACTAGCAGGCATGAGTAAAAACCCAGCTGCCTAATATGTTCTTCCAAAATTACCCTTGGGATGCAAATACCTTTTGCATGCTATTCTTTGGCAAATCTTCTGCCTGCCATTTTCCTGACTTTTATTAACAAAATGTTCAGACTAGCTCAAAGGATGGTGAAAATAGTCCACTATGCCAAAGATATACAGAAATCTGTAAAACAATGAATTGAGCTCTTATTACACTATTCACTTTTAAACAGTTTTAGTTTAAATATTATGTGAGACATTGGTTGCCAATATATTAGTGAAGAAAAAGTTTAATTGTGTAACAGCAGAAATTCAACAGGTAGAGATGGGACTTCTGGGCCCCTTCCCATGGGAAAACACAAGAGAGGCTTTTACTTTCATTTTCATGTTCTTTGATTAATGATAGAGTGCCTGTTAAATCTGAATCTTTGTTTTAACAAATGGGGGTCACCCTTGCTTGAAAGCCAGTCATATCGGACTCTAGCAATTTCTTAAGATGCTGAACTTGATGAATGAAAGGTCGGCAGGTCAGCAGTTCAAGACCCAAATGCTGCACGATGGAGTGAGCTCCCATCTCTGTCTCAGCTCCTACCAACCTAGTAGTTCGAAAGCAAGAAATTGGTTGGAAGATAAACAGTGTTCCATGCACTCCAGTGTTTAGTCATGCCTGCCACATGTACACAGAAATGTCTGCAGACACAGACAGCACTGGCTCTTTGCCTATAAACAGAGATGAGCACTGAACCCTAGAGTCAGATATGACTGGCTTTCAAGCAAGGGTGACCTTTACCTCACTAGGTTGGCAGGAGCTGGGACAGAGATGGGAGATCACTCTGTCATGCAGCACTCAGGTCTCGAACTCTGACTTGCTGACCTTCCAGTTGTCAAATTCAGCATGTTAATCACTAAGCCACTGCAATCTCTTTTTAACAAAAGAAAGGGAAATAAACACTTTGGATTTATGTTTGTCTTTCTTGTTTGCCCTTTCTTTCACCTCTTGCCCATAAAATTGCCTAGGAAATCTTCCATCAAATAGCATCAAGGGCCTTGCTGTCATCAGCTAGTCTGAATATCCTAAGAGAGGGCTAGAAAACAGGAATGCTGAAGCTTTAGAAGGCCCTGGATCAGTTGTTGAAACCAAGTGGGAGTGTTCCGCATCTTGAATCCATCTGCAGTCATTGACCTCACTGCACATCTTTTATTTCCCTTCCACCCTTCTAGCTGAGTTTTCTATGACGTGAAAACATGAGAGCTGTGTGTGTAGATGGCCTGGAAGAGTGGGAGATACTGGAAGCAGGAAAGAAAAAGGGTTTAGCAAAGAAAAACAGAAGGAAGGAATAGCTGGTGAAGACTTGCTGTCACTGTGAAGATTTCCAGGGCCAGAAGGTGCAACCAGCATGCAGAAATGGTAATAACTTCTCCATCTTTTCTTTATTACCCTTTTCTAGACCAAGAAAGATTTTTCTTTCTTTTTAAAAAGGTATGTTATAAATAGTCCTGCCTAGGCATGACATGTGACTTTAACATCACCACTTTTAAGTTTACCCATGTTTTTTCTACTTTCTTTTCCCTTATGAGAAAGAGAATTGGGTGAAAAAACAGATCAGAGCAACTTCCCCATTTTACCTGCCTCCTGATTCTTTCCTCTCTTATTATGAATAGCATTAAGCGCGAAGAAAGATCCACGAAACTAGCAGGACAACAATAAATGGGAACTTTACTTGTCATATGTGTGGTGGCTACCAAGAGGGTAACCCAGTGGTTCCCTACAAGGGGTACACAGCCCACTAGTGGACTTCAATTCCCAGAAGCCTCAGTCAGTACATTGGCTGATCAGTGCTTTGGGGAAATGACTTAGGCTTCTGGGAATTGAAGTCCAAAAACCAGCATTTGGGAAACACTGGGCTAGGCTAATAACTCATATTGATGGAAGGAGAAAGGAATATGTATGTGGATTTGTACAGTCTATGCCACAACCCCTTGAGCATTGAGATCAGAAGTGAAAAGTTGCCATCCACTTGTATGAGCTTTTTTAAAACTACCATTAGTGGTAAAACAAAACCGGGGGGGGGGGGGGAGCGGCGCAACATGGGAAAACCAAAAAAGTTCAGGTTTAATGAAAGGACTGGTATATGTAAGATCCCAAAGGGAAAGTAGTACCCCTTCTGAATAAATCCCAAATGAAACAAAAGTAGCAGTTTTCACTATGACACCACTATAAATGGTTACACTTATTTCCCCATCATGAGATTATAGTGATAAAAGGTTTCCTATGTTGCAGTGGTACCTTCCTCATGGTTATTATAAATACCTGTACTTAGAAACTGTGAATGGAGGGGCAACCTGTAGACTGGGACAAGGGAACACTTCACTCCAAAATTTCAGGGCCAGGTAGCCCTACTCTATAATAATACTTTCATGTCAGAAATTATTCTGGGTTGAAAAGATTTTTGCAAAAGAAACTCCACTCAGGGAATACCCAAATGAGGCTCTTTCCACGTCCTTAAGATATTTCCCACTGAAGTGGTTCCTGTTTATCTACTTGCAATTTCTTGCTTTCAAACTGCTAGGTTGGAAGGAGATGGGACAGAGATGGGCACTCAAATCATCATGCAGTACCCGGGTCTCCAACTGCCAACTTGTAGGCCTTCCAGCAAACAAGGTGAGCTACTTACCCACTGAGCCAACTCAACCCTCCCCTACTCTGATCATGAGCCATTCTTATTTTAATGTGTGATGCAGAGTGCAGATTGTACAGGCACTATCACTCACACTTCCTCTTACACTGGGAAATGAAGTTGCAGATCTTTCATTGGGCTAAAAGCTATTCTGAATCAGTTTGTATGAGTTGATTCTTTGCCAGCAGAGTGTTTCCTTCTTTACATTACATTTTTATTAATACCTGCACAAAGATAGTCACATTGATTATGATCCAGATGCCTGTCCTGTATATTTTATCTCCTCAAAAACCACTTGATCAGTATTAGCATATGTGTACTCAATGATTATAGAAAATAGCAACAGGGTCATGTTGTGTAGATGTGTGGCTGTACAGGCAGGCATGATACCTGATGGTGGATTTACTGTTAGTGGCAGAGTGTTGCTATTATTAGGCATTTCAGCTAGGGACATCAAGGAATGATGGGGCAATCAAGGAACATTTTTAGATTGCTCAACATTTACATTTTTATTATTCCTAGATGCCTCTTCTCAGCTCAGCAATGGAGGCATAGGCAAAAAATAATAATAGAAAATTCTGGGAATTATACTACATTTAAACACTCCATACTGAACTTTCATGTTAACAATCCATTACAATAAGGTTTCTCACTTTTGAATTTTTGAAGAGAGGGGAAGTACACTTAGTACTATCATTTATGTGTTGTTGACCCCATCTATGGCTTTCAAAGAAACGGTTCAACAAAGCACAAATACTGGCAAGCATGACATCTGTGGATTTCACATATATTTTATGCAAAGATTTTATGCTCTTTGGGAGCTAAATGAAAACTAATTGGAGGCTGAAGAAAGCAAACAAATGTGATGTCACAACAATAACAGCTTGGCAGGGCTTTGTGGAAGACTTATGATGGCTTTTATCTTTTATGGCTTTTCCCTATTTGCATTCTATTTCACTAGATAATTGTAATTAATAATTTCAGATATTTGTAGTTTGATTTGGTATTTGATTTGAGGTGTCTATAATTGACAATTGAGTATCTGATTTATTTCGTTACACACCAGATTGCCTGGGAGGAAGGACAGAAATAAAATTTTAGTGCCCAGAGAGTGCACTAAGTGCTATGGAAGTGTATTAAGTGCTATGGAAGTACAGACGTGTGATTGTTAAAAGCAGATATTTTTTTAAAGCCAATATTTTGCAATAGGAAAAGATTATGCATTTTTGTTCATTTTAACAAAAGAACAGTGTTTTAAGAAAGGTTATTAGGTGGGACAAACTGAACATGCAAGATACCTTTAAGAAGGCAGCACGGGAAGTGTAACCACACAAAAACCACACACACACAAATGTAACTACATTTTACAACACATAGCTTCAGTGTTCAAACTACCTTGAATATGTAGGTAATGCAGTTGTGAGAAGACACCTAGTTCCCATTTTGTAAGTGACAAGACTGATCAGCCTTTAAGAGAAACTTTGCTTAGTGATTGAAGCACTGGATAATCTGATCACATACCCTTTTCTGCCTCACAGTTTGTTCCCTTTATTTATGTCCAGAGGAATTAAGTAACTGCCTTGAAACACTGATCAGTGAAATTGGCATGGCTTGGCAATCCTTGAGTGTTGAAAGACTTTATTCAGTGCTCCAGATGACAGAGGAAAAGATAGGCCAAAATTATTAACCTTCTAATTCATTGCCTCTTTGTGAGTGAAATCTGTTTTTTTCTAAGAAGTTGAAAGGATTGCTTGTTGTGGACGGCTCAGTCTGTATATGCAGAAGAAGCCAGGGCAGGTTGAAGACTTTGCTGCCCCTACCCCTGAGCCCATGCCAAAGGCCAGGGAAGAAGAAGCCAGGGCAGGTTGAGGATTTCACCACCCTTCCCCCTGAGCCCCAATCAACATATTGTATTGTAATGTAATGTATTGGTTGTAAGCTGCCCTGAGTCACTATGGTGAGTGGGCGGCAATATAAATCTGAACTAATAAATAAATAAATAAATAAATAAATAATGCTCAGCTAAGCCTACTGAAACTCCAGTGAAGCTGGGAGACCAGATTTAAACCAAATTGCAGTGGACATACAAAATGTGCTCAGATTCTTTTATTTATGAAGATCTTAACATGTAATTTACCAGAGAAAATAAGTAAACACAGCAGGTGCAGTAAATAATTAAAAACAAGCAAAACACAAAATGAAGAAACCCCTGCTCATAGGTGCTTCTTTTATTTATTTTTTTATCATTAGAAATGTCTTCATTCAGCTACCTCTTCCATCTATAATAATAAAAGATAGTGTGTGCATTTCTCTGCCATAGCTCCAAAACTATGAAACTAGATATGATATTTTAATTAATAATTTTAGTTCATTAAAAACTGTAAGTAGCCTGTGATACCATTTTAAACCATTAGGTGGCAGGCATCACACTCATCAAGGGAAATAGGGCTAAGAGTAGTGCTCTCCTCAGGAATAGGAACCCAAAGGTTTCCCAACCTTTGTTTTTTTTACTTCAATTCCACAAAGCACTGATCAACCAATGTACTGACTTAGGTTTCTGGGAATTGAAGTCTCCCTGTAGGATGTGTGTGGCCCACATTAGGAACCACTGATTTAGACAAAATATTTGCAGTTTTAGGCTATCAAGATCTTTGTATATCTTAAATTATTTGTTTCCCTCATCTATCTAGGTTTCCAGATACAGTAATACCTCGGATAACGCTAAGACTTGGTTCCACAAGTCTTGGTGTTATCCAATTTTTAGTGTTATCCGATGCATGTTAAAATCCTATGGGATGTATCGGATAATGTTAAAGCTCCATAGAGATACATTGTAACCACAAAGGCTTTAGCGGTTGTTATCCGATACATCCCATAGGACCTTAACGTTATTGGATCCAATTCTCCTCCCTAGATTACTTAACATTATACGATTTTAGCGTTATGCGATTTTAGCGTTATGCGATTTTAGCGTTATCCGAGGTATTACTGTATATGCTCCTATCTTCCAAGGAATTCGTTATTCCACTCAGTTTTGTGTCATCTGCAAATTTGATCATTATTCCCTGCACTGCCTCATCCAAGTCATTTATTAAAATGTTGAAGAGCACAGGGCCTAGGACCGAGCCATGTGGTACTCCACTTGTTACCCCCTCCCAGTTTCAGAATGAGACATTAATAAGAACTCTCTGAGTAAGATTCTGTAACCAACTGTATATCCAGCTTGCTAATCAGAATATCATGAAGCACTTTGTCAAAGGCTTTGCTGAAGTCAAGATATACTACATCAACAGCACCTCCACTGTCCACTATGGAAGTTATATGATCAAAAAATGAAATCAGATTAGTCAGGCAGGATTTGTTTTTGACAAATCTGTGTTGATTTCTAGTTATTGTTTTCTAGTTGTTTGCAGAGTGACCATTTTATAATTTGCTCCAGAATTTTCCCTGGAATTGATGTCAGGCTCACTGGTCTGTAACATCCCACTTGAGGTGGTATACCTGGTTCTCCATTGAGGAAAGTATCCTGTGGTGCAGACCTTGCTATGAGGCAATAACTGGCCCAGTTTACCCAGTAAATTTCATGCCCAGCAAGAATTTGAACCAAGTTGTATTCCAAGTGTCTAACTGTGACACTTGTCATATTTGTCATGTTGATTCTGAATTTGATGACCTACCCAGGCTTTTCTAGATATAAAGTACTCACAGGTAATCCTTCTGTTGGCACTCAAGGACCATGCACATTTTCCAAGTAGTGGGGCCTTTAGTCCTATCAGGTGATCTTAGTCAGCCACACTCCTGGAATGTGCAGTGTGCATCTTGGTTCTTGACCCTTGGACCTGCACCCAGGCATTCCTATACACTGGCAATTCTATGCTGTCTTAACTGGCATGTCATGTTCACATTTGAGGGTTAGGTGCAGTTTCAGTTCAGTTTATTGCGTAATACTTGACTAGGCTTTTTGCATATTTCATGGCTATACCTTATCTATTATTAAGATATATTTCTTTCTGTTTTATAGTGACCGAGATGGCTATTGGACTGCAGCAAGCTATTTAGTAATAGGATCATAACTCAACGAGAACATACACATTTCATTATGAGCTGCATGAGCATACATCAGGCTCCTGGGAACAAATATGTCACAGTGAATTGGGGAGAGAACAATTTTTTTTAGCTGGACTGGTAGCCAGGTAAAAACCACCTGCCTGAAATTTAGCATTGCCCTGGAAACCAATACTTCTGCTCTAAACTGAGATTTATGGCTGTGATCTTTATAGCTGGCCAAACTACTTCTTTGTTCCTCCTGTCTTTACTCATATATAGTCATAAAGTTGAATATCTGCATCTTACAACATTCTGCTTTGCCCACAATATGTTGTCATATTTTGTACTGATTATATATGAAGTGCAAGGCACTACACTGGCTGCTAAAATACAATTTTTTCCTTTTAAAATGAAAACAAATTTCCCTTACATAACATGTAATTTTTGGAGGTTCTAGTGAAGGCTACATTCTTTTGACAAAATACCAAGTAAGGCTGCCTTCCTTAGAGTTGATTTTTTCCAGAGTCCTACCTGAAGTTCCCTGCTAGGGATGTGCTGTTCTTTTCTCCATTCCATTTCCTTTCTGGTTTTGGACTCCAGATTCCAGAATTCGCCAAGAATTACCAAGCTGGAATTCTGGAGGTTCCGTCCCACAAACACACACCTGCAGACACCTTTATCTCATTGACCTAGAAGAAGGCTAAGGCTTCCTTCTAGGCTTTATTTCCTGCTTCATCTCTCCCCAGAGGTGGTGATTCTTCAAGAGGTGTCTTCTATAGAGCATAAAGGACAACAACACTACTACATGACCCATCCACTCCAGAAAATTGTCACAGGAAATAAAGCCAAGAAGGAGGCCTTGGTCTTCCCTAAGGTGAGTGGAATGATGGTGTCTGCAGTGTGTCTGAGGAATTCTTGGAGAATGCTGGGATTTGGAATAAAAAACAACAACACAGCACTAATCTCTATTTCTTGGGTAGTCTCCCATTCAAGTCATAACTAGACTCATCCCTGGTTAGCTTCTGAAATTACTAAGGTCTTGGCTACATTCAGGGTAGCATGGTGGCCCTTTGCAGAAGGGAGACCTTGCATCCAAACCCTGCCATTAGACATGTCATGTGAATGCTTTTGAGAGTTCTATTGTCGTCAAATGCAAGCCTTAATCTAACAGAGTTCTGGTGCTATGGATTTTCTTTTACCTTCTTACCCACATCCCATCCTCTGCAACTTTTCACTCTGCATGACAACCTGCCCTAGAAACTTTTTCAGTCACTGAGTGCTGTTTAGAGATGAGCATAAGATTGCAATGGACCTGGATTCTACTGTTATACCAGCAATGATTAAGTTGCAGTACTGCAGCCAAACTGCTCACATTGTGAGTTCAGTCTTGATGGGTTCAATTCTTCTGAGGTCAGTAAAATGACTATCTAGCATGTTGGGGACAGAAATGCTAATTACCTTGTGATCCACCCCGAGAGTGTTCTAAAGAACACTCTTGGCAGTCGTGGCCAGGAGGGCCTTTGCACAACTTTGTGTGATTTGCCAGTTACGGCCGTCCTTAGACCAGGACTCCTTGCTCATGGTCACACATGCCTTGGTCATCTCCAGACTTGATTATTGTAATGCGCTCTACATGGGGCTGCCCTTGGTGATCATTCGGAGGCTTCAGCTGGTCCAGAATGCGGCTGCACGAGTAGTGGTGGGATGTGGGCGTTATGCCCGTGCTTCACCGCTGCTGAAGGAGCTGTACTGGCTCCCAGTTTGCCTCCTGGTGCAATTCAAGGTGCTGGTTATTACCTTTGAAACCCTATATGGTAGTGGACCAGGATACTTAAGAGAACACATCGTCCCAAGGACATCTGCCTGTCCCACTAGAGCAGACCGGAGGGGCTCTCTGGTTGTGCTATCGGTCAGAGAGGCGCACCTCGCTGGCACTAGAAGGAGGGCCTTCTCGGTGTCCGCTCTGGCCCTCTGGAACCTCCTCCCAATAGAACTACGCCTGCAGACAGAGTTGCTGCCCTTTAGGAAAGGAGTGAAAACCTGGCTGGCAGGTTTGGTCTGGGGAGTGGATGGTTCAATTTCCCCAGCCAATTGGTTGGTTTGACCCTAGTATGCCTATGTTACAATTTCTAGCTATTAATACTAAGTTTTTAAAGTTTTTAAATCTTTTAAATGGAGAGCAATAAACAAATATAAATAATAAAATAAAATAAATAAAATAAATGCTGTGGTGCAATACATAAGTGTTATTGATATTGCTATACCATCAAAAGTCCCCCAGTAGACAATATCCATCATCTTTTTCCACATTAAAATCGATATTATTTAGTTTTTAATAATGATGGATTATCAATTCAGAAATATTTGTGTCCTTAGTAAAAGAATAAGATACAATATGATAGGCACTAGTAGTATCTGATGAAGCAATAGCATCCAAAGACACTATTTTGGAAATTGTAATGGTCTTATAGTGGTGGCAACTAAAAAACAACACACTTTTGATTAATTACTGGTGCTCTTAGAGAACTCAACATCACACGCAATTAATAGCCCTAAGTGTGAATATCAAACAATTGCATTTACAATTTCATGAAACCAAATCTCCCGAAGGGCCTGTATGTTTTAAGCAAACCTTGACATGTCTTTAATTCTATAAATGCAATTAACAGATACAAAGTTTTTCTTTTGTTTTGTAAATAGCAGTCTCTGGACCAAGAAGAGTGAGAAAAGAAGACCTACCTGTTTCTTGACCTGTCCAGTTTATCACAATCCTATGAAGGAGTGACCTAAAAAGGCACTGTCATTTGCAGCCCTGCTCAGCTTTTGCAAACTCAGTGCAGTAGAGTCAATCCATCTCAGGTTGTTCTTTCTCATTTTCTCCTGCTTTCTTTACTGACTTTATAGTGAGTGTCTTATGACAGCCTCAGTTTAATCATTTTCATTCCTAGCAAGAGTTCAGTCTTAATTTGATCCATGATTCTATTGTTTGTTTTTCTGGTGGTTAAGTGTATCTGCAAAGTTCTTCTCCAGTATCATATTTCAAATAAATCATTTCCCTCATTAGCTTTCTTTACCATCTTGTTGTCATACTTATGCATGGTGATCAAGAATACAAGAATGTGAACCATTTTTGTCATTACCACAGTCTGTTGTTGGTCTTGCTTTGACAGAAAAATGTAGCTTCTCCATCTCCTGCTTTCAGTTCTGTAGTCAGGATACACAGAACGAGCCTCCTTGAAGATTGTAGTATTTCTGAACCACGATCGGCCATAACCCAGGCAATGGCCACCTTGTGCTGGCTAATCTTTCTCACACTAGGTCAAGTGAAAGGAACTACAGAATGAACTCCACAAAGGTGGCTTTCATTTTGGCAATTTCACATCTGGCCTAGACACAGAAGAAGATGTGGCTCTGTAGTCGATTTGATTTTTATATTGTTCATTTAGAGTAGCCTATTCAGTTCCTTGAAGCATGTTTTTGCAATTAACAGATTGTTCTCTTCACAGCGTTCTATGAGTCATTCTCCTGCTTTGTTTTTGTTCCAAATTCTCCAACAAAATATGATTCTGCTTTCTTACTTTTATGTTCTAGTCACCTAAGATTATCAGCACATCTTGTTTTGGTATGTGATCAGTTTCCGCCTAGATACTTCCATAACAGCTTTCAAATTGTTCTTCTTCAGCATCCGTCTGGTGGATATTATTTGGTCAGTCATTGCATGGTAGCTCCTCACATCCTGTGCTATATCTTGCCTCAGTATTAAAGCAACTCCCTTTTTTCTGCATTCTTTTCTGCTAATGTGACCATTAATTGTAAAGAGAGAGGATGCATTTGATTCTGATATTCCAGCTTTGATCATTCTGCACTGGGTAACCCCATGCTAGGAATCCAGTCCCATACCAGAATCAAGCCTCCTGGATGCATTGCTCTCAGCTTCTCTGATATATTGAAACCTGTTTACCATATTAAGATGTGAATCCAAGGGTGTGTGTGTGGTTTCTTGTTCTTCCATTGTACAAACAAAACTCATCTTTAAGAAGTTTCTATCTGATTTTAAAGGGCATCCACTGAAGTATATTTTTAAATGCAAATAGCATTTCTTTGGCTACAAATGGAGATGAGTCCGGTCCCGTAGAGTTGGATAGGACTGGCTTTTGAGCAAGGTCAACTTTTTTTTTTACCTAAGTACGACAGAATGAGCTCCTGTCTCTGTTCCAGCTCCTGCCAACCTAGCAGTTCGAAAGCAAGAAATTGCAATTAGATAAATAGGGACCAGTTCGGTGGGAAGGTAAAGAGCGTTCAGTGCACTCTGATGTTTAGGCATCCCTGTCACATGTCCACAGAAACATCTGCAGACACAGACAGTGCTGGCTCTTTGGCTATAAACAGAGATGAGCACTGAACTCTAGAGTCAGATACAACTGGCTTTCGAATAAAGGTGACCTTTACCTTTACCTTACTTCTCCATAGCATCATGAAGTACATGTTATACTAAAGTACTTGTGCCTTGGTATATTTTCTGTTTATATAAATCCTTGTATATCCCCTGCCCCCAAACACCCCATATTTTATTTATTTATTTTCTGAATCAGGAGATTTTTTTAACAGGAACCGTGCTCTCTTCAAAAGCAAGCCCTGCATGGTAATTTTGACAGATATTTACTACCTGTGCTATTTATCATGAAAATCATTACTCTGTTGTTATCTGCACCCATCAACAGCAATCATAATTTCACAAAGAAGGCAGGTATAATGGAGGTCATTACAGGAAGCAACCTGGAGTGAGAATCTACAGGAAAAAACTCATTGATTTAGCATGGCTTAGAAACAATTTACATAGCAAATGTCACGCATAGTCTCTACCTTTCTTGCCCTTATACCAGCACATGGAGAGTTCCATTTTCATTTCAAAAATCCTTTCCATACCTTTAATTAGATGTTTTTAGTTTGAACTTTGAACATATCATTTTCTAGTATATTGTTACTACTTTTAAATTTACTTTCGTTTGCTTGCTGATATCTTCTAGACCTTGAAATAGTTTATTGTATTGGGAATATCTCTAAAGATTATTCTGTACCTTTTATTTACTAGGATTACAGTAATAAGTGGAAAACATAGTGGCAACAACTAATGAAGGGAGAATTTGTTCATTAAGAAAACAAGAGGCAGATATCAAGATACCCAGAAGGATTGCAAATGAATTTTGGGCAAAGAGGCTAATGCCTGTGGAGAGACAAGGGCAGGGAAAATCAGTTTCTCTGACCGTTTTTCTGTAAAATCCTTAGTTTGCCTATTTCCTAAATATCAAAAAACAGATTCACCATAATTTTCTGTAAATTCTTGGATTCAATAATCTCATAGGTTATGTGTATGAACAAATATTATTATATGCAGATATTTCCAACATGAAGAAATTAAAAACAATTGGAAGTCCCAATGAAGCTGTAATGTGACAGAGAAATTCAACAGGCTTTTAAGAGTGATGTTCTCATGGGTCTAGAGTCTAGGCTGTATGGAAGAATCTCTAATTCCCCCCCCCCTCAATTTTTACATTTTCTGGAGATGCCCTTTATTATTTAACACATACAGTACATGGCTTGCATATACGACATGGTCTTTTCTATTTCCTGCTGGAAATAGCTGCATCTGTTGAGTTTGTCTGTAAAAATTCTTAGCAATTGCAGTTACACTTATATACTGCCCCATATGCTTAGGTCACTCTCTGGGCAGTTCACAAGTTAATTAGTATTTTGTCCCCAACATGCTAGGTACTCATTTTACTGACCTTGGAAGGATGGAAAACCTTGACACTCATCAGGATCAAACTCACAACATTTTGGCTGCAGTACACAGTTTAACCATTGCACCACCAGGGCTCTTCATAATTCTATTCACAAATGTTTGCTATAAATATGGGGTTCATTTTGAAAAGTGTGTGTACCCAGTGGCATTCTTCTATTTGTATGTATTTTATAGGTTAGTTGTTTATAGGTTAGTTATACTTTCCTCTTTTAAATTATTAATATAATGTACATCTGCCTACCACAGGCATGGAGCTTCAAAAAATGTTCTATAGTATATTCTCCACTAAATTAGTAATAGTGTGTTTTGAGTTATAAAAATCTGTGACCATATTCATTGTCACGAGAAAGAATTTAGCATCTTAAAGCTTTCCTGTCTGTCTTTTGCTTGTGAAGTCCACAGGCTATGACTCTGCGTTGTACTTAAACTTATGCTAAAATTGTCAAATCAACATGTCAGTTTTCCCTCCAGAGATACTTTTGATGCAGACCCTCCCCTTAACATCCCCACCTGGTACTGATGATCTCTTCCAGGCAGATTTTCTAGATATGGCAAGGATTACAAAAGTTTTGCCTAGCCTGCAGTACCCCATGAGGGAGGCAAAAGACTTTATTTGCATGTTTTATTTATTTATTTATTATTCGCATTTAATATCCCGCCCCAATCGGGAAGACCCGACTCTGGGCGGCTTACAACATACATTACCATCATAGGTAATGGTCATAACAATATATAAAAACCTTAAAAATTCATAATAATTCATAAAAATTTAAAACACTAAAACAGATAAAACAGCTAAAAACTGATGCAAATACAGATACAGATATCAAGTGGGGGGAAGGATGGCTGCCCTTAAATCAGCCATCCTAGGTGAGAACCTGCATTACTGTGTCCCCACACTTGACCCGCCAGCCAGGTCTTTACGCCCTTTCGGAAGGGCAGGATCTCCGTCTGCAGGCGCAGCTCTGTCGGAAGGAGGTTCCAAAGGGCCGGGGCGAACACAGAGAAGGCTCTCTTCCTAGTGCTCGTGAGGCGAGCATCCCTAGCTGATGGAGTAACAAGAGAGCCCCTCCGATCCGCATGTTGGAAAGGAATGAATCTGTTCAGGTAGGGAAATCAAATTGGGTACCACTATCTCCATTTTTGTCTCCAGCTTTCATTTCTCTAGCCAGTCTGAGGCTTGTGCATTCATAATTATTTTAATTTCTCTTCTGTTTCCTTTCTTTCCACCTGACAGCATGCATGGGTTCTGATGAGGCATCAACATTGCATGCACAACAGAACACAATTATTGTCCAGAATCCTGTTGCACAAGTTACACTGTACAAAGAAGAAGACACCATCAGCCATGGTCAAGCTGAAGCTGTTTCAGGGGAATTAACAGCTTTCTATCTCCAGCCTCGCAGTTTCAGGAGATCTTTAGGGAAACCAGGCATCCTTGGTAAACCACAGAAAAGAAAGAGAGCTCTTTAAAGCCTGAAAATCATAGCTATTGATCCTGGTCCTGCAGCTGCAATTTTCAGGCATTAAAGAGGTGCCTCCTGTTTAATACTAAAGTACATTGGGCATCAAATGAGAAGAGAGGATTCACTTGAGAAAGCCTTGATGCTGGGAAAGGTTGAGGGTAAATGAAAAAGGGGGCGGCAGAAAATGAGATGGATAGATGGTATTGTTGATGCAATGGGCACAGAGTTGGGTGGGTCGAGGAGAATGGTGGAAAATAGGAGTTCCTGGCAAGCGAGGGTCCATGGGTTGGACTCGACTATGTGACTGAACAACAACTCCTGTCTTCCACATCTTCTGCTGGAAGGAAGGGATCCCTAGGAACCCTTAGAGTTAATTTGGGAGGGGAGATATAGAAAGCTTTTAATTTTTCTGAAACAGCTGTAACATGGCTCTGGCTAATGACTTCATCACCATTGTGTGGTGTAATTTAGGCAACAGGATTCCAGCCATTCTGTTCATCTGAGCAATCTGAAAATCATCTAGAAATTTTGGAAAATATTTAAGTGTGGACAGAGATAACAGATAGATAATAATAAATAATTAATCCAAGACAGAGACGTAAGAGAAATTTGTCAGATCACAATTTTAGTACAGTCATTTACAGATTTTAAACTGATGTACAGAAGGTGAACTTGCATATGCTTGTTGAGCAAAATCTAGACTTTTCATACTTTTGCAGTATAGTGAACAACTCAACTGTACTAAAAAAAGGTTTGTATTATGAGTGTGTGTGTGTAGAAAAATGTGTATAATCAGGAAAAGTACACAAAAATATGTTTTGTTGGGGACAATGTATTTAAAACTATGAAAAGTAGGGGAAATGGAAATATTTGCTTAAAAACTATTTTTGCCATATTCATTTCCTGATGCCTGAATTTAGCTGGGGAAACCAGAGACTAGGAAAAACTGAAATTCCTGGATTCACTGATCCCTGTTGCAAATATATTTGCTTTAATGAGAATTTTAAAAAGATACCTACATTGTTATGAAAGGGGATGGACCAATAATACAAGACTGTAAAAAGGGTTTTTAAAAAAATCATTGTTAAATATGAGCAAAAGCAGCATTGTTTGCAAAGTTTTGCTAAAATGAAGAGAAATTATCTTCCTCGTTTTCAAGCATATGGAATTGGTTTTTAGATTACTGTTGCACAAATATAGACATGGCATTATGGTGACATCCTTCCCATTCCTGCATATGTTCTATATATGCCGAAATGTCATCTGAAAATTCTTGTACCCTTCATACTTTGAGATTGATCTCTTTTGTTTTTCTAAAACTGATCTGCTATTTTTGGTTCAATTTCTATTCTGAGAGCCTCAAACCCTTCTCATGCCACTGGATAATAGAATGTGAGATATTTGCTTCTAATCAGTCTTTTAAGATCACAATTCATGAAGTGTGCACATACTGGGTTCAGATCTGATGGCCTGTATTCATAATGCTGCTATAGATGTAGTCTGATGCAGCTTTCTGTCACTTCACTTATAGCACATGAGATTGCATAAAGATTGTTTCTGGCAGTATGAGTTAGTATAGCTTTTATCTCTGCTAGCCTCAGTTTGCTTCTTCTTCTTCTGCTGTATCCAAATCTGAATATTGGCAATCCTCAAGGCGATCAGCCATTAAGACTGTCCCGAGAATATATTGCAGTGGCCTTTCATCTGCTTTCCACATCACAGCATGACCCTCATACCACGGATCCAGATCTGCGAGTCACTTTCTGGTCCTGAGCCCTTTTGGCAGACAAAGTCCTCCTCAGCCCCAGGCCAGGACTGATGAAGTTGCTGCCCTCTATCAAAATAGATTCAAGTGGGTTTTAATCCACTTGGGTACCATCACCCTTCCCTATGGGCTTTGGCACCCAAATCCATTAGTCCTCAGGGTAGTCAGGTTAGTTAACCGTTGCCTGATACTGGGGGTTGAGTTGCTGGCAGTATGGTCTACTCTATTACCATAGCCTGGCCAGACAGTTACTTTGTATCTAGAACTATATAAACCTCAATGTTTCACAGAATGTCGGGGGGCGGGGGCGGGGAGGCACATACCTGAAAGGATTCTCTTTAGATTAAGGATACAAAGGAAGATGAACTGCCTCTGTCAGGCCTTTTAAAACAGGCCATTACTCTATGCATTGGTCAAGACTTTCTCACTTATGGAGGTTTCTGGTTTACTCAGTTTCTGTCTCTCCCCCCCCCCCCCCTTTGAAGACTGTTTTTAATTCAGCAGTGATTAAGGTTGGGTCTTGTCACAGTCCTCCTTTCTGTAAGCATGTGTTTTATGAGCATTTGTTTGTGGTCAGACTTCAGGACAGCTTCCTTTGGTCAGGTGCATAACACACCTGGGACTTTAATTGTTAAAGTTAATAGGTAATCAGTGACATTAAAATCACATTTGTTCAGGAAAGCCCCAGGGTGTGCATACAAATAGAGTGGAGACACACATGCAAAGATGGTTAATTTATTCTAATGGAGATGTGTTTATAAGCATCATTTCAGACCTTTTTTACTGAATGAAAGTGGGGGGATGTTTTGGGCTGGGACCCATGTGTATGACACTATGCTCACCATACTTAGATCCCCACCTGCTTCCATACTGTACCACCTAAATAGAAATCCAGTACTTTATTGGTCAGCAATGATGCAGGCCAAAATCTATATGTTTTCTTATTGTTGTAATCCTCCTTTTGTAATTCTCCTTGTACAGTACTTCATAGCCCAATTGTCCTTCTCCATGTCTAGCTTCATTTATTTTTTTACCCAGCACCATAGCCTGAAGCACTATAGCTAAGTTTTGGTTGTTGCTATGGCAATACAGCTGCCTGCTTTGATCTTCCATAAATCACCTCAATTTGATCATAACCATGCATTATCAATTTTTTAAGCTGACATTACAAATCTGCTAATAAGCAAATAGCTTCCATAACCATTTCAGAGTGCTGTTGTTCTAGGTGCATGGGTATACGGGTGATATATCTCTATACTGGACAGTGTAGTTTAAATTTCCACTTCTGTACTTACTAAGTACAATCAACTAGAGAAGCACTGAATACTATAAAGGCAGGGAAACAAGAGTGTAAATCTCTAACACCAACCTATGTCCTCATCTACTGTAGCCAAAAATCCAGATTTTGACTGGATAGTCCTTTTTTCTTCCTTTTTAGGATGGCTGGATGACATAATGGTTTATCTATTTGACCGTGGACCCAAAGGTTGGGAATTTGATTCCTCACTGTGCATTCATGGAGAAAATTCAGCATGTACAGTGGAACCTCGGTTAACATAAATAATGTGTTTTCTGGAACATTTCTTACAGTGAAAATTATTTCCCACAGGAATGCATTTGAAAACCAAAATACATTAACTGAAACACAGTTTTCCATAGTAATGCACTGAAAACCAATTAATCTGTTCCCAAAATTTTTTTTCCATAAACTGAGCCACTATTTTCTACAGATTTCCATTTGTTATGCAATTTTTATGTTAACCGACCCATTTGTTAACCAAGGTTCCACTGCATAGAGATAGGTTATTTAAGCATTCCCAGGATAGCCACAGAAGAAGGAAATGGGTAAACCACTTATTTGTATTCTGTACCTAGAAAACTCTGAAAAGGGTTACCATAAGTCTGAATTGATTTGATAGAACTCAACTATTATTACCTTTCTTGCTTGTGGACTCACATCCTACAATATGTTGGCAATTTGCAAAATCCAGATCATAGTGGTTGCTGCAGCATCCAGTTTTTACCATGTATCCTTGTGCCTTTGGGTATGATGCATCTCTATCTGTTTCTGTCTCCAATCCCCATCAAGGCCACCTTTTGCACCTCATTTCCTCTCAAGGAATGATGCCTAGTTTTAATTTTTCTGTCATTTCTCATTGCCTTCCGTATCAATTTCTGCATCTTCTTCTGTTGTGTCTCTTAGCCCTCCTTTGTTGTTGTTCAGTTGCACAGTCAATTTCGAACCTTTGCGACCCCATGGACCATTGCCCTCCAGGCACCCCTGTCTTCTACCATCCTCTTCAACCCGCCCAGCTCTGTACCCAATGCGTCTACATCTAGCCAACACATTTTTGGCCGCCCTCTTCTTCTTTTGCCCTCTACCTTTCCCAGCATCAAGGCTTTCTCAAGAGAATCCTCTCTTCTCATTTGATGTCCAAAGTACTTTAGCTTCATCTTTACTATTTAACCTTCTAAGGAGCAGTTAGGGTTGATTTCTTCTAAGATTGACCTATTTGTTCTCCTCACTGTCCAGGGGACTCTCAAAACTCTCCTCCAACACCACATTTCAAAGGCATCTATTCTTTTGCACTCAGCTTTCTTAATGGTCCAGCTCTCACAACCATACATTACAACAGGGAATACCATTGCTTTGACTATGCAAATTTTTGTTTTCAAGGTGATGTTCTATTTTTAACTATGTTCCCCAAGTTTCTCATGGCTTGTCTTCCAAGAATCAGTCACTTTTTTATTTCATGGCTGCAATCTCCATCTGCAGTGATCTTAGATCCTAAGAATGTGAAATCTTTCACTACTTCTACTTCTTTCCCATCTATTTTCCAGACACTGATAGGGCCTGTTGCAGCAGCTTCTTTAGGTCCTCCTCTTTAGGCCCTCCTCTTCCTCCTAATTTGCTTCTGCTGTATTACCATCATCCAGCTCTCACACTCTTTTTTTACACAGATGTTCTATTGATTCTTCTTTGTTTTCCTACATTTTTTCTATATCTCACATGCTGGGATGCCTACTTGCCTTTCCCCCTCCCCATTTGTCTCCTCATCTCAGAGATGAAGGAACGGTGAAAAGGGTCTCAGCATGTAAGTCACAGAAACATTCTCAGGAGAAACAAAGAAGGAGAAAAAATATTTTATTAAAATAGGGGGAAAACAGGAAGGAAGGAAGTTGTGGTGAGGGAGAGGGTTGAAGAAAGAAGGCAGATGAGGTGACCTAGCCATGAGATACAACCAAAGCTATTGACATGAAAGGCAAAGGGAGATGGAGAATGAGGGAAGGTGGCAAAGGAAGAGACAACAATAAGGATGATGAATGGAGGGTTGCAGAGCAAAGAACTTATTTTGGAACTGTGATCAGTTGGCTACAATTCAGTGAATTTAAGCTGATTCCCATGGGCCACATACGGCACACGGCATCAAATCATCCAGACCCTGACCTCACTTTAGCCATGACTACATTTACAACATCTGTAAATGTGTCTGCGGCTGTTGTAAATGTGTCTACGACAGACACAGATGCATTTTACAGCAGTGTTTATGACTGGGGAAACCACCAGTCTGGCCCCCTCAACTGTTAGAGGGAGTGTGACATAGCCCCTGGCATAAAAATGTTGAGAACCCCTGCTTTAAGGGATTAGTCTATGAAGTCATCTAAGCTAAAGCCTGCCACTATGGAATGAAAATAGTGGAATGGGAGAACAATAATGTTTCCCAGAAATATTAATGGCATGCATCAATGGGCATAACAGAGTGATGCTAAAAAGTAGTGCAAGGAGTATAATATAAGGGACCTATGAAATATTGAATCTCTGCTTTGTTTTAGTTTTTGAGGTATAGACACCACATAGTGTGTGTCCTCAAAACCATAGCCAAACAATGACTCTGAGTAAGTTACTTCCTTATTGTATTTCCCACTGGTGAAGGTGAAGGGGGATATTATAGAATTTATTGTCTTCTTGGACTCATAATCTGATGTCAACTGTCTTGTCAACTTGTAGCACTTTTGAAAATAATTTTATCTTGAAAGGCAGAATTTAGAGCTTGTGGTTGGAATGTCCTTTGGAAAATATTTACAGGCAATGAGTTGATAGAACATTTGTGCCTGCAGAGCCGTTCTTCCATCCATAGCTACCAGTTATCTGTCAGGTCCCTCACCCACAGTACCACTCTTGTTGCAGACTATCACTTAGCTGTGTAGGAAGTGATTTTGCTAACCACCAAAGCATCTCAAAATATTGTGACAGCTAAGATGTTTCAGTAGTTAATCCTCAATGAGGAATATGATACTACACAGTACCAAACAAACATAGCAGCTGATAAAAACAGAATATTGTTCATGTTAGATGTTGTCAGGCAACTGTTGATTTATGACAACCCAATGAATGAATGGCCTCCAAAAGGTCTTCTCATTGACAGTTCTGGTCATGTCTCACAGAGTAAGGGCCATAATTTCCTTTACTTGAGTCAGTCTATCATGTTTGATATTTCTTCTTTCCTGCTACTATCAACTTTTCCTAACATTATTGCCTTTTCCTATGAATCTCTTCTTTTTATCATATGCCCAATGTACACTAGTTTCAGCTAAATTAGCTTCTAGTGAGAGTACAGGTTTGATTTCATTAGAGCCTATTATTTTTCTTTCTTATGTGCAATGGTGTCTGTAAATCTCTCTCCCAATACCACATTTCAAATGATCAATATTTTCCTCGTGAGATTTCTTCATAATAGAATTTTCACGTTATTTATTCTATAACGAAGCTACCTTCGTATGATGAACTTGTGAGAGTTCAGGCTTGATCTGCTTTAGAACCCACTTATTTGTCTTTCTGCCAGTCCATGGTGTCATTTTGAAGGACTCATTTTAACCCCCTGTCCTTTTAAAAATAATAATGTAGTTTTCATAGCTTTGTTCTTTAATTTGAAATAACATACAAATGATCTTAGCCTTAGTTTCCAGGAACACATCCTTACATTTCAGATTTTTTCCTCATTCTTTCACAGCTGCCCTCTTGAGTCTCAGTCTTATTTTAATTTTTGGCTGCAGTCTCCAGTTTGACAGACTATTCTCACTGCTAACTGAATTCAGGTATAGGGCTACAAACAAAGAAATGGAGAGAGAGGGGAAGATGGAGATGACATAACTTCTTTGTTACTTTGCTTTTAGTCAGAGATGCCCAAACTTGTCCTTCCAGGGGCCTGACCATGCCCCCTCAAATAGCTGAGTGGGCTGTTCACATGGTTCCTCCTGGTGGCAACAGCAGCACATGAATTAAACACATGTTTATGGCCTTTTTTGCCACCCCTAATGCTTCAAATGGAAGAGGGGGTGAGGTAGGAGCATTTTTCAGCCTTTTAAAAATATTTTTCTCCATGTTTTCAGTGCAAAAATGGCATTTCCAGTGGTGGTGAGTCACTTCTGGTGTCAGTGGCAATGCAGCCCATGGGCCAGATGGTATTGATGTTATATTCTGAAATTGTAATTTTGTAATGCTCTATTTCCTTGTTAGCTGCCCAGAGTCGCATTTGCGAGTGGGGCGGCATAAAAATCGAACAACAACAACAACAACAACAACAATTTGGGGACCACTGCTTTTAGTGTCTGGGTGCCCTAGGGGTAACATTCAGAGTGTGAATGGTTGTGCAGATGTAGAAAATAAGAATATTGTTTTGCCTTGAGACTTAATGATATAACTTCATTTCATATCTATATAAAAACAAATACTTTGACTAAATGAAAAGATCTCTGTAATTGTATTTGATGCTTTTTACACACATACATCCGTATTTCTTTTCACGTACATGCTGGATGTAGATAAACCCAGGGTACCCAAAAGTACTTGAAGACAATTGGATGAAGGGCTGTTATAGCTCTGCAGGCACAAGGGAAAGAATAGAAGAGGAGACTAATTCAGAGTGAATAAGAGTTGAACACTCACTGTAAAGAAGAAGAGAGACCTTTGGAAATCTCTATCACCTGACTGAGTTGGTAGAGGAGTCACCCACTCAGATCACTTTGTGCCACATTTGATAGGGCACATTGGGTTTCTAATTAAATCAGAGTCATTATATGTAATTATGACTTTATTTACATATATGAGTCTAAATTTGCAGATGCAAGATTAATGCAAAACATTCTCCTTTGTGCTGAAACATTTCTTCCTTTTTGGACACCTTTATCTTTAGGCTAACATCAATTCCAGGGAAAATTCTGGAGCAGATTATAAAGTGGTCACTTCCTAAGCATCTTGAAAACAATCTAGTAACTAGAAGCCAATATGCCAAGAACAAATCCTGCCAGATTAATTTTATCTCATGTTTCAGTAAGGTTGCTTCCATGATTGATGTAGGAATGCTGTAGATTTAATATATCTTGACTTCAGCAAAGCCTTTGACAAAGTGTCCCATATTTTGATTAACAAACTAATTAGTTGTGGGCTATCTGATGGTTGCATAACTAATGGCGCTCTACATGGGGCTGCCCTTGGTGGCCATTCAGAGGCTGAAGCTGGTCCAGAATGTGGCTGCTCGGGTTGTGATGGGGCGTGGGTATTACGCTTATGCCTCATCACTGCTTTGAGAGCTGCACTGGCTCCCAGTTTGCCTCTGTGTGCAATTCAAGGTGTTGGTTATCACCTTTAAAGCACTACATGGTAGTGGGCCAGGATACTTAAGAGACTGCATCAGCCCGAGAACATCTGTCCATCCCACCAGAGTGGATTGGAGAGGCTGTCTGGTCGTGCCATCTCTAGCACAAGAAGGAGGGCCTTTTCTGTGCCCGCTCTGGCCCTATGGAACCTCCTGTCAAGTGAGACGCGTCTCCAGACAGAGTTGCTGCCCTTCAGAAAGGGGGTAAAGACCTGGCTGGCAGGGCATGTGTGGGGTGCGGGACAGACAGTCACCTCAGCCAGCTGGCTTTTTTGACCCCCCACCTCTCTCCCTGTTATCTTTTTAATTATCTTTTTTAATCCTTTTAACTTTTCATTTTTTTTACCTTTTAATGTAACAATGTGTTTTAATTGTGTTTTTAGTCTTTTAAGGCGCCCTGATTCTTTTGATGAGGGCTGGATATAAATGTGATAAATAAATAAATAAATAAATACATAAATGACATAATTGTACAGGGGTTTGGATTCAATGGTTTCACAGACTTTTTTGACTCACTTATTCTATGATTCTATAAGGTGGTTCATTCTTTGTAGTCACTTAGACTCTCCTTCTGGGTGTGTGTTTAGCATCACAAAGGGTAAACACAAATTGGGGGAGAGGAATCACAATGTAATATTCACTTTGTACCTCAGTCTAGTGCTGAAGCTGAGATTTCTCATAACCTTTCTCAACTGAAATCTTACCAACTGCAAGAGTTTTTCATATCACTAGTTATAACCATGGCTTTGTTCTAAATTTGGAATTATTAACTTACTTGATCATGGTGGGGATGTGAAATGGAAAAAGGTAAGGACAGCTCCTGGATGATATGTTCAGTACAAATAATGAAAAGAGTATAAATGGATCCTTCATGCTTATTGAAATGCTATCAATTTTAAATTTGACGGGGTGATTCATAGACACTCTTATTAAAAGTATTTTAATACCTACATATTATTAGTCACAATCTCCTTGTGCAAAGCAACCCAGCCACATTATCAAATAATTACACGAGGAATCATACTGGGGACTCTAATTAGCAGTGATCTTCTCTTGTGGCTTTATAGTTTTCCACAAGATAGGTATGCAAGAGGATTTTGGCCATTACTCATCAGATAAAAGCAAAATTGAGAGAAACATGAAGCCATGAAGTGGATTTGATCCAAGAAAAATCACAATAAAATATAGTTGTTAGTCTTTAAGATGCAACAAAACTTTTAAAAGTTTTTTGTTTCTTTTTTGATATGGTTTCACAGACTAACATGGCTACCATTTCAAAAAATTCAAGAACTGGTTTACTATCTTACAAATTATAATGAATATACAGATTTATTGCACATGTCCTATTTTTCTGGGATTTTCTCAGATTCAAGCTAATTGTCCTGGCTGGTTCAAGAAAAAACATGTAAAAGTCCTGGATTTTTAAATTCAAACAAAGGAAGCAAGATATCATACACACACCCCAAAATGTTTTTTTTTTTTTGCAGAGTTAATTCATTGCCTCCCTGACTTTCTTTCAATTATCCTGCTTACAAGTGGTGAAGGCAAAACAGCACCCTGAGTAGCCCACTGGGGAAGGGGAAATGCTTGCAATTGGGATAATTGAAAGAAAGGCAGGGAGGCATCGAATTAACTCTTTGCAAAAATCCCTTGGCTCACTTTGAGCAATGGCACAGGGAAGAGGCATGCTGGAACACCAGCTCACAGAACCACTGAAAAGGAGGAAGGGAGATGGAAGCTCCCCACCCCAAGTGGGGATTCTGTGGTATCTTAGAGATGTGGCATCCTTGACAGCCCATCTGATGCATGCACAGTTTGAAGAATGCAATGATGACATGTGGCTGTCCTGGTTTGGTGGGAAAGAATTATGTCAATCCTATCGTAGCTGATAAAAGGGCAGTGGCATGCTAATTTTTTACTTGTTACAGAAACTATAGCATATTATTATAATAACATATTATTGAATTTCAAGTGTCACATTGATCTCCAGCATTAATTTTTAAGGCTACATGTCCTTTGGGTTTCCCATTAATATATTGATATGCCATTAGATAAAGAAAATTTGAACTACAGTTATATCTGATTAAGCAGCTTTTGAAATAGAATGACCAGGTTCCAAAGGGTGTTTGTGAAGTGTAAGAAGGAGGAAATAAATTGTAACCTTAATGGTATATAGATGTATAGCAAAGTTTGGACTAATACAGGGAACTGTATATGGTGGTTCAATCATCACTCCAAATAGAGGCTGCACCCAAGAAATCAAAAGACTGAGACTTGGAAGAACAACAATGAAGAAATTAGAAAACATTATCAAATGTAAGGAAGTTTCATTGGAGACCATGAACAACATCATCCACACTCTTATAATCCTAATCACTATGTACAAGTGTGAAAGATTGACAGTAAAGAAAACTGATAGAAAAATGACCATGATTGATAGTACTGAATTTTGATTCCACTCTGTGAATGAATGTTTTGTTTTCCTGCACTTCTTTAACACAAATTTCTGTACACTCTGAATATTTAATTAATGTTATTATCTCCAAATTGAATATTCTGAAAGGAAGAGAAGAAAGTGAAATCTTCTGAATGTTTTAAGTTTTCAAATAGTAAAAAGCAAAATCCAGTATTGGTTTTAAAACAGATCCACCAAAATGAATTATATTTGTTTGTCACAACTAACATTATCTCATTGATTTTGATGACTTTGCTCTAGGCAAATTTAGTGTTGGGTTTAAGCCACTATTATTTGTTTTAATAAATATGCAGTATAATTTATGAACATATTGATTTTAAATATTGAATTTGTATAACAGTAGATTCCTACCTCATGTGTGCTTTGTCAGCAAAAATAAGTTCTTTATTGATATTAGAAATGGTAAAATGAGAGGGAGAGATAAACCTCTAAATAATTACAGCATTACAAAGAAACATGTTGCTATTAAAGAGGAGAACTAAAGCATCAAGAGCCAGAGAAAGCAAGAGATGAAAGAGCCTTAATTCCCAAAGAAATCCATAGGATTCATTTTATCAGCACATCAATTGTTGCACTTCATTTCTGCTGCTATTAAGTCTTTAAAAGTTGGGACCCCTGAAGTTAAGGACCTTTGACATTACTGCATAAAAGTGAGGAAGCAATTCATCAGACTTCATATTTGATTCTTGGCAGGGTCCCAGGCTATTAAAGAAAATTTTGAATCAGCATTTCAAAGACATCATAGCTCGGTGCTTCAGTGGGTTTATTTTCCAAGGGGAATTCTGGTGTTCAACACAAAAGACTCAAAGGAGGCTGAAATATCAGGGAAAGGTTTATCATAATAGTGAGTAGTCTTGGGAAGTGGAGAGGGGATTTCTTGAAGAAGTTAAAAAGGATACGTTGAGTGGAAGGAAAAATGAATTTAAGGTGGGTTATCTATGTTAGTTCATTCTCTTATTAAAAACTGTAAATGTGCATTTTTGTGTTCCCAAATGACATTCTAGGAGCAAGGAATTTTAGACTAGTCCTTTTTTACACTTGATTCCAGCATTACTCAGGGAAGTGCCTTCTTTCTCTATTTCTTCAGTAGAATTTTGTGAATCCTGATGCTCAGGAGAGGCTATTCCAAAGTCCTTTGATTTTAACTTCTTCTTTCATGTTCAGACAAAATTTTGGACTGCCAAAATGAAGTCACGTTGTTGGTTTTGTCAGTGGCCAAAATTAAAACTTCATCAGTACATGTGTCTGGTAGTAATCAGCAGACCAATAAATGAGCCAGATTTTGTATTTCTCCACATTTACACAACATGTTGTCTGCAACAGCCCCCACTTGAGCCTATTCAGCATCCTCCAAGTGACATAGGGAGGCCGAGTCCCTCAGCTATATCCTCTTTTAATGTTATTCCTTGTCCAGTGAGCTCCTTCCTCCATCTTCTAATTTGGTTTTTCTCTTGCATAACCTCAAATATGTTTCTTCCTGCCATAAAGCTCTTCCTGGAGTTAAGTAAGCAGACTTGAGGCACATATCCATTCAGGGAATGTAGAGCGTCATTCTCTTGATTAGTTCTCCTTATCTTAGGTGGGTAAGGAGGTTCACAACAAGAGGATATATTTTCTCAACTGGTATAGTTTTGAGGCATCTTGTCACTATACACATCATTTTATTAACAGCAATGTCAACCTGTGTCGCGGGGTGCATTCCATACTGATGCAACATACTCTGCCATTGAGATGCTCAGGGCCAAAGCTGATGTACGCAGTGTGGATGGTGGATGATTTTAACTACTTCCCCAAAACACCTTCTGCTTTACAAAATGCTTCTGCTGATTACATCACACGCTTGTGCCTATATCTGAGGATATGTTTCAAGGACACCTATGAACACCCCCTTACGTTTAAATGTACAGTTTGTGTGTGTGCGTGTGTGTGTGTGTGTGTGTATGTGAGAAGCATGGAATGTTGATAAGAATACTTTTGATTAGCCCAGAGAGAAACTATATAATGAGGAAACACTATGTACTTGTGAGGCAGTCTTGAGTTTGATGTAGAGCAATCTGGTGTAGATAGGAAGAGGATGGTTTTGTAGACTTGGGCCTGAGAACAAAAGCAGAGGGCAGTCTGTGAGAGAAGGACTGGGGGGAGATGTATGGGTTTTTATCTCCTCCAGGGCATAAGAGAAGAGACAGATGCTTTGCTTGTCAATCACATCAATACATCACAGGCAACATTTTCCAATAGTGAATCATACCTTTGATAAAATGAGGCCCCAAGTTCTTCACATATCCAAAATGGAGTTTAGTAGGTTTCTAGTCTATAGTAGAAATATGGCTTCTTGTGCTAGCCAAAAGGGCCATTTGGTTGTTTTTCACACTTTGGGGCCCAGGAAGGGAAGAGATGGACAGAGAGGCGCCCATTGTAAACAAGACAACCAGAGTTGTTTACTCCAACTTTGTTATTTGACTGGATGTCTGCTAGTTACATCACACCTGGAGGGAAGGTTTGAAAGAGGGAGTGGCAAGCAGAAAGCAGAGAAGCAGTTAAGCAGTTGAGAGAAGCAGATATATATATATATATATATATATATATATATATATATATATATATATATATATATATATATATATATATATATATATATATATATATATATATATATATATATATATATATTGATTATCAAGCAGAGAAGATGTAGAACTTTTAAAGGGGGAGGAAATGGGCTAATGCTGCAAGCCTTTCTTCCTAGAGATAAGCCATGAGAAGAGTTCGAAAATGGTTGTCAACTAGGGAACATCGACAAGAGAGAGATGGGCTTTCCAACTAGGCCTTATCTCTGGAAATCTTAATTATGGTAACTTAGAATAGATAGACAGATTCCTTTTTTTATTTAGGGGAATACTTGTCTGAAACATCATTTCTCTAAAACAGTGGTTCCCAACAAGGGGTACACAGCCCACTAGTGGACTTCAATTCCCAGAAGCCTCAGTCAGTACATTGGCTGATCAGTGCTTTGGGGAAATGACTTAGGCTTCTGGGAATTGAAGTCCAAAAACCAGCATTTGGGAAACACTGCTCGAAAACAAATAAAAATTAGTTTATTTTTCTATGCTGAGATCTGTAACCTGATTCATCAAGAACCATGCTACCAATTTAAATAAAAATATTTTCTTCAATTGAAAATGGGATACTGGGTTAAAAGACAGTAAGTCCTTCTTTTTTGCCTCTTGAAAATGCTACCGCAACCTCTCAAATAAATGGGCTTGGTTCAGTCAGGCTGGGCTGAGAACGGATGGTGAACATATTTTTTTCTTACGTGAGTTTGGGGGTTCTAGAGGGGATTTGTTTGAATAATCCGCCTTGGATTGAACGCTTGAGAGGTCCCAAGCAAGTGAGGAAGAATGTGCATTCATCATATACCCCCAGTTACCATATATGAATACTATGGAGTATTTGTGTATGTATACATATGCATATAACTTCCATAGCCATTTCAAACTGTTTACGGTACATGATATGTAAAGCAGGGGTTCTCAAGTTTTTTGTGCCACGGGCGGGATCACTCCCTCTCAGACAGCTGAGTGGGCCGGACCTGTGGTTACTCCTATTGTAAATGTGTCTGTAAACCACAGCAGGTGCACTTGCATATGCGTGAACACATTTTTAAAGTGGCCTTGGAATTCCAAAGTAATGGAGACACAGGTAGACCTCCATTCTTTGTACAAATACACACTTTCCTGCAATAATTGAGCCATAACAAGAAACAATCACAGTGAATAAAACATAAACATAAAATATAATCACTCCATTGTAATAATGATAATCTGGCCAAAAAACCCATGTGGGAACAGGGAGAGACAGAGCTATCTTTCTGTTTTTAAACAAAAGCCACAGCAAACTATTACTTTTTGTTGAGAAAACATTTTAAAATCATTTGAAAGCTTTCTAGCATTAATGGGGTCATTGGCTGGTTTATTGTTTCTAACTTTTATAACACTACACAACTGGGTTGAAAATATGTTCCTTATAGTAATTCATATGTGCTGAATACAGAACTGCAGTCAGATTTGCTCTGGCACGTCAGGAAAAAAAGTTATGTACGTGTAAAGGTTATCAAGGAAAATGCTATTAACTATCTTGAAAAGTGATTGTGAGAAATTTTAGGGAAATTAATGTGCATACTTTGGGATGAAAACACTGAATATTATAATTAAGAAGTGAATTATAAATGTTTATTTACCTCTGAAATGAGTCAGGGACCCTTAGTTACACTAAGATTGACAATGGCTTGGTTTAAAAGTGTGTAGAGTTTCTTGCTTTCTGCTTGTGAACATCTTCTGTTGCTCCCTGCAAAAACCAACAGTAAGCCCCCATCATGTTCCAATTGAAGCGGCTTTGATATCTTGCTTCCATGGTGGACATCTCCTGGTGGAATCTTTCACCATGCTCGTCACTCACGGCTCCCATATTTGACAGAAAGAAGGTGAGATGCGAATGCAAGAAATGCATCTTTAGTGACATTCGGCAACCGAGGTGCTGGAAGGCTGTTAGCAAGTTGTCCACAATTTCTGCATAGTTGTCTGCTCTGGGGTTCCCAAGAAAGTTGTGCATGACAAGCACAAATGCGTCCCAAGCTGCTAGTTCTCGTTCCGTGAGCTCCAATCTGAATTGTGGACATCAAATCAACTTTCGTATTTCTGGTCCAACGAAGACTCCTGCTTTCAATTTTGCCTCAGTTTTCATCTTTCCAACTTGCCTTTTGGGTACTGAAAACCACAATTTGTTTTATCCATCGCTGCAACAAACTGTTTCATAAGACCCAGTTTGATATGGAGTGGAGGTAGGTAAATCTTATTACGATCCACAAGAGGTACATGTTGAACATTATGCTGTCCGACTACAGGTAAATTTCTGGGTGGCCAATTTTTCACTATGTAGTGATTCTTGTCATTGCAAGTAAGTTCCACTCCTTCAGTCTGGAACCCAACAGTTCAGACTTTTCTTTCGACAGGGACAAATTCCGAACCAGGTCGTCCAATTCGGCTTGGCTGATCAAATGTGGCTTTTTAATGTCACTGTCGGGATCATTCGTGTATTCCATAGCTCCAGCGTCACTGTCATTACCTTCAGTATCACTTCCTTCGTTGTTCATTGCATCGGATGAAGGAGGAATTGGTACTGGGTAATCTGTACCATGCACCACAAGCTTTAGAGCAGACTGACAATCCAGATACACGATTTTTGACTTGTTCTTCTTGCTGTACCCGCATATGATGGTCAAGCAGAAATAGCAATCTGAATGGTGATCTTTCTGCTCCCGCCAAATCATGGGAACAGCAAAAGGCATTCGATTTTGCTTACCGTTTAACCACTGGGTTAGGCCGGAGCAACAGATGGTGCAACAGAGATGAGGAGCCTAGGATTTTGTTTGATCACCGATTTCACATCCGAAGTAATGTTTGTAAGCTATATGTAGCTTTCTGGACATGTTCTTGCGTTGGTCAGACATCGTATACTTGCCACAAATGTAGCAAATGTTGCTGCCCTTTAGAAAAGGAGTGAAAACCTGGCTGGCAGGTTTGGTCTGGGGAGTGGATGGTTCAATTTCCCCAGCCAATTGGTTGGTTTGACCCCAGTATGCCTATGTTACAATTTCTAGCTTTTAATACTAAGTTTGTTAAAGTTGTTAAAGTTTTTTAATTCTTTTAAATGGTTTTATAATTGTTGTAAATCGCCCTGGGTCCCTTTTGGGAGGAGGGCGATAAACAAATTTAAGTAAATAAATAAACAAATAAATAATAAAAGCAGTCCAGACAATTCACACAGCTGGGCCTATTCATCTTTCATTTACTGAATCACCATGTACCAAATAACCGAATCGTCTTATACAAAATCACTTAAATGCATGTTACTGCGACTGCTGATTAATAAAATACAGAACCACACTAGCACGAACTATTCTCTAGTCACCTCCGAATCAGGCTGATGGACGAACACCCACCCACCCACACCCACCCACACACCCACCCACCCACCCACCCACCCACACACCCACACACACACAATCGTACATCAATATATTTATAAAATATATTATGTATATATATATTTATTATAAATATATAAAAATAGTTATAAAAATATTTATAAAATAATATTGTATTTGTATTCTATTTGTCTTGTTGGTTACACCAACATTTGCCTGAGTTGGTTACACCAAGTAGGGCGGTATATAAATCCAATAAATAAATAAATAAATAAAATAAATCAAACACGGCTCATTGATGCAGCTACATATTAACCCAAGTACAGGCTTTTAATATCATATGACTTTCAGCGATAACGTTAAATCCAGACTCCTACAACATTTCTGATTACAAAATCGGAATCAGCGCATCCTATTACTTAACAATCACATTATTTTCACCCAGTAACAAAATTTTTGTTGCGTACTGTAATTTAACTAACACGCTATATTATCCATAACCAAGTCCCTCCCACAAATGTAGCATGATTTTCATTAAGTAAGAATGATTATATACCTACTGGCCATTTGGTAAAATGGATTCTCAAATGTTTTAATTTATGTATTCTTCCTTTCTTGATAATATCAAATCATTCAATGGTAATTGAGTGTACCTTCATTAATAAAATGGAGAATATTACTTGAAACAGTACTAGCACTGACTGCTGTAGTAGTGGATTTAATTTTTCCCCTAGCATAAGGTAACCCGTAGATAACAGCTAAACTTTGGGGAGTCTAGGGCAATGATCATATAAATATTTTTTCCTGCACAAAAGAGGTTATGCCTAGTTTAATACTTTCCTCTTTTAGTCTTGGTCATACCTGGAATTCTGAATGCACAAGTCAAACCAATAGTAAGGCAGCTATTGTTGGGCTGAACCCCATATTCTTACAGCAGTGGAATGTTAGAAATTTAGACTAACCTTTATCCCAGCAAACTTTGAGCTGGCATTGTGCCTGAGTCCCCAGACTGATGGAAATTTAGATCTGAAGTCATTTTGTCCTTCCTTCAACTCATCCATTTCCCCCTCCCATTTGGGTCTTTAGCAGGCACATCTTAGATCTGATATCTCTCCTGGCAGTTCTTTGAGGTCAGGCGGCAGAAGGGCATTCACATTGGCAGACAGGGTTGTGTCTAATCTTAATTCCCTGCTGCTGGATCATTTTAGGATTAATGGGACTGCAATGTCATTACATGGAATGAGAAAGTTTCTTTACATTTGTGGAATAGGAGAAGCATATATAACTACTTCAAAAAAAATCTGCTTTATCATTACAGTCCTGGACTTCATTGTGACGTGAAATATGCATATTTAGGTAGTAAATCCTGGTGAACAGACAGTCCTGAGCATGTGGGGATCTCCATGATCCTCACATCTGTAAAGGTTTATTTATTCTGTGCCACCATTATAAAGTGTCAAACTATAAGCTAAGTATGTAATTGACAAACATATCAGTCTGGGCTTATTGTTGTTTTCAGTTTATTTAACCATACATATTTTTCTTTACAATTTATTAAAATTTTTATGAATTGACATTCTGGATTAGTTATGCCCTCCAGATGAAATGTAACTTTAGAAACTATCAACCGCCCAGCTGACTTTGGGCCCCACCCTCCTGTGACCAGGATAAAGCCGCAGACTGCACCGGGCAGCCCCAACACCGCTGCCCAGCTGACTTCGGGCCCCACCCTCCCAGGACCCAGATAAAGCCGCGGACTGCGCAGGGCGGCCCCAACACCACCACTAAGCTGACTTCAGGCTCCACCCTCCCGGGACCGGGATAAAGCCATGGACTGCACCGGGCGGCCCCGTGGGAGCCTCGGCCAAAGAACGCCTTCCAGCCGCATGGACATCTCTGCCTCCCCCAGACTCGAAACACCTGTCCGGGAGAGTTGAAAAGGGCCGCCCGCGGGAGCCTCGGCCAAAGAACGCCTTCCAGCCACTCGAGTGGCTGCCGCGCAGTAACATCTGCGGTCGGCAGCTCCTGCCCTCCCTCTGGGCCCCCGCCATCCTGGCCCAGAGGCCGATAAGAAGAGCCAGCTGACGGGTGGTGAGAGGACGCTCCCGCCCTCCCTCCGGCCCCCCCTGCTACTCTCGTTCTCGGCCAGTCGGGCTGAGAGAAGCCAGAACACCTGGACTTTGCCCCGCCGTCGCCCAGAGACCACCTGGAGATAGGGGGTAGGATTTCACCACAGCCACACCAGGACTGAATTGCGGTTGTGGTAGAGAGGATGTATATTAACATTGTATTGGGTATGGATTGTATTGTGAGTATATTGTATTACTAAAAAAGGAATGGCCACATCATGTGAATTAACATGTGCATGCGTTTTGCCGCCCATCCACCAACAATGGCCAGAGGGGAGCTTTGTTTGTTTTGTGAGGTTGTATTTTATGATTTTTACTGTACTGTTGCTGTTTTGACTGTAAGCTGCCCTGAGTCATCTTGGCGAGTGGGCGGCAATATAAATCTGAATAAATAAATAAATAATATTTTACTATGTATCTAGAATTCCTGTGCATCAATAAGAATCTTTAAATGGTGAAAGCAGAAGGGCTTTTTCTATCAACCATTTTAATATCACAACCCATTACATACACAAGTGCTATACAATGGGATCTTTGTCAGCACACACACACACACACACACACACACACACACACACACACACACACACACACACACACACACACACACACACACACACACACACACACACACACACACACACACACACACACGACACTTCCGGTAGGGTGCGGCAGCCGGCCGCTAGCAGCTTGCAGAGCTCTGTTATAGGGCTCCGCTTTTTACCTTGTTTTATCTTGTTTTATCTTGTTTTATCTTGTTTTATCTTGTTTTATCTTGTTTTATCTTGTTTTATCTTGTTTTATTTGCTTTATTTGTTTTGTTTGTTTTATAGTTTTAGTTTAAAGTTTATAGTTCGGGGACTGACCCTCTTCTAGCTCTGCTGTGTTGTAGTTTTGGAGTCAGACTCCTCTCCTTCTCCTCCTCGCCAACGACCTGAAGATAGGAGTAGCAAAGCCTTGAATATAGGAACAACAAAGATAAGAGCAACAGATTCCTTTGGAGGCAAATGCCAGTGTTGTGGGTTTTGAGGAACTCTTTCCAACTCTGAAGAAGCTATTCCAACTTGAAAGATTTAACAACTGAGATCTGAGGAGTTTGCCAGGGCTATGAGGGAGCCGGCTCACCATACGGATTTAAAAGAAAAGCAGTCCGAATTGATGGAAGGCCAAAGATGGCAATAAAGAAGCAGGCTCCCAAGTAGGTATTATCATTTATTTTGGAGGCTTTGAACTTGGAGGCTTTGAACTGACTTTTCTGCCGTTGGCCCTTTCTGGTCTTTGGGCGCAGCTGTGGTTTGATCTTGGCTTGGTTACAGTTTGCAGCCTCGGTCTGCTATGGCTGCCTGTAACACTGGAGTAGAAACAGGTGTGCAGCTTCCTAGTACCTCTCTGTCACCAGCCCAATGAGTAAACACAAATTCAATGAAGAGGAATATGGTGGAGAGGAGGAGAGGAAAGCTGAAGATGCTTGGAAAGAAGATCACAGAACTCTTGGAATTTGTGAAGCCAAGGCACAATGTCCATGGTGAAATAAAGCGTATGGTGAGTCTGATTCGTACGTGTTATGACCAGCTTGCTGACATGGAAGATGAGGCGCTCACAATGGAGAGACCAGAGAGACCCGAGACCGTGGCAGCAGATACCCAGATGTCACCTGGCTTGAGAGCCAATATATGCGATGAGGCAACTAGGAACAAGGGCCAAAAGCGACCTAAGTTATCACGCAGAAAGGACAACCCATTGCCCAGAGAAGCTTTGACACTGGATTTGAGTGCAATGACACCAAGTGGAGGCGAGTGTAGTGGTGATGTTGGCAAGACCCAATATCAGAAGCTGTCTTTGGCGGGGATAAACCAGACACCGAGCACACTGCATATAAGTTCAGCCCCACAAAATGATTGGACGGTGATAGCGAAGTCAAAACCAAGACCCAAGAAGCCCCGACCCTCACGTCCTGACATAGTAATTGTGAAGGCGAAGGAAGGAGGTCCTTCGTATGCCGATATGCTGCGACAATTGAAGGACGACCCGTCCTTGAAGGAGGTGGGAGAGAATGTGATGAAGGTGAGGAGGAACATGGCTGGAAATCTGCTCTTGGAGCTGAGGAAGTCTGCCACAACTACCCAGGTTGTAAACGCCATTACCCAGAAGCTGGGTGAGTCAGCGAGTGTAGTGAGTCAACAGGATGAAAAGACAATTGAAATTCGAGACCTAGATGAGCTGACTACGATAGAGGAAGTTTGTGAAGCCCTTGGCAAGGAGTTGGAGGTAGCCATCGAAGAAAAGGCCATCAAGTCTATTAGGAAGGCGTACAAGAGCACGCAAACTGCCATGGTCCGTTTACCAACAGACCTAGCCAGGAAAGCAATGGAGAAGGGCCGGATACGCATCGGCTGGGCGATCTGCCGAGTTAGGGAGAAGGTTGATGTCCGGAAGTGCTTTAAGTGCTGGGGTTTTGGACATTTGGCCCGCAACTGCAAGGGAGTGGATAGGTCCAAGTGTTGTCTCCGATGTGGTGAAGCTGGCCACACCCGTGAGGCATGTAAGAGCGAGGGGGCGAAGTGTGTATTGTGTGAGGCTCAGAGGAACCACCCAACAGGGAGCTTCAGGTGTGCGGCCTACCAAGCAGCAGTGAAGGCAGTGATAGACAGAAGATGAAGATCCTCCAGCTAAACCTTAATCATTGTGAGACAGCGCAGGATTTGCTGAAGCAAACTGTGCGGGACCTGGATATAGACATTGCTATTCTGTCGGAGCAGCATAGGAACATTGAGAGTTCACGGGCCTGGATCTCCGATGCATCCGGTCGTGCAGCTATCTGGGTATGTGGGCACAATTTTCTCCAGGAAACACCACAAGTACTAAGAACAGGATTCACTTGGGTCAAAGTGGATGGCATCTACATATACAGTATTTATGCCCCTCCAAGTGACTCACAGGAGGAATTCGAGGCCCTGCTAGACAATTTGGCTGAGGATGCGAGAGGTCGACGGCCACTCATTATTGCAGGTGACTTTAATGCATGGGCGACAGAATGGGGTAGTAGAGAAACCAATAGGAGGGGTGCGACACTTCTGGACTTTGTGGCTTCTTTAGATGGAGTCCTCCTTAATAATGGTTCAACCCCGACATATATACGGGATGGCAATACCTCCATTATAGACTTGACGTTTGCCAGTGAGAGTCTATTTTCACGAGTTAAGATGTGGCAAGTGAGTGACTACTACACCTACAGTGACCATCAGGCCATCATTTTTGAAATTGCCTCACAGGGAGGACAAAGGGTGAACAAGCTGACAGCTCAAGCCAAGTGGAACATCAGATCTTTTGACCACGAATCTTTCATCATTATGATGCAAGAGAACATCCAGTTAACTGGCTCTGTGGAGCATATGTCCTCACAGCTTATGTCACTGGTTACTAGTGCCTGTGATGCGGCCATGAAGAAAGGTTCCGGGAAAAATCACCACACACCGGTCTATTGGTGGAATGAGGAGATCACTGAACTCCGGAGGCTGTGCCACCGCACTCGGAGAAAGGCACAGTGTGCCCGAGGTAGTGAGGACTATGAGGTTTTGAGGCTTCGACATCGAGAGGCACGGGGGGCCCTGAAGAGAGTCATCAGGGACAGCAAGAACTGCATGTGGAAGGAGTTGTGCAATATGGTCAACAGTGACCCATGGGGTAGGCCATATAAGACAGTAATGGCCAGATTAAAAAACTGTACAATGGTCCCACCATCTTGCCCAGTGCTTCTCAAAAAGATAGTGACTACTCTCTTCCCAAGTCAACCAGGACTCGCCTATACCAAGGATGTGTCACCTGATCACTGCTTCGACATACCAACTATCTCAGAGGAGGAGCTGATCAGGGCCTGTAGTAAGATAGGGGATGCGAAGGCCCCTGGTCCAGATGGTGTCCCCAACATTGCCCTTAAAACTGCCATCGGGTCCCAACCAGAAATCTTCCTAGAGATGTACAACATGTGTCTCGCTAAGGGAATCTTTCCAAGCCGGTGGAAATTGCAAAAATTGGTCCTTCTTCCGAAAGGGAAAAAGCCGCCAGATGATCCATCATCCTATTGACCAATATGCCTGCTGGATACAGCAGGTAAGGTACTCGAGAGGATTATTTGTAACCGGATGGAGGAGTTCAGCGAAGGAGTTCAGGGATTGTCCAATAGCCAGCATGGATTCCGGAAGGCGAGATCTACCATGGATGCCATCAACATAGTCATAGACATTGCCCGCAAGGCTATAGAAGGCAAACGCTGGAAGAGAGGCACCAAGAAGTACTGTGCTATCATCACCTTGGATGTGAGGAATGCGTTCAATTCAGCAAACTGGGACTGTATCCTGGATGCGCTGAGATTGATGGAGGTTCCGGAGTACATCAGACGCATAATTGTAAGCTACTTCACAGATCGAACCTTGATGTATAACACCGATGCCGGTCTTCAAACCTATAACATCACAGGAGGTGTCCCACAGGGTTCAGTGCTCGGTCCCTTATTATGGAATATCATGTATGACAGGGTGCTCCGGTTGCCTATGCCAGTGGGGACAAGAACAGTTGGGTTTGCAGATGATGTGGCGGTAGTGGTTGTCGCTAAACATCTGGAGGAAGTTGTCCAAACTGCAAACGAGTGTGTTGCCAAAATCCGCCAGTGGCTCTCATTAGCTGGTTTGCATCTAGCAGATCATAAGACTGAGGCAGTTCTCGTGACCAGTAGGAAAGCCAGAGAGACTATCACCCTTACTGTTGGAGGCTGCAGTATTCTCTCGCAACCATCACTACGATATCTGGGTGTCCAGATAGACGCCAGGCTACGCTTTAATGAACATTTGCAAATTGTGAGCGCAAGGGCTGGAGCAGTATGCAATGCATTAACAAGGATCATGCCAAATATTGGAGGTCCACGGCAGACTCGCCGAAGACTCCTCTCGAGTGTTGTTAGTTCCGTGTTGCTGTATGCAGCCCCGATTTGGTTTGACGCCACAGCAGAGACATCATACATGCGTCAGATAAATTCAATATACCGTAGGAGTGCCCTGCGGGTGGCTCGGGCATTTCGAACAGTCTCGTACGATGCCGTGTGTGTCATTGCTGATATGATGCCGATCCATCTGATAGCAGAGGAACGGGCAGAGATTTACCGGCAGAGGCGAGAAAACCAGGAGAAGGAACGACGCACAATTGCCATAGAAGCCAGGAAAGAGAGGATAACACAATGGCAGCAGATCTGGGATAAATCAACCAAGGGACGGTGGACTCATCGCCTTATCCCAGACATCAGGGCATGGTCGACAAGACAGCATGGAGAGGTGGACCACTACCTCACACAGCTGTTGACAGGACATGGCTGCTTCAGAGCCTACCAACACCGCTTCAGGCTGGATGATGATGCTTCATGCCCCGTCTGCCAGCCCGTGCAGGAAGATGCAGAGCACGTGTTTTTTCATTGTCCACGCTTTGATGCAGAACGGGAAATTCTACAGAGGCATTTTCGACAACAGCTGTCTCCAGAAGATATCATCAGTGAGATGTTGAGTAGGGAGACTACCTGGGTCGCGGTGTCCAATTATGCAGCCAGGGTCATCTTGGAACTTAGACGTGTGGAGAAACTGCGAAGAGGGCAGCCAGAGATATAGAGGAGAAGGAGGGCTAGGAGCCAAATTGGAGGAGGGTTTTTAATAGCCATTTTGCCCCCCATGAAGTAATGCCTGACGGCGGTCCCGTGGGGTGGCAGGGCGTAATGGGAGGTGGTTTTAGTGGGTAAAAATCCCACACACTGTGAAGCCAGAGCAAGGGCTCACAGTGTCTTTTGAAGATTTCCACCTGCCCTTAAAAACACACACACACACACACACACACACACACACACACACACACACACACACACACACACACACACACACACACACACACACACACACACACACACACACACACACACAGCAGCCCTGTTTCTATGCCCCCCAAAGAGTTAAGCTGCTAAAAGAAAAGGGGGAAGGGAGTGTTGTGCTCCAATTCAAAAAAAAATGTAGGTGCTTTAACTTTGAGTGGACTGAGAGAGAGGTCCAGCTACCAAGCTGTATCCCTTGTTCTAGACATGCCCATAATTTCTCTCTTTCCGGTGAGGTAGAAGTACTAATTTTCTGCAGTTTAATGCTTATCTCTAGAAAGATTGTAGTGATCAGGACCGTTCTTAATTGCTTTAATATTGAGTCCAAAAGTCTCAAACATACCACAACAAACCTTGACAATTTTTTCTTTTTGACAGTGCTTTTCATCTCAAATTATCAGATGTGTGTATGTGTGTGGTTTGAAAACATCTAGCTTAGCTTAATGATCCAGAACTAGAATTGTCATCAGAAGACAGAGTGCCTTTTATTCTTACAGGGTAACTAAACTGTAAGCTTGCAAGTTGTTCTTCAATTGACCTTGGTTGAATGCATTCTTTTCAAATAATTTTAGAGCATTCCTTTCAAGACAACAAATACATGTCTTTTCTAATATAACGTAAGAACTAGCTATCAAGTTTATGGCAGTTTTGATTTTATTGCTATTAGTGTGTCCTGTATATTGTAAAACTGGTCTATTAGAGAGAAATGTTTGGGTATCAAAGCTGATGGACCTCATAGCATACAAGAAGCCCTGCTTAGTCTTTCATTATTATGTTATTTTTCAATGGTTCATGCTCAGGAAAACCTGTGACTATGAGTATAGAACCAATAGGTGCAATCCTATCATTTATGTGTAGTTATGGTTCATTACACCTCTAATTTGACTGAGGTGTTTGGAAAGGGGAACTTGAACAACCTCTGAATGACATAATTAGGTGCTTTAATGATATATTGAAAATTACCACTAGCCCTTTCCTATAAAAGGTGATTCAACTGACACATTCAAAGTGTTCTAGCCTTTTCATTATAATTGATGACCTTTCATAAATCTTTAATGTGTCATTTTAATGAGGCAAATTCAGCTACCAGACCAACTGAGCTATGAAATGTGTTTGTGTGGTTGTGTGTGCATGCATAATAAATAAATGAAATTGGATAAGACATATTAGTATTTAAAAAGGTTGTGTTGTGTTGCACAATAATTTCAGCCCTACCAACTGGAAATAAGGTTCAGTAGCAGATCGTAAGTCAGAGCTTTTAAAAATAATTCCTGCATTTTGTTTTTCTTACTGGTTCACAAAGCTGAACACTGGCATATCCTCTTTAGCATAATAGCAAAGGCAATTTTACTTATATACCACCCCATCATGCTTAGAACACTCTCTGGGAAGTTGACAACAATCAGGGTACTCATTTTAACCTTGTGCTCACTGGGATTGAACATAGATTGTAAACAGAGTTTTGATTGCAGTACTGCAGGTTAACCACTGTGTGGTGGGGCTATTTCATAACAAGTCATATGAAACTGTGAGTTTGGTGGCATTTATCTGAAAATCTTACCTATGCTGTCTCCCACATCATAGGATAAAAAGAGAACATTATTCTTCTACATATTTTCCAACTGCCTCAAGTCCTCCTTTTTACAGTCTAATTATTATAGTAAGCAACTGAATGTCACAATAGTACAGCACTGAAATGATTAAAGTTGGTATAATATGTCAGAAATTATTCCGGGTTGAAATGATTTTTGCTGGAGAAACTTCACTCAGGTGACACCCGAGTGAGGCTCCTTTTATGTCCCTAAGATATTTTCCGTTTATCTCCTTGCGATTTCTTGCTTTCATTCTGCTAGGTTGGCAGCAGCTGGAACAAAAATGAGCGCTCTAACCATCATGCAATACCTTGGTCTTAAACTGCCGACTTGCTGGCCTTCCAGCTAACAAAGTGTGTTCCTTAACCACTGAGCCACTGCAGGCCCTATTAAAGTTGGTAAAAGGAAAAATATGTGTTCCACCTTTAGTATTTGCTAGGAAAGGTGGGATATGAATGAATGAATGAATTCTAGATCTAAATGGTGTTTGAAAAATAACTATACCGGTGGTGCCCAAACTTTTTTTTTTTGCAGGCCAGCCCCACCCCTGACTCACAGCTGTGGGAGCCAGAGGCGGGCTGCTCCCACTGCTGACAGTTTTGACATCAGCAGCGGTAGTGATGTCAGCAGTGATTGCGCTTTGTCCTGGCTGCTCCGAGCAGCCTCTTTCTCGGTTCCATCCCCTCTGCAACTTTTGCCAAAGTCGATCGCTGCATTGGGGAATTTTTGGAGCCTCCTGTGTTTCAAAATTCGTGGCACTGGAAGGGTAAACCTGGTACACTTCAGTGACGTCATCCCTGGCGTGCCAGGGGCTCTCCTAGCGCCACACATTTTGAAACACAGGAGGCTCCAAAAATTTCCCTGACATGGTGATTGGCTTTGGCAAAGGCTGCAGAGGGGATGGGATTGAGCAAGAGGCTGCTCACAGCAGTCCGGGCAAAGCATGATCGCCATCGCCGTCAACACTGCTGACATCAGGCAGTGGGGGCAGGTGGGGGAATGGTCCACAGTGAGCTCGGGTGCTCAGCACGGGCCGCATTAATGATATGCAGGGGCCTAATTGGAGCTGCTGGCTGTAGTTTGGGCACCCCTGTACCCAATACACTGTAGTTGTATTGCTAGTTCATGAAACAGGAGTGGGGAAACTGGCTACTCCCAGAAATACGAGCTGGCTTGACCAGTGGTGAATTAAATGTGAGAGTTACAATCCAAAATACTTAGAAGACAAAAGATTCCTTTCATCACCATAATAACCAGAGGTTCACATCTGAATCTTGGGCTGCTAGTTTTTTTAAAGACTTAGCAAAGTATTGATTTCCTTGACTCCAGTACGATTACTTCTTGGTTGCTGAAATAAGTGAATGATGACTGAGGTAAATAAGGGTATAGTTCTATTTTATTTGTGCTAGGTAAAATAGAAGTTCTTATTTGTTTTTCATTTTACCACATGCATAAAAATCCATAAATGACCATAACCTGCTAAAAATATGTAGTAGTCTTCATGGAATATGAGGGAAATGTTTAAAAATGAGAGTTTAATTATTCTTCCTAATGTTTTCCAAGAGAAGCAACATTTTTTATCAACAAATATGAAATCTCTCCACTGTGGTGAGTTTCTAAAATTAAGGGCACTATTTTGTGTCAAACTGAAACCTTGGGGCATAACGCTTTTACCTTTGGAAGATGTTAACTTCACTAAGGCAACTAAATAATGATTACAACTGGAATTTTAATGAATGAAACTGTATCTTTATGAATTTGCAAGTGAGATACTATATACTGACATTATGAAAGGCACCTAAGGGAAGTAGATGCATAATTCCCATTCTTTCTTAATAGTAGAAATAATTGGTTTCAAATCCCTTGGGTAAATTTTGAAATTTTAGAGATACTTTCCATTTATGATGGAAATAAAAACTATTAGTAATAAAAGGTTGGGGATTCTATCTTAGTAAAAGTTTAATGCTGCTCAGCAAAATTACTGTTCAGCATATAAGTTATATAGAATTTGCCAGTGGAAAAGATCATCTGTTGTGGCTTCTAAAGGAGAAATATGGTATACTGTATTAGGATTTAAAAAAGGTTCCCTAAAACTAGCAGTAGGAAATTTACAAAAGTAACAACCTACTTCAAATACTTGCTACAAAACATACTAGAATCTAGCCGTTTTGTTTGGGTTTTTATCTGCGAATGCACAGTTGCTGTTAACAAAATCCGTTGTAAGTTATTTGGCTGCAAATGTGTCTGCTTAGATGGAAAGTCATGCATCAAATATAGTAACAGATGGCAAAAGGTAACCTAAGAAATGCTTCCTTAGTAGATTTTTTGTTTATTTTATTTTAAGTATGGCAAACTATTCCAAAGTAAGAGAAGTGGGACATGTACTGAGGAGTAAACATGCAGAAGGTAGATTATACAGTACAAGATAATATATTTCTGAGCAGCAGAAATTGCCCAATAAATTGGCTTTGCCTAAATCTGTGGTTATATCATGTGGAGATACATTTATATGTGTTTATGTCTAATGTGTTATGTTACATGTGTGTGGGTTTGGACATCATATGTGTACAGCACAGGCAGTTTGTGCCTCAATCAGAAGGTTGGGCACCCTAAAATATTGGAGTGAGGTTCCCCACAATTGAGAGTATAAGCCACCCCTTCATAAGCTATTAAATTTTTGAAATAGTAGACGTGTTAGTCTGTGTTTCAAGCATATCTGACAAACTAGACTTGATTCACAGAAGCTAACATTAAAATGCAGCAGTTAGTCTTTAAAGTGCCATAATGTTTTTTTTATTTTTGTCTATTTGTTTTGTTTACTCTCCGATAAGCTATTAAACGTGTTTCTTTTTTCTCTATCACAATACAAAGACCCTGGTATTTTTTCTCCTATGTTTCTCCTAATGTTGAAGAAAGTAAAACAAAAACAGGATAATTGTCATCATAATCATTTATGTGATTAGTAAACATGCATTCTGTTTTCTCTTGACTGCCCAGTGGTTTTCCTGTCATCCTCACATTTTTTCAGCATCAGGTAATCTTCTGCATCTGTACAAATATGAAGGGTTTTTGTTTAACCTTCCGAAGAATCACCAAAAAATAGCCAAACAACAACAAATAAAAACTAAACTAAATTTTCTAAGGTTGGTTGTGAGAATCTGAAGCCCAACATTTTGTCCTGATATGATGCTATATCCTGATTATGTTGTAGAAGTGTTAGCAACACACAGTAACTTCACTACTCATTGGAACATTTTGTACAAATCAATTTTTCCAATGCTGCTTGTAAGGAGTCTGAATTCTCAAACTGTAGCAAGTAAATGACACCTGCTAAAATCAATTAACACTGTTACTCAACATTCCTTTACTATGCTTGCTAGTTTAAATTCCATTGAGTTTTAAATATACATTAATCATGCTAATAGTCCTATGATACCAGTGTAATATTGAGATGCTAGAATGCAGTATGATTAAGAATGATCATCACGAAGTAAATTCATTATACAGTCTTCTTTCTTCAAACTCTGCAGGACTAATAGCATATGTATATTATAAAAGAAATGCCATAAGTCTTGCAGTATTTGAGGAAGAGAAAATGGTATTGCCTCTAATGCAATGGTATAATGATAAACTGCTTCCTCAGATGCTATATGAAACCCCAGTATGGCCTCTTTGAAATATCACAGTACTGTATTGGATTATGTCCAACATAAGATTCATACCAGATCACAAGAGGTACCAACATCTACCTCCAAGGCCACAGTCCCATCTGAGACATTGTGCTACTCAAAGGATACTTTTGCTAAGAAATCAGCCATTTTGTTTTGGCTCAAGATAGTTTACCAATTAGCCTCCTCCTTCCTGGATTTATTGGCCTATGAGGAAATGGGAAGGGACTCCTAGGCAGCTAAGATATCCACTTTGTCTCTAAACTGGGCTATTCCCCAGCCTACCTCAACAGGAATGAATATAAAGCCGCCCAATAAGGTATTATTAAAAGGCTAATCGATGTCCTGGCTACCATGATATCTTTTATTAACTACTGCTCCAATTGGATATATTGCCTAAGCAGCATTTCACAGCCTTTGGTTTTTGGAATTCAATTCCCAGAAGCCTAAGTCAATTCTCCAAAGCACTGATCCGCTAATGTATTGATTTCAGCTTCTGGGAATTAAAGTCCCCCTGTGGGGCATGTTGGGAACCAGTGATCTAAAGTCTTTTCCTTTCCTTTCCTTTCCTTTTGGGAAGGTGCTCCCATATTTGTCTCCCACTAGATCGTAGGAGTTGAGATAACAGAGAACTAAATGCAGATTGAACTCACTGCAGTTGAAAGCGATTCAGGGACATTATATGGACCACCCTGGGATAAGTAGATATTGCCGACAGGGTGCTCTAAGATGAAGGACCTGGTACATTTTCTGACAAAACTTTTGTATGAAGTATGGTTTCCTCTTAGCTGGCCCATGCTAGGATATATTGTGTAAGGCCCACTAATTTCATTAAACAAACCATGGAAAGACAGAACACATTGTATGCTTCATAATTTCTACAAGTTAATTTTATAATTTGATACTTACTTTTGAGTACTTATTTAATTAATTGACACTTTTCTGATTTTTAAATTTTAGGTTAGATGTTAATTATCTTTTAAGAGTGGTCTAATTTTTACTGGACAACCTGACAGGCCATGAAGGCTTGAGTCATGAAGTTCAATGTGATCCAGCAAAGGACCTGCCCTCATTCCACAAGATGGCTGGTATATAAGGTAAAGGTAACAGTCACCCTTGCTCAAAAGCCAGTCGTATCTGACTCTAGGGTTCAGTGTTCCGGTTTATAGCCAAAGAGCCAGCGCTATCAGCATCTACAGACTTTTTCATGGACATGTGGCAGCCATGACTAGACAACGGAATGCACAGAATGCTGTTTACCATCCCACTGAAGGGGTACCTATTTATCTACTTTCAATTTCTTGCTTTCGAACTGCTAGGTTGGCAGGAGCTGGGACAGAGACTGGAGCTCACACCATCATGTAGTACTCGGGTATCAAACTCTGTCATCCCAGTCTTCAAGTTCAGTGTCTTAACCACTTGAGCCACCACAATCTCCTGATATATAAACTGAGGTTTATGTTCTTAAAAAGGTTCTGAATTCACAAGACCATCTCTTGGCACTCTTGCTTATTCCTTAGTGCAGCAGAAATATGCTGCATGGTTACTGTCAATGGTGAAAAATAAGGAAGTACATGTTAAAATCTAAAAATTAACCCAATTTAGGTACAATAAATAGCTATATGGTGATTCCCTTGGTTGTTTGTGGTTATTGGTTTGTGAATAAATTTATCTGGGACAGTTTATGTTTATACTCAACTTATATTCCACTCTCTTGTAGTTTATTGCATTGTACTAGAGATTAATTCACAGACATAGTAGTAATATAGAAGCAGAATTCTAATCTAGAGGATAGTTGATAATAGCATGCCCCAAAATCATTTTATCACTTCAGGGAATAAATAGGGAAAATATGAAGGGTCCACTGTTGAATTAAAAAATATATATACTGCCATAGGAAGCAGAGTGAGATAGCATTAATGCGTCACAGTTTCAACAGATAGAGCCAAATGAAAATTATGCTTACAATTCAGATACTACAGCATTCTTACCTAGACTAGCTTTCAACTCTATACTGTATTTAGATAGCAAGGACTTGTCTGACTTTTCAATGCTAGAGTTCTTTAGTATACAATGTATACTAAATGTATACAATGTATACTGAGTATTGGGTGGTTGTAAATAACCTGACTCCCTAAAGGGGTCAATGGCTACAGACAGATGATCCCCTTTTGGTGGGGTGATGGTCCCCTCAGTGAAGGAAATGCCACTAGAAACCATCATATTGGGCTGAATGGCAAAATGAGCAGAGGAGAAAGTCTGATTCCCAACAGTCATGGAAGTAGAAGACACCATGTCAGATGGACTGGTTGTGAAGGCGCACCTTGATAATATCCTCAAGGCTGCAGCAGTCCATTGCAATGCTGGTGTTAAATCCTGAATGACTCATTTCATATCTGACTCAGGAGATGGCTCCATGATCATAGTGTGTGGGTCACTTCATGGCAAGCTGGGATCCACCTTAAACCAATTCACGCCAATGGCATTTTTCCTGCTTGAGGAAAAGATACAATCTCAGATATGAGTTGCAGCTGAGTTGCAGCTGTAGTTGAGTTGCAGCTGAGCTAGAGATTATGAGATTATTTGATGAATTGTTGATTTTAAAATTAGCTCTTCAAAATCTGACATCAGTAATCATATGCTATATCTATAAAGCTTTATTTACTTCATGGAATGAACTGTGGCCAGGGAGTGTCTCCATCAGTAGCCAAAAATGAAGGGAAGCATTAGCAATAGACAACAACTTACACCCTTGGACTTCCATCTAAATGCAGCAAAACTGGCTCAAAAAACCTTAAGAACTCCTTTTGATTTTGAGTAATCTACTGCCTCTTCCATTTCCTCAGTATAGAAAGAAGAGCTCCATTAGGTCTACTAATATTAAATGTAAGAAAAATACTGCTTCTTCTTTCCTGTCTAGATCAAACTTTAAACTGCCAAAACGAAGCCACCTTCTTGACTTTGTCACTGGCCAAACCTAAATCCTCATCAGTACATGCTTCCAGTAGTAATCAGCAGACTAGCAAATTAGCTGTACAGTATCTCTCCACATTCACATAGCATGTTGTTGTCCGCCAGCAGCCCCCACTTGAGCATGTTTGTCTTACATTTAGGTACTCTAACATGCAGCCTATTCAGAGTCACCCAAGTGAATATGGGGAGGTTGAGTTCCTCAGCCATATCTTCTTTTAATGTTATTCCTTGTCCAGTGAGCTCCTTCCTCCATCTTCTAATTTGGGTTTGCTCTTGCATACCCTCAGTAGTGTTTATTCTTGCCCAAAAGCTCTTCCTGGATCTGATTGAGGCTCATATCAATTCAGAAGATATTGAGTTCATTCTCTTGCTTAGTTCTCTCAGCATCTGCTGCTACTTCTCTCCTGATCTTAAGTGGAGCAAAACCAACAAGGGGGTATATTTTCTCAACTGGTGTAGGTTTGAGGCATCCTGTCACTACACATTGTTTCATTAACAGCAATGTCAACTTGTTTCGTGTGTGTGGATGCGCTCCTTACTGGAGCAGCATACTCTGCTGCAGAGACTGCTAATACTGGTTATACTCATAGTTAGAAATATTTGAGCCTTAAAAGTAAAAATATTAAGCAGACAAGGGAATATAAGAAGCACACCAGCTTGAATGGGGAGAATAACAAGTCCAGTTTTACTAAATTTTTTTTTAAAAAGTTCAGCTAAGGAGGCTGTAAAAACTAAACATAAAAATAAGACTAAAAAACAAGATGAAGGACATTAGGAGAAAAGAAAACTAAGGCAGGAAAGCCAATGAGTGCAATCTTCCTTTTCTCTCCCCTCTGCCTATTTTAGACTTGTGGACACAGAAAGCAATGCATAATTCATTCTCATCTTAAAGAAAATAAACAGCAAGAACAGATGGGAGTTATTGTATTTTAAAGGAAAAACCTCAAGGGTCATGTGCAGTTATCTTGAACCTAAAGGGCTTCTGGGTCAGCTGGAGAAGAAGATTTTGCCTGCTTTGAATTTTGAAATGAACAGATGTGAAGTACAATATTGCAACAGAATACTTGCAGAATGCTCGTTCTGTATTTATAATAATGCTAGAGCAATAGAAACAGGAAGTCAAAATAGAACCAGACCTTCACTCTTTCAAACTGGAATGGGATAAAATGCTTTTCTCAAGCAAATACCTACCTTTTCTCTGCTAAGCTCCTATGCAGGGTGCAATGGCACCACATAAAAAAAGCATTTGAACAAAGGGCAAATGAAAGAATGTGTGAACTGTTTGACTGGCAACTCGATAGACCTTGACAGTGCCTCAGAAATGAAATACTGTACTCCTGATGTTACTGTAACACCTTTTTCTAGCTGGAGCACAGTGAAAACCATCAGTTAGTTCAAACAATGCCCACTGAATGTTTTCTGCCTCTACAGATTCAGCACCCTATGCAAGAAGCAGTTTGGGAATCTTTGATAGCTAAGGACCCCTGGGATACAGAAAAACTGCAGTGGAATATTTGCAGAACTGAAAACACAATGGCAGACATCCCTTTTGAAAACTTATCTATTGCAGAAAGTTGAATACCCATCATTTGGACTTTTAAGGCAGACATTCTCAATTTAAAGAGCATTTTGCAAAGGTACATTCTGCCATTACCAAGGAAGCATCTGCTTTGTGGCCTCATATTGTGTCATGTCATTATCGCTGCTGATTTGCAAGTATTGCGATCTAAACTTTTGCAAGTGCAGTATTTACATACTATACAAATAAAGAATGAAAACAGGAAGAAGCTATTTAAACAATATACAGTACTGTACTTTAAATTCAGTAAACACCTGTGGGCAGGATGTCCCAAAAGTCACCATACATAGGGAAAATGAGAAATTGTAGCTAAATGTACTTTTATGTACAAAATATTAATCCCAATTTTTTACAAAATATTCTCTATGTGTTGCCCACCTCTTTCTACAAACAGTCTTCTCCTCCACTTATAGTGAATACATTCCAAGTTATCTGCTGTTGCCCATGTATGGGACTTTTGGGATTCCCTGTAGTTCTGCAACCACCACACCATCATTTAAGAATATCACCAAAATATTTTGGTAATGTAGAACTTGAGGTGATGTCACACTCACAAAACACTCTATAACTGGACAATAACATTGGTAAAAGGTCACCAATGGATAATGTCACAGAAAGTTAAAAGAGCACATTTGTAATTGAGATAGAATTAAATGCTAGAGGTAATCGGTTAATGACCTACTTGTAATGGTTTTGGCCAATCCATACCTGCTTCTAATAATAGATTAGAGGGGTTTTGTTTGTTTCAGTGATTGTTGTTGGTGTTCTGGTTAATGGTAGTGGGTTAGGATCAGTAATCTAAAGGTTCTGCATAAGAAAAGTGATTAAGCAACATATCACATACTTAATATTATTATAGAAGTACCATCAGTGGAGTGTTTCTACTCTCCCTTTCATCAGAGGCTCCATCAAGCCACTAGCATGGAAAAACATAGAGAGCAGAAGCAGTTAAGACCATCAGACTATGGAAGAGGTATACTACACTTCACTTCAAGTGATTGGAATTGCAAAGAGACTTTTGAGTTACTGGTCAGACTTCTCTCTTGTCACATTGCTTCTACCATGACCAATCTCATCAGTGCCTCTTTCCTTTTTGTTGTTGTTGTTCAGTCGCACAGTCGATTCTGACCCTCTGCGACTCCATGGACCACTGTCCGCCAGGCACTTCTGTCCTCCACCATCCTCCTCAACTCACTCAGTTCTGTGCCCATTGCATCTACAATACCATCTAGTCATCTCATTTTTGGCTGCCCCTTTCTTCTTTTGCCCTCCACCCTTCCCAGCATCAAGGCTCTTTCCTTACACCAGACCAAAGGTTTGAACATCATTGCTTGTACTGGGTGGTTATTGTTTGTTTATTACTTAAGAAAGACACCTCTGTCAACTTGAGTAAAGCCCATGGACTTGTGGGCGCAAGCATTTGCCCATTTATAGTGGCTACTGATGTCCAATTTAAGTGAATTTTGGCATTGTTCTCATTTTTTAATTCACTCAGTTAGAATAGGTATCTTTCAGCTTCTGACAATGTATTTTGGATTTCCTCATACAAATAGCTTGATGTTATCAACTAGTTTGGTGACATCAGTGTTTTCAGTTGGAATTCTTCAAGAAACATTTAAAAAACCCACCTAATCCCAAAAAGATACCTATAAGACATATTCTTGACTTATTTTCATTATGAAAATTGCTAATTTAATCCTTCTTTCTAAGGTACTAATCAATAAAATAAATGTATTTATTTATTTCCTGTCCTCTTTTCTAACTGTGCTTAATTTACTCAGGAATTATTGATAGAGGATGTTGGCAATATTATATTTTGCTTTGTAATTTGAAGTAACAAATTGCCTACTAGATCATCTCTATCCACATACTGATAGATTAAAAAAAATTAAGGACTGATAGAGTCAAATTTCTATTTGCAGAAGCCATGCTAATATATTTACAAAGTTACATGAATGATAACTGTGCTGGGTGTGCTAATATGTTTCCTGCTGAGTTTTCATTATTATCTTAGAAGTCTCTGATACAGTGGTTCCCAACCTTGGGTCCTTGGATGTTCTTGGAATATAGCTCCCAGAAATCTTGGCTGGCACAGCCAATAGTGAAGTATTCTGAGAGTTTTAGTCCAAAAATATTTGGTGTTTTTTTGGTAGAGATCTCCTCCTTCTGTCCCATGGGTTCTATGGGTTCCATGCAATGAAAAGGATGATTTGTGACTTGAACACACTGAAGGGAAAAATGAGGAAGTTTTAATTATTGAAAATCTTACAAAGATATTGCCTTATGTCATCCCCCTCAAATCTTCCTTGCTGATGTATCATCACATTTCTGAAAGTTTACTTACCTGACAGGATTTTAGCCACAGTTTATTAAAATTGAATGTATGAAATCTCAAACTTTCATATATGGGGGAGGGGGCTAATGAAAGGCTAATCCTTTATAATGACCAACCAAAATACTACAGCAATGTGCAAACCTTAGAATTACTCCTCATTGATAGGAGGGGATTTTTCCAGTAGAAGTAGTAAAGTTATAAAATTAGGTATTGTGATCTGCAGTTAGACACAAATTTCCACAGAGAGAGATCAGTCTGAATTAGTAAGGGGCAGATGTGCAGTTTTCAGATTATATTAAATAATGCCTGTTGGGGCAAAAAAGAGGAAAGATCCATCACAGAGAACACAAAAGCAAGCTGCAGTTCAGAACTGTATATTTATTTTGCCGTGAAACAGTTGTCTTCACAGTTTGAGCCATGAGATGTCCCTGGTTAAAATATTTTAATCAATAAAACCTGCTTATGATGGCATTTGGTACAAGAATAATCCTCCAATCCCATTTTAATCAGTTTCCTTTATTTGCCACCTTGCAACTGTGAGGCGAAGAGCAGACAGATTTATTGCCAAATAATTATTTCTGCCAGTGTTTTGGACAAAAGGTTAACTAGCATACTTTCAATTGTCTTGCATCTTACAGTTGATGGATTCCCTTACCTCTTTGCTAATTTGAGGGAAGATAATCGTTATGGCAGCGATAAATGTTATTGCACATACTAAATTTAATATCACAAATATTATAGTCTGGTTTTACAGCAAGGCCAAAGGTCCTTGAAATGATGCTGGCACTCCTGTTAGAAAGGCTGCTTTTTAAAGAGTGACCCTGTAAAGCTCTGTTCAAAGCCCAGACAAGGATATTTCAAGGTTTACAGATCTTATTACTAGCCTGCTATCCTCACCCAAAAAATAATAAAAAATAAAAAAGACCTCCTCCAAAACAAAAGGAAACAGAATCTTAACACTGCTGCTCTCTCCCCCTTATGCTGGAAAATAGATACACTATGTTACATCACTTCAAACTCTATTCAATTGAATAAGACAGGTCAAGGCCAGCAATTCCCAGTGGGGCCTAGCCATATCTTACTTATTACACACATTACACAGAAAGGGGTGTGGGGTGGGGTGTGGGGTGGTTAAGAGATAGTGATAACAGTGATAGAACAGAAGAAAGTCTCTTTTCAGATTGCAAGAGATGGGGGCACACAGTAATGTTTTAAGATGCTCACCCACTCCTTGCAAATAGTAAACTGGCACATTAGGAAAGGAGTTGCTTTCAGCGATAGTAGTTTAGAGGCTGCCATCTGGGAGGGAGCTTGTTATGTGGGGAGGAATGAAAAATCAACATCCCACTTCCAGTCTACAATGGTTCAAGCCAGAATTGTTTGCATGATACTAGGGCCAGTGTTTTGCTGCCTGATACAAAGAATATGATCCCATTCTGCATACAGAAGCTGGCAATGGGATAGGGACCTTAGCCCTTGTCGGCATATAGCCACCCTTCCCTTGTCTTAGGCCTCTCCCTAGACAGTCCCTTTCTAGGAGACCCACTTAAGGCCCCCCTAGGGACTTACCCAGTCTGTGGGGAAGAGGACCTATAGCCAAAAACCCTTGGCTGCAGTATACGTCTGGGGCTTATCTGCTTGCAGAGCCCAGAAAACCTTATTAAGGGAGAGTAACTAGTGGTAGCGTTGGGTGGCATCTGGCTTGCTAGTATCTTACCCAATTATCCCAAGAAAGAGACATTTTTGGAAGTTATTGCTGTTTATTGAAAAATAAAACATTGTTCATCAAAAGCAAAAGTTCTTCTTGAAACAGGTTACAAGATTCAGCTTTCAAAAATACTAATCAAAATAGCATACAGAGGAATAATTCATTCAGACCTCTTTCCCTATAAGAAAAAGAAACCTAAATCCTTACTCTCCTAAGTAATCATTATAACTCCCAAGAGAGTGGGCCTGGTAGGCGAGCCCACCTCACACTCATAGTCCATGATCCACTACTGATCCCATCTGCCTAGTTCGATAGACTGAAATGGCCTGGCTTATTTGCATACAGCCAATCAGAGTATGGCATAACTATAAGCAAAGTACTGGTTCTCATAACAATCCTGGTCTTCTCTGCTTCGAGACTTGTTGACATTCCATCTCTATGAGATGTACCAAAACATAGACTAGGATTTTGCAGCTGTCCGATAAGACTGGAAAAACTTTTGTTTTCACTTTGCAAACTTCTTGGCTCTTTCTAGGCCTTAGATCAGTGGTGCCCAAACTAAGGCCTGGGGGGCAGTCACCTGGCTCGCGAAGCCCTCATCACTCCGGGAAGCAGAAGTAAAACGCGCCCATACGGACAAGTTTTAGTTCCACTTCCAGGAGCAACAAGGGCTTCACAGGCCAGATGAATTGGCATTGGGGCCCCCACCAGGCCCCCAGGGCTTAGTGATTGGCTCCCTGAACCACATGATCAGCCCATGGCCCAAAAAGTTTGGGCACTCCTGCCTTAGAAAATAACCAGTTTAACTCCATCTTGGAAATGTTAAAAACTTGAGGTCCATTCTATTACAGCCCTATTTGAGCAACAATTAAATCCTGTCCTTGAAGGCAGAGAGAAACTGAAAGGGTCGGAATGAACACTTACTTGCATTGCTCTGCCTACTGATAGGACCAGCCCTATGTGATGTTTATATGGGTTAGAGAAGAATGCCAGTGTGGCACCAGAATCAAATGCTGTAATTAAACCAGTTCCTTCATCTCATAGTACAGCTTGCAATGCTTAAGCATTCTGTACCACATTTATCTGCATTTGGCATCTGTCTTGCTCTGTTCAATAATTCAAAAAGAATGTGGAGAACATAGTCCTGCTGCCTCTAACATTGATTACATAATGCAAAAAAACAAACAAGCAACAACCTAATAGTCTAAACCAGTGTTTCCCAACCTTTGGTTTTTGGATTCCAGTTCTCAGAAGCCTAAAATCAATTCTCCAAAGCACGGATCAGCCAACGTACTGACTTATGATTCTGAGAATTTAAGTCCACCAGTGTTCCACAGAGCATAGTTTGGGAAACCCTGGTCTAAACTAAGAGAGGAATGGTGTTTTATCCATGTAGGCAGGCCCTCTGAGAGCCTCAGTGGACCCCAAGCAGCTTCCAGATTTTGTGTACTCACACCTCAAAATTTCCCATTTCCCTGGACAGCGAGGAGAACAAATAGGTCAATCTTAGAAGAAATCAACCCTGACTGCTCCTTAGAAGGTCAAATAGTAAAGATGAAGCTAAAGTACTTTGGACATCAAATGAGAAGAGAGGATTCACTTGAGAAAGCCTTGATGCTGGGTAGGGTGGAGGGCAAAAGAAGAAGGGGGTGGTCCAAAATGAGGTGGCTAGATGGTATTGTAGACACAAAATAGGCACAAAGCTGAGTGAGTTGAGGAGGATGGTGGAGGACAGAAGTGTCTGGTGGACGGTGCTCCATGGGGTCGCAAAGGGTCTGAATCGACTGTGCAACTGAACAACAAAAAGTACCATGAGCAAACAAATTTCAGACTGGAGGGCGAACTTTGGGTTAATCAACAAAGTAACAAAGAAGGAAACTCTTATATTATTATCGAACAAAATGTAGTGCAACTTCAATGCCTAAATGTCTAGACCATTCTGGGTGTACAACTTATTTCCTGGACTTCAGGAAATTTATCTCCTAAGTTATTTAGGTCATGCAGTCTATAACTGAACAATATTAACTTTTTGAAATGGCAAATGAAACTGTCTAGATATTAAGATATTACAAGCAAATCCAAGGCATATTGTTACAGAGCTAACAGAAAAAGAAGGTATACACTGGTCTCAGAACAAACAAATAAAAATTGAGCAAGAAATAAGATTGAAATAAACTAAGTAATTGGATAAATTAATAAAACATTTTTTCCTGAATAATTAATAACTAAGGTCCCCCCCCCCCTTTTAGGAATACATTTCTAGCTTTGGTTTTAACTAGCTGCTTAATTATTACTCTAAAAGTAATTTTTTTGAGCAATTTCATTCTTTATGTTAAGCACTGTGAGCCAAATAAATATTAAATCTTTCCTTACCATTCTGGTCCTTTTCCATCCCTCCCAGTGCTTACTAATGGGTTGGGAAAATGCAGCCTTGGAACATACCTGTACCTTTAAGAACTGAGTTCTGCTTGTGAACTTTGGAAGAAGAGTGGCTGGATTGCTGAGTTCTTAAAAGACAAGACTAGGCTGAACCTGCTGAGCCAGTTCCCCACTTGCCCTAAATGAGCAGCTTTTACTGCTGATGCTGCTCTCTTGCATGTATCTCCTACTATATAACAGCCAACATTTGAGGCTTCCTTGAACTTAAGGGCAGTTTTACTTGTATGTCTGCTAACATGATTTATGCCATCTCAGTGCTTCTCTGCACTCTACATAGGACAAACAGGACAATTGCTGCACAAAAGAGTTAATGGACATAAATCTGACATCAGGAATGGCAACACACAGAAAGCAGTTTAAAATTATTTCAAGCTATCTGGACACTATGCACAAGACTTGAAAGTTACTATTCTGGAACAGGAACACTACAAGACAAGGATTCAGAGAGAGACAGCAGAGATAAAGAAAATACATATGCTGGACGCCCATTTCAAAGGTTTGAATATTAGTCAAGGGTTTCTGGGACATTATCAAATTTGAGTAGGACAGCATACAAATCCAATAAATGAAATGAAATGATACACCACAACTAACAGACTGTTATATGCTGCAATTTCCCACACCACCTTTACAGAACAAACTAGAGAAGAATGGTCAGTGACTCTCTTCCATAGCCTCAGGCCACCTCTCAGAACAAAGAAAGGACTTGGTGCTCTGCCTAGATCACTTACACCATTGTCAACTTTCACATAGCATGGTCAATAGATGTTAGATCTGAAGGGTAAACTCATTAGCAAATGTGTAGTGCCACAATGTTTGCTTTGCATCCATTTACTGACCATTTGCAACCCAACAGGGCCAAACCTCTTAGCAAATCTGAATACCAATCAGGGATCATCTGTCATTCCTTGAACTTGTGAAGCATGAGCTAAACCTTCCTGCTTCTCTATCGCAATCCCTGTGTGTAGGCTCCATGTGAGCCGGAACCCCAATCTTTTCATATTTAAAGTGGTCATATATGAACAGCCTCCTCTTTTGCAAATTGCTCCTAGTTGGAGCTAGTGACTATGAATCAATGTTTGGCAAGAATATAGTCAAATTTATATCTCTGGTGTAAAGCTGGGTCCAGAACTTACCCAGTGCCCATGTTGTTGTTGGTACGGTAGCCCAGCACAATAATGACAATATGGTCAGTTTCCTAGGCAAGGTGGTTCTATGTGGTTGGATTGATGCTGAGAGGTGCCAAGGGATAGACAGTGTTCAGTCATTGTGGCATGGCACAGCACTGTTGAAAGGCAAGTGCATGCAGCTGCTTTCCCGCTTTTAGAATATTTGCCAGCCTTCCCTTCCCTTCCCCCCACTTTTTTCTTGAGATACACATGGTGACATTATTAGGTTCTGTATATGTGGATATAGTTGGTGATAGGACTAATTCAATAGAAATGGTGTTGGATATAATTTAGTGGTGAGTTATGGGTTGCTTTATAACAACTGTGTTTGTGGTTGAGAGCATTGGGATGGATCCAGGTAGTGGAAGCCAGTAGAAGAGGACCTCTGTCTTCTGGTTATAACGGATTCCCCTTAAAAGAGGATGATGGTCTATGCCTATTGGTGGCAGGAAACCACATGTAGGGCTCCAAGAGACTGCCATTCTCAGCTTCATCCTCTAGTTGGTGCGCAGAAGAGATTATGGTAGGCATTGAATGGCATTTTGGTCTCCTGATGAAATGGATCCATTCTGTAATGTTTAGTCAAGGAAGCTGCTGCTGTAACCAACTGTGACCTTCTCTGACCAATTAGTTGTGGGTGGATTTTCTATGGGCAGAACTAGCTCAGCCATAGGCCAACAACAACACTGCACATATTGGCTTAATGAAGGCAAATAACAGGGCTGCTTTTCCTCACTGATGATCTATTTAGCTTGCATGCATCCAGACAATACTACTGGGCATGTTAATGTTAAGTAAATACACAGATCTTTTGTTCTATTGTGAACACAATAAACAGAAGGGCTTTATAGCAGGAGGGAATGCATAATTTCATAATACTGCAGAATGAGAAAGATGGCACTGATACCTAGGATCAGCATCTCACTCACAATGGGGAAGTGGATTAGCACAGCAATACGACCACCAGCATCTAATTATATTAAGATGATTACTTGTGTATGCTATTATTATTGCTTCTTTCATTATTATTTAATTTATACAGGAGGGAAAAGGTGCCTTGCCACAGATTACCATAAAAAATTATGCTGCTCACCAGTTTTCTTCTAGTTCCACTATAAGATTCCTCTAAAAGTGTTACAATCACAATGCAAGGAACTAGTGCTATGGGTATGTTTAAGTGTTTAAAATGTTCATGCTTGAAGCACACAAAGTACAAAGAAGAAGAGATGGATATACAAATCATTTTCACCCACTAACAGGCAAGATGTAAAGCATTTAGGACACATAACATCAAGCGGCATAGAGCAGGGATTCTCAACCTGAGTCCTGTGGGCTGGATGCAGTGTCATTTCATGTGGCCCCACCACCACCTCCATCACACCTGGAAGTGCCATGTGGTGGAAGAAGGGGGAAATGGCCATCTGCCCCCTGAAGCTGTCTGAGAGAGCATGATCTGGTTCCTGGCTTTAAAAGGTTGAGAACTCCTGGTATAGAGTATATTGACCTAAGTGTGAATTTGCCTGTTCTTCTCCACACTTCCAAAGGTCTGCATTGCGGTAAAACCCCATTCACTTTTCCCATCTTCAGTCCATAGCTGGCTAAGTGAGCTCTAATTAACCCCAGTTCTCCATGTGTCTGTGGTCTAAACATTCTTGGGGTTCCATCCATTTGAAAAGGTGTTGTAGTTCTTTCCTTCCACATTACACTCCTAATATATTCTACTATTTGTACAAGAGTCACAGGAATTTTGATTTCTTGAGACTTAAGTTCATGCCCTGAGAACAGATAAGGGTCATCCCAAGTCTCCTACTGAATTATTTCATCAATGCAGAAACTTTGTAAAGTTGAGTTAAGGTGAGAGAGGATGGATTTCCAAAGCTACATAGTGTGGTTCATAACAGATTAGAAATTTGCCCTAGAATTTCCCAAATTTATGGAGATTTTCTTATGTGACCTTACTAAAAATGTATTTGATTTGAGCCTCTATTGTACTTCCCAACTAGTATTATAAACAGCATTTTTATCTGTAAATATACAGTAAAACCCTGACTTACGAATAACTCAAGTTATGAAAAACTTGAATTACAAAAGTTTTTTTGGTAAATCGGTGTCCCGATTTACAAAAAAAAAAAAAAAAAGAAAAGAAAAGAAAAGAAAGAAGTAACAACCCCCCCCCAAAAAAAAAAAAAAAAAAAAGAAACACACCCTGACTTATGAAAGGGGTTTGTGTAAAGTTAAGCCCAGGACTGGGCTCGTTTCACCCCCTGGTGCCTTTGCAGCCACCCCAGAGGCTGAGAAGGCATGGGGGATGGGTTTGAAGTGAAGTGAAGTCTGAAGAGTGGAAAGGCTTTTCCACTCTTTGGATTGGCTCATTTCACCCCCGATGTGCTTTCCCAGCCAGCCTGTGAAGGGAGCCCCAGTCTGAAGAGTCTGAAAGGCTTTTCAACCTGAAAGGCTTTTCGTCCTGGGCTCTTTCACCCTGCAGTGTCTTCTCAGCCAAACACGAGGGCTGGGGAGGCACTGAGGGACTTCCAGGGAACTCAGGTGAAGGGTGTGCCAGACTGCCCCAAAAGCCCCATTCGGATCCTGCAATCACCCAGTGCCTTTGGGGGGAGGGAGGTGAAGGAACCAGCTCCCTTTCCCAGGCACCGGGCAATTGGAGGATCTGAACAGGGCTTTCGGGGCAGTCAGGCACAGCCTTCACCAGACTGCCTTGAAAGCCCTGTTCAGATCCTGCAATCCCCCAGTGCTTTTGTGGGAATGAAGGTGAAGGAACCAGCTCCCTCCCCCCAAAGCAGTGGTGGCAAATGTTTTTAGATAACGGGTGCCAAAAAATGGAGGAGGAAATGATGTAGGAATTGCATGTGCCAGTGATGTCACATGGGGGCGTGGCTGTCCACATGACATCACTGCATGCTTCATGGTGCACATGCGTGCATCACCAAGCTGGGGGGGGGGGCAGAAGCCACCGATACTTTCCCCACTGCCCCTGAAGAAGCCCCATGTGACTGCTGCGAAACCATCATGCCAGGTACCGGGAAAGGTGACAGCTCTCTGTTCCTTGTCTCCCCTTTCCATTCCTGACCCTTTGCTTTACACCAGGTGAAAAGGAAAAGAGAAGAGAGCACTCTGGCCTTTCCCGGTGCTCAGATTTAGGGTGCTCCTAAAAAGAATCCAAATTGGATGTGTGCTGCTATGTAACCAGGAGGAAACTCGCCAGCAACATCCTGCATCAGATTCAGCCAAAAGGGTGACCATCTCCCTCATTTGCTAGGCTTCCTCTTTCTCACGCAAACAAGAAGCAGAAGGGTTATTAAAGTTGAGAACATTTATAGGGCAGCCAGCCCACACCAGGGGAAAGACACACACATCCTCACTTGGACAAACCCCAGGCTCAGGTTCCTTCCCTCTCCTTCCCAGCAGCTCCAAGTTTTCCAGTGAAGGAAGGACCACAAATACAAACAAACGCACACACTTGTAGCTGCTCCTTTGTGTTAGGCTGAGGGGAGGTGAAGCCATGAGTGGCTTTTCAATCCTTTCTACTTGTCGCCTATTTTGCCTTCTGCCTGTGGTTTCAAGGTGGGGAAAAACTTCAGCTGTGTGGCGTTTGAGGAAAGGAGTCAAAACGCCATGGAGCCCAAACTCTGAGGGACTTGCTCCTCAATGCCAGGAGGGACATGAGATGTCCTCTCGGGTGCTCCATTTCTCATCTCCCAGACTTTGGTGCTTAAAATGGGGATTTCCAGGACATATGGCTTTTTTTGGGGGGGGGGGATCCATTCCTTTTTCTCTCTCCTTGTAGCATCTCAGCACCTTTTGCAGTCTGACAATTGGTGTGTTCATTCCTGTTTTGCCAAATTGCTTTTTACATGGTTATTAGCCTCTGGCTCTTTGGCCAGGCACACACACACTCTCCCTCCTCATTCCCCACCTCCATTGCTCAGCCATCCAATAAGCAAAGGTGCTAGTTCTTTATTTGAACACTTCACCTAATTTCCATAGCTGGAGGCAAGACTTGCAAAAGGGAAGAGTCTTGAAGCAGGCCTGAAGTCCTCAGCCTCTACACGCACATGAGCGCGCGCGCACACACACACCTCTTTAAAAGATGCCAACAAAAAAGAGAAGGGGCTATTATTTGCCGACTTTCTTTACTTTTCATTTGAAACAACCCACAAACCTGAAGGAATCATCCACTCCTCCAAGGATGCACCACCGCCCACACTTCTTTCCTCGTTTTGGGGGAGAAAAAGGTGGTCTGAGCTGCCTTATGGTCCCCTGCACTAGGCAGCCACTTCTCTGGGTCAAAGGAGGTGAAGCCCAAGCGCAGCCACCCAGCCTGATGACCCGGAGAAATGGCTGCCTAGCGCAGGGGTAGTCATCATGAGGTGGCTTGGGCTGCCCTTCCCTTCCCCAAAATAGGATAAGAAGTGCAGGTGGTGGCGCATCCTTGGAAGAGGGGGTGACACTTTCAGGTTTGTATTTCCCCTCAAATACAAACACCACCTCCATCTCCCAGGGGCACAAAAACACAAAGGGTGGTGGAGAGGCCTCCTAGGGATGGGGATGTCTGGTCACGCCTCCTGGGAGGGACTGAAACCTCCCCATCTCCTCTTCCATTGGCAGAGGGAGCCAATGATTTCAGAAGTGGCACTGCCATTGCAATCACAGGGTGGGGAAGTGAGCTGGTGGGCAGGGCTTAAATGGACCTCTGCGCATGCCAGCTGAGAGTGTTCTGTGTGCCAGTCATGGCACGCGTGCCATAGGTTCGTCATCACAGCTCCAAAGGCACAGCCTGTCCCAAAAGCCCCATTCAGATCCTGCAATTGCCCAGTGCCTTTGGGGGGGATGAAGGTGAAGGAACCAGCTCCCTTCCCCCACAGGCACCGGGCAATTGCAGGATCAGAATGGGGTTTTCGGGGCAGTCAGACACATCCTTCATCTGAGTGCCCTGAAAGTCCCGCAGTGCCTCCCCAGCCCTCCGGTCTGTCTGGGAAGGGACTGCAGGGTGAAACGAGCCCAGGACGAAGAGCAGAACAGCGTTTCCGCTCTTTGGAGTGGGCTCCCCTTCACCCCGCTGTGCCTTTCTGGACCTCTGGTCTGGCTGGGTAGGTACAGGTGGTAGTGAAATGACGAAGAGCAGTTCACCTTCATTCTGCTCTCATTTTTTTCTCTGCATGCCTATGGGGATGCATCGAGTTATGAAAAAAACTGAGTTACGAAAGAGGCCATGGAACAGATTTTTTTTCATAACTCGGAGTTTTATTGTACATCGCATAAAGAGCACCTCGCTTAAAGAGCAGAATTTTCTCCAAATGTTTGCTTCTCTTAACAAATAAAAGCAACCAAAAACTAACTTAACAAATAAATAGGGTCCACGATCCCCCCCCCAAGCTGGTAATTTACAATGGTGTTTCGCTTAAAGAGCAAATTTGCTTAAAGAGCAATCCTGTGGAATGCATTATGCTCTTTAAGCGAGGTACAACTGTATATAATTTTTGATGGTATTAATCTATCTAGCTCCTCATTCCAATGCAAAAAGTTTAAATGTTATTTGGGTTTAAAAGCTTTATTTAGTATTGTGGGGCTAAAGCCTAAAATATTTACATGCTCTTCATTAGGAAAATGGCAAAATTATACCAGAGTGATGATCAGAGAACTGATTTATCATTTTATCAGGACAAAGGTCATTTATTAATCCCTAGAGAAGACAGGAAAGTTTGTTCAGTTTCCCCCTTCAGTTGTACAGCCACTAAATGCAATTTCAATTTCATAGAACTCTGAGCAGTTAATTTCCTGTATCCATGGTTCCCATCTGTGTTAGCAGCATAATCTTGAAAATGTCTAATGAAGGATTAATAGAAAAACTGCATAAAACTCATTCAAGATTTATTATGGATATCTCATTTATGGGGGGCAGGACGAGGGGAGAATCTTTGCATCCTTAGTGGACATGTAATAAAGTAATAAAATTGAATTTACAAAGTAGCATGTGGATCTTAAAAATTAAAATATCTTATTTTATATAATCTTATTTAAGACAGCCATTGTATTAAATGTGTTAACACTGAGATAATGCCCATATCATATTTAATAAGTAATCAATGGCAGTGAGATTAAAACTAACTTTGGTTGGTACTGTGCAGGAGGTTGCAATGATAAACACTTGATGAACTTTCCTTATTGTGAAACCCCTATGATGAGACAGTCCAAAATGAAACAAGAGATGGTGCTAGAAGATTGGACTCCCAAGTTGGGAAACAGTCAATCAGCTACTGGGGAAGAGCAAAGGACAAGTATCTTTGTCACTAATATCACAATTAGATCAAAGCCAAAAGCATGTCTAGTAGCTGATGTGAAAGGACTATCTTATACCATACAACATATACAATTGGCATGTGGAATGTGAGAAGAGTAAATCAAGATAAATTAGAAATGATAAGCTGAGAAATGAATGTTTAAACATTGTAGTGCTTGGTGTCACTAAACTAAAATAGACTGAAACAGGATGTACAAAGTGTTCTACTCTGGAAATGATAAATTCAGAAGAAATAGAGTGGCTCTAATAGGCAGCATGCAGCATAGGCAGTTAGGGACTGTAATGAAAAGTTTGACCAAATAATATAAATCATGCTCTATGGAAAACCTACCATCACAACCATCATCCAAGTCTATGCTCCAACTACAGATGCTGAAGAAGATGAAATTGAAAACATCTTGATTGAGTTTCCTGTTTGGTTTTCCTGGCTCCTACTCATTCAGATAATCATGTAAACATAGGAGCCCTGCCAGAGGCAGCACCTCTGTGCATTGCAAATGTTCAAATAGTTCAAATGTTGATGGTGGTGGGAAGTAGCAGTAACCAAAACTGACACTGGCAGAGGAGGCAATGGAAGTGACAATCAAACTAATATTTGTCAGTACTACATAGTAGCAGGCACTGGTAGTCCCCTGCTGAACTTTCTCTTTCCATGAAAACCTTGTGATGAGGCAAACCTAAATGAAATAAGTGATAATAATGGAAGATGAAATTCCCTGGTCAGAAAGAAAAGTCTGATACATGCAATTTGAACATGAGAAATATGAATCAAGGCAAGCTGAACTGTAAAGCAAGAAATGGAGTGGATAAACATTGCAGCGTGTGATATCAGTGAGCTAAAGTGGACTAGAGTAGAATATTTTCAATCAGACAACTACAAAGTGTTCCTACTCTGGAAACAACAGAGACAGAAGAAAAGGATATCAGAGAGTAAACAAAACAAAAGAAAATGAACAAAAAAACAAACAAACACTGTGGCACCTTAAAGACTAACTCCTGTATTTTAATGTTAGCTTTTGTGGATCAAGTCCACTTCGTCAGACATAAGAGTGGAGAAGAAAAGGAGTGGTTCTAATACTCAGGAAAGATGTAGCAGGTTTAATATCAGTCAGACTCGGGGGGGGGGGTCTCAGCATAACCATCATTCAAGTGTATGCTCCAACCACAGATGATAAAGAGGAAATTGAAAGCTTTTATTCAAGCATCCAAGAGATAATTGGTCACACACCAAAACAAGACATTATTATATTCATTGGTTAAGGAGACATAAAAGTAGGAAACAAAGCTGAATCAAATGTTATTGGAAAATTTGGCCTAGGGGTACATAAATGAAACAGAAGAAAAGCTCAACAAATTCTTTGAGGCTTTGTGTATCACAAATACATGGTTCAAGAAACTGAACAGATTGCTATACACATGAACATCAGCAGATGGTCAATACAGAAATCAAACAGAATATATAATTAAAAGCAAGAGATGGAGACACTGTTTTCTCCTTTTGAAAACAAGACATGGAGAAGATTGTAGCATTGATCATGAATTGCTAATATCCAACATTAGAGTAAAGCTGAAAAAGAATTCTACATTCCCGATGAATTCAAAGTTCATATAAGGAAGAGATTCACATTGCTAAACTCAACTGATCAGGAACCAGATGAACTGTGGGTTGAAATCAGAGACAGGAACAATTAAAAAAGACAATTATTGTAGTAAGAACAAAAAGAAAATGTACATGAGTGTTGGAAGAAGCACTTAAAATGAAAAAGAAAGTGAGAAGCAAGTGGAGTCAGACACTGCATGCAGTATTGTACTGTATTTCAGCTACTGGCACATAGTGACAAAGAGAACTGTTACATTAACTAGTGCAAACAAATAGAAAAGAAAAACAAAAAATGGGAAAACAAAAGATCTCTACCAGAAGATCCATGAAATCAAACTGAAATTTAAACCTCAACTAGTAATGCTGGACAACCTATAATGAAACACACTATCTTACCAGGGGAAATTTTTTAAAAGGTGGAAACAATATACTGAATATCTCTATACAAAAGAGAGATAATTATTTCAAGCCACACATACTGAATTGGTCAAAATCCTAACAAGAATATGCCAACAAATATGCCCCCCCCCCCAAACTGTCAATGCTCAATGTATGTTTCAAACCTCAAGAAAGGAGACATCAAAGAGTCTAGTAATTATAGGATCATTGCTTTAATTTATCATACAAGCAAAGTGATGGTCAAAATGTTGTAACAAAGGCTTTTACTTTATAGGGAGAAAGAAATATTTGATGTTCAAACTGGATTTTGAAAAGGAAGAAGCTCTCATAATCATATTACAAATATCCACTGGCTACTGGAGCACACCATAGAATTTCAGAAGATCAGCCTGTGCTTTATAAACTATTGTAAAGTATTTGACTGTGTGCATCATGAGAAACTATTGGTTCTAAAATAAATGGCTGTGCCTCAGAACTTGATTGCCCCAATGTGTGAGCTGTTTTGTGGACAAGATTCTACCTTTAGGACAGAATATGGAGAAACAGAATGATCACTATAAGCCGAAGATGTCTTGATTCACTTAAAAGCAACAAAGCATTCATTAATTCATAATTACAATTCACATGCAATACACATGGTGTAAAATTGAGGCAATAAAATTAGTAATTCCTCATTCCTGATTTAGAAGATTTTTTTCTACTTGCAGTCTCATTAATATCCAGATCCAAAGAATACAGTTTTGTGGTAAGCACACAGAAAAATACTGTACAGTAATACAAAGTGGAAAGCAAAAAAATGTACTAAGTTCAGACACCAGCCAAGATGATTTGAAGCAGAGGGACCTACTGTCAAATTAGATCTTTCTGCCTGCCTTATGCTTCCACACCTTAACCTTCAACTGTGAAAAAAAATCACTCAAGTTCAAGTTGTCCTTCAACAACCCCCTTGAATCCAAGCCTGCAGCTAGGTTTGGAGTGGGTTTCAGTCCATTTTTGGACCATTCTACATTCAGAAGTATCCATCCATTCTAAGGTATTATGGTTAGATTTATAAATAGTCCCGTCTGTCCTATTGTGGCTTGATTCATAAATAGTTCTTATTTTCTTTTTAAAAGTCTGCCTACAATTATATTTAGATACTTTTAACTTTCAAGCTCACTTACATATGAGCATTAATTTTTTTAATATTTTTATTGAGTTTTTAAAATAAACATATAATTTCAACTTTACAAAAATATTTTCATATTTTTTCTCATTTGTGTAAAACATACAACATAACACAACCAACTTAACCTAACAAAAATCACCTATGATACAGCACTATTAACATATTAGACCTAACATAATACAAAATAAAAAGAAACTTTATAAACCCCCATGTGATATTTACATTGCCCTGGAGATTAGAGGTAAACCACTTATATCTCTTTTATTTCCAAAAACTCATTTGCTCAGGTGCTGGCTTCGATCCTCTAGTACCACTCAATGATGCCTCTACAAATATGTTCCAAACTTTTTGGAAATCTGTTTTCTTGAACGACACCTTTTAAGACATTCCATTCCCATGTCAACTTATCATTTAAAGCATTAATAACTTAATTTTTTTTTAAAAGAATTGAGATGTTAAATTGGGTTTTATGTTACAGTCAGCACTTATGTGTTGCTACTGAATAAATCCAATCTGTAGTCCCAACAAGAGTCAACCCAGGGAAGCAATCAAAGTTTGCTAAGTTCCATATTTAACACACATCTCACTGATTTGGTGTACTAAGGATTGGTTGGGACTAAACTAACAATTTGATTTAGGCTAATACATTTTAAAGGTTGTGAATTGTGTTAAGTATTTAGAAAATATTGAAACTCTGGCTAAGAAATCCCCTGTTGATCTGCATATTTATTTATGTGGGGGTTGAATGCATAGTAGAATTCACAGCAGGAACAACAGACAAAATACTGATCGAGGCGTTGATTTGTTTTAAAACTAAGTGGCATGAACTTAATTTCTATTACATAGGCAAAAACAAATGTTATATATTAGTCCACTTATCATGTGCAACACAAATGGGTTGCATATCACTGTACAGTCCATATTAAGCCAAGCTTGCAAAACAATTGGTATGGACTTCTAAAGACCTCAGGTAGCAACTAGGAGCCTGTTCAAATATGCAACCCCAATGGAAATACTATGCATATGGAAAGCAGAAAGGAGAGTGTATTGTTTTCATCTTTCTCAAACCCTCTGCTTTGAAAGGTGCCTTTCTGTCTTCCTTCCACTGTAGCTATTCCCAGTAAAAATGCATTAAGAATAAATTAAACAAATTAACAGATTGTTGCACTTTCATGATATCCTAAACCTTTGCTTTAGCATGAATTTGTTTCATAGCAGAATTTACTCTGATTGAACCTTTAGAGCAGGGGTTCCCAACCTAAGGCCCGCAGGCCGCATCCAACCATCTGGTGACATTTCATGTGCCCCCACCTCTCCAAGAGCATTTGAGAAACAAAATGGTCACCCCTTTGAAGCTGTTAGGACAAAATGGTCATAGACACCCAATCATGCAGGCAGGACAAAATGGCTGTCCAACCCTCGAAGCTGTCTGAGAGAGTGTGACCCAGCCCCCAGCTTGAAAAGTTTGAGAACCCCTGCTTTAGAGTTTTAACACCCCAAGTCCTGTTACACACCTTTGCCTTCATATTAGGAATGATGTCATTGTCAACAGCAGACCATGTTTTCACTTAATGAGACAAGATTGCATGGCAATCAGGGGGGTTCGGGAAACTTTTTGCTTTCAGCAGCACCCCAGCAGGAGCAATGGGAACTAGCTACAGACTGTAAAGGTCTTAAACTTGCTTGCTTCTCATATTTTCCTAATAATAATTTCATGTCAGATATTATTCTGGGTTGAAAGGATTTTGCTGGAGAAACTCTGCCCAGGAGATGCCCGAATGAGGCTTCTTTCATGTCCCATGAAGCCCTCGGATATCAAAATCTGACCTTCCAGTCTCCAAGCTCAGCGTCTTAACCACTAAGCCTCCTGGGGAGTATTTTCCTGCCTGCCTTCCACTTTATTCAGATCCTATCTGAGAGAGGCAGAGGCAGGAAGCTTTGCTGTAGGGTAAGTTGCTGTGGCAGGTCTCCACCTTCACTTCCCCACTCTTCTCTCTATGAAATCAAGCAGCCTGCTAACCCCACGGAATGGTGGTCTATCTTCTCAACTTGGGTGGTGATGGACCATTCAAATGGGCTTCCAATCTATTTATGACTATATTTGCACCCATCAGGCTAAAATAATAAATTCAAATTTATTGCAAACACTTGTTCTCCTTGTCCAACTTTTCAGCAATGCCTTATTGGCCAACCTCCATAGCCCATATCAAAAACTGCTGATGAAACTCCCCTCATGTTTGAGAAGGATTTTCTGTGCATGGAAGACTTATCAGGAAACACACATAAAACTACTTTGGGACATGTGGGATTCATAGCAAGGCTTGTTTTCGGCAGGGAGAGGTCCCTGCCTTACTATTTTCTGGTTGTCGTTTCATTTCCACAACAGTGCCTTTACATTTACCCTGCTGAATTTCCTTTCACACCATTAATGGAGGTGACCTTTCCACTGTGTTCATTTTAAAGTCTTATTTACTTATTCTCTCTAGAACAATAAAAACACTATTTCATGGTTATCTGTACAGCCACCCGTATGAAATCAATAGCACTTAGAAATGAATTAAGTGATGCAATCTGTAACAATGAACACAATCTCAACTTGCCAAAGCCCACTCATAACTATTAGAACTACAATTTGCATTTAAAGAGGGTGCAAATTTCCTTATTAAATTATGCACATATAAAATATTCCATGGTTACACCTCAGGTGCTGAACAAAGTCAGTGCAAACACAGGCATATTGTTACCACTTCACATCTGCAAATAAATTATGTGCCAGGAAACTTAATATAATTAAAACAATATAAAATACTGGGCCAAATTAATATTTTATGCATGCACTACTCTGTGCTCTGGTGGAAATGATATTTTTGTCAAGGTCCAAGTGGCAGGAATATTGCAAATATGCCAAAATACGCAGGCATGGTGTTTCATTAATCGTATAATGCAGAAATATTGTTCCTGGACTGTTAATAGTGTTGAAACAATCTAAGCACATTATTAACATTTGTATTCCATTAAAAATTTTCAGAGTGGATTAATTATTTTCAGGCCCTTACAGATTCTTTTGCCTTTTTAGTTCTCATGTGGTACAACCCTCTCCCAAAACTGTGTCTATTAAGGCAGATGACAACTGCAGTATGTAGAAGTTTATTGTGCTTCTGTTAAGAGTTAAAAATCCTGTAGAAAGTTTCTATGATCTGATTTTCTTCAACCGAAGCCAGACTACTTACAGTGAGAGTATATCACCTTTACTTTTCTGTGTTACGATTCTCTTAATATAAAAAGTGTGTGTGTGTGTGTGTGTGTGTGTGTGTGTGTGTGTGTGTGTGTGTGTGTGTGTGTGTGTGTGTTTTAAATTTAAAAAAGTATATAACTCTTTTGGAGGGAGGGTTCCAATGCATTAGAGCCAATGGACAAATAGCACTGCAAACTCAACAGGCAACAGAATTTTTGGGAATCATACAGCAGGTAACAAGGTACCAAACAGGGACTCCATTAACAAATTGGACACAAGTGGATATCTACTCATACAACTGGACTTTTCTTCTCCTTCCAGGATACCCCTCACATTCCAAAGATCTCTCTGCTCTATGGGGGTCCTGAACTCTCAGAGTTTGAAGAGATATAGGTGTATTAATGCAAAAATCCATTTGACTTACTCTAAATTTTGATACCACCTCACTGGTATTCCTTGAGGTTTACCAGTTCAAAGGCAAAGTCACTTCATAGTCTACACAGCAGAGAGGGCATTTGGAATGTGAGAAAGGAAAAATATTGTACAATATTGCACCCATACTGGCAGAAGGAAAAAGGATGCTAAGCTTTACATAGAAAAGGGCAGCATGACTATTGACAACACCAATGGTGGCAGTCAAGAATGGATACCCTCAATACCATTCACACAGGTTGAAAAGCAGCCATGACAATTGCTTAGTGCTTGGTTGAAGAGAGGTAGCTAATGATAAAAAATGGAGCCAGTTTCTATAATTTTCCCTTTCTTGATGCCTCTTATGTAAATGGATGTATCAATGGATAGAGCAAGGAATGTCAAATGGGGTTTCAGAGATGATCTTTGGCAACTCTAATTTTTGTGCAAACTTCCATTCACATAGAGAGATCAAACAAGGGAAAATATTGTTTAACAATACTGGGCCATTTCCTGGCATTTTGAATCATGAATACAGAAGTAAAATATCCCACATTAAAAAAAACCCAGGGTCTTTTTGAAGATTTGAATTTCCCAACTTTTTTTTTTTAAAAAAAGGTAATTCTGTAAGAAGAAATGAAAATACTGTACAGTTTAATGTTTGGCCATTCTTTCTTTGGAGAATATGCATGGATTTCAATTGCCAGAATTTGTTGAATTTCATAGCTTGTGCTAGAAGGTGTCCCTCAAACTTACCCTTATTTTCCTTCTACTCACTTAGAAATATGGAATCATTAACGGAAATCACATGGTCTAAAATTATATAATTCTAAATTTGATCATCAGGTGATGGGTATGAAAATAAAAAAAGGAGAAAGGAGAATGTTTTCAAGAGGAATGAAAGAAATTTTAAATGAAAAGCTAGTTAGAGGAGGAAAAGCCAGGCTTCTTGCTAGATAAAGCAAGATCTGCAGTTGTTGAATTTCTGCCTGTTTAAAGTGGAGAGGAGAGAGAGTCCGTGTTGTTAAATAATTGACTGGCCCTTTAAGAGCAGAAAGATTCTTAGGTAGTTGTTAGAATAGCTGATTTGGTGGGTTTTTGTAATGTTAAACTTTTGAATATTTATTCGACTCCTGGATGCAATTCCTGCAAATAAGGAAAACACCCAAGGTAATGAACATATATTTTTAAATAAAAATGTTAAGTGTTTCAAAATTTATTTTAGCAATTTCTTTTCTGCTGATAAGGTCACCAGTGTATGCATCTTGGTAAATCAAGTCTATAATTTTGGAAAAACATAACTTTAAAGCTATTTGACCATACATCACCAAAACTGACAGAGAACAACATATGTCTACTTCTACTGTGCCACATGTAGTGTTATCTGAAGCCTGGTTTCAAAGTTACAATTTTTTGTTTGTCATGTCTCCATTTTTTAAGAAAAGCATTGTTTACTGTTTTCTTTGCTATGCCATGTATTTTTGAATGGTGTGATGTTGCAACTTTGTAACCCTGAGTTTTTGCCTGTTTGGAGGTGTTCTTCAAGGGTAAAAATTACAGAAAAATTACACATACTGTAGAAGGATTTTTTAAAATAAAAATAAAAATAAAAAGCACTCATTGTTTTTACCCTCTTTAAAACAATGTAAGTTTGATTTTTTTTAGCTCACTCCATGTGAAAAAGCTGTTAAAGCATGCACAAAGGTATAGCAGATTTTTTTTTTTTACAAAAACATGGTTTGTGGAAACTTTACCAATACTTCCCCACATTTGGCAGAGAGGAAGAACAGACCAAATTTAAAAGTTAATCTTGTTGTTTGGGGGGGGAGGGGTGACCCTCTTTTAAGAATTTGCTTGTAGAACTTTCTGTTCTATCAAGCAAATATAAACAAATAGCAAAAATACTTCAAATCACATGGCACATATGTCCCACATATCCCTTTTCAGTTAGTTTCTTCTTGCACCTGCATATTTTTAAAATAGATTAAACAGAAAGACAGAAGTTGGAGATGTGTATAATTACTTCTACATTCCGAACTATTATTCCGCTCACTCCTACATTAATTTTAATGGGAACCTGAACTCTTAATGTAAAAATTAGTCAACTTTCAGAAGATATAGTCACAGATGGAGGGCAACAGACACTAGGAAGAAAAAAATGCTAGTGAGATGCTACAGGATGGAGGTCAGCCTTCTGCCCTCTTGAGTCAGACAGATCCTAGCTGTGGTTTATCCATCAAGACAAATGGGCTGCTGCCTTCACCTCAGGCTGAAGCTGTTCCTCAGTTGTCTAGCTTTCTTACCCAAGGCAGAAAACTTCTGGATGTGTCTCTGTGAAGTGGTCAATGCTTGTGCCCCTGGCAGCATGTTGGTTTCCAGGCCAGATACCCACAAAACCCTTCAGGACCAGCAGTAGCTGCTGCCATGACAGACAAGAGACAGGAAGGGGACACCTGCTGTGAGACACACAGAGAGAAAAATCCCTGCATCTGGGGGTATCAAGGTGCCCTGGGCCTGAGATAATCTGTTGGACTTGGAGGAAGAAGAGGATGCCAAGGTCAATAGCAGATGCCTATAGCTGTGTATAGAAAGTGGCAGAACACTTGTAAGGGGCACCTTCAGAATCAGCTGCCACACCCTATTGAGTCCTGTGCTTGTCCTTTTTGAGAGGTTTCAAACCGTCTCTTGTCTGGACAACTCACCTTTGGTCTTCCATGGAGGTTGCCACTGAAAGAGACCAGAGATTTGTGTGCTCTAGTGAAGTCAACTTGGAGACTGGAAGTGGTTGGGACTGAACATGGGAAAGTGACAACTGTTGCGCCTCTGGACATTTTTCAGGGGTGAAGAAACCCCACATTGTTATTGACTACTCAATGAACTCTCTTTAAGCACAGCTGGACCATTTGGAGTTAATGGACACGGGGATGAAGGAAGCTTTGCTTTCCCACTCTGCCTGTCTCTCCGCCTGCCTGTGAGTGTATGAATATCCACTCTTCTCTCTCAACTCTGCTCCTGTGCCTCCCATGCAAACAGTCACAAGGAGTACCAGCTGCCAATGCAGGATCTCTCAAGTGCTTGGGAGGGAAATGATGGTTGAGGTAAAGATGCCATGGCCAGTCCTGCCATGTTTTGTACCTATAATTGCTATATAGCCTTCAATGAAAACTCCTTCCTCATCATCTAATTAGTTGCCAATCATCTGTCAGAATACAAAGGACAATTAGAAGAACATCAGCATAGCCTCCCTGGGAAATGAATTCTACAGTCTGGGAGTAAATTCTGAGAGAGAGAGGGAGGGAGGGAGGGAGAGAGAGATGTACATATATCAGAATTTGCAAAATTTCGAAAGTAAGAAAAATGTTCTTCTTTCACAGACATGCCCTTTCATACAAGAATAGTTTGAGTAAAATGCTAAGCTGTCTAGACAGTGTTGGTCAGCCAAAAATTTTACTACCACACTGTGGGTGGAGCTGATGTCATGGGCAGAGCCAGCGTCATGATGTCATGAAATCATGATGATGTGGCCGGAGCAAATGATGTGGGCGGAGCCAAAGTAAAAAAATAAAATAAAAATATAGTACACATAAAAATAGAAATAAAAACACATAAAATACAAATTAAAATAGACATTAAATAGAAATAAAAAACATAAAAAACACAAATTAAAACATTAAATACACATAAAAACACACTACATAAAAACAACAACACACACACACACCTCAACCCCCCCATCCCTACCCCAAACCCTAGTCACTTACCCTGGGGTTGGAAAGCAGCAGGCAGGCAACAACAGCAGTGACACGGCAGCACAGCGGCGTGGCAGTGCAGCAGTGAAGTAGACCAGTGGTGCAGTGGACTGGCAGCATGGTGTAGAATAGCCAGCTTGGCCTGGCCTGGCAGCACAGCCTGGCCCGGCAGCACAGTCTGGCCCAGCAGTGCAGCCTGGCCCGGCAGCACAGCCTGGTCCAGCGGTGCGCTAAGGGAAGGCCATCGCTGCTCCTCCAAAGAGGCCACTGAGGGCCTCAACAGCCAGCTGCTGTACCATTCCATGCAGCCCAAAATAGTTGCTCATAAGTACACATGCGTCAAAATACCATTTGATGCATGCACGCCTCCAGTATTCAGTGTGCATGCATCAAATGGTGTTTTGATGCATGTGCACTGACAAGCAGCCATTTTGGGCTGCAAGGAAGGGCGGCCGGAGAGGCGACCAAACTGACCACCTCCAAAAAAACCCGTAAACATCCCAGGTGGTCTCCCAGGAGGGTTACTACCCCCCCCCCGGGAGAGCACCTGGGATTTTTACTACCAGTTTGGTAGAACCAGCCTGAACCGGCTGCTGCCTACCACTGTGTCCAGAACATAATACAAAAAAAGAAAACAGCTGGCTTCTTCTCCAGTTTTTAGAAAGCATATAAACTGACAGGCAATCTTGATATTTTATGGTGTTTAAGTACACATGAATAAAGTCCAATGAAGCATAAAAAGAGCTAATCAGCATAAGGTACAGAGGAAGAGAAATCATAACATGTTCGAAAGAAAAAATAATATTCATTTAAAAACAATATAAACACATGTAATTATACTTCCAACAAAAGTGTTACAATGAAAGCTCTGTATGAGCATGTTATGTTTACTTGTGATATCTTTGGGGCTGTACACAGATCAAAGAGGGTGGTTCAGATCCTGATTTGTCAGCCTGAAAAAAGTCTGATTTTGTTCCATCCATTTGGAAATGTACCTCAATTGAATTTACTTAGGTTCTAAATTAGAGTCCTGCTTTGGAAACTAAAATATTCATGCTTCTTTATTGATTATAACTGGAAAGCAAAGGGTAGTTACAACAATTTATCCATATCTCAGGACCAGAATCCTAGAATGGTATTTACAATTGTCAGAGATTTGTAACAGAAAAGAAAAAAATACAACACCTTATTCAACTTGCAATGTTGTGATAAATTCAGAAGTATATCTAAAAGAAATTCCAACAAGTTCTGAAAATAAGGCAACAGAATAAATGCATCTTTCCTAGGGAAATAAAACTTGAAAAACCGAGGACACCTATCACACAATGCTGCCTCTTTATTGGAACTAGACATGGCATTGTCCTTTATTCCTTCTACAGGACATACAGGGAAAGAACTGTTCATTATATAATCATCCATACTAGAGACCAAATGGATCTATAGTGGTCCCCTGAAAGTATAAGCCACATTTCTCAGAAGAGTTTGTTTCTTCCTTTCCTGTAAATAGATTGCCAAGTGGTGGACTTTACTACAGAATTCTCCATCATCATTATTATTATTATATTTGATACCCCGCCCCAATCGGGAGAACCCAACTCTGAGCGGCTTACAAGACACTAAAAATAAAAGTAAAAACATAAAAACAATTTACACCAATAAAAGCATCAAAGTTAAAAGGTCATCAAAATTTAACCACAAAAATTTAAAACAATACACAGTCCCACTTCCAGTCCCAGGGTGGCAATCCTTTAAATATGCCTCCCTGTTCCCACCATAATACCCACAAATGACACCCAGTAGAGGGCATCATAGAACACGTAAAAGAGTAGGTAAAGGTGCTATTGTTGCCATCTGCAGTGGCAGTTTAACCCATCTCCCCAGGTTCTTGGTAGAGGGAGAACCAAGTACCTGCTATATATGCACTATTAATGGTGAGTTTATCACTTAGAAACTTTCAAAGAACCTCTTCAGTTCAATGAACTGGCTCCCCCTTTCCAATCTGTCAGGCCAAAAATAGGGTGGAGAATTTCAAACGGCTCTTTGCACACAGATACAGTCCAAACTGCTCACAATATTTCACATGCTTTGCTCAAACACATCTTACCACAATAGTATTGCTATCCCCATGTGAAAGACCAAGACTAAGAGAAAGTAATTTTGCCTAAATTCTCATTGTGAGTTAGAGGCCAGAATCATAAATATGGCATGTAGAAGAGGATAATTGACCTGTTGGCATTTCAGACCAAACGTGATTGTTCCACAGATTCACCTACATATCTAAGTCTACTGACTGGCTTTGCTTAGCTAAATGTGTATTACTGTATTCTGAATATGTGTTATTTATATGTACTGTATGATGTTTACCTCTGCTCTTGGCAGGGTCTATATAACTGACACTGTCTCATGGTCTTCAGCTGTAAAAGTAACAAACTGCAGTTGAGAAATTCCCAGGTGCATTCTGGTAATGAACAACATAATATACATTCTGGGAGATCACAGGAAATCTAGAAGGGTTGCCACCCATCACTGAGCAGAAGGGCAGCCATCCAGAGCTGAAAGCAGCTTTGCCTCATCCAAATATGCAAACCACCTCCTCAATTTTTTATTTATTTATTTATTTGTTCGCATTTAATACCCCGCCCCACTCGGGAAGATCCGACTCTGGGCGGCTTACAAAGTACATTACCGCAATGGGTAGTCTATGCACACACAATATTATAAAACATTAAAAATTCATGAGCTCATAAAAAATTTAAAACATTAAAAAACAGATAGAAACAAGTGATAACAGGTACAAATACCAGGTGGTGGTGGGGATGGCTACCCTTAAATTAGCCATCCTGGGTGGGAACCTACATTATTGTGTCCCCACACTTGACCTGCCAGCCATGTCTTTAATCCCTTTCGAAAGCCTGGAGTGGGCCACAGGAACACTAACTTTTAATCTCAGATCTAAAGTGATGAAAGTAGGAAATGGAGACATTCTCCTGTCCTGAGAAGGCTGTGGAAGATGAAACCTCAGCTGAGTAAAGTGGAGACTAGACTGGGGAGCACTAGCTCCATAACTCACAACCGGAGCAAATCCTTCTGGTACAGGAATGATTTTTGTTGCCTCTTCTCTTTATGTCTTGCTCTCAAATTTGCTTATAAATAGTTATTCTTGGAGGTTGTAAAGCTACTTTTTAGAAGAAATTAGTGATATTTATACTTACAAGTTCCTTACAGTGTTGAGTTTTCATCATTTTCACTCTTGCATTATTTCTATATTTCTTTTTTAAAGTAAAGTAACACTTTTTTAAAAAAAACCCAAAAAAACTTAAATGGTTACTTTGAATTATTGGCTAAAATCTTGTTGTTTAATGTAGCAAATCACACTGGGAAGGATCCAATGTAAGTAAATCACCTCCACCATATGTTCTGCCCATTCAAATGGGTCTACTTTAATGATGTCAGATAGAGCAGAGGTGATGACTGACCAAATCCCAATTGGTTCAATAGGCCGATTTTAGTGTGATTTACTATGCTATGCAATAAGATTTGGGCCATTGCTTTGAAATCTGAATGTTGCAAGCTACTGGCCCAGGATACAAAACACCATTTACTCACTCATTTGTCATTTTCTCACTGGCCACAGCAAAATACATAGGAGTATGAGTAAGCATTTAAACCATGTGATCTTGTTACTTGACTATTTAGTGAGGAGACACTTTTACATCGATAAAAGTAACTAAAAGTTAACTGTTGCAACACAAAATGAATCAAGTTACCCTCCCCTTTTAAAAGTTACAACTACAAGGTATTGTACATAGACATAGGTCACCCTTGCTCGGAAGCCAGTCACATCTGACTTTAGGGTTTGGTGCTCATCTGTATAGCCAAAGAGCCAGCACTGTCTGTGTCTGCAGAGGTTTCCGTGGACATGTGGCAGACATAACTAGACACCGAGGCACACAGAACTCTGTTTGCCTTCCCACAGAAGTGGTACCTATTTATCTACTTGCAATTTTTTGCTTCTGGACTGCTAGGCTGGCAGGAGCTGAGACAGATGGGAGCTCATTTTGTCATGCAGCACTCCAGTATCAAACTACTGACCTGCCAACGGTCCAGTCATCAAGTTCAGCCACTGCAGTCCTGTAAATCGACATACATTACAGGAAAATTAAATTACAATGTTATTTGTAACAAGTGACTCCCAAGTTCTGCTTATCTTGACAATGCTGGTTAGCTAGACTGATGGTACTTTAGGAATGGAGTTGATGTCTACTTTAATATTTTCTTAGCTTTAAAAAGTCTCATAGAAGTCAAGTCAGTCCCTTTTTCATTTTTATTGTTGCAAAGTGAGAGCTCTGCCATTGACTTATCCTGGCAGCTCAATTATTGGCATTATAAATCTTCTAGAAATTATATCCAAACATTTACACATGATGTCTATGGCTCCTCTGACAGGCTATTTCTTTTAAAGGACTTCAGGGATAAATCTTGTAAATCAATCTACCTATAATTTTAAGGTATAGCTGCTAGCCCAAAGTTTTCCTACTGAGTAAAAAAACCCCCACAAAACCTGAACATTTTCTTTTTGCAAAGAGTGAGCTAGGAATGAGATGGGAAAAATCCCAGGTTTCTAACCAGTTGGTTTCTTGTGCCTCTTGTAAGAATATTTGAATTAATCTTGTGCCTGTAATACATCCCCATTAGCCCTTCTTTGATCCACTTTGTGCATAAATGAAACAAACCCAAAAGGACAGAAGAACTGTTCTTTCGTGAGCTGAACATTTTTTCCTGCTGCAACAGCAAAGCCATTGCAATTTCTCTAGTTTGCTGGCATAATGAAAACCTTGAACATAGAGCTTTTGCACTGAAAAAATAATACATATTAAAAATACTTCACATCATTTTTGTGTTTGAATTGAAAAGTTTGAGGCTCATATTTCTAAGGCTTGGCTTTTGGATTGAGATTCATAAACAACAATTTGATGGCATAAGAGTCAGTGTGAATGCTGTAAAAAATAAGAGGAACCATCCCCAAAACTATAAAAGGAGCAGTTCTGGATGGGATCTTAGTTGGGTTCTGTTGAGCATAAAATAATATTTTGAGGGTTATAGAATAACTTGCCTGTGTCCTAGTATCTGTTCAGGGTACCACAAATCTACCTCTGACCCATCAGAGTTTCAGGAATTCTAATCCTCACCAACATTATTCAGGCATTAACCTCCCCACTCTTCAAGCTGCATAGGGAAAACCCTGGAATATCTGTATTGTGACAGCCCCACTCTTGCACTCTTCACATACAGTGGGCATGTCTGCAGAGGAGACTTCAGAGAAATATACTGATACTTTCAGTCAGTGCTGAAAATGTAGTGATCCAGTCCACAGAAATGAGATATACCCTTTCATTCATGCTTACTTCCAGCACATAGGTTGCAGGCATTAAGTACATGGGACAATTCTGGCAAGTTCAGCAACAGTTTCTTCATTCTGACCCTGCCTTACTTTATTTATGTAACTTAAGATAAGGAGTGGGAATGAAATTTTGGGAAGCAGGTTGGATGAATCTCAAGCTGGTTTATGTTCCTGCCAGAGAGGGTGGTAAAGGCTGGAGGTGAAAACGGAGCTTGGCTGTTCTGGTCCTCTAGTGCCTCCTTCATCATGCCAGCTGGGCCTTGGCCCACCAGTGCCATAGCTGGGTTGGGATGGGTGATGCTACAGACAGGAGCATTGCTTGAGTATCCTCTCTCTCCTCTGCAGTCATGAGAGGACAATTGCCCAGCTCTCCTTCACCTCTTCCCATACATCCTTTTCCTCAGATGTAGACAACCTCTCCCCATCTTGTGCCTCCATCTCTTATCCCCATTGGCTCAGTCTCTAGCAGCTCTTCCCCATCTAAAAGACATGGCAAAACCTCTCTCCCAATTTGGGACTGGGAAGACCTGCCCTCTCCAAGGCTTCTTTGCTGTTTTGTGCAGTGGAACCCAATGGCTGTTGATAGCCACTCCCTCACAGAGGTCTAATTAGATTACTGGTAGGTAAACTTAATAATGTGGGGAAAGTTGCAAAATGCCTGTTTGAAATATGGATTATAATGAAAATGACAGGATATTATAAATTGCCCAGGGCTTTGCTAAGCTCCATATGGTCTATCAGTAATTATACTAGCCTTAACAAAATGTATTGTGCAGACTGCCAGAGTGAACACAATATCAATTAGAAAAGGGCTGTCAGAAAGCACAATTATTGCAATTCCATGTTTCAGATGACTAGTAACAGTGATCTAGGCTACCAGTCAAAACCAGTGATAGCCAATATTTATTCATCATGATCTGAAAGTGCTTGTGTCAAGAATGGAATTCTAACATGATCAGAAGGTGATGCACACAAACAAACAAAGACATATGTTGTGAATGCACACACCAAACACACATACACATGATGGATTTATTGTCACCCACCTGCTGCAATTCAAACTGCCATAATATGACACACAAAGAAAACAAGAACTAGAAGGAAGTGCCGTGCCACAGCTTCATTTAGAAGCCATTGAGATGTAATGCATATGAGTAGCATTTGTGCTTTAAGCATCTATAAAATTTCTTGTCTTTAAAAGAAGGGAAGGAAAATATCCACTTTGCAAATGTTCATGGGTGAAATGTAATTTTCTATTTAAATTGTATTCTGTTTTACAGAATACCTGTTTTACAGGTAGAAGGTAACTTGTCCAAATGACTAGGCTGGATGTGGGGCTCTAAGTGTTGTAATTCAAACTTTTTGAGGCTCTAGTTAAAATACTGAGCTCCAAGATAATAATAACTAGGCAATGTGTGCTCCAGGCCGATTTTCCCTGCTCCTGAATCCCCCTTCATTCTGATTCAAGTTCTAAACTATTCAGAAAAAAAAGATGTTATCCTTTCTTTCAAACAGCTAAATGCAATCTTTTAACCTCTCTGTTTTCATCAGCAAAGAGTGGTTTTTATTACCTAAAAGGATGGGATCAAATGTATCTGTTCTTTTGTTCAGTCCTGAAATCTCTCCTGTACTTTTCAAACCATGGGAAAAGTAAAAAAGCAGCTCGTTTTGCATGAGACGGACACGTTGTGTAAGGATCCAGCATTTGAAGAATAACTAACATTATTATTATTATTTTTATTTTAAAAAGCCAACCTCACAAATTAAACAATTATTTAAAATCCCAGATGGTGTCACAAAAATAATCTCAAAAACAACATCTTGAATCTAGGATGGAATACAACAAGCATCCAGTGGAGGCCAACCTGAACTGGAGAGATATGATCAAAATTACCCTTTAAACTTCTCTCAGACTATAAACCCCTCTCTCCCTCAACTTTTTAATCAGTAAGATGTAGTAACTTTTAATTTTTTTAATATTTTAATTTTTAATCCTTTTTTGTCTTAAATTTGAGGTTTTTAGGGGATGTTTGTATGTCTTTGTTGTTGTTTTGTATGATGTGCAAACTGCCCTGAGTCACCTCGGTGAGGAGGGTGGTGGATAAATATGAATAAATAATAAATAAATAAATCCATTCAAAATACAGTCTGTAAAATGCCATTTTATAAGATGCCAGTCAGATCAATGTTTGCCCTAATTCCTTCAACCTCCACAATGTCCAAATTTTAATTACTATTTTAATCTTATGGAGCCATCCCCATGAAACATTGAGCTGTCTATAACATTCCCAGTCCCCCAATCATGTTTCCAACATTTCTTCTTGATCCTTGTCTCTTCTAAATCTCACCTCCTTTCCATTCCCTTCTTTTTCTACTCTGTTGTTCAAATCCATCCCCATCATTCACCTACCTTGCTTTATCCTCCAAAAAACATCCATGACATTATAATCCCTCAAAATAGTGGGGGAGAGGAGCCCAAAACCCCACCATTAAGCCACATTGAACTTACTTTGTTGGGGGCAAAATGCTGATTACCTTGTGAACTGCCCAGAGAGTGCACTATTTATTTATTTATTTAATTAAATTTATATTCCACCCTATTCGCACAGGCAACTCAGGGCGGATCACAACTGACATACAATACACATTTAAAAACCCTAAAAAACAAATTAAAAGATTAAGTGTAATTATAAGTGTATTTGCTATTGGTATTGCTACTCAATCCATTCATCCATCTTATATGGGAGCCTGGAAATTTCTTTCCTTATAGTAGAAGAGAGCACACTGGCAGCCCCTCCCCCCCCTTGCAGCAGTCATGCCTCATTGCAGGTGCTGTCATGCTTTGAAATGTGCTACCCAGCTCAACCATTCTGGTTCCCATTAGCGATCCATATGCCAAACTAGCCTCTACCAACAATGTCCCTACCAGATGTACAGCTGGAGCATCACAAGCCTTATTAGGTTTCCCAAGACCCAAGCTCTTTGGTGAAACGAGGTAGACACAACTTTCTCAATTTAAGAATCAATACTGAAGAGATCCAGTAATCTAATAAATTCAAAACAAAAAGTATCCAGCCCAAATTTACCCTATTCTCCTTCACCATCTTGGGAGAGAAAAAAGAATTAAAAGGTTTGTGGGCAAATCAAGAAAGCCTGGTTGCTCACTGTGACTCTTGCCAAAACTGTGCCCTCAAGGATGGTCTAAGACTATAAGCAGCTGTCCGTGATTATAGGGCTATGAACAAACAAATTCTAGTAATTTGCATCTGCAACAGGAGCAGGTCTTTTGTAAAGCAAGAAAATCTTTATTGCATAAGTCACCATAAAATCCTTTTCTTGAGAAAAAGGATAGTGGGTAACAATATATTCATTCCCTGGCCAAAAAACTCTGACTTCAGCAGAACTCAGAAGGACCTGGGAAGGGGGAAAGGCAGGAAACATGGACATCCCTGCCACTCAAAATGTCCTATGAGGCCTGGTTCCATAACACCATTGACCGGAATCGTTCTAAATCAGGGGTTGTCAACCATTTTAGTCAGGGGCCGGGCCACACTCCCTCAGACAGTTGAGGGGACCAGATTGGTGGTCCCCCTGCCATTTATGGCTGTTGTAAACATGTCTGTGATGGTCACAGACTCATTTACAGCTGTCGTAAATGAGTCCATGGCCGATTCTGGCAGCTGTGGTGGCTGGAGCAAGGGTAGGGGTCAGATTATTTGACACTGCAGGCTGGATCCAGCCCACAGGCCATAGGTTGCCTACCCATGTCCTAAAGGGTATCAAACACACATACAGAAGTTGTAGCACTAAAGGCTTCCTAGTAACAGAAACTACATGCTTTCAAATCACCGTTGATAGCATTATGTTAACTTTGTTAATCATATTGTAAGCAACCAACCAGATTAAGCCCATGCAGCAAAGCAAAGCTAACAACAACAACAACAGAAAATTAGTCTATCCAAGAAGCACCACTCTATGCAAAGAGGCTGCTTAAAATGTTAAGAAGACACTGAAAGATTGAGAGACAAAACTCCTGTGAGACATTTTGGAGCAAATTAAAATGGCTTACACTGTAATAATAATTCATAATAATTCATTTCACATGTTTGAATATAGAAATCAAGAAGGGAAGTCTGTTTTTCTGGGTGAGCGCCAACTAACATTTTAGCTCTCTGCAGTTTCATTTAACATTCACAGAATAAATGAAATACATAATTGGAAAACAAATTGAAATGGATTCTAAGCCCACAACAGCTGATTGTTGCTTGCATCTCCTAAGAGATAACAGATACACAGGTTTCCTTGCCATATGTACTGTCCCAGAATGAATATTCATTAGCAAAATAGAGGGGGAAAATTACCCTGTTCTTCCACATGTGGGAACCAGCAAGGTAAGGCAGTTGAGAGATTTGGACAGGCAATCTATACGCAAGTGATCAATACAAGCAAAACTGCATTTTGCCCCTCTTGGGTGCACAGAGTTATTTTCAGATGCTGCACAATCTGGGTCTAATCCTGCTTCAACATTTGTTTGCGTTGTCCTCATGTTTAATTTGCAAACAGATCAATTGAGCAGTTCTGTCACTAAAACCTGTTTTAGTGACTGAAGGAACATTCCATACTGAGCAAATGGGACAGAACTTTTACAATCCCCTTGCTCATAAAAATGTATGCTCAAGGTCTTTCTTTTAGTTGCCTGCTTGCCATTGAGATCTCCAGTACAACACAAATAAAACATTACACTTCTAGGATTACCACAAGAGACAAGAGACTTAAAATGCTGCTCCAAGGGTAGGGTAGGGTAGGGTAGGGAAGGGTGGTAGTTCTCCTCCTCTGAAATCCAATTTTATTTTATTCAGATTTGTAACTTTTTCCTGCCCCCAATAAACATTCTAGACAGTTGACAATGTTAAAATAGAGAATTTAAAAAATTGTGATTAAAGTATAACATAAAATATGCTATTTATGATTTATATAGTGTGTTTATTACTTATGTCTAATTTTCTATTGTAAAGAGTTTTTAATATCTTGTAAGCTGCCCAGTGGGAAAATATCCCAGATGGGTGGGATATAAGTGAAATAAATAAATAAATAAATAAATAAATAAAAGGCAGTCAAGGTGGAATTAAAACACTTATTTATTTATTTTTAAGATTAAAAGTAAAGTCAGTGGCAGGTGGTATTTAAAGTTGGAAAAATTGCCACCTTGGACTGCAGCTTCCATAATTCCACAGCTAGCAGATAGTGGTTCTTCCAAAATCTGGGCAATACACCCAACTATATGGATCCACCTCTACATACTCATCTGCACTTGACCCTTATTCAGTTATACTAGATGGTATATTCTGTGAAAGCCTCCACCATGGCTAGTGTACTAATGTTTTTGCACATCAAGCATCCTCTGTTGGTGCAAGTATTTCTGTAATTATTAGATTCCACATGGAAGCCTCATTATAATTCATGGGACCAGGATTGCAGTTATGTCCATGTCACAGTCTGAGAGCAATATTTGACACTTTGGAAACTGGGTACCTGTCCTCACAGCAAATTACACACATTGGTTTAGGGGAGATGCATTTCATTAGGAGTAACGTGATGTGTTTATCATGACTTTTCCCAACCAGTGATGCAAAATCATGCTTTTCTTTTAGTGCCACCACCAAGTGAAATGAGGCCAGTGATTGTCTCCTTAGTGATGACAGCCCAGTTGTGCAACCTGGTACTGTCTTTTTTCTGATGTTTTTGCACTCTTTTCTTCCTCTTCCTCTTCCTCTTCTTCCCCCCTTCCCAAGCCTTTTCACCATCTTATCATTTTATATTATAACTCACCATAAAAATTAAAGTGCATTATAAATGAAGTAAAAAATATGTTGTTTTAATCTTCTATTTTATGTTTGCAGACCAGTGTTACTGGTTGTTCCATACATGTTCCATAGACAATGAAATTGGCCAACTGGGGATCTTAAGGAGGGGAACTGACCATCGATATAGAGGAGGGCTGCCATTTGCCAGATCAGTTCCTGCTCCTCATGACTAGATAAACATACCAAAATAGCACTAGCCCTCTGGCTAGGGCAAGTGGATGATGGCTACTTCTAAAAGAGGCATTTTCCTTGTTGCTTAATGGAAGCAAAGATAAGATACTTATTAAATAGTTTTGGGAAACTGAAAGTCAATCCCAAATATTCCATTCTTGACTAAGGTAATTGTGAGAGTGTTGACTCTCTTAATCCCGACTCATCAGTAAAACTATAATTATCTGGGTATATTCCAGCTGGTATTTTGAACAGGAAGGGGGAGGGGGATAGCTTTGATTGCCTTGACAGATGGCCAACACTGTGGCTGGATAGAAGGAAGTTATTTTAACCTCCTAGATTAGTGATGGCAAAACTTTTAGAGACTGAGTGCCCAAACATTGTGGTGGGGTGGACTCCGTGCTGTGGGGAGGGAGGATGCACTCCCATTGGGCTGCTGAGCAGAGGGACAGGACAAACTCTGTGCTGGGGTGATTGCACATGTGCCAACTGATAGGGCTGGGAGTGCCCCATCAGGTAAGTGTGCCATAGGTTCAACACCACATACCAGCTGGCCCTCTCTCTGGTAACCTCCTTTAACCAAAGCATCCAAAGGGTGGGCTGGCCGGCAATAAAAACTTTACAGCTGCTTATCATCCACAAGGAGGTTTAATTGGGTAGCGTGTTCAAAGACTTGTGTGTGAAATGCAATGCTTCTCTTACCCTTTTAGTCCAATGAAGACACGTTGTTCAAGAAAATGATGAAGATTTATTGATCAGGTTCATAAAGCATAAAAGTCAGTAGCATAGGTCAGTCCAATACAGTCCACAGGTAATCTAGGTAACCATTTTTAAGGAGCAAAAATGCATAGCTCCTAGGCAAAGAATGTTAGCCCATAGAGATCCAGAAACAAAAAACTCTCAAATCAAAACAGGTCTTAATCCATGGAGAGGCAGAAAATGAACTCCCTCACTTCTCTGCAAAATGGAGAATTTTCAGTCAGGTGGTTTAGCTTTAGCCAATCAAGTAACAGAGAACAACAGAGAATAACTTTCTCAAAACAATATATTGTTTACACACGTGCACAGAGAGTGTTCTGGCACTTAGACAAAACATGGACCCCAGCTAGCTTAGAAAGATAAGAAATACTGAAAAACAGGCTGTCTGTGACACAGCCTTGAGGCTCAGAGAAGACAAAGGATTTTTCTGAGGCCTATTTGAAACTACAACCTCACCAAGCTTTGAGAACATTAGGAAAAAGATGTCATTTTCTGACATCAGTGTTTCCCAAATGCTGGTTTGTGGACTTCCAATTCCCAGAAGCCTAAGTCATTTCCCCAAAGCACTGATCAGCCAATGTACTGACTTAGGTTTCTGGGAATTGGAGTCCACTTGTGGGCTGTGTACCCCCTGTTGGGAATCACTGCCCTAGATCATCTTGGCAGCTTCTGATACCACCAACTGTAGTAACATTTTGGTAGTGTGGTAGAGTTGGGCCAATGTGACAATATTTTGCTGTGGTTCCAGTCCTTTCTGATAGGTATTAGAGGATTATACTTTCATATCCTGTTATTTATTTATTTAATGTATAAAGGAAACTGGGTCAGTAAGTCAAACAGAACTTTCCCATGAGATGGTGAATCTCTTTATCTCTATGGGTCTTCATAACTTGCCTAATGGAGGAAGCCATGCCATTGCCAAGATTTTGTTGAGGGGAAAAAATGGCACAGCAAAACAGTCCATAGAAGAAAACCCAGTCCCTGCCAAAAAAAAAAAAAAAATCTCAGCAAGGCTGAGAAGGTATCTATACTGCATAGTTATGGCAGTTTGATGTCATGGTTTCATTCTAAAGAATTCTGGAACTTTTAATCTGAAAATTTACTTCAAATTATTTATCCAGGAAAGAAGTTGATGTATGTTCCCAAATTAGAATCCCGGGATTCCAGAAGATGGTGGCATGGCAGTGAACACTGACATAACTGTATAGTACACAATACTTCAAGAAACATTTTTATTTTTTTAAAAAAATGTGTTTCCCTATGCCACCGGTGTGCAATTCTTGAAGGTACTCTCTCCCCCCCCCCCCGGGAGTACTGCCAGTATATACTTTTTCTGTATCTATGAATGACATCAAGAAATGAATATTTTAAGGGTTTGGTATGGTTTTAAAAATATATAATTAACCATTGATAATGATCATGGATCATTAATTGTCCATATTTGCCTTTGATTAGATTTAGAAAAGCAACATACAAATACAATAAACATTTCACTTGAACATTAAACATGTCATCTTTAAAAGTATTTCTTCTATCATCAGATCACTTATATTCATCCATGTTGAGTAGCTGAGTTCAAGAGCCCCATTCTTAAATAAGATTCAATTTCAGCCTTTTCTGTACAGAGCAGTACAGGGAATATAGCATCATTCCCCGCGGTAGCAGAAAAATCAAGAGAACACACTATGCATATTCATGCTGTAGATTGTGCTAAGGATGACTGATTATTTTAATTATTTGTTTTTGCCTGTTTTCTTATTCAGATCTTTATTGATTACATGTGCTTTGAACACTTGTCTTGTTGACCCATTAGCTTGCAGATATAACCTATGCTCAAGAAAAGAAATGATTTTACATATTTTATGTGGACACAGTTGTACACAAAAGGAAACATGAACTAAACAAATCTTTAGTTTGGATTGGGGGCAGGGTGATCTATTGCTTAACTGCATGCAAACTGTGAAATAAGCTGTATGTTATTGTTTCCAACTAAAGCCTATAGTTAAGTACTAGATAAAATACAAATCTATTACAATTATTGACTGTTCTGATAATGTTCTGAACATTATACAACTGAAGCTTATAAAAATAAACTGAGGCTGTTATTGCTTGCCTCAATATATGGCAAATGTTATTTATCTTGAGTCGGAGGGAGAGCTATATATACATTATACTAATAATTGTGTGTCACCAGATCAACTCTGACTTACCACAACCCTTTTCCTCGGTTTTCTAGGTAGAGAATACAAAGAGGTGGCTTACCATAGTGACCAAAGCCACTCAGACTGGCTCATCCCTTGGGAGACACAGAAGGGAACCCAACTCCCAACCTCTGGTTCCACAGCCAGATACCTAAACCACAGAGCTATCTGGCCAGTTATGGAAATAGCTCAGCGGTTTATGTACTTAGCTGCAGATTCAGAGGTTGACAGTTTGATTTCTTGCTTTGTCCCCTTCACAGAGGCTGGATTCAGGGATCCATAGGATCCTTTCCATCTCAACTCTACAAAGATTACAATTATAAAACAGGTAACTAAAACGATGTATGCCTAGAAATTGGATAGTAAGACTACTTATGACATTTGAAATCAGGTCATCTGAAGAAGCTAAACAATGAGAGAGTCAGCACAGCTCTCTTCAAATAGTGCATAGTTATGCAATTCACTTCTAGCAAATGGTGTGATTGGCACCAACTTGGGTAGCTGAAAAAGGGGATTAGACAAACTCAGAACATAAGGCTGTCAGTGGCTTGCACTAGATAATACATCATCAAATTGCTATGTATCACTTCCAGGTGGATGGCTCAGTGAGATGTAGCTCAGGGGTTAGGAGTTTGATTATCTACTTGCAAAAACCTTTGGTTTTTGGACTTCGATTCCTAAAAGCCTAAGTCAACTCCCCAAAGCACTGATCAGCCAATGTATTGACTTAAAGTCCCCCTGTGGGGCCTGGGCCCCATGTTGGGAACCACTGATCTAGGACAAGCTGCTCAATCCCAGAAGAAGAAAGGAAAATACTTCTTAGTATTGTATACCTAGAAAACCCAGGAAAGGTTTCCTGTAAGTCAGAATCAACTTGACAGTACTAAGAACAGAGGGGATTGGGTATTCAAATAATATATTTTGAATACCAATTTCAGAAAAACCAGAGAAGATGCTATACTGCCTTTGTGTTTTTCTTGTCAGTTTTCCATGGCTGCTGAGGGATCAGAATGCTGGGCTAGATAAGATTTTGCTTGTGTGTTTCGTGAAAATAGTTCCTTTCTCTTCTTCTGGGTCTGAATAGGAGAAGTTGGACTGCTGCTAACTTCAGCCTTAGCAATGTTTATTTATTTATTTATTTATTTGATCAAATTTGTATTGTTATCCACTTGGCAAGCGACTCTGGGTGGCGCACAACACTTATGTCATCAAAGACATAAAATCACCCACCTTAAAACTTTAAAAACCCTTAAAAAGCACTTAAAACTCCCCACCACCATCACCACCAATTAAAATTCTAACTAAAAATGTGAGCAGTCCTCTTTATATAAGCCAGCAAGGGGGGCCCCTACCACATCATTAGTGCCCCGCCACAACTGCTTTGCCAGCCAGGTTTTTAGCTCTTTTCTGAAGGGCAACAACTCTGTCTGGAGACACAACTCGGTCAGCAGGAGGTTCTACAGGGCCAGAGCAGATGCTAAAAAGGCCCTCCTTCTAGTGCTAGAGAGACAAGTACCATCTCTAGCTGATGGTACTTTTAAGGAGCCCCTCCAGTCCGCTCTAGTGGAATGGATGGATGACCTTGGGATGACAAGGTCTCTGGACCACTACCATGTAGGACTTTAAAAGCCATAACCAGCACCTTGAATTGCACCCAGAGGCACACTGGAAACCAATGCAGCTCCCGTAGTAGGCATGAGGCATGGACATAACATCAACACCCCATCACCACATGGGCAGCCACATTTTGAACCAGCTGCAGCCTCCGAATGGTCATCAAGGGCAGCCCCATGTAGAAAGCATTACAGTAATCTAGTCTGGAGGTGACCAGAGCATGTGTGACCATAAGCAAGGAGTCCCGGTCCAGGAGCAGGCATAATTGACGGATGACAAGAAGTTGTGCAAAAGCCCTCCTGGCCAAGACTGCCACCTGCTCATCAAGCAGGAGTCGTGAGTCCAGTAGGACCCCTAAATTAGGTGTCAGGTCTGTCTAAGGTAACAGAGCTCCATCCAGTACCAAAGATGGTAATTCCTGAGATAATGTGGCGGCCCACAGCCATTCAGTCTTGCCAGGATTCAGTTGTAGCCCATTGTCCCCTCCCCCCCAAGATCCTAATAGCCTCCAGACACCTGGATAGAACCTCGACTGTATTACTTGGATCACCACAGGCTGAGATATATAGTTGAGTATCATCTGCATATTGATGATACTTCACCCCGTGGGAATGGATGATCTCCCAAAGAGGCTTCATGTAAATATTAAATAGAAGAGTCGAGAGCACCGAACCCTGAGGCATCCCGTATTGAAGGGGTCTGGGTCTGGACCTCTTGCCTTCCAACCACACCGACTGGGTCTGGTCCCTCAGAAATTAGGAAAACCGGGACCCCACAGTGCCCTGGATCCCAAATCCTACTAGCTGTTCCAGAAGGATACGTTGGTCGATGATATCGAAGGCTGCTGAGAGGTCAAGAAGAGCAAGGATGGACAAATGATCTCTTTCCCGCTGCCACTAGAGGTCATCCAACAGCACAAGCAATGCAGTCTCAGTTCTTGCTAAATGTGTCTTGCACTATTAGAAAGTCCTCTACATCTACAGGTATTCCTGTATTCAATGAATCTTGATTCTGTATGTCATTGTTACATTATTTTCTCTTGCTCTTGAAACTTTGGAATGATGTCTCTTACCTGTCCTGTCAAGCTAATTGTTGGGAAGTGCACAGGTGGCCAATAAGCCAAGTCTAGTCCGTGCAGAACTGCCAGCTGCTCCCCTTCGCAGATGTCCTCCAAAGCTTTTTGCCAGTCTGCTGAGAGCCAACTGGGTCTAAAAGCTCTAGTGAAACTTGCAAAACCTAAAAGGGAGAATCAGGGGGCAAAGATAAACTGCTTCCAAATGTGAATGAAAGATCCAATGTATTTTTCATCTTTTCTGTCAGTTCTTCCTTTATTTGAAAGCACACCTTTGGATCTTGGCACCAAATAGGAAATAAAACATTATTGTCAGAGGAGGAATCACCTGCTAAGACATCAAATACCTTTCTTGCTGTTCTGAGGTTTGTTTGTTTTTTGTCTTCTGAAAGATATGGTCCCTTCTGGCATAGGGAACATGCTTCTCTAAAACTAGATAGGAGCAGACTGCAGTGGCAGTAACCAGCAGTTCCAGGTGAGGTTAGGAGAGCACTGATAGTGGCTTTTCAGCAATTGGGGAACCCTCCTGTTATTTGTTGATGCTGTTAGGTGCTAGATATTGGAAGAGAAGAGCAAGTTAGGGTAGGATTGTTATGTGGATGTTCTGAGTTATTCACAGGCTAGTGAAGTCACTCTCATTGTCTCTGCTAACATCAAAAAAGAGTTTTCACTTAGCCCATGGAGTCATGGCCCACTAACCATGCAGAGCAACTTCTGGAAGTTTCACCAAAATTTGTTGCTACTGCTGTTCTTCAGTCACACAGTCATGTCCAAACCTTTGTGACCCCATCAACCCCAGCATGTCAGGCTCCTCTGTCATCTTCCATCCTCCAGAGTCTGGCCACACCCACCCCATTAACAATCCTATCTAACCATCTTGTCCTCTGCTACTCCCTTCTCCTTTTGCCTTTGATTTTTCCTAACATAAGGGTCTTCTCCAGTGAGTCCTCTCTTCTCATTTGGTGAGCAAAGTACCTGGGTGTCAGCTTTAGTATTTGTCCTTCCAAGAAGCAGTCAGGGTTGATTTCCTTTAGGATTGACTGATTTGATCTCCTTGCAGTCCAGAGGAATCCTCAAAAGTCTTTTCCAGCACCACAGTTCAAAAGGCATCTACTCTTCTGCACTCAGCCTTCGTTATGGTCTAGCTCTCACAGCCATACATTACTACTGGGTCACCTATACTCACACACTAGCAAACAAGCATATAAGGGATATGGGAAATGCATTTGCCTTCTTAAGTAAAGATAATAATTCACAGAGACATGACAGTGCTATTTGGGCATCCCCGTCCCCTCCCCCCTAAGCAGCCAGCTCATCTCAGATCCTAACCTCCCTATGCTGATGAAGCAGATCTGCAAAGGAGCTATAACTGACTGCAATCACGAAATGTTCTTCAAGAGGGAACTTTGCCCTTTCAGAATTCCTGATATCACACAGTTCCATAACCACATTGGGCTGGATGCATCTTCAACCTTGTTTTTACTTTTTGCTCAGGTATGAAATCAAATGGTTAAGTGTTTCTTCCCTGTAAAGCTGATTTTTGGCTCTAAAGGAGTTGAGTTACTAGGTTGGCTGATTTGAGGGGTGCTGCCCAGCTAAGGCAAGGGTGAGCACAAGTATTGGGCAATAGCCAGGGATCTCAGGAGTTCAGATGCATTAACCTTTCATAGTCCAAAGAAAATAAGCTGTCATATTTCTCTCTTCCTCTTCCTCTTTGTCGCTGTTTCTTTCTCATGGTCTCTGTATGTCTATGTGTTAAACCTATGAATAATTTCTGGGAGTCAAGGCCCTTCACACCCCAGATCTCTTTTCTTCTGGAATTTCTTACTAAACAAGTTGCATTGAACAGAGGTCTAAAGAAAATATGCTCCCAAAGCTTCTAATCCTCTTCCTTCAAAAGAAAACAACAACACTCACATTTTATCTGAATAGTCAATCCTTCCACCCCTTGATTAATTTGAGAGGAGGCATTTATCTAAAAACATCTCCTCCCACAAATGTTGGTCATAAATCCTTAAGACTCTTCTGAAATGCTCTGCACATCTGCTATACAAACTTTATTGCCACTTAGTAAAAGGAGATATAACACTTGCTGTAAGGGCACTGTTTGTTTTCTTAGTAGACATCTCTGCATGTATGAATTGCATACAAGATGGAACTTAATTAGCAGCCGTTTAGCTGTTTTACTGAGGCTGATTATATTACACAGACTTTAGAGAATTTTCTGCAGTCTGTGAACTGAACACAGAATAATGTTCTAGCAAAGAAGCCCTTTTGAAGTACTGAACTGGCATCTACTGTAGTGGCATGATGCTCGTTTTTTTAGTGGAACTGTGGACAACAAGGTAATGTGGCATTGCTTGAAAGGAAAGTCTTTGATTGGGAAATCAGGCCAAGTGTCACAGTGGATGAAAAGCAGGGATATTGGAACTTCTGTAAGAAGGATGTACATGGTATGATGGTGAAACTGAGCACTCCAGCTGTTCTTGAACTTTAATTCCCAGAAGCCCTGATCAGCAGGAGTGCTTAATTGGTCTTCTGATAATTGAAGTCTAAAAACACCTGGAGTGCCAAAATTCACCATCATGGATGAATTCACCCATGGCCTTTTCTCACAACCATGTCCGCCTTGGGCTTGGTTTAATTTCAGTTACTTTTTTTTTTAAATGATGATCCTTCTGGTCCATTCTCACCTCACCTCACCCCTCACTATGTTTGCATTCTGCATGCATATTTTGAATTGACTACATTCCCTTATCTCACTGATAAAAATTTTTTGTGCTTAATGAGAATATGTGCATTTTTCTGTATGTGCTTTCGAAATGAGCACAGGGTTTTTTTTTTTTGGGGGGGGGAGGAAGTCTTTTAAATGAAAGAGATTTATTAAATAATATGATCTTCCTAAGGAGGATGGTAAGCTTTATTATTTACAGAAAATCTACAGAGATGCATTGTGCAAAAATAAACCAGTAAAATTGAGCAATGCATGCTTGATAGAGCTGGAAGAATTCTAATTGGAAGATTATTCTCATTGGATAATCTTTGCAGAGTGGTACAGCTACCATGGCCAAAAAGAATTAAGGCTGAATGTTTTGAAATGTGAGGCCTCTTCAGTTTCCCTTTCCCCTTTTCTTCGTTCCTAATGTACAAATGCACAGGCAGAGTTTTAGTAGAGGTGGATTGCTCTTGAACAGGTGACTAAGTGTAACAGGAACTTTGTGCCTGCCTCTCTTATGCTCAGTTTCAGCAGATGAAGAAGAAGAAATGTTTCCTCAAAGGCTTGTGTTCTAACAAAGTTATTAGCTAGATGGCAAAAATAAGGTACAGCAGTTCACATTATCTTAGTCGCAATTAAGCAGGAAGAACAATCTTTCAAGCGAATGATGGTTGCAATAGGGTACTGAGATATTGTACTATCTTTCTCACAGTAACAACCTTTCTAAGTCAGAAAGACAACTGAACCAGACAGTCTACTAAACTAAACTACTACTACTAGTATAACATCCACACATAGAGCCAGTATATAGAAACATTTACCTTTTAGAGGAAGATGCATTTAACCTGCTGATTCAACATTTAACAAACATAGTCATTGGATGTTTTGAATTGAAGCAGCCAATGACTATGTTTGGCAAATGTTGGCCCTTCCCATTTCCATGTTAGTATACAAACCAAGCACAAAACATGATGGGGTTACTCAATATTTCCAATCACTTTTCTTAGTGTAACCCAAAGTTTTCCAATCTTTAGATTTTGGACTTCAATTCCCAGAAGCATAAGTCACTTCCCCAAAGCAATGATCAGCCAATGTACTGACTTAGGCTTCTGGGAATTGAAGTCCCCCTGTGGGGCATGGGCCCCATGTTGGGAACAACTGATGTAACTAATGACACATGAACTTACAATGTGATATTTCTGGTTGGATACTGAGCTTCTTCCAACATTACAGGCAAGAGTGAGGACACTCATGCCAAGAACAACTCTTTTTGGCAGAACACATATACCACACACAGTGGCACCTTGCTTACAGAGCGTAATGTGTTCCAAGGGATTGCTCTTTAAGTGAAACACTTATTTGTTCTTTAAGTGAAACACTTGGAAAAAGTGCTGTCGCTGCCATTGTAAATAACTGATTGTGACTTCTGGTGAGGGGGAGGAATTGCGAACCCCGATTTAGTTGTTAAGCAAGTTTTTGATTTGTTTTAGTTATTAAGTGAGGCGACCATTCAGAAAAAATTCTGCTCTTTAAGTGAGTTAGTTTCTATGCGAGGTTTTACTGTATGTTTCCTTTTGCTCTTCAACACCTCCAAGATTTAGTAACTGTTTTACCTCTGTCTATCCAACCAAACAAAGTAATGGTTTCATTGGCCAAAATACTTTGCTTAGCACAGTAAGTTGCAATAGAGCATGTCTGTTGAATCAATGGGGATTTTACAAGTTAGCTCCTACATAAGTTTATTCAAATTGGCTTCCTCTAACTGTGACTTACTTTTGCATAGTAGGCACAGCTAGAGTAGGCCCAAGTGAATCAGCAATAGTTAAAGAAGAATTAACTCACCACATCTACATTGATTCAGTGGGCCTACTGTAGGGTGCTCTACTACACTAAGCAACTAGATTTTGACCATTGGAAGTTGTGCGGTCTTCTTTGAAATGCATCAGATGTCACCTGAAGTCAAACTGCAATTCTCCTCTCCCCCCCCCCCCTCATTTTATGTGAAGCAACATAGGAAGAAATCTATTGTGTCTTGGGCAACTACATATAACCCCCAAAGTGTCTGAAATAATCAACTGTTGTTTTTGAATTAACTGCTATAGGCCTGTCTGTGTTGTATCCCTTCTTTTGAAATAACAGATAGAGAAAGGAAAGCTCGGAGTTGTGATGTGAACATGCTTCCTCAACAGATGGCATGAGAAAATAACCTATTTACCCATTACCTCCTCAGCAACAATTCATCAATTACTTTAGTTTTGAATTTTGGCTAACACATATTCCCCTCAGCTGCTGCCTCTTACAAAACAACATTGCATAAATGTTGACATTCTGTTGACAACTGAGATGCCCTCCATGGAAATACTGTCCCCCCACCCCATTTGTTTTAATTCAGTGAGCATCCTTCTCCTTTTAATAAAGGGAATAATAACCACTTGTAAACATATTTTTCTCTGTTAAAAAACTAGTAACATTTTATTGTCTAAATCAGATCTTGAAACATCACAGCTGGCTTGACAGTGTCATTATTATCATTTCATTGAATTGTACTGCATTGCTGTTACAGAAAAATACAAAAAAATTCTCTGACTCCCTCTAGTGGACTATTCTGATATTGTTTAAAATGCAAAAGATTGAATATAACAAAGGCCAGAATCTTATTAAGTGATTTCTCTAGCATAAGTGGGAAATTGCAATAAGTTAAGAAGCTGATGTTTGTATTCCTCATTATGCAGTATTTGCATGGTTTGGAATTAAACAAGGAATACAAGTACAGTAATACCCCGGATAACGTTTGTACCGGATAGCGCTAAAACCGCATAATGTTGCAAGATTTTTGGAAAAATCTTGCATCGGATAACGCGATTTTTAGCGTTATCCGGTACAAGCATGTGCGTGGGGGGGGGAGAGTTGGATTGGGTAGAACATCTACCCAATCCAACCCCCTCCCCAGCGACCGCCTGCCTCCCCCCCCCGACGCTACTGCGGGGTTCCCTCTGCTTACCTTCCTTTCCTTCTCCGACTCCCAGGTGATTGCTAAAGGCTTGGTTTTTTTAAACTGCAGGGAAGGGGGGGGGAGAGAAAGGAGTTTCTCTCCACGCTGTTCTTGCTTTACTTCCTGAATTGAAAAAATACAGAGATGTGATTGGTTCTCTAGATCAACTGATCTAGAGAACCAATCACATCTCTGTATTTTAATTTTTTCAATTCAGGAAGTAAAGCAAGAACAGCATGGAAAGAAACTCCTTTCTCTTCCCCCCTTCCCTGCAGTTTTAAAAAACCAAACCTTTAGCAATCACCTGAGAGTTGGAGAAGGAAAGGAAGGTAAACAGAGGGAACCCTGCAGTAGCATCGGAATGGCATTTAAAGGTAGGGAGGTCTCTTTCTTTCCCTGCCTGCCTTTAAAGCAGTTTGTCCGTGAAGTCAGGGCTTTATTTTTAGCATTGTTCGCTGCATGTATCGGACAACACTAAAAACCGGATAACGTCATGACTTGTGGAACCAAGTCATAACGTTATCTGGGGTATTACTGTACGAATGTTTTAGCTAGTAGCTAGACAACATCCCTAAGGAATACACAGTGGAGGTGTGGAACAGATTCAAGGGCTTGGACCAGATAGACAGAGTGCCAGAAGAATTATGGACAGAGATGCGGAACATCATGCAGGAGGCAGCAAAGAAAAACATACCAAAAGAAAAGAAGTGTAAGAAAGCTAAGTGGTTGTCCGATGAGGCTCTTAAAATAGCAGAGGAAAGAAGGGACTCAAAAGGCAAGGGAGAAAGGGAAAATACAATCACTTGAATACAGAATTTCAAAGAAAAGCAAGGAGAGATAAGAAAACCTACCTGAATGAACAGTGCAAAGAAATAGAGCAAAACAATATCAGGGGTAGGACTAGAGATCTTTTCAAAAAAAAATGGGGAAATCAAGGGGACATTTAAAGCAAAAATGACTATGATAAAGGACAAAGATGGCAAGGAGTTAGCCGATGCAGAAGAGATTAAGAAAAGATGGAAAGAGTAGACAGAGGAACTCTACAGAAAGGACCTCAACACCCCTGATAATCAGAATGATGAGAACATTGAACATGAGCCAGATATCCTAGGGAGTGAAGTCAGAAAGGCCCTGAAAAACACTGCAAACAACAAAGCCAGCAGACATGATGGTATCCAGGTTGAACTTTTCAAAGCCCTAAAAGATGATGGAATCAAATTACAGTAAAACCTCATATAACACTAAAACCTTGTTCCACAAGTCTTGGTGTTATATGATTTTTAGTGTTATCTGATCCTCTATGGGATCCATAGAGATACATTGTAACCACACAGGCTTTCGCGGTTGTTATCTGAAGCATCCCATAGGATCTTAATGTTATCTGATGCAATTCTTCCCCCCAGATTCCTTGATGTTATGTGATTTTAGTGTTATTCGATACTAATGTTATATGAGGTATTACTGTATTACATTCTATATGACAGCAGATTTGGAAAACACAACAATGGCAACAGGATTGGAAAAGATCAGTATATGTTCCAATCCCCAAAAAGGGAAATGCCAAATAATGTTCAAATTATCGAACAATTGCGCTCATCCCACACTCTAGCAAGGTGATGCTCAAGATAATACAGGATAGACTGCAACAGCACGTGGAGAGAAAATTACCAGAAGTGCAGGCTGGATTCCGAAGAGGCAGGGAAACTAGAGAGCACATCGCCAACATACGTTGGATCATGGAGAAAACAAAGGAATATCAGAAACAAGTCTACCTCTGTTTCATTGACTACGCCAAGGCCTTTGACTGTGTGGATCACAACAAAATGTGGCAAGTAATTAAAGAGATGGGACTACCAGAACACCTTATATGCCTCATGAGAAATCTGTACATGTTAAGAGGCAACAGTTAGGACAGAATACGGAATGACGGAGTGGTTTGTAATAGGAAAAGGAGTAAGACAAGGCTGCATTTTATCACCCTGCTTGTTCAACTTATACACAGAGCACATAATGCACAATGCAGGGATGGAGGCAGTGATGGGATATCACCGGTTCCAGACGGATCTCTGGAACCGGTAAGACCAATCCCGGAGGGTTCTCCGTGAGGGGAAGTCCACTTTTGGGGCGTCCGGTTCCGGACGCCTGACCGAAAGAAAAAAAAAATTAAAATCGGAGCGAAAATGGCTCTAATTGACTGCGCATGCGCAGAAACTCAATCTGACGCATTGCACATGCGTCAGATTGAGTTTCTGCGCATGCGCAGTCAATTAGAGCCATTTTCGCTCCGATTTTCAAAACATTTAGAACTTTCAGGGCAGCGGCGGCGGCAGCAGCCCTCTGAGGGGGGCGCCTCCCCGCGGCACGTTGAGGGCTGCCTCGGCCGTCCGCTGCTGACAAGCCCCATGCCCTGGGGACGCCCGGCGGGGTACACCGCTGCCGCCGCCTCCGCCGGGCGCCTGTGGGCCGGGTGCCTGCACCCGCCGTCCACAGCCGCCGCCCGCCGCCGCCGGAGCTGCCGCTGCCTGAATCCCTGTGGACTCCTTCTTGGGTCGGTCCCTTTTGAGCTCGGCTGCCGCGCGCTGCGGAGGAGGAAGCTGTAGGCGGCGGCGGTGCGGCATGGGGACGGCCCAGGGAGGCGCGGCAGCCGCGGCTGCCCGTCGCCCCTCGCCATGGCCGGAGCCGGGCTAAAAAGGTACCGGCCCAAGGAGGACGCCACAGGGGTGCAGGCAGCTCCGGCGGCGGCGGCGGCTGTGGACAGCAATCGGGGTGCCGGGTCCCAAGAAAGGTAAGCGAGGGGTTTTTATTTGGGGTGGATGGGTAATTTATTTGTGTTTTGGGTGGGTGGTTGTTTTTATTTTATTTATTTATTTGTGTCTGGGTGGGTGGGCTGAGAGGGAGGGGTGTGTGTGTATGTTTATTTTTATTTTTTATTTATTTTTATTTTGGCCCCGCCCACAACGTCATGACGTCATGACGTCGGCCGTGACGTCATGACGTCATGCCATTGGCCACGCCCATGACGTCCGTGACGTCATGGCGTGGTAGTAGAATTTTTGTCATCCCATCACTGGATGGAGGAATCACAAATTGGGATCAAAATTGCTGGGAGAAACATCAACAACTTGAGATATGCAGATGATACCAACCTAATGGCAGAAAGTAAGGAGGACCTAAAGAAGATCCTGATTAGGTTGAAAGAAGAGAGTGCAAAAGCTGGCTTGAGACTCAATATCAAGAAAACCAAGATCATGGCAACAGGCCCTATCAGTCCCTGGAAAATAGATGGGGAAGAAGTAGAAGCAGTGAGAGATTTTACTTTCTTGGGATCAAAGCTCACTGCAGATGGTGATTGCAGCCATGAAATAAAAAGGCGACTGATTCTTGGGAGGCAAGTGATGAGAAACCTGGAGAGCATGGTGAAAAGTAGAGACATCAAATTGCAAACAAAAATTCGTATAGTCAGAGCAATGGTATTCCCTGTGGCAATGTATGGTTGTGAGAGCTGGACCATTAGGAAAGCTGAACGCAGAAGAATAGATGCCTTTGAAATGTGGTGTTGGATGAGAGTTTTCAGAGTCCCCTGGACAGCGAGGAGAACAAATAGGTCAATCTTAGAAGAAATCAACCCTGACTGCTCCTTAGAAGGTCAGATTGTAAAGATGAAGTTAAGGTACTTTGGACATCAAATGAGAAGAGAAGATTCACTTGAGAAGGCCTTGATGCTGGGAAAGGTGGAGGGCAAAAGAAAAAGGAGGCGGCCAAAAATGAGATGGCTAGATGGTATTGTGGATGCAATGGGCACAGAGCTGAGCGAGTTGAGGAGGATGGTGGAGGACAGAAGTGCCTGGCGGACAGTGGTCCATGGGGTCGCAGAGGGTCAGAGTCGACTGTGCGACTGAACAACAACAAAAGCAATTTGTCACTATGTTTTATGATAGTTTGACTTATAGTCGTGATGACGTACCTTGGCACTCCAGGTGTTGTTGGACTTCAACTGCCAGAAGCCCAAGTCAGCACTCTTGCTGATCATGGATTCTGGGAATTAAAATTCAGGAACAAATGGAGTGCCAAGGTTTGCTATCACTGACTTATAGTATAGGTAAAGGTCTCCCTTGCTTGAATGCCAGTCATGTTCATCTCCAATTACATCCAAAGAGCCAGCACTGTCTGTGTTTGCAGATGTTTCCATGCTCATATGGCAGGTATGACTAGATGCTGGAGCACACAGAATGCTGTTACCTTTCCCACCAAAGTGATACCTATTTATCTACTTGCAATTTCTTGTTTTCTAACTATTAGGTTTCCAAGAGCTGTGACAGACAACAAGCACTCATACCATCATTCAACACTTAGATTTTGAATTGGTGGCCTGCCGACCTTCTGGTCATCACACTCAGTGTCCTAACCACTAAGCCACCATGGCCCCAGTTTGACTGATAGAAGCAGACATAATCAATAGAATTCTGCCAATATTTCTCATCACTTAGGATTAACTAGACAATTTTAAAAATCCTGTCAAAATACCTCTAAGTGCCCTAATGTGTCATTTAACTTTTGAAAGTAACTAGAGAAAAAAGCTCATTATTTTCCAAAGTAATTTTGTAATTACTTGTTACTTGATTTTGAAATGAGGAATAGGTCTTTCATGTGGCACTTAGTTGCATTATCACAGGGATAGATTGCTATGGGCAGATAAGCCCCCTTTAGGTGAGGTGATGGTCCCCCTCAGTGGAGGAAATGCCACTGGAAACCATCATATTGTTCCCAACTGCAAAATGAGCAGAGGAGGAACTCTGATTCACAATGGTCATAGAGGTGGAAGAGGCCATGCCAGATGGACTGGCTGTGAAGGTGCACCTTGTCCATATCCTCAAGGCTGCAGCAGTCCATTGCAGTCCCGGTGTTAAATCCTGCATGTCTCATTTCATATGTGCCACAGGAGATGGCTCTGAGATCATAGCGTGTGGGTCACTTCATGGCAAAGTGGGATCCATCTTAAACAAATTTTCACCAGCGGCATTTTTCCTGATTGCCTTGGAGGGCGAAGGTGGCCCAGAACCAGCCGACCTCCAAGACCAGGCCTCCTGGCAGCCTGGAGCAGGAAAAATACCAGATACAGTAAAACATTGGATAACGCTAAAACTTGGTTCCACTAGTCTTAGCATTATCTGATTTTTATGTTATCTAATGAATGCATCGGATAACGTTAAAATCACAGATAGCTCTGGCTCTTTGGCTATAAACAGAGATGAGCACTGAACCCTAGAGTTGGATATGACTGGCTTTCGAGCATGGGTGACCTTTACCTTTACCTAATGCCACAATGTTTATTTTGCATCCATCTACTAATCATTTACAACTGAACAGCACCAAACTTCACAATAATAAATGTGAGTACCAATCAGGGATCTTCTGTTATTACCAGTTGTAAAAAGCCACACTGATTTGTAAAATTATCTCTTAAGTCAACCAACCATGATGCACCTCTGTACCTGATATGTATAAATTAATGCCATGAAGTCTCACTCTTATGTCTGCTGAAGTGGGCTTCTTCCATGAATGCTAACATGAAAATATATCAATTAGTCTTTAAGGTGCCACAACATTTTTGTCTTTTTGTTTTGTTATGTTTTATTTACTCTCTGATATGATTGTATAGATTAACATAGCTACCACTTCAAAAAACTCTTTTAACAGTGACACTTAAGGACTTCTTGATATAATGGCTTCAGAGAACAAAGATTAATGTGAGTGCAAGTACCTCATTATTATACTGACTGTCAGATTTAATTTACTGTAATCATCTATTATTTTTCACTATAGTTCTAATTCAGAATGCACATTTGACCTCCTCTGAAGCCTAACCTTATCTTTAATTGTGATGTTTGACAGTGTATGCTTCTTTCTCACTTTTCTTTAGAAGTCAAATGTACTACCAGTGGAATTACAAATGGTGTAAAGTGTCTGTGAAGAAGAGAAGAATTAGGCTCCCACTTTGGTAGAAATCCATTGCCCTTTGATACCTTGGGGAGATTCAGCCAAGTGTAGGGCAAAACATACAGAAGAGAAGCAATGAACAGAGTGGCCTTTTAGATCCTGTAAGATGATACAACCAACTCAGGAGGGCAGATAGCAAAGGTTAATACAAGACAGCAAAGAGAGAAAGTCCTGTTCTTTCTTGTAAGTGAAATGTAAACTCTGTAGTCAGCATGCAGCTTAAGAAAACCTTGGATCCATTATCTTCCTTAATATGCTCAAAAAAAGGGTTGCTGGAGTTGGTGTTGGACAAATCTTATATTTGCCTGAAACTATTTGGCTTTTTCAAATTTTAGATTAAATCTATCCTATGAATAAAGGAACAAAATGCTTCCTATGGTAAAAAGATTTCCTAGGCAAAATAGGTTGACACAGATAGTACATAATATTCAATTTCCTGAAGATTTAATAAGCAGTCTTCCCTCTCCACAAAGATCCATCAAGCTGCCAGATGAGAAAGATGAGTTGTGTTTACTCATACAGTAATAAATACATTGAAAAGTGCTTCTGGCTTTGCAACTAATAACTACTAGCTTAGTTTTGCTTCTACCAAATATATTTTAATTCTATCCTTCTCCTCCTCCTCCTTTTTCTTCTTCCTCCATATCTGAATATTGGTGATCATCATGGTGATCAGCCATGAAGACTGTCCTGAGAATATAATGCAGTGGTCTTTCACCTGCCTTCCACATCACAGCATGACCACTGTACCACTGATCCAGTTCCGTGAGTCACTTTCTGGTCCTGAGCCCATTTGGCACACAACGTCCTCCTCAGCCCCAGGCCAGTATTGATGAAGCTTCTGCCCTCCATCAAGATAGATTCACGTGGGATTTAATCTATCTGGGGACCATTACCCTTCCCTGTGGACTTCAGCACCCAAAGCCGTTTGTCCTCAGGGTTGTCAGGTTAACCACCACCTGACGCTTGACATTGAGTAACCTGACCACCCTGAGGACTAACAGTCTTGGGTGCCAAAGTCTGCAGGGAAGAGTGATGGTCCCAAAGTGGATTAAATCCCACTTGAATCCATCTTTGATGTAGGGCAGAAGCTTCATCAATACTAGCCTGAGAAAAGAGAAGAGAGGAGAAGAGAGAGAGACAGAGCATTGAGTGACATGCAGGACTAACAGGTTTCTAACACAGAGAAATCTACTATTTTTACTAGTAATTGCTATCATTTAAATAGGAATATGTATTGTCTTTGTAGCCTTTTTTGGCTGATGTGATGATAATGTGGAACCAGACTGCTCAATTCAACCCAAAGCAGCCCAACCATGGAAACAGATCATACACGTTCACTCCAGCAATATTGGGATTAAAAGTAGCATAAGTAGCACTACAAGGGAAAGAGAGCGCTGAGAAATCAGTGAAGGCCCACAGTGCTGAGACCCTTGGGAAGAGCTGATATTGAAGTCACCAAGGTCCATATATCCATCTGCTGCTGTGTGTGCAACCATTTGGCATTTTGTTGTTCAGTCACACAGTCGGGGTTCCGACACTTTGGAACTCCTTGGACCATTGTCCTCCAGGCACCTCTGTCCTCCACCATCCTCCTCACCCCGCCCAGCTCTGTGCCCATTGCATCCACAATACCATCTAGCCATCTCATTTTTGGCTGCCTCCTTCTTCTTTTGCCCTCCACCTTTCCCAGCATCAAGGCTTTCTCAAGTGAATCCTCTCTTCTCATTTGATGTCCACAGTACTTTAGCTTCATCTTTACAATCTGACCTTCTAAGGAGCAGTTAGGGTTGATTTCTTCTAAGATTGACCTATTTGTTCTCCTCGCTGTCCAGGGGACTCTGAAAACTCTCATCCAACACCACATTTCAAAGGCGTCTATTCTTCTGCGCTCAGCTTTCCTAATGGCCCAGCTCTCACAACCATACCACCGGGAATACCATTGCTTTGACTATGTGAATTTTTGTTTTCATGGTGATGTCTCTATTTTTAACTATTTCCCCGAGGTTTCTCATAGCTTGTCTTCCAAGAATCAGTCGCTTTTTTATTTAATCGCTGCAATCTCCATCTGCAGTGATCTTGGATCACAAGAAAGTAAAATCTGTCACCGCTTTTACTTCTTCCCCATCTATTAATTTTCCAGGGACTGACAGGGCCTGTTGCCATGATCTTGGTTTTCTTGATGTTGAGTCTCAAGCCAGCTTTTGCACTCTCTTCTTTCAACCTAATCAGGATCTTCTTTAGGTCTTCCTCACTTTCTGCCATTAGGGTGGTATCATCTGCATATCTCAAATTATTTATGTTTCTCCCAGCAATTTTGATTCTAAATTGTGATTCCTCCATCCATGCACTGCACATTATGTGCTCTGTGTATAAGTTGAACAAGCAGGGTGATAAAATGCAGCCTTGTCTTACTCCTTTTCCTATTACAAACCACTCCGTCATTCCGTATTCTGTCCTAACTGTTGCCTCTTGACATGTACAGATTTCTCATGAGGCATATAAGGTGTTCTGGTAGTCCCATCTCTTTAATTACTTGCCACATTTTGTTGTGATCCACACAGTCAAAGGCCTTGGCGTAGTCAATGAAACAGAGGTAGACTTGTTTCTGATATTCTTTTGTTTTCTCCATGATCCAACGTATGTTGGCGATGTGCTCTCTAGTTTCCCTGCCTCTTCGGAATCCAGCCTGCACTTCTGGTAATTCTCTCTCCACGTGCTGCTGCAGTCTATCCTGTATTATCTTGAGCATAACCTTGCTAGCATGTGGGATGAGCGCAATTGTTTAATAATTTGAACATTCTTTGGCATTACCCTTTTTGGGGATTGGAACATATGCTAATCTTTTCCAATCCTGTGGCCACTGTTTTGTTTTCCAAATCTGCTGGCATATAGAATGCAATAATTTGATTCCATCATTTTTAGGGCTTTGGATAACTTAACTGGGATACCATCATCTCCACTAGCTTTGTTGTTTGCAGTGCTTTTTAGGGCCTGTCTGGCTCAAGTTCAATGTTCTCATCATTGTGATTATCAGAGGTGTTGAGGTCCTTTTTCTACAGTTCCTCTGTGTACTCTTTCCATCTTTTCTTAATCTCTTCTGCATCAGCTAACTCCTTGCCATTTTTGTCCTTTATCATGGTCATTTTTGCTGTAAACGTTCACTTGATTTCCCAATTTTTTTGAAAAGATCTCTAGTCCTACCCCTTATGTTGTTTTCCTCTTTTTCTTTGCACTGTTTCATTTAGGTAGGTTTCCTTATCTCTCCTTGCTTTTCTTTGAAATTCTGTATTCAATTGATTAATTCTTTTCCTTTCTCCTTTGCCTTTTGCATTCCTTCTTTCCTCTGCTATTTTAAGAGCCTCATCAGACAACCACATTGCCTTCTTATACTTCTTTTCTTTTGGTATGGTTTTCCTTGCTGCCTCCTGTATGATGTCCCGTGCCTCTGTACATAATTATTCTGGCACTCTGTTTATCAAATCTAAGCCATTAAATCTGTTCCACACCTCCACTGTGTATTCCTTAGGGATGTTGTCTAGGCCATACCTGTCTGACCTAATTGTTTCCCCTGTTTTCTTTAGTCTAACACTTTAGGCAAGGTAAAAGTAGAATGGTGTGCTGCTTTTAGATTGGAGTTTCCCTCTTTTTAAATACTTAATTTATTTTATATTTTTATTTTACACCATCAGATGTGTGGCAAAATGTGGATGAATGAATGTGTTCTTTCTTGTGCAGGCCTTTATTAGATAGATTACAATAATGCTAGCCCCATTCTTTCCTTGTTTAAAGGCCCTCCCTTTTTTTCCTTGTTGATGCACTTCAAAGAAATGCCATTGCCTGCTGCTCCTGTAGTCTGTTGGCAACAATAAAAAGAACAGAATTTTTTTTAAATTCAAATCAGCTTTTCCATCTTTTGTTAGTTCTGAGAACAAACCCCTCTAGGTGTCTTGTGTGAGCATCCTTCTGGAAGCTTGGTTACTGACTGTGAGAATCAACAGCATGTCCATTTCTGGAGAAGTGCTCCTGCTTGGCCTTTTGAGAAGTTTGGCAGATTATTTGTTTTCTGCTGCAAAAAACTTCTTTGGGAGATGTTTCTTTCCTGCATCTAAAAATTGCATGATTGTCTAAATTGTAAGCACAATGATCCCTCTATTTAAGATTTGTCTCATCCCAAAACTAACAGTGCTGTAGAGCAGGGGTCCCCAACCTCTTTTGCACCATGGACTGGTTTCATGCCATGGAACGCTTGACTCAGGCACTGAGGTATCACCACACAGGTGGTGGATGGAGCCCCGCCACAACTAAGCAATGTGCAGGAGGGGCTTGGCCACCTGCCTATCTGCTGTGTCTGAAGCCTGTGCTCTAACTCCATTTGCTAGGCAGACCCAGTGGAGCATGTTCAGGGCAGAAGGCTGCCGCTCTGGTGGGCCGGACAGATGTTCTCGGGGTGATAGGTTACACATCTCATAATGTAACCCTGTCTTCCCCATTCACAGTTTTACAAAAGCAAACACTGATCTGGAAATACAGAAGCAGCCACACAACCACAATAACAAATCTGTTCAGGTCACCTTCAAACCAATTTGCAGCAGATCAGTCCCAATAACAAATATTTATTTACAGATTGGGTCATGAGGTAGTTACACACTCCTAACACAGATATTATACACCTCACATCATGAAGATGGCTATGACCAAATGATCTCAATCAGGGGTTGCTCAGCAACATCAGAAAACCTGCTCTTCCTTCTGTATTTGTTCATCATTACACCATATTTTTGACAGCCAAATAGAGCAGAACTCCAAATGAACAATTGTCTCCCAAAATCCCTTCAAAGAGAGAGGGATAACGATCCTCTGTAAAGACAAATGGCCTATATAGGCTCTGAAAACAGACACACAAAAATTACATCAACAGAAGGTCCCTTGAATCAAGAGAATGTACAGATGAAGAGTCTCACTAAATTCCCGCTGACTCATTTGATCAACTCTAGTTGTGACTTACTGTGTTAAAGAATGGGATTTCAATTACTGATAGATTATATCCTTTTATAAATTGCTATTAAACTGTGACTGGGCAAAAGATTATAAGTAAATGGTCCTTTGTTTGAAGTGGTGTCTGACCCAGGACTAAAAGAGAGTTTGGGTTGCTTATCTAAATTGCACCTGGGGTGGCAGAAAAACAAACAAGTGGGTCCTAAACCAAAACAAGTTGGAACTATCCCTAGGAGACAAAAATGGTGAAACTGAGACTGTCCTACTTTGGGCATGAGCTGGAAAATACAATAATGCTGGAAAAGGTGGAAGGCAGCAGGAAAAAAAGAGAGCCAAAACAAGAGATGGATTGATTCTGCAAGGGAAGACAGGCTTGAGCAGAGCTGTTCAGGACAGAACATTCTGGAGACTGCTCATCCAGGGTCAGCAAAGGTCAGGGGTGGTGTGATGATATGTAACAGAAACAATGGATTTTGCAGCTTCTCATATAAAGAGGCATAGTTTTTCCCATTTTAAAAAATATTTTAAAAATATTGGTTTTTTTAAAAAAGAAACAGAATTTAATATTTTTTTAAAATAGCATTTTTTCTGCTCAAAAGACAGAAGTTGCTAAACAAGTAATCATCTTTATGTTGTGTTCCTCCTGCTTTCCTATACATGACTCATTTTAACTATATGAAAGAGAAAACAGATTTAGTTAATATTGATTTGGATAATCATTTATGTCTTCCCCTGTCAGTTATGGATAGTTTGTACCTGTGTCCATAACATTCTGAACGGTGCATTCTTTGCACAATACATTACAGTGTCATCCTGAGAAAGATAATCCAAAGCAATCAATATTTCTTAACAGCACTATTAAGAAGCATGTAATTGCCTGGCTCAATTACTGCGGTGATTCAAGTGGTTAAGATGATGATCGTGCTGATTGGAAGGTCGGAATTTTAATGTCTGGGTACTACATGACAGAGAAAGCGTCTGTCTCTGTCCCAGCTCCTGCCAACCTAGCAGTTTGAAAGCAAGAAACTGCAAGTAGATAAATAAGGGGCCACTCCAGTGGGAAGGTAAACAGCATTCCATGCACTCTGGTGTTGAGGCATGGCTGCCACATGTCCACAGAAATGTCTGCAGACGTAGACAGTGCTGGCTCTTTGGCTATAAACAGAGATGAGCACTGAACCCTAAAGTTGGATATGACTGGCTTTCAAGCATGGGCAACTTTTACCTTAACTTGGCATATTCACATCTCAAAGACTTGTCACTTGGGTTTTCACCATCACATTCATCTTATGTTGAAGGAGCTTTCTGGTACAGGGTTGCAGTACAGAAGTTATGCTGGAGCTAACATTATTGGATGGGGCTAACTGTGACTCTGAGACAAGACATTCAGCTGCCTGAGACACCATTCTTTTCTTTTGAGTACATTCTTTAATTTAATTTTTCCTGTCTAGGTGGCACCTGACACTCTCCTGGAACAGCAAAAGGCTTACAAAGATGAGAGCCTGATGAAATTCAATACATATTGCTTTTCCTGCAGTTACTTGAACATTGGGCACCTGAAGGTTAACCACAGAATTGATAATGAAGAATGGATTCTAAAAGAATGCATGCTCAGCTATATAAAACACTTGTTTTGATTCAGCTCCATCTAACTTGGTGTATTCATTTATTTTATAGAAAAAGCCCAAAGTAAAATATGGGGACAATGAATTTTTATAATTGCACTTGTATTTCAGGGCAGCCAGAATCCATGCCTCACTGTTTTCTAGTGCCTATGTAAGCCTTTCCTCATTTGCCAGCATATGCAGCATATTGGCATACACAAAAAGCTTTTTATCCCTTAAAGAAAACACACACACATCTGAAGAAGTAAAAATGAAAAATGTGTGCTCTGAACAAATCTTCAGCAGTCAGTTTGTTAAGCAACCGTGCAAGTTCCTTGTGCTTGAAGCTACGGGATTCGTATGTACCACAAAAGCCGCCTGTGGATTAATTATTTGATATTACCCTGTGTGAATGTGAATATGTTAAATGAATTGAGCAGGGTTTTATCTCAGCAGTTGGCTAGAGAAGAAGGCTTGTCGAGCCTATTTACAGCTGCAAATGAACACTGAGTCACAGGCTAATCTATCAAGCTGCTTTGGCCTCTCCCCCAGAGGATTTTAACCTCTTCCAAGCTGAAGCTTGGATGATAAGCCAAACAAGGATGAATTGTTTCCAGTAGAATCATGAAACAATACTCATCAGAGCTCTTGTTTGTTTTTTTCTAATTTGGTGCATGTATCAAATGTATACATCATGAAAGTTTTCCAAACGGAATACATACAAATAAAAGTTCCAACTATCCCAAATAAATCTGCCGTGTACACAGACTTCACCTCATAATTTCACATTGTTCATAGAAAATAAGAGCAACATAGCATTTTAGCCGAGTTCCTTAACAAAGCTTCACAAGGACTAAACTTCTTTGAGTTGGAACTTATTTCTAAAATGTAAGGATTCACTTGGCCATAGAATACTTTTGTGTACTACAAAAGGTTTGATGAAACAAATTCTTCTTTCAGTTTGACTGAGAGCCTATCCAGACAGAAGAATTTGGAGCAATCAGCTTGGTGCTGAAAAGGCTCTTATTTGTAGTGTTGTCTCATTTATTTCTTACTGGAGCGGCTCTTATGCTGCCATGACAAATGTCCAGGCTGATCTTGTCATAACTTTAGTTTGCACCCCATTCAACACATTGCTTCCCATCCCCTTCCCTACTGGGTCTGGGTAAAATATGGATCCATAAAATTAAAAACAGATCATCAAGATTTTATATTATTTTAAATCTGGGATCTTACCAAACCTACTGTCAGATTCCACGTATGGCCACAAAATATACCACAGAATTCATGGATCCCTCAGCACATGGCTTTATAATTCCATAAAAACATGGATCCAAGGCATGGATCCTAATGTTTTGATAAGTTTTTTTGACATAATCATCCCTAAACCACAATCCAATCATAGATCCCATCTGTCTACAAACTATGTCACAAAAATCATGGATCTTTCAGTATGACATTGCATGGATCCTTATAGGGCCACATGATTCTTACATGTAATCAAACCACTATCAAATCATAGGTTGCATCTATGTCCACAGACTACAACACTGAAATCAAAAACATGGATCTGTGGTATGGATCCTTATGGATCCATATGATTTTTAGATGGGAGCCTTCCCAAACCACCATGATATCACAGATTCTATTTGCAACCACAATCTGCAACACAGGAATCATAGATCATCAAATGCATGAGTTTGCAGTGGTGCAAAATCATGGATCTGAGGAGTGGTTCCTCATGCTTGCTTGCTTGCTTGTTCATTTATACGTCTGTCTGTTTGTTTAACATTTTGATACTGCCTGAATTAGTGCAGGTACTACTCCAGATGTTGAACGACATAAAACAACATAAAATACAGATAAATTAAAACATAAGCATAAAAACAAACATTACAACAAACCCAAATAAATCCAGCTATAAATGAATACATAAATCCAGATGCCAATAAGCAAATAATTAATCAGAATTATAATATGAAATTATATATACATTAGTACCCCGGATAACGTTATGACTTGGTTCCACAAGTCCCGTCGTTATCCGGTTTTTAACATTGTGCGATACATTGATCACACAATGTTAAAAAAAGCCCTGTTTCCCTGGAGATTGCAACAAGCCAGAACGTCAGGATTTGAATCCTGACATTTTGGCTTGCTGCAGCCTCCAGGGAGGTGGGGGAACTTTGGAAACAGCTTGGATCAGGTCTCCCCACCTCCCTGGACCCGGTGTGGGGGGTAAGAGATCCCAAAATTGGTAAAAAAAAAACATCTGTTTTTTAACCAAATTTGGGGTCTCTGACCCCCCCCCCGCCAGGTCCAGGGAGGTGTGGAGACCCGATCCAAGCTGTTTCTGGGCTTCCCCGACGTCCTCAGCCAGTGCAGCAAGCCAGAATGTCAGAGTTCGAATCCCGACATTCTGGCTTGTTGCACTGGCTGAGGACGTTGGGGAAGCCCAGAAACAGCTTGGATCGGGTCTCCACACCTCCCTGGACCCGGCGGGGGGGTCAGAGACCCCAAAATTGGTTAAAAAAATGGACTTTTTTAAAACCAATTTTGGGATCTCTGACCCCCCACGCCGGGTCCAGGGAGGTGGGGAGACCTGATCCAAGCTGTTTCCAAAGTTCCCCCACCTCCCTGGAGGCTGCAGCAAGCCAAAATGTCAGGATTCGAATCCCGACATTCTGGCTTGCTGCAGCCTCAAAGAGGGTGGGGGAACTTCAAAAATAGTGCACATCGGCTCTAGGGAGATCGAAAGAGCCGATGCACGCTAATTTTGAAGTTCCCCCACCCTCTTTGAGGCTGCAGCAAGCCAGAATCTCGGGATTCGAACCCTGACATTCTGGCTTGCTGCACTGGCTGAGGATGTCGGGGAAGTCCAGAAACAGCTTGGATCGGGTCTCCCCACTTCCCTGGACCCCGCGGGGGGGGGGGGTCAGAGACCCCAAAATTGGTAAAAAAAAGTCCAGGTTTTTTTTTTACCAATTTTGGGGTCTCTGACACACACACACACCCCCGGGTCCAGGGAGGTGTGGAGACCCGATCCAAGCTGTTTCTGGGCTTCCCTGACGTCCTCAGCCAGTGCAGCAAGCCAGAATGTCGGGATTCGAACTCTGACGTTTTGGCTTGCTGCACTGGCTGAAGACGTCAGGGAAGCCCAGAAACAGCTTGGATCGTGTCTCCTGCCTGCTCCAGAGAGATCAGAGGACCCAATCTACAGTTGCAGGGTGGCTGGGAAAGCTGACGGGGACTCCCTGTCGGCTTCCCTAGCCACCTGCCCTTGCCTCCGCAGCTGTGGGGTGGCTGGGGAAGCCGACGGGGGAGCCCCCCGTCAGCTTTCCAGCCTTCCCACCCCTGCCTCCGTAGCTGCAGGGTGGCTGGGAAGCTGAACGGAGAACCCCGTTCAGCTTTCCAGCCACCCTGCTGCTAAGAACGACTGTATTGGATAATGTTAAAAATTGCATTATTTGATACAAGATTTTTCCGAAAATCTTGTAATATTATGCGGTTTTCACGCTATACGGTACTCGCGTTATCCGGGGTATTACTATATAGTCAAGAAAGAAGGATGAATTATAACCTCTCCTCCTGAGGGAGAATTTCTAGAAAGGCTTCTCTATAAAGGAAAAGGTTTTAACATCTTTCTAAAAGTCTGGGGGGGGGGGGGAGACCTGCTGGATCTCAATACGGCGATAAGTCTAGAGTGAGGGAACTACCACTGAGAAAGTTCTCCTCTGAGTGTCACTGCTTCTAGCTTCTCTCAGGATGGTCATCCTCAGCAACACAGCCTGAGAGGACCTTGTAGTAAGAGTAGTGTTTCTGTAAGATGCTCTGTCATGTAACAAGATCCCAAAACATATAGGGATTTTCATGTCAATATGATAATCATGCATATGGTTATTACAGAGACCCCTCCCCAAACCTCTGTCAAGTCACAGGTCCCTTCTGTGTCCATTACAATACAAAAACCATGAATCCTACAGTACATGTCTGTGCAGTTGCTTGAGAAAAAATAGTTCCAAGTTGCAGATCCTCATGCATCCATATAATTTTCTAAGACTCTGGGAATAGATGTAACCTACGATTTGACAGTGGTTTGGATATGATCCTATGTAGAAACCATATGGATTTATGAGGATCCATGACTTTTATCCATGTTTTTGTGACACTGCAAAGCCATGTGCTGAGGGATTTCTGAATTCTGTGGTGTAAACTGTGGGTATAGATGGGATCAAAAATCATATGAATTCATGAAGATCAATTTTGATTTCACGGATCATCCTTTTACTTTTATTTCATAGATTCATCTTTTCTCTAGTGGCAGCATGAATGTGTATGTATGAGAGAGGGTGTGTATGTACACCTGCAGGAGTATTTCTGTGCAGGAAGTCAATAGACAATATATACATTCAAAAATTGCCATTACCTGGGAAACAACATTTTATTTAAAAGAAGTGATGCCTCATTTCAGTGATGACAAGCAGGTAGAAAAAAATTTCACTTCCTCTGATTGTTTGTAAATGAGCAGGGGAAGTGTTTAATATCTGATATACTGAAGAGATATTTAGATTGGAAGCAGCATTTGGCAGCTGCAAGATTTAGTGTCTAACATGTGTGGACTCTATAAAACAAAAGTAGGGCAACCTGCACTGAAAACTAAAAAAAAAAAAGCAGCAGACCTAATGCCTATCTGGCCAGATTTTGAACTACATTACCATGAGTTCAATACTAAAGGCATCTAACATGCAACTGCATTTGTAAAAATTCTTTTAATAGCCAAATATATGAAAGAAATTTCAAGAATAATGTAAAAACTATGACAAAACTTAGCAGGAAAATCTGCTTTAAGTGATAATGTAACAGGCTGCAACTTTTAATGGCTTTAAGGGATAGACCCTCCCTCCAAGGATCATTGCCTTGCTGTGGTGAGGCTTGTGTGGTTCGATGAGGCTAATGGACTATGCCATGAAAGGCCACCCAAGATCTCAGCAAAGATCTCAGACTAAACATGATCCACTCCACTTTCCTTGCTACGAAAATCCCATGGACAAAAGGCTAAAATATGACACTGGAAGATGAGACCCCTCAGTTCAGAAGGTGTACAATATGCTAGTGGGGAACAGTGTAGGTTCTTGAGAGTCTCTTGCAAAGAGCTCAGACCAGTCAATCCTAAAGGAAATCAACCCTGACTGCTCCTTGGAAGGACAAATACTGAAGCTGAAGCTCATGTGCTTTGCCCACCAAATGAGAAGAGAGGACTCACTGGAGAAGGCCTTGATGTTAGGAAAGATCAAAGGTAAAAGGAGAAGGGGTGGCTGAGTTGAGATGGTTAGACAGCATCATTGATATGGTGGGTGTAGATCTGGGCAGACTACAGAGGATGGCAGATGACTGAGGAGCCTGGTATGCTGTGGTTGAAGCTGTCACAAGGGGTCAGACTCAATTGTGTGGTGCAACAACCATAGTGGATAGGCAAAATGTTGATTAACTTTTCAAATTAAATCTGCAGATGAAATTTAGAGTAGTACTCCTGTACTATTTAGAATGTATTAGGTTTCATATATTAACAGCACCATTTTACTTATCTTTTTTATATCCCATCTGTCCTATTGAAAGAGTCCATAGCAGCTGGCAGTCTTAGAAAAATAATGTAGGACTAAAACCAGCTCTAAGTAAACAGATAAATCACAGATTAACAAAAAAAAGTACAATAAGAACAATAATGTAAACTGGTAGTCAACCTAAATAAACAGCCACTAAAAAGCTTGCAAACCAGGCAGACTTTGACTGAAGTTTAAATAAAATAATGTGAAGTAATCAGATGCAATTTGGGATATATCATTGGGAAGGTCATGTTGGAAGTGTAGAGGTTTTGGCATCAACATAAGTATACTTCCACCTAACATCCCCATACTACACTTTGGCATGGGCATATAAAAGTATTTTTCCATTGACAATAGCAGGAAACCATGCAGATTTCAACATCCCTTCTGTTCATTTAAATGGCCAGGAAACTGCCCTGCTCAGACACCTTTTCTTCGTATTGACTGGTAGAGGTTTTGCTCAGAAACTGGAGTTTCTGAAAATACATTTGCTAGTCCACACTTTACCTGCATCTGGAACAAAGAAAAAAGAATCTGCAATATTAAGATTGGCAGTTTCAGATGGGGTGTGTGTGGATACTTTCTTTTCTGGTTGGTCCTTTCTCTCCAAGGAGACATGTCAGGAATGCCTGATGGAGGTGGACACATCAGGGAGCAGCAGTGCTGCAAGAGAAGAGATGAGAAACCTTCCCCTTCTTTGGAATACAGCTTCCTGAATGTCTCAGCCAGCATGGTTACTGGCTAAGGGATTCTGGGAGTTGTTGTCCTGAAAGGAAGGATTCCCATCTCAAGGAAAAGGACTAGACAGCTGGCTCTAGCTTCCAGGTAAATATCTCACCATGTCCCAGAAGGAATACTACATTGAAGACATTATGAGTAATTTGACTTGCATTACATGCTGTTAAACTAATTCCAACTTGTGGTGACCTTTCTTAGGTTTTCTAGATGTAGAGTATCAGAGGTGGTTTATCATTCTCTTCTTCTGGGGTCATCCTGGGACTGTATAGCTAGAGTTGCACCAGGCAAGTGAACAAATCACTTTTTTATGGTCAACAGTATAGCGAAAGTCAACTTCTTGGGCAAGATGCACTGTCCTTTAGTTCACCCAGAAAGAGGAAAGGTAAAGCACTTCAGAATACCTTAGAAAGGGTTACTGTAAGTTGGAATTGACTTGGAATGTGTCCTCCAATGGAAAGATTACTCAGAATGTTCTGCCTGAGCAACCACATTTATGAATGAAGCCTCTGTTTACTCTCCAAAGACCAATCATAAAACAAATCAGGGTAATTTGTAAGATCCTAAAGTCAGACAACCTCACAAGTTCAGACATATGCTTTTGTAATTTTAGGAACTCCATTTCTAAATGCAAGCTTGTCTAAGTCTACTCCATGTCATTTAACATGAAGACAGCTGGACCAGAAGCTTATTTGGAGGGGCAGAATACAGGTTAGGTATCACTGTTGCCCCCATGCTTATGTGTTGAGGCTTTGGCAGCTACCCAAGCGTGCCTGGTAACAATGCCCATCCCCAAGAGTGACCAAAGCAGAACCTTCCCTTTCATGGTGTTATCAACACTTATGCTACCCCCTCCCACAGGCTGTATAGAGTGATGTCTTTTCCAACTGATATCCTGCCAAATACACAGTAAGGAGAATTAGGGAAAAGTGAAATGCAGATTCACAAACTTACATCTGTATGGTTGAGCAAACACTTTTGTTTTCAGCATAACCTTAACTCTAGACAGAAAGCTAAAATGGCCAGATGACATAACCTTTGTGTGTGCATGGGCACTCAGTAAGGAACACCTTAATTCAGGCAGGATAATGCAGAGATTACTAATGGAGGAAATGGAACTGAAAAGGCCAAAAAGAAGGGACAAATATAAACACTGTTTCTTTTTCTTTCCACTTGAAAATCTTTTTTTCCTGAAGTTTTCAACAAAGCTCATAAAAAGCCAGCTTTTATAACATAGGCTTAATATTATGTTCTCAGTGTTTGCGTGATAAACTGGCTTTAATAATGCTGTTTTGTCTGTGAGTTGTTGCCATCAGAGAGAAGGGATATACAGTACAGAGTTTCCTCTTGTGAACTGCCCAGAGAGTGCACTAAGCACTATGGGGCAGTAGATAAGTGTGATTGCTTTGCTTCCTCAAAGATTGTGGTATTTGTGAATCACAATCGGGCATACCTTGGGCAACGGCAACCTTGTTCCAACTAATCTTTCTCACCCTTTGTTGTTGTTTAGTTGCACAGTCAATTCTGACCCTTTGCGACCCCATGGACCACTGTCCGCCAGGCACTTCTGTCCTCCACCAGTCAACTCGCTCAGCTTTGTGCCCATTGTGTCTACAATACCATCTAGCCGTCTCATTTTTGGCCGCCCCCTTCTTCTTTTGCCCTCCACCCTTCCCAGCATCAAAAGGAACTACAGAATTAATTCACCAAAAGGTGCCTTCATTTTGGCAGTTTCACATCTGGCCTAGACATGGAAGAATAAAATCAGAGAGAAGTAAGGATGTATGGATCATGCTAGGAATTGCTTGTTAACTAGAAATGGGCCTAATCTAACATTAGCCATCTTGCTGTTAAGTACTGTCAAGTCCCTTCCGACATCTGGTGACATTTATAGCATTTTCAAGGTAATGTCAGATATCTAAGGAGAAGCTTTAGCAGTGCCTCCCCCACCCAATTTTACCATTACCATTGCTACGTTCAGTGTGATTCACATGGTTCAGTGCAAGTTATTTACTCTCATCCTATGTGTGCAAACCAAACAAACCAACCAAAACCCCCAGACCCCTGCATCTCAATTGACTTAAAATTTAAGCTTGTTAAAGAAATGGGGTCACTTTCTCCTTCCTGATATATGGGAACAGTGAAACAGGGGAAGGGATTGTGTTCCAAACTTCCAGAGAAGGAAAGTTAGGAAGAAACACTTTAGAAAAATTAAACCTGCCTCTTCAATTTAGACCATGTAACTCAGCAATAACATCTGAGGTACTGGAAGTTTTTGCAAATTACACAAGACTGTTGCAGTTGATACGTTTCAAGAAAGACAGTGTGGAATAGTGGCAAAGCCAGGGATTCTGCTACGGTTCACATAAGGATACTTACTCTTAAAGTTTGCTTGTGTGTCTCTGTATATGTCCTTATTTTGGTTGCTAGGTCAGCAAACAGCCCATCCCCAGAAGCAAGAGGACAGGCCCCTGTTTTGTTACATGGTTGGGCAGGCAAGGGTCTGTAAGAGAGCCACAAACTTTCTTATCTAGCCAGTTTACCAAACAGCCAGATGCTGATAAGAAATCCACAAATGGGATGTCACAAGCATTACAAAATGCTATTGTAAATCTTTAGTCACAAACTACCATAGGTATACAGTAATACCTCAGATAACAACTGCATTGTTCGTAGCAGCAGGGTGGCTGGAAAGCTGAACGGGGTTCTCTGTTCAGCTTCCCAGCCACCCTGCAGCTGCGGAGGCAGGGGTGGGGTGGCTGGAAAGCTGACAGGGGGCTCCCTGTCGGCCTCCCCAGCCATCCCACAGCTGCGGAGGCAGGGGCGGGTGGCTAAGGAAGCTGATAGGGAGTCCCCGTAGGCTTCCCCAGCCACCCTTCAGTTGTGTATCGGGTTTCCCGACCTCCCTGGACCTGCTAGGGGGGGTCAGAGAGCCCGAAATGAGTTTAAAAAAATCCTTTTTTTACCCATTTCGGGCTCTCTGACACCCCCCCCCCCAGCTCTGGGCAGGTCGGGGGACCTGATCCAAGCTTTTTCCAAAGTTCCCCCACCTCCCTGGAGGCTGCAACAAGCTAAAATGTCAGGATTCGAATTGTAAACCTTTAGTCACAAACTACCATAGATATATACCATAGGTATATAGCAATTCTTCATTGCTTCATTGTACCTTGATGTTAGTGAGTAGCACATGTAAAAAGAGTTCTGAAATTAAGATGGCACATGCTGAAAGCTCCTCCTTTCTAAAAGTCCACAATTCATTAGTTTGTAATATGAAATAATATATTTTAATCTTTAAATTTTAACTTTCTTGAGATGGGTGGGTATTTTATTGTTGGTTTTTATTGTTTATGTTTTAACTGTTGTTAGCTACCCTGAGTCCTTCGTGAGGAGGGTGGCATAGAAATGTGATTAAATAAATAAATAAATAAATTATAAAAATAAGAACCAATTCTTATTCAATCAATAAAATTGTGCCTAAATACACTTAGTGTGCCTAAATATACTTAGCTTTGTGAAGTAGGTAAACTGGATTTTACAAACTTGATAACTGAGCTGAAATTAGCCATGAAGAAAAATTTCAGAAGCCAACAAAAATATTTGGGGGTGTGGGAGTGGAGTTGGCAGCCATTCTTTTTGTTCATTCATGAGGCAGAAATGGAGTTGACAACCTGTTGTTATTCTTCAATGCAGATGAATGTATCAGAGCCTTCTCTAAGCTCCTTTCACTAAAGGTCCCTCCTCATTACTCCCATACTATGTTCAAATTCCTGTTATAGACATTTTTGCAATGTAACAGAGATGATGTCACTGGGAGGGAAGATTCTCAGTAATCGAAAAATCCCTGCATCAATCCTGGGGATTGCACAACCTGTGCACAATGAGCCTGATTGTGTGTAAGTTGTGGAAGCCCCAGGATCAAAGCAGGAACTTTTCATGTATCACCCCATTCTCCCATCAACAAAATTTCTCTTACTCTGACATAACAACAACTTGGAGCACTGAAGCTGTGTTGCACCAAGCCTGTCTCAGGTTCTACCACCCCTACTTCAGTTCTTACTCTGATTATTTTATCTTGACTGTTCAGCACAAACCAATTTGTGTTTCCCATTATTTCATTATGTTATTGAACTACTCTAATTTTCTGCATTCCCTGCATTTTATCATGTCTTGGTCTTTGTTAATTTTAGAGCTTCTACATTGTTCATACTCTTGGCTCTGTGAAATTCTTAGCATTCAGCAAAAAACAAAAAAGACCTTTTAAATACACTGACCTTTTTTCAAAGTTCCCTTTTCTAGCACCCACAATTCCATTCCTTACAGCAGAATTGAGAATACAGGTATATCTCAAAGTAAATTTAGCATTTTAAAAATTTGCAATTTCTTGCTTTTGTACTGCTAGGTTGGGAGGAACTGGGACAGAAACAGGAGTTCATTCCGTCATGCAGCACAGGTCTTGAATGGTTGACCTTCTGACCTTCCAGTTGTCAAATTCAGTGTCTTAACCACTAAGCTACTACTGTTACCCACCCATTTTTAAGAATGTCTACTCAGAAGTTAAGTTACCCTGAAATCAGCAGGACTCAATCCCTGCTGTGTGTGTATAAAACTGCAGCTTGAACAATAAGAAGCAAAACATATGGAGCAATAGTGACAAACAAAGAGAAATGGCGTGAATAAAGAATCTTTTAAAATATCAACTAAACACCTTTTGTAAGCCTTTGGTATTCTTGAAATTGCAACAGGCAAGCAATAATTCTAAAAATAAAAGTTAAATACAAGGTAACTAATATTTACATTGCTAGTAAAACACAATATAGCTCAGAGTAACTGAAATTAATCTGAAGAAAAAGTCATGAATGTCAAAAAAGAAGAAAACCACTAAAAATAGCTTGGGGGCATCTGTTACTCTGAGTCTTCCTTGAAAAGCTGGTTTATGAATATACTTCCTTTTAAAGTTAATCTTTATACCTCTTAAATAATTATGCTGAACAGAAGATCTTATTGAAGGAATTTCCCTTTCATTCTGATTTAATGAGAAAATAAATACATAGTTGCTTTATTTGTGGTTTTATGGCAATTGAGTCAAGTGCCCATCTTTTAACTCTATCTGTACTTCTTTTAAAGAAAGTTGAACCTGTTCTTAAATACTTCAGTATGATGTCAGGCACTTTGTAGGCACTATATTAGAGTGAGGTTAGGTTGGAGCCAGCCCTTCCATTTGCCAGAGTGAGACAGATGCCTCAGGCATTGGCTTGAGATGAGCAGGAAATGTACGCAGCCGGGTACGTTGCATGACATGCCTCCGCTGGCCTCACTGTGATGCCAGGTGCTATTCCTTTCACCTGATCTGAGCTGAAATTCAACTGCTAGACTGGTTGACTTTTCCAGTAGAGAAACTCTGGAAGTGCCATGTTGTCCTTGGCTTTAAGCAGGAAAATATCTTGGGCTGGCTGTGCTTCAGGATAATTTTAATGAAACTCACAGAATGGAAAACAGGTGGTGTCCTTGCACCTGCATGTCTGGAATATGACAGGTTTGTCACCCCATCAGAACAAGCAATTTTTATCCAATTTTGCTTGATATGAAAAGTTGTTTTTTCTTATATAAATTGGATGAAATACTCTAGTAAATCACAGCTAAAGTAAACCCATTAAATCAGTGTAGCATTGGCGAGCCAGCCTGTACCACTGATGTTGTTCCACTGATTCAGTAGTCCTTTTCTAGTTGAAACTTACTATGATAAGCAACAGGATTTTAGCTAATAAATTAATCTATTTTTAAAGTCTATTTGTCTGAAAACTGTTGTAACAGTTTTGTCTGAAATGTTCTGACACTATGCCTGCAAACATCATCTGCAGAAAAGCTCTAGCCATGTGTGAATTTCTCTTGTATACTCCATGGGGAGACATATGAATTTATGGTTATTTCTAGGGGTGTTTGGGGAGTGTGGTGGCTCAAGTGGTTAAGATGCTAAGCTCACTGGCTGGAAGGTTGGAGTTTGATTCCCGAGTACTGCATGACAGATTGAACACCTGTCTCTGTCCCAGCTCCTGCCAAAGCAGTTCAAAAGCAAGAAATTGCAAGTAGATAAATAGGGACCCCTTGGGTGGGAAAGTAAACAGAGTTCTGTGTTGAGGCTTGCCTGCCACATGTCCACAGAAACTTCTGCAGACCAAACAGTGCTGGCTCTTTGGCTATAAACAGAGATGAGCACTGAACCCTAGAGTTGGATATGACTGGCTTTTGAGCAAGAGTGACCTTTACCTTTACCTAGGGGTATTCAAATATCATCCACTTTGATTTAGTTCGAATTATTTGTCTTACAAATAATAGCCATTTAGCTTTAAATTTAGCTGATGTGCTTCATATATGTTTATGTTAAAATATTTGTATGTACTATAGTGGTCCGAAATGTGAAAAAACATGAAAATAGGACCCTAGGATGGGGAAGGAGGTTGGAGGTAGTGAAAGTGAGTGTTGTTAACCATTGTTGAAATGCCAGTGTGCAGACAAAACTAATATCAATTTCTTTCCTTCCTTCAGAAGCAATCTTGTTCCTAACACTACTGTGAGCTACCCCACTCAAATCCTGCTTAATGTTAAATACATTAGAGAGAGATTTGCTACTTACCAAACTCCAATTTTCAAGAGGAAAGGGTTAGTGTGTATTGGATATGTTTTTAAATACTGCAGATCTCATCCCACTTGACTAAGTGCCCTATATGTATGAAATGTGTGCCATTGTGTAGGGCCATGGTTTCCAATGTGGGACACATACTCCACAGGGGGGCCAATTTGATTTTAAGAGGGGCAATTCTGGAATGACTTACTAATAGTGAATGGTCATTTAGGTTTCCTCCACATGAATAGGAGTTCACTTTTTGAACAATGAGAATTATATGCCACAGGAGGGCGGGCATCAAGATTTTAGAGATGCTTAGGTGGGGCATGACTAACTAAAGGTTGGGAACCACTGATATAGAGTCTGAGTGAGGGAGCTCACAGCAACATCAAACATTCATCCCAATTTCAACAAACATTCCTGTTGAGCAAATTGGGTAAATCAAAGTAAATTGCATGATCCATGACTCTATTCTGCCAATTTGTCTGCTGCTTGATGGGACCTCTTTTGGTTTGTGCAGTCATTTATCCAACTGGTTGTTTGCCCAGGTGCATGATGGGCAGGAGTCTCCCCCTCCCCTATTATTTTCAATAACTTTAGTATTGCAATTAAAAATGAAGTTTATCACACAAGGAAAAAAACCCTGAGGCAACATGCATGCCAAATAAACCACAATAAACCCCTGGTTAGACATGCTACAAAAAGGTTTGGCAATGAATTGCCTAAGTTAGAGAGAGATAATTGGCATCCCAAGATTCATCCTACCCTGCAAGAGGATCCCAGCTGCAAAGCTCTACTCAAACCCCTCACCAAATGACTCCTGCAGGATCCAAGGCACAAGTTCTATTTAAACATGCAATAAAAGGAATAATCCTAACACAGGAAGAAGGCCAGACATCATACACAGAGAACTAAGAGCCCTGCTGGTGCCGTGGTTAAATTGTTGTCCTGCAGCCAAAATGTTGTGAGTTCAAGCCTGAGTCTAGGTTAACTCAGCCTTCCATCCTTCCAGAAGGTTGGTAAAATGAGGACCCAGCATGCCGGGTGCAAAATGCTAATTAACTTGTGAACCACCCAGAAAGCACACTAAGCACTATGGGACTCTATATATGTGTAATTTATATTGCTATAAACCTGAAAAGAGAAGCACAAACTCAATAATTCCACTCAATTACAAACCCTCCTCCTCCTCCTCCTCCTCCTCCTCCTCCTCCTCCTCCTCCTCCTCCTCCTCTTCTTCTTCTTCTTCTTCTTCTTCTTCTTCTTCTTCTTCTTCTTCTTCTTCTTCTTCTTCTTCTTCTTCTTCTTCTTCTTCTTCTTCTTCTTCTTCTTCTTCTTCTTCTTCTTCTTCTTCTTCTTCTTCTTCTTCTTCTTCTTCTTCTTCTTCTTCTTCTTCTTCTTCTTCTTCTTCTTCTTCTTCTTCTTCTTCTTCTTCTTCTTCTTCTTCTTCTTCTTCTTCTTCTTCTTCTTCTTCTTCTTCTTCTTCTTCTTCTTCTTCTTCTTCTTCTTCTTCTTCTTCTTCTTCTTCTTCTTCTTCTTCTTCTTCTTCTTCTTCTTCTTCTTCTTCTTCTTCTTCTTCTTCTTCTTCTTCTTCTTCTTCTTCTTCTTCACCACATTGTCTGTAGAGAGTTCACCTGAACAGTGGTAATGGCTAGCCTGCTCCTTTTGCTCACCAGTAAAAATTAACATTCTTACTGAACATCTGATTAAGGCTGAAGCAGTGCCATTATTCCCCATGGGTTGTGAAGTTTAGTGCTTTTTCCATACTTCCTGTGCCCCCCACCCCACCCCACCCCCAAGAGCCATGCGGGGCGGAAAGCAATATTTGAACCACAAAAGCAATATTTAATGCAAAAACCACCAGCAGCAACAACTTGTCAATATGGGGAATTGTTGCTATATGTAAAAAGCTGACATTCTTTGGGGAAATATATTGTTTTCTGTAAGAAATCTGTGTCTGCTACATCTTTCTGATGACTGCAGAGGCTCAAGGGGATTCCTGGTCTGAGGGGAAGTGGGAAAAGGGTCAGCCACTTTTATTTTAGCATTCAGCAGCTTTGAGGCATAATGTTTATAGCAGAAGAAATCTGTTCCCTCAAGATTTCTTTCAAATTGCTCCAGTAAGAGAAGAATCCACTGGTTCATTATTTCTAAATGTTGAGCATCCTCTAACATAATTGTGTTAGGGAGTTAGTTACAGGGTTTGAAATGCAGTCTTCATGCACTGCAATGTTTATTTTCCATGAAGATATTTATGCTAGAGACACACTCTGTTTCTCATTCACATATTTTCAGACATTAGACTCCATAGCCAGTTATTAATGCATGGGGGGCAAAAGAGTCTTGTCATGTTTGATTTTTTTCAATTTTGTATATTACTCCTCAGCATCAACAAAATAATAAGAATGATATAGCCACATAGACATACATTAAAATGGAATTTAAACAATATGAATAGTGAACAGCAGGTAAAGAAACAGAATTTTAAAAATCTGATTTGTATTCTTTCACCTGGGGCTAAGGCTGAGGACGTCAGATTTGCTACTGTCTGTACTGAAAAAAATTGAAACTTTGGGTTTTTTCTCTCCTGAATCTTTGAATTTTGACTCATTTTTCAAAACCCAAAATAAACAATATTTCCACCCAGCTGCACCAGCAACATTCTATGGGTAAATTATTCCCATCATACTGCCTGTTCTTGTGCTGATTGCTCTCCTCCATTGCTCCAAATATCCAGAAGGTTCTGGATCAGAGATAGCCCAGTATTTATTTATTTATTTATTCAATAGATTTATATACCGCCCTAATCAGTGGACTCTGGGCGGTGTATATAGGCCAGTGAGCACCTCACTGGCCATACAATGAAACAAGTTAAAACCAATATTAAAAAAAAGTTAAAACCCTTAAGAACATTTAGCAATACAGTATTGCCCACCGCTGTGCCATTTTGCTATCTAAAAACAAATATAAAATCAACATAACATTAATATTAAAATTGGTTACAGGATGGGGGGAGGAGCCTCAGACAAGCCAGAAAGGGGAGCTTGTTGACAATCCCAGTCCCCAGACCCATTTTGGCAACCACGTCTTCAGCTCTTTTCTAAATGGTAGCAACTAGGCCTGGAGGCATAGTTCTACCGGGTGGTGGTTCTATAATGTGGGGTCTACGACCAAGAAGGCCCTTTTCCTTGTGCTGGAAAGATGGGCCTCCACAACGGATGATATCTGAAGGGTGCCCTCTCAGTTTGCTCTCGTGGGATGGTTGATGTTCTAGGAATGATGCGGTTCCTGAGGTATCATGGTCCACTACCATAAAGGGCTTTAAAGGTGACAACCAGCACTTTGAATTGCAAATGGAGTCATATAGGCAGCCGCTGCAGCTCCTGCAGGCGAGGAACGGGAGAAACAACTACACCCCACCACCGCATGGGCTCCCACATTCTGGACCAACTGCTGTCTCCGGATGGTCATCAAGGGCAGCCCCGTGTAGAGCGTATTATAATAGTCCAAACAGAAGGTGACCAGGGCATGGGTGACCATGAGCAAGGCCTCCTGGTCCAGGAGTGGGCACAATTGGTTAATAGCATGCACTTGCCTGAAGGCCCTCCTGGCCACAGCCTTAACCTGCTCCTGGAGCAGAAGCTGTGAGTCCAGGACAACCCCCAGTTTGTGCACCTGGTCAGATTGTGGCAACAATGCCCCATCCAAAACCAGTGGTGATAATTCCTTATGAGAACCAGGTCCCCTCACCGACAGCCACTCAGTCTTGCCAGGATTAAGCTGTAGTCCGTTGTCCCCCATCCAGTCCCTAACCGCCTCCTGGCAGCTGGTCAGGATCTTGACTGCATTGCTGGGATCACCACAGGCAGAGATATACAGCTGAGTATCATCAACATACTGATTATTTCTCACCCCGTGGAATTAGATGAAATAATTGTTACCTCTTTGGTATTTGACTGGGGCCAGGGATACGTTACTTAGCCCAAGTGACTAAGAACAAATTCCTTAGCTGCAATTCTGGAAGCTGTTCCAGCATCTTTTCTAGAAAAACACTGCATCTTCTTTGAATGATACATTTCATCCTTATCGGAGAGTAAACAAAACTAAATGACAAAAAGCATTGTGGCCCCATAAAGATTAACTGCTGTACAGTAGTTATGGTTGAGCGTGCTGGTCATGTGGTTCCTCCCACCAGAAGCAGAAGTAAAACATTCATTTGTATGCACATAACACACCCATGTGTGTGCATAATCCTGCTGTAAATGATCCACAGCTGTCATAAACACTTTTACAACAGCCACAGGTAATTTACAGCAGCATTATGCGCACACACAGATGCATTGCGCACACATGCATGCATGTTTTACTTCCACTTCCTGGAGCAGCGAGGGTGGTATGGGCTGGATTAATTGATGCTGCAGGCCAGATCTGGCCCTCGGGCTGTAGTTTGGGCACCCCCGGCTTACACAGATAATAATGCTAAGACAGGAAATCAGATAAAGCAAGACCCAGGTCACAATTCATTGCTGATAATATACTTCAGCTTCAGAGATTGAATGTTTCAAGGATGGCTTATTCTACAACCAAAGGAGTACACTGAAGCCTTTCTTCTTGGTCCTGTGAATGCAGATACGATTCCAGGATGCATGAACTATTAAACTATTTCAAATCCAATTCTTCACTGCCATAAAAAGATTAGAATATACAATTATCTACCACCGGTAAAATAAAAATAAAAAACTAGTCAGCTAGATGAAATTACAGTTTAGGGTATTTTCCTTTGTTCTAGTTGCATTTTTGTTTCTGAAGCATGTTGACTATCCTGATTAGTGAGAAAGATGTTTGTCTTTAGAAGATATGAAACAATTAATTACCTTTTTTTAAAAAAAATCTCTTCTTCCTTAGCTTCAAAGCACATCCCCTGAGGCTAAACCAGAACTGCCACCATGAAATTATTTGGGGGGGGGGGGGGAATCTTCTTTGCAAAGCTACCAGTTCCATCTTCTTTGCAAAGCTATTTTTCTTGAGAAAGATTAACATCAATACAAACATGGATGTAGGCTGTGCCAAGCATCACTTTGCTTTCATTTCTCCATTCTACACAAAATCAGCTTGATACCTCAATGTGTTCTTTACACCCAGTGTGTCTCTCACAGAAAACCAAAGTATTCAATAGATAGCAATTAAAGGTTGGAATCTTTTCATTCTTTTATCTCTGTTAAATTGAGGGAGGACTAAATGGATTCATACAGATATGTTGTAAACAAGAAATGACACTGTTCTTCTGTGATAAATTCATTCGGAAGATTGTTCTGTATTAAGTGAGTTGCATCTTTTGTTTTTCAAAGAATGTGTGAAAAATGAGTCGTTCCTCTGCTTAACAAAGGTTCTTGTATCACTCATGTCTAAATCAGCCATGATATCTGAAATAAATGTACATAAATGTGGTTTCCAATGTGGGGCCCATGCCCCATAGGGAAATTTCAATTCCCAGAAGTCTAAGTCAGTACCTTGGTTGATCAGTGCTTTGGGGAACTGACTTAGGCTTCTGGGAACTGAAGTCCAAACACCAGCATTTGGGAAACACTGATCTAAATCATCCTACAGTACTTCCATTTGCATTGCTTTTCAGAAGAGCTAACTTTTTAGCCTTCTCACTTTTCTGGGATAGTTACTTTTACATTTCCCAGAATCTGGTAGTTGTCCCCCATGCACCTTTTCCTGAAAATCCGTTCTGTCCCATTTCTGCATTATGAATCAAATCTAAGTCCCAAGGTGAAGCTGTAGGAAGAGACCTACAGTAGAGCCACAAGCAGACATCCAGCACCTGGTGAGGAAGTTAATGAAGTGGTGGTCATTCACTATGTTCTTTTCCTAATTAACTTTAGGATTTAGCATTATTGAGCATATGCTCCAACACTAACAAGTATAGGGCCTTTTAGAAGACATGTCATGGAAATTAGATTCAGGATCCTGAAGATCCACTGTGTCATCTGGCATGTTCTTAGAGTGTTCCAGGCTCATATGAACCCATCTTCCTAGTACACAAACCATTATTTCCCTTCATGTAGAGAGAGGTTGAAAGCATCTTGCATCTACTTGACCATCCTCTCTAGCAGATGTCACTGTACCATTCTAAAATCTTGTCTGGTTTCAAAAGCTAAGTAGAGTTGGTCCTTGTTAGTATTTGACTGAAATACCAACCAATACCCACAAAGAATCTTCAGTAAGACTTTGAAATACCAGTGCTTGAAACACATGATAGCCACAACTAGTCATAGCTGACCATAAGTTTCTATAGAATATTTCTTTCTTTGTTATCCCTAAGGGGGTTATCTGCCTTAATCTGCATTTTAAAACAATTCTACACAACCGTTTCATATGAACATATATTAAATTTCACATTTTTGCCATCTACTTTCAAATATACCCCTCAATCTATGCCATTTAATAGCTTGTTGAGAAAAGAAGTCTACCTTAACATTCAGGATCCCAGTGGATAACTGAGTTTCAGTTCACATATTAGCTTAGCCTTAGGAAGTGTGAATTCAAGTCAATTTCATGTAGAATTTCAAAAACTGAATTTCCTATGCATCTCTAGTCTTAATGGTGCAGACATATAGGAAGGTGTGAAGATTTGTTTTCTCCTGGAGCAATGTGGCCAGTGCCAGTTACATAGGTGAGCAGAAAGCTCTAAGATGTATAAGAAAAGGACTGGCTTCTTGCATCTCTGTTAAATATTAGTATGACTGGAAAGGCACCTAAAATGAACTCATCTTGTTATAGAAAATGTAATTAAAAAGATACATTCCTGATAAAAAGGGCATTCTAGCTATCTGTAAGGAAAAGCAGAGCATGGATGGTGGTGGTTGCAATCCAATTCTCCAGGTCAAAAAAAAAAAAGAACAGAAAAGACATACATCAAGTGAGAATGCACATAAAAACATGTACAGGTATATTAGGCAAAAATCACATGGAGATATGCATTGTAGGAGGAAAATGTGCTTAAGAGAATGCATGCATTACACAAGATAACACATTTGTACAATTCAGATCTCCTTTAATTATAGTGAAATATTTCAAATCAAATAGAGTAAAACCTCACATAAAGAGCACCACACTTAGAGAATAACTCGCTTAAAGAGAAGAATTTTCTCTGAATGGTTGCTTCGCTTAACAGCAAAAAACAACCAAAAACTCGCTTAACAACTAAATCCGGGTTTGCAATTCCCAACACCAGAAGTCACAATTGGTCACTTAAAATGGTGTTTCACTTAAACAGCAAACTCACTTAAAAAGCAATCCTGTGGAACCAGTGATGGGATGTAACAGGTTCTCACCAGTTCGCCAGAACCGGTAGTAACTTTCCACAGTGTCCTGGAGAACTGGTAGCAGCTTTTTGTGGGGAACCTTCGGGACTTACCTTTTCACTGTTTCCCCCACTGGGTGAGTGTATTTTAATGTATTTATTTTTTAATTAATGTATTTATTTACGGGTTTGTGTTATGGGTGGGTGGGTGGGTTGAGGGGTGTGTGTGTGTGTGTGTGTGTGTGTGTGTGTGTGGTTATTTTTATTTTATTATTTTGTATTTTTAATTTTTTCCTTTGGCCCCACCCACATCATTACATCATGATGTTAGCTCCGCCCACACTGTGATGACATCACGGTGGGGTAGTAAATTTTTTGACACCCCACCACTGTGTGGAACGCATTATGGTCTTTAAGCGAGGTACAACTGTAACTAAAAGCACTTAAAAGCACTATGTCCACTAGTAGCTATCATACAACAGAGAAAAAGAGCACTGCATTTTATCCAGTGTGTCTTATATACATCTTGAGATGCAAGGAGTGTGGTATGGTAGTAAGACTGTTTGGGAGGCACAAGTTCAAATCCCTGATTAACTATGAGGCTCATTACCTAACCCCTGGTAACATTAATTCTCAGCTTACACAGCAAAGTGTCCCTGCAATGACACAGTGGTAAAAAGGAAGTCTTCTTTCTTTTTCTTTTATGCGCTTTGGGGAAAATATGGGAGATTAATGAAAAAAGTCAGTTAATTTACACTGTAGGCTGGAGTGCACAACCTTTCTGGGGACAGGGCTGAGATGATGCTGGCTTGGAGGTGAGGGCCTGACACACATCCATACAGGGAAACAGGCACATATACAGCTTATTATTCAGGTGTCCCTCTTGCTGGGATGAAATGGAGAGTCCTCTATTTATCCCACCTCTCAGATATGCTGATGCAGATTGGAGTTGGGTGATAATGAGGCAATCTTGGTACTCATGAACAAGCCACAGTTTATTCTTGGGCCACAGGCTGCATACAGGCAATGAGGCTAAGTGGATGGGAAAGAGATATAGGAAAGAGGTAAGGGCTCCTGGTAATTGAAGTCCAAAAACACCTGGAGTGCCAAGGTTCGCCATCATGGTTATATAGGCTTTCTTCTGCATAACTGGGTCAAAGTCTGCTTTTATCTTATGGCCATTTGCATGTTCATTGTTTGAATCCTGTAACCATCCTCTGGAAGAATGGTGCACCAGTATTTCTGAAGAAATTGTACCCTATGTTAAACCTTGACACTTGATCATATCCTAAAGTCTACATGACACGCTGTGGAACTGTACCATCAGCAAATAGCCAATTTTGATATTACAGACCCCATGTGAATACTCCTGGAAACTCTTATGCATAGTAGGACTCAATGCAGGATATCTGTGAACAATTTGCCATACCGTGAGGGTGAATTACATCAAACATGGCCATAGCTATTTAGAGTCCTGAATAGCTCTCATAGAAACATGATGATAATAATGATCTTCTATACCAGGGGTGTTCAATGTTTTTGCAGCATGGGCCAGACCAAACTCCCTCAAACAGCTGAGCAGGCCAGACACATGGTGTCCCCCTGTAAATGCGGTCATAAAATGCTTCTGTGGTGGTTGTAAATGTGTTTATGATAGCCACAGGTGCATTTATGGTGTGTTTTCAGCTGTTTTCACCACTTCCACTGCTTCTGGCGGTGGCGATCGTTACAGGAGTGAGGGCGGCACATTTTTGGTTCTTTTTGCCACTTCCGCCACTTCTGGCGTGGGTGGTGGGTGATGGGAGCAAGGGTGGTGGGCCACGTGAAATGACACCATGGGCCAGGTCTGGCTGCAAGCCATAGGTTGCAAACCCCTGATCTATACTTTTCATCTGCATTGATTCAGTTTTTCTGCCGTATCCAGAGAGCAGATTTCTGCAGTATAAAATTTAACCACAGGAGACTGAATATTTATAAGGGAGAATTTGTAATTCCCCCTAAGACTCATGTTCTTGCTAATTCTTTCCTTATCATGGAGAAATAATATTGAACATACCTTTAACCCTCTCACTCTGCTTTCCCTAGACATGATTCTATCTTTTACAGCTTATTTTTAGGAGCACAAAGATTAACAGGTACGTTCTCAGTCGATAGCAAGAACTGAGCTGGTAGTGCAGGCTTGCTTCACTGTTAACAAGCACTAAAATCTTCACATGCCATGCTAAACATGAACTGTGAAGGATGATAATGAGAAGAAGCAATTCTATCTTCTTTTTATCATTAATGCAGTGGAAATCTTGGCAGTCAAGATAAACAATTGTTCTGGACCCTTGATTCTCAGGATCACTGTATTTATCATTTTCTATATCTAAGGATAAGGTGTCCTCTCACAGACAATGAGGTACTGTACTGAGGGGACAGCTGAATATCAAATGTGCATTCTTCACATCATTTGAGAATGGTTTGCAAACATTTAAATGATCTGTTTTCCTCTCAGTGAAATAACAGGGAAACAGGAGTTCAATACTTTCCCAGATGCTTCTCTTCTACCTAGGAAAGCTATAGCTTCTGTATGTGTGCTCTCTTTTTCACCCAATGTGAAGCATTTATGTTTAATGCTTAAGTATGTATTCTTGACTTAAAAAAATATAAATTAAGGAGCATATCTTTGGTCTCCTAGGTGGAAGTGAAAGCATTCTCTCTCCCTTCCACAATTTTTTTCAAATCCTTTCTCTGCATAAAATTGCTGAAGCATTAAGAAGGGCAACATTAAACCAAAGGTCATCATACAATCCAGTCACCCTGCTGTTGAAGAAGCACCTGAAGATCTAACAATCTATTGTTCACATGCATTTCCAAATGAAAGTTCTCCCCCCATTTTCTTCCCATACCCTTTCTCCTCATATTTATACAGATTGTTAGCCTGAAAGCAAATCCTTATTAATTCTATCTTCATATCCCTATATACAATGCTTTGCATTCTTTATAGGTATTTAAATACACTTCTTACTGTTACTAAGATCCTATGGGACATTTAAACTCAGTGAATCAATGGAATAAATAGGTTAAGATCAACATCTGCCTGGTAATGAAAGCGCTTTGCTCCATCACTGCCCCATTGTGTTCAAATATTAAACTGTCTTCCACCAGCAGCAACCATTCTTCTCTGACGGTAAAGGTTGCCCTTGCTCAAAAGCCAGTCATATTCAACTCTCGGATTCAGCGCTCATCTCTGTTTATAGCCAAAGAGTCAGCACTGTCTGCATCTGCAGATGTTCTGTGGACATGTGGCAGGCACTGGAGTGCACAAAATGCTGTTTACCTTCCCACATAAGTGGTACCTATTTATCTACTTGCAATTTCTTCCTTTTGAACTCCTAGGTTGGCAGGAGCTGGAACAGAGACAGGAACTCACTCCATCATGCAGTACTCAGGTCTCAAACTGCTGAACTGCTGACCTTCCAGTCATCAAGTTCAGCATCTTAACCACTCACCCATCACAGTCCCTTTCTGAAGGTACTCTTCTGCAAATCCTATTTATATCCTGTCTTTCAATTGCCATTATTTAACAGGTCATAGCTGGCAACCCTTATTCATACATTGGATAGGCAGCTTAGTGAACAATCAGAAATCCACATGGGGGCATATTAATTAACAGCAGTTTGCTGCTGTGAATTATACCATTGCTCTCCCACTGGTGTAACTATACAACAGGTGTAACTATACAACAGGATTTTGGCCACAAAGTTGGTTTTCTCAACCTTTTAAAGCCGTGGACTGGGTCATGTTCCCTCAGATAGCTTTGGGGACCAGACAGCCATTTTGCCCTTCGTCCACCACATGGCACTTCCTGGTGTGGTGGAGGCAGTGGGGTCCCGACATGAAATTGTGCCACTGGTTGAGAATCCCTGGTTTAAGCATTCAGACTTGAAGTCAGTGGCAAAAGCAGGATATCAATTACATCTATGGTATTATAAGACAGGCGAACGTATTTTGAAAATAATGGAAGATGAAATGTTTGTTTTTTTAATCAAACAAAAGGGTGTTGCAATCCAGTAACCTCTGGAAGCCTTCCCATTGCCCACCTCATCTGAAACATTTCCATTTGACTGTCTTTGTAGAGATACAGTAAGAAGTGTATTTAAATACCTGCAGTCAGGGGGGGAGAGGCAGCTGTGGCGCCAGGCACCAGGACTCCCTCCACCACCGGTGGCCTGGGCCCCGCCAGAGTCTGGGACAGAAAAGGCTGCTATAGCAGTCACCGGCAGGATGCTGCCACCCCCACCTTTGGACTTCATTTGTGGCCGGGCCAGAGAGGTCATTGCAGTATTGTATTGTTGTAGGTCATGATATGTTGTTTTTGTAGGATGAATATTGTATAATTACTGTATATATTGTATAACTGTACCTTAAGCTAGAGAGGCTCATCTCTCTAGCACAAGAAGGAGGGCCTTTTCTGTGTCCACTCCGGCCCTATGGAACCTCCTGCCAACAGAGTTATGTCTCCAGACAGAGTTGCTGCCCTTTAGGAAAGGAGTGGCTGGCAGGGCATGTGTGGGGAGTCGGCCAGACAGCCAACTCGGTCACCTGGCTCTTTTAAATATTCCACCTCTCTCCTCTGTGTTTTTAACTTGAATTTTAATTTTTATTTATGTGTTTTAATTGTTTTAAGTTGTAAAGCCGCCCTGAGTCTTCGGAGGAGGGTGGGGTACAAATGAAATAAAATATAAATAAAAAATAACTGTGTATATTGTATAACTGTTGTGTGAGCTGCCCTGAGTTGGGTTTCCTGATTGGGCAGCATACAAGTGGGAAAATTAAATTAGATTACATTAAATTAAATTTCCAGTACAAGAAAAATAGATTTACAGTTGGCAGGCAGCTTACAAGCTAATGTTGCATTCACAGTGATGGCTAACACTAGAGTAAATGAGATATGGTAGAACCCTGCATAACGAAAAAACTCCTTTCCATGGAGCTCTTCGCTATGCGGGTTTTTTTTTTTTTTTTGGTTATGCGGTTCTCTATGGGAGATACCCCGCATTACAAAAAAAGTTCATTATTGGGGTTCTCATTCAGTGGGTATATCCCAGTTACCAAAACCCTCATAACAAAAAAACTTTCATTATGCAGAATGTTGCCATTGCATAATGAACACTTCATTGTGTGAATTTTTCACTATACAATGTGTTCATTATGCGAGCTACCACTGTATATGAATCTTTTTTTTCTTTTTGTCCTTTAGTAAAAGAGACTATTAGTCCTCCCCGCCCTCACTGGGTACAAAAATTATGCTATGGTCCTGCATATCCTTTTTATCCTATGGTTGTGTTTCCTACTTCATCCCTGCCTTAATACTCTCTTGGTCTTTCTTTTATAGAAGATATACTATTTCTTCCATACAGTGTGTGCACATATTCATGTGAAAGCATGCATATGTATATGATATCAACTATATATCCTTGTTCTTTCAATCAGTTGATAAAATAACAGACAGAGGAAAAATGTGAAACTGGCTAATATGAGTCTAAAGGAGCTAATGTCTGCTTTTGGAAAACTATGCAGCAAACAGATCATTATTTGGGGATCAGAATAAGTAGAAGCAATGGCACATTTTCATCTGGGGAGCGGGGGAATGAGAGGGAGAGAACTGCAGGTGTTCTCATAGGCAGAATATTATTATCATGCCACTGCCCAGTTAAACAACCAGCTGCTGAAATGAATGTTCAATTACCAGCTCTCTATGTGCAATTATACTCAACTTGCATCCAGAAACAATACTCACAAATGAGAGTATAAATTTCTCAGGAATTGACCTTATTTTCCCTCTCAAAGTTAGCCTTATTATCTCCTTTGGGCTCCAAGTACAGGAACACTCAAATGTTTTCTAGTTTTTGTATTACACAAACATTTCTCCTTCAACCCATTTCAACATGTAGGGTAACACAAATCATAACCAGAACTATTAACAGCATAAAGAATATGAGTAAATTATTTTTAGGAATAACATCGTAATAAATAAACAGAATTTAATTTATAACTGAAGGTTTCTCCCCCCCCCCCCCAACTCTCCATTAGGCAAGGAGACATTGTTGATTCGTAGCTGCAGGAAACTGGGAAAGAACAAGTCAGAATCCTATTAGTGGGTGCATAAGATTTTTATTATTTGCCATGCTAATTGCAGCAGATTGATGAGATGTTTGGCACATCCCAGTTGAAGAAGCAGAATAAAGGGGGAGCAGGAAATGGTGCCCACCAAGAGAGAGAGAACAAGGAAGGAAGGAAGGAAAATAAAGAGAGCTGAGAGGCATTTTTCTTTATTTTCCGATCACTCAGTCACCTCTAGATTTATCTTTAAACCTTGGTATTCTGGGGCAAAGCCCCAATTGACCCACCTTAGTTATCAGCCCTGGCCTGAGGCTGTGCTTTTAGGCCTGGAGAGCAGTCGACCCTGTGATTTCTTTCTTCTTGGTTTCAATCATCAAAGAATGGTGTAGGTTCAGGGCGTGTGAGCAGCTTTCAGCCTACACAATTGCTCAAATGAGGTCTATCACAGAGTATAGTACATTTAGCTTGATGTTTTGCACTAGAATTGACCATGCTGCATACCCCAAAATATATGGGAAACCCAAGGATTCCCCACACATAATCAATTCTATTGCAGTGTGAAGCAGATATGTCCTCTACCTGAACCTAAAAGGAAATCACCATTGGATTTGCAAAGATATTCCAGATTCTGAGGATTTGTCTGTTGGGATTCAACTAAATAAATTATGTTGGGAGTCAATTTTCAGCATTTTGTACTACAAATAGGACAGGAACTTTGTGAAGAGAAAGCAATGTTCTGAGAAAGATAGTTCTTGTGTGATACTACATTTTGCTCATCCTTGTAACTATTAGATGTTTTACTATATTTTAGATGCTTTCCCCTCTTCTTTGGATGTAAAGAAAATCTTAAGAGTTTCCTCATCTATTTCTCTTATCATCAGGCTTTGTCATCCCCTCATTCAGTACTTGTGACTAATTAGGAAACTGATCTTGTGCTTGTCATCCTTCCTGGAAATGGTTAACCTCTTTTCCAAAAAATTAGTACTTCAGCTGGCAAGACAAACTGAATGGCAAGAAAAGAAAATATGTTTTTCATAATCTGTGAACAAATCATTTCTGGCCTACAAGCTGCTATACCCCCCCCCCCGCCGTTCATCCCCATTAAAAAACATTCTTCAAATAACAAGCTCATGGTGGTGTCACGCAGATGTGCTGGTCCCTTTCATTGCAGCATAAGGTATAAAAACCCAGGCTTTGGTTTTAAAAGGCCAGCCTCTTTATGACTGTACTTGTCAGACTGCCCAAACATAAGAGATACACAATTCATATAGTTACATGGAAAATATGTTGGCTTGGATTGAAAAAAAAAAAGGTTTTGGAAAGAAACAGGCTATCATATGCTACAACAGATTGGCAGATGGACATTTCTTTCTGTTGCCCACTTTGTGGCTTGCCAAGAACACTCCCCCCACCCTCCATTGCTCTTAAAAGAAAGGCAATTGGATTAGTGACATTTTAACAAATTCTACTCTTTAATTTACAAATAGCAGAATAAATTAAAAATAAAGGACATGCCTTTTAAAAAAAATAGCCTGACTTTATGGTTTTCAAACTTCCTGTTTTCAAGAAATTCTTTCTACCTTTCCTTGGTGTTCCCAAACTGGATCCACATCTGTTGCAGCTTCTGCATCAGCTTCTGTCTTCCACATCTGCAAGACTTTAAACTCCCTATTCCGAACAATCAAGCCTAAACACCAAGCTCTCTGGGGATGATATGAACTGTACTCCAGTACAGCTGGGTAAAAGTCATTTGTATTCTGAGACTCCACTAGTATGACCTGTTAAAACTTACAGGTAAATTCAAAGCAAGCCTAGAATCTACCTGTTGTCCTCCTTTGCAAGGGTAGACAAGTTACCTTTTCTCAAAGCCTAGAGGGAAAGCCTAGGCCCATTATGGTGCTTGGCACTCCAGCTGTTGCTGGACTTCAGTTCCCTGAAGCCCAAGTTCATGTGCATCCACATGAATGGGTTTACTTTGTGTATGTATTCACAGGGACTTGAGCTTCTGGGAATTGAAGTCCAAAACCAGCTGGAGTTCCAAGGTTTGCCATCATTGGCCTAGGCATTCCATATAAATCACAGGCATCTCCTATTGCTTTTTTGTTCCCAAGAAAATGAGACAATTCACTGCCTGAGGCCCTTTAGAGTTAACGTTCCTCAGAGTGTTGAGCTTATTGCACTGGTACCTTGACCTGTTTTAAAGCAGCAGCAGCAACAACAAAAACAAAAACAAAAACAACCACCACCACCTCATGGCACAATTAAGATTCACATGTTTCATTTGGTAGGATCTGTCAAGGACATAACCCACTTACTTCTTCAGAACATGGGATGCAGTATCCAAGGCACCATTGATATGCACATTCAGTGTAGTTATAGAGGTGGGACAGAATCAAATGGGATACAGAAAAGGACAATTGCATTATTAACCCTGGACATAATTTTTCAAAGGGCTGTTTAGCATAAACCTCTTGGCAATCATAATGCAATTGCATATTACTATCCAAGGTGTTAAACCAATGGCTTTTGCATACAAGAGGATGTCTCATTTAGCTGGAGCCAGAAGTGAGTTGCTCTGTCTCACTTTCCTGCTGGTGAAAATCATTGATGCTATACGCAGTAGGGGAGAAAATACAGACAAACCTGCACAGCTGAGTTGATTAATATATATAATGCAATAAACAGCCTTTCTTTCTCTACAAGAGGCAAACCTGGTCTACAGCATTTCCTATTTTCCTCATGTGTCATCTGGAGACCTCCTATGCTTGACATTACAGAACTGACCTTCTCATTGAGAGGAAGCATTTGAAGAATTTTATGAATCCCTAGAATACCACTTGAAAAATGAATAGTTTAGCATATTTATAACTGTCATAAAGTATTATATGATCCTAGTTGTGGGCATTGTTGGGATGTGATAAGGTAGTTATTTCATCCTTTATTCTAGCAGTTTGTTTTAATGTCATGCAAGCAGGCTTCTATTGGTGCAAAGGGAAACTTTCCCTTTTTCCAGAAGACACACTTCAAGCCTCTTTAGAGAATTTCTAATGCTCCTTAGCAGATTGGGTAATTCAAGCCCGAAAGGGAAAGGAGAATTGTTCCTTCATTTCTTCCACTGCCTAAAGCTAATGAATTGCAAACCAAAGCTCCAGTTTGCGCCTCAGTAGCAAACCTTTTATGAATACAACTTGTGAGTTTGGACATTTCTTTTTCTGATCTTAAAGAAATCTCCATAAAGAGTTTAATAACTAGAATGCTTGATTCACGTACCAAACTACGATATATTGATAGATTGCTGGCTGTGGTTGCTCAGTGGTTAAGAAGCTCGTCTTTTTAGCTTGAAGGTCGGCAAGTTGACAGTTCAAGACCCAGGTACTGCATGATGGTTTGAGGGGCCATTTCTGTCCCAGCCTGCCAACCTAGCAGTTTGAAAGCAAGAAATTGCAAGTAGATAAATAGGGACCACTTTGGTGGGAAAAGATCTTGGTGACATGAAAGGAGCCTCATTTGGGTGTCCCCTGAGCGGTATTTCTCCAGCAAAAATCCTTTCAACCCAGAATAATTTCTGACACAATATTATTATTATCTGGAAACAATTTATGCAATCTATAAACAAAGCTTTTGCACTCTCTTCTTTCACCCTAATCAAGAAATTATTTAGGTCTTCTTCACTTTCTGCCATCAGGGTAGTGTCATCTGCATAGCTCAGGTTGTTGATGTTCCTCCCAGCAATTTTAATTCCAGTTTGTGGTTAATCCAGTCCTGCATTGCATATTATGTACTCTGCATATAAGCTAAATAAGCAGGGTGACACTATGCAACCTTGTTGTACTCCTTTTCCTATTCTAAACCACTTGGTTGTTCCATATCCTGCCCTAACTGTTGCTTCTTGACTCAGCATTTCCCTCTTGAGTAAACTGATTATGTAGGTGCTTAATCAATGTACTTAATTATTTTCAATTTAATGTTAATCTAATTCCTATTTGTTTTTTGCTGATTGAGTGATACTGTAGCTGTGTATATAAAACTTTGGTTATTAATTAGTGCACGATTTTAAATTTGTTTGATGCCATCAATGTATGTACAGTTGTACCTCGCTTAAAGAACATAATGAGTTTCACAGGATTGCTCTTTAAGCAAGTTTGCTCTTTAAACAAAATACCATTGTAAGCGACCAATTGTGACTTCTGGGGGGGGGGATTGTGAACCCTGATTTAATTGTTAAGCAAGTTTTTGGTTGGTTTTAGTTGTTAAGCAAAGCGAACATCCAGAGAAAATTCTGCTCTTTACACGAGTTACTCTCTAAGTGAGGTGCTCTTAATGTGAGGTTTTACTATATTTTATTAATCCTTATTATTGATTTTATCTTGTTTGGATTGTTTTGCTTTATGTTTTGTTTTATGTCATCATTTTGTGGGCTGTCTATTTTACTGTTGTACGCCACTCAGAGTGATGCTTACACCAATTGGGGTGGCGTTAAATCTGACCAGATTATCCTGCTGTGGTAATAGAATAGAACAGTGGTTCCCAACAAAGGGTACACAGCCCACTAGTGGACTTCAATTCCCAGAAGCCTCAGTCAGTACATTGGCTGATCAGTGCTTTGGGGAAATGACTTAGGCATCTGGGAATTGAAGTCCAAAAACCAGCATTTGGGAAACACTGGAGTAGAACATACTGCCAGTGACTCAACAGCGATCGTCAGGAAGTGTTTAACTAACCTGACAACCCTGAGGACTAACAGCCTTGAATGTAGTGAGGTCAACAAGGAAGAGTGATGGTCCCCAAGTGGATTAAATCCCATTTGAATCCATCTTGATGGAGGGCAGCAGTACCAGCCTAAGGCTGATGAGGATTTTGTGTGCCAAAAGGGCTCAGGACCAGAAAATGACTTGCAGAACTGGATCAGTGGTATGGGTGTCACCCTGCAATTCGTAAGGCAAATGGAAGGCCATTGCATTACATTGTTCCCAGGAAAATCTTCATGGGAGATTGCCATGGTGATAGCCAATATTCAGAACTGAACACAGCATTTGAAGAAAATAAATAAATACAATTTTAAAAATCACAGTTTTCACATAATTTACAGGATGGTGTTAAACCAATATTTAGGTGATATTACTTTCTGTGGGAGGTGGAGGTTTTCATATTCCTCCATTTAAGGAAGAAGAATAAAATAAAGGAGAAAAAACATCTGCATACGTTTAGCAGCATACAATAAAGACTAAATTTGAAACCTTCCTGCTGCTACAAATTCTCTTCTTGCTCTTTGCACATTGGATAGTCATTAAGCCCACGTGTAAGCAGAAAGCCCCAGTACTGTCATCAGGGTGATGTCTCACTTGCACAACTGGAAGCCCCTGAACCTGAAGAAAACACCCAGTGCGTTCTACCTATGGAGCTACTACCCTCCTGTTGGTTAACAGGATTCTGGCGCTACTTTTTATGTGCAGGAGTATATTTTTTAAAAATTGTACATAAGTAGTCAGTCATCATGTTAAGGGAAAATCATTCAGCTAGTTCCATATAAATATCCTTTGCTTTTATCTAACCAACCTGTTGGCAAGAAAAAATTTCAATCAATTTTTGCCCACAACATTTTCTGAATACCAAAACCAGCCTAGTAAATGCAAACACACCAGATAAATCTGTTATAACAATTATTTGATGAAACTGTTTCACACTCTCCAAAATGCCACAAGTTAGAGCTAATCCTACTAAGCTTTAGTAATCTTTTGGTGTTTGCTCTTTGCACAATGGTTCTGTATTTTGAAGATCAGCCCAACTTTGTTCTTCTAATTTAATGGACTGTAGGTTATTCAGATAATTACATATTGGAATCATTTGGTGCAGTTTTTAAACCCAGTCACAGTGACCAACCATTCTTTGAGTTCAGAAATGTAACTTTTTGAATTAGTTTGCAAAGAAGTAGCCATGTTAGTCTGTGCAAACACGTCAGACAGAACAAGCAAAAACAAAAATGCAAGAGAGAAAAACATTGTGCCATCTTAAAGACAAATTTTAGCTAACATTTCAAGAAAGAAGTTAGTCTTTAAGTTGCCACAACATTTTTCATCTCCTGGTTTGTTACTGTTCCTGGACTTTTATCTTGATTTGTTTGGTTTTCTGTCTGGTACTTTTGAACTAAGGCTCCCACAGCCTCTCAGCCAGCATTGCCAGTGCATAACAAAGAAGGAGTTAACCTCTCCAACACTCCTTATACAAAATCTCTCCAGAGGCTGGAGGAAGAACAAAGAATTCCAAAGGCCACCACTTTTAAGGAGATGCTTTCCAATCTTGATTTGCCCACATCTTTTATTTTCATTCACCATAAATCTCTCATTGAAGGCTAATTGTTGTGACTGCCTTTATTTATAACTTAAACATAAACAAATCACTTCCTAACACTAGACTTCAGAATTTTCATTTAAGGACACCACATTTTAAGCTGATTTATGGACTTTGGCAGTCTGTTTTCTAAACCAGCTTTGGTAGGATAATATGTTCCCCTATCAGCCCTTTAATGGCTGCAAACCGATATGAGTAATTTGTCCTTACACCTGTTTTATTTTTATTCTTTAGGAAAAACAAATTGTAAAGAATGTTTCTTAGCCTACAGCCATTGGCCATCATAACACCTATGGGCCATTTCATTCGATTTTTCTATACTGTCATACCTCGCATAATGAATTTAATTCATTCTGCGAGGTTGCTCGCTATGTGAAAAACTCGCTATGTGAGTCTGACTCACATAACCAATTTTTTGCTATGCGAGTCGGACTTTTCCCTATGGAAAATTTTGCATAACGAGCATTTCTATGGGGAAAACTCGCATAGCGAATTTTTTTGCTATGCGAGTTTTCCCCATAGAAACGTTCGCTATGCGAGTTTTTCCATAGGGAAAAGTCCGACTCGCATAGCAAAAAGTTCGTTATGCGAGTCAGACCGCTTAGCGAAAAACTTGCTCGTTATGTGAGGTTTTCACTAAGCGAAACCCTCGTTATGCGAGGTTTGACTGTACTTTCTATGACCAAAAGTAGGTCTTTAATTCTATAGCTTTAAATATACTTACTCCCCCTGCCACCATAATTTGTCATATATGGCAAGTTTGACTTCTGAGTAACAATGCGTATGACTGCACTATTAGACAAGCGAGACCAGAACTTTAGAAAACTTCATAGTTCTTTCTCTTATAGAAAAAGTTATTCAGAAACCATCAAATGTTGTGATGCATATTCTGATATTTTAAAAATGATCTTCTCTTAGTGCTCAACCAGCTGCAAATTTTTACACAGTAAAACATCTCCTGAGGGACGAGGGAATTTCAAATCATAACAAACAATGACCAAAGTGTTTTACATAATCTCACAGTTCCATAAGCACACCATCTTTCCTGTGGGTTGATTAATAACTCAGTCTTGATGATAAATGAAGTCTCCTACAACTTCATGGTTGCAAGAGGTAAGGAAGAAATTTCTATTCATGGATCAAAGCTGCAAGATTATAGAGCATGAAAGGACCTGGGTTAACTAATCCAGTCTCCTGGGCTCGGTAGATTCAGTGGAACTAAATCATCCTAGACAGACGTTTGCCCAGACTGTGCTATATTTAAGAATTCTATCAGCTTTCTTAACAAATATATCCTTTCCTTTAGTGGGAAACAAAAAACTTATTTTGCAGGACAATCAAAAATACGAGTTATGATATTGTGTTCAAGCACAGAGAGAAGTCTATGAAATGGGAGAGACACTGTTATTATTTTGTTTCCTTCCTGTTCTTTTACATTTTACTTAACACGTGCATGTGTCTTTGGCCATCATGTGATGGTTGATTTTATGTTTTCATGCTAACATCAAGGATTATATATGGGGAAAAATGCAAAATTAACAGACTAGGAAAGTATGGTTTCAAATAGAAGTGGAGCCAAATATATTTGAAACAATTTGCTGAGCTGTTCCAAGTGGGTTGGACCTTCCCAACCTGATGCTTCCCCAACAGAATATAGAGTTATCACACTGAATTGGTTATAATTCATTTTTCTGGGAGGCACAAACAGGCTATGTAATAATACTGGTGCAGATAATATTTTCCAAGCAAACATGGCTCACAGGCAATTGCTTCAATCACTTTGAAGGAAACTTCATTTCTTTCCTCAGAAGCCTTAAGTATGATCTTTGAACATTTCCTCACTTGGAAGTGGGGTGGGGGGGGGGACTAAAACTCCTGGGCTTACTGTGGCATCTTTGAAGTGCAGCTATACCATTGCTCACAGGAGAAACAAATCAATGTTGGTAAACTAATGAATTATTTCCTCCTTGGGTACTAAAAAAATCATCTTGCAGAAGCGTGAAAGAAGACGGCAAAGAGTGATAAAGTCTGATGGATATAGCATTTGTTTAGTGGGAGCTTTAAGAGCTCTAGGGAACTTAGGTAGGCTATGCAAATGTATATACATTCAAGAAAGTTAAGTCTCACCAAACTCAGTGAGATTTACTGCTGAGTAGACACATATTGGATTGCATTATGGGATCAATATTGAACCTTAAGTAAAGTGATTTCTGTGTATTTATACCAGAGCTTGGAAGTATTAGATAGAAATAACTGGTTTACTTCTAATTAGTTACTTTTGACATAACATTTTACAACTAAGTTACTATTCCAAAGTAAGATAATGAATATTTTTTTTAAAAAAATCAATAGAAGAAGTGATGTTTTTCAGTTTCCAAGTAGCATCATTCTATCTCATTTTCTGTATTTTATTAGCATTTTTTTCTAGCTACAATTTCAGAATTTGTCACTTGAAAGCCAGATAGTGCCTTTATTTTCTGGGGTGCAAGTACAGTGGTACCTCATACAACAATTTTAATCCATTCCATGGGGCTCATTGTTGTATGAAACAATTACTATATGATACATGCATCGTACAGCGATTTTCCCTATGGGATGCATTATACAATGTTGTTGTTTTTTTTTTGCTAAGTGGTTTTTCCCATTGAAAAATTGTACGGCTTTTTTCCATAGGGAAAATTGTTATGCAGGACACCATTCCCCCCTCCCCCCAAACCTAATTGTTATGCGATTTTGTTGCTATATGGGGCGATTGTTGTATGAGGTTCCACTGTAATGACAATGAAAAGCAATAGTAATGCATAATGCAACACATACAGGGTATCCCAAAAGTTGGCATATATAACAACAGATATCTTGGAACGTGTTCACCATGAGTGTGGGAGAAAAATTTGTGTGTGTGTGTGTGTGCGTGTGTAGAAAGAGGTAGCCAATGTGTAAATATTTTGTAAGATAAAGGTATATTTAAGTAAAATTTCCCATTTTCTCTACATATGTTGACTTTTTGTATACCCTGTACATATTTGAATAGATAATGACAATGACTAATTGGCTACCAGTAAATAATGGCTAAAACAATTGGTGTTTTTTAAAATAATGTTCCAAGCTGATTAGTACTGAGAAGTACATATATTTAAGCTAAACATGAGTCAAGTGTGTGTTGCAGCAGTAAAAAAAATACAAATGCCATACTAGACCATCAACAGTAGTATAGTAGGTGATAGGATCAAGATAAGTACCACTTTGTTCTGTTTTGGTCAAATTTCATCTGAAATACTGTGTACATGCATGTATGTCCATTTTTGTGTTTGCAAAGTGGAGGGAAAATATTGCAAGGGAAATCTTGCTTTGGCAGAGAGTCTACAGTAGGACCTCAATTACCCATTATTTTTGTCTTATTGTGTCTTTATATTTGTCCATTTGATGAAGTGGCGCTTGAAACCATTTGGAATGGAAAGTGTTCCATTCCAGAGGTGCTGAGCAGAAACCAAGAGTAGAGTAGAAGAGCCCATGTGTGCACTGAGCTCTCCACTCCACTGCTAGAACATATCTCTCATTGTTTTTCAATCTATTTCCAGAAGATCTATAGCTCAAAGCAGGGACTGAGATTCAGCTATCCAATAGGTTTAGCAGGAAAGCTTTGAACTAAAAATTAGCTAGAAAAAGTGCTAAAATTCATTTATTATGAGACAAAGATTTTTAAAAGATGTGAAAATAACTGTGAATTGTCATATTCATTTTTTTAAAAAAAATAATAGTCTGAGGCAAAATCAACATCGAACTTTGTGAGTGAACACAATAATATTGTCAGTAGCTAAAATAAAATCATTTTCTGAAAATGCATTGTAGTTGAGCATCCAAGCTGGTGAGTATCATTCTTAAAATCATAGCATAGGCCAGAGTGCCTGTATCATGAAACTTGATATAAGGCTGGGCCAAATTGTCATAAATGCCTGTCATTTTGGAGAGGTCTAATGAGCAGTGGGTTATAATTTACAGAGACTTTAACTTTATTGTTAATGACATGTTATTAATTCTCATTGTGTTGACAAGACAGAATCGTTGTGACTTAATCCATGTTTTCCTTCTATTTGACACATTTGTATTACTAATTGATCTGCCCACATTGATTATATTATATAAAACGAGAGGATAGCATTTTCTCCCTAGCCAGAACATCACATCTGCCAGTTTCCCCCCCTCTCATCAACTCATTAGAGAATGACATAAAAGTAAAGGCATAAATGACATGCCTAATTTTAATGACCTCCAGTCAGATTTAATTTCAAAAGATCTAGTCAAGAGCAGTCATCTGAGCATATTTAAAGCCCTACTCAGCTGGTCTACATGGTTTACAAATTATTAGATCTTTTCAATGCCAGTTAATTAGGATCATTCTATGCTTTAGTTTTATCACTCAAGAATACAGAGTGGCTATTCTGCCCAGTCTGTATAGCTAATCAGTGATGGTGAACATTGGCACTCCAGCTGTTCTTGAACTTTAATTCCCAGAAGACTTGATCAGCAGGAGTGCAGACTTGGGCTTCTGGTAATCGAAGTGCAAGGACACCTGCGTGCCAACGTTCACCAACACTTAGCTATAAGCATTTGTATTTCTCCATGTGTGTGTATACATTCCATACTTGATTTGGTGTGTGTGAGAGAGAGGGGGAGAGGGAGAGAAAGATAGTGAGAAATACAAATAATGTAGCATTTCTCTGTGTGCTGTTTATGCCCCACCAAATATACAAAAGAAGATCTACAAAACAGCCAAGATAATGCTATTAAGTATCCCACTTCTGCAAAAATAAAAAATAAAAAACACCCAACAACACAAAACCACGTTTTTGAAAGGTTTTCAATTAGCAGTAATTGCACTTTGGATTAACCAAGGGGACCTGGCCCACAGCACCATTTCTTGTGGCCCGCTGCTGCCGCACCTGGAAGTGGAGCCAGGGGCATTTATGACAGCCATAAAACCCACCTGCACATATGTAAACATAGTTAACATCAGCCATAAATGAGCCTGCGGCTGTCATAAACGTGGAAGTGTGCATATTTACTTCCACTTCCAGGGGTGTTGTCCAGCCCACTCAGCTGTCCAGGGTGTGTGGTCAGGCCCACAGCACAAAAAGGTTGGGAACCCCTGGATTAACCTCATTGGCTATGATACTACTACTGTACAAATCATTTTAACAATTTAATTGGTTTGAGTTTTATCTATATTCATATAATTTCGTAATTTTAAATGGTGCATAAATGAATAATGAATAAATTAAAAGAACACAAATAACAGGTTTGTATGTTGTATAACTGTGGACACATGACTGGTAAGCATGCATCAGATGGGTGCTAGTATGATTGGTAGATGGGTCATAGAAGTTGATTACAGAGCTGTATGCTGATTGGTTGGTGGTTTTGGGACGTGATGAAAAGACAGAAGGAGTGAGAGTTAACCAGAGAGTCTGTCTTGGGGTGGAGAGGAAAAAGGAGTCTGAGAGAGTAGGTTGTTTTGAATCTGCAAAATTTGTTAATTTAGAAGTCTGGATATAGGTGAATAGTTTATAAGGAAGTGTGTTAAAAATGGAAAAGACCCTTCATTTTTAAGTAGCCGTGCAATTTCCTTTCTTTTCCTTCTGTCAGGAAAAAAATATCCCAGTTCTTGACAGATCAAGACTAGTCACAAGGTTTGACCATATTTCTGATCTCTTAGAGCTGAACAATGCTTTGAGTTGACCTGAAGAGCCCAAATACATGATCAGTAGACTTCCCGAAAGCAGAACTGAAATGCCTCTAATTGAAATTTCCAAATACTTTCCACAAAATCTGGGTAGTCACATCACCAGGACTAACAATGAAATTATCTACTGTGCAATATAAAAAATGCCTCCTATAGAATTGGGAAAGTCACTGTATTTGTTCAGAGAGAAAAATTTAACCAATCAGCTAGAAGAAGGGTTTTCAACCTAAGTATCAAATGAAAGGCGAGGAAAAATCTTATCAGGTCATACATCTAACTGTATTGTATCTGATACCTTCTTCTGGCAGAATAAACTAGTTTCTTCTGGGAAACATTGTGTGTTTACCTCTCTTTGACCTTGGAGGGGATGAACCAAAGGTGTCCGTCCCCCCTTGAGAGAAATACTTTTGGCATTTTGTTCCATGACACTTCCATTTATCCGTACAGTTGTACCTCGTTTAAAGAGCATAATGTGTCCCACAGGATTGCTCTTTAAGCGAGTTTGCTCTTTAAGCAAAACACCATTGTAAGCGACCAATGGGGGGGGGGATTGCAAACCCCAATTTATTTGTTAAGCGAGTTTTTGGTTGGTTTTATTTGTCAAGCGAAACGAACATTCAGAGAAAATTCTGCTCTTTAAGCAAGTTGCTCTTTAAGCGAGGCGCTCTTTATGCGAGGTTTGACTGTACTTCCTAGATAAATCCATTTTGATTTGTCCCAATAAAACTCTCCTCAATACTTATTTTAAAATATAATTTTAAAGATGTATAGCAGTTAAGAAAGAGTTAATATAACACTCCACTCTACTCAGGCTATGCAAAAGCAGAAGAAAACAACATTTATACAAAGCAGCCCTCTTCACTAAACAACCATAACTGAGGTTTATTATCCTTACACCATATTTTATATATATTACAGCTGGGGAAGTAGGTAGTGGGTGAGTTACACAGTTAAAAGAGCAGCTGCAGATGCTTTGGTTTGAAGGCAGCTGTCCTGAGGCTAATACCTCATTGAATAGCACTAAGAAAGAGTTGGTTAGGTTTTAGGTTAAAGCAGAGTTTCCCAACTTTTTCAAGCTGGGGGCCGGGTCACACTCTCTCAGTCAGTCAGCTAGCTTCAAGGTCCAGATGACCATTTTGCCCTGCTTGCATAATGGGGTGGCCATTTTCCCCAATAGCTTCAAAGGGGTTGGCCATTTTGTTTCTCAAATGTCCTTGGAGGGGTTGGGGCCCACATGAAATGGCACCAGGGGCTAGATCCAGCCCATGGGCCTTAGGTTGGGAACACCTGGGCTAAAGTGTCAGAGAGAAGACATACTTCTCTGGGTACACAGCAAGCAGCAGTTTATTAACATGTGGCAGTTTGCAATCCAGACTTATAAATTACTTTTATGCAGACATAAATCAGTAATAGGAATCTGGCTAATGAGTATTAAAAGAAGGTGTTTATAAAAAAAACAAATATACAGTATAAGGAAAAGATAGAAAGGCAGCATACATTGAAACCTAAGGTATCAATCTATTCTTGAGTTCTTTATGACAATTCAGCATTTTAATATAAACAATTTTACAGTATCCAACATACATTTTAAATAAACAATCTCACATGCATATGCATGTAAATAATTGCTTGCACATCCCCAGACTGGAGGGTTCAATGAAAATTTTTTAAAATTTCTATACCTATAATTTTTATTTCTGAAAATGGCCCTGCTTACTAGTTTATTTTTTTTACTTATTAGAGATGAGTTTACAAATACTGTAGCTTTTTACAAATCCATTCACAATATAGTGTTTCAAATATCATCACATATTTATGTATAGCTATACATTATATTGTTAATGTGCAACCAATTATTTACATGCATATGCATTCATTGACAGAATGGGCAGCCATGGGAAGAGGGGGATGGATTCCACTATATTTACAACTTTCATGCATAGTCAAACTGTGATCCAGATGTTGGAAAGGTTTCTGGACAAACTGTGGAGGCACCTCCAGGGCTATTATAGGCAGGAGAAGAAATCCCCTTTCAGTCAAAGTTTTACTTAAAAGTAAGTAGACCTTTAAATTGTTAGATTTTTTAAAAAAATAATGGCATATTTCAGAACATTTTGTCCAGCATACCAAACTTGACAGATTTGCTTGGACATATCCAAATCAACCTGGGAAACATATTGATCACAATGTACAAGCCCACTAGAACCTTCAATGAAGTGGCATGATTTGCACACACATATGCACACATACACACACACCCCACACTGCAAGGGTGTTGTACTTAAATGCCCTTCACTATTGTTGATAAGGAGAGAAGGCTTTGCCTGCTTTGTGACAGCCACTGCAATGTTTCTGAATCTTCCTCCACTCTAGTTAATATAAAAACTATTTTGGTAATTTGTTCAGTGTGGCAAATAGCCACTTAAGTTGTTGAGTTGCTGTTTAGAAGCAAACCTCCAGTGCTTATGCTAGGTTATAGCTCATATTAGTTTGACAATGGACTACACTTTGTTATGTGTTTAACTACTCTATAATTTCAGGTACTTCCTAATAATTTTGATCTCTCTGTAATTTTTTGTATCTTCCCCGTGTTTCATTGCTTATTAAAAAATCAATGAACCACAAATACTTCCAAAGACACTGGGTCTAACTTTGGTGTCCTGTGACTTTGAAAAACCATCGATCCTTAGTAACTATGTCTCAAGCTTTTACAGCAAGGTTAATTCACTTTATAGTCTACTTAACGCAGGATGCTTTATGTTTTATTGCATAGCTATTACTCCAGATAAGATGCAATGAATTAAACAAATCTATAGCCTACAACACATCTACGGTGATAATCAGGCACTGTATTTTTTTCACACACTTGTAAAAAATTACATCACATTGATAAATCAAAATAATATCTTCCACCCTCCCCCTTTGCCTTGCCTTGCTGTCATTATTCAGCAAGGAATGCCTGGATGAGTAGACATTTCCATAATGACACTCCACACAATTTATGGTTTATTAGCCATTTAGATCACATCACCCACTGGTCAGGTGAAATATGACATGTTCCATCCCCCCATGTTTCACCGCCGCACCCAGCCGGGACTCCCTCCACCTGTCTCAGAGGCTTTCGCTCAAAAGCCGCAACGGTGGCTGGACTTTTTGATAATGTTAAAATCTTTCTGTAAATTTGATGAATTTTGTAATTTTTGACTATTGTTTGAAATTGATACTGACTGAACTTTTTATGATGTAACAATGTTTTATGATGTAATGATGTAATGATGTAATTCTCTTTTTATATTTACATGATGTGTCTATAAACTTGCTGTTTACTCTGTGCTTGTGAACCGCCCTGAGTCGGCCCAACCGAGTAGGGCGGTATAAAAATTGGAGTAAATAAATAAATAGTCTAATACAGTGGTAATTCGCTTAAAGAGCATAATGGATTCCACAGGATTGCTCTTTAAACGAGTTTACTCCTTAAGCAGAACACCATTGTAAGTAACCAAATGTGACTTCTGGGGAGGGGGGTTGAAAACCCTGATTTAATTGTTACGCAAGTTTTTGGTTGGTTTTAGTTGTTAAGCGAGGTGACCATTCAGAAAAAATTCTGCTCTTTAAGTGAGTTGGTCTCTAAGCGAGGCACTCTTTATGTGAGGTTTTACTGTATAGGGCAGGGATCAGCAAACTTGGCTCTCCAGCTGTTCTTGGACTTCAATTCCCAGAAGTCCTGATCAGCAGGCATACTGACTTGGGCTTCTGGTAATTGAAGTCCAAGAACACCTGGAGAGCCAAGTTTGCAGATCCCTGGTATAGGGGTTCTCAACATTTTCCCACCAGGGGCCAGACCACACCCCCTCAGACAGCTGGGTGGGTGAGATATGTGGTCCCCCCACCATAAACGCTGCCGTAAATCACATTCATAGCTGTCATAAATGCTTTTACAACAGCCGTGAGTGCATTTACGGCACGTTTTTGGCTGTTTTCACCATTTCCACCACTTCTGGCAGCAGCGGCAGTAGCAACGGCAGCAAGTTTTTGTCCATCTTTGTTGCTTATGGCAGGAGCAGTGGGCCACATGAAATGGCATCCCGGGCCATGTCCGGCCCATGGGCCATAGGTTGCAAACCCCCAGTCTAATAGCTTCTTTGTGTTCCTGTAAATAAGAAGGACAACACCACTCCCCATGTAAGTCCTTGCATAAAAATAACGTTTACAGTTTATTTTCTGGAGCCAAATGATAGAGGGAGAGTAATTGCTTAAATTGTGTAATTTCAAGTTTCCTAAAAACAAATTATTGTAATCAAAACCACAGAGTAAGTGCTAATCTTGTTAGAAAATGCTTATGGTATTGTCAGCAATCTCTTCTAGCGGCTAACTCCCATCAGCCAGTTGTTAGTATGGATACTGCCTTACCTCATAATTAATTCCCCACTCAGCTTTTTCAGAGAAAGAACAGAAAAACTAGAGGCTTTCCCAAGAGTTCTGAGACAATGTTTCAGAAGGAGAAAGGACAGGTTTCACTTACCAGTAACTGTCGTTCTCCGAGTATGTTGTTTGGGGATTCACACTGATGGGTTCTGCGCCTGCGCTGAATCCTGAGCGGAGCTGGAAAGCTGATTGGATAAAGAGTTTTGAATGTGGGACCGCCCACCATGCCCAACCCCTTTAGGCGCCATTTCGCGCTTTCCCCTCAGTTTGATATTAAAGCTGCCCGCTAAGCATAAGGCCATCTCAGGCCGGCAGCCCTGAGGGGAGGCAGGGTTGGGTTGTGTGAATCCCCAAACAACATACTCGGAGAACGACAGTTACTGGTAAGTGAAACCTGTCCTTCTCCTTCGTGTTGTTTGGGGATGCACACTGATGGGTGACTAGCAAGCTCACTTACTTGGATGGTGGGCAGCCGGCGTCCTGAGATGTAGGAGAGCACGATGGCATCATGGATGGGCGGTCATCAGCGAAGAGGATCGGAGACCAGCCGTCAGGATGGATCTGCCTCGTCTGACATCGGAAGCAGACCTTGTGTCAACCCGGTAGTGGGTGATGAAGGTGGAGGACCTGGACCTGGTAGCAGCCTTGCAGATGTCCTCCATTGGGATGCCTTTGAGGAACGCAGTGGAGGAAGCCAATGTCCTGGTGGAGTGAGCCCGGACATGAGGCGGGGGTGGCAGAGATGACATCTCATAGGCCAAGTAGATGGTGCTTGAGATCCATTTGGAAAGTCTCTGGGCAGACAGAGAGTGTCCCTTGGACCTGCCACCATAGGCCACAAACAGTTGCTTGGCTCTCCTGAAGGACGCAGTCCTTTGCGTGTAGAACAGCAAGGCCCTCCTGACATCCAGCGAATGCCACACTCTCTCTTGTGCAGACGAAGGATTCAGGAAGAATGCTGGAAGCGTGATGGACTGGGCCAGGTGGAATTCAGTCAGGACTTTGGGCAGAAAGGCCAGGTCCAGGTGCAATACTACCCTATCAGGGTAGAACTTGAGAAAAGGAGGATCAGACCGCAGGGCTGCCAGTTCTCCTGCCCTCCGGGCAGAGGTGATGGCTATGAGAAAGGCAGTTTTGTAAGAAACAAACTTAATGTCCACTGTAGCCATGGGCTCAAAGGGCGCCTTCGTAAGCGCGGTGAGCACAGCAGTGAGGGACCACTGAGGAGGTGGTATCTTTACTGGAGGATAGGCATTACGCAGTCCCTGGAGGAATCTTTTAACAGTCTTGTCTCTGAAAGCGGAGGACAATACTGATGAAGGTGGGGCCTTGGCTACCACCACAGCCAAGTGGACCTTTAAGGATGAGTGTGCAGATCCTGACTCGGCCAGGTGCAGGAGGTAGGACATGACGTCCTGCAGGGATGCCGAGTCCACGGTACGGTCACTGGATGCTAGAAAGTCTATGAAGCGACGGTACTTGGCATCATAGGACTTTCGCGTGGAAGGTTTCCTTGAAAGTTCAAGGATCCGCGTTATGTCGGGCGGATAAGCCAGGCTGTCAGGTGTAGGCTCGGCAGATCCGAGAGGAGGATCCGACCGTCCTCCATGCGGAGGAGGTTCGGATCGGTGGGTAGGCGGAGGCGGTCGCAAGCCAGGGTTTGGAGTAGCGGGAACCACGGCTGGCGCAGCCAGGACGGGGCAATCAGGATCGCCCGGGCGTTCTCCGCACGGATCCGTACCAGGACCCGTTGGATGAGAGGGATCGGAGGAAACATGTACAGCAGTTCCTGGTGCCACGGCACCATGAAGGCATCGCCCTCCGATCCGTGGCCGATCCCCGCCCGGGAGCAGTAACGGCGGCACTTGGTGTTGATCTGTGTCGCGAACACGTCTAGGCTCGGTGTGCCCCACCGTCGGCACAGGCGGTCGAACACCGATCCGTCCAGTTCCCATTCGTGCATCGCTGTCCCTTTGCGGCTCAGGGAGTCCGCCTCTAAGTTCAGTGTGCCCTGGATGTGGACACCTATGGGGAACACATGTACCTTCAGGCACCATTCCCAGATCTGGACCGTCAGGTGAAGGAGGGAGAGGGACTTGGTCCCTCCTTGCCGGTTGAGGTAGGCTAGGGTCATGGTGTTGTCCGAAGCGATCTGCACCACGCGGCCTGCTAGTGACAGTCTGAAGGACCTCATCGCCTTCCATACCGCTAACAGCTCGAGGAAGTTGATGTGGCGGTCGGCTTCCGTGGGCGTCCAGATGCCGTGGACCCGTAACCCGAGGCAGCACGCACCCCATCCGTGTGTGCTCGCGTCGGTGGTGACCTGGACGGATGGCGCGGGGAGGGTGAAGAGCTTCCCGGCGGTCACATTGCGGTCCGTTGTCCACCAGTTCAGCTGGTCTCGCAGTTCGGGAGTCGGTGTGAGCCACTTCCCGAGGTTGTCGTGGGTGCTGTCAAAGGAGGCTAGGAGCCACGACTGGAGCGACCGCATTTTGAGCTTGGCGTGCGAGATCACTGCTGTGGTCGACGCCATGAGTCCTAGTAAGTGGAGAGCGTCCCTCGCACGGACGCGACGACTGCCTTGGATCCGAGCCACTACCGTGCGGATGTTGAGCAGACGTTTGGGAGGAGCGTAGGCTCTTAGAGCCAGAGAGTCCAATACGGCTCCGATGTAGTCTATTCGTTGAGTGGGGGTCAACTGAGACTTCTTGTAGTTGACCCATAGACCGAGACTCTGCATAAGGGCCAGGCAATGGGCAACATCGTCCTTGGCTTTCTGTTGGGTTGGGGAGCAGACCAACCAGTCGTCTATGTACGGGAACACTTGGACGCCTTGCAGCCGAAGATGTGCAGCCACCGGCGCCATACACTTCGTGAATACCCTCGGAGCAGTGGAGAGGCCGAAGGGTAGGCAGGTGTACTGGTAGATGTCACCGCCGACCTGGAAGCGTAGGAAGTGGCGGTGTTCCCTTCTGATGGATACGTGGAAGTAGGCATCCTTCAGGTCGATGACGGTAAACCAGTCCCCGTGGTTGATGAGTGGGAGGATGGAGTGAAGAGTCACCATCCGGAACTTCCTCGCGTCGATGTGCTTGTTGAGGAGACGGAGGTCCAGGATTGGACGTGCCCCCCCGTCTTTTTTGTCCACGAGGAAGTAGCGGGAGAAGAACCCTTCGTGAGACTCCGACGCTGCAACCGGTTCTATGGCGCCCTTCTCTAGGAGAGCTGATAGTTCTTCCTGGAGCGGCGGGGATGGATCGGTGACGTGGACCCGTCCGGCAGTAGGGCATTTCTTGAACTCGATCGCGTAGCCAGAGTCTAAGATGGTTAAAACCCATCGGTCTGTGGTGATGGCAGACCAGGCCGATAGGTAGTTGGCAAGGGGACGGTAGGGTAGAGTCTCGGTCACGGAAGAGTCAAACACGTTGTTTGCCCTTCCGTTCCGTCCGTTTACCAGTCTGGTGACGCTGCTGGTAGCGTGGACGGCTAGGTTGTGGTCGTGGCTGGTAGGGCTGGTACCGGGAGTAGTCGCCTTGCCTCTGCGGTGGGCGAGGTTGGTAGGACGGGCCCGCCTGGGACGTCGATGGTTGGTCCTGCTGGTAACGGTTGGACCCACGGCGTGGAGGGCGGAGCTGTTTGATGGTGGCGTAGTCCCCCTTCAGCTCTCCCAAGGAGGTGTCGGTCTCCTTGGCGAAGAGGCCCTCACCGTCGAAGGGGAGCTCTTCGACAAGCCGCTTGACGTCGTCCTGCAGGTCAGCAGAGCGGAGCCAGGCGTGGCGACGAAGCTGGATGGCGGAGGCCAGGTTCTTCGCCTCCGACTCTGTGACGTGGCGGCCCGTACGGATCTGCTGGAGAGCGAGTTGGTTGCCCTCCATGCAGACCCTCTCGAAGTCCGCTCGCTTGTCCGGTGGTAGCAGCGACTTGAAGGACTCCGCCTGTTCCCACAGTCGGCACTGGTAGCCCCCCATGGCCGTCGCGTAGTTGGACACACGGAAGGACAAGGAGGCATTGGCGTAGAACCTCCTGCCCAGTGCGTCCAGCTTCTTCCCTTCCTGGGTCAACGGAACGGGAGTGCTACTGATCGGTGTCCGGTGTTGGGAGCCTTTCACCACTCGGGAGTTCGGCGCCGGGTGGACATGCAGGAAGTTGGAGTCGTCCAGCAGTCTGTACATGGAGTCCACCCTGTTGGACACCGAATGGGAAGAGACGGGTCTCTTCCAGACCTCCTTGGCCGCCTTGGCGATCTTCGGGAGTAGTCCCAGGCGGACGGGGACTAGCTCCTTCCGGTCGGCCATGCCGCAGATGACATCTTCGCATTCGTCCAGGGGAGCCTCCGCCCGGATCCCCAGCGTGGATCCGAGGCGGGTGATGAGGGCCGTGTACGTTTTCTGGTCCTCCGGTTGGGAGCCATGGACGGAGCCGATGTTATCATCCGGGGATTTGTCAACCGCAACCGGTGGTGGCCGATCCTCCTCCTCCTGGTCCGACGAGTCGTCGGAGCCTCCTGACCGCTCCGAGATGCTGGGCGGTGGCAGGTAGGCCTCGGGGTCCGAGTCCGACCAGTACGGCCTGGCGGATCTCGGATCGTTCCCCGGCAAAGGCAGCTGGTACGGAGGGAGAGAGGCCTCCGACCGCGCCTGTTCCACTCGTTGCCTCTTCGGTGCTGGGCCCTCGTCACGGAGCGGTGGTACCTCCGTGGCTGGTTCAGGAGACAGAGGGTGCTCCACGAACTCGGATGGTGTCGGTCGAGGGCCTTGGAGCTCGGCATGCAGCTTCCGCACCATCGCCTTGATAAACGGGGCGATGGGGCTCAACTGGGGTGGCGCTTCGGGAGCCAGACCAGGAGCCACGGAATGGCCGCGAAGAGAGGAAGATCGTCGCGGCGGTGGAGGTGGAAGAGCCTCTGGCGAGGGCGGAGGGCTGGGGGCCCTCTCCGGCGTGGCGGCTTCCCGGGCATCGACCGCCATCCTGCCCGGCGTAGGTGGGGCTGCAACCGGGGCGGATGTTAGGGAGCGTGGCGGCGAGGGGTGAGCCGGTCCCGGGGTCGGTGGGAGAGAAGACAAAGAGCTACGACGCTTTTTCTTCTCTTTCTTGTCTTTCTTCTTCTTCTCCTGCTCCTTCTTCCGTTTAAACAGTTCGGAGGCCGACGGCCGTGAAGAAGGAGTGGAGGTCGAAGGAGCAGACGTTGAGGCAGCGGCCTGCTCTGGAGCTGGGGGAGGCGGTGGTGCGAGTGCGGCCTCCATGAGGTAGGCTTGGAGGCGGTATTGGCGGTTCTTGATAGCAGCCTTCGAGAAGCCTCTACACACCTCGCAGGTCTGGACCTGATGGCTCTTCCCGAGGCAGCGAAGGCAGCGCATGTGTCCGTCCGAACTAGGGAACTTTCTCTTGCAGGACGGACACTGCTTGAACGCTGCCGCTGAGGCCATCCACCGAGGTAGATGGCCGAAGAGAAAAAATTATCCCGGCCGGGAGGCCCCGGCACGAGATTACAGGAAAAAACGGTTTCCTTCTCTTAGTTTTTTTTTTTTTTTACCGGCGGCTGAGGGCGAGCCCCAGCCACACGAGGACCAAGGGATCAAGTCCCCTGGTCCGAGAAAAAATTGTAAGTTAGAAAAAATTGGAAGATTCTGAGACAATCTCAGTTAAAGTACTCACAGCTTTTTTTCCAGGCTCCTGCTTGCGCAGCGGAAAAAAGCAAACTGAGGGGAAAGCGCGAAATGGCGCCTAAAGGGGTTGGGCATGGTGGGCGGTCCCACATTCAAAACTCTTTATCCAATCAGCTTTCCAGCTCCGCTCAGGATTCAGCGCAGGCGCAGAACCCATCAGTGTGCATCCCCAAACAACACGAAGGAGAATCCATTTTCTTTTTCCTTTCAATCGCAGCTAAACATGGACAATTCCCCTCTTTGTTGCCTATGACAGAAATCTGAGGAGACATTGAATGGAAAAAATGCTGCTACTGCCAGATGGTTAGGTTGAGGAGCACTGGTATCAGAGAAGCCCCATGGCTAATACTGTAATTATTTCCATACTGAAACTAGCTCTCATACTTCTCTCCTGTCTGACCTTAGCACGTTCTTTCCTTGTACACTGTGCTGTGCAGCTACACTGCAAAATACTATCATCTGCACATAGTCTCCATCTTGATCTGCTGGTACAAAATGTAGGGGATAGAGACAAAGAGTGAGACTCCTGCAAATCCATTAATTCTAGTCTATATTAACTCATTGGGGTACAAAAAAATGATGTATAGATGGCAAACATGAATCAGAGTGAGGCCACTGCAAATCTAAAACTATCATGTGAAACCACCTTCCAATCATTATGGTAATTTCAAAAAGACATTACCACTGTTGGAGCACAAAATGATGTAGTATGGTCCGTAATAAGAGTAGTCCTTTATCAATGGCTGATCATATTGAGGAGAGGAAACAAGAAAACAGAGAAACAAATACTTTATTACTTTCCCAATTTCTTCCAATAAAGTGTCAACGGTAGTCAGTGTGTGTATATTGGATTTGTGCGGGGGTCATGAGGTATCCCAGGTGTCTTGTCTGAGCCTCCAGTGGGATCTGTGGCATTGTGCTCATGTATTTATTTTAAAGTTGATCAAAGAATGTCTACTAAGTGTTGGGACTTTACCCATGTTTATGGCCAAAAGACAATGGTGATTCAAATTTATACAACAAGCAAATCAACCAAAACATCATTTGAATGTCAACTATGCCCCCACATTCGTTCTGGAAACAGTATTACTGGACCCAATGGCACAGCACTCAACATTAAAGGCAGTTTTACTTGTGCTTCTGCAAATGTGATTTATGGCATCTCTTGCAAAAAATGTCCATCTGTGCTTTATGTAGGACAAACAGGACAATCTTTATGCAAAAGAATTAATGGACACAAATCAGACATCCAGAATGGCAACACGGAGAAACCTGTCTCAAACCACTTCAGTCTAACTGGACACTCTATCCAAGACCTGAAAGTTACAATTCTGGAACAGAGAAATTACAAAACTAGGATTGAAAGGGAGACAGCAGAAATAAAATACAACCATCTGTTAGACACCCATCAGAGGGGATTAATATTAGTGAAGCATTTCTGGGACAATATCAAATTTGATACACAGATTGCTATATGCTGCTAGATATTTTATATACAGTTGTACCTCGCTTAAAGAGCATAATGCGTTCCACAGGATTGCTCTTTAAGCAAGTTTGCTCTTTAAGTGAAACACCATTGAAAATGACCAATTGTAGGAGGGATTGTGAACCCCGATTTATTTGTTAAGTGAGTTTTTGGTTGGTTTTACTTGTTAAGCAAAGCGAACATTCAGATAAAATTATGCTTTTTAAGCGAGTTACTCTTTAAGCGAGGCACTCTTTATGTGAGGTTTGACTGTATTATATGACAACCTTCCTGCCAATTCTCTTTAGCAAAACAGGAAGTAACCAGTTACAGTGTTTTTGTTTGTTTCCTGACATGCAAGAAAGAGGTTGATCTGCACCATTGAGATTGAAAGGGAGACATTCAAAGCTAATCTGAAAACAGACAATACCTCTAGAGAGTAACTCACTTAAAGAGCAGAATTTTCCCTGAATGGTCACCTCGCTTAACAAATAAAGCCAACCAAAACTCGCTTAACTAAATCGGGGTTCGCAATCCCCCCCCCTCCAGAAGTCACAGTTGGTCACTTACAATGGTGTTTCGCTTAAAGAGCAATCTCGTGGAACACATTATACTCTTTAAGCGAGGTACCACTGATGGCTGTGGGAAGCTGTATTGTTGTGCTTGCTTGTCTATTATTTTGCTTGAGCACACCCTTCTCCCTTTGACCCCTGAACTTGGTGTATATAAATTATGCCTGTAAGTTTCACTCCTCGTCTGAAGAAGTGGACTTGATCCACGAAAGCTAACAATAAAAATATAGCAGTTAGTCTTTAAAGTAGATCAGTGTTTTTATTTTGTTTTCTGCTACAATAAGAAAGGGCCCCCGGACAGTGGCCATTTCTGGTACCCCCACCTTGCCAGGAAGCAAACTGGGGCCCCCAGTGAGTATGTAGGAGGGACTCAAGCTTCTTCTTAATGATAAAACAAACAAGTATCATCAAGTTTATATGGATCACATCTCCATTTGTAGGCATAGTAGAGTTAAATGCCTTTCTATTAAGACTGCTTTTTGTGGAGAGTAAGAAATAATTCATAGAGGTCAGTAGGGTTTCACCTCTAAGAATGTAGCACCAAAATCAAAGCTATTTCTAAAGAAATCTTCCACTGACTTTTATTACACAGATTTTTTGTTAACAACTGATTCATCATATGAGAAAAAGAAATCCTCTTCTCTTATCAGTTACACCAATATCATTCCAGTACTTTCACTGTAGCAATTTCCCCTTTGAGAAACAAAAACTAGCCACACCAAAATTTTAGGAAAAGTACTGTTTCTCCCTAAACTGATTCCTTAACAGGAACTCTTAGAGGAACAAATGGCATGGCATACTCGCACTATACAGATTATTTTAAAACTGACCAAATTATTTTAACACATGAGAATGAATGTTCTAGAGGCATATTTCCTTGCTCCTGCAGGTAAAGGTATGATATAATATTCAACAATTAAGAATTCCCTTTCAAGGTACCAAAACTTTGTTTCCTGAAGCACTTATTGCCTACTATATAATAGGAAGGCTAACAATGAGAACCTATGTGTTCTGTTTCTGTGTCAAAGAGTTAATGGACGTAAGTCAAACATCTGTAATGGCAATACACAGAAAACTGTTTCAAACTATTTCAATCTACCTGGACACACTATCCAAGGCTTTGAAAGTTGCCATTCTGGAACAGAGACATTATAAGACAAGGATCCAGAGAGAGACAACTGAGATAAAGTACATACATATGCTGGACACCCATCTCAAAGGTTTGAATATTAGTCAAAGGTTTATGGGATGTTATCAAATTTGATACACCACAACTAAAAAGTTGTTATATGTTGCTATATATGTTGTATGTTATATGTTGTTATATTATACCCCTTCACAGAAACTACTTCAGTGGTGTTCTCATCCATAGGCTAGGGCTTCCTTTCAGAATAAAGGAAGAACTTTGTGTTTGGCCTGGGCCACTCACACAATAGATGCTAGGCCTGAAGGGTAAACTTATTAACAAATGTGTAATGGTTGTCTTGCATCCATTTGCAATTCAAAAGGACAAAGCTTCAACACTAATTTGAATAACAGATATTACCCATTGTTAAAAAACCAACCATATACCTATTTGTCATGCTAACCATTCTGAACCTCTGTACCTGATCTGTATAAATTTATACCATGAAGTCTCCCTCCCCTGTCTGATGAAGTGAAATTCATCCACTAAAGCTATCATTAAAATACAGCAGATAGTCTTTAAAGTGCCACAACATTTTTGGTTTTGGGTTTTGTTTATTCTCATGCTTGAAAAACAGACTAACACAGCTACTATTTTAAAAAATTATTCTGTGTCAAAGTTTCCTTTCTTGGTATAATACACCAATTCTCTTTTCCCTTGGAAAAATGGATGGATGGGCCATTTATTGATCTTTGTATTGGGTGTTGCTCACCTCCCTTTATCAACACATTTTCTGCACTCTGCTAATATCTGCTGCTGAAGAATGCTGCAGAAGAAAGCATGTATAATTTTGAGGGTTTAGAACAGGGGTGTCCAAACTATGGCCCACGGGCTGGATATGGCCCCTGAAACCAATTCATCCAGCCCATGACACCCTTATCACTCCTGGAAGCAGAAGTAAAATTAGGCCAATAGGCCCATTTTACTTCTGCTTCTGGGAGGAATGAGGATGTTGGAGGCCAGATGAATTGGCATTGGGGGCTGGATCTAGGACCATAGTGACTGGCCCCCTGAACCACATGACTGGCCCATGGCCTGAAAAGTTTGGACACCCCTGGTTTAGAATTATACAAGGAGGAAAGTGTCATTTTGGCCCCTTCTGTAAAAGGAGTCATATTTAAGATTATTCTCCTGTGAGTCTCCAGCATATCCATACACTGTCAACTGAGAATAAAAGTCCATATACAAATGCAAACCTATGAAAAGACAAACATCAGTATCATCACTTACGGAATGCAGTATAGAGTTCTTGCAAAGCTAGGTAGCCATCACTGTTGTAATCATCAAATCGGAGAAGATCTTCTGGTGTACAATCCAAGAAATAATCTTCTAGCTCTTCACTTTTCATCAACTATTGAGAAGAGAAGAAGAAATTGAATGATAAACACTTAATGCTAGGTTTAATTAAATAAACTCTTCACTGGGTAAATGCAGGAATCTTGACACTTAGAATAGAGTAATAGGTGATAGTCAGCATATAAGGTCTATATCAACAAAGCAAGTATTTGAAAGCAATGCCACCCTTTTCCTTATACAGTACAGTATTGTTAGAAAGCCTCCAAAAGTCTATTGTATTAGATTAGCTGGATGGAAGTTAGCTGTTTTATGGGTCACTACTGTTATTGGCTATATGTTACTGAGTACAGTAGTCACATCATATAAAAACACATGACAGATTTGTTAAGTGAGCAAATAAAATATTTTTTTAGCCATGGACTGTTGCATGATTGCCACACAATGGCACAAAAGCATACTGACAATATTATAAAATGGAAATGTATGGCATCAAACTAACTAATTAGACAAGAATCAAAATTAGAAGGAATAAAAGTTACAGAATTTTAATGAGAATAATACCACAAAGAAAACCATTCAATGTATATATTTTTTGCTCCCAAATATTAAAATATGTCCTGAAAAAAGCCCGAGTCTTTTACTTAGCTTTTAGTTCAAGTGTTATTTGTTTTGTTTATAATTCTCAATATCTTTCATTCTATTGATGACAATGTCAAGAAATCACTTTTAAAAATGACCCTTTACCTACTACATAAAAAGTTCGATAAAAATGAGACCAACCATAACTTCTAGTATCAATCCTTTAAAGATGGAAATTACCCTTTGTCTACTTTTATGCTGAAAATTGATTAACTTTTATATTACTGACAAGCTTCTTTGATTTAATGCCAAGAAAGAAACCATTTTAACAGTTATGTATTCAGTGTATGTATGAAACTGGTTTCACAAATGCATTAAAGTTTAAATGAAAATAACATTCCAATTACCATAGCTGTTAATAGGCTTGTATACGCACAAGTCAGTTAATCTGATATTTCATGAGTGATAGATGGAGTGATTTCAATATAGGTTTTTCAGTGACTAAAACTGAATTTCAACAAAAACAGGGACCAAAATCCTCTACTGCCTTATTGCTAAGGACATTTTTGTGTTGAAAATAATTATTTGACATTAATTGAAATAAATCAGTTGGCAACTCTCTTGGGTTTAAAATTCAGTATTCTATGTCTCTTTTTCCTTTTACCAATTGGACATTTGAGAGCAGGAAGAAGAGAAGGCAGTTGTCTAGACATTTTTCCATTGCTGTCTGGGTTAGTACAACAAAAACATTTTTGGCACACTAAATATGTTTCTTTACCACTCTTCTGAATTAATATAATAAATAATCAAAAGCCACTCCACTAAGTTGTTTTGCTGATGGATCTGGAAGTACAGGGTCAATTCCTCATACCTATGCAAATCCATTATGGAGGACTGGAAAATCATCTGGAACACGTTTTTGAGCACCACAGAGAGCTGTTGTGGGTATAAATTGGGGGGGGGAATCCCACTGCACTAGCAGTCAATGGCTACTATAATGTTGTATTTAAGCCATTGGAGCCTATTTTATATTTTATTTATTTATTATATTTATTCTTCAAATTTATACCCCGCCTCGCTCAGGCTAACCTGATTTTGATTAATTTTTCTTTTTTATTACTTTTCTGAATGATTGTACCACACATATTGCATCCCTGAAGGATATCTGTCAAGGCAGTCATTTCACTTAAATGCCAGTGTTGGCAACAGTAGTATAGCCTACATCAAAACAAGCCATTTCTTGGGTTTTGTCTCTCTGAATACTGTATAGAGTACCTAAGATGCAGAACACAAAATGAGCCATAGAAGAATGGACAGATCTTCTTCCCTTGAAACTCTATGTGCTAAATCCAGTTGCTAGTCCTAATCAGGCTAAAGTCATGGAATCCATGGAATTTACATATGATTGGTTTAACAAATCCCATTCATTTGATGGGTTTATTCTAGTTGGGACTAACAATGGGATTTGCCCATAAGAAGCTTACATATGGCTCCCAAAATGCTACACAGGATAGGAGTCACTGTTTATGCCCTATTAGGCAGACTGTAATAGGGAAGGACATTTTCATGTCAAAGTTAGGGAAAGAGGCACTTCAAGGTCCCGTGATATAACCTTTATATCTGTTTTCTTCCTCTTAAGCAACCTGGTGATTACTTTTGCATAAAACTCAAAGTCTTACAGAAAAGGACATTACTGAACTGTTGAAGAAAGTGGAAAATCGGTTAGTGAGCCCTGACAGGTGCCCTATATTTCACTGAGAAGAAACCCACATAAGGATGCAAGTCTTCAAAGTTTGGAAAATATAGATCCCTGAAATGTAGGATCCTTCTTCCTCCTCCCCCCATATAATAATGGTTATTCCTCTGTTTCTCCCTAAAGCAAAATGGATTCTGGAGCCATTTACCAGTATCTCCTTGAGGCTGTTTTCACAACCAGCTAATTCAAAAGCAACTCTCATCTTGTCCTACCTATATCTTGATATCACACATACCTGTGCAATATCAAAAGGTCCCAAGCCCTGGTCCTCAGACTGAGGAAATGAGATGCTGCTTCCTTGACAACAATAAGAGCAACTCCCATCAACCTTAACCATTGGCCATGCTAGCTAGTCCTGATGGGACTTACAGTCCAACAACCTCTGAGCCCTAAATTGCCAATCCCTGCTCTGGACTGGACAAGAATAATCATGCCGAAATTAACAGCAAAATATGATCTAGCTTGATTCCCAAGGACTAGGGGACCATAAACTACAGGGAACCAGTTTAACTCACAGTTCAGTGTCATCCATGAAACATTCACTTTTATCCTTTTAATAGGAAACACAGTGGTTGCTATTCCACTTATATTGCTCTTGTAAGGAGGAAAGTAAATTGTTGTAAATGCAAATCATTGTAGGAAGAAAAATCACTAAAGTAAGGATAACACTAATTCACTACTCATGATATTCTGAGTTTTGGATCGCATTGAGAGAGAGGATACATTCTATGACAATACAACCCATCCAAGACTTTTCAAGCCCCCTTGGAAATGTATTTACAAGCTAGCATCATATATAGAAACTATTCCTAATAGTGTACATGATTGCATTTACATTTGCTTTGCCAGTGATTCACACACTACAACATTTTATGATCTTAGCCAGGCAAATATTATCATGCCAATGCTCAACCAATTAGTGTTCGGTCATGAGTTAAGCACATATTGGATGTAGTGTAGTCTTCCCTGTTCTGATCTGTCATAAGAATTCAGCTGAGGATAGAGTTTTGCTAACAACTCCTTTGGAGCATCTCAAAATATTACGCTATTGTGATAATTAAGATGCATTGATAGTTAATTCTTGACAAAGAAGTATGTTCTAATACATTAACAAATAAACAAAGAAGCTGATGGAATAAATATATTCCTATAGTTATGAGCCACCAAGATATTGCTGACGTATCACAACACTATGAATTAATAACTTCCCAAGGTCCTATCATTAACAGTCTGGCTGAAGTCTTGCAAACTAAAGGCCATGACATCCTTTACTGAGTCAACATTCAATGTAAGAAAGATTCATCTAATTTGTGTGGTGCTGGAGGACAGTGTTATGTGAATCAGTGTAGCCTGAAACACAAATAAATGGGTTTTAAAGCAAACCAAACCTAAACTGAGGTCATTGTATGTTGGATGTATTTTTTCACAAGTGAAGATAAGAGAACAATTTCATCGTCATCGTCATCGTCATCGTCATCGTCATCGTCATCGTCATCGTCATCGTCATCGTCATCGTCATCATCATCCACTATCCATCTTTCACATCTCAGCATGATAATCAAGAATATCATAGAATGGATGTCATTGCCCACGGTCTCCATCATGGGTAGATTGTATTTTTCTGTTGCATTTGAGGAGTGCCAAAGAGAAAATATTGTTTCTCCTGTGAGGTGGCTTTGTTCAAAGTGAGGAATCATTCATTTGGGATCACATTGCTAGCCAGATATTACTCAAAAAATCATAAGCAGTGCATAAATGCAACAGGAAGCTGACTTTATCAGCAACATACTGAAAAGCAGTGTGGTTATAGTTAGTGTGTTCAGCTGGGAAGATTCAGGCTTTTGTTCCCATTTAAGCTGCTGTGGCTCAAGTGGTTAAGATGCTGAACTCACTGAGTGGAAGGTCGGAGTTCAATTCCCGGGTACTGCATGATGGAGTGAGCTCTCATCTCTGTCCCACCTTCTGCCAACCTAGCAGTTCAAAAGCAAGAAATTGCAAGTAGATAAATAGGGACCACTTCGGTGGAAAGGTAAATAGTGTTCCATCCACTCCGGTGTTGAACCATGCCTGCCACATGTCCATGGAAATGTCTGCAGATACAGACAGCGCTGACTCTTTGGCTATAAACAGAGATGAGCACTGAACCCTAGAGTCGGATATGTCTGGCTTTCGAGCAAGGGCAACCTTTACCTTTACCTTTACCTAAGCTTCTCTACCTCATAAGGTTGCTGTGATTATAATATGGTTGGAAGGAGAAAAATGCATGCCATCTGAAGTTCAATCAAGGAAAAGCAGGAAACATAATTCCCTCCACTCTCACTATTTTCTTTTTAATATTTTTAATTTTGTTCTGCTAACTACCCGTACTTTTCTGCAACTTCAAAAGGGAGTCCTAAATGCAGGTGAGAAATAGAGCTGTTGGCACAAGTTACCTTTTTTGCAAATATTTTCAAATCCAAATAAATATTATTTGTCAGCAGAACGTGTTTAAAGAAATATTTTCAGGAGGGGAGGTAACCCCCACCCACATGAAAAAGCATATTCTTAATCTGTAAAATGCTCTTAACTAACAGCATAACATTTCTGTGCAGATAGCTTCAGCTTAGGCGAGAGATTTCATTGTCTAATTTTGAGATGGATTTTACAAATGGCTGGTCTCGGGAGAATCCCATCACGCTTATATTCAATTTACACTCTGAATGGAAAATGCTGTCCTCTTCATAATTCCATTTGCGATGAGCAACAGACTCACCTGAGCCAATTCAGAACTGCTGACATGCCCGTCACCATTTACATCCCAGTGATTAAACATATCTTCCACTAAGAAGCGCTTTTGGGTTTTGTCGTCTCCTGGGTGATTTTGCTGCTTCTGCCGGTGAGCCTGAAGGTCCAGGAGGATACCTTTTAGTTGACTGTAATCTGCCATAGTGCACGTGTCACCTAAAAGATAAGAAATCATTAACTAGGGAGATCTGTTTGGCTATGTTTTTAACTAGCAAGACCAATTGCTGCCAGAGGTAGATGACCTACATCTCAAAAGGAATGCTTTAGGATGAACCTTGGTAGATCTCTTTTAATAAAATATAGGATTTTCTTCTTTCTAAATCCAACCTCCAAGGAAATTCACCAGCATTTAACTTTACAGATTACTGTATATAGTTTCTCTCAGCCGACAACCGTGTAAAATGTAATAACCCACTAACAGGATTACATTTCCTCCAGATACTTCTTAAAAATAAATGCATGTGTTGAGTAACTGTGAGGAAAATACCTATATAAACACACACACACACACACACACACACACACACACGGTCTAGCAACTTGAATCCTTATTTTCCCCTCATAAAAATCCAAGGTATTATATCCCTCTGCCTTTCCACATGACACACACCAGTTTTTTCTAATAATGCTTGGAGATTAGAATGTCTTTGAAGTGTGGGTCTACAGAAAACCACCACAACAGATTCACACAACATCAACAAAAAAGGGCTCTAAGGCTCAAACTGGATCAGAACATCATTTTCAGGCATTAGCTATTAAGCTATAAGAGAGGGCTGAATGGTAAGGTAGTTTGAGGGCGTGGGAGATGAGAGGATTCAATAAACTATGAAATTTAATAGGTGAAGGGCTGGTATCCGTACCAGAGAGGAAAACTGCACAGTTTTGCTTTTGCTTGCAGGCACATTTTTAAACATGAAATGTGTTCCTTCCCAAATTTATACATCCTGGTAAATTCTACTTAGTACAGCTGTTTCTAATACAATGAGTACACTTTGTACCTGTCTGCTATGTAACTGATAAAAAAAATCAAGACTAATATGACCCAAATGCACAAGAATTCAAGCATTCACTTCAAGAGATAATAAGCCTGAGATTGAATGAAATGATCTGGATGTAATGGTTTCTCCTACATTTCATTTTTATCACTTTCCAGTTCTTTCCATCCTGATTATGAAGAAATTTGTAGTGTTTTATATATTCTCAGTAAAATCTAACTGAAATGAAATTTTACTCTTCCTTAACCCACATGCCCCAGGTTTCCACCTAGGCCTTTACTTTGTTTTGCTGGCCACCTAGGCCTGTAACCAGAAGTTTTGTATTGGGCTGATTATCATCATTATTGGCTCCAACTTGTATCTGAGAATGCATTTTTTCCTCAAGCAGGAAAAATTCCATTGGCATGAATTTGTTTAAGGTGGATCCCAGCTTGCCATGAAGCAGTGGCGCAGCGTGGGGGGGTGGGGGTGGTGGTGGATGCCCCGGGCAGTGGCTTTCAGGGGGCGGCAAAATGTCCCCACCAGTTTGGTCTCCCTCTGCCTAGGCTTAGGAAGCAGGACTTCCCAGGCGGAGGGCGGCCCTTTTGCTGGCGAGCGCCCCGCGTGCGCCGCTCGCCTCCGCCTGCCCGCCCGCCCGGCTGGCCGTCGGGGACTCTCTGCTGCCTGCCCCTGGTAGGCGCCCCGCATGCGCACACACACTGCTCGCCTCCACCCTCCCAGCCACCCACCCAGCTTGCCGTCAGACGACTGGCTGGGTGGGCGGGTGGAGGCGAGCAGCGTGCGCGCACACGCGGAGCACCCGCCAGGGGCAGGTGGTGGAGAGCCCCCGACGGCCAGCCAGGCGGGTGAGCAGGCGGAGGCGAGCAGCATGCACACGTGCGCGCAGGGCGCTCACCAGCAAAAGGGCCGCCCTCCGCCTGGGAAGTCCTGCTTCCTAAGCCCAGGCAGAGGGAGGCCAAACCGGTGGGGACATTTTGCCGCCCCCGTCGGGGGTGGGTGGCGCCGTGGCGGGGAGCCCCAGGGGGCTGGCTGGCTGGCTGGGCAGGAGGAGGTGGGCAGCGTGCACGCACGCCGCTCATCAGCAGGGGGGCCGCTTTCTGCCTGGGTCCTGTGGGGGTGGGTGGGGGCGGCGGCAGCGGCGGCAGCGGTGGCAGCGGCGAGCTGGGGGGGAGCGAGTTTGTTCTTTGCCCCAGGCGGCTGAAGTCTGTGCGACGCCACTGCCATGAAGTGACTCAAACACTACGATCACAGAGCCATCTTCTGTGGCACATATGAAATGAGACATGAAGGTTTTAACACCAAGATTGCAATGGACTGCCGCAGCCTTGAGGATATGGACAAGGTGCACCTTCACAGCCAGTGGCATGAGCTCTTCTGCCTCCATGACCATTGGGAATCAGAGTTCCTTTTCTGTTCATTTTGCCATTGGGCCCAAATATGATGGTTTTCAGTGCCATCACCCCACCTAAAGGGGCTCTTCTGCCCATAGCCATTGGCCCCTTTAGGGAGTCAAGTTATTTACCACTGCCTAGCACTTGGTGTTGAGTCACTGGCTGTTCGGTCTACTCAATTTCCGTAGAAGCATGTCCAGCCAGAGAGGCTATTGGGCTGATAGCTTGAAAATAATAAGCATGATCAGCATAGTTAAAGGAGGAGGTGTTAGGGGACAATACTTGTAAACATACCATGGCCAGTCCACATAGCTGATTGCACATTCTCCACCAGGAAATAAAAATGCCAATAGGAAGTAAGAAGAAGCCCAATGAGATTAAGAGCTCTTCTATTCCAACTTTGGCAGTGGGAGCCAAGGACAGTTTGTTGTATCTTTGACCCTCATTACCACCACTACAAATCTTGCCACTGTATATCAAATCTTGATGAAAAAATGCCACCAGCCTCTGCCCTGCATACAGCACAACTTCTTCCCTTGAGGGTATATTAACTACTTTGAAAAGAATAACCTCTCATAAAATAAAAGATAACACAGCTAGCTAAACAGCACGGCTATTTAAAAAAAGAAGGAAGAACTCATCCCAGTCAAAATCATCAGAACACTTGACTTGAAGGTCTTCCTGGTTCTAAGCAGCTGAACATCTCAATGAGATTAAGATCAAAAATGTATAACCAGAATGGGATATTGGACTGGGTCAGAGACTGGAAATCATTCTTTCATGCCTCCTTATGATTTGCAGGAAACCCTTGTGACTCCCACAGTGCTGCATGGGAGTGGCAGGGAGGTGAGGGAGGTGAGGAGTCTGCTATAGGTCCTGCTGGTTGGAGGGCTTTTAATCCTATAATTGGTTCCCACTGAATTATGGGACTGGCAGCCCTTTAATTCTGAGAATCCCAGTTCTACTAATAATACACAGCACAGAGAAAATGTCTAAAATCTTGTTTGTTTTTTATGCAGGGAGAAGGCAAATGGTATTAATATTCATTTGCATCCAGCCAGCCACTCACTGCCTAAATGTTTCCAATTAAAAAGACCTTCTCTCCCTAAAACAAATCTATCAAATGAGAAGAGCAGGGAGATGGTCGCAGCCTTGAGGTATGGCAAATGTTAGGGAGAAGCCCAACCCTATTGCAGCTATGCCTCCTATTGAATTTTTCCTAAAGGAGCTTTTTTTACAAATGGAGGGAAATATATTTTTTATGATTTCAGGCTTGAAATATGCAATTACACCATAATGTTGAAAACATTCTCCAATGAATACCCTTTGTACAAGCCTAGAGAGCAACTTATTCTGATTTAAGAGATGTGTTCTCGAGCCTCTAATTCTATTTAATTCTAAGTAATAACAGTTTTAAAGCTGCATGTAAATTTAAGGCCCATTACTGCCACTGGTGTTAAATATGAGAGGCAGGGCCTCTGTCTCCATAAAAGGAGGAATTTAAGGCAGAAATTCAAGAGGAGAATGGAGGGAGATATGGTAAAATTGTAATATTTTCAATGAAAAAGAAAAGATGGCTCTTATGGTGGGCAGAAACACAATGTATTCAACCAAATGCAGTCTACTCGTGGTACAGGTGAAATGAAGCAATACTATGTTTTCTATGAGCGCCATTCAATGTGACACAGGTTAAAAAAATAAGTAATTGGAAAGTTGGGAGACTTGTGGGACACAAGAGCAACACAACCCTGCATTCCCCTTCCCTCATTGTAGCTGCTGTCGAAATTTAGTGGCCACAATGGTAGCTCTGTGGTTGAGGAATTTGCCAAAAGTGTCCTCCTGCACTATAGAGACCTTTAAGTCTCTTGGGAAAGACATGGAGAATGAAAATGAGTGGGTAGAGGACAGAAAGGGATCGGATATATAGTTTGGCACCTGTAGTTTTCCTACCACCAGTCTTTGTCAAGGGTGATTTCACCATTGCAATTTGAGCTCCTGCTGAGGATAGGTGGTACAGTGAGGATTGCAAAAATCTTCCCTTAACAGTCTGTCAAACCAATTATATCTCTATGATGAGGAATGGGAACATTGATAAGTATACTTGATATACCCTTGTTCATCACATTTTTGCCACTCTCCACATGTAAAGGGTGAGTAAAGGTGCTTCCCAGACCTTAAACACCAATTGTCTAGGATTTAAAGCCACACACAGTTTCCAATGGCAAAAAGATTTTTGCAATACAACACACAGTCATCCAGAGGGTGAGGAATATGTAATATATGTCTGCAAAACTAGTGTGCTTATTCCTGCTCATCAGTTCACTATAAATGACATTTCATTTCAATGATTGCCTAAGACTTCCATGGCAACTCATTTCTTTCCTAAGGCCTCTCCACAAGTTAGAAGAACTTCAATATGAAACTGATAGATTAATCAACCAAATTTTTGACAGTTACTCAATGGTTGAAAACCACTAGTCAGTCATAAGAAGAGTAGGTTCACCTACATAGGTTCCACCGGCTCAATTGCCATAATCTAGTGGTGACTCACTACTGGATTTCAGGCAAGGAATACCATTTTTATTCTTTAAATGGGTCTCTGTGTTACCGAACAATTACTCAGTTGAGTTGCTATTTTAGCTCTGGTTTGCCAGGGTAACAGGGAATGGGAAAAGGGAAATATTGGCTGAAATATTATTGCCACAGCTACACCTCTAGAAGGCTGATCATTTCATTAATAAGTAGATTTTAGGTAGTGAAAAACTTCCCCTCTCTCCTGCAGGTTTTCTAATTTGCATGTAATCCCTTTCACATTACAAAAGCTATAGGAGCCACAGGATGGGTGAAGGAAGTCCTTCGTTACTGAAAATTACTGCTGCCAGTTTAAGGTATTGGTTGATGAGATTTTTTTGTGTATAGCAAAATATGTCCCTCAACCTTCCCATAGACTTTATGGCTTCCATGGTATGAAAGGGATTATTTGCAAGTCAGAAAATCTACAGGAAAGAAGGGGAATGTTCTTTCTCCTGCTTGTGAACAATCTTCCACAGGTGTATCTACTGCAACAGGATTACAGCCATTAAAGAATGGACTTTCCTTTTAAATAACAGTGGTTTTATTTTGTACATTATCATACATGGGAGTTAGTGCAATGTAATGGATAGTGTAGCAAAATGAGACTCAGGAGGTCTAAGTTTAAAATTATCGCATGGAAATATCTGCTATACTGTGAAAACCCTGTCAGGATTGTTACAAATCAGACATGACCTAACAGCATAGAATACCACAGAAATTATTATATGCTGTCTTTTAATACAGTATACAGTATCTACATACTGAGGAAGTGGCTATTTGTAACTTCAAATTAATCTATATAAATTTCATTTGTTGTAAGTTGTACAAATAGTGAAACAAGCACTGTATTACACAAGCCACAACTATAAACTAGGAAGTAAGCTGCATTTATGACACTGAGGCTTATTTCTGAATAAATATGCACAGAACATGTATAAGTTGACAGCCCAAGATAAAAAAAACACCAAGGAAATGCAGGAACACGAAAATAAAATTTATCCTCTTGAAGAACTGTTCATATCAGGTCTTATCAACAAAATGTAGCATAGATTTCAGAATCTGAGGGTAACTAATTTCAAGAACATAGACTTATGGAATGGCTTTCAGCAAACTACCATTTGTTCGAGGGCAGAGAACTTTCTTTCATTGGAGTTTTAAAGGGTGGTCCTTTGTCATGGTTTTTAAACTATGAATATCGTGCAATGGTATGGAAATTGGGATAAACTTCTAGAACTGTAGGGATTTATGACTTTGGAACCAAAGGTGGGAAGGTGTACATTAGTGTAGAACTTGCATTACCATCTTTCTATACTGATTTTCCTTTTCCTCTGTGACTGTGAAGAGTTACAGAAGCAAAGCAATCACACTTCTATACCACCCCATAGTGCTTAGTGCACTCTCTGGAAGGTTCACAAGTTAATTAGCAATTTACCCACAACATGCTGGAAACTCATTTTACCAACCTTGGAAGAATGGAAGGCTGATTCAACCTTGAGCCCTGTTCAGGATCAAACTCACAACCTCTGGATTGCAGTACAGCAATTTAACCACTGCGCCACCAAGGCTCCTCTCTTAATGGGCCCTGCTTAAGAAAGACAATTTCTGGTAGAAATTATGTGGCATGTTCAGCCCAAATATGTCCAAAAGGCAAAAGTGGTCTTACTTAATCCTTCTGTATCATGTGATATATATAATGTATGTTATCTTGAGATATTGTGAAGTGTGGCTGTATCTTTAATGAACAATTTTCAATTTTTTTATCGTGTCAGAAGCACACAAAGGTGATTTCTGGGTTGAAAGGATTTTTGCTCAGGGGATGCCCAAATAAGCTCCTTTCATGTCTCCAAGATCTTTTTCCACCTAAGTGATCCCTGTTTATCTTTTAGCAATTTCTTGCTTTCGAATTGCAAGGTTGGCAGGAGCTGGGACAGAGACAATTTTCAATGACAGGCAGGGAATACAGAGGAGCAACTCCTTCCCACCCCACCCATTGGTTAGGGACAAATTATTCTGGGTAGCTGTTCTGGACATATCATTAAAATATAGTCCCCTATCAGGAGAAATATAACCTGCCTAAAGGATAACAGATTGATCTGTTGGCTAACAGACTGGAATACCAAGGAACCACAAAAGACACTAGACAGACCATGAAAATGATGGGACAAGCCGATGCTAAAGCTGTTCAGTCAAACATGGAAACATAAATGAAAGGTTAGAACATTTTGGAGTTTGGTTGATTTGCATGACTGATAAGCAATGACAAATCGATATTGGATATATATTGGCTATAGAGTCAAGAGAAAGGTGTCTACAAATGAACAAATGAAGAACAAATGAACAAATAAGTGAACAAGCAAGCAAGCAAACAAACAAAGTCATTAGTCTTTAAAATGTCATGTTTTGGTCTTTTGTCTTTTTTTAAAATCATTTTTGCTTTGTTTTATTTGTTTTTGGACACCTGAACTTTATTCCAGAGGTTTATCCCAGATTCCAAGATGGATATACATCTCTTTCATCCTTTACTCAACAAGGCAGCTTTCTTTAATCATGTAATGCCTTTAGCCTCCTCCACTGGAACATTCCCAAAATCCTGTTTGAGGTGTCTGTAAAGGGCTTAGCAAGGACAGCAATGCCTCTTGTTTTCATTTCCCTTGACCCTCTTGCTGCTGCCAATGACACTTGTAATCTTCTTATCCTGTGCTTGGAAGTCACTCCTGGCTTTATCTGCTAAATACTCCCACTTCTTTGGCTTTATTTAGGAGTCCCTATTAGCTTATGCATATATAGTTCATTTGAGGTGCTAAAACTGTGACTGTAAAGACAGGCAAAATAAGGAAACACCATATTTAGGTACTCTCACTGATTTCTACTCTTTTCTCTGCTTTGTTAGGTAACCTCCTGCAGTCTTCTTTCCTTTAGAATACAAACCCATTATTAGCAATTTAGCTCATTTTAGAACACCTCATTGATGGGCCTTGCTAACAGATGGAGCATAGCTGGGTGATCTTGTTCACAAGGGACTTCTGATGCTTTTATAATTGGACCCCATCTTATACATGCCACATTAGTTGGCTTTATGCCTTTGAGCTTTGCTACCTAGTATCCAAATCAGAAACATAGATTTCACATCTCCTCCTCCCTCCTACAAAGGCATGTTTTAAGAGATGTACCTCCTTTGAGTTGGAAAAGCTTTACAGACATTTCTTTGGAGCTGCCTACTGACCAGAGAATTGGATCTAGCATAAGCCTCCAGCAGACAGGCCGCCTTCCATTAGTGACATGCTTTTGAACCAGTGGGAGGCTTTTAAAGCAGCTGGATTGAGGAAATGTGGGGGGGGGGGGGGGCAGTGACAAGCCTCATTGCTTCCTATCTAGCTCTTTCAGTCCCTATAATAATATAATAATAATAATTGCATGCTGTCAAGTTGATTTCAACTTACGGTAACCATTCCCAGGATTTTCTAAGCAGAAAAGAAGTCATTTACCATTCCCTTCTTCTGGGGACACTTTGGGACTGTGCAGCTTCTACATGGGTACAGATGCTGGCTCCTATTCTCATCAATACCTAAACCACTCATCTATCCAAGCCAGCTTCAGTCCCAATGTGTCCCTAGAAATCTGTTCTGGACAGATTTGGGAGGTCCATTTAGAACTATGCAGAAGGTAACCTCTGGGAATTTAACAACAACAACAGCAGCAGCAGCAGCAGCAGCAGCAGCAGCAGCAGCAGCAGCAGCAGCAGCAACAGCAACAGCAACAACAGCAACAACAGGATAATTGGTTAAAAGTGCCTTTTTTCCAGTTGGACAAAATCCATTCTAGTATACACCTGCTAGTAAAATAATTCTCTGCATCCACTATCACAATCCACATTCATATAATGCATCCATATCTTTTTGTGACAACATAATCAGAGATTATTAAAGCAGCATGATAAATTTGCCAGCACCCCCACCTATAACTTTTTATTTAATAAGAGCCCAGGTGGCACAGTGGTTAAACTGCTGTGCTGCAGCCAAAAACTGCTGCTGATGGGACTCAAATTTGACTCGGCCTTCCATCCTTCCAAGTTTATTAAAGTGAGTGTCCAGCGTGTTTGGGGCAAAAATGCTACTTACCTTGGAACTGCCCAGAGAGTGCACTAAGTGCTATGGAGCAGCATATAATTGTAACTGTTATTGCTATTGCTATTACTAATGTAGGCTTCCCGACCTTTGTGTTGAAAATGTAATGGATGGTGTGAGTCCAAAGCTTTAGATTTATGTGTGAAGTTGCACAAGATGGCTTGTGGGCTGATGGAGGGCACCTTTCCTCTTCCCAACTTGGTGGTATCTTCCCCTCTTCTAGTCACAAACCCTTGTGAGGCATCTATGCATGGAAGTACTTCACTTGACTTCTCAGTTTGATTACTCTGCACATTAATGATTGGGAGCTGAATGTTAACTGATCTCACTGAAAGGAGTTGTATTCAAAGCAATTGGGAGGTTCTGACAAAAGTTGCCTCAGCTCATTCATAAGGTAAGCTATTCCATAACAGTCTGTATCACAGCTGATGTTCAAGTGTAACAACCAGCAGTGAAAATATATATTTTATACAATATACACAAGTCTGTCGTAACTTCCAGTTTATTTGAAAAGCTATCAAGAACAAATATCAGCCCTAAAATGACTGTCTGGCCAGGTTATCCTGCTATGGCAATAGAGTAGACCATACTGCCAGCGACTCAATGCTGAGTGGCAGGCAGCAGTTAACTAACCTGACAACCCTGAGAATTAACAGCCTTGGGTGCCGAAGTCCACAGGGAAGGGTGATGGTCCCCAAATGGATTAAATCCCACTTGAATCCATCTCGATGAAGAGCAGCAGCTTCATCAATGCTGACCTGGGACTGAGAGGACTTTGTGTGCCAAAAGGGCTCAGGACCAGAAAGTGACTCATGGAACATAATCAGTGGTACAGGATCATGCTGCAATGCGGAAGGCAGATTAAGTGCCACTACATTATATTCTCAGGACAGTCTTCATGGTACGGATACACAGAAAGAACCTCCTCGAAAACTGTCATTTCTCAATCAGGCATACCCTGGTAATAGTAACTTTGTGTTGCCAACTAATCTTTCTCACACTAGTCAGGCCAAAGGAACTGAAGAATGAACTCACCAAAAGGTGGCTTCATTTTGGTAGTTCCTCATCTGGTCGAGACATGAAAGAAGAAGCAGCCCTAAAATTGGCTAAAAATGTCCACTATCTGGCCTAACAGACCATAGTTTGCCTCATACTATATGTAATTCTGTAAAAAGAAATAAAGAAAAAAGAAGAGTCTACAGATATATGTTTCATTCATTCATGCAACTATTCAAGTGAATGAGACAACATCAGTGGTCAACCCAGTCGGAGAACCACTTTCCAAATTGGTCAACAGCTCAGGGGTTGTACTCTCTGGGGAGGAATGGCGTCAAATAATAGGAGGCTAATACAAAACTAATGAAACAGCTATTTACTACTGTCTCAAACATATTTCCAGTAATAAACTAAAAGTATAACTCAATAAAGTAATTCAAATTTGTAATCAAAGCCTTCCCTGCAAAACACACTTCTGTAGGACTATAATAAACTAAGGATGCAATTCTAAAAATTAATATCTTTTGCATTGCATTACTTTTTATAAAATATTGTTCATCTCCTGCTAAACTATGGTAATCCTATAAATAAGAGATCGCCAGAATGTCTTCAACATCTCTGCTCAGCTCTTGTAAACTAAAGTCTGTGGTCCTTTACCGAGTGAATCCATCTCACATTTGGCCCTCCTCATTTCCTTCTACCTTCCACTTTTTCCATTATAATGATCTTTTCCAGATAATTTTCCTGTCTCATGTCTAGGTTACTGGATCTTTAAGAAAACTATACCACACACAGGAAAGAGCCTTTTTCTGAAGGAGATGCATCTCTCTTACCACAAGATGTAATACTGTACAGTACATTAATCTGCCTCCCATGAGCAGCTGGTGTCCTGCTCAGGGTTTTCCAGGGTCAGATGTATTCCATTAAAACTCAGCTCGTGACAAACCATAGTGCTATAATTCCCAGTATTTATTTAAACATTAAAATAATAATTAAAAACACCTCATCTCTCTCCAACTATTAGAATATATGTGGAAACGAAGATATTGAGAGGGAGACTCTTGACTAAGCATCAAGTCCCACTGCAACACCTATATCTGATGACAGAATGGGTACCCAGCTTTATAAATGCTGCAGCATAAGCAACACTACCCATTTACATAGATTTTCAAGAATATTGGCTTAGTTTTTAATGTCCTCTTGCCCGGCAGTTTTTTATTCGTAACAAGTAGGGTAAGAAGGCTGCTTTAATTTCATGGTCAATCCAAATCTAATTTCATGACCTGTAATTTAGTTGCTGCTTAAGGTTTCATTTGATCTATATGGAAATCAAGTTGAAAAATCCATTGCTCATTTCTCAGATCTCTCTATAATGGTTTTTTTTTAAGAAAAGCAATATCTTTAGCACAACCTTTTTATATGAGGTTGAATATTTAGTCATCAGCCTTACCTCTAATGATCTGGGTTTACAAAACTGGCATGTCATTTAATCACACAACGAACAGCCTTGCCTTTAAGTACAAATATACAGCCCTCTTTTTAGCAAACTCTTCCTCTTTCAAAATATTTTTATTTCTATAGTCCTGCTGGTGGAAGAGAATCAGTGCAGCTCCCTTATGGTAGTTGAGGTATCCACCATGCCCTGCCAGTCATGTTTGTGTAGACATTATAAAATAAATGTATTTTTATGCTGGGCAGATATTAAGCATGATCCATCTTCCTTTGTGATTTTCTCAGATAAATCCTCAGTGAATGTTCCATGTTGAAAAGATGGGATTTTCTACTGAAAGCATAGCCATGCTGTCATGTGTTTATGCTGGTATTATTTTCTCACGTCCAAGTAAGCCTTTTGCTAGCAATATATGCTGCTGCCATGTTGCCTTAACTGGGGATTTGCAACTTTTCCCTGTCTTCCTTTACTCTTTTTTGAGTTCATACTACTCAGCATCTCTCTGATTCTTGCAAAGGGAGGATTACTTTTTAAAAATACAAACCAAACTCACATTTATACCCCTTTAAAAAGTGAGATGGAATCATACCTTTTCCTTCAGTTCCTTCCCATCTTTTTGACTCAATGTGTATAAGGCTAAAAGCAATTTCACTTTGGCAATACATATGATTACAATCTATTTTGGAGAAATAGGTTGTAGTCATTTTAATCAGGTTTGAATCAGCCATCTCCCACATACCTCTGAATGGACTTTGCATTTGGCTGGCTCTGAAGTACCTTAGTGTTGACCACCAAGAAGACCAAGGGTGGGGGTGGGGGTGGGGAGACAGTAAAGGATTTGAAAGCTTTAGCAAACTAGATGTACAGAACACAGGGCCATAGCCAGGATTCTACATGTGTGTGTGTGTTGTTGTTGTTGTTGTTTTTTGGGGGGATATTTTTTCAGGAGCTGCAACAATGGCAATTTCATGCTTTCAAACTGCTCGGTTGGCAGGAGCTGGGACAGATGATGGGAGCACTTGCACCCTGCCTGATACCTTGGTGTGGATCTTGCAGTGCGGTGTCACTGGCAAGCCATGTCCTGGGTCCCTTCCCGAGCTTCCTCTGTATCCCCCCCTCCCCTGGGGCTGCAGGTTCAATCCCCGTCTCCTTCTGCACCCTGGAGGCTTCATCCTTGCCCAACCGCCCTCCTCTCCCCCCTCCCCTTGCAGGCAAGTGGAGAAAGGTAGAGGAAAAGGAAGCTGTGTCAGCTGAAAGGGAGACTTTGCACTCTTTCCCCCTCAGATGGAATGGGGCCAGAGCTGGGCGACTGCATGCTACACTTTGGTTGGAGGGGCAGGCTGTTAGCTAAAGGGGTTTTTTTTAGGGCCCCCTTGACATGATTTACTATGGGCCCCAGCACTGACTGGAGCAACACAAGAACAATCTTAAGGCATTGATTCTAATTAGAAAATAAGACCAGGTAATTTAGAATTACACAGTCAGGGAGAAATTTGGATGAGAGTGTTGCAGAGATATGGGAAGGCTTGAGTTGAAAACATAATACAATTTTGCAAGTTTGGCCTTTATTTCAGTTCTTTCAACAAGAATCTAACATTCTTTCCTGGTTACCTTTCCCTTTTCATTCCCCAGGGCGTAATCACAGTTGACCTATATTTTATCTCTCCCATGCCAAATACAGTAAAACTTCGCATAAAGAGCACCTCACTTAGAGAGTAACTTGCTTAAAGAGCAGGTTTTTCTCTGAATGTTCACTTTGCTTAACAACTAAAACCAACCAAAAACTCACTTAAGAAATAAATTGGGGCTCGCAACCCTGTCCCCCACCAGAAGTCACAATTGGTCACTTACAATGGTGTTTCTCTTAAAGACCAAACTTGCTTAAAGAGCAATCCTATGGAACACATTATGCTCTTTAAGCAAGGTACAACTGTACAAATGCAATGCTTGACCAAATAGTTTTGTACAAGGAACATTCAACTGGAGATGGCTTGAAAAGTTATATGAAATCCATGGCCTCCATCTGCTAGGAAGGAAGGAAAGAAAACTGGTGCTTCAGATTATGGCCATGATATCTCAGAAAATGGGTGCTACTCATCTGGCAACTCAATTTTTATTATTATTTATTTTCTAATTTGTATTGCCGCTGAACTTAGAAGACTCTGGGTGGCTCACAGAAAATAAACCAATCACAGTTTAAAAAGCAATAAAAACCCATTAAAAACTACTGACAACCATTAAAAAATATTAAAAGATTAAAAGAGAGAGTGTGTGTGTTCTACTAAATTAGCCAGCAGCCTGGGGTGCCCCACACCTGCCATGCCAGCCAGGTTTTTAACCCTTTCCTGAAGGGCAGCAACTCTGTCTGGAGATGCAACACAATTAGCAGGAGGTTCCATAGGGCCGGAGCAGATACTGAGAAGGCTCTCTTTCTGGTGCTAGAGAGATGCACTTCTCTAGCCAATGGAACAATTAGAGAGCCTCTCCGGTTTGCTCTGGTAGGACAGACAGATATTTTGGGGGTGACACAGTCTCTTAAGTATCCTGGCTCACTACCATGTAGGGCTTTGAAGGTAATTACCAGCACCTTGAATTGCACCTGGAAGCACACTGACAACCAGTGCAGCTCCAGAAGCAGTGGCGAGGCATGGGCATACAGCCTGTACCCCATCATCACCTCAGCAACTGCATTCTGGACCAACTGCAGCCTCCGAATGGTCATCAAGGGCATCCCCATGTAGAGTGCATTGTAATAGTCAAGTCTGGAGGTGACTAGAACATGCGTGACCATGAGCAAGGAGTCCTGATCTAGGAGTGACCACAACTGGCATATTACACGAAACTGTGCAAAAGCCCTCCTGGTCACGACTGCTACCTCCTCTTTGAGCAGGAGTCATGAGTCTAGGAGGACCCCCAAGTTACACACCGGGTCTGTCTGGGGCAAAATAGCCCCATCCAGAACCAGAGATGGTAGCTCAATGTAGATTGAGGGCCAAAACCATGTAGAGGACCATAGTTGTCCACCCCGTTATTTATTATTTAATTATTTATTTAGATTTATATCACCGCCCACTCACCGTGGCGACTCAGGGTGGTTTACAATCAGGAAAAAAAACCCACAAAAACAAAACAACAATAACACACACACAACACAAACAGATAAAATCCATTCCTCCTTCCGGCCAGAGGATGTTAGTCTTTTCCTTCCCTGGGCAGATAAGGCCCAGGATTAGGAAGTGGGAGCTTCCATCTAAAAACCTTAAAACTTTTAAAAATTAAAATCTGAAAAAGATTAAAAACAGATTAAAAACACACCAGATGCTACAACTACTAATTAAAAGTAGAAAAAGAGAGAGGCTCAGATCAACCAATGTGCTGGGGTCATTTTACCTTCTGTACCCCATATCTGTTCCACCAGCCATGTTTTTAGATTCTTCCTAAAGGGCAGCAACTCTGTCTGGAGATGTAGCTCCATAGGCAGGAGGTTCCATAGGGCCGGAGCAGACACAGAGAAGGCCCTCCTTCTGGTGCCAGAGAGATGTTCCTCCCTGGCCGATGGAACAACTAGGGAGCCTCTCCGGTCCGCTCTGGTGGGACAGGCAGATGTTCTTGGGGTGAGGCGGTCTCTTAAGTATCCTGGCCCACTACCATGTAGGGTTTTAAAGGTAATAACCAGCACCTTGAATTGCACCCGGAGGCAAACCGGCAATCAGTGCAGCTCCCGAAGCAGAGGCGAGGCATGTGCATCCTGCCCACACCCCATCACAACCCGGGCAGCCGCATTCTGGACCAGTTGAAGCCTCCAAATGGTGGTCAAGGGCAGCCCCATGTAGAGCGCATTACAGTAATCAAGTCTGGAGGTGACCAGAGCGTGTGTGACCATGAGCAAGGAGTCCCGATCTAGGAGTGGGTGTAACTGGCGGATCACACGAAGTTGTGCAAAACCCCTCCTAGCCACGACTGCCACCTGCTCTTCGAGCCGTAGTCGCGAGTCCAGGAGGACCCCCAGATTATGCACCGGGTCTGTTTGGGGCAAAACCGCCCCATCCAGAACCAAAGATGATAACTCCCGAGATGACACAGGACCCCTGACCCACAGCCACTCAGTCTTGAAGCCCGTTGTCCCCCATCCAGACCCTCACATCCTCCAGGCACCTGGAAAGGATTTCCACTGCATCACTAGGGTCCCCATGGGCCGAGATATATAACTGGGTATCATCTGCATATTGATGATACCTCACCCCGTGGGACCGGATGATCTCACTCAGTGGTTTCATGTAGATGTTAAATAGGAGAGGTGAGAGTACTGAGGCACCCCATAAAAAAGGGGCCTTGGGCTGGACACCTCACCCTCCAACCACACCGACTGGGTCTGGCCCCTCAGAAATGAGGAAAACCAGGAGAACAGAGTGCCCTGGATCCCCAATCGTTGGAGCCTTTCCTGAAGGATACCATGGTCGATGGTATCGAATGCCGCTGAGAGGTCAAGAAGAGCCAGGACAGATGGATGACCGCCATCCTGCTCTCGCCAGAGATCATCCACTAGTGCGACCAATGCAGTTTCAGTGCCATATCCGGGCCTGAATCCTGACTGGAAAGGGTTGAAGAGAAACCTGCATTTCTTTATATAGTAGATGGTGGCAGCTAAACTATTGATTTGGTTACTTTCTTGCAGAATAACTTTCAGCAACAGAGGTGGGGCTTGGATGCACAGTGAAGGTGGGACTTGGTAGTATGAAGATATACAAGAACTGTGTGAGGTTCCCTAAGGCCCATCCCTAAGATAATTTCAGAAATATCTTTAACCATAGATAGAACTTAAGCCCTATTCAGAAACTACCTCACTTAAAGAACATAATGTGTTCCACAGGATTGCTCTTTAAGCGAGTTTGCTCTTTAAGTGAAACACCATCGTAAGTGACCAATTGTGACTTCGGGGGGGGGGGATTGCGAACCCCGATTTATTTGTTAAGCGAGTTTTTGGTTGGTTTTATTTGTTAAGCAAAGCGACCATTCGGAGAAAATACTGCTCATTAAGCGAGTTACTCGTTAAGTGAGGCGCTCTTTATGCGAAGTTTGACTGTATATATATAAGGATTCATTTGTATCTCTTCCATAAGAAATGGCTGCTTTGTGCTGCCAATCTACAGGGCAAGTTTCAGCTGCTACTGCAGTGACAAGAACCTCTATAGTAATGATTAATTTTGCAGTGGTATAGCAGCTCACAGTTGTCTGATGGCAGGCAATGCAATGCAACTTCCCATTACAAGCAAGATGCCCTCTCCTGCTCCACAGGGATGGGATCCTTAGTCAATCTGTGTGCGTGTAGATATCAACCATGCTGATGACAGTGACACATTGACAGGAGGTAAGTTGGTGCCTAAAGGTCAGAGCTAGCCTGTGCATTCTTGATGATTTCCTTATGTGTTTGGGGGTGATTCCCTGGGGTAACAAAAACCAGATATGGTTTTAGTGGAGCATTAAGTGACATCACTTTTAGATATTTTTCTTCATCTTTCATGTCCAGATGAAACTTTAAACTGCCCAAATGAAACCACCTTGCTTTATCATTGGCCAAAATTAAATCTACATGTTTCTGGTAGTAATCAACTTTGAGGTGCAGATATATTCTATTTGTTCCTTCTTTGTCAAAAGAGAGTTTTAAATGCACAAAACCTCCGAAGATTCTGTTAACAGAATTTGTAATTGTTTCATTACTTGGAAATATTCTGGAGTAGGTTATTATCAATGAAAACCTACAGTATAATTGTTAAAATATGAATATTACACTATGATTGTTAAAAATGCTGTACACAACGCCTATCCAATTTATATGCTATCTACACAGAGACATGCTCTGTTTTGACTTTGCTACACAGAGGCATAATTTATTCAATTTATCAATTTTGCATTCTTTGGCAGATAAAATATTGATCCACCTGCCAAGAAACATAGAGCATGTTCCTATTTTTATGTCAGGACTTGGCAATGAACTGCATTTATCAAGCCCATTGTCCTAGAGAATGGTAAATGGTAAGCAATGGCATCTCATTAATCTGGCTTCTGCAATAATTGACCCACTTCTGAAAATCCTTGTGTAGGTTTCTGTGAACTGTTGGTAACAAATACTGTGGGACATAATGCCAACCCATAGTTCATTCCACTGGCGTAGCATGGGTTTTTGCCACCCGGGGCCCAGGCCAAACCCGCCCCCCCTTCTAGGCTCACCATCCCTAAGCTCCCCTCTCCCAGGCTCACCCCCCCCCCGTGGTCCCCTATTTATCAACTTGCAATTTCTTGCCAATGTTTAAAGCAAAAATTGAGTTAGCTGATGCAGAAGAGATAAAGAAAAGATGGCAATTTTACATGGAGGAACTATACAAAAAGGACCTCACCAAACAATGTTCAAATTATCGAACAATCGCGCTCATCCCACATGCTAGCAAGGTTATGCTCAAGATAATACAGGATAGACTGCAGCAGCACGTGGAGAGAGAATTACCAAGAAGTGTAGGCTGGGTTCCGAAGAGGCAGGGGGACTAGAGACCACATTGCCAACATAGGTTGGATAATGGAGAAAACAAAGGAATATCAGAAAGAAGTCTACTTCTGTTTCATTGACTACACCAAGGCCTTTGACTGTGTGGACCACAACAAAATGTGACAAGTAATTAAAGAGATGGTAATACCAGAACACCTTATATGCCTCATAAGAAATCTGTACAAGAGTCAAGACGCAACAGAGAAGACAGAATATGGAATGACAGAGTGGTTTGGAATAGGAAAAGGAGTAACGCTGCGTTTTATCACCCTGCTTATTCAACTTATACACAGAGCACATAATGCACAATGCAGGGATGGAAGAATCACAATATGGGATCAAAATTGCTGGGAGAAACATCAACAATTTGAGATACGCAGATGATACCACCCTAATGGCAGAAAGTGAGGAAGACCTAAAGAAGCGGCTGCTTAGGTTGAAAGAAAAGAGTGCAAAAGCTGGCTTGAGACTCAACATCAAGAAAACAAATATAATGGCCACAGGCCCTATCAGTCCCTGGAAAATAGATGAGGAAGAAGTAGAAGCAGTGACAGATTTTACTTTGTCTGTTGAAAAACAGCCTGAGGAAGCCTTGCCCAGCAACAGATGACTCGCCACCTGTGCCTTTTTCCCATTGGCCGAGGCCACTGGGAACCCTGCTTATTCCGCCCCCACCCTTCGCCCGCCGCCTTTCCTTTCCACGCCGCCTCCTTTGATCGCCCTGCAGCCATCCGGCTGGCCCTGCCGCTTGTCCGGGTGGTGGATCAAGGTGAGGGGAAGGGAAAGGAGTCAAGGCTTTGCCGCCCCCTGGAAAGCACCGCTGGGGGCAGCCGACCCCCCTGGCCCCCGCCTTGCTACGCTGCTGGTTCATTCTTCAGCATGGCAAATTTACACATCATTAAAAGTAGCTACTTAGGTTCTTGAAGGAGTTTTTTTAATGTTCTTCAGATAAATGCTGGGGGGGGGGGGGAAGAGAGGTAGATAAAGCCAGGCAACTGCTCTTAACTTCTTAAAGATAATGAGAGTTCACTGGCTGAAATTGAAAGCCAGCTTATAAGGTCTTAGTCTTTAGTGGTAAGTGTGCAGAGGCCCAAAGGAATTTAGAAGTTAAAAAGCTACTTTGGAACTGTAATGAGTCTATGAACTGCCACCATCCATACACCTGAACAATGCTAGGGAGAACAAAGACTGTACCTCAATGGAAAAGCACATGCTTTGCCTGAAGAGGAATCTTGTCTAGTCATTGGCATCCTCAGGCAATGCTAGGAAAGAATTCTGTCTGAAATTCTGCAGAGTTGTTGCCAGGGTGTGTTACCGGTTGCTTGCTCTGTTCAACTGCTATACCTTTTCTACTCCTTTCCACACCTATGATTCATTCTGAGTGTCTGAGTTGTTCTACTTCTTGTGATGCAAACATCTTACAAAAGTATTTCTTTTCTATACACAGTGAAACCCCACTTTGTGGAATTAATCTGTTCCACGGGGTTTCCCTTATAGCGAAAGTTCCTTAAAGTGAAGCATGATTTCCCATAGGAATGCACTGGAAACCAATTAATTTGTTCCAAAGCAAAAAAAAAGTCTTTTAGCTGTTCAAATCTCTTTCTGAAGTTGCAAAAACACAGCAAAAAAATCCAAAGTGCACTTTAGAAAGAGTTTTGAGCAGATAAAAAACTTTTTTGGCTTTTTTCTGTCCTCCAGAACTGATCCTTTAATGCATATTCAGCTGTTGAGGGGACAGGGGAATTTCCCACACTTCCTGGTTTCAGGGAGTGCTTCTGGTGGTACCAAAACGGGATGAAAAATTGCAAAAACAGAGTGGGCATGCTCCAAACACTCTCCCATCATCATGGAAAGTATTGGAAGACTCAAAAACATTTTTCATATGGTAAAAAAAATTAAGCTGAGTCAACATTTTCTCGGGATCTCCTTCCGTATAGCAAGTTTTCTGTTATGTGAGGCATCCTTAAAGTGGGGTCCACTGTAAGTCCTTTCTTGTGACCTTGAATTGCTTCACTTGTACACTGAGACCAAATGGTGACCAGATGAAACACAGAACATGTGCGACCTTTAGCAGTTGCTTAGAAGAGGAAATTTCAGGAGACATGGTTTTTAATGCCAAGCTATACTTGCTGGAATTTTCTTCTCCATGCAACTGTTAGAGGTCCTGTCCTCTTTTTCATCTGTTCTCTCTACTCAGACCTTTAGGCAGATAATGGCCTAAAGTGCAAACTTACCTCACTGAATGCACCTCTAAATAAACAATACATGGTGTATATTAAAATCCTTCAGAATGAAAGTTAGGTGTTATAAAAATAATTCTAGCACACCCTTCTCCCCAACATTCCAGTTTTCTGTGTGGAGGATTTTGTTCAAATTAGGAACATCCAATCATATAAGATTTAGTGAAAATTCTGAAGTAAACTATCTCAGGGACAGGTTTATCTCAATGATAATTAGACTCATACATTCTTCAGAGGTAGATATCAAATTACCCTCTATTGGCTGACAGAATTGTGCAAAGGCTAATATTTTTGGCCACAATTTATTTTATTTATTTATTTGTTCGCATTTAATACCCCGCCCCACTCGGGAAGACCCGACTCTGGGCGGCTTACAAAGTACATTACCGCAATGGGTAGTCTATGAACACACAATATTATAAAACATTAAAAAGCAGGAATATAGGAATTCACACAACCATAATTTCCAACTAACTTATTTATTTGTGTGAATTCTTAGGCTTCATGAAGAACCAATACATTTTTTATTCTGTGTGAACAATACAAAACCTAGTGTACGCTATCAACAGCACAACACAATTTCCATTTGAAAATATTTAGCATAATCATCTGCTTTTAAAAGATACAAGAAGAAAAAGAAGGTGTAATTGGCTTTTCTAAAGTACAAACACAGAGGATTTCTAAATGGCATTGTATCCTCCTTTCTTTAAGAAATGCTGCAAACCTCCCTTTACATACAGTTGTACCTCACTTAAAGAGCATAATGCGTTCCACAGGATTGTTGTTTAAGCGAGTTTGCTCTTTAAGCAAAACACCATTGTAAGCGACCAGTTGTGGGGTGATTGCGAACCCTGATTTATTTGTTAAGCGATGTTTTGGTTCGCTTTATTTGTTAAGCGAAGCGAACATTCAGAGAAAATTCTGCTCTTTAAGCGAGTTACTCTTTAAGCGAGGCACTCTTTATGTGAGGTTTGACTGTATTTGCAGTTTGGTAACTCAGCACATTTTCCTCCCATTGCTGACTGAAATTGGTGAGTTAAGACGTCATAACGGGGAATTGCATTAGCAGCTGTCAAATTCCAGCCAGAATGCTGAATTACGCATGGTTATCTATCTGCATGCTCAGCTGCGTAGCATTTCAGAGTCCAAGACATGACACAATTACTGTAAGAAATTTGTCCTTAGCAGGGGGATTGTCACTGTAGGAGAAGACTCTAGCTTCAGTTGATTCCTCATGCATGAGGCACCACGTCACAATTTATGGACATCTTACCCAAGGTAAATTGATGTTACTAAGTACTATTGTCTAGAATAGATCAACTTTTTTACCACATCAAATGTGGCATTTGTACTGTCTGGGGAAAGCTATTTAAAATGCAAGGACTCATTTCCTTGGCAGTTACTCTGAAGTAGAGTAAGTGCTTTAGTTTGCATAAACTTGCTAACTCCCTGTTTTTATTGCAATTATCTAGTTTAGGATTAATAAGGTGACTGAGATGGTTGGGGACATTTCTTTATTTCTGATAGCTTTTGAAACATGAAGAGCAAGGGTGGAGTAATTGACATGATACAACTAGGAGGAAAAGTGTGATTTTGGATGATTGGATAATTTAAGTCATCATTTCAGCAAGGAATTCTAAAACTGCCTCAGAATCCATACATTTGAAGAAGTTTTTAAAAATAACTGCCATATACAGTAATGTTTCTGCTCTGCAATGGTTCTTCTCAAGCCTCATTGAATGTGAAATCTGTTTGCCTAATTTGCTAATATGATATAGCTGTGAGAATAACTGTTGTGATCCATTGAAATGTTAAATCCAGATTTATGCAGCAGCAGCAGCAGCAGCAACAACAACATTTTATGTTTCATCACCAGCAGATATTATGATGACCATGGCTATTTGACATCATTCGTGTGAAAAAGCTCTAGAAATCTCTAGGAATCTGAATCTTGAAGGGGTGTTAAACATATATCTCTAGCAATATCTGACTGGCAGAAGACAGTAGTGTTTTGAAATTACCGTATATGCCGGTGTACAAGACGACTGGGTGTATAAGACGACCCCCTAACATTTCCACTCAAAATATAGATTTTGTTATATATTCGCTATATAAGACTACCCCCTCTTCTGCACACCTTCTGCACACTAAATAAAACGTAAAAGAACATCAGATTTGATTTCAACATGTTAATTTATATTCAAATGCTTATGACATGCAGGAAAACTGTCACAAGGCTGTATGTTATCAAACATGTACAGTAAACATAAAACAGTGCAAGTTTATTAAACCTAATTCACCAAAGACAACACACTCCTCTCCTCAGCGCACGCAACACTCCAAGTGGACCCTATGGACAGAAGGAAGGAAGAAGAGGAAGAACATTAAACAGAAAAAGGAAGAAGAGAAGGAAGGAAGGAAGAATAAGAAGAAAAAATAAAAAGGGAAGAAGGAAGGAAGAAGAGGAAGAATAATAAACAGAAAAAGGAAGGAAGATGAGAAGAAGAAAGGAAGAATAAGAGGGAAGAAGAAAAATAAAAAGGGAAGAAGAAGAAGGAAGGAAGAAGAGGAAGAATAATAAACAGAAAAAGGGAGGAAGATGAGAAGAAGAAAGGAAGAATAATAAGAGGGAAGAAGAAAAATAAAAAGGGAAGAAGAAGAAGAAGAGGAAGAATAATAAACAGAAAAGGGAGGAAGATGAGAAGAAAGGAAGAATAATAAGAGGGAAGAAGAAAAATAAAAAGGGAAGAAGAAGAAGGAAGGAAGAAAAGGAAGAATAATAAACAGAAAAAGGGAGGAAGATGAGAAGAAGAAAGGAAGAATAATAAGAGGGAAGAAGAAAAATAAAAAGGGAAGAAGAAGGAAGGAAGAAGAGGAAGAATAATAAACAGAAAAAGGAAGGAAGATGAGAAGAAGAAAGGAAGAATAATAAGAGGGAAGAAGAAAAATAAAAAGGGAAGAAGAAGAAGGAAGGAAGGAAGGAAGAAGAGGAAGAATAATAAACTGAGTCTGGACTGGTGACCCGAACAACCCAGGAAAACCTAGCTTGTGGATTGCAGTGGATTGGGTTCTTTACTTAGGAGGGAAAAGATGTGGGTGGAGAGGCAGTAAGGGCTGAGTGGAATGGGGAGCAGGGAACTTACTCCTGAGTAACAAGGTGCCTGAAAAGTCCTTCCACTACGAGGCAATTGCCCCCTCTCCAGCAACAATGCCCCCTCCCTCCTCAGCCTCCAGCGCGAACCTTTGTGTGTCCTTTCACATCCTGCTCGCTACTTCCCTTCCCCCCCCACTTCAAATGGACATGCGATTGCTGCCTGTTGTGCGGCCACTGGAGTGGATTCTGTGAGGTGGTGTGCTTCCTTCAGCGAAGGCTCATGCCATAAAGCAGTTGATCGAGCCCCTTACTTCTGGGAAAAAGAGAGAGAGAGACAGACGCAGGCAGAGAGAGAAATGCCAAAAGGAAGCAGACGGGATTCTGTTGCCTTGGATGCATCGTTGGAAAAAACAATAATAAATAAAAAAACAGGATTGCGACTCCTCCCCTGGAAAGCAACATTTTCACACACAACTTCCATTTGCACGCCCCTTTTGGCTTCTCTCCTCCCGTTTCTCCATTTCCTCGGACGTAAGGGGCTTGACCTACTGTGGAGCCTTGGAGCAAACAGACCAATCGTTCCGAGAGAAGGGAAGCTCCAGCTTTGCAAGCGGGCAGGGCGAGGGGGAGCAGAGAGAGTGGCATTAACTTCTCTCCCTCTCATGCACACAAAGATAAGACACACTCACGTCCGCCCCTCCCTCCCCCTCTCCCCTCCCCGCGACTCACCCACGCCTGCTGCCCTGGGCTGGGCTGCTCCTCCTTGGGGTGGGGCGAGAGCGACGACCAGAGGAGCCCGGAACGCAAAAGGAAGCCCAGCTTCAGCCTCCCCCTCCTCCTCCCCCACCTCCCCCTTCCTGGTGCTTGGTGCGGAGCTCTTTGAAGTGTACTCGGTATACAAGACCACCCCCCCACTTGGAGACATGATATTCAGGGGCAAAAAGTCGTCTTATGCACCGGGATATACGGTACTTTTAATGAAAGTGAAAGAAGAAACTGCCAAAGCAGGATTGCAGAACATTAAGAATACAAAAATATCACTAAATAACTTTAAAGTTGACAATGAATAAATTGAAATAGTGAAAGTTTTCCTTATAACTTTGTCCAATCATCAATGCAAATAGAGATTGCAGTCAAGAAATCAGAAGAAGACCGAGACTTGGGAGGGTAGTAATGAAGGAATTAGAAAATATCAGTGAATGGATGTTTCATTGGAGACCAAGACCCAATATCATGAACACTATTTTGTTTCCAAATGCTATATGCAGGTGTGAAAGCTGGATGGTAAAGAAAACTGACAGGGGAAGAAAGATTCATTTGAAATATGTTATTTGAAGAGAGCTTAGTGGATACCCTGAACAGCCAGAAAAACAAATAAGTGGGTCCTAGAGCAAATCAAGCCTGAACTTCTCTGGGGGTAATAATGACGAGTCTGAGGTTGTCCTACTTTGAGCACATCATGAGAAAGCCAGATTCTCTGGAAAAGAGAATAATGCAGCGCAAGGAGGAAGGCATCAGGAGATGAGGAATAACAAATGTGAGATGAATTGTCTCTCTAAAGAAGGGGTTCTCAACCTTTTCAAGTTGGGGGCCGGGTCATGCTCCCTCAAACAGCTGGTGAGCTGCTGCCGCTGTTGGCAGCAGAGGAAACAGCCACGAACTCATTTATGGCTGTTGTAAATGTGTTTACAACAGCCATAAATGAGTCTGCGGCCATTGTAAACATGTTTATGATGTCCATAAATGAGTCTGCAGCCAATTCTGGTGGCAGCTGCTGGAGTGAGGGCAGGGGCCAGATTATTTGGCACCATGGGCTGGATCCAACCCATGGACAGTAGTTTGAGTACTGAGACCCTTAAGGAATGACAGATTTGAATTTGCAAGATCTAAACAGGTTTTTTTTTTATTCCTAAAGGGTTTCTGGAGGAAGACACGAAGTGATTCCAACCGAACACTTGCTGGAGCCACTATTTGGACCTACCTTGTGATGATAGAGGCAGCGAAACATCAGTACTTTACCACCCTTATTGCCTCTGCAGATAACTGCTCAGTGGACCTGTTCCAGGTGACTGGGTCCCTCCTCGGTAGAGGGCCCCCCGAGCCTGGGTGGCAGGGGTGCACTGACAATTTTGCTGATTATCTGACAGAGAAAATCACTCAGATTCATTCACAGTTTGACTCTGGAGTTAATACTGAGATGCGGAAGTATAATAATAATACAATACACAAGGTGACCCATTGGTCACCTCATGACAATCTGAGATCTACCTTAACCAAATTCACACCAATGGCATTTTTCCCATTTGTCATTTTTCTTACATCTATCAACTGTAGAAATAATTTCCAGGGGAAAAAATGTATACTTGGATACGAGTAGCAGCCAATGACGACATTAAGTAAAGGTTTATACTGCCTACTTGTCACAAAAACTTGCTCTTAAACAAATGAATGTTTCTACAATTTCTTAGAACTTCATGGGAGACGATGTAGTTTAAAAAACCGCTCTAAACTTTATAATGAAATGGACTTATCCTGAAATTTATGCAATATAACACATTTGATTTAAAATTGTTGAAGTACAGCAGGTCATCGTCCATCCCATTTTCCAGAACATTACACCATTCTGAATCTGAAAATCTCTTTAACTCCAGGTTTACATTTATGAGCTATCTGTATCTTTATCAGAACTCTACTGAGGAGCAGCAGATGTTTCACATAATAATATAACTTCTTGAGCATTAGCAGTCCTTTAACTGCTACTTGTAGAAAAATCCAATTACCAATAAATGCAAATACTAAACTTGCTGTCTTTAGAATATTTGAGTTAGTGTAATCCACATTTTTCAGATTGTCATATTCTATAAAGCAGACAACAGAGAAATTAACACTGAATAAATTAGTGGATGAAGACAGAACATGCAACCAAGTGCCATTAAGAACTAGATATTTATAACCTACAAAAATTAAAAGGCAATAAAGAATTATTTATTTTGACTTTAAAGTAAAATTAAAGTATACACATAGATAGCTCTGAGAGCTTTGTCAGTACATTGAAATTCACAGTATACATGTACAAATCCATTTTGACAAGAAATAACTTGTTCAAAGTGGTTCCATTTCTGGTCATCTAAAGAAGGCATGAACCCCAGTCTGGTGTAATGGTCAGAGTGATGGATTAGGGCTCTCGAGACATGGGTTCCAGTCCCTGCTCAGCTATGGAAGCTCACCGGGTGTGTGTGGAACTGGTAAACCACCCTTGATTTCTCACTCACCTTGAAGGCACTCTTCAAGTTGGTACAAGTCAGTTCTGAGTTGATGGTACATAAATAAATAAAGAAGGCATGAGCAAAGGAAAAAAATGCTCTCATTGCCTTTCAGCACACAGGCTCCCTAGAATATATTTTTTAAGAAGTCATGGCTTGTCACTGAAAGTTGGCGGCAAATATACTGCCCCATTCGTCCAAGCTCTACTCTGGGTGGTGGGATATCAGTGGCTCAGTGGTTAAGAAGCTCGCCTTGTTAGCTGGAAGTTCAGCAAGTCAGCAGTTCAAGACCCGAGTACTACACGACAAAGTGAGCGCCTATCTCTGTTCCAGCTCCTGCAAACCTAGCAATTCGAAAGCAAGAAATTGCAAGTAGATAAATAGGGACCACTTCAGTGGGAAAAGATCTTGGGGAAATGAAAGGAGCCTTATTTGGGTGGCCCCTCAGCAGAGTTCCTCCAGCAAAAATCCTTTCAACCCAGAAAGCACCTTTGTGTGCTTCTGACATGATTAAAAAAAAACCCTCTGGGTGGTTTACAAATTAAAACTGAACCCACAAGAACCCTTATAGCATGATAGAGAAAATACAATAAGGAAGTAAGAATGTCTTTCTCCCCAGTATAAACAGAAGCAGGAAACTTTCACAATTATCATACTTTCCCCACATGTTTTCCCTACCATTTATCTTTCTTGAATTTTGTACTGTTGATTATAGAGATTTTTGTTACCGAAGAGCTGAAACTGAAGAGTGTAATTGTTAATTAAGAAGGGGGACTGTTAACTGTCACAGAAACACAAATCTGAATTTTTTCGGAGTTGCTTCTTTTACAGCTGAACAAATATTCTGAAGGAATGAATCAGGTTTCAACAGGATGAATAATCTTTTACATAATTTAAAAAATATCTTTATTAAGTGCTGAAATACTCCAATCGATTAAATGGAATACAAAAGGAAACAAAGAAATTTAATAACCATTCTGATCATTCCTCTTTCTACTTTGGCTGTATCTCTTTGGTGATGTGATGTTTTGAACAGCCAGGTAGTCTGAAAAAAGGGCCCCTGGACACAGAACTATCTACTCCAGAGACAAATATAGGCACAGAGCTTTGAAAATTATGGTACTTACAAAAGGAATTAGTTACAGCTCTTGTTCCAGGCTTCCCACAGTAGCAATTTATCATTGCAGTTATATTTTAGAAATATTATTATTATTATTATTATTATTATTATTATTATTATTATTATTATTATTATTATTATTATTATTATTATTATTATTATTAACTATTTAGATTTTCTCAAAAGTAGCTAAATAATTCCTTTTAGTTAGTAGAGTTTTTTTTTGTTCAGTCGCACAACTGAGTCTGACCCTTTGCGACTCCATGGACCACAGCATGCCAGGGTCCTCTGTCATCTGCCATCCTCTGGAGTCTGCCCATATTTATACCCACTGAGTCAAGGATGCTGTCTAACCATCTCATCCTCAGCTGCTCCATTCTCCTTTTGCCTTTGATCTTTCCCAGCATCAGGACCTTCTCCAGTGAGTCTTCTCTTCTCATTTGGTGGCCAAAGTTCTTGAGCTTCAGCTTCAGTATTTGTCCTTCCAATGAGCAGTTAGGATTGGTTTCCTTTAGGATTGACTGATTTGATATCCTTGCAGTCCAGGAGGCTCTCAAAAGTCTTCTCTAGCAGCACAGTTCAAAGGCATCTATTCTTCTGCGCTCAGCCTTCCTTATGTCCATCTCATCACAGACATCCTATGACTGTCAGATATATTGAATCTGTATTGACGTTATCATAATTTATGAACTTGCATCTATATCCTTAACATATAAGATAGCATTCACAAATATTACACAGATCTATGTCCTCTTTTGACCTTTTTTGGTGATACAAAAATGGTCACCCCTATATAGCCTGAAGGAATGAACTGTTCTGGGAAGCTTCAATTATATGCTCTGTGTCAGACCTTTTCTATTTTGATGCCTCCTAAATACATCCTTCATCCATTTTACTAGATGACTTGGGAACATAGAACTTGGTGAGAATTACATTTCAACAGATATAAATGGAACCATGGGCAACTGCTCTCAACTCTGGTCTACTAAAGACTGAAATTTCTTCCCTTTTTATTATTATTATAATTTCCACAAGAAGCTGGAAGAGGCTCTAAAATTCACTCAGGACTTCATGTGGCATGGCACTATATTATCTCACAGTCTTCTTCCTCATGGCCAAAGTCCTCTTATAAGTGTAATTCACAAGTGAATCCCAGACAGCTCTGTTAGTGTGCAGTTTCTTGTTTGCTGACCCAGCTCAAATTTTCAGTTGATTAAGTCTGGAGGACCAGTGATGAATGGTCTCGGAATTGCTCCTTAAATCACCTCTCTAAATTATCCCATAGTCTTCTTCCTCATAACCAAGATCCATTTTCTTCCATATAGGCTAAAAACGTCTTACATAGTTAACACCGAGATAAGGGAAGTGGCATTACCTGCGCCAGTAAATTCCTCCTAATTAATAAATCTCTGCTTGCATTTTGGTCAAGCACCAAACAACACACTCAATGAGGTATCTAGGGGAGGACTAATTTATTTATTTATTTGTTCAGATTTATATTGCAGCCCACTCAGGCAACTCAGGGTGGCTTACAGTCAAAACAGCAACAGTACAGTAAAAATCATAAAATACAACCTCATAAAACAACCAAAGCAGAACACAGACTAACTCCCCTCTGGCCGTTGTAGTGGGCCCAGAGGAGGGGTGTGTGTCCTCAGCTGCCTGCCAAGCCATGGAGTCTTCTCCCTCAGGCCATTGGTGTGGGCCCAGAGGAAGGGGAGAGATTCTCAGCTGCCTGCCAGGCCATGGAGTCTTAATTAATTAACAGCAATTTGTTGCTATGAGTTTTCCTTTTCCATTTTCCTTTCCTTTTCCTAAGGACACTATTCAAGTGTTCACATTTTTCCTTGACACAATTGTAACCATTCAGCTATGGATAGATTTCAAAATACAGTACTGGCAACATCCACGTTGAGGGGAATCAGGAAAGTGTGGCTCACTGAAACTTGGACTGAAAATTAATTCTTCACATGTCACAATCTTGAACCAAGTTGATTCCTCTCATAATGGTTCTTAATGTGGACTCTATATATACCTTATATATGCTGACTGGCAGGAAAAGATACTACAGCAGGGTCCTGGAATCTTCAAGGGAGTTATTCTGCATAAATTGAGACCTGACGTTCTATCTGCTTGTTCTAACAAATCTCACGTAATTAGTTTAGGAAGTTTTACTCTACAAAATGATACCTCTATTAAGCATGGTATTTTTTTATCTGTGGTTTATTTTTCTACCCCAAATGTCTTGTGGTCTTGCAGACTGCGGCTTGTATATATGTTTAAAACATCATAGCATTGTTTGTATAGAAAATTCTCTCGCCACTTTGTATTCAGAAACAGTGTGTATCAAAGTTCTTTGGGACAGGTTTAACAAAACCTTTGGTTATCTTGGTCTGTTAGATGCTCCCCACATTTGACAATTGATTGAGAAACTATAATCAGTGTTTATAAAAAAAAATGCCTGTAAATGACTATTTCTTCCATAAATGCTCTATCCCTAAAATGTGCAAGTACGTGATTGCTTTTCTGATATTTAAAAAGATCAATGAAGAGTGAGCATTTTGGCTAGGTCTTAGCAGACTCAGAAATATATTGTGTCTCTCAAGAGTTGCTGATGAACATTCAGGATACCAAAGCTTAATATAAACTTTTTTTCTTCATTTAGTTTAGTGATTGCAGAAATTTTTGTACCTCATGAAAACTTAGTTCATCTTATGTTTCTTTCATTAGAACTCAGTGATTTCCCTGTTTCTATGAACAACTAACATTTTGTCTGGCCATTCACGATCTTTTTGGAGATTTTTCTTTTCTTTTTAAAAGCTTTGCAAAAACTCTTTCAGAGAACAGACAGGTCAGAAAGGGCAGGAAGAGAACAGAGGATGCTGTAGCATACATGCTTGATAGCCTGCAGGTGGAGAGAGTCAGCTGTTTTAAGTGTTGAGCTGTTTTAAGCCCATCCGGGTCTGTTTCAAGCCTCTTTTATTGTTTGGGAATGGTTCATCAGCCAACCCTGTGGCCAGAGTGCTAAATGGGTTGCCTTTGGGGACAGGATAGGAATTTTTTAGCTTGACTTCCAGATTTGTGTCATGAAGAATTTGAGCTGTTTTTCACCAATCCCACTCTAGGGAATGGGATGCTTCAGGCTTCTTAGAAAGTGGTGCCATTTAAATAGATCACATTAGTTGGAGGGTAGTGCTGAGTTAGAGTGGTAGTGGTGAATCCCTCAGGGCATCTTTGAATGAGGTAAAAATTGGGTGCCTGGCACAATGCAATGGAATCAGTTGGGCACCATGAACCAGCTCTGCAGCACAACTAACACTTGTTGAAAGGAACAGAGTTGGAGATACCCACGGAGATGTCTCCCCAAATTAACTGGCCTGGGTAACAGCTGTCAAGGAACAGTACTGCACAGGGGCAAGGGATTCCCTTGTCCAGACTAGAGAGGGGACATACTGTCTCCTGCTCTGGTACCAAGAATTGCATTACCAAGCTCCTTTGCAGGTCAGAATTCAAATTTAATGTAATGTGAGCCAAGTTTAGCAACAAAAATCTCGTGTCCGGCTTCTTTATTTGGTGGGTAGGGTGTAATGTTTAATCTCATTCTCAAAGTGGGGAAAAACCTCAATAGAAGAAAAGTGATGGGTTAACACAGTTTTCTTTGGTCTTGTGCTGTCCAGATAGGTTGGGATATAATTTGTATTTTCCTCAGACACCATGTTCAAAATATCTGGAGGACATTAGGATATGTTGAGTTAGCAAATGCCCTATCATACAAGAGAGGCTTGTTTTTCCTGACCAGTGGCAACAAATTTTACTCTGTCCATCTTTGGTCACTGAAGATTGTTGGGGGCCTGTAAATACAGAAACCTGAACCAATGTGAGTGGAATTGTGTTATCTCAATCAAGAAAATATCTTGCAAATATTGAAGAAGATAGAATTCCCATCCAAACAGACATGTATAGTACTTTTTCTCCCCCCCCTACAATCCCGTACTCTTCTTCCTTCCCCAGTGTGAGTATTTTCCTAATAGTCCACAGATTTAAAAAAATCCACTCTCATTTGTTCAGTTTTCTGCATCTTGTTTTCAGCATTTCACATTTTTAACTTTTCATGTGTAAAGAGCATTCGTTCTGTTTGTATGTATTATATGTATCTATAATGCCCATTAAGGTCAGCAAATGAGTTTCTAGAAATATGAAAAAACCATTTCATGCAATGAACATATTTTTCATCTTCCATTCAAAGGCCCCCTCCTTCTCTCCCACCAGATTTGTCAGAGGTACTTCTTTCTTTATTATTCCCTGGAAACAGCTGATTGAACAAACTGAGACATGTAGAAGCTCTGCTAAATCAGGTTATCAGTTGTCCAAAGACTCCATAAAACAGCTTGTGCCAGAAGTTTAATAAACCTTCTTAGTTTCTTGATCCAAAATGTTAAAAAAGAAAGGATTGCCAAAAATCTCACATTTCAAAATGACACAATGCAAGATAATGGGTGGCATTTGGCCAATATTTTGTCAGAGCTCTGATGAGGCACTGAAGATAGATTAAGTCCTGGTGATTATACTAGAACCTACACCTGCACTTTAAGATAGCTATGAGCTACACACGTCAACAGGTATAGGCTAATATAAATACAGTCGAACCTCGCATAACGAGTGTTTCATTTAGTGAAAAAGTCGCATAACGAGCGGGTTTTTCGCTAACCAGTCCAATTCGCATAATGAAAATTTTCGCTATGCGAGCCGGACCGTGCCTATGGAAAAACTCACATAACAAGCATTTCTATGGGGAAAACTCACATAATGAAAAAAAATTCACTATGCGAGTTTTTACCATAGAAACGCTCATAATGTGAGTTTTTCCATAGGAATTTCCACTATGTGAGTTTGTTTCTCATAGCGAAAAACTTGCATAGTGAACAGCTTCGCAGAACGAATTAAATTCATTATGCGAGGTATGACTGTAGTTAAATATTTGTGGAGTATATGATTACAAAAGATATCAATTCTCCAGACTGCTTATCAATAGAAGTGAAAATTTAACAGAAGTGGAAATACTAAAAAATATATCATAAGATCTGCACACTGATAAAAGAAAAAATTTCACAGTTCATTTGATTCATTTTCATCATGAACAGTCTTGATAATCACATCCAGTGCATTCATATGATTGTATCAATGTATTTATGGGAGAGAGGAAAGGAGCCTCCCTTAAGATTGCTACTTTAGTGATCGGGCATCCCCGGGAATGGAGATTTATCACTGACAATGGAGATTTCCCCCTGGCTGATCCTTTCAACCCAAAAATACCAGAAGTAGAAGTGATTAGAAAGAGACATTTTAAACAATGGCCCTTCTCAGGGTGCAAATGGACAGTGATATCAGTCAACATAGAAGGAATATCCTCAGTTAAAGAAAGCCTGCCTCAGGAACTCTGCAATAAACATAAATGTGACTTTCAATAAAACCCCAATTTAAATAAAAGTCCATTCCGTAGCTCCTTACATAAAAAGGGGTTTTACATAAACTGATGCATCCCCATAGGAATGCATTGAAAAATTAAAAAATGGGCTTGAAATAGGTTTTCATTGCATCCCTATGGAAATTTTTCTAATATCCCTATGGAAAATAACACTTTGCACCCCTAGTGGCCATTCTGGTAATGACAGGCAATTGCCCTCCACACACACACCTTTTAAGCTCTTCTCCAATGTGCATTCACAACTAAAAAGCCCCCCCCCCTTCAGAGAAACCTCACAGGAACAGCAGAAGGGAGTGGATATTCCCCCCACACCCAGTCCTGGCAGAAGCAAGCGAGGACTGCAGAAGATTGTTACTGCTGCCACCACTACCTCCACTGCAGCCATGGTAGTAATTTTTGGCAGTGGAGGTGGGGGTGCGGGGTGGAATTTTAGATTTTAAAATGGTGGCACCACCATTTTAAAATCTAAACATACCAGGAAACACCTTACATAACTCGATTTTTTGGCATAAACCGGGACGTGATTCACGGATAAACTTTACGTAAGTCAAATTTTACGTAAGTAGAGACATACGTAAATTGGGGTTTTACTGTACTATGCATGTAAGAAACACAGGGATGAAAACCAACATCACCCTAAGGTTCCTGGAATGCGATTAATTGCCAAACAATGCCATCAAGAATATGGAAGCACAGTGTTTGCCAGAACAGATTTCCAGATTCTTTTTACAGCAGTGACAGAGGAGAATAATGTAGAAATAATAACAACTGAGGTCAGTGACTGCACAGTGACATCTGTCTATAAACCACCACCTATAAAATTTTCTTTTGCTGAGCTACCAAACTTTCGGAATAAACCTGTAAGTTTCATAACAGGTGACTTTAATAGCCAAAACAACTTGTGGGGCTATGAAGACAATGATGAAAGTGGAGAGGCTGTTGTAAAATGGGCAGAATCCTATTTACTGTTACTCATCCATGACAGCAAAATACCAGCATCTTTTAACAGTGGCAGATGGAGGAGATGTTATAACCCTGATCTCATTATCATAAGTGAGAATGTAGCACATCAATGCTTAAAAAGATACAACCTTTAAAAGGCTGATTGGCCCAAGTTTTCAGCAGCCTTGGATGGAAGAGTGGCATATATTAATCCAGACTCCACATAATATGATAAGTTTATTGATGCTGTCCAGAAATGCTCTAGGGAATCTATCCCCAGAGGATATAGGGCTTCCTGTTGATGTACTGAATGAGTATTTTACACTTTTTGATGCAAATCCACTCAGCAAAGAGGCCATTACAGCCAGACAACAGGTAGTGTCAGCTATCGCACAGTACAAAAGGGAAAAAAATGGATTAAGCTCATAGAAGAAATCAACAAAGGTCGCAGCAGCAAAAAAGCATGGAAACTACTTAATTGTCATAATAATGATGTAACCAAATGCCAATGTCTCAGCTAACTAAATTGCCCACCAGCTATTACTTAATGGGAAACCAGATTCCAACACACAGAAAAACAATCCACTGGGAATGAGGAATGGAAGACAAGTGATCTGACTACCCCCTTTACCACAGGAGAGCTAGAAGAGGTAATAGGTGTAAGAACGGTAAAGCAGCTGTTCTTAGCCACCTATATAAGTATATGAACATTTAATCCTAAACTGACTGCAAAAGTAGAACCCTGGTTTATACCACAGCAAGCTGGTTTCAGACCTGCCAAAGATTGTACAGCACAAATTCTTAACTTAACGGAGTACATAGAAGATGGTTTTGAATTGAAGGAAATCACAGGCATAGTGTTTATGGATCTCAGTTTAGCTTCTGCCACAGTCAACCATGCAGCCTTGCTGAAGAAAGTCGCCCACATCACAAAAAAATGTTAATTCACAAAAATCATAGGCTGTTTATTGAAAAACCATAGATTTCATGTCGATTTCCAAAGAGAACACAGCCAATTGATAATTTAAAGAAATGGTCTCCTGTAGAGCAGTGTGCTAGCCCCATACTATTTAACATATATACTAATGATCAACCACTGCCAGAAGCCACTAGGAGCTTTCTTTACACTGATGATCTGGCAATTGCCACACAGTGCACAACCTTTGGGGCTGTTGAGAAACAACTGACTGAGTCTTTGAATTTAATGGCTATATATTATACGGATAACCAACTGAAGCCAAACTGTCTAAAAACTCAACTCTCTGCCAGGAACACATCTGCAGCTGCCAGGAACACAACTGCTTCTGGTAGAGGTGGAAACGGTGGCTGGAGTAAGGGCATGGGCTGGTTGATTAGGTGCCATGGACTGGAACCAGCCCACGGGCCGTAGTTCGAGAATCCCTGCCATAGGATCTGGAAAAAGGAATCATCACAGCAGGAATGTTCAGCTCTCATGTGCTTCATCTGCTTCTGCTGCTATGTAGTTAAAGCTGATGGATTTTAAAAGCAAATTTTAAAGAATGAAAATGGAAACAAACAAGCAATGTAGGGATTTCCTCCCTAGTGTCATTGCAAGCTTACTTCTTAATGCACTGGCTCACTTTGAAAAGACTGTGTAATAGGAAATTGTAAAATCTAGCAAGAAATTTGAGTGAGGAAAAATCTCATAGCATTCTATGATGGCATTTAGCTTACACTAGTTAGTTTGCAGCACTGTGTACTTTTAACATTTCAGATAAAATAAGATAAAAACAATCCACTTCCTCAAATGTTACACTAAGATTATATATATATATATATATATATAGCAATAGTATCACTCTAATACAGGAGTCTGCAAAGAACACCCTGTGGGCCAGATCTGGCCCACATCACCAAATCATCCAGCTCACACCCTCACTCCAGCCAGTGCTTCCACTGCTGCTGCTGCCACTGCCGTCGCCACTGCTGCTGCTGCCACTGCCACCACCTCAATCCTTCTCCCCTCTGCTTGTCCAGGCATGTCCCTGCTGGCGAGCCATAGCAGGGCAGATGTTATAAGGCTTACAACATCCACCCTGCTGTGGAGTGCCATTTGGGAAACACCAAGCCAAGTGGAGGAAACAAGGATTGAGGTGGCGGCAGTGGCAGGCAGCCACGTGTGACTTTCCCAGGGGCCGCTCAGGCCAAATGTGGCTTTCCTGGCGGCCATGGGTGAGAAGGACAGCCTGGACCCCTCCTTCATCCATGCCATGCAGCTTGTCCATTATGGTTAGCAGGGGATTGGGGGGGGAGTTGGGGGCTCAGTGTGGGGGAGAATGGGGGCTTGGGGTAGTTGGCGGCAGCAGCGGCACCACCAGCCCAGCCCCTCAACTGTCTGAGGGGGTTTGAATCAGCCCCTGGCTTAAAAGGTTTAGGGACCCCTACTCTAATTTCTTCAGAAGGACTTTATCCAGGGAAGTTTGCATTAAAATATAAAAGTTGGCCTTTAAGGTACCAATGTGTTTTCACTCTTTAGTTTTCATATTCTGTAGTTTGGGATTTTTCTGATATTTGTCAGTCACAGGATTCTGCTCTGTAAAATAAATAATCTTACCAGAGGTAACAAGCTTACTAGGGTCATTGGCAGCTTCCTCCAAAACCTAGACTCTATGTGATGATGAATGGAAAGAACAGCAGATGGAGGTTGCAGAAGAATGGACTGCCCCAAGAAGGTGTATTGTCTGTAGCACCGTAAAATATTTATGCAAATGATCAACCAGTTCCTGAGAATACAACATTGTTTATCTAAGCAGACGACACAGCAATGACCATACAATGATCAACCATTTGAAGCCTAATCCAAGCAAGACTCAAGTATGTGCTTTCCACTTTGGAAACCAAGAGGCAAGGGTTGAGTTGGATGTTACGTGACAAGAGAACCAATTACATTATTGTTCAGCACCCAAATACCTTGGTGTGACTCTTGACAGGGCACTCTATTTTAAGCAGCACTGCCTGAATACCAAAGTCAAAGTTAGTACAAGGAACAACATCATCAGGAAACTCACAAACTATAAATGGGGAACTCAGCAATCTGTACTGTGTAGATCAGCTTTGGCCCTGAATAACTCCAGAGCAGAGTATGGTGCTTCAATATGGAGTGTATCCACACAGGAAAAACAAGTTGATATAGCTGTAAATGAAGCCATGCATATAGTGACAGGATGTCTCAAACTACACCAGTTGATAAAATATGCCTTCTTGTTGGTATCACTCCATTTAAGATAAGGAAAGAAGTAGCAGTGGACACAGAGAGAACTACCGTGTATACTTGAGTATAAGCTGATTTTTTTCAGCACCAAAAATGTGTTGAAATAGCAGACTTAGCTTATACTTGAGTCATCTGCTCTATTATCTTGGCTGTGCAGGAAATCTGCACATTTGAGACCATCTGCTGTTTTATAGAGTTGAAGAGCACTAGCAGAATGTGAGTATCCCTTTGAATGTTAACCACTTCCTGACCGCTGAACGTAGATAAACGTTCTGGTCAGGAAGTGGTTAGATCTGGATCATGGCTGCAGCCATGATCTTATTTTTTCTGCCAGCAATGGGATTTCATGTAGAAGTGATCCAAGTGGCTGAAGAGCTGGCCTTCATCACTTGTACAGCAGGTGAAACACCCTCCCCCTCCCCCTGCCCCACACCTACAGCACCTACCAGGCTCTCCTGTGCCTCTCCTGTTAGAAATAGGTAATCTTGGACCAAAATGAAAATGCCAGTTATATGAGGCTGGTTTATTTTGATTATTAAAACTCACTAGTAGCTGCTGCATTTCCATCCCTAGTCTTATACATAAATCAGTCAGTTTTCCTGGTTTCTCAGGTAAAATTAAGTACCTCAGCTTAGATTTGGATAGGCTTATACTAAAGTATATATGATAAGCGAATGACCCTCAACATCCTCTGAATGAATATGAGCCTCAATCCTGGGGGCTCAGATCTAGGGAGAGCTTTATGGTGAGAACAAACTTTCTTGAAGCTATGCAAGAGCAAGACCAAATTAGAAGATAGAGGAAGGAGTTCACTGGATAAGGAACAACATTAAAGGAGGATATAGCTGAAGGACTTTATAGCCTCCCTTATATCACTTGAAGGACTCTGAATAGGCTGAGGGTTGGAGTGCCTAAATAAATGTAAGACCAACATGCTCAAGTGGAGGTTACTGGTGGATAACAATATGCTGTGTAAATGTGGAGATATACAGAATCTGCCCCCTTTATGTGTCTGTCAATTACTGTCTGAAACATGCACCGATAAAGACTTAGGTTTGGGCAACAACAAAGCCAAGAAAATGGCATCATTTTGGCAGTCAAGGTTTTGATTGGGACATGAAAGAAGAAGCAGCTTTACATGAATTGATACTTCCATAAAACAAAACAGAAGGGAGAATATTAGAAAATCCTGGGAAGAGATTTGATTGCATAGGTAACTCTTAAAATAACATTACTTTCTAGATAATACATTGAATAATAATTGTGTGCCCTCAAATCAATTCTGATTTATGGTGACCCTTTCCAGAGTTTTCTAGGTAGAGAATAAACAGAAGTAGTTTATAATTCCTTTCTTCTGAGTGACCCCTGGCATTATGTAGCTTGCCCCAAACTCACACAGGCTAGTTCTGCTCACAGAAGGCACTGTGAGGAATTGAACCACAACCTCTGGCTCCACCTAAACCACTGAGCTATCCAGCCAGGCTAATATTCTGGATTGACTCATAGCTATCTAGTGTGTCATTAAATTTAATTTTCAGCCCTTTGCATATGGGAATTGTCTTGTTCCTTTCTTTTTCTTTCCTTCCGTCTTTCTTTTGGTGTTCCTACACCCAGCCAAGGTAGCAAGGATGTACTTAGACAAAAGACAGTGGAGGATTTGTTAGTGATTGGCATCTACCTGCTCATAGAACTGAAGGAAGTATCCCCTGATGTGAAATCTGGTGGCAATGCACTCCAGCTGACTTTACACATTTTCTGACTCTGTGTTGAGATTGCATGTTAAGTAAACATTCTGAAGCTTCAAGAGTAGGGCAAGATATTTTTATGTACTTTTTCTTTATCCCTCTAATCTCTAGCACTGCAATACCCAGCCTGAGGAAGAGTCCTGAAGGACTAATAAAGTTCATTAGTTTTTGCTATTTTAGTGGTGTAATAAAGGTGCAAACACACCCTTGTTCCTGAATTTTGTGCAAGGGCCACAATGTCCTTTTCTTTTTCTTTTTCATAGAAGCAAAGAAGAAGATGCCACCAAATACAAAGAGCTATTCATGGGACTTTTAACAGAAAACCTTTCTTCAAATTGAAATAATTGTAATAATAATACACAGAGTGGCTTGAAAGAACTTTATTGGCCCCTTCATCTTACAGACAGTTGACTGATTACAACTGACTTCTGTACTACCAGCAGAAAATGTACACTTCCCAGGCAGGTGGGCAATTAGCAGATGGGCTCAAAGTCAAATAAAAAACCTGCTGGGTTTGGTGGAAAGATCTTTATTATTCAAGGACAAAGGAAGAACAAAAACAAAAATAAAGGAAAATGTAAATCAGCAAAACAGTTTCTAATTGGAATGCTTCTCAAAGCTAACCTCCAGGCATCTACTGATGTTCAACATCTGTTGTCCAAGCTTTTGGCTTTCTAATTTTAGGAGAGAGGATGTTTCCAGCCATTCCAAAAAACAACCCTATGAGTTTGTAGTAAATCAACTCATGCAGTATGTGTCTTTTTAAACCTTTGTTAGCCGCCTTGGGTCTCTTTGAGGAGGGCGGCATAATAAGTCTGTAAAATAAATAAATAAATAAATAAATAAATAAATAAATGTGTGACAGTGCACAGCAACCAAGTGCCTCAAGCATTCATGCTCCTTTACAACACATTACCTCTAACTGTACTAGGTTTCTGTTTTAAGTCTCAGTGGAGAAGAATTTCTCCAAAAGTGATCACTTCTGTTGATGGCTTTTTTTAAAAAAAAAAAAATTGAAAGCCAGTTAATGTAGTGGTTAAAAGGTGGGACTATGACTGGATGAATCCAGCTTCATGTCCTCATCCCTAGATGACATTGAAGAAACTCAGTGACCTTGAACCAGGCTGTCTGACTCAGCTAAAACTACCTCACAAGGTTGCAAAGATAAAAACAGGGAGCAAGGTTGTGCTTGCTACCTTGAGTGCCCAGAAGGAAAGGACACACACATGGAAAATTGATTAGTAAAAGAAACTGTGATTATATGTTGGCAACTATTTTATATCCACTGACCACATACCAAATTTAGCAAAACCGAGAAAGCCATTTTGCAGGTAACTGAAATGTTTGATTTATATAGTAACCTAAGGACTGATGCTGCTATACCATCTCTTATTTGACATTTACAGTGGTCTATATTATTTATATCAAAGAATGTGAAATTGGCTGCTTTCCTCAGAGAAATATGTCTTCTTATGGAGGACAGATACATCTATATCTATATCTATATCTATATCTATATCTATATCTATATCTATATCTATATCTATATCTATATCTATATCTATATCTATATCTATATCTAATCTATATCTATATCTATATCTATATCTATATCTATATCTATATCTATATCTATATCTATATCTATATCTATATCTATCTTTCAGAAACCAAACCTCAAGCATTAAAATACAATTCAACAGATAATATTGTGCTTTTTGTAGGAAATAATTTAGTTTAAAAAAAATTCTCCAGCTTGTTCTTATTACAAAAATGTGCATGTAAAGAGGGATGTTTCCCCCCCTCTGATATTATTTCAAGGACAGAACTTTTAAGCAAATGTATATTTCTTTTTAGATTTTTTGTTAAAGACCATATGAGTGAGCAAAGTTTAGCTTCCCCACATACTGTTAATTTCAATGAGAGATGTGTGTTTGTTTATATCCCAGCTTTCTCCTAATAAAAAGACTCAAGGCAAATGCTGCTAAAACAGACAAGAAATTACAAATATCAAATTAAAAGAGCCATTGATGGTTTTTTAAATATTTTATACCATTTGAAATTGTTTTGTACATTACTCTCATGAAAATCCTTTTTTGGCTGACAGTTGCCCGAAGCCTGCCTGAAGAAAAAAGTCATTGGAAGAAGGACAATTGGGAGGGTGACAGCCTGGCCTCTCCTGGGAGGGTATTTTGTAGCTTAGAAACGGGTACCTTAAAAGAACCATTCTTTTATCTTTCCCAGGTAAATATGTGATGATAGTGGGATTGAGAAAAAGGCCTCTCCCAAAGATCTTAAAACCAGGGAAAGCTTACATGGAACAATATAATCCTTCAGATATTGTGGTATTAAATCATTTAAGGCTTTTTACATCTAAACCAGCACTTTGAACTAAACCCACAAAGAGACCAGTGACCAGTGAAATGGTCATAACAAGCAATTTCAGTTCTCCTTATCACCATCTCTGCTCAGCATCATGAATTTGCTGACGTTTCTATTTCCAAAAGCACTTCCATACAGTTACAGAGTTATGCATGTAAATAAGGGATGCTATCTGTTGAAAATGAATTCCCCTCATCCACGAAATAAAGAGGCGAGACACGTTAAATATAGTCAAAAGACCTGGGCCACAGTTTTATTTAAATTTATTAACCCCTAACCTGTAGGAGAGAGGGCTGGTAGTGCTATACCTGATACCAGAGCAGGAGAAGCTAATCTGCCCCTCTCTGTACTGGACGGGTGAATCCTTGCCCCTGTGCAGTGCTCATCCTTGTCAACTACTGTCCAGGCTGGCTGGTATTCGGGGAAACACCCTTGGGTTCATTTCCAACTCTGTTCACATGAAACAAAGCTGGATGTTCCCCAAAGCTATTTCATAGTGTGCCTTGAATGCCCAATGAATTTGCACAAATCACGCCAGGCAATCAGTGCCACCTCATCAATAGATGACTGAGGATTCATCACTAACCCCATCCACGCAACACTACCTGCCAACTAACTGTGACCTATTTATCACCACCCACCTCAATAAAAGGGTAGCTAACAAGGCAGAGTAGGATACGCGAAAAACTACCCAGTTCCATCAATGCCAATCTGGGAGTTGGGCTAAAAAATTCCTATCCAGCCCCTCAACAGTGATCCACATAAATACTCTGGAACAAGAGGGTGGGCAGGTGGATTGTCAGCTCCAAAATCATCAAAGAGGCTGCTTGAGATGCTGGCAACAGCAAAACATCATCCTGTGTGCCTGCCTCTCCTTGCCTTGGAGTGGGAAAAACACCCCAATCTTTTAAAGCTTCTTTGCAGCTATCATTAGGGGCATGCATCTTCAGGAATGGATGCAATTGGTACTTCGGCAGTAACTGCAGAAATATTCTCCTGGCCACTGTTAATGGTTGAGCATCAAGAATCAAGGTTGAATCCACAAGTACACACGAGCAGCAAACCTGAGTTTTCAGATGTGCCCCATCCAATATAGCATGAATTCTTATTCAATTGATCAGGAGAACTTCTATCTTATCTGAAATAACCTTCAGTTCATTTGCCCTGATTTAGTCAATTACTGACACCAGAGCTGAAACAGGTTTCTTACATTTAAATTGAAAGAAGAAACAGAGTTGGGTAACATCAGCATAATGGCGGAACTGATCCTTGAAATTCTGGGCAACCTGCCATAGGCATTTTGTGCTGATGCTAAATAACATGGGGGACTTGATGCATCCCTAAAGAATCCCACAGGCCAGAAGTCAAGACATTGAATAGGAGAGTTCCTGCATTACTTTCTGAGAGAGTCCCATCAGAAAGGGCTGACACTACTACAAAAGAGAGCAAAACAGTGGCAAAAACAACAACAACCTTCAACCCGGAGAGGCAGCCCAGAAAGGAAGTATCAAAATCCTGAACAGACAACTAAAACACTCCTCCGGTCCATTTCCCAGCATAGATCGTCCACTAAGTACACCCAATATGTTCCTGTTCTACAACCAGTTCTGCAGCCAGACCGAAGAGAACTGAAATAATTCATCCTGTTCAGGAACTGCTGAAGCTAAGATGCCATTCTCCATACTAACACTATGCCTAATAATGACATATTGGAGACTGGCTAGTAATTATCCAGCGAAGGTAGTGGAAACCCTGCCTTGTTGTACATAGGTGTTCACTATCCTCCTTATCTACTCAGCCAAATCCATCCAACCTTTTTTATGAACCAGAAGGAGCAATAGTCCAGTACACATGCAGTAGCTCTCACTCTCCAAGGAGCCTATGCAAATTTTAAACTGTAATATGGGGAACTTCTCCATTACCATGAGGCAAGACGTTTTAATTAGAGGAATGCAAATGTGTAGTTTTGGATGACAACCCCCAGAAATCCTCTGGATGTCTTTGGAATTCTTAAGTTTGGAGTCCAAGTACAAAAAGCCTGCATGCCTCTAGTTGTAATTTTTCAATGGTCCATGCCCACTGAATCTATTTAAGGATGTAAATCCTTGCATACAAGGACAATGAAACACAAAATGCTTATTCCTCCACAACAGGGGGCAAGTATATTTTGAAGTATTCTCAGCAAGATGAGAGAATGAGGTTCCCCCATAAATTAAACTGTACAGATAACACTTTAATGAGAATAATGCAAACAATACAAAAGAACAATAGCTACTGCATTGTTGCATGGGATATTAAACCTCATAAGAAGCAGAGAGGTTGTCTGTATCTTTTCTTAAATAATAAGCCAGTTGTTTTGCATTTGGCGTGTGTCCATGCATGCATGTATGCACACGTGCGTGCATGAACACATGCACACACACACTGTTTCTCATAGGAATGGACACTAGTTTGCATGCAGACAATTTGTGCAAATTGATTATAAGCTAGTTTGGTCCCCCTATTGAGAGAAAGACAAAATTTAAATAAATAGACAGACAAAAAAAACCCCAACATACAATTACAGTAACTATGACTATGACTATGACTATGACTATGACTATGACTATGACTATGACTATGACTATTATTATTATTATTATTATTATTATTATTATTATTATTATTATTATTATTATTATTATTATTATTATTATTATTATTATTATTATTATTTAGACTTGTATGCCGCTCTACTCAGTAAAAACTGACTCAGAGCGACAATGAAAAAAGAACATCCCTCATCTTGTTCTCACTTTGAGATTGAAAAATTTACAAGGCTTGAAAATTCCTCATTGAGGAAACAGACTGTACTTGTAATGATTATACATTTTGAAAGTATTATTTCTTCTTCTCCTCCTGCCACATCTGAATCCGAATATTGACAGTCATTATGGTGATCAGCCATGAAGACTGTCCTGAGATATAATGCAGAAGCCTTTAATCTGCCTTCCTCATCACAGCATGACACCCATACCAGTGATTCAGTTCCGCAAGTCACTTTCTGGTCCTGAGCCCTTTTGGCATGCAAAGTCCTCATCAGCCCCAGTCCAGGATTGATGAAGCTCCTGCCCACCACCAAGGTGGATTCAAGTGGGATTTAATCCACTTGGGGACCATCACTCTTCCCTATGGACTTTGGCACCCAAGGCCATTAGTTCTCAGGGTTGTCTGGTTAGTTAACCACTGCCTGACACTTGGTGTTGGGTTGCTGGCAGTATGGTCTACTCTACTGCCATAGCAGGATAACCTGCCCAGACAGGGTATTATTTATAACCTGACAATTAATATGTATATGTGGTAATGATATTGGTCCTCATCTGGCTAAATAAACTGTTAGTTTTTGGTAGTGGTGGGGAGGAATGAAATAATTATGTGTATGAAAGAGATAAGACAGAGAGACAGGCTGTTATATGGTGGGTGGAGTACTATTCTTCCTAGAAGTTAATGACTGCCATTGTTTTCTCAGTATCTCATTCAGAATAACACTAGTATGGAGAGAGACCGCACATTTCAATTGGAAAGCAAAATACCGTCCCTACCTCATGTCCGAGAACAATTTACTCAAGAATCACTCCAGATTTTGGCCCACATTCTCTCTGGACTTCTTCCAGGTCAGGACTAAGCCATACAGTAAAACCACGCATAAAGAGTGCCTTGCTTAAAGAGTAACTTGCTTAAAGAGCAGCATTTTCTCTGAATGTTTGCTTCGCTTAACAAATAAAATCAACCAAAAACTCGCTTAACAAATAAATCAGGGTTCACAATCCCCCCCACAATTGGTCACTTACAATGATGTTTCACTTAAAGAGCAAACTCACTTAAAGAGCAACCCCGTGGAACACATTATGCTCTTTAAGCGAGGTACAACTGTACAATTCTTGTACTTTCTGGCTCAAAATTTCCATTTGTGGCAACTTGTTGTGAGACAACCCAGACTAATGGGATAATCTGGATGAAAATGGCTGACTGTAAACTATGTGGCATATAACAACAACAACAACAACAACAACAACAACAACAACAACAACAACAACAACAACAACAACAACAACAACAACAACAACAACAACAACAACAACAACAACAACAACAATGGACTATTTTCTATATAGAATTAAGGCAGGGGTGGCCAACCTTGGCACTCCATCTGTCCTTAGACTTCAATTCCCAGGACCCTCAATCAGCAGGTGTACTGACTTGGGCTTCTGGGAACTGAAGTCAAAGAACACCTTGGACACCACGGTTGGCCACCCCTGATTTAAGGGAACTCTTTTAGTAAATTCCTTCCAAAGAAGGAAGTGAGAAGTTAATTCTAAATTAATAGCTACATGTTTATCAATTAATTTAAGTAGATGGTTGTATGACTTGCTATTTTTTGTTGTTGTTCAGTCGCACAGTCGATTCTGACCCTTTGCGACCCCATGGACCACTGTCCGCCAGGCACTTCTGTCCTCCACCATCCTCCTCAGCTTGCTCAGCTTTGTGCCCATTGTGTCTACAATACCATCTAGCCATCTCATCTTTGGCCGCCCCCTTCTTCTTTTGCCCTCCACCTTTCCCAGCATCAAGGCTTTCTCAAGTGAATCCTCTCTTCTCATTTGATGTCCAAAGTACTTTAGCTTCATCTTTATTATTTGACCTTCTAAGGAGCAGTCAGGGTTGATTTCTTCTAAGATTGACCTATTTGTTTTCCTCGCTGTCCAGGGGACTCTCAAAACTCTCCTCCAACACCACATCTCAAAGGCATCTATTCTTCTGCGCTCAGCTTTCCTAATGGTCCAGCTCTCACAACTCTCACATCATGTAAGGCAAGTCAGAGAATAAAAACACTGTAGCACTTTAAAGAGTAACTGCTATATTTCAATGTGAGCTTTTGTGGATCAAGTCCACTTGATCCACAAAAGCTCACATTAAAATATAACAGTCTTTAAAGTGCTACAACATTTTTGTTTTTGTTTTGTTTATTCCTGACATGCCCGAAACACAGACTAACACAGCTACTATTTTTTAAAAAAAATACATGTGAGACAATTTGTTTTATTATAAGATAGTGCCAATTTATACACTCTAATAATATTTTGTGATTACTATAAGAATTTCTATATATTAAACCAGGGATTCTAAACCTACAGCCCATGGGCTAGATCTGGCCCCAATGCCAATTCAGCTGGCCCACACCACCCTTGCCGCTCCTGGAAGTGGAGGTAAAACATGCCCGCACAAGCGCAGAATGCTGCTATAAATGACCTGTGGCTGTCGTAAATGTATTTACGACATAGGTCATTTATGGTAGCATTCTGCACATGGACACGTGTGTTTTACTTCTGCTTTTGGGTGGGAGGAACCACGTGACTGGCCCCATGACCCAAAAAGGTTGGGAACCTCTGTATTAAACAATATCATCCCAAATATCATCTATTCTGGTAACTCAGAATAGAATGATAACTCAGAATAGAGGAAAAGAAGAAATGGTGCTGGTTTATTAGTACAGTATTAGGCTTTTGTCTCAAATAGAGGGTTTACCTGCCTTGCATAGTATATTGCAAGTTATAGCTGTGAAATTGGTCAAACAGTATTGAGTTCTTATATTAATTGTGTTTCACTTACAGTAAATTAAACTTATTCAATTTGCCAGTATAAGTAAAGTGAGGCAAACAACTAGAAAATAATTAATTTGAATACCGATGTACACACAATACAAAGACACCTGCTGAAATCAATGATAAGCAACTTAATTTCCATTCATTTGACATGGTTCACTCCAAGTATGGGCAAGTCTCTATCTAAACCATTACATTTTCTATTATTATCTTAATTTATTTTATCTGAACCATAGTTTAATTTCTAAGATATTTTCAGATAAATTGAAGTATTTCCTTAATTGTTGTTTCCCCTAATTGTCCTCCTATCCTTCTTAATTTTGCCAAGCACTGAAAATGCAAACCGTCAACCCATACATACCTAAATGATATAGGTATGGTTTAATCCAGACTGTATTAATTAATTCTGACACAAAATTAATCCAGATTGACACTCAAATACTTTGGGGTAGGGCAATAATGCTGTCTGGCCAGGTTATCCTGCTATTGTAATAGAGTAGACCATATTGCCAACAATGCAACACCCATTGTCAAGCAGCAGTTAACTAACCTGACAACCCCGAGGACTAACTTCATTGGGTGGTGAAGTCCACAGGGAAGGGAGATTAAATCCCACTTGAATCCATCTTGGATTCATCTTGCATTCAAGGAGGGCTACAGCTTTATCCATACTTGCTTGGAGCTGATGAGTACTTTGTGTGCTCAAAGGGCTCAGGACCAGACAGTGACTTGAGGAACTGGATCAGTGGTATGGGTGTCATTTTGTGATACAGAAGGCAAATGGAAGGCCACTGCATTATATTGTTCTCAGGACAATCTTCATGGCTGATTGCCATCATGATAACCAATATTCAGTATCTGATACAGCACTTGAAGAAAAAGAAGGGCAATATTCCAATATTTTACCTTTACAGCTAACTCAGACCTTCCTCTTTCCTTCTCTATTCTTTAAGTGGAAGGCACAGGCCTGTGTTTTTAAAGGGTTTAGTTTCAGCTGGTTATTTTTAAACTATAAGAAAGGATTTTCTAAAGAAGAAGTTACTTGTTGCTTCATAGATCAGAGGTTCCCCCTTGGACTATCAAGGCAAGATCATCAGCATAAATGAAACTACTGGCATGTGAGAATATCAGTGACTCATTTGTGTAAATGTTAAAAAGTAATGGTGCCAGGAGCTACCCTTTGGCAGACCACTCCTTTGATTTCTCCAGCAATTGTACTTCCCTTGAAATTCAAAAAAGGATCTTGGTTTTGAAGTAGAATGGTGTCCATTTCTGTTAGTCTGTAATCTTTGGTAAGGAGGTAGAACTTTTTAAGGAGCAATTGATAGTGGATTGTGTCAGAGGTCACTGTAAGGTCGACAAATGCTTCTCCAGTTATTTTATGTGTTTCAAAACTGTCTTCTACGTGCTTAGTAAGATTTAAAATTTGAGCAGTACAGCTCTTGCCAAGTGTAAAACCTGCATTTTTAAAATAATAATAATAATAATCAGGAGACATTCAGTTTCAGGGGTTAGAAGATTTAATATCTCTTGTTCAAAATCTTTGTCTTAAGTGGCATTGTAGCGAGATCAGCTTGCAGCTTTTCTCAATCAATCTTTTATTTATACCAATCTTTCTTGGTTTTAGTCTACATCTATGTAATTTACTTAACCATTTTTAACTATTTATGAAATGCTATGAGTTTTATTGGGTCTGTGATTGCATAGTAAAGATTGATTGATTATATCAAACTTTGCTTGGTTTCAATACAGCTATTGCTTTCATTTTTGCCATGTTTTTGGAATATGTTTTCTTGTCCAATGTTATTCAAGGTGGAAGGAGCTATTCTTTTGTATTTGACCTAAATTTATTTGATCCATTGAATCTCACCACTTTCCCATTCCTATGTCTTCTTATGGCTTTCTCTACTTCCACCAATAAGAAGATAGAAGAAACTTCATAAGATTTGCTCTAAATATCCCTTTGATGCTTTATTTTTATTGTGTTGATTAGTTTTCCCTGCCAAAAGCAACAGTACTGCTATTTGGTTTGGATTTGTATACAGTGTACTTTTGTTTGGATTGATGTCCAGTCTTTTCAGTAGTCACCAAGCTTTCTAGCTGCTTCTTTCCATGTCAAATTCTGTTATAGTGTATCCAATCAATTCTTTTTGTTTCTGAAAGAGTCAAGATCAATCCCCCCCCCCAGCTTTTATTGTATGTTCCCTAAAAGGTTTTTTTTTTCCTTCTTTTTTTGAAGTATAAAACATAGTGTATGTATTGAATATGTATTTCTGGAGTGACACCTGGGATATAGTTGGTCCAGCACCCTCTTGGAATGGAGGCATGAGAACATTCAAAAATGGAAGTTACAAATTGATCATTGTTTTCTGGTTGAGGGGCAATGCTGTTTCTAGCATTATTCTAATCCTTTCTCAGTTTTTTTAAAAATTATCCATCCCATTGAAACATATAGATTGAGTTTGGATGGCTGAGTAGATCTGACATAGAATAGGTCTATGCTTAGTGTCTGGGTAGGCGACCTACACTCCCAATGCACTGCTAAGCTATAGGCTCACTAACAAAAAATAGATCTGCATTGTAGCCTCTCTGCCACCTATCACTGTTAAATGAACTGGATAGTTTAGGAATAAGTACAAGTAAGGGACATGGTTTGGGATTCTGCCCATTTTGTCATTGTATTCGCAGCCCCAGATGCTGCTATGGCTATTGAATTCTTCAGCTTGAAAATGAGTGTTTTGGTTTTCTATATTATATGGCTCCTTAAAACAGAATGGTGTGTTAAGTGATTTATAAATTGACATTACTATAAATGCAGCCAGTTCAACTGTTAAGATTTCTATTTAATGGACCATAATTCATTGAGAGGGGTTGTTCCCTAATCCCAATATTGTTTGATTTAGTAATAGAATTATTAGCTAATGTATTTAAGCAAGATATTTTTATAAAGATATGGCCGGGAAGAAAAACATAAAATAAATCTATTTTCAGATGATAAATTATTGACAATAGAGGACCTGTGTAAGGTTACAAGTCATACAAATTGGCATTTGATAAAAATTGGGAAATGACAGGTTTACAAATACATTGCTTGTCTGGCCAGACATCCCACTATGGTAATGGAGTAGACCATACAGCAAGTGATTCAATGCTGAATGTTCAGCAGTGGTAATAACCTGACTCCCTAAAGAGACCAATGGCTACATGCGGATGAGCCCCTTTAGATGGGGTGATGGTCCCCTCAGTGGAGGAAATGCCACTGGAAATGATCATTTTATTTTTATTTATTTATTTATTTATTTTTCTGATTTATAATGCCACCCAACTCCAAAGACTCTGGGCGGCTCACAGAAAATAAAACCAATATCACATTTCAAAACTAAAACCACCATTAAAACAGCTACCAAAAATTACCCCAACCCCTACAGATTAAAATAGATTAAAAGGGAGAGAGTGTTCTTACTAAATCTACCAGAAGGCATGGGTCACCACATTGCTGGTGCCCCACAACTGCTTTGCCAACCAGGTTTTTAGCACTTTCCTAAAGGGCAGCAACCCTGTCTGGAGATGCAGTTCAATTGGCAGGAGGTTTCATAGGGCCGGAGCAGATACAGAGAAGGCCCTCCTTCTGGTGCTAGAGAGATGAGCCTCTCTAGTGGATGGCACAATGGTCTCTTTTGGTGGGATGGACAGATGTTCTCTGGGTGATGCGGTCTCTTAAGTATCCTGGCCCACTACCATGTAGGGCTTTAAAGGTCATTACCAGCATCTTGAATTGCACCCGGAGGCACACTGGCAACCAGTGAAGTTCCCGAAGCATTGGCGAAGCACAGGCATACTGTCCGCACCCCTTCACCACCCAAGCAGCCACATTCTGGACCAGTTGGAGCCTCCGAATTGTCATCAAGGGCAGCCCCATTTAGAATGCATCGCAGTAGTCAAGTCTGGGGTTGACCAGAGCGTGCATGACCATGAGCAAGGAGTCCTGATCTAGGAGTGGGCATAACTGGCGTATAACACAAAGTTGTGCAAAAGCCCTCCTGACCATGACTGCTATCTGCTCATTGAGCAGGAGTCGTGAGTCCAGGAGGACCCCCAGATTATGCACTGGGTATGGTTGGGGCAAAAGAGTCTCATCCAGAACCAAATATGGTAGCTCCTGAGATAACATGGGACCCTTGACCCATAACCACTCAGTGTAGCCCGTTGTCCCTCATCCAGACCCCAACAGCCTTCAGACACCTGGATAGGACTCCAACTGCATTGCTTTGATCACCACGGGCCGAGATGTACAGCTGAGTATCATCAGCATATTGGGCCCAACAGAAAAATGAGCAGGGGAGGAACCACTTCACTATTCAGATTCTGAATGGTCATGGAGATGGAAGAGGCCATGCCAGAAGGCCTGGCTGCGAAGGCGCACCTTGTTAATATCCTCAAGGCTGCGGCAGTCCATTGCAGTCCGGGTGTTAAATCCTGCATGTCTCATTTCATACGTGCCGCAGGAGATGTATTTGTGATCACAGTGTGTGGGTCACTTCATGGCCAGCTAGGATCCATCTTAAACAAATTCATGCCAATGGCATTTTTCCTGTTTTGAATATTATTTCCAGAAGGAGAAATCTATACTTGGATATGAGTAACAGCCGCAATGATGACAAATATATTGAAATAAATCAGAAGTGTTATTATTTAATTGTGAAAGGGAGGGAAAACATATTAAAAATAATTTAAGATTAAACTTTCAAAGGCAGTTAAATATTTGTGTACTGTATTTACATTTTCAAAGACTTGTAAAAAATTTTAAAAGAAAATTTTGATAGACAGAAAAAAGAATTTAAAAATTAGAAGATTATATCATGGTTTGGTAGAACTACATTATGTAATATGAACATTATTATTTTATTTTGGGTACTACCAACAACACTAACAGATGATAGAGTTTAACAAATAAAAGTTGTAATGGGGAAAAAAAGAACAAGAATAAATTGTGGTATAAGAAACAAAAAAAGGGAGATTTAACTATTATATTAACTACTATTATATTGCCAGTCAGTTAAGGCAGGTGTCCCCAAACTATCCTGCACCATGGACCGGCTTCATGCCAAACAAACTTTCCATGGACTGGCAAGTGGGGGCAGTGGAATTGGACAGCACAAGTGCACAACAAAATATGACAGAGTACACACCACGCATAGGTGGGGGGAGGAGCCCCGCTGCAGCCCAAAAACAAGGAGGAAGGGCCCAGCTACCTGCCAGCCACACCACTCAATTTGGATAGCAAGGCAACACGCTACACACAGGTGGGGGAAAGAGCTGGTGGTCGGAGATATCTGAGCACATCCCAGAAACTATAATTTTCCTGGACAATTTAATATGGACAAATATAGAAATATTGACGATTAAGGGAATTATAGAGAATAATTTTTCAAAGGGAAAACAGAATAATAATCCTGTTTTGAAAAATATTGCAAATCTTGAATACCTATAGGAAAATACTATGTCCATTAATTTTCCACTTAGATTTCTTCTTTGGATGGAGAGAAGCTATGCATATTAACACAAATTATCTTCATTTGTAATCCTAAAAAGAACCTTTGGTTTATTTTGTCCATCAGGAAGTTTATGGCTCAACATTTCTGGGTAGAAAGGATTAGCCAGCTGAACACTATTGCCCAGGGGATGCCTGTGTAAACTCATAATGCATCTGACACTTTGGGGAGGCTGACCAAAACTGCTACCTGGAGTTCACAAGGTGGGGCTACAATGGGAAGGACAGCTTTGTTCTTTCCTATTTGTGCTGACAGAAGCCTTTCTTTTTCGATGTTCTTTTTTAAAAATAATTTTATTAGTATTTTACAACAAAAAATAAATATTAAAAGACAAAAATAAAAAAATCAACAAGAAATTAAAAAATCACATACATTACCAACATAGAACAAATCACACACCAACCCCAATTAGTGAAACATAATCCACCACCCACCAATTCACACAACTACCCTTCCACCCATTCCAGACTGTACAACAACTTTTCTATGGACTGGCAACTGGTGGCAGGACCAGATGGTGCAAACACACAACAAAATATGACAAAGTGTACCCTGCGCACAGGTGGGAGGAGGAGCCCTGCTGCAGCCCAAAAACAAGAAGGAAAGGCCCAGATGCCCACCAGCCACACCAGCCAACTTAGGCAGCGAGGCATCAACTGCACACGGGGGGGGGGGAGCCCCGCTGCAGTTGAGCAACATGGAGGAGGGCCCCCGCCACTGTGTCTGAAGCTCACACCCCACTCACCAGGCAGACCTGGCAAAGCATGCCAAGAGCAGAAGACTGTCACCGGGGCTCCCAGAGCTGCCCCCCCCCCCAATTGTCTGGTTTGGGACAGCCAGCAGGCTGGCACAGGTCTGCAGCTCAGTGGTTGGGGACCCCTGCTTTAAACCATTAAATACATATTATTGACTCTTATTTGTTGAATGCCAGAAACAATAGGAATCTTATATAAACTTTGCCATAGAGTTATCTTATATTATCTTTTGGCTGGGTTGGGAGAAGAGGAACTTCAGATGCCACTGAATTGTTTGTATGGGTGCCTTCACTCAATAGCCTTTTTCAGCATCTGTTTAATCTTGACAAAAGAAACAAGGGAATGACATCCCAATACAACCTGGTTACCACCTCTAGTACTGTACTCCCATGCTACTGTGAAGAGATACTCTAAGAGAGTAACTGCAACAGTACTAGCTTGTACTGTCAGGGTGCACATATAACAATTCAGGGACTACAGATTTTAGTTTCCTGAGTGTAATTAGAGAGGAGTGGCTATCCCTACTCTCATCTGGCACCCTTTTCTCTATTTGCACAATAAATCCAAAGAAAAGCGATTCCTGTTCATGGGTAGGCTCTATTTGTGAACATGACCCTTGGAAAACCTGGGTTCCTGGTTGCATATAAAGCTTTCACGTGAGTAGAAACATCTGCTCCTCACACTTGGTGCTGAAAAAAACCAGAATACAGCAACAGAGCTTCACAGAGCCAGACATGTCTCCATAAAGTGCTTGTGGCACTGTTTTTGTCGTTATGTGTTGTCATGTCTTAGAGGGACCCTAATAGTGCTTTGAAGGTGAGACATTTAAGAAGTGGTTATACCAGTTCCATATCTCCAGTGAACTTCATTGGCTGGGTGATTTGAAGCCAAGCCTCCTGAGTCCTAGTCCATCACTTTATCCATTACTTCACACTGCTTCTCCACTGCCTTTAGGAGCACCTACATAAAGCTACTGTGAAGAGACCATAATCTTAATGAAATAGTTCTCTGGATTTAAACCAGCTGCTTCTGTCATAGCTATTTATTTGTGTTGTGGAGCTGCTTTTAAAAAATCACCACACTAGGACACCATTCCTGTCAGAGTGAAACATCAATCATGACAATAGAGCAGACCAGAAAAGATAACCTCTGTGCAGGACTCAGTGAAACATTCAATCATGCAATTGAAAAACCATTCATTATACCAGCCTGTCGGTCAAATAACAGACAAGTGTTAAGCAAATAGGTCAGCCACAAAACAGTTCTGGGACTCCGTTTTTCCAAAGCCCAGTTTGGGGGATTCTAGTACATGTTTTCATAGTTTAAAACCATGATTTTTTGCAGCTGTTGAATAAATACTACAATTAATATTCATGTTTTTAAAATAATGTCACTGTTGTTTAAATTAGTATAGGACAACATTAGAAAGAAACCCACCACTCTTTCTTTCCATCACCCTTTCTTAGAAAAGTTTAATGTTAGCAGTTTTTGAATCTCATCCTTTTCAGTAGAAATTAAATGTGTGCTTAAATCTCCCTTGACATAAATAGTATTGAAGAGTATTTTACTTCAGCTGGCCTGTTCTCACATTTTTCAAATATTGACTAAGACAATAAAATTAATTCCACCATTAAATGATATGGTTCTTAAATTATGGTGGTGAAAATGACCACCATAATTTTAGAGCCATTTTCTTCACACTGAAGGTGGTCAATTAGATTTATCGATGCATCAGCAATGTAACAATGAATATCTCACAAACCTCTAGTAATAATTCAGTCAAAAGCAGACATAAAGATTTACATGCCATCCTACATTACATTTGAGGTTTGGGAGAGGAGAACAAGAAATTAAGATAACCCTATGAATGTTCAGTCAAAAAAGGGCTACTGGTTGAATAGAATCTACTCCTAAATAAATGTGCTGAATGATAATTTCCTGGAATAAAGAGGTGAGCAACACGTGAAGCATTTAACCAAGACAACAGATTTATTAACCAATTTAACTAATTTTCCCCACCCTGCAGGGAAGTATATTGTAATGCACCTCCTAAAGTCAAGCTGAGATGTCCTATATAGACATTACTCCTGACCTTCAGGAGTAAGTTCTCAGCTCTAGAGCTCTGCTGTCTACTGACAACCAGACTCCAGCCAACATATTTGAGAGACCAAATCCTCCCCCCCCCCAGACTTTTACATTGGTAACCACACATTATCCCCCAACCCAATTACTAAATTCTGAGAGCCAAAGTGCCAAATTTATGGAAAATCTTTTATCACCAGTGTTACATTCACCAGTACCACATACCTTCCTATACCACCAACCATATATGATCACCTATTTTCAAATGGCAACACTCTCTTTTTGCTCATATAGGTCCTTTAGGCAGATGGGCCAAACAAAGTCTTGCCCTCATTTTATTCAATATCTCAGTCAGGTGATATAGGCCAGACTGTGATGAGACAAACTATTCTTGTACTGTACTGGTATTATTGTATTGGACAAACTGAGCTGCTTTTGAGAAGGCTGAGGTTGAGAAAGAATGAACCTTTACATCCCAAGCCTCTGTTCTCAACCTTGGAAAGCATGATGCATCATGTGTCTTTGCACCACTGCACTACACTCTTTATTTTTTCCAAGAGGAAAGCAAAGTGTCTCCATTCTCATAGCCATCTGGCTGGCTGCACAATGGTGGAAGTGCATTTGCTAAGATTCAATACTTTTGCATTTAGCTCCATTGGAATTGGGAGTTTATTCACTTACCTATCCTATACCAATGCAGCCATGTGTGAAACTCAAAACTTGTTTTCTAATCTGCAATAATAAAGGGTACAATCACCAGCTCTATTGGGAACAGCAGAACCTTGTGAAAAAACATTACTGTACAGTATTTGATTCTGGCCACTGACAAAAGTCAGAGAAAAAAGAAGTGGGTGGTGAACCATTTTACAAAATCAGGTCTTCTCAAATTATTGTACCAGTATCATGAGTGTTTGATCTGACCACAATTTATCACAAGCTGTAGTTCTTCCTATTCTAGCCTTTGTCCTGCTTACACAGGTCTAACGATGGTATCAAAGGACTAGTGCACTGCTAAAGCTGCATAGGATATGACATCATTAGGCTGTCACATTGCTGGATCAGTAAATCTTGCTGTCTTAGTGATAGCTCTGGTTCATATCATGGTCTTCCTTCACCTTGAATAATGTAGTCTTCTCCTTTCTGCTCTACTATTGTCTTACGTTGACCTCCACCTCTCTCACACTCTGCTGTCCAAATCATCCACCCTTCTCATTCCATTAACAGTATCACAGATGTTCCTGTCATTATTCTGGTGTCCTTAACCACCTACAGTTCTTCATCCTTCATAGTTTTTCTCCCCCATCCACCTGTTCTTACATCCAGTCTTCTGCTATGGTGATGAGTACTGCTCCAATTAGAAGGACAGGAAAGGGGATTGATTTGCCATTATCACATGCCAAAATTTGCCAAAGGGATTGATTTGCCATGACAACACATGCCAAAAATTACCAGATGCACCAGCCTGGCAAATCTTTTCTCCAATGTGCCACTGCTAACACAACTTAAAGACATCTGAAGGATTTCAGATTGGGGAAGTCTATCATACCACAAGTAAACCTAGGGGACTCTTCACTTGTTTGCCTCTATTTTCTTCAATTTTCTCTAGTATATTCTTAATTCTGAACAATTCACTGTAAACACAGTTATCCCCTTTTGTAATATGGAAGTGTCATGCATCATAACGTTTATGCTGCACAATATAAATAATAATATTGAAACAGAATGAGATGTTAGAACCCATTATAACTTGGTTGTCTCTCAAAGTCCAATCCCATGTCCATGTCATGAGGGGTGGTAGCAGGTCAAAGTAGGGACTGCTAGGATTGGGGAAAGTATAATGTGGCCTTGTGCCACGCGACTGCTACAGTAGCCATGATGGCCATCCCGGATCACCCTGAAATGTCCTGGCCAAAGGGGCTCTGGTGAAGTTGTGAAAGACTTAGCAAGCCAACAACAGATAACCTACCACTATAGAAATCCAAAGGAGATACAAATAGACTGATTAAATGGGAAACAACCACAGCAATATTAAAAGACTAAGAGACAGATCAGTGAAATACACAATAGGAAATCTAAACATAACTGGTTTAGGAAATAAAATGGAAGAAATTATAGAAATATGGGAAATAAGAGGGATTAAAATAATAGGTCTAGTTCAGCATTTCCCAAACTATTTTCTGCAGAACACTGGTGGACTTCAATTCCCAGATGCCTAAGCCAGTACATTGGCTGATCAGTGCTTTAGAGAATTAGCTTAGGCTTCTGGGAATTGAAGTCCAAAACCAAAGTTTGGGAAATGCTGGTCTAGATGATAAAAGATGCAAAGGACCCGGGACTACTGAAATAATAGAGGAAGTGGAAGTTAATATAGCCTACTGTGTGTAATGGGAGATTTTAATGGCAGGGTGGGTACAAGCAGAAGAGAGTATGAACAGTACATTGGCTCATATGCTGCTGAGAACAGGGAAAGGAATGATGATGGACAAAAGATACTGGAGTTATGCAACCAACACCAGCTTTTTATTGCCAACTTTTTTTTTGGAACATCGGATTTCACATGGAAAAAAATGGGAATTATAACATCATTAAAAGCCAGATTGGTTACATATTAGCAAGTGTTAAAATATTTAAAATACTATATATACAAGCAATTCCCAATTGACCATGCAACACCGATTATGAAATTATGGAGTTAACTGGGGGAAAAAAAGATAAATCTAATATTAAAAGAAGAGGATTAAAAAAAAACCAGAATTAATTAAGACAGCAAAACTCAAACAAGGAGAAATAGTACAACAATTACAACAACAGTTAGAGATAGTATTCAACCAACTGCCACCAGAGGTGAAGAACATGGTGGATGAAAGGAAGGGATACAAAACTGCCCTGCTTAGCTCTGCAGAAGAACTATGTGGAAAAAAGTAAAAGTGGAAAAAGATGGTATGGGTCAAAAAATACTGTATGGTGGTGTGAAGAGGTTAAAAGAAACAGTAAAGCTGGAAAAAAATATATAAATGTTGGGTAAAGTCAATGAAGGAAAAAGACTATATAAACTATAGATTGCTATGTAGAGATACCAACAGGATAATAAAAAATGCAAAATAAGAATCCTGGGAATGCTTCAGAAAATCATTAGTGAATAATAGGAGAACAGCCCTACAAATATTTTCAAGGTAGTTAAAATATATGGAAAAGAAAAGAATTATAACCCTACTAAAATAGTTAATGACAAGAAAGGAAGACCACTAATAGGTCCCTCAGAAGTTATAGAAAGGTGGAGAGAACACTTTAAAGAACTTCTCAACGCCGTAGGAGAGTGCCATGGAGAAACAACACAAGACTACAAACAACAGCACTAGAACCGGATATATTAACTGAAGAAGAACAAAGAGTAACACAGAAACTTCCACACATCATGGACCTATCTGACTGCACCCACTGATTGGCAACAAATAATAATAATAATAATAATAATAATAATAATAATAATAATAATAATAATAATAATAATAATAATAATAATAATAATAATAATAATAATAATAATAATAATAATAATAATAATAATAATAATAATACCACCACTGTGGGAGCAAAGAAGAATGCACACAATAGTGAGGCATCTTACTCTTAAGCCATGCAAGGAAAATGTGTGCCAAAATACAGTAATAGAAATAATAATATCAGAAAACAAAACAAAATAAAATAAATAAAATAAAATAAAATAAAAAACACTGTAGCACTTTAAAGACTGCTATATTTTTATTGTTAGCTTTCGTGGATCAAGTCCACTTCATCAGACAAAGAGTGAAACTTACAGGCATGTTCTTTATATACCAAATTTATATACCAAAGAGGAAAGGGAACAGGGGGCCGATCTGGCTTGCTTAGCAAGCGGGGGGGGGGGGTCTGAAAAGAAGGGACCTAAGCATCTCTTGGGTCCCTTCTTTTTATTTATTTATTTATTTATATTTGTTTATTGCCCTCCTCCCCGAAGGGACCCAGGGCGATTTCCAACATTTTTAAAAACACTTAAAAAATTAAAAACTTTAAAAAGCTAAAAAACTTAATTAAAAGCTAGGTATTATAACTTGGACATACTGGGGGTCAAACCATCCAACTGGCTGGAGAAATTGAACCATCCACTCCCCAGACCAGACCTGCCAGCCAGGTTTTCACTCCTTTCCTAAAGGACAGCAGGCATAGCTCTATCAGGAGGAGGTTCCACAGGGCCGGAGCGGACACCAAGAAGGCCCTCCTTCTAGTGCCAGAGAGATGCGCCTCTCTGGCTGATGGCACAACCAGAGAGCCTCTCTGGTCCGCTCTGGTGGGCTGGGTAGATGTCCTTGGGACAATGTGGTCTCTCAAGTAACCTGAACCACTACCATAAAGGGCTTTAAAGGTAATAACCAGCACATTGAATTACACCCGGAGGCAAACTGGGAGCCAGTGCAGCTCCCTCAGCAGCGGTGAGGCACGGGCATAACGCCTGCATCCCAACACTACTTGTGCAGCTGCATTCTGGACCAGCTGAAGCCTCCGAATGGTCACCAAGGGCAGCCCCATGTAGTGCGCATTACATTAATCAAGTCTGGAGGTGACCAAGACATATGTGACCATGAGCAAGCAGTCCTGGTCTAGGAACGGCCATAACTGGCGAATCACATGAAGTTGTTCAAAGGCCCTCCTGGCCACGACTGCCACCTGCTCTTAGAGCAGTAGTCGTGAGTCCAGGAGGACCCCCAAGTTACGTACCGGGTCTGTTTGGGGCAGGACTGCCCTGTCCAGAACCAAAGGTGGTAGTTCCCGAGATAACACAGGACCCCCAACCCACAGCCACTCAGTCTTCCCAGGATTCAGTTGTCCCCCGTCCAGACCTTGACAGCCTCCAGGCACCTGGAAAGGACTTCCACTGCATCGCTAGGGTCGCTAGGGTTTTAAAAACATCCGTCTGGCTTGCTAAAGAGCTTAGCGATCCAGGAGGGGGCTTCCTAACAGAGGCTTGGGTCCCTTATCCCAGCCTCTCATAAGAAGACCCCCCCCCCAGCCTGGATAGCTAAGACCCTTACCAAGCCAGGTGAGGGGGAGGGGTTCTAAAAAGAAGGTAGGATTCCCCCCCACCTTCTTTTTAGAAACCTCTGTCTGGCTTGCTAAAGAGTTTAGCAATCCAGGCCGGGGGGGGGAGGGCTTCCTACCAGAGGCTTGGGTCCCTTATCCCAGCCTCTATTAAGAAGACACCTCCCCCCCAGGCCTGGATAGCTAAGACCCTTACCAAGCCAGTCAGGGGAGGGATCCACAGCTACAGGGTTGCTGGGGAAGCCGATGGGGACTCCCTGTCAGCTTCCCTAGCCACCCACTTCTGCCTCCGCAGCTGTGGGGTGGCTGGGGAAGCCAACGGGGGAGCCCCCCATCAGCTTTCCAGCCACCCCACCCCTGCCTACGCAGCTGCAGGGTGGCTGGAAAGCTGAACAGAGAATCCCGTTCAGCTTTCCAGCCATCCTGCTGCTATGAACGACTGCATCAAATAATGCTAGCAGATCGTTATCCAATGCAAAATTTCTTTAGAAATTTTGCATCGTTATCCGATTTTAGTGTTATCCGATGCAGTCGTTATCCAAGGTATTACTGTAGATGGAACAAGTCAGTGGTGGGCTTCAGCAGGTTCACACCAGTTCACCAGAACTGCTAGCATAAATTCTGGCTGGCCCCACCCATCCACGTTTTGAAATAAAGTAGTCCTAATTCGGGTGCAATGCAGGACAACATCCACCAACATCCATACCATGCCCATAGTGTGGTAGTAAAGAATTTTGGAACCCACCACTGGAACAAGTATAAAGCAAGTAGCAGAGTTGTTACCTAGGAACAACATTTACTGAAGATGGCAAAATGGATGATGACATTAACATACGGTGAAGCAAGGCAAAACAAATATAGTACTGGGATAATTAGCTCTGCTCTTACAACATAAGGCAACACCGACCAACACAAAGAAACACCTCATACAAAGCAGATTAATTCCCACCTTATTTTACCAGTGCCAAACATGGACACTTACAACAAAACATAAACAAAAGTTGGTCACTATGTGTCACGAAACCAGCCGGCCCCCTCTGCCTTGGCCCTCTTACACCAAAGCCCCCAGAGGGCGAGCTGGCCGGCAATGCAGCCCTTAGCTGCTTCTCTTCCACAAGGAGGTTTAATCAGGTAGCGCATTCAGAAGCTTGTGTGTGAATGTGTGAATGCATTGCTTCTCTTGCCCCTTAGTCCAATGAAGAGACGTTGCTCAAGCAAACGAAGGTTTATTGATCAGGTATATTGATCAGGTTCATAAATCATAGATCAGTAGCATAAGATAGTCCAGCAACAGAGCAACAGTCCACAGGTACATTAGGTAACCATTTTGAAGAAGCAAAAAGGCATAGCCCCCAGGCAAAGATCTTAAGCCCTTGAGATCCAAAAACGAACTAACTAACTTCTCTGCAAAAATGGAGATTCTGCAGTCAGGTGGGTTAACCTTGGCCAATCAGGGAACAGAGGAAAACTCTCTCATAACAAAGAATTGTTTACACACATGTACAGTGAGTGTTCTAGCATGTAGTCAAAACATGAAACTCATGTAGCTAGAGAGATAAAGAATACTGGAAAACAGGCAGTCTTGTGACACAGCCTTGAGACACAGAGAAGACAAAGGATTTCATGAGGCCTAGGTAAAACTACAACCTCAAACCTTGGGAAACATGAGGAAATAAATGTCATTTCCTGACACTATGGAAATGAGATGCATTACAAGAACACCAAATCAGCATGGATAATGCTTTTTGAAATTGCTTACATGTCAACACTTTTCTGCCAGTGTTGATTCTATAGTACAACAAAGTTCTAAACAATTCTTACATCATCAATGTTATATGTAAATCTTTGAAAAAGAAAATGTTCACAGAGCAAATATAAAGTAAAGCTAAGTGAAAAAATAAGAACATACTTTCCCAAACTGCAGCTGTTCAATAATAGCATTTTACAGCAAGTGCTTCTCATATTTCTTTGAGACATACTTTTTTTCATTGATCCAGAAAGCATCAAGAGAAAAATAGACAAGTTTGGTGATGCAAAGAAAATAAGTTTACAAATGTAGTGTACATTTCATATGATTATGTTCCAGTGTTAGCCAGCCCCCACAGACCACCTTAGAACTACGGAAGGCGAGCAAGGAGCTATCAGATAACTGACTCTCTACCACCTGGCCAACAACAAACATGGCCTGTGTGGAAAGTTTTAAATAGACTGCATGCTGGGGTAGGAAGATCAAGGGCTAATCTGAGAAAGAGAGGCTTTTCTGTAGCTGACAGTCTGCGTCAATGCGGAGAAGAGCAAACAATCACCCATATGATACAATGCACAAAATGCCCCTCAACATGTTATGTTGGCAAGAGGAAATGCTGTTGATGTGGCCCGATATTGGGCAGATGTCATCAAGCCTTTTTAAATTCTATTTTATTTTTAGACGTGTTAATTTTAGCTCTGTATGTTATTATATGCTGGTGGAGTACTGACACAAATAAAGAAAGATTGTTAGCCTTTTTTCATATGTTGCATTATGAAAGAGGATGGATGGTAGTCAGCTGAATGCTGGGTGGGTTGATGTTCTTTCGCTTCTGACTAGGTGAATAACCATTCTGTGGCTCAGAGTATCAATTCAGAGATAGATCAACTTGAGGGCTATCAAGATAACAATATACCTAACCCTGAAAGAGAACTTTGAAGTCAATCCCCATCTCGAAAGTGACCACTTTCCTATATGCACACGTTATGCTCCCTACTCAGCAGTTCCATCTGGAGAAACAATTTCCCTTACCCATGCTACCCACAGGACAAGGCAAATGCCATGCCAAATGGTCTCTACCCTTTGATGAGAAGATGGGGGGGAAACTGCTAACATAGCAAAACCTTCACCAGGAACTATTGTCTGCAGACACTATCCAGGAACCCTTGTTGGCATACACAAACATAATTCAAGAATACCAGAAACATCTAAGTTGCATGATCAGCTCCCATGTCAAGGCAACCTTATACCTTTCCAGGCCATGATTTGATAAAGACTTCATAGAGGCCAAGGAAAATCTTATCACTGCCTATATCACACACTTCCACTGCACAGTCCCTCCAGTACTTTCTAAACCTCAACAAGGACTACAAATGGCCACTGACTCATAAGGAAAAAGAGGCAATGAGGGCCACCTGGTCACAGCTCATTCTGGCAGCCAGATCAAACGATTCACCCGTGTTCCGGCACTAACTCAAACCTGTCACAGCTAAATGTTCACCAATATCTAAGTCAGAAATTTACTCTCTCATCACCCAACTCTGCCCAGGCAAAGCCCCAGGTGAGGAGCTTATCTTGCCAGAACTGTTAAAAAACAATAAGGAGTGATGTTCCCCACTTCTGGCCTCATTGTTAACCCACATTGACAGCAGAGAGCAAATCCCCAAAGACTGCATCAGCAGTCATTGTACCAATATTTAAGAAAGGAAACAAACTCAACCCCAGGAACTGCAAACCAATCAGTCTACTCAACATCATCAGTAAACTAAGTGCCAGTCAAACTCAAGAGTTGGCTGGAAGAGGAAAACATAATAGCAGAGGAACAAGCTGACTTTAGGGAAAGCAGATCCACAACAGACAACTGTCTAGTCCTCCATCTCATCAAAAAATATTTCTCCAAGAACTCAGTATCCACTGCCTAGTCCTCCAACATCTCATCAAAAAATATTCCTCCAAAAACTCAGTATCATTGTACACTGCTCTCATTGATCTAAAGCAGGGATTCTCAACCTGTGACCTTATGGGCTGAATACAGCCTACAATACCATTTCATGTGCCCCTCAATGCCTCCTCCAGGAAGTGCCATGTGGTAGAGGAAGGGCTAACATGTTTTGGGTAATTTAACTGGAACGGCTGTGTTTGCAATCTCTTCTGTGATGAGACATTGCTGGGAGGTATGGATAAAAATATTGTGGAGCAGCTTAACAAGTCATACGAAGCCTTTCAGCAGGCATGTATGGATAGAGATTCTGCTGTGAAAGAGCTCAGGCAAAAGACCGACAGTTATGAAAAGCAGATATGTGAACAACAGGAAAAAAATGATCTTCTAACAAGCCTTGTTGCAAAGCTCCAGTTGCAGCTAGCTTCTGTGAGTGCCAATAGAGGCAGAAGAGCAGAACCTGCATCTCCTGCTGACTGATACATTACAGCCAGTGATTTCAGTTCTGGATTATACTTCAGAAAGGACTGGACTTCTCCCTGGGAGGAATGGACTACAGCTGAAAGACGCAGCCAGTCGGCTATAAATGCTGCCTCTGCTGCCGTCTCTCTTACCGCAACCGGACTTCTCCCTGGGAGGAATTGATCCCCGCCATCTAGTTGGCCTTAGGCCCCTGCCCTCCTGTGCTTGATGTGGAAAAACCGTAGATGTTGCCTGGGCTGTAGGACTTCTTTACAGCCATATTTGGAATGTATAGGGTTTACTTGTTGTTTGCTCTTTCTTGTATTGTATATTGTACACTGTTGAATTTTTTATTGTATACTGAAGATTGTGCTGTGATAATATTTATTTATTGTATTTTGATTACACTATAATATTGTATGTGTATTGATCTGTATAGTATTTACTGTATTTAATTGTTTTGTTATATTATATGCTAGTGTATTTTGGTTTGCATTGTAATATTGTTATTTGTGAATACTGTGAGCCGCTCTGAGTCAGTTTTTACTGAGTAGAGTGGCATACAAATCTTAATAATAATAATAATAATAATAATAATAATAATAATAATAATAATAATAATAATAATAATAATAATAATAATAATAATAATAATAATAATAATAATAATAATAATAAATAGCTGTCCAGCCCCTGAAACTGCCTAAAGGAGTGAGATACACACACACCCCCGGCTTAAAAAGTTTGAGAACTCCTGATCTAAATGCTACCTTCGACTCAATCTCCAGAATCAAGCTGTGGGAGAAGGTAGAGAAATCCTCCACCTGATCCATGCTCTCCACACCAATACTAACCTTAAGGTCAGATGCTCCCAGCAGGGTCACCTTATGGAGCTGGTAACCACACAGAAGGGTGTCAAGCAAGGATGTGTACTAGCCCCACTTCTATTTAACTTCTTCGTCAATAATATGGTTGACCATTTAAGATGCCCTGACTTCCATCCTCCCAAGCTTGCTGACAAACCCATACACATAGGCAATGTGTATAGGAACTCGCTGCTCCCCCCGGACCTTTTCTGTCGGCCAGGGGATGAAGAACAGCTGGGGCTGCCATCACTCATCCTCCAGGCCCTACCCGGCTGGACCATAAAGGATGCTGCAGTCCCATGCCAGAGGACCTCATTGCTCCCCCCCCCAACCTCTTACATCAACTGGGTGATGAAGAACAGCTGTGGCCACTGTCACTTGTCCTCCAGGCCCCGCCCAGCCAGAACATAAAGGATGTTGCGGCCACCGACACCAGAGGACTTCACTGCTCCCCCCCCTCCAGACCTCTTCAATCTGTTGGAGGATGAAGGGGCCACCATCACTTGTCCTCTAGGCCCTGCCTGGGGCATGGCACGATTTGTGCAGAGACGGTTGCTTTGTTGGTATGGACTCTTGAATTGAACATATCGGTTTTTTAAATGAATGGGGGTTTTTTGCAATGTTTTTTATGATGTTTTTCTTTTTTTATAATGTTGTATTTATGATTTGTATTATTTTGTGATGATTTTGTGATGTTTTCCTGTTATGTGAGCCGCCCAGAGTCGAGCAATTGAGGGGGTGGCATAAAAATGTGAATATAAAAAAATAAAAGTAAAATAAAATACTCCTATATGCTGATGTTGTAATTCTCTCTAGGACCCTAATATGACTCAGACCATGACTGGCAACTCTGGCTAATTACTGCAGTAACAACCAATTGGAGATCAATTACCAGAGAACCAAAGTTATAATCTTTGCTAAAAGGCTTAAGAAACACATCTGGAGGATAAATTGACATAGGATAGAGCAGGTCACCAGCTTTAAATATTTGGGAGTAGTCATCCAAGCTTCAGGCTCAAGGAACACTCCTACCACATACACCGTTCTTACAACCCACAGATTTGACTTCGCCATACTAAAATTCCCAAGGACAAAAGGAGGTCAATACATCCCTGCTACACTAAAGCTATTTGAAGGCAAAATCCTGTCTCAGCTACTCTATGGAGTCCAATCAGGTCCACACCTAACAACTTGGCCATTGTGGAAAGAATACAATCCAAATTCTGCCACCCTGTGCCTGGAGAGGGTATGATAAAGGTTGAGGCAAGATGCTGGTTAGCCACCCTCAACCTTTGGCTCAAAATTATGTTTAATTCCAGTGGCCTGGCTCTTCTAACTCTCCAGGATAGCTTCCAATCAGCATGGAAAAAAATAATCCAGCCCAACCTGGAGTACCTTGGCTTATCCCCACCTCTCATACAGGCCATGAGTCACAACCATGCAAAACAGGCCATTAAACAGAGAACACTAGACATGGAAAGGCAAGAAGACCTAGTCAGGACTCCTACCTTCCTAGCTCCAGAGTCTTAGAAACACATTGTTGCCCCGCCCTGTATCTGCTCCAACTTGAGACACCAAGTCATCAGAGGGCATTTATGTTAACGTGCTGTCAGACCCTCCCTTCTGCGGTTCTTGAGGGAAAGTTCCAAAGGACACCAATGATAGAGAGACAATGCCCCTGCGACAGTGGAGAAATTGAAACCACAGAATATATTCTCCGGTCAAACAGCATCCTTTATGGTCCAGCCATAATCTACAAAAGCATTGAACTAATGTTTTTATCTTAAAATGGTATAAATTACCTTACTTCCTTTTTTAAAATTTGCAGCTAATCCATACTGTAGTTGTGGAAATATTGTAAAGTTCAGCCACTCCTTTTAAAGAGACAAAATCAGCATCTTTATAACTTTGGAACATGTTTTGTGGAAGCTGGTCAGAAATAGCAATGATTCACAAGCATTTGCTTGCACTTACTTTCTGTATACAACCTCAAGGACTGAATGAGGAGAACAGAGGAGATCTGGGCATGGGTTAACATTTTGCTTTTAAAGGGCCAAGCACTTCTTAATAGTCATTAATGTTTTCTCTTGTACACTTTCAACAGGCAGAAATTCAACCAGAGCAGCAGGAATGCTAGCTTATCTGCTTCAATCATATGGCTAGTTTTTTAATTGAAAATGTCTCCTTTCCCTTTTTTCTCCCCCATCCCCATCACATATTTCTGAACTATATTAATTGCATTTTAACACATTAGAATTAATGATCCCATATAGCTGTGTTAGTTTCTTAAAATGTGAGTGTATGGCAAAGAATAGAGCACATGGGGAAGGGCAAGTTCAAGACAGCTTTCTATTCTAAATTATATCACTAAATTAACTCTGGCAGTGGATATTTATGCATGTCCTCCAAAGAAAGAAATCCTAACACTATAGAGTGAAACTGTATTGACATTCCCACAATTACCCTCTAATTTACATGAAATTTTAAAAAATCCTTTGTCTGTTCATTGCCAGAGACATAGAGCAAAATGGTAATAGTCTGATCACTGATCACTACCTGCTGTGACATTCAGGGGACTCATGAACAAAGTGCCCTGTCACCTAATGGTTGGAACAGTGTCTCATGGGGTAATTTGGGAGAAACAGAGGGATACCTAGAGTGAGGTCCTGAGAGCAATCTGTAGTGTGAAGTGTACAGCATGGGGTTGGGAAGAAAGGAACACTCTTCAACACATTTTGGAAAACATGCAGGCAACATGTTCCTAATGCTTTTGGTCCAATATAGCTTTTATCCTCAGGTTGCCTTGATTAACCCAAGGAAAAGTTTTGGAATTTGGAAGATAGGTGTCTAGACTGCATTCTATGGAGTGGACATGGCAACATTAGTTTACATGAGAGGCTGAGAGGTGTATCTGTTCCACTGTTGTATGTGTTGCACTCACTCAAACTATTTCTTCACCATTTCATCAAGTCCAAAATATTTTGGCACACAGGAATTGCAGTGACATTGTAGTTGTTTTTGGTTCTGCTCTTTCTCAACAATCGTAGTACAGACAATCTGTTTGTCTTCTGGGTAAGTCAAGCACAGGGTAGTTCTACATGAGGGAAGCTTCAATTAGGATCTTCCACTTCCTTTTTTTAAAAAAGCCAGGGCATTCAATTCTTTAGATTAAAAAAAACCCACAGGCCAATGAATGTGGGATTTTGTGCTTCTCTGGAGTCCTGAAAACAGAAAAGTATAGGACTGTTTTATAACATACTGGAATCATGCAAGTAGAGGAGGCCTTTGGTCTTCCAAGATCATAAGCCAGAATCCAGGCAAAGCAGGCAAAGATATTTCGTGTGTGCTCATGAAATGGCTCCCATGGGAACACCATTCCTCCTCAATGAATGTTCCATATTGTACTGTACTGTAGATATAAATGACTCATATAGTGTACATATGAGCATGACAGGACAGAAACTTTTCATCATTATGAAATGATTCATAATTTTCAAATTACACACCATTTTGAGTAACAAGGTAAAACTTTCCTGCCCTGTTATAAAACACAGAAAACGGAAAGTGCATAAACTAAATCCATGGATACAGGGGGCTTGTTATATATTTGTAAAACTAAAATTAACCTTTCATATTTGGATAATTGTTTTCATCTAACCCATTAACACTCTGACAATAATTCTTTAAGAAACAATAAAAATGAAAAATGGCCTAGTTCTAGAGAACAGTGTTTCTAAGCATATGCTTGTCTCAGTCTTATCTTTTAATCTTTATATACATTATTTTCTACTCTCTCTATAAATATATTTTTCATCATAATATGGAAATTCATGAGTTATGAGCAAGACATTTAGTTGTAGTGGTTTAAACCCATTTATCACTCTCACTGAAGTAACAAGTACGGTAAGTCTTATTGATTCAATAAGTTAACTCTAGCTGAGACTGTGTGATACACACCATCACTTTCAGCAGAAGAACTAGAATCTGATGAATGACTGCTAGCTATACTTGTGAAGATTTATATCCTGTTTCTGAACATTCATATAAATTTTGTCATCGTTGTTATTCATTACACTAACGTTTAAACGATACATATTATGATTTTTTCCCCTCGATATTAAGGAGTTTGGTATGCACTCTGCTAAATAACTATATGATATCTCAAGATTTAGGACAGGATTCTTGGTCTCATTTATAACTCATGTGGCTGTATATCATGCATAACTGAGCTAGCTCTATATCAAGAGTGCAAAACTGAAACCACTGAAGAGTGGAGAACTCTGCATTTTATAACATTTATGAGATTAGAATTCAGTCTTGCACAAAGGAAAGATGATAAACTTTTCTACTAATTTCCTTGTGGTTCACTCAAGTACAAGGCTTTATACTTACCAACTCAGGTGTAAAATATTTTATGTGGGTACAATGTATTTTTATTAACTTTTAATCCAGAAAAACATATGTTCCACTCTGTCTCAAAATGCCTCACAATGAAATTAAATCTACTTCTTCCACCTTTCATAGCCTGAGCTACACAAAAGGAGGAAACACACGTGCCCTGAATGCCTAAACTGTGATTATTCAAACCTATGTTCATAGTTTAGTAGGGTGCAGGTTAGACCAATTTGGTGCAACCTAACCTTATGCAACTATTGAATGCAATCTTGGTATTTACTTCAAAGTAAATTTGGCAGCACAGTAGCATAGTTTTAGGGAATAATAAATTATCCCCAAATTTGTAGAGGTTACCTGCTTTTGTCTATAAACAAGAAGTGGAGCTCAGGGATAACAGGAAGATCAGAAATGACAATTACCCTCATTCACACATTTACTTGTCTCACATACTGCTGTTTTAACAATTGGGCATACTTTGTTACATTTGCTTTAGAAATAAACCAGTGCACATGGATTTCATAAGCAGGTGTGTGCCTGGTTTGCCCCCTTTACCAAGGCAAATCATTAGTCCAGCCAACCAGAGCTGTCTCAAACAAAAGTATTTCCCTAGCTCTAGCTTCTGGTACCAGTGGATGCATTGAGACATTATATATGCAGAATGTGTGCTCTACTGCTGAGCAGAAGCCTTAGGGATTTGCAGGCTACTATCTTGTTCAATATTTATTCTCATGTAAAGCTGTTGGTGCAGAAGCTGCTTCAATGATCTGATGAATGTGCCATGCAGATCATCCAAGCATCCTTTCAGAAGGATCATATGTTATTTAACCTGAAGAAAATTGTGGTTTCTTAAAAAACTGATTCTGTCCAGCAAAGATCTTAATATTTTTAGTTTTGCATCCCATTCATGGACAGACTGGTGGAGAGAGTGGTTGCAGACCAATTGCAGGCATTCTTGGGGGATAGTGATAGTCTGTATCCATTTCAATCAGTGTTCTGGTTGTGCCACGGGCACAAGACAGCATTGGCCACCCTGCTAGATGACCTCCTCCGTGAAGCTAGAGGAAGCAGTTTTTCTCTGCTGCTTCTCCCAGATCTTTTGGTGGCTTTTGATACTGATAACCATGTATTCTCTTGGAAAGGCAGTTAGGATTGGGCATCATGTGCTCAGCCTTGGGCTGGCTCCAGTCTTTCCTTAGTGGCTCTGTCCAGAAGTTGCAGCTGGGGGAGGTGTGCTGGACTCATGAGTACAACAGTATGAGTACCACAGAGGTTGATTAATTCCCCTGTACTGTTTAACCTCTTCAGGAAGCTTCTGATTGATGTAATACAGAGATTTGGAGTTTGTCATCAATGTGCCAGTGTCATGAAATTCTAGATTTCCTTTTTCTAATTGGCAATGGATGCTGTTCAGGTTCTTGATGGCCTTTTGGGGGTGATAACAGACTAGATGAGAGATAACAAATTGAGGTTGAATTCAGACAAGACTGAAGCTATTTTCTAGGGAGTGATAGGGCCTGTTGCCATTATCTTGGGTTTATTGATATTAAGTATCAAGCCAGCTTTTCTACTCTCTTCCTTTAACTGAAACAAGAGCTTCTTTAGGTCTTCTTCACTTTCTGCCATTAGGGTAGTGTCATCTGCATATCTCAAATTGTTGATGTTTCTCCCAGCAATTTTAATTCCAACTTTTGATTCATCCAGCCCTGCATTACGCATTATGTGCTCTGCATACAAGTTAAATAAGCAGAGTGATAAAATTTAGCCTTGCCTTACTCCTTTTTCTATTCCAAATCACTCTGTCATTCCGTATCCTGTCCTAACTTTTGCTTCTTGACTCATGTACAGATATCTCATGAGACATATAAGGTATTCTGGTATCCCCATCTCTTTAATTACTTGCCACATTTTGTTGTGGTCCACACAGTCATAGGCCTTGGTGCAGTCAATGAAACAGAAGTAGACTTGTTTCTGGTATTCCTTTGTTTTCTCCATGATAAAATGTATGTCGGCAATTTGGTCTCTAGTTCCCCTGCCTCTTCTGAACCCAGCCTGTACTTCTAGTAATTCTCTCTCCATGTGCTGCTGAAGCCTGTCCTGTATTATCCTGAACATGACCTAGCTAGCATGTGGGATGAGTGCAATTGTTCAATAATTTGAACATTCTTTGGCATCGCCCTTTTTGGGGTTTGGAATGTATACTGATCTTTTCCAGTCCTGTGGCCATTGTTGTGTTTTCCAAATCTGCTGGCTTATATAATGCAATGCTTTAATTCCATCATCTTTTAGTGCTTTGAATAATTCAACTGGAATACCATCATCTCCACTGGCTTTGTTATTAGCAGTAATTTTTAGGGCTTTTCTTACTTTAGAGCAAAAGCAAAGCAATCATACAGTACTTATAAACTGGCTCATAGTGCTTAGTGCACTCTCTGCATGGTTCACAAGTTAATTAGCATTTTGCCCCCAACATGCTGGGTACTCAATTTACTGACCTCGGAAGGATGGAATGCTGAATCAAACTTGACACCCCATCATGATTGAACTCACAACCTTTTGGTTGCAGCACATCAGTTTAACCACTGCGCCACCAGGGCTACTTTAGGGCTACTTACTATGCTAAGAATTTTACCAACATAGGCTTTCTCTGTGCCAATTTGGAGATGTTCCAGTCAGTACTTCATTAAGTTTTTTTTAAAGGATGTTGCCATCCCCTACCATTTTAAACAATAAGTACTTGGAGAATGTGATAAAACCTATCCATATTAAAACCTAGCATTTGAGTAAGTAGTGGTTAACTGTTGAAAAAGGGAGTAAAGTTTGGTGATTTCCCTGTTTGGTGACAGTTTGTGAATGGCAGTGACTATAAGAGGCTACCCTGACAGTTGTGCCATTTGCATTCAGGTTGACCTTTGCAATCTAAAGTTTGACATCCTTTTCCTGCTTGCAATGCAGACATGATATTTTAAACTTTTTTAATTTTTAATTTTAAATCTCCAATTGTAAGTGATGTGTTTTAATTCTTTTAGTCTGTAAGTCCCCCTGAGTCCTCGGAAAAGGGTGGGGTATAACTATAATACCAACACCACCAGCAGCAACAACAATATTGTGTGGTAATGTTGGATTATTTTCTGGCCATTTTGAATCATGGATACAGAAGCAGTAGCACACATTCATAAACCAGACTTCTTTTTTAAGGTTGAATATTTGTATACACCACCATGAATAGAAAAAGAGGGGTGTCAGTTAAATGCAACTTTCATATGACAAGTTAAAGAATGCAAGCTACATTTAATGGTCCCTCTTCTCAAGATGAATATATTTTTTATTAATCACATAAATATCATGCACTTTTTGCAAAGTGGCTGAAGATAAAACCTTACTCAAGCAAGTAAAGTGTCCTCTAGATTTCTTTCTAACAGTATTATATTCTTCCAACATATGAGAACTTTAAAAAGTGATAATGCATAATGCTATGCTTTATGCAACAGATTTTGTAATATCACAATATTTTGAGCTACAGTCAGTCAAGAAGAAAATGCATCTATGGCTGTCAGATAAATTTATTCCATGTTGTGAAAAAAATAGATCTACCACTACCTAATGGAATAAAATGCCTGTCATCTTCACACTACTTCACCCTTCTCCTATTAGCTTAATTCAGATCTGAGAAGTGTTTAAAATAACCCATAAGCAAACACAAGTACTGTATGTGGAATTTGAATGGCAGTGGCATGGATGAGCTAGATTTATGATAGGTAATATTATACTCTTTCAAAACAGGATGAAAAGGGAAAAGCAAAGATTGATACATTCAGAACACTATAATGGACTTAGAATCCTGATGACAGTCAAATAGCAACACATATACCATATGGAAAATTAAATGCACTCTTCTACTATTTCTTCTTTGGAAAATATGACATATATCACATTGTGCAAGTAAATGATGCACGATTTGGTCAAGACTTTGGTTGCCCTTTGGAAAGAGGGGACAACAGCAGCCTTGTACGCTATCATGCCACTACAGCCTCTCCGCACATGTGGACACCGCTCCTCACCATAGTTCACAGAGAACTCGAGGGAGCTCAAATGTGCAAAGAGATGCTTAGAGTGCTATTGGAGGAAGACCTGAAGTGATTCTGACTGAACACTTGCTAGAGCTGCTTTTAGGGTCTACCTTGTGGTGATAGAGGCTGTGAAGCATCAGTATTACACTGTCCTTATCGCATCTGCCCTTATTGCATCTGTGGATAATCATTCAGCAACCCTTTTCCAGGTGACTGAGTCCCTCCTCGGTAGAGCAGGGCAGGGGTCAGCTGATAAATTTGCTGATTATCTGACGGAGAAAATCACTCGGATTCGCTCAAAGTTCAATCCCAACATGGACTTTAGGGGTTTGGAGCTGACTGGAGCATAGTCTGGGCATGTTATCTGGGATCAGTTTGATCCAGTTGTCCCTGAGGAAGTGGACAGGTCCTTGGATCTGTCTGTGCTACTGCCTGTTTGTTAGATCCCTGCCCTGCCCCGTTGATTAAGGCGGCCAGAGGGGTGACAGGCAGTTGGGTTGGACTGATGGTCAATGCTTCTGTGCAGAAAGGTGTGTTTCTTGTGCCATTGAAACAGGCACTGGTGTGCCTCCTCCTGAAGAGATCATCACCTGACCCAACAATACCAGTTAATTTTTGCCCTGTGTCCAACCTCCCCTTTTTAGGGAAGGTGTTAGAGAAGGCAGTAGTGTGGCAGCTCCAGGGAGTCCTGGATGAAGCGGATTATCTGGACCCTTTTCAGTCAGGATTCAGGCCCAGATATGGCACCAAGACTGCATTGGTCATGCTGATGGATGATCTCTGGCATGAGCAGGATGGAGGTGGTGATCCTTGCTCTTGACCTCTCAGCAGCATTCAATACCATTGATCACAGTATCCTTCTAAAAAAAAGCCCTGACGTCAGGGACAAACCACGCCGAGGCAAGGCTCGGCATTCCCCTCCCCCCGGGTAGGCACGCAATCGCGTGTCATTCGGGGTTAGGGCAAGGTACGGGAAAGACCCCCGTCCCCTGCCCTAACCCCGAACGACATGCGCGCGCACGCCCGAAGTTCAAAAAGTGTAAGGATCTTTACCCTTTTGGAACTTCAGGCGTCTTGGAGGGTTGTGCGGCATGGCGCCGGTGACGGGAGGATGCGAGGGACCATCCCGCATCCTCCCATCACTGCCGCCGCGCCACGCAACCCTCCAAGCCGCCCGAAGTTCCAAAAGGGTAAAGATCCTTACACTTTCGGAACTTTGGGCGTGCGCGCGCGTGTCGTTCAGGGTTAGGGCAGGAGACGGGGGTCTTTCCCATCTCCTGCCCTAACCCCGAACGACACGCACGCGCACGCCCGATGTTCCGAAAGTGTAAGGATCTTTACCCTTTCGAAACTCGAAGTTTCGAAAGGGTAAGGATTCCGTACCCTTTCCAAACATTGTGGGGGCGGGCGCTGGGGGGTGGGTTGGTTTGGGTAGATGTTCTACCCAATCCAACTGCCCCCCCCCACATACGCTTGTATTGAATAACGTGAAAATCGCGTTCTTCGATACAAGATTTTCCCGAAAATCTTGTCGCGTTATTCGGTTTTCACGCTATTGGGTACTCGCGTTCTACGGGGTATTACTGTAATTGTTGCCTCAGACAAAACTTAAGTACAGTGGTACCTTGCTTAAAGTGCATAATGCGTTCCACAGGATTGCTCTTTAAGCGAGTTTGCTCTTTAAGCAAAACACCATTGTAAGTGACCAATTGTGGGAGGGGATTGCGAACCCCAATTTATTTGTTAAGCGAGTTTTTGGTTGGTTTTATTTATTAAGCAAAGCGAACATTCAGAGAAAATTCTGCTCTTTAAGCAAGTTACTTTTTAAGTGAGGTGCTCTTTATGCGAGGCTTGACTGTATACTGCATGGCCATTATTAAACCTAGTCTTCAGACTGGCAATGCAAGGTAGTTATTGCTACCTTACTAATGCAGTCCATTTCGTTGTGTCATATTTTTACCTGTTATGGTCCACTGCAGTAAACTGTGTCCAAACTATCTACAACCTTAGTGACTTCAAGTTGTTAAAAGATGTGAGGATTGTACACATGATAAACCAGAATATGGTACATGGATGCTAGTCTGTGATTCCCATCTGGAGTATCACAGGTTTCCCAGCCTTGTATTCAACATCTAGTTTAAAAATAAACTAAAACTCAAAAACTGAGGACAAATTAGTGGTTCCTTGTGGATTTAGAGCAGTGGTTCCCAATGTGGGCCCCATGCCCCACAGGGTGACTTCAATTCCCAGAAGCCCAAATCAGCACTCCTGATGATCAGGCCTTCTGGGAATTGAAGTTCCAGAACACCTGGAGTGCCAAGCTGATTCAAAGCTGCATTACATAGCAGAATGAATGGTTATGAAATTTCTGTCAATTAAGGATGCTTTGCAGTGATAATTAAAGAAAGATGCAGATCCATACACACGATTAAAAGGTGGGCTTTGAAGAAGTCATTTGGAGGAAATCTTTTGGCAACTGTTCTTAACAAATTACTTCTTTGTAAACAAAACAAAGAAATTCTTTAAGATCTGTCACCTGGCACCCATCTGTGGATGTTTTCTTCTTCAAAGATACTGTTTTGTGCAAATGCAGTCCAGTCCTAATTGCTCCAGACTAGCTAAAAAAAAGTAGTCCTGCATCTGAACCCAAAAAAGTCTGGATTGAACCCAGAATCAGAGTTGGGCTGGTTCACAATTTCATGTACAGTACATTGTTTGGCTCCACAGAAAATAGATTGAGTCAGACCATGTCATCGGTAGTACCAAAAAAGAAAGAAAGAAAGAAAAGAAAAGAAAAAAAGGGGGGAGAGCTAAAGGATAAAATGCCATCTGATTGCAACCTATGTTTGGTAGAATCTTACCAAAAAAGTGATTTCAGAACTATTTTTTAATGATTCATAATATTACATGTCTAAGAGAGGATTACATTACTAAGTGAGAAAGAAAGAGACAATATGCAGTCTATTCCTTGAACTTCAAATGCAGTATTAGGAACCTAGAAGTAGACTCCTCTTTTATTACAAGGCATTCATCAGTATATTCTCCTCAAAGAATGGGACTGACCACGAATAAAAGACTAAGGGATTAAAAATTCTATTTTTTTAAAAAAAATCTAGGAAATGAATTTGGAATGATGTGCCTTTGGTGAGGAGGGCAGTATAGAAATTTAAATAAAAAAATAAAAAAACTTATTTTCAATAAACATAATTTGTAAAAAGCCTTATTATGTTTTTATTCCAATGAAATTAATTGTTTTAAATGTAAAAACTACATAAAATGGACAATCCTATTTTAGGGCAACAATGCATGGGATGAAATTGTGCATAAAGATAGATAAATCTTTCCCCTGCTAATTTGCATGTGGTCAAGTTGCCTTTAAAAATTATCAATTAAAATTTAATACTATGTCCTAAAATTGCTTTTTGAGGGAGCTTGGATTAGACAGGAACTAATAGTAAATATGGATTTTGGTTGTAGGTTGGTTCTGTTTATGTCACAGTTATGGAAAGTCAGGCATGTCTACCCAAATCACTGGGATTATGGCTCCTAAATTACTTAATAATGCTAATGGACCACAAAGGCTACAATAAAATGAAAATTAAATATACATTTTAGAGCTTTATTAGCTTGACAAGCAGACTGGCAGATGGTGACACGAAACAGATATGAATGCAGTGCCATCCAGTTTCAGGTCATGGAAATCAGCAACAACCTGAATCATATAACCCAGCAAAAAAGCCTACAATTTATTCATATTAATGCTTGATGTATACAAGGGCATATTGCTCTGGCAGTTCGAAAAGCTTACTATAATTAGCTCTGTGGGCTATGGCATGTTCTTAGTAGCATGTGGTTCCTTCTCAGATACTAGAATTATAACCTAGGTGTTGGGAGTATAATTTCTTATCAGATACTGTACTGGGACACATTAAACTAGTTTTCAATAGTCATAAGAAAAGAATGGCAACTAAAACTATAATAATAACAAGGAGTTTTAAGTTCTTGTTAACGTACATGTGTGTGTGTGTGTGTGTGAGAGAGAGAGAGAGAGAGAGAGAGAGAGATGCTAAAATATAATCTCATTAAATCCTCCTTAAGGAAAACCTTAAAGACATCCCATGAAAACTCTTAATTAATAGGAAAGGCTTAAGGCTGGAAAGAATCCATAAAGCCAAACACTAAGCTACATAGATCTCTGATTAAGTTTTCACACCATGTTCCACAGTAGATTGAAGTTGGTTACAATCTGCAGATTCCTAACAATTCATAACACTGCTATCACAATGCAGATAATAAGACAGTGCAGATAATAATTCAATTTTACAGCTAAATGGGAGGCACAGCATCCAGCCTAAGGGTGACTTATATGACAGAAATGAACACAGCTTAATGCTGCAAGAGCTACTGCCTCAAATGTTGTTGAACAAAGCAGTAGCCCTTGAGCTTCCTGCAATCCATTACAAGGCTGTTAGCAAGCTCTGGCTGATAAGCAGGCTTAGTAAAGAGATCTTCACTTCATCTCTGATTAGTTCCTCTCCTTTAAAATGAGTGTTCTTGTTTCAACAGTAGAGCAAAGCAGCATCCCTCTGGAAGGCTCATTTAATTGAGGCTCTTGTTCAGCTCCACAGGGAAGAGAACTTTAAAACAAGGAGACGGAAAGAAAAATCAGAGCATAGAAGTAAACCACTTACAAGTAATTAATTATTTATAACTGATTCCTTTCTCTTGTTCTGCTGATATAACCAAGGTATATCAGCATTATGATTACAACTTAGCAAGGGATAACTTCACTCCCTTTTCAATATGATTGTATCTTTTTTAGTTACTCCCATATTTAATGGTGGGGAATGAATGCTGAATAGTTCAAGTGTTGCCCTGAGCAGTGTTGCATACCTCTGCCTGGTATTCTGTTGTTATGTGGCAACAATAGTCTGTCTTGTACCTTAGGCAAAGAGTGTATAACATCCAGCTATTCCCCATGAAAGCAAATTAAGAGTAATGGCTTTAATTATAGCTCAACAATAGTGTAGCTATGCTATTTTGCAGAGGAGCTAATCGACATTCTACAAGGCACTTCTAGAAATGGAAGAAGCCCAAAGTTTGAAACTGGACTTGGAATGCACCAAATTTGGCACTGGCATAGCAGCCCAAATTTGCCAAAGGGATAAAGGGGTTTGTGGTTGTGATTTTTTTCAAAAATGAAACTGTTTAACACCCCACCCACCCCATTCAGGATCACATGACCCTAAACATCCCCAGAAAATAGCATTTACAGTTATTTTCAGATTAGTTAGTTAATTTAGCTATTATTTTCCCCCCACATATTTATACACTTTAACAATCAAATGACCAGCTAGCAAAGATGACAGGAAACTGTACTGTCAATTGCAAGTAATAATGTGGGACTGGTCTGCAGTTCTGGAATTTCCATCCACAGAGATTCAAGAAATCTGTTTGTAGTTTGTACCCAGAACCATTCAGACAGTGTTACATAATTGTAATAATATTTTATAATTGGTTTCTTTATTGACATGTAAATATTCCCAGATAAAAGGAAACCATAGGAAATTTGTATTATTAGAAAAAATATTGGGGGTCCTCCCCACATATTTTAATCTAACATCAATAAAGATTTCTTTTGCACCAACTCATTGGGTCTTCTTCAATGATCTACATTTGTACACATGTAAACTTAAGCATTGCACACTCACACAACAAATTTGGGAATAAAATGCACAGCAATACATTCAAATGGAGCTTGGAAATTAATGGAATACATTTAGGAGTTGAACCAGGTGGCTGACCTTGGAGTCACCTTTCACATATGTTAATCTCACCTCAGGCAATTGGCTAAATGAGGCTTGGCTCTCTTGTTCAAAGATGAAGTTGATTTCCTTCAAGCTAGGAATTTAAAGGTAATTTCTATGGAATAATTTCTGTTTGTGTCTGCCTCTCTAGCACTAGAAGAAGGGCCTTTTCGGTATCCACTCCGGTCCTTTGGAACCTCCTGCCTGTTGAACTGTGTCTCCAGACAGAGTTGCTGTCCTTCAGGAAAGAGCTAAAAAGTTGGCTGGAGGGGGAGGTGGAGAGGGAGCAACCCCCCACCCCTGGCTCATTTAGTGGAGGATCATGCATGCTTTTAAAAGTTTTAAAGTAGATTTTTTAAAATGGTGCAGGTGGGAGGTAATTTTTTCAGAGTTTTCAGGAATTTTAAGGGTCTCTATAGTTTTAAATGTTGGGGATTTTTATGTACACTGCCCAGAGTCGCATGTCAATTGGAGCAGCTATACCACTACCACTAATAATAATAATAATAATAATAATAATAATAATAATAATAATAATAATAATAATAATAATAATAATAATAATAATAATAATAATAGGATTTTATGTCTCCTCATTCCAAGGAACAGTCAAATGAAAAATTATAACTAAAAGGACAGCTCTGAGATATGGAATCTGAAATTTAGGTAACAGTACCATGGACAGATGAGTAGGTTATTTACCTAGACTAGGAGTGCCAAAACTTCGGGCTGTGGGCTGGTCACATGGTTGAGTGGACCTGTCACGTGGTTCCTCCCACTTCAGAAATGTTAATTTGTTTTAAGTTACTTGCTACTGCATCTGAATTTTGAGAAACGGAGCTTTAAAGCACGATGATTCAAAGTGATTCCTTGAAGCATTATGCTATCAGGACTAGTGTCGCTAGTGTAGATAGAAACACCTGAAGGAATCTCAGAGCTCATTGCTCTGTAGTGAACTTTGTAATCAAAGTTCATTGTCCTTTTGAACCATCGTTCATTGACCTCACCAGAAGATGGAAGGGCCCCCAAAATGAGAGCTTGACACTTTGCCAACACACCTTGACCTTGAAAGATTTTGAGAAGATAAGGCTTATCTCAAGAACTGAGTCCAATGAGGGAGGAAAAGGGGGAAATTGTGTATAATTGTGTATAAAAACCCTTGAATTTGTTCAGCTAAAAAGTGCTTCTTCAAGAAGTGCAAAGACCTGTTCTTCTGAAGATAAGATTGGGAGGACATCAAGAGATGCGGCTTTGATCCATGGGGCCAAGCCAGGCTGCTATTTGGGAGATAGAAGAAATCTCGCCAGGCTGACACTTAGTCAGAATTTCATCAAGGCTGGACTTTGAAATTGGGAGATGAGTCCAGGTTGATACTAAGAATCTGTGTGTTTTCTTATTTTTCAGTTTAAATTGCGTCTTACAGTAGAATTAGATTAGGAACCCAGGAATGGGAACTTTTATTTCTAGAGTGTGTTATGACATTATTAGCTTAAGTTTAGCTATGCTTTTCATTTGGATTTCTCAATGGATTATGCTTTGCTTCTCATCACTTCTACAATAAAAAGGAGGACGGAGCCAGGATTGGTGTCGCTTCCAAGAAAGACAAACAGACGTTTTGTTTTGTGAATGGGATTGTTGGTTCAAGCATCAAGATAAACCGTGCTACTGGAGAACATTTATTATTTATTTATTTTTCTGATTTATATTGCCACCCAACTCTGAAGACTCCCATTGCAAGATCTTGGAAGTTCGCCCAGGAGAAGGGGGAATCAAAGGAGTGGCTCAGACTGTAGACATCTTCACAGGCCTACCATGGGAGTAAAATTCTGTGCCTGGCAGTCTGAAAAGAGGGTCTGGGTGTACAGCGTACTCGTCTCATAACAGGCAGCACTTGGTTCCTCACTCTCTTCACCTGCATGCCCCACATGGGAGCCTGGATTTGAAAGTACAGTGGGGGCAGTAGCAGTGACAAAATGCATCCGCACATGTGTGAAACACTGCTGTAAATGCAGCATCAGTTGTCATAAACACATTTGTGACAGCTGTGGGTGCTTTACGGCAGCATTTTGCTCATGCATGGGTGTGTTTTACTTCCGCTTCTGGGAGTGGTGAAGGTGGCATGGGCCAGATTCAGCCTATGGGTCCTAATTTGGGCACCTCTGACCTAGAGCCTTTTAGTCTATAGTGGCCAACCATCACGGATTCTCAGGGACAGTCCCGATTTGAGAGGGGGAATCCCGAGTTACCATTTTTAGGAAAATGGTCACGGAATTCCCCCATGATGTCCCAGCTGTCCCGATTTCTCTTCAGCAGCAGGCATTTTTAAAAAAAAGGAGCAAAAAATGGCTCCAATAAACTGTGCATGCTGCGCAGAAACTCAATCTGATGCATTGCGCATGCATCAGATTGAGTTTCTGCGCATGCACAGTTTATTGGAAAATAAGCCATGTGCCGATTTTCTAAAAATATAAGCCACCCCCCGAAAATAAGGCATGTGTTATGAAAAAACACAGCCACCCCACTGCCTGCTCGGACACAGAGAATACACCCCCCAACTGAACTCTGCTTACCTTCAAGCTCTGCTTATTTTCTCTCCCGACTAACAGCTGATCAGACTAAAGAGGCTTTTTTTTAAACTACAACAAGGAAGGGGGGAAAATTCAGTGATTTGATTGGCTCTCTATGTCAGCTGACATAGAGATCCAATCAAATCACTGAATTTTTCGCCCTTCCTTGTTGTAGTTTAAAAAAAAGCCTCTTTAGTCTCATCAGCTGTTAGTCGGGAGAGAAAATAAGCAGAGCTTGAAGGTAAGCAGAGTTCAGTTGGGGGGTGTATTCTCTGTGTCCGAGCAGGCAGTGGGGTGGCTGTGTTTTTTCATAACACATGCCTTATTTTCGGGGGGTGGCTTATATTTTTAGAAAATTGGCACATGGCTTATTTTCCAATAAACTGTGCATGCGCAGAAACTCAATCTGATGCATGCGCAATGCATCAGATTGAGTTTCTGCGCAGCATGCACAGTTTATTGGAGCCATTTTTTGCTCCTTTATTTTTTGGCCCCGCCCATGACGTCATGACGTCGTGACGTTGGCCCCGCCCATGACGTCATGACGTTGGCCCCGCCCCACTATCCCGGATTCAGTTTTGTAAGGTTGGACGCCTTATTTTAGTCTGTAGTGTAGTGGTGAATGGCCTCCTCGCAAGGTCTCCTCCCATAAGAAGAGCATTAATATGGAGACAACAGAATCAATCCATATCAACAGCCAAGGAGTAGGTCTGTTGTAAGGTTAAGTGCTGTTAAGTGCTCATTCAAGACCAAATCACCATCAAATAATTTGCATTAGAAAAGAGATAATTGTAACAAGGTTTTGTTAGGATTGCTACTAAATTCAGAAATCTGAGGGAGAAGGCAATGATGTTGTAACCCTGCTGCCCAAGTCCCCCAGTTTCAAACCTGCCAGTCTTGACCCCGCTACTTTTATAATTTAACGTGCCTAGCCCTAGTGTTATCTTGTGGCCAATGGCTGATTTCAACTTGGTTTCTACTACTTAACTTACTACAGCTTATGAATTTCATGCTTTGTTGTTAGAGATAGTAAAAAGATGAAAGGAGATACCATGGTTTTTCTGAAAGCACTGGATATATTTTCAAGTTAACACAGATAAAAGAAAGTAGAATTAAAAGAGTTCATTATTACAACTGTTGGCCTTATGTATTTCTTAGGCAATATTGTACATTCAGACATAGTATCTCTTAAAGGAGAAAGTGAAGAACCCGAAATGTTATTTATTTACTACACAATTATGACACTCTATTCAGTGGGGCACAAATCATGTAACAAGGGCTTTACCCACAAACTCTTTTGTGTAGGCACCCTCAGATGATGCCCAGGATTATGCGGTGTTGTTTTCTCTACAGAATGATATATTTTAAATTTTGTAATGTCTGCATGCATGTAATTTCTCTCCTTGCTCTGAAAAGAAGGTCCCAGGGCATCTTGCAAAATGGTGGAAAAACAAAGAAGGTTTAATAAGATCAGAAAACAATAGGTTAAATATTAAAATTCAGTAATAGAACTGAGGAGCTGAAGTTCTGTTGTAAGGAAAAGAAACATTTATGGTCAGCCAGTATTTTTTCTTTCTTTCTCAGAGAGATAATATATTGTTTACATATGATGCTCTGATGAATTCAGCGAAAAACACTGACACAACTGCTATCTGCATAGGCCCAGCTCTCTGGCCACATTGTTTATTTGTTTGAGTAGTATAGTTGACAGCAGTTTCTATCACAGACCTGTCTCCTCAGGGCTCTCAGATGAAGGCAGCCAAATCGTTTGATGGATAAAAGCCCAAAATAAAAAGAAAATGAGATTACAGAACTGGCATCTTTTAAAAACAAAGGCACCTGTATCTCCTCGTAGCAGTAGGGCCAAAATTCGTGGTTCCCAATTATCTGAGCAGGACAAGGGCCTCCTCATTGTCATAGTGATGAGATCATGGACTACTGGTATCACAATAACCATGGTTTTGGCACATGGTCATTTCTCTGATGTTGCATTAGTTTCCTCTCTTTCTCAATTCTACTATCTATGCCGCTGTACTTCAGGAATAACACAAAAAGACAGGGCATGCTAGAAAAGACAACAATGCTAAGAAAAATTGAAGAGCACAGGAAAAGGAAACCCAAATATTTCTGATTCAATGGCATAAATCTTGTTGTGCAGCTCCATGTGTACAATGGAGTTGGCATCATAAGCAGTGGTAAATTGCCATTGATTGAAGGCTTCTTTTGGTGATTGAAGGGGGCACATTACTTTTCACATTGTTGCATGTAGCATGAAATCAACTTTAATCAGTGGTGATTTCCATTTAAGGTTGATGTCATGCCTGTTGTACACACAAGCTTGTTAAATAAGTGCTGCAGTTTTAAACAAGATGAGTGATGATGTAAGAGCTTGGCCATAACAGCTGACATGTAGCATAACTCTGTAATGAGTTGAGGTTTGTTTGTTTTTTGTAACAAAGATATAATAAAACAAATGGAATGTTACTGGTAGCCCTTTGTCTAATATGAGAGGGGGCCCTTCTCTTCCTTCCTGAGCTACAGCGCATCATGCTATGAAATTCATTGAGTGAGTTTGGGAGAACCCCACCCTTGCACCTTGCCCTAGCTGACAGGGATCTTTGTGAGGATAAATACTGAGGAGGGAAGCACAGTACTGTAACCTCAGTAAAATGAATCAGGAAATGTGAATCACAATGCGCGAAGGGAGATATTGGCTTCGTGTTCAGCTATGTAACAGATTATACTTAAACAGCAATTGTCCAGACTTGGAATGGTTTCCCTGGAGCTTTATCCCAGGGGTATATGGATCTCCATATCTCCTCTCCAGTCAAGGCACACATGGTCAACAGCAGGGGAAAGGTTGCTGCAGGTTGACTTTAGACCACCAGTCTTTCCAAGGCATGATGTTCTAGTACAGTAGACTAGTAGGAACTGTGTATCCCTCCACGACAGGTTCCGTCAACCATACCTATGGTTTTAATTTGAGCCATACTTGGTATATGCCATAAGTTGCCACCAAGTAATTTTATAACATATGTCATTTGTCATCCATCTTCTGTGCTATGAAGGAAATGCAATCTGCGAGTATGTATCCTTGATCTATTTTTACTTCATTGTTGCTCAGTTTGGAATATATTCAGTGCACTCATAATTTCATATTATTCTTTGCATATCTGTCAAAGAAAAAATGCTTTTGCAGAAATTCAAGGTGTAATGCTAAATACATTTCCAGATTTCATTGAGAGTGATCTGAAAAGCAATAAACAATGTGCTTTGTTTATAAATAAAATTGTTAATATCTGAGTTAAGCGTACACAGAAAGCCTCCTCGAAGACTGTGGTGTTTTTTTTAACCACAGTTGGGCCTTCTCTAGGCAATGGCAACCTTGTGGTGGTGTCTAATCTTTCTACCATTTCCACAATAGGCAGGAAGGGCAAGACACTTCCCACTTCTGATGTGGGTAAAGCTCATAGGGGAAGCCTTGGTAGTGCAGTGGTTAAACTGCTGTACTACAGCCAAAACATTGTGAGTTCAGTCCTGACAGGGTTCAAGATTGACTTAGCCTCCCATCCTTCTGAGGTCCGTAAAATGAGTAACCAGCATGTTGGGGGCAAAATGATAATCACCTTGTGAACCACCCAGAGGGTGAACTGAGTACTATGGGGCAGTATATAAGTGTAATTGCTATTGAAGAACAGCACAGAATACAAAGTCTCCCATCCAAAAGGTTTCACCCCATCACAGTGCAGTGGGATTCCAGGTGGAAGAAGTGCCATCTCCCTATGATTTAGAATGTTCTCTAACTTTCCTATATTATAGTCATAGGTCTGCTTACATCCAACATGGAACTAATTACATCCAAGGCACACAGTCACTCTGGAAGGTTGGGTTTCAATACCCAAGAGCTGCACGATGGGGAGCATGAAAAAAGCCTCATTCGGACATCCCCTAAAAATCATTTCAACCCAGAGTAATCTCTCACATGGAAACAAACAAACAAAAAAGCCTCAAGTATAGCTCCCACATGTCTCCACATGGAAGAAAAGTACTGATTGGGACTGTTTGAAGGAATAAGGGAATAAAGTTTCTTTTTCACCTTCAGTGTGGAAGCACCTCTGATAGCTTATTCTGAAGTGCTAATGGTAGCATGAACACTGGAAACCTGATTAAGAAAGTAATGAATACCCACACATTTTCTCATCCTTGATGAAAATAGATATCTCAACATATCAAGACATGATTGACAAAATAATCAACCACTGTGAGATTTTTCACTCCTATGTGAGAGCAAAAAGACCAGATTGTTTTCATGAGCTGCATCACAAAAACAAAACAAAAATAAAACACTGTGGGGGTTTTTTCTGGAGGAAAGTGTATATTTTATGCAAAAGAGCTTACATTTCCTATGTTTATTACTCTGCAAAATACAAGGGGAGTTGCATAAGGTTTTTTGTGTGTTCTTTTTTAAGTTTTAGTTGAGTTTTTTGGTGATCTCTCAAAAATATACAAATTCAGAAAGTGCAAAAAAAAATCCATAACGAACTTCTGAGAATGAAATGAATCCCTAATCCTGATTATGGTCATGATATATTTTCACCTTTCAGTGGTTCTTCAGCCACCACCCCATCTTAAACTGGATTGCCAAGATTGGGGAGAGAGAAAAGGCCATACTGCCACTCTGTATGTGCATGTGTGAATGCATGAGCACCTTTCCAGAACCCTTGAAATCCTCAGGGCTGACATAGTCTTGTACTCTGAGCTACAGAATTTCCTGAACCATTTTGCATCAGAAAGAGAGGATAGCAGGGGAATCAGCAGATTAAGTAAGCAATTCTTCTGAAATGCCACACTAAGACACAGAAGATGAGCAAATTGAAGCTTCTTTGATTTTCTCTGCTTTTCAGTTCAGGAAATGCTAAGCCATGATTCTGCTATTATGATCCTTTCACAGAAAATACAACTGCTTCAGAAAGACTATGTGCCGAAGGAGCAACAACAGCAACAAAAGTTGGTTACTCTTGGTGGTGCTTCATCTATATCAATTTTCTCCCCTTACTAGATGCCTTCAACCTACACTAAGGCCATTTAGCCTTGTAGAAACTGGGTGGGATGCTCATAATTTAGCTGGGGTTGTCTGATATGAAGACTGCTCAAGGCTCCCTAAACAATTTTTCCTGTTCATTAGTGATGGAGAAGCCACCAGACTTTCAGAAAAAATCAATTTAGTCCAAGTGGCTTCTGCACATGAAGTAGAAAGGACACCTTCTTGTTTTTTCTCCCTCAGGTAAAAAAAACCAAACCTTTTAGTTAGAATTGGCAAGCAAGGTGGCAAAATCAGAATGTAATTATTTCCCAGTCATTTAAATTATTTCTTAAAAGCTGATTTAGTTTGGTTATCCTAGCCAGTAGCTGTTTCATCCTCTAACAAGTTGGATCATTGTACAGTATACTGAATGTGTACTTATAAGTGCTGATCCCTGGAGAATACAATTGTTCCTTTATATTTTAAACCCCAACTAGCACTTATGTGATGGCTGGTGTCAACATATAATATGCTGAGGGAAAGCAGTATTTTGTTGTGAAATGATTCAAGAGCCAAGCAAATTAACAAATGACAACTTCACTTTATTTGAGGACAAAACTTCAGCTTAAACTCACTGGTCTGTAGCAACAAGGAAAGCTGATGACAGCAGAGAAGCAATTTCACAGTCATTAGTTTGCTCTCCTATTTCAGCTAAGGAAGCTTCCAAAATGTGAAAATAGCTTCTCAATTTTCAAGTTCATGAACATGATGTTACAAATTGTTTACCTGATTCTGGCAGCAGTAAGGAGGAATCTAGCAAGAACTAGCTTTCAAAGAGGAGGATGGAACTGGTATTAGAAGAAACACTTCTATAGTAGTTTAGGTATTTGGCTGCAGAGTCAGAAGTTCAGGCCCCCATTGTGCATTCAAAAGGAGCCAACCTGCATAGGCCTGGGCAAGCTACACAGTCCCAGATTGCCCCCCTGAATGGTAAAACACTTCTGTGTAGTTTCTCCCTAGAAAACCCTAGAAAGTGTTGCATACATCAGAACTGACTTGAGGGCATATTATTATTATTATTATTATTATTATTATTATTATTATTATTATTATTATTATTATTATTATTATTATTATTATTATTATTATTATTATTATTATTATAAGCTTTTAACTGAGAGCTTTGGGGAAAGCAAGGGGGAGGAAAAGGAACTCTTGGGACATGGAGAAGCAGACAGACAAGAGCAGAGGTGAGGCATGCTTCATCTCAGCAGGGAAACAGCCAGGGGGTGGCCAGGGTGGACTTGGCCCACCCTGAGTTAGCAGTTGGCCCACCCTGACAAAGCGTTATTTCCCATGGGAATTCATTAAAAAGAGGCTTTGTTGCCCACCCTAGAAAAAAACTGCCCACCCACATCTAGAATCCTGTCTCTGGCCCTGCATCTCAGGCCTATAACTCCAGAACCCTAGAACCAGGCATTGGCAATTCTGTCTGTAGGATTCTAAGTGTTGGGGGTCTCTCCATCTGAAAATGCTTCCCATCTCTAGGCAAGAGCACAAGATGCAGCTGTGAACATGAAGCAGAAGAAGATGGAAGAGTAGAGTTGCTGGACACCACACAAAATCTCAGGGAATGCTTCTGCCAGTTCTTCAGGTACAGGGGAGGGGGAAATCTCAGAGTGAATAGTGCTGAAGCTGGGGGAAATTTGATTTAATCAGGTGTGAGGTGTCTTTAAAATTCTAGCGCTCATTTAAATATTGGATATGCATGCCGACCCACATTCAGTGGACACCAGGACTTATGAGGTCAACATTAGAGCATTTGTATATGTGGTATGTTTGTACAGTACTGTGACACCCACAACATTGCAAATGTTGTTGTTGTTGTTTTTTGTTAGAATTCCCAGAACCTGCAGCAACCATGGTTTACAACAGATAGTACTGACTTCATAATTTGTAAGCCTTCTTGTTGAATATGTTCTTGTAGTAGCAGCTCCCTATGGGCTGACAGAGATCTTTTTACAAGCCTGACTAGAAAAATATGGTTGGGAGGGAGGAAACCCCAAACAGTTATGGACTGTAGATAATAGAGTGCAGGTAGTGAATACTACCAGGGTTGTTAGCAATCTTTACTTTTTCTGGGTGCATTTTGACACTTGGCCAAATGCTGAAAAATAATTTTTTGATCTTCCAACCAAGTAGGTTGCCAAATTACCAGTTAACTGGATTTTATTTGGATTCTGAGTCCACTTACTTGGATATACAGTATTCCATAATCAGATGTCCAGAGCATTTCTGCCCTCACATCCCTTGCTTGACCAGCATCTGTGACCTTATGTCTAAATGGGATGATGCTGGCCTATCTATGGGAGATGCGAACAAGTAACTCACAGAAGCTGGTGCAGGAGCAGAGGTAGGTAAGTAGGGGGGGATCACAGGGGAATAGATAGAACAATTATAAGATATCAGAGTAAGGTGAAAAGCATGAGATTCAACAGGAAGAGAGGGAGAAATATGACATCTGGTAGAAAATGATGAAGAAATATTGTATTTTGTGTGTGGGAAGAGCACACTTACATAAGGAACACCCAAGAAGTTGACTTGAGAAGAAGACAAGACACTTTAAACCTCTTATTTCTGAAGTGGTCACAACTGAGACATGTATCTCTTCACAAAAGAGATAGGAGGCTAACTTATAAATTTAATATGCTGTTCATTTAGCATCTTTCTCGCAACAGAATTCTAAGAACACAACAAATGTCATCTAGAGATCAAGGACAACAGGCCAGCTGTATCAACACGTAACACATTTCTGAACTTTGCTGATAGATAATGGCAACTCCACTCCCACATCACGAGTCTTCTGAACTCTGCATTCCCCTTCTTTCACAAAGACCTTTTTATCAAGAAGAAGAAGAAACAGCAGATGATGCTACCTCAAAAGAGAAATTTTGTGTATGTGCATTGGCTTCATTGTGCTGCCTGTTGCCACAGCTTCTCACCACAACTAATGAAATGCATTTTCAGGTAGGGCAATACAAAACAGATGTAATGTCCAATGGAGCCGTTGTTAAATCCTAACTTTCTAATGATGCTGGAGGGGAGCTGACATTATGTAATATCGGCAACTATCACCTAATTTTCACTGAAGCTCTTACTGAGCGACTTTCAGGAGGGAGCCAGTGTTTTCAAGCAGGGAATATGTATATGGTGACTTTTGACCTTTACATCATTAAAAACATAGAGTGAATTTCTTATTGCTGGACCAAAGGTTATACACATAGTGAGATCTATAATCATTAGAAGGTGAGGGACACTCGGCTTCAGGGTTGATGGCACCATAACTAATAGCTGCCTCGCTGATGCTGTGTCTTGCCCCTTGTATTAGCTTCACTTTAACACTAACCCTTTCATGCTGAGGCTCACCTCTGCTTCTGTATTCTTTGACAAAACTACAACAAGAGCTAAGGAACTTCAGGGGCAGCAAGTGTTTTTATTTGCAAGACACAGGGGGGCTCGATCAGTCCCTCCCAGTGTGTGGCTTTCAAAAACAAATAAACAAACACCAGCAATTCCAAGAGCTGCTGTGAATTGTTATTTTCAATTTGCAGTGATGTAGAAATGAGAGACGATTGGTCTGAGAAAATGTGAATTCCAGCCAAGCCTTCTATTTCCAGGCAAATTAAACTGTCAGTTGGAATTTTGCTGAGTCAAAGGGCTTCAGCAGGGAGGCTGTTCCAATTTCAGTAAGCATGACAAGCATGTTCCATGGGCATTTCTGAACCAAACAATTATGCCAAAACCTTCTCAATGAAATAATGTTAGTGATCCCTTAGTCAAAATGGCTAAATAGAAACAAAAACTAAGGGTAGGAATGAAAGCAAAAGTTTGATTAGTGCTACCGGACCTTAACAAAACTATGCAATACTAGGCTAGCAGTATCATTAGGCAGGCTAAGGTCAGTGCCTAAGACAGCAGATTATGAATTGCATGGATGGGAGCAAATTAATAATTATTCATCTTATTACCATTACATTCTTACTGCCAGGAAGAGACAAAGGCTTGTGCCATTTCATGTTATTGTGGGGCCAAAGAATGTTTTGGATTAACCTGTGAAATAAGCATTGCCACTCTCTTCTAGCAATACATGGAAGATCTATTCACTGTAATGTGCTATATCTGAACAACTGATAAACTACATTCATCAGTGGAACTATGCTATATACCCACCCATTATAGACTCCCCATTACCCTCCCATACCCCAGTTAAGAGACAGAGACAGATGTCTGTGGTAAAAATAACTGGTCACTTTATTAACTTGCAACTATAACTGTTAATCTGGAAGTGAGATAATGCATCAGCCATACAGTTATCAATGCTCGATACATGTGCCGGGCTCTAAAAACTATGTTAAAGCGCAAGGTAGTCAGCATGAAGGCACGAACCAAGCGCATAACCCTGGGTGATTGGGAAGTTAGGGTATTGATATGAACCATGGCCATGTTATCGCACCAGAAAGTAACTACTGAATTGGCCCATTGGGCACCCCAAAAGCAAACTGCCCCGAGGAATGGAAAGAATTCCAAGAAGGTGAGGTCCCGCGAAAGGCCAAGACAGCGTCTACCGGTGGGTCAAGGCCATAGGACCACTACCCCTGCCAGAAGATGCTGTAGCCAAAGGAGCCAAAGGCGTCTGACTGCACCTGAAGGCAAGTGTCTGCAGGCAAGTCAGAACGCCAAAACGAGACACCATTAAAACCTGTGAGGAAATCTAGCCAAGTGTAAGGATCATCCCTAATACCCTTGGTTACCCTGGTCTTATGGAATGGCTTAGTGAGGCCAACCATGGCATCACACAAGCAGCGTGCAAAGGCCCGGCTGGGGGTGATGACCTTGCAGGCGAAGTTCAGGAGACTGTGTAGCTCCTGAAGTTCACGCAGGGTGACCTTACGTGCTTAGAGGATTGACCTGATCTTAGCCATGATGCACTCCACCTTGTCCTGGGGAAGAATTGTCCTGGGGAGCATTGTGCTATGCTGTCCAATTTGATGCCCAGGAAGGTGAGGAGGGTGGTGGGGCCTTCAGTCTTTTGGGGGGCCAGGGAGACCCTGAGCTCCCCTGCTAGCACTCTAAAGGAGTCAAGGGTGTGCTGACAAGTGCCAGAGCCCCAGGGGCCCATAAAAAGGAAGTTGTCCAAATATGTACAATCCAGGAGGATCCGGCTTGGCGCGCCAGTGCCCAATGTAAGAGGGTTCTGAAGTGCTCAAAGGCGGAGCACGATATGGAGCAGCCAAACGGCATGGCCCTGTCGATGAAAAACTGGCTGTCGAAATGGAAACCGAGCAGCTTGAAGTCCTCAGGGTGGACCAGGACAGGCGGAAAGCTGACTTGATGTCGCATTTAGCCAACAAAGCTCCCAGGCCGCATGACTGGACCATGCTCACTGCCTGGTCGAATGATGAGTACCGCACAGAAAAGAGTTCATGAGGTATCGCGTTGTTCTTTCTGTGTCTAAAGCTGGAAGCACAGTGTCTTAAGGCAGGGGCTGTGAGGAGAGGGTCTGAAGGGCCTTCAACTGCTCAATGCAGCAGGGAAGGGATGCCATGACTGCGGCCAGGTGGGGGGTACATCTGCTTGTGGGCCCCTACTCAGTGCACGAGAATGGCCCAGGGTGGATTGGGCCAGGCTGGGGGTCCCTGCCAGGGCCACGAGTTGGGCTGCCAGGGTCCTGGGATCAGCGGCCAACTCCCCTCGCTGCAGGTCATCCATAGTGGGTGAAGATAGGGGAGGTGATGGGGTCCGGCGGCACTGGGTGCGCATACGAGGCTGTGACGGGGGTGCCTTTCACTTTGGGGCCATTGGAGATCAAGAGACTAAGCAAGCTGTTCAGGAAGGTCAGTGAGAAAGAGCATTGGGCAGAACAGTCAGGGCTTTGGACGTTGGCTGTTGCTCCTAGCACTCAGGACAAAAGGGTACATTGGGGAAGTGAAAGTACTTCCTTGATTGCACCACCACCTTTTATAAGTGCGGTGGCCACACCCTTGTTGAGCGCACCTTGGTGCTCCTGTCCACTGTCTCTGTGGGGACGGAGAGCAAAGTGTGCTCACGTGGCTTGGAAACCTGCTATGGAAAATGAAAACCCTGTAGACCAGGTTTCAGAATGGTTCAAATAGCTGTGATGAGGGAAAAGTGAGGGACAAGCACAATATTAGGTCTGAATCAATCATATCATACATGTTCTCCTACTTTCCATTGTATCTTTATAACAAGCTTGCATGGTACATTAAATGGGTCCAAAATCATTCAGTGAGTTTCTTAGCTATGAAAAGGTGAATATACATACCCTCAGTTCTAATCTTAATCACTGATCACTGCAGCACACTGCATCTTGTGTGTACCTTTCAAGAGCTGGCCTGGCCATTGTCCTCACTTCCAAGCTGACTCACACAGCACCTCATTGGTGTCTTCATCTAATTTTATGTCTGATGATACCTGAAGCTCATCATCATCATCATCATCATCATCATCATCATCATCATCATCATCATCATCATCATTATTATTATTATTATTATTATTATTATTATTATTATTATTATTATTATTATTGTATGCCGCTCTACTCGCCGAAGCGACTCAGAGCGGCTAACATCCTATAGAGCAGGCATGCCCAAACTATGGCCCGCGGGCCGTATCCGGCCCGCCAGGCCATTTCATCCGGCCCCCGACATGGTATAAGAACTCATATAATTTTATTTTATTTTTTTAAAAAAAATTTTGGGCGAACTTTTTTTTTGGGCGGAGGGATCACAAGTCAGTGAAAGAGTGATTTACCTAGTTCCTTCCTCCTCCTGCTTAGTACTAGGAGTTCTGCCGAATCTACTTTAGAATGGCTGAATCAATACGTCAGAGGTGATTCGGTTATTGTTAAGGGTGGAGAGAGGGACTTCTCAGTCGGAGCTAAAAGTAAGTAGTTTGGGCATGCCTGATTTAAAGCAATTAAAAAAGAAAGCCAGGAGCAGGGGGGAGGGGGAGGGAAGCGAGGTTTAGAGTTCTTCAAATCTCTTTGTCAGGCTGTGTATATTGCAAACTTAAGATATCAGAAGAGAAGCAAAAAAAGTTCACAACTTCTCAGGTGCCACAATGCATAATGCATCCACCCATCCATTGGCTGGGCAAAAGAAGTTTGTTTTGCAGCCGTTTGTAGGAGGTTTGAATAAGACCCCTGGGATGTTCCCTTACTGTCAGAAGCAACAAATGTTGCTTTTCAGCTCGCTTGTGGCCAATCCTTGTGCAAAGAAGTTTGCTCTGCAACCTTTTGCAATTGCAAAGGTTTAAATAACCCGGGATTTTTCGTCAGTTGCAAAAAGAGACGTTACTTTACCTATAGGCTTGCGGCTGCCCCGTCATTGTGTGCCTGTGGAGTTGATGTGCTCTTACAAATTCAACCCACGAAGCTTTGCTCTTCTGCCTGATGTGGTGGATTTGATCTCAAATCCACCTCAAATTTAAATACAGCTCAAATTTAAATACAGGAGTTAGTCTACAAAAGGCCCTGGAGAATGCATTAAATTTGGTAAAGGTTTCTCTTGCTCGAAAGCCAGTCGTATCTGACTCTAGTGGTCAGTGCTCATCTGTTTCAAAGCCAAAGAGCTAGTGCTGTCTGCTTCTGCAGGCATTTCTGTGGTCTTATGGCAGGCATGACTAGACACTGCAGCCCACAGAACACTTGTTACCTTCCCACCGAACTGGTCCCTATTTATCTACTTGCAATCGTAAAGGTAAAGGTTTCCCTTGCTCGAAAGCCAGTCGTATCCGACTCTAGGGGTCAGTGCTCATCTCTGTTTCAAATCCAAAGAGCTAGCGCTGTCTGCTTCTGCAGACGTTTCCATAGTCATGTGGCAGGCATGACTAGACACTGCAGCCCACAGAACACTTGTTACCTTCCCACCGAACTGGTCCCTATTTATCTACTTGCAATCTCTTGCTTTTGAACTGCCAAGTTATACGGTATGTATATATAAAGGTAAAGGTTTCTCTTGCTCGAAAGCCAGTCGTATCCGACTCTAGGGGTCAGTGCTCATCTGTTTCAAATCCACAGAGCTAGTGCTGTCTGCTTCTGCAGGCATTCCTGTGGTCTTATGGCAGGCATGACTAGACACTGCAGCCCACAGAACACTTGTTACCTTCCCACCGAACTGGTCCCTATTTATCTACTTGCAATCATAAAGGTAAAGGTTTCCCTTGCTCGAAAGCCAGTCGTATCCAACCCTAGGGGTCAGTGCTCATCTCTGTTTCAAATCCAAAGAGCTAGCGCTGTCTGCTTCTGCAGGCATTTCTGTGGTCATGTGGCAGGCATGACTAGACACTGCAGCCCACAGAACACTTGTTACCTTCCCACCGAACTGGTCCCTATTTATCTACTTGCAATCATAAAGGTAAAGGTTTCCCTTGCTCAAAAGCCAGTCGTATCCGACTCTAGGGGTCAGTGCTCATCTCTGTTTCAAATCCAAAGAGCTAGCACTGTCTGCTTCTACAGACATTTCCATGGTCATGTGGCAGGCATGACTAGACACTGCAGCCCACAGAACACTTGTTACCTTCCCACCGAACTGGTCCCTATTTCTCTACTTGCAATCTCTTGCTTTTGAACTGCTAGGTTATATGTATATATAAAGGTAAAGGTTTCTCTTGCTCGAAAGCCAGTCGTATCCGACTCTAGGGGTCAGTGCTCATCTGTTTCAAATCCAAAGAGCTAGTGCTGTCTGCTTCTGCAGGCATTCCTGTGGTCTTATGGCAGGCATGACTAGACACTGCAGCCCACAGAACACTTGTTACCTTCCCACCGAAATGGTCCCTATTTATCTACTTGCAATCATAAAGGTAAAGGTTTCCCTTGCTCGAAAGCCAGTCATATCCGACTCTAGGGGTCAGTGCTCATCCCCGTTTCTAAGCCGAAGAGCTAGTGCTGTCTGCTTCTGCAGGCATTTCCGTGGTCTTATGGCAGGCATGACTAGACACTGCAGCCCACAGAACACTTGTTACCTTCCCACCGAACTGGTCCCTATTTATCTACTTGCAATTTCTTGGTTTTGAACTGCTAGGTTGGCAGGAGCTGGGACAGAGACGGGAGCTCATTCCGTCCTGCAGTACTCGGGAATCGAACTGTTGACCTTCCACCTCCCAGTCAGCGTCTTAGTGACTTGAGCCACTGCAGTCCCATATGTATATATGCAGTACTGTAAAGCTATTTAGATACACTGTATGTCTATAGTGGCTGCACTCTTCTCTGGCAGCAGAGGTAGCTCCAGTTGATGGGGCAAACTGTCCCCAGCTAATCAGTGGCATCTCCGCTGCCGCCATGAGATTTCCCATTGATCAGCTGACTGACAGTATAGAGATGTCCCAGGTAAGCCGATTGGCAGTCATGATGGCATCAGAGATGCTGTGGACCAAATGGTTATGTTCTCCTTCATCAGCTGGAAATCTGTCTGCACTACCAGGGCAGATCAAAGCCACTGATCAGTGAAAACAGACTCCAGCTTATCAAGGGAGACCATTCCTAGCTATCTCAGAAAACAAAACAAATAAAATAAAATACACAGTAGCACTTTAAAGACTAACTGCTATTCCCACCAGTAATTCTTTTTTAAAAAATGTTTATTTGAAGAGTCCTAGTGCTATGACACTTTGAATAAATATTTTTTTAAAAAACAATGCACCATAGCAGCAGAGGGGCTCCCACTGATTGGTAGCAACTGGTGTCAGCTGATCTGCAGCTGCAGAGAGATGCAGCAGATCTGTTAATGCTGCCTCTGCCAATCAGCTGTAATCTATGTCACCTCCTGCTGCAAGTTTATCTGGGCTTTCCCAGGTAAACATTAACAGAAGTGGGCACAAAGTCTAAACCAGTGATGGCAAACCTTGGTAGTTCAGGTGTTATGGAACTTCAATTCTCAGATGTCCTGATCACCAGAAGTGCTAATTTAGGCTTCTGGTAATTGAAGTCAAAGAACACCTGGAGTGCCAAGGTTCACCATCACTGGTCTGAAGTGATTTATTTTACACTGATTCAAGTATTGGTATAAGTTGGAAGTCAAAAATGATTTACAGTATTATGGCTGTGCATTGTGTAATTCCTGATTTTAAATTGATTGGGAGACCCAATGTGCGCTAATTTTGAAGTTCCCCCACCCTCTGAGGCTGCAGCAAGCCAGGCAGGACATGATGTCAGGAAGCAGATCTTTTCTAAGGCTAATGACTTTTCATTGCTAATTAAATTCCAAAGTTTCAGGTAGGTGGGGTTTTAATTGGCAATGAAAAGTCATTAGCCTTATAAAAGATCTGCTTCCTGACATGATGTCAGGAAGCGGGTCTTTTCTAAGGCTAATTACTTTTCATTGCTAATTAAAATCCAAAGTTTCAGGTAGGTGGGGTTTTAATTGGCAATGAAAAGTCATTAGCCTTATAAAAGATCTGCTTCCTGACATCATGTCAGGAAGCAGATCTTTTCTAAGGTTAATGACTTTTCATTGCTAATTAAAATCCAAAGTTCCAGGTACGTGGGGTTTTAATTGGCAATGAAAAGTCACTAGTCTTATAAAAGATCTGCTTCCTGACATCATGTGAGGAAGCGGATCTTTTCTAAGGCTAATGACTTTTCATTGCTAATTAAATTCCAAAGTTTCAGGTAGGTGGGGTTTTAATTAGCAATGAAAAGTCACTAGCCTTAGAAAAGATCTGCTTCCTGACATGATGTCAGGAAGCGGGTCTTTTCTAAGGCTAATGGCTTTTCATTGCTAATTAAAATCCAAAGTTTCAGGTAGGTGGGGTTTTAATTAGCAATGAAAAGTCGCTAGCCTTAGAAAAGATCTGCTTCCTGACATGATGTCAGGAAGCGGATCTTTTCTAAGGCTAATGACTTTTCATTGCTAATTAAAATCCCACCTACCTGAAGCTTTGGAACACAACAACAGGTCCTTGGATGCCACAATGACCAAGCTGGATATGAGTTTCTAGGATCTGTCATATTTTTTTAAAAGGACACTTTTAAAGGACACCGCGAAGGCGGCGAAAGAGGAGCCGGCGGCAAAGGTTTTAGTGGTGGCGCCGGAGGCGGCGGCAGCGGCAAGGCTGGGTGGATGTATGTACCATGGAGAGATAGTTCGGCCCTCGGAGGATCTGATAAAATGTTATCCGGCCCCCGGGCCGAAAAGTTTGGGCACCCTTGCTATAGAGCAATACATATCACAAAATTACAATGTCAAACTGTAGAGCAACATATATCACAGTATTACAACATCAACTATAAATACAGCAACATAAAATAGCAGCATAAATACAGCAACATAATATAAATATAGCAACATAGTACAATACAATCAAAAATATCTAACACTACACTAGAATACAATATAGTCAGGTGGGTCTAAAACAAAGTATCAAGGTATCAGCTACAAATTACAAAAGATAGCACATCAACACAATATCAATACAATATAACATAATGTAAAACATTCATTGCAATGGGGAAAATGTGAGTGTCCAAAACCTCCTTGTTATAACATAATACAGGGATTCTTAACCTGTGGCCCATAGGCAGAATGCAGTCTGTGGCACCATTTCATGTGGCCCACCACCACCTCCACCACACCAGGAAGTGACATGTGGTGGAGGAAGTGCAAAATGGCCACCCGGCTCCCAAAGCTGTCTGAGGGAGCATGACCCCATCCCCTGGCTTTAAAAGGTTGAAAACTCATGACCTAATACATGAGATTGTGCAGGGTGAAATGTGTATCAATAGCTACAGGTATCAATATTAGAGAAGTGTCAGAATCCGGTTGCCCCACGCAAAGGCCCCTCCCTTCTAGTTCTAGAGACCCAGTCTCTTTATGGGAACTGTTAGCCTTTGTTAGCTCTATGGGAGAGCCAGTCTGCATTAAAAGAACTCTCACTATGCTCAGGAAATGAAGCAAATCAGGGAGGATAGCCATTGTGTGTGTGTGGTGTCAGCTTCTGTTAAGGAAAGGGACAATCCTCAAGTGAAAACAGTAGGTTTATTGATCAGGTTTCTTAAAGGATAATCCAAAAAAGTGTAAGTAAGTTCAGTAACAATAGTCAGTCCATAGGCAGTCCAAAGGCAGAACAAAGCTAAGTTCTAGGTAATCTAGGTAATCATTTTGAAGAAGCAAAAAGGAATAGTCCCCCAGGCAAAGATGTTAACCCATAGACATCCAAAAAGCGAACTAACTCTGTTCTCCCCAATATGGAGATTCTGCAGTCAGGTGGGATACCCCCAACCACTCAGAAATAGCTTTTACTGAAACAGCAAGTTCCCAAAACATGGAGAAACAATGTAGAGACAGTGCTCTACAATAGTCAAAACATGGGAACTCAGCTAGCCTAGAGATAAGAGTACTGGGAAACAAGCAGTCTTGTGACACAGAGAGGAAAGGATTTTTAGGCCTAGTGAAACTACAACCTCGAGCTTTGAGAATCGTAGGAAAGAAATGTCTCCCATGACAAGAAGCAACCTACATACATAGAGGATGTGAAGTCATGAGGGGAGAATGGTTATGGTAGAAAGTGTTGGCTGGAAAATAAAATAATCCCTTACACACACACACACACACACACACACACACACACACACAAATCCTCTCATTTTCACATGAAAGTGTGTTAGATTTAAGTACAGATAAGATGGGAACGAAAAAAGGGGCTACTCAAAATGTAGTCAACAGGAGCTTCTAGCTTTCTGCTTTGGTAATGAAAATGGGAAATCAGTTTCCAACTGCTCTCAGCAACATTTTCAGACTATAATAAACCCACACAGAATCCATCAATTTGCTGGGATTATTTCCTTTTGCCCTCATCAATCTGCCAGGGATGCCAGCCTGGCAGTGTCATTTCACTGAATGTACAAAGGCAGGCAAGGGCTGTTCTTTACCAAGTTATACTTCTATCTAGCAATGCACAGTCTCTACCCACCTCTCTTTTCTGGGTCCTGAAATTTGGTTCTATCTTATTATTGCTTTGGATGAGCCACAATTCTACTGCAAATGAAACAGGGACTTTTCTCACTCATGTATGTAGTCTTTTTGATGCAAGCAGAGCTGCAGCTGTGCCAAAATAATTATGCTCTTTCTCCCAGCAAGCCCTTACACATGCATTGGGCTATGATGAGGATAGGAAGCACCATATGCTATATGTCCCACTCCATATAAACATGGACAATATGTTTTAGTGGTTACTTTGTTGCGCTAAACCTGAGAAGGCCTGGATGTAGTTTACAGGGGGAATCTTAGCCAGTTGCTCTCAGCCTAAACTGCCTCACATAACTGCTTGAAGAAAACATAGGAAAGCAAAAATGTGTAGAAGTTGAGATTCTTGTAAGGAAGTCAGTATATAAATCAAAGAATCCTAGAATTATAAAGCTTATTAAGGATCCCAAAAGTCAATTATTCAAACCTCCTTTCAAAGCAGGAAATCTATAGATAAGTCATTTCTGGCAAGAAGTCATCTGTTTTAATTGATTGTTGCTAATATTATGTGTACTGTTATTGATTTAATGGGTTATTATTTATGTGGAATGTTATAGAATCAGAATAAATGAGTTGGAAGAGGCCTGTGAGGCCATTGAGTCCAACCCCTTACACAATGCAGGAAGCTAAATCAAACCAGACCTGACAGATGATTGCTCAATTTTTTCTTGAATTACTCTGCTGTTGAAATGATCACCACCTCCTGAAGTAATGGTTCCATTATACGCTCTCACAGTCTACTCCATTACTTTAGTGGGATGTCCGGTCACACTTGATCAAGATAGATTACATCAACAACATTTCCACTGTCTACCAGAGAGGTTACTTAATTTAAAAAATGAGAAAAGATTAGTCTGGTAGGGTTTGTTCTTGACAAATCCATGTTGGTTCTAGTTATTGTTGCTTTGTTTTCAAGCTGTGTTATATAATTTGGGCAACAATTAAAAGGTACATTGTAGTTGAAGTCAATTACCAATCACCCAAACAACGAGAAGATGTGGTTGAAACCTTGGAAAAACAAATTGCAACAATGTAAAAGATATATGATATAGTTATCCTGATATTTTTTGAAACATAAAATCTGCCAACTATCACCCTTCTGAGCAATTCCTGGCATATGTGTTACTATTACTTCCCCTAATCTGGACACTATACATCTGTCAATGAGGTCTACTACTGCATTTGTGTGCTGTTCTGGGTGTGTTTGCCACTGCATCACATGGCTTATTCACATTTAGCTTGTTGTTTACTAAGACCTTGACTTCCTTCTTACATATATTCTTAGCAAGAGTCTAGTTTATATTTATGCATCTGATATTTCCTGTCTAAATGGAGAACATTACATTTTGTTTGTCTTGTTAGTTTTAGCCCACTCCTACAATCTGCTAAAATCATATTAAATTACAGTTTTGTCTTCTGAAGTATTAGTTACTCCTACCATCTATAATTTTAATGAATAAATTCTCCACAGACTTATTCAAATTGCTTATAAAGATGTTAAGCAACACCAGGCCCAGGAGAGAATCCTGCAGCACTTGGTTCTCTCCAGGTGATAAGAATCCACTGGTGAATGCTTTGTTTGTTTGTTTTTTGGCACGTTTTTCATCAACCAGCTACAAAGCCATTCAATAATAGTATTGTCTTCTTCTTCAATTTCTGTATTTGTTCAAAATATTGGCTATCATCATGGCAATAGTCTTCCTGTTCTTAACTCCTTAGAAAAGTTCTTCCAAGGACATTCCACACCAGACTCTCGGGTTCTTCAGCCACAAAGTCCGTCTACATCCAGGGCCTCTCTTCCCTAGGATCTTCCCTTGTATAACAAGTTGAAGTATTCTATACTTCATGTTGTTCCCCAAGGGATTGAAGCTTTCTTTGTTTAATGATCTTAAACAGTTCTTGTTCTTTATCCATCCAGCACAACACTTCTACATTAGTCACATGGTCAACACAAGATCTCTCTAGCAAACGTCTGTAGATCCACAAAAGCTTTGATTTTCTTTTCAGATGCTTTAGTCGATGTCCAAGCTTCAGCTCCATATAGCAACAATGGAAATGTATAACACCTTTCTATCTTCTTAATGAGAGTTAGATCTCTACTGCATAACAAATGTTCTATTCTTATGAAGGTGGATCTTGTTTTTTCTATTAACATTTTAATCTCTATTTTAACTACTTTGCCAGAATATATATATATATAGAAGACATTGTCAAAAGCCTTCCTGAAATCAAGATATATTATGCCCATAAAATTCTCTCTGATCTATCAAATCTGTGACTATTTCCACAAAAAATGGCATATCTAGACTTGTTAGACTAAACTTAGAATGCTGTCCTTCCCACCTCTACCTGGAGGCTAAATTGCCCCCCTCTCTCATTCACCCTTCCAGTGACAGGTGAAAACAATTCGGTTTGGAGAAGCTATTAACTAACCAGGCAGTTTTAAATCATGGGTGTGAGATAAGAATTTTATGTGTCTGTGTTTTTATTTTGTTTTAATAGCTTAAACATTTTTTTTATTCCGCTACATGTTTAATTGTTTTTAGTGTTATAGTTTATTGCATTTTTAGTGTTTTTTTAATAACTTGTGAGCATCATAGAAATGGAAATAAACAAATCTATGCTGGGTCTTGTTATTTTTAAAGAATTCACAGACCTACCCTCAAGTGATGGATTCTAGATCATTTCATAGTGTAGCTGTCAAGCTGACCAGCAGGTAGTCACTGACATTTATTTTCTCTCTCTGTTTTGAGGATGATATCTGATCATCTTCATTCTTTAGGGACTTCATCTGTTCACCAAGAATGTTAAGAGATTAGAGAAAGCGGACCTAAGTTTGCATGTAAAAATACATCAATAAAACAATGTATAAAATATGTAACAAAAAAGTACCAAATAATACCATAAACACAAACACATAACTCTGGACTGCTTAGATAAGGGGTTCACTACTTGTGGCTCATGGGCCAAATGTGGTACACAGCACCAAGTAATCCAGCCTCCAACCTTGCTCCAGCCACCCCCACAGCTGCAGGCAGAATAGGTCATGAACTCATTTACGGCCACCTAAACACATTTACTACAACTGGAAAATAAGTCCGTGCCCATTATAGTCACCTTTACAATAGCTATGGGCACATTTTATAGCACCACTCCTGGCTGCTCAGCTGTCTGAGGGGGCATGATCTGGCCCATGGCTGAAAAATGTTGAGAACTCCTTCCTTAGACAGACTAGAAATCCAACAAATAAATCTTCCAAAGTAAGTTGGCCTGTGCCAGATCGAACAGTACAAAAAGCAACACATTTATTTGAAGATGAGATTGCAAGAGATCTCATTCAGCCCAATCTCTACCAATGTAAGAAATCCACAGATAAACATTCCTGGCAAATGGTCATCTAAACTTTGTTTGAAGGCTTCTAGTGAAGTGGAGTCCACTGAATGTCATGTTTTTCACATTATTGAATCAAGAACCTCTCTTATAATTTGAAAATTCCTTTGTTCAGGTCTAACCCTCTGATGAAAAAAAGTTCGGTTTTTATGTGATAGATATTCAGGTATCTGAAGACTGTTATGATATCACTTCTTAGTCCTCTCTTCTGCACTCTATACATATTTGTCTGGATTCCAGAATTTTTACCATCTTTACCAGTACCCTATAGATACATTTCACCTTGTTGCTCTCCAGATGCTGTTCATAAATCCCATCACTGTTCATACAAATAGTTATATGGATAACTTTTATACCAGCATAGCTGGCCAGAGGATGCATCTCTTTCTCTATCAGCAATCCATGTCCTCAATTACTTTTCATTGTTCTTAAATCCATACAAAAGTGTGTATGTGTTTTCAAATACATTTCTCGTAATACCCATATTTTTCATTTTCTATTTTCATTGCATTTATTTTTCACAATCTTATTTTTCATAACATTTGATAATTATACACATTTCTGTAATCAATTTTCCCTAATATAACCCACTTTTGTATGCTACTGTCATTAGTATACACATTTTCATTTGCACTTTTACTTCATATGAATTTTTAAAAACTGTAGCTGCACATCAACAAATTTATACAAATATGAAGGATAACTGGGTTTCCAGATGTATATTGGTGCAGAGAATGTGAATTAGATCAGTTCTCCTTAAAATGGAAACTAAAAAACAAACAAACCCCACATCCCTAACAGGGTCCTTGGAGAGGCTCAAGACACTTTTTTTCCCTATTTATAAATGACAATGACAATGGTGAAGAAAAATGTTTCTCCAATATCACCATTGTTTTAGTATCTTAACAATTTTTCTTGGCAAATTTCTTTTCTTTTCTTTTTTCATGTCCAGAGAAAACTCTGGACTGCCAAAAGGAATCAACCTTCTTGGCTTTGTCATTGGCCAAAATATAATGCCCATCAGTACATATTTATGGTAGAAAATGGCATACCAGCAAATGAGCCCGATTCTGTATCTCACCATCAGACAGTAAACAAAACAAAACAAAAAAGACAAAAAAATGTGGCATCTTAATGCTAGCTTTCATGGATCAAGTCCACTTCATCAGACATAAGAGTGAGTTTTCATGGTATCAAGTTATACATATCAGGTACAGAAGCACACAGTGGTTGGTTGGCTTAATAGATAGGTTTGCAAATCAGTATACTATTTACAACCAGTAATAGTCATCTTTACAATAGCCATGGGCCCATTTTATAGCACCACTCCTGGCTGCTCAGCTGTCTGAGGGGGCATGATCTGGCCCACGGCTGAAAAATGTTGAGAACTCCTTCCTTAGAGAGACTAGAAATCCAACAAATAAATCTTCCAAAATAAGTTGGAAGGATCAATATGGCTACTGTATTTATAACAGTAATATTTGTAGAATCCAGCCACATTCCAAGCTACCAATTGAATACTTGACAAATGATGCTTATAGGACAAGAGAATAAGTTGCTTGTAGGACAAGAGAATCTAAAAAAAGCCTTCTTTACCCAGCATTCTGGAAGTGCCCTGGACTACAACTCTCATTTTATCCAGACAGCATGATGGTACTCAAACTCTGGAACTTCCACAGACTAGCTAAGATAAGACTGATCTGGATCCTCACTTGTGTCTACAGCTTCTAGTGCAGTGGTGCTCAAACTTTTTATGACGGGCCTGTCCCACCCCTGACACACAGCTGTGGGGGCCAGAGGTAGGCTGCTTCTGCTGCTGACAGTTTTAATGTCAGCAGCGGTGGAGGCAATCACACTTTGTCCTGGCTGCTCCGAGCAGCCTCTGGCTCAGTCCCATCCCCTCTGCAGCCTTTGCCAAAGCTGATCATTGTCTTGGGTAAATTTTTGGAGCCTCCTTTGTTTCAAAATCCACAGCCCTGGAAGGGTAAACCTGGCACACTGTGGTGATATCATCCCGGGCATGCCAGGGGGCTCTGCTAGCGCCGCAGATTTTGAAACAGAGGAGGTTCCAAAAATACATGAAAATATGGTAAAGTTAATTAAGCTTTTGGTGCATCTCAATCCGACGCGGTCTTGGAACCCTCGTGGTCATTGACCCGAGTATAAGCTGTTTCCCCTTTTTGGGGCTCATTTTTGGGACTGAAAAACTAGGCTTATACTCAAGCATATACAGTACTTGCTCAGAAGGGCAGGGAATAAATTTCCTCTATGCAAAACTAAAATTAAAAAGATGGCAGTTTTCTTGGCATACTTGTCTAGGCTGCAAAATGTAATGTTCTGTACCTTAAAGGTTTTATGCAAGAGGATGATGGCCCATGTATCTGCATCTGCATCTGCATCTGCATCTGCATCTGCATCTGCATCTGTATATGCATATGCATATGCATATGCATATGTGACTCAGTACAGAACTATTTCACACTGAGTTGTCAGACAGAGAGGACAATTTCATCCAGTGTCAAACCATACTGGAACAGAGCAGTATTATCTAAAATGAGTAAGGACAAATTTTAGGTCTACTCCATGGTTGCTATGGTCACATTTTCCTTAAATTAATGGTAGATTTATATACTACTGCATAGGAGAGGGGGTTCACAACCTTTATAAGCCAGGAGTCGGATCATTCCCCCTCAGACTGTTTGCAGGCTTACTGGTGTCCTCTGCTGCTGCTTTCAGAGATGATGGTAGTGGGACCATCCTGAGCCCACCATACCTGCCCCCCCCCCGCTCCCCTGCTTACTGGCGTGGAGGAACTGCATGGCGTGGGTAAAGGAACTATTTTGATTATATGAAGAAAAGTTACATGATACAAGAAAGTGGAGTTGTTTCCTGTTACATTAAGTAGCTTCTTATTGCCTAGAGTTAGTTCAGCCTTAAATATGAATATTATGGAATGCAGTCTTGACATGACCTACAGAGCAGAAGCAAGGTTTGTGATGCATTTTATTACATTTGAGTGTTTTAATATATATCTATTACAAAACATACAAAAACCCATATAATTCCGGGGACTGGGCTTCTCCCTGGGAGGAAAGGACTACAGCTGAAAGACGCAGCCAGCCAGCTACAAATGCTGGCTCTGCTGCCATCTCTTTTACCGGGACCAGGCTTCTCCCTGGGAGGAAAGGACTACAGCTGAAAGACGCAGCCAGCCAGCTACAAATGCTGGCTCTGCTGCCGTCTCTCGTACCGGATTTCTCCCTGGGAGGAATTGACCCCTACCATCCAGTTGGCCTTAGGCCCCCACCCTCCTGTGGTTGATGTGGGGAAAAAACCCTGTAGATGTTGCCTGGGCTGTAGGCCTTCTTTACAGCCGTATTTGGAATTAATAGGGTTTACTTTTTGTTTGCTCTTTCCTGTATTGTATATTGTACACTGTTGAATTGTTTATTGTATATTGAGGATTGTGCTGTGATAATATTTATTTATTGTATTTTGATTAGGTGTATTGATCTGTATAGTATTTACTGTATTTAATTGTTTTGTTATATGCTAGTGTATTTTGGTTTGCACTGTAATATTGTTATTTGTGAATGCTGTGAGCCGCTCTGAGTCAGTCTTTACTGAGTAGAGCGGCATACAAGTCTAAATAATAATAATAATAATTCAGATTCCAGGCACTGACTCAAATTTAACAAAATTTGTTCAGCATTCTGTTGAGTTTTAAACCTCTACAAATGAACATAAGCTCCAGCAGTCAACCTGCCCATCATGTCATGAACACATTCTGCAGATTTTGGCACACTCTATAAAGTAACGAAAAGGGCTGCTGGTGGTTTATAGAAAGGATAGGTGCATACCACTGCTGTTTGTTCATATACCTTTCCAGAGAGAAAGAAATGAGCAGAACTAAAGGAAAACAAGCACAGGTGTCTGAATTGACTAAGAGCCTAACAAACCAGGGCATGCTTCAATAAAGAGGTTTACAATCACTTAACTGCTTTAACTGCAGGCTCTGCAACACAGAAATGGAATGCAGAAGTTTCGTATTTACAGATGCTTCATTACACAGGAAGGTAAGCCTGTATTCTCAGCCCAAGGCACATTCCCAGTCACTCAGTAAAGATGTTCTGAATTTACTTTTATTAGAGAAAGTTCCTCCTTTACTCCCTGTAGAATGCCTACTGTTATGCTTAGCCTACACCAGGGGTGCCCAAACTATGGCCTATGGGCCCAATTAGGCCTGTGCATCTCATTAATGAGGTCCACAGTGAGAACCCGGGCATTCCCAGACATGTTCCCCACCTTCTCCTACCTGCCTGACATCACTTACAACAACAGTGGTCTCAGCAGTTGCACTTTCTCTCTGTTGTCCTGAACTTGGATCTGCACATCCCCAAGGCAGCAGAAACCCCTGCCAAAGTGGATTGCTGCTTTGTAAAAATGTTTTTACTGCATCCCCTCTTTGAAATCCGCTGCGTTAGAGACCTCAGAGCAATGACTACATTTCCCAGACTTCCTCAGTGCCATGGGACAAGGGTGTCTGGGAAATGTAATCATTGCCATGAGGTTCCTAATGCTGTGGATTTCAAAGAGGGGACACAGCAAAAAAATTTTACAAGGTAGAGATCCACTTTGGTAGAGGTTTCTGTTGCTTTGGGGATGAGCAGAGCCATGTTCAGGACAACAGGGAGAAAGTGCGACCACCGCCACCTCTGCCACCATGGATGATGCCAACAACATAAGCAACTGGAGCAACATGCCTCTGGCCCCAGCACCTATGTGTTGGGGATGGGACCAGCCCGCTAAAAAATGTTTGGGCACCCATGGCCTATACATTTCCTCTGCAAAACATCTCCCACTTACTTTAATTGTAATGGGACATAATGCTATCACTTTTTATAGTGGGTGGGTCAAATTGTTAATTATTAGAATAGAACAATTATTTGAATAGGAACAAATTTAAGTGTCATGCAAGTTTAGTCTGCATCACAATCCACAAGTAACTCCTTGCTCTGGCTGCAATTTTGGCTGTGCAGGAAAATGCCCGTTCATCTGGCATAGGAAAAACAGACAGTGGAGGAAACAAGCTTTCTTTCTCAGCCAATCACTGGGAGAGAGAGCAGTCAGACACCCAACCAGTTGGAGCGAAGGCAAGAATATGTCAGTCCAAACCCCAGAGGAGAAATAAGCTGGAAAACCAATTAGTGACTCTTTAAGGGGGAAATTTAACTTTCCTCCTTTTATGTTGACATTTTTTTTAAAAAAATGAACAGTGAGGAGGTTCTGTGGATGGAGTCTGGCAAAGGTACCTGCCATTACCAACATACAGTGGGCTGCTTGAGGGCTGTTGGAACAGTCAACCCAGAATCCTCTTTAGGTGCACTTGATTCTTTCTTTGTGGATCAAGGATTCTAGTACACATGCATATCAACATTAAGAATGCAATTAAATCAGAACAGGAAACCCCAATTGCCAAGTCCTTCTCCATCTGGCACATTTTAAAAAATGTCATCTGTGTTTACTGAATAGAATAGCTGAGCAATCACAAAGTGATAGCACACCAACATAATGAGTGAATGGTTTCAATAAAATTAATGAGATATGGATTGGAAGTTATAGGAGATATCATATGGTGAGGTCAATTAGGGTCACATCATCGTTGCCAAGAAAATGCTGAACAAAGAAGATGAGATAAACAAATCAAAGAAGCATTCAAGAGTTGTGCATCTACAAAAGTGATTATTGCTAAAAAGCATAAATATTTGCAATTTGCAAAAAGTACAAAATATTTGCATAAATAAACATCATTTTCAGGTTTTCTAAAAATATTCAACAAAATAAGGACATACGGTAATAAAGCAGTTAGAAGCATACTTCATCTTGTCAAACTTGTCACTGGTTAAGGGTGTTAATCAACAAATGTTATGACATATTTGCACACAATATTGTTATAGTTGTTAGAATATCCATTCATTTTACCAATGCCAAATTTCTATACTATTAATAGAACTTTCACTACCCATATCTAACGCCTCCATACAAAAAATACAAAATAAACTGTTGATGGTAGTTAGTTTGACGAGTTCAGACAGAAGCCCATTCTACACCTTCATGTACAAGCAGAATGATTTTCTCATCATATCCTGAATGGTGTCTCTACCTGCAACATAAATCTATGCAATGGAAGAGTGATTTCTAATTCTGAAGAAGAGATGGCTCAGACTGCAACAGGAGAATCCATTTCTCATATTTTGCCTGCAATCTACAAATTTATTACAAGTCTTGATTAACTGATACAAGCTAGCATTTTTTAAAAAATCTATTGACACATATAGATTCATTTCAAGATAAAATGTGAAGTGCAAGTAATTGATCATTATTAAAACAGAACAGGTATTTATCTATTTTGCTTTACTATGAACAAAGACCTACAGGAATTCTCAGTACACAAAGGTCTGGTGAACTAAAAAAAAAAGAGCATGGCAAACAGTGATGAGGAAGGCATTCGATTATCACAACCGACAACTTCCTACAAAGCCGTCTGACTGTTAATCATCTGCTTCACTTCCAATAAGAAGGAAAAACAACCACAAGGCAACAAAATGGCATTGGAGTAGGATGGCAGTGTGCTGGCAAGTTGGTGTATTGGTATTTCTAGAAGACCACAGTCATGTTCCTGATTACCTTGATGTTACTTCTCTTTTCCTTCCCAAATTATTTTACTATCCCTTTGTCAAAAATTAAAAATGCCACATGCACGTTTAGCAAGAACTTCCATGTAGAAAGCCTGGTCAGATGCAATGAGTTAACAAATCTTCTCTCTCTGATGCCTCTCTCCTTGAAGAAGAACCTGGTCCTTATTGAATTCACCAAGATCTTACACTCTCTCATGGCTTATAGGAATATTGCAGCAACATACAGGAATGACTCAGCAAATGCCTATCATGTGGTGCAAGTAATCAAAATATAAGAAGTTTTTTGTAAAGGCGTTTTGTTTGACCTGATAAATTCTTCCACCTCTACATTGAAACCATAAATTATTATTGTAGAACATTTACAACACAACTGTCATATTTCAAATGGTATCAATCATGATATATTTTTCAAGGAACTATATCTAGAAGAGTGGTAGGCAAACAGACCACGATCCATCATGTACTTGACTGCATCTCAAACTTGTTACTGGACTCTTTCTGATGAGGCAGAAAGACTATATAAATATTGAACTTGTTTCCAATTTACATTCCAGCTGGGCAAACAAACTACATACCAGCACGACACCAACTCCTCCATATACACAAAGATATGTACACATGCTGTTTTCCCCACACTCCAGCTACCACAGGAGGCAGTGGAAGAATGATCAGAAGTAACCCTTGTCCTATGATCCCTGGAGCTAAAACATTTGGGAAGGGTTCTATTAATATTATCATTATACAATAATAATGCGACCTCATGGACCATCGCACGCCGGGCATCCCTATCTTCCACCATCCTCCTCAACCCACTCAGCTCTGTGCCCATTGCTTCAACAATACCATCTAGCCATCTCATTCTCCACTGCCCCCTTCTTCTTTTGTCTTCGACCTTTCCCAGCATCAAGGCTTTCTCAAGTGAATCCTCTCTTCTAATTTGATGTTCAAAGTACTTTAACTTCATCTTCAGTATTTGACCTTTGAAGGAGCAGTTGTGATTAATTTCTTTTAAAATTGACCTATTTGTTCTCTTTGCTGTCCAGGGTACTCTCAAAACTCTTCTCTAACACCACATTTCAAAGTCGTTTATGGTTCAGCTCTCACAACCATACATTACTATCAGAAATACCATTGCTTTGACTATGCAGATTTTTGTTTGCAAGATGATGTCTCTATTTTTAATTATGCTTCCCAGGTTTCTCAAGGCTTGTCTCTTAAGAATTACCAATTATTACATTATTGAGTAATCAAAGGCCATCATAGTTATTCTTTAACAAAGAATGCACTTCAATATTGAAAATTCCACACACAGCTGCTCTTAGTTCCATATGTCCAGCTTTAATGTGGCCGCCCCGGCCCTTTGGAACCTCCTGCCAACTGAGTTACGTCTACAGACAGAGCTCCTGCCCTTTCAGAAGGGCCTAAAAACCTGGCTGGCAGGGCAGGTGTGGGGCTCCAGGAATATGGGGTCCCATGTTGGGTGGCTGATCTGATGGGACAGCCACCCCTCCCTCACTCTTTTAAACTTTTTTAATCTTTTTAAACTTTTTAACCTTTTTAAATTTTTTAGCTCTTTGTAAATTCATGGTTTAATTCTTTTTTAATTGATTTTTTAAAGTAATTTCGAACCTCAAGGTTTTAATTTATGAATTTTCTGTAAGCCGCCTAGAGTCAGGTTCGCCTGATTGGGGCAGGATAATAAATCTAAATAAATAAATAAATAAATAATGTGTCAGGTGGAGTTTTGCTACATAAAAAAGAAGGATTCAGACAGATAACTTTAAACGCAAGTGCTCAACATACTCTAAGTAAATAAAGCTCCAAAAGGATATGCAAAAGAAAACATGAAAACCCACACTATATTTTTATTGGCTTATCAGTGCATAAGTCTCCTGTTGAGACCTGGTTTTAAATAGCATTCATCTGACTTCTAGACACCTCCTGTAAGGAGCATTTCCTCTGAATATGCACTAGCAAAAAAAAAGTTTAATAAATCACACAACTGTGAAGTTGGGGATTAAATGAACTCAAACAGGAGATGTATAGTCTGTTTCTAAGACACTTAATTGAATCTGCAGCACTGAGGCTTTTAGTATTCCCCAGCATTTTGAATTTCAATTCCAGATTCTTACTCTGTGTGACCCATGAAAATTAGCACTTGTGCTGAACAATTTTTAATCAGCTTTTAAAAATCTTTAACACATTTTTTAAAAAAATCTTGCCCACTAGATGCACACTTAATTCTGAAATTAAGTCCATACTTCCAGATTCCACCCCCACCCCCCACCCCACCCACATTTTCTGCTCTCTTCATTTGCTAACAAATATCATTCTATTTCTATTATCTCAGTCATTAGCCTCAGGTTTCTTTTAAAAAATAAACTGTGTTTCTCAGAGTCATTTATCCATTCAGATTTCCTTCTCCATCCATTTCTTAGCTCCAAATACTATTATACAGAGCTACTTTTCAATGAATTTTTGTTTAGTATATGGAAGGATAATTGCTTGGTCAATTATTACATTAATTATGTTACTTTTAAACAAGCTGTGATTTGTACAGTTGCCAAATCATTATGCTGTGGTTTGCTTGGTTTTGTTTTCCAAGGAAACTAAAATGAAATGGGTCCTTATCTATGTTTAGAGACAACAAATGCAGAGGTGGAAAGATCAGAATGATTTCTCTATGTACTGAGGTAGCTACATTTTGCTACTCAATGCTAGTAAGATAATGAATTCATGTCAATAAGCCTTTCATTTTTTGTAATAATGTTATAAAAATAAAAAAATTCAAACACTAATTATTTTTGAAAGTGTGTATGTTGTTCTTTGTACAACCAACCTAGCTCCTATACATATTTACTCAGAAGTAAATCTCACTACAGTATTTTCATTATGGCTTATTCTTAGGTTAATGGGTATAGAATTTCAGTCAAAGGCTAAACACATAGACCAGACACTAGCTGAAATGTTCCTTAGTATAGTTAGGCACAACCAGAAGAGGCTCATTACATCAACAGAACTTACAGAGAAAGTGACTCACAGAATCCTCACTGATTCAATGGACCTACTCTAGTTGTGGCCTGCTATGCAGTTAGAGTAGGATTAAAACCACTAAATATTCCTGAACTCAGAGAGGATTACTTCTAAGCAAATTTGACTTTGAATGCTCTATTGGCAATTCATAAGCACATAAAACACAACAGTAGTGTAATGGCAAACTCAGAAGTGTGGAGTTCTTCCATGACACTTACACCACACCCTTAGAAACCAGTCTTAATAAAGTTCATTATACCTGGTTCACTCCAGAGGCAGATCTAAACAGTGGCTGTTATAAATAGACAGGTATTGGGATGGAATACAAATACAGCAATATAAAAATACTTTTATGGTGGTAAAGTTTTTTTCCCTAAGCCAAATTCAGGGAATATATACCGGTAAATGGATATTGTAGGATAAAATCTGAAGGGCAGAACAGAGCTGCTGCATCTCATGGTCATTACAAGTTTGCATAGATACAGAGTTTAATATTAATATACTGTAATGACATAGAAAGTTTTTGATCTTTATTTAAGAGTGTGGGAAGAAGTGTTGAAGCTTTCCATGTTCAACTCTTTCCTTTGGAATCTGTTTCTGAAGTTCTTCTGCTCCAGGATAGGAGTTCTTTAGTTAGAGACAGTGTAGTATTCTCCCACTAACTTCTGAATGTTGACTTCAATTTTGTTTCTCTTTCTTATTTTGAGGAAATGCTGACCAGTCTGTTTAATGTTAAATGCTGCAGGGCACAACTGGCCAAAACAAAACAAGAGGAGAGGATTGGAAAGAGGTGGGAAAGGCATATATTCCCACAGTTTCAAATCTAGCTCAGAAAATCAATGGGCTGGCTGGAGTGGCTGCAAATGGAGTTGCCCAATAGTTTTACTTACTATAAGGCATCTTCCTAAATGTGATTTGTTGGAGGGTGGGAATAAAAAGTTTTAATTTTTTCATTGTATTACATATTAATACCTAGGGCTATTAAATTTCAGGCACATCATAAGAAATCAAGACTCACTGAGAAAGAAAATAATAATGGGGAAAGTAGAAGGTGGCAGGAAGACAACATGAGATGGATTAACTCATTAAAGGAAAGTATGGCCTTTAGCTTGCAAGATTTAGACACGGCTGTTAATGACAGGACCTTTTGGTGGTTGCTAATTCATATGGTCACTATGATTTGGAAGAGAGCAGTAGTAACAGTGCATAAAGGCTTAGGGTAAATAAACCTTATTAAGTCTTTAAGGTGTCCCAGGATTCCTCAGTTGTTTTTCCTGCAACACACAAACAGCAGTACACCTGAAGTTGCTAATTGGGAAATGCTATCTTCTCCAAAAGTGTGCATTTAATTCTAAAACTCTTTTCTTGTTTATGAAGTATTATTTGAAAAATACAAGGACATCGCAAGTCCCCAACTAGTATGACCCTTTGGGCTCTCACCGCTATGAGAAACAGGGAGAACAAGACAATTCTTTTCAGCCCCTTATTTTCCTTCTTTCTCTTTAAATCCTTGCTGCACAAATCTTGTATCCTTAATTTTCAGGTCAGATTATTATTTTATTTTATTAATGCCTCTTCTTTCATATGTTCATTCCCATACTTATCAAGACTACAGAGGACATTTCCTCTCTTTGTTTAAGTTATCTTGTTTTTCCAACACTAAACAGTTCTTTGCTCTCTTCCGGCATTGATTTCTCTCTCCTGAGCACCAAGTTCTTTCAAATCCTATAATTTGAATTGGGAGAAGAGCCTTTCCTAAAAAGTGCCATTTCTACAGCTAGGCTTCCTGTTGATAATGGCACACATTATTTTGCAGCACACAAAACAGTCATGATTTCCCCACAAGGGAAAATTTGGATGACCATTCACCAGGCCATCATCTAGCTCAGTTGGCAGACCACCATATAGGGATAGCATGTCATTAGTGGCATCCTTCCACATGATGAAAATGACACCATGCTTCTGCTTCCCCAGACTGCAGAACAGGTGCAGCTTTCCCTCATTATGAAGCCAGGGGCTCCAGATGGCTACCTACCTTTCCAATTCTGTTTTCATTATGATGAACTACAGCTTCACACAGTTATTTTTATCAACCTAAAGGCAACCTAAAGGCTACAAAGACATACATGTAGAGTAAGAGCACTGATGACCAATTAATACATGACTCTCCTATAATAGAATCAATATGAGGACTATATGTTTTTCAAAACCAGTTCATATGTTCATAAAAAGAACATATTATATACCTCGTATACTGTATATTGTTTTAACATGCAGGTATTTAAAATGTAGACTATTTTAATATTGTTATAAAGTATTTTAAAGATACAGTACTGTCTTTGCCTTTGTCAGCAGCTACTCATCTCTGAGAATACATTTTTTCCTGAAAGTCATTATTTTCTCTGTTAATAGATGTGTCTCTGGTGATTCAATAAGCTGACCCTCGCATGAAACATGAGACCACACACGACACTGAATAGATGGTTGAGAGCATAGTTGAGTTTGACGAAGCTTTCATGCTTGTTGCTTAGCTTCTTCATGTCTGTGGTTTTCCCCTTTGAAGTGATCGGTAGCAGCAGAGTGATTTGGCACCAAAGTGGGCGATCTTCAGCCGCTGCCTCCCAAGTTTGTGGGTTTATACCTGATGCCTTCATGGTTTGTTTCAGCTGGTCCTTATAACGCTTGTACCAGAGCTAAGTATTTTACTATATTAAAAAACCAGGAAATAAATATCAGATAGACATCTTGGGGCTCCAGATGTTGTTGGACTGCAATTTCCACAAGCCTTAGCAAGCAGAGCAAGTGTGAAGTTGGTCATATAGTCCAACAATAGCTGGTGGGCTGCCTGGTTCTCATTTCTGCAGCAGAACTGCACTTGAGTGCTACCTCCATCAGAAAGATTGCCTGTGCTCACACATAAAGGAGGCAGAGCCAGGTCTACTCCTCTTTTTGATATGTTCATTCATGGGAGAAACTATCATGGTTGCTCCAGTCCTGTATGGGTTTTTCTTTCTGAAAATGTGGAGTCAGCTTTCTGATTTCTGTCCAAAAATATTTGGGATCAGAATCACAGGGAAAAAGTAACTATTTTTAATAGGGGTATGGTATAAGACACTTTGCTGATAAGGAAATAGCCTTGTTTGGCTTGAATTTCTTTGAAAACCACCTGACTGGACTTGGTACTGCATCAGTTTCTTCTTTCAGAAAGATCCAAAGTTGTCACTTCCCCATTGGGAAATAACCAAATGTGTGTGTATTTTTATTTATTTATTGCTTTTGTTGAGAGAAGTGGATGAAATCTGCAGGCATAGGAGCCACCTGAATAGGGATGAAGTTTGCCAATTATCAGATAAATAGAAGTTTTTTGTTTTGTTTTATTCAAGCAGCCTTTAAAAATGTGAGCTCAGTTTTAAGTATCTTGCCTGCTCAAATGAAAAATTCCATCCCCTAAGGAAATCAGATACTTTTGTGTTTGTTTAGTTGGTACAACATTTTACTTTTCTCATCAGATTTCAAAAAATATCTCTCTCTCATCTTCCCAGCTCTGTGAAATTTTAGAGAAATATATACTTGGATGAGAATTACCAAATTGTTGCTTAGCCCGTAAGAAACATCCATTCTATACTGTCTGTTTGGCAGAGAATCTTGCACTTTCCCAGTGTCAGCAGTTTAATCAGGGCAAGAATGAAGAGTCATACCAGATGTTATTCAGCAGTGTAATACACCAAGAGAAAATCAAAACATTTTAAAAGTTATACCTTAAACGAGACAATCAATATCCCAAACAACTGATGCCATGTTAAAGAAAACCTCTTAGCAGAGACACCAGTGTATTTGGTGCTCCCTAAAGAGAGAATAAATTTAAAGTCTTGATAGCAGCCACCCTGAGTACAGCCAAAAGTATTGCCTCTTCTTGTGATAAATCTCTTCATTTATTCAGGACATATTAAGAGTATCACTATTTTTGGTGCTTAGACTATTCCTTGTGACAAGATAGGACTATCAGGAACCTGGTACTAGATAATTTGGAGGTAAGTGAAGTCTGATGTCCTGGTCTCTTGACCTTTTCAGTATTCTGCAACTACACTCCTGGGATCATTCCCCCTCCCCATTACAAAACATTCTCAATTGCTTTAAGAGATAGAAAGAATACCCAGTAAGCTGAATGCATAGAAAACGTCCATCAGCCAGTTGGTTGATTAGTCAGTCTGTCTAATTTAGTCTACATTATTCAGATAAATTGGTGTAAACAATATCCTGAATGTATTAAGAAAAATAAAGTTGAATGCACAAAGAAATGCTGTGAATAATCACAAATGTTCAGAAGAGTCTCTCCCCCCCCCCCCAGAAAGAAAGGATGGAAGGGTAATGGGCTCAATAGCATATATTGTACATTAGTTGCCCATGATGTATTGGTGGAGAAAGATTTAGAAATGTACTAGGCTGTTTCCTGTTTAGAACTTCACTGGATGGGATCTAAAACAGAACTAAGTCAAGGTGAAGCTGAAGGGAAAGACAAAAACAGTTACTGGAGTGTCACCATGGGCATGATATATTGCTTTCTCTACCACTCAGAAGAACATATCAACCATCTTTGTAATCACAGGAACTGATTTTATGAATTCAGGTTGAGACAATAATTTTGGTTTCTTTGTTTCAAGGGGCCTCTATCCATTAATCATAATACTTATATCAGTGTATTTAAATAAATAGTGATGTGTAAAATTCTGGAGCTGTGCATCTTTGTTTCAAACAGAACCAAAGGATGTACTTTCCCTATAGAAATATGCTACAGCTCTTTAGTTAACTTTCTAAAATCATATTCTGGACTAAGCGCATACTTTTCAGTGTCTTAGACTTTTAGAGATACCACCAGCTCAAATCCTGTTGTTTACTGTAGTAAGTCACACTAGAGAAGAGCCACTGAATCACAGGAGATTTGGTGAGTCAACTCCCCCATAATTTCCATGAATTCAAATAGACCTAATCTAATTGTGCCTTAGTTTAGCATAGTAAGTGAATATATGATTCAAGAGGCCTACTCTAGTATGACTTACTTACACTAAACAACAGGATTTCAACTTAGGACCAAAGCAGAAACACAGTGTTTTGGTTTGGAGATCATGGTTTGCTCCCTCTTTGGTTTGGCTCCTGCTTCTTTCCCAGGGAAATGGAGTTCAAAACTAAACTGTGGTTTGTCTAGCCTGCACCTATATATGTTTGGCTTTTATTTTACATGAGTGTTACTGTGATGAACCTGTGAATTTAGACTTCAGCACTGTTGTTTGTTCTTGCCAGAAGACTTACTATATTTGATCATGTGGGTGAGGTTAAAGATACAATCTTCACTATCAAATTTTAGGATGAAGCATTGCTGAGAGTGATGGAAAAGGATAGCAGTAACTGCAAAAAAAATAGTTTGAAGAACAACTCTGGCACATTCAACCCATAACTCATATGTACTTGATTGCAATCTGAATCTAAGGAATGTAATTTTCCGATAAATATCACACTTAGTGTAGATAATACATCCTTCAGACAGATCATGCAATCATCCTTCTAAAAATTAACTTTCAGTTATGAATGGAATCTCCTACCCTTTGGAAACATACATGTGCATCCCCTCTGTTTGGAAACATATATGTTCCAAACTGATAACTGGAACACAAAGAAGCAGTCCTTCTCAATGTCAAAGTATCAGAATGATTAGAGCTATCTTGGGGAATTTTCAAGCAGCAAGGTAACTGACCTTGATAATTTTTCTAACCTGATCAGTTAATTTTATTGTTACTGAATATGTTACAACAGCTCATTTCTTTCTAATGACATGATAATGCTTGCATGTTCAGTGCATATAATGTCTTCCCTACCTGATTACAGATAGCTGTTTGTTCAGTTGAGATCTTTCACAAACTAGGCAAAGCCAATTACACATAAAATTAAAAGAGATATATAAATATGATAATGAAATTATAGACATTTACCCAAATCAACGTCTATATATAACTCCTGCTTTCACAAAAGATCAGTAATAGATGACTCAAATAAATAAATAAGCAATAAAATATAAGCTACAGGTTTTGTTTAGCAAGATCAGGTCTAAGTATACTGCTGCCTTTGGGAAAATATTAAAATTGGCATCTCTATACACCATTACAACTATGTGTTTCTATCCCATGCAGTCATGAGTCAAACCAGACAACTGGAACCGATGTTATGCTTTCTCATTGGGCACACATTTCCTTCCACATCCATTCTGAACATTCAGATATGGGGATGAAGCCCAGATTCAGATATGGAGACGAAAAACACACACTTTTGACCAGCTTTTCTCAAAAAAATCTGCTCATTTAGCCTTCTTAAGGTTAAATCATCTATGAAAAGGGACCTCCTGATGTTTGATCGGGACATGAAAGAAAGAACTGCAGCATTTACTATGCACATGATGGGCCTGTGTTGAGTGCATGGGATTGGATCATCAACAACTTTCATGCACTGTGCTGCTATCTTCTTGCTAACAAAGATGTTGCCCAGATTATACCCCCTCCTCCATCTACTACTGTTAAAGAATGGAAGCAGTTTCAGATCATGGACAAGCTGGAGGTCATTGGTGTCTGCCCAAGATACAAATTGTGCACCATCCTCACTGGTCTGGTTCACTAAAACAAAAATTTGCTTTTGGTGGCTTATAGACAGAGGTAACAGAGAATTATTGGGTTCCAATGGTGATAATTTCAGAGATGTTTGTTTCTGTCAGTGCAGTTGATATTACCAGATCTAACAAAAATTGCACTCCCATATTGGTCATGCAGTCTCTCAATCACTAGTTTCATTCTAGCCATTTTGGCTCTGTACCTTATCCCCCGATGTGTTTCCTGGAGCAGAAGTATGTCACATTTGTATTTCCCGCACATGTCCACTAGGAGGACACTCTTATTACTCAAAAGTCCCTCAATATTTATTGACATCATTGTTACAGTTGGTCTCTTGACAAAGACCTTTCTGGTAGATTCATTCTTCAGTTCCTTTGGTTTGATCTGGTGTTAGAAAGATTAGCTGACAAGGTTCCCACCCAGGGTATATCCAATTTTATTCACAATCTCTGAGGAGGCTCTTTCTCTGTACCCCATAGAATTAGTCAAGTTCATGTTTTCTGGATGCATTTTTCTGATTAAATAGTGCACCTGGACATTCTTTGTGGATAGGCAGGAGTGAGTAAACAATTTATAGCTTGAAACCCAGATGAACATGATATGACTGGCTTGATTATTTGATTCACTCTGATAGTTAACTCTTTTAGAGTTAAATGTTAGTGGAACACCACAGACTAAAACTACCATGGTGAGTTATAAAGTTATGTTGCTCTGATGTCCTCATTGTTTAATCACTCTCATCTTTGTAGAAAAGTGGGGACTGGCTTGGATCCATTTAGCAGTAAAAAAAATTGAGCAATTATTTATACACCCCAAGTTTTTCCTTCTTTCAATTAGAAATAAAAATATTAAAGTTGGAACCGATAAAAGAGAAAATTAAAAGAAATATAAGAATCATAACCTGAGTTGCTAGTGCTAGAGAAGATAACTACCAGAGTCCAGGATGCCACTAGCAGCACAGCAACCAAGCTAAAGGTCAAACATCAAGTTTTATCCCAAGTCCAAGGTCAAAGCCAGGAGCAGACAGAGGAAGAAGGTTAGTTCAATAGACAAGACATGGTCTAGGCAGACTAGGAGTCAGGCAGCCAAAGTGGGGTAATTTTAGTCCACACAAAACACCACAGGAACTTGTTTTGCTAAGGCAGTTTCTAGGAGGAAGAACCAATTCTTATATAACTCTTCCTCCAGGGCTCCAAGGAGGAGCTCAGGAGGGCACTAGCAGCTGCAGCAGGCTGTGGCTCTCACTCTGCAACTACCAGTGCTGCTTTCCAAACAGATGGAGCCCTGAAGTTGCCTCAGATCCTGACAATAACTGACAACTTTATTCCCCTGCTCTGTCATAAAGCTCAACGTCTCCCCTAGACACAATGAGTCACTGCAGATGGCTCAAAATGAGGTCACTGTGTGTACATAGGGCCCCAAAGTTACTCCTGCAACAATTTCATAGAATTTTTTAAAGGTATGAATAACTGTTTAGCTAGCCCTTCTGTATTCTCTTCATCTTCTTTTCCATTGTTCTCTCATGAAGCTTATTTTACTAAACTTTATTGAAATGCTATTACACTTTTATGACTGTTTGTTTATGATTGTGAAAAGATGACTATTGTATTTGGGTGCATAAATCACACAATTAGGGTTCTGTCTAGGGGATGTGGTGGCTCAGTGGTTAAGAAGTTTGCTTTGTTAGCTGGAAGGCTGGCAAGTTGACAATTTGAGACTCAGGTACTGCATGATGGATTGAGCACCCATCCCTCTCCCAGCTGCTGCCAACCAGGCAGATCAAAAGCAAGAAATTGCAAGTAGATAAATAGGGACCACTTTATTGGGAAAAGATCTTGGAGACATGAAAGGAGCATCATTTGGGCATTCCCTGGGTGGAGTTTCTCCAGCAAAAATTCTTTCAACCCAGAATAATTTCTGACATGAACTTATTATTAGGGTTCTCTCTAATCCCTCTTTGGTAACACCTATTTTCCCTCACATTAATCTGATTTTTTATTTTTTAAATGAAAATCCAGAAAGCAAAGCAATCACACTTATATACTGCCCCATAGTGTTTAGTGCACTCTCTGATAGGTTCATGAGTTAATTAGCATTTTGCCCCCAACATGCTGGATATTTATTTTACCAACCTTGGAAGGATGGAAGGCTGAGTCAACCTTGATTCCTGGTCAGCATTAAACTCACAACCTTTTGGTTGCAGGGCCACAACTTAACCACTGCACCACCAGAGATAATATATTTGAGGACAGAGTGGGTTAGAATGTCAACCAAAGGGATACAGAGCAGGTTGACTCTGATTTCTATGCCTTTTATTTGAGAACAGAACAGGCTGGAAGGCTTCAGCCCACCCCATTATGTATTACAGTATATTGATATTTGGATAGTAAAACAGCATATTTATAATTGGTGACTGTGCCCTGAATATTTCACAAAAAATGTTTGTGTCATAATTCATTAAAAGCCTCCCCAATCAAGTTCATTTACTGAACTTTCTTCTTCAAATGCTGTATCCATTCCAAATATTGGCTGCCATCATGGCAAAAGTCTTCCCGTTCTTAACTCCTTGGAACAGTTCTTCCAAGGACATTCCACACCAGTCTCTCAGGTTCTTCAGACACAAGGTCCATCTATGTCCAGGTCCTCTTTTCCCAAGGATTTTCTATTACATAATGAGCTGGAGTATTTTATACTTTAGGTCATTCCTCATTATATGCCCATGGTATTGGAGCTTTCTGGCCAGGTTATCCTGCTATGGTAATAGAGTAGATTATATTGCCAGTGACTCAACAGGTGGGGATTAACTAACCTGACAACCCTGATGCCTTGGGTGGAGAAGTCCATAGGGAATGGTGATGGTCCCTAAATGGATTAAATCCTGTTTAAATCCATGTTGAGGGAGGGCAGTAGTTTTATCAATACTGGCCTGGAGCTGATTAGGACTTTGTGTGCCAAGAGGGCTCAAGAACAGAAAGTGACTCATGGAACAGGATCAGTGGTATAGATGTCATGCTGCAATGCAGAAGGCAAAAGGAAGACCACTGCATAATATTGTTCCCAAGAAAATCCTCATGGCTTGCTGAGCTTTACAGACAGAAAATTTTACATCTTGATCAGTCGGGAGATGTTTACATTTTTACAGCAGATGATCTAACTAACTAGATGCAACTGTTGAGGCATATTTTGATGGCAAATCTTGAAATTTATGCAAAATAATAAAAATATCAAAATTGTGTTGGCTCTGGGTGTCATAAAAATGCTATGAGTGAACATTTGCAATTGGAATAATAAAATGAAGGAGGATTAGAATAATCTATTCCTTATTTAATCAAATGTACATCTATGATCAGAATATATTTTGAATAACTCTTCTGCATCAACCATAGGGGTTATGATCTTGTAAACCCACAGAAGGTTGCTTTAAACTTAGTTCAAAATACAGGTTTTTCTATAGTAAAATTTATCCCAAATACTAGAATAGGAATATACAGTATTAGGGCTGGCCCTTCCATTAGGCACAGTGAATCATCCACCTCCAGCACTGGGGACACAGTGGTGATATCAGCTCCGTGCGACACCAGGAAGTCCCTGGACAGGACACTTTCCTTTCTGAAGTGCCACCATGGGACGTCAGAAAAGCACAAAAATGGGGCAATCATGCCCCACCACCACCACCACAGCCTGCTGCTGCCAGGAGAAGTGGTGGAGCCTGTGGAAACAGTGCCAAAACAGCTACGATCACCACTGCAGCCACAGTAATTACCGTATTTTGACTTCTGGTGGTGGGAGGCAGTTGGGGGTAGGTGGGGAGCAGTCCTAGCGGTGCCTGGGTGACCACCATGGGGCACTTTAATGATATGCAGAGGCCTTAATTAGGCCCATAGGCTGGGCCGTAGGTTGCAAGCACTTGGTCTAAATGATGGTGTCAGACATGATTTATGTCATGATTACCCACTATTTATCCAAGGATGACCACTGATGATTAGAATCAGTGGGGGTATTTATTGAGCTGAGATGACTAATCGATTTGCACAGTTTAAGCAGAAGTTAATATTAAAATAGTTTGATATCACAAGCTTAACTCAAACCTACTGTTCATGTGTGCATTTGTGCATGCACCCAAAGACACAAACAGAAAGAAAAGCTGCTTTTGGGTAATTGTGGAAGATATATTGCTCTGAGAGGCCAAAAAGAGCACATTGATTTAATTGTGTCATTATAACCATTAAAAATTCCATAAGCAAAATGGCTTCATGGTAACCGATGTTACAAAAGAAGCATTTCAAGATATGGGCTACACTCCACTAAAACCTATGCTAAACAGAACATGTCAGTCTTTAAGATGCCTTATAAGATTCTTAGTTTTTGCTACAACAGACTGTAGACTAACATGACAATAATTCCTCTGTTTAAAAAATAAGTAATATGATTGGTATAAATGCTATGTGCCAAATCATTAAATGTCAGCACATGAGGTCAAACTAGGCCGGTTTATAAATCAAGATCAGAGCAGGAAAGGCCAGCTGTCATTTTAAGGCCTTCTTGAAGGGCAAGCTTAGATGTTACAATTGAGAAAGCTTGATTTGTTTATGTTTTCTATTAAACGATGGAACATTCAAATATTAAATAATGAAACATGCCCCTTTTGGGTCCTGTATCAAGTGTGCCATCTGAATGTTGCCTGCCTTTAAAAAGGACAGATCTTCCATGACATAAAAGTGCAACAAAGTAGAACAATATTATCAAAGGAATTGTTAAGTGTAACTTGCCTCACATTTTTATTTTTATTTTCCTATTTCCCACACAAGTTATTTTATCATTTCAAGTGTAAATGGATTGCATAGAGAAGGGCTTCATTATCACCTCTCTCTATTTTTAATTTTAATGGGTTTAAGACTTTCAAAAACAATTGCTTGAGTGGGCTGAGTTTTCACTATCTTAAAAATAAATAATTATCTCATTTCTTGATGAACAAAGCAAAGCAATCATTCAAAGCAATCACACTTATATACTGCCCATAGCACTTAGTGCACTCTCTGGGCGATTCACAATTAGCATTTTGCCCACAACATGCTGGGGACTCATTTTACTGACCTCAGAAAGATGGAAAGCTGAGTCAATCTTGATCCCCTTCAGGATCAAACTTAGACTGTAAGCATAATTTTGGCTGTAGTACAGTGGTTAACTATTGTGCCACAAGGGTTCTGTCTTTAAAAGGCTCTTCATAGAATGATGGAATGAGCTCCTATCTCTGTCCCAGCTCCTGCCAACCTACCAGTTTGAAAGCAAGAAATTGCAAGTAGATAAATAAGTACAACTTCAGTGGGAAGGTAAACAGCATTCTGTGCACTCGGGTGTCTAGACATGCCTGGCACATGTTCACAGAAACATCTGCAAAACACAGATAGTACTGGCTCTTTGGCTATAAACAGAGATGAACACTGAACTATAGAGACAGATACGACTGACTTTCGAGCAAGGGTGACCTTTACACTTTATTTAGTGAATATAGCACTTTTACCATGTTCTTATAGTCACAAAGCATTTTTTTTAAATGGGGAGCAATTGTTGTTGTTGTTGTGGTTCAGTCGCACAGTTGATTCCAACCCTTTGCAACCCCATGGACCACTGCCTGTCAGGCACCTCTGTTCTCCACCATTCTCCTCAACCTACCCAGCTCTGTGCCCATTGCGTCTACAATACTATCTAGCTATCTCATTTTTGGCCACCCTCTTCTTCTTATGTCCTCAACCTTTCCCAGCATCAAGGCTTTCTCAAGTGAATCCTCTCTTCTCATTTTGTGTCCAAAGTATTTTAGCTTCATCTTTACTATTTGACCTTCTAAGGAGCACTCAGGGTTGATTTAAGATCAACCTATTTGTTCTCTCTGAGGTCCAGGGTACTTTCAAAACCTATACCACATTTCAAAGGCATCTATTCATCTGTGCTCAGCTTTCCTTATGGTCCAGCACTCACAACCATACATTACTGCAGGGAATACCATTGTTTTGGCTATGTGAACTTTTGTTTGCAGGTGATGTCTCTACTTTTGACTATGTTCCCCAGGTTTCTTATAGCTTGTATCCCCAGAATCAGTCTCCTTTTTATTTCATGGCTTTGATCCTAGGAAAGGAAAATCTGTCACTGCTTCTACTTCTTCCCTATCTATTTTCCAGGGACTGATCGGGCCTGTTGCCATTATCTTGGTTTTCTTGATGTTGAGTCTTAAATCAGCTTTTGCACTTTCCTCTTTCAACCTAAGCAGGATTTTCTTTAGGTCTTTCTCACTTTCTGCCATTAGGGTAGTATCATCTGCATAGCTCAAATTTTGATGTTTCTCCCAGCAATTTTGATTCCAACTTGTGATTCGTCCATCTCTGCGTTATGTGCTCTGTGTATAAGTTGGATAAGCAGGGTGACAAAATGCAGCCTTGTCTTACTCCTTTTCCTATTCCAAACCACTCTGTCCTTCTGTATTCTGTCCTAACTGTTGCTTCTTGACTTTTGCACAGATTTCTCATAAGGCATATAAGGTGTTCTGGTATTCCCATCTCTTTAATTGCTTACCACATTTTGTTGTGGTCCACACAGTCAAAGGCCTTGGTGTAGTCAATGAAACAGAAGTAGACTTGTTTCTGATATTTCTTTGTTTTCTCCATGATCCAATGTATTTTGGCAATGTGGTCTCTAGTCCCTCTGCCTCTTCTGAAACCAGCCCACACTTATGGTAGTTCTCTCTCCATGTGCTGCTGCAGTCTACCCTGTATTATCTTGAGCATAACTTGGCTAGCTTCTGGTATGAGGGGTATAAATTGTTCAGAATTTACTGCAGATCTGAAATCTGAGGATCATCCCACTGCTCTGGGGGTTTGCCACCCAATTCCCCCAGGGATGGGGAAGGTTTAGTGCACCAGATATTTTAGAAATCAACTCCCATTATATTTTGTAGATATTAGTTATCTGTAATACAGGTATTTTCTTAGTGTGGGGACCAATCAACATTGAAGCATAGGTTTTCCAAAGTGGAACATTCAGGTCCCTCTTCTAAAAGTTCATCTCTTCCATCTAAGTTTTTTCTTAGAAACACTATGGGTCATTTGGGCAGCAAAGCAGTTCTTAAAAAAGACCCATAGATGTAAAAAAAAATGGGATGAGGGGTAGGAAGTGTAAGTCAAACATTAGGTCCTTAGACAGTTGTCAGGTGCCATTTTACTCAAGGTGTACCCTCATATTACTCTACCAAATGCATATTTATGACAAACGGTTTAAGCAGAGAACGCAGTGTGTAATTTCATTCTACAGATTAAAATTCAACTACTTCCTTCTGCCTCAAATTGTTTTAAATTGTTATGGTTGCATTTCTGAGAGCACTTATTCTGATGTAATCTCACTGATTCACTGTCATTTGATTCCATCAGGAAACTGAATTACTGCATGAATTGCTGACTACTATGGATCCATATTTAACTATTAACACTGTGGTGCATCAAATGATTAGAGTTAACACACATAACTGGAGCGAAGTATCCATACTTAAAGTAGGTAGGCCATAAGAAGCAAGGCATGGTTAATGAGCACTCTTTGCCTACACTTTTACTTTTATTAGTTAGCATTCAAAATCTGTAGGAGTGACGATGAATGAGAATGGATGATGAATTAAGGATCATATATTCAAATAGAGCAATTAAGCTGCTGTATGGTGGATTTTTAAAAGTGGCTTAATGTTGGGGGGAGGGGAGGGCAAAATGCAGTTTGACATGATCCCTATGTCCAGACAGTATTTTGCTTCTCTAATGTAGCAGCCCCATCAGCCCACAGCAGCTGTTGTCAGCTGCAAAAAGGCCATTGTGAACCCTACCCCGACTGGAATTAGATCAGCAACAGGACCAGTGCCCCAAGCACAGATAAATGGTAAACCACTTCTGAGTGTTCTCTACCTAGAAAATCCTGGAAAAGGTGATCACGAGTAAGAATTTACTTGAGAGACTTTTCCCCATCAACTATAAAGCAACTGCTAATGCCTCACTGTATTTTATTCCATCCCCAATGTGGTATGGGATAAAATTCCTCGATTCTTTGTTTGATCAGATTATCAAGGGATTACTTCCTTCTGGTCACAACTTGCTTTCCATTCCTTTCACTGCTGCACTCTTCTTCTCCAAGTTTGACCAAAACTTTTTGCAATTGGGTCTTCCCATCTTTTGAGGGGGATGCCAAGGGGTCTTTGTACTCCTCTGGAATACCACTCGGTGACTGTTGCTGTCCAATGCCTGTCTGTCATTTGAGAAACATGTCCAGCCCAGTGCAATTTTCATTTATGATATTCAACAACAGCTTCATTGATTCCACTTTCTGGGCACTGGGGATGTGGTTATGAAGGTATACTTTTAGCATTGATCTTTCCATGGCTCTTATGGATCTTAATAGTTCTTCTCCCTTGGCCTTCATTAATGACCATGTTTCACTCCCATAGAGAACAGCAGGTAGCACTGTTGGATTAAAAGATTGACATGTTGCTTCTTGTTGAATTTCTTGTTTAGCAAGATTTCTTTGATGGAGTTGAATGCCACCCATCCCTCTTTCTTTCTTCTGGCTAGTTCTGCTCTCTGATTGTTATTCATCCCAATCAGATGGCTGAGATAGACATAGTGGTCAGCCCGCTTGATGAGTTCATTTCTTGATGAGATTCTTATTTGGAAGTTCCACTGGTTGCTTGAGACGATTCAGGGGGCTCAACTAAATTAGACTGCTGGGATAAAATACAGCAGTGTAATTCAGTTGAGCCCCCTGAATGGTTCCAAAATGGGGTGTGTTGGGGCACATCAATCCAATCAATGTGATTGAACCAATCTGCCCCAATTCACTCCAAACAGCAGACTTTATGCCTGTGAAGGCCATCTCTGAATTTAGCAAAATGTTATCTATAGCAGGAAAAAGCCTATAGTGTGAGTTCATTCCTCCCCCACCCCTTCAACACAACACTGTTGAACTTTAGAGGTTATTGCACCAAACAATTCAAACCACATTTAAGATTGTGGTCACATTGTGGTCACAATAGGTTGCCTGATGTTCTATTTAGCACAATAAATGACACAAGTATCAATAAAATATAGACACTTTGTAGCAGCTGAAGGTGAGAAGCCAGGTTCAGAGCTAAATGTTTGACATGAGCACCATAAATTTCAGGTAATGTAAGAAGGTAGTACTATTAAAAAAAGATAAAATAGTAATCTTAACATTTCATTCTTCAACTGATGGTTAGGTGTAGGGATGGGATTCTTGGGCTAACAAGAATGGGGAAAAAAACATGAAACAGGCTATTATTTTTATTTCTTGATTCTTTTTGTCAATTTTTGAAAGCAAGCATATGAAATCTGAATACTGTATAAGTTTCAGAAGCACACAAATCCTACTGATAAGCACACAAACCCAAATACTGCAGGATGGAATGAGCTCCCGTCTTTGTCCCAGCTTCTACCAACTTAGCAAGAAATTGCAAGTAAATAAATAGGGAGCACTTCAGTGGGAAGGTAAACTGTGTTCTATGCACTCCGGTATCTAGTAATGCCTACCACATGACCATGGAAATGTCTGCAGAAACAGGCAGCACTGGCTCTTTGGCTATGAAACAGAGATGAGCACTGAATCCTAGAGTCAAATACTACAGGCTTTTGAGCAAGGGTGACCTTTACCTTGTTGTTTCTACAAAACAGCTTGTCTATGATGGCAGTATGTCTCCTTGGGATTCTGCTGCTGCTGCTGCTGCTGCTGCTGCTGATGATGATGATGATGATGATGATTCCCCCCCCCCCCCCGGCATGATTTTTCCTTTTTTGCTGGATTGTCTTGATTCCTTGCTGCTGGACTATTCTCGAAAACCTTGAAGGCTAATGAAGAGCTGATTTGGTTAGGGTGTTTGGAGCGGACAGAGGGGGAAACCTGATTTGCACGCCCTCTCAACACTGTGTTTTACTCTCCTTTATTGTACTTGGCTTTTGTAAGTTTTGTTGTTGATGCCAATAAAGGTTTTATTATTATTATTCCTTACTGCTGCATGCTAGTAGCAATAGCAATTTCACTTTATGCTGCTACATAGCACATGAAGCATTCTCAGGGCAGTTCACAAGGTAATTAGTATTTTGCCCCCAAGATGCTGGGGATTCATTTTACCAACCTATGAAGGATGGAAGGCTGAGTCAACCTTGATCCCCTTCAGGATTGAACACAGACATGAGCACAATTTTGGCTGTAGTACAGTAGTTTAACCATTGGGCCACAAAGGCTCTGTCTTAAAAAGGCCCTTCATACACCCTAGTCAATATAACACTTTTCTACCATGTTAATATAGTCACAAAGCAAATACAGGTCATATACAGACCTCAGAAGGATGCAAGACCTCATCAGGACTGAACTCACAATGTCAGCAGTTTTGGCTGCAGTACAGCAGTTTAATCCCTGTGCCACCAGGACTCTTCTAGTGATGGATAAAGGAAGAGAAGACATCATTGGGAGGGAGGAAAAATTTCTACATATTATAATAATTTCTATTTGGGTGCCTTCATTTGTTTGGGGGGGAGGGAATTAGGGAGGAGAGGGCAATTTGTGATTTTTACATGCGCGCGCACACACATGCACACACATGCACACACAACATGCATCAGTGGGATGAGGAATACCATTAGATTGCCTTTATGAAAAAAAATATTTCTCTCAGGTGGGTGATCTCAGGGTACACCCCCCAAGGGTAGTGTAATTGACCTGCACAAGAAAGTGGTCTCTTTCTGTGGTGGCCCCATTTTTTAAGAAGCTCTGCTATCCATCAGGCCATCTATGCAATATTTCTTGAAGCTTGGTAAAAATTGAACTATATAAGGAAGCATTTAATAACTTTTTGCCCCTTGATTGAACTAGCCTTTCATGCATTGATGTATTTTATGGAATATACTGGAATTCTTTATGCAAAATATGCTTAGGGCTGTGTTTCCTTCTGGTTCATATAAACAGAGTATATCCACTCTACTCTGGATTCCCCCAGTTATCTACTTTGCAATTCTATTTGGATGGAAGTAAGCTCCACTGGATTTAATCGGGCTTTTGATCACATAAGTGCATAGAAGATGGTAGCCTGGAGAGATTTATACCCCACCTTTCAACAGATTTACAAGATGAGTGACTTACTTGAACTTCCTTTCATGGAAACTATTTCTTATCTTGTTCCCATCATTGCACTTGCTTCAAGTCTAGCTATTTGATGTTCATTTGTTATTTGTCCAGTTTTATACTTATATGAGTTATGGTTTTATTTGAGACAGATGGTTGTTCCTTTTTATGTATTCCCTCTAGGTACTTGTTAACTGCACAGAATAACTGTATATTCGGATAGCAAGGAAGTAACAAGTATTAAAAGGAAACTTATTTGGCTAATTTACTGTAGGTTACTCCTGCTTTTTAATTCTATTTTAAAAGTTAGTTGAGCTTTTAACCAAGAGCAGACAGAAAACAAATGTGAGAAGCAGTAAAAGAAGGGAACCCAAAACAGTAGGTCCCTTTCATGAAAGGTCAATTACCCAAAAGATCTAAAAATGACTAAAACACACTACTTCCTGGACGCTCTACACCTGTGTCTGGGACCCTGCCCCTGGCCGGGTGCTCTAAAGGCCACCACAACGACAGGTGGTGGGATTTTTTTTCACAGCAGCTGCTCCTTGGAATAATTTGGGGCTGAGTAGAACGGTCATTGAATTGTATTGTTAAATTAATTATTGTAATATGATACCATCTCTGTATCGAGGACTGTATTTGTGGTATTGATATTGTATAATTTCTGTGCTATACTGACTACATTGTGTATCTGCATAATTGCCTGTATTATTGTGTATTGTGTTGTGTATCTGCATCATTATTTGTATTAGTATTCATATATGACTGTAAGCTGCCCTGAGTCCGGTCTCCCTGATTAGGCAGTCTATAAATTGAATTATTAAATTACATTTAAATTAAATTAAAATTAAACATGAAAGAAAAGTAATTCTTTTTTTTTCTGTGCACCATCCTGAGTTGCATATGGGGTATTTGACTGGAAGATTCATTAGTCTATTTCCAACATAATTGTATATTGTTCTCTTATGATATTAGCAACAGTATCACAGTATTTCATAATGAACTTTGATTCAAGTTCATTTTGTATCAGTAGTATTGTATCACCAAGGGGTGATAGTCCTCCCCCCCAATAAGTTAAAATTGCATGCTAGAATCAAATTAGTCCCTTTTGTTCTTTCACCATTCATCTTTGTGAGTCTCATTCCTGTGTAGCCTGTCTCTGTAGGACTTGGACCTGTTTTCATTATCTTTCATGCAAAATGTTTTGTTTTCTTTGAGATTTTATTTGAGTTGATTATCTGTTTGTACTTCTGAATAACCATCAACCAGGAAATACCTGTAGTGCATACAACTAGAGGAGGCACATTGTAGGTTGTACAGGCAAAGTCATTCTTTGGATTGTGGTGGATATCCCAAAATATTTGTGTGCCAAATTACCTCAGCATTAATTCTGAGAGTGATATGGTTCATTTGAAGGATCCTAGACATCTGGGCTGCACTGCTTGAGGAATACTACAGGATAGAAGCTGGATTGTCCACCAACCAGGGCTTAGTTCATTTGCCATACATGAATGCAGGAGTGGTTGTCAGAGGGTTTACTGGAATTAGTCAGAATTTCTAGATGAATGATGTTGATTATCTAAATCTTCTCACCATTTTGTATCTTCATGCTTCTCACCATATTGCACCTATAAGTTTCTCTGTAAAGGTTTTGTTTTATAAAATAAGTAAAAATGAAGCAGTAAGACTATTATAGTAAACATTATCTTTTACTGACAAAGACACAAAAATTTTTCCAAAGGAAACTAAAATGATATCCAAAAAATTTACGTTGCTCTCTTCAGAAACAAAAAGTAACTTGTGCTCTTTCATTAACAGCAAGGAGGATGTAATCCACAATTTTAAGGTTGTTTTTTAAATGAATTTTCATGCAAAAATAGTATTTTGATTTTTTTTTTTTACTTGAAGGAAAAGGCAAAAGATTAATCTGAAACTAATGGCAAATGATGGGTTGAGTTTCTGCTGCAGGTAGAGTTAATTTGTAAAGGGCAAAGTCAGAGCCTCACAAGAATATAATGAAGTAATTTCAATTAGGGTATGTAATGAGCAAAGGATGGGTTTTTTTTAAAAAAACCAAGTAGTTATCTCCTATTTTTACTACTGCAATTGTCTTTTCTCTGCCCTGTTCATGTCATTAAACCCCATTTTCTCCCATTTCTTTTCAGAACTGTAGTGCTCAATTTGTTTATGTTTCATGTAACTCAAATCCTATACTGTGGTTCCACTAGTCTCTTTGTTGCTTTTCCATTCCTTTCTACATGCAACACAAATATATTTATTGGCCAAAAGGCTACTGGGAAAACCATGTGCAGAAGCCTGATTGCTCTACTGGTGTCCCTCTTCCCTTTGCTGTCTATAATTCAGGCAGGAATGTTATTTAACCACTGCACCACTGGTTAAACTGCTATATTGTAACCAAAAGGTTGTGAGTTACATCCTGCCTAGGACTCAAGGTTATCTTCAGCCTTCCATCCTTCCAAGGTTGGTAAAATGAGTACTCAGCATTTTGGGGGCAAAATGCTAATTAACTTGTGAACTGCACTAAGAGTGCACTATGGGGTGGTATATAAGTGTGATTGCTTTGCTTTATGCTACCAGTTGGTGATAAGGTTATGACAAACAACCTCCTAATATAGGGGTGGCCAGACTTTTTGGGCCATGGGCCAGTCAGGTGGTTGAGCAGGGCAGGCCACGTGGTTCCTCTCACCAGAAGCAGAAGTAAAACACACCTGTGCATGCGCAAAACACTGTCGTAAATGCACCCGTGGCTGTCATAAATGCATTTGTGGCAGCCACGGATGTACGGCAGCATTTTGTGCATGTGCAGGTGCATTTAACTTCCACTTCCAGCTGATCTAGAGAACCAATCACATCTCTGTATTTTTTTTTCAATTCAGGAAGTAAAGCAAGAACAGCTTCCCCCCCTTCCCTGAAGTTTAAAAAAACCAAGCCTTTTGCAATCAGCTGGGAGTCGGAGAAGGAAAGGAAGGTAAGCAGAGGGAACCCTGCAGTAGCGTCGGGGGAAAGGCAGGCAGGCGCTGGGGAGGGGGTTGGATTGGGTAGATGTTCTACCCAATCCAACTCCCCCCCACGCACACACTTGTACCAGATAACGCTAAAAATCGCGTTATCCGATGCAAGATTTTTCTGAAAATCTTGCAACGTTATGCAGTTTTAGCGCTATCAGGTAGAATCGTTATCCGGGGTATTACTGTAGATCAAGGCAATAATCAAATATTGTTTGTACATTTGATGCTCATACAAAATTATTTGAAATTTATTGCCAACTTCTGCTTTTATGCTCATACCAATTTTATATAAAAGGAGATGTGTGTTTAAAAGGTTTCCATTCACGAATAGAAAACAATGCACCTGTATGTGCATTTCAAGCTTACTTTTGCACATAATGTAAATTGAGGCAGAGTGTGGGAGGAATAAGAACAGGCATAAATTTTACTGATTATAGCTTACAGTTTGGCATGGCAGTGGTGAATTGATAAGGCATCCCAGTCCACATGGAGAGATGATACTAATATAAGTGGCAGGGATTTCTTGCCTATCATACCCTTAAGCAAAACTGTGGCTCATTATTGAATGAGTGGCATGCTTCCCATCCCCTATGACTGAATGTCTGGCATAAATTTTTGAATTGAAGATTATGACATCTTTGTGGCTGAAATGTATGTGAAATGCATATGTATGTAATTAAGGGATTGCTAATTTGTCATGCTTTATCCAGTGATGGGATGATACCAGGTCGGCCCGGATCTGCCGACCCGGTATCTCCCATCACGATTGGTTTGCCGGGGGGGAGGGGTTGTTAGACCCCCGGGGGATCTGGTTCTGGAAAAAAAAATTCGGCCAGCCATGATGGCTGCCCGTTACTGTGCATGCGTCGAACATCTATTTGACACATGCGCAGTAAGAAATAGAACTGTGCTTGCGTCAAATAGATGTTTGATGCATGTGCAGTAACGGGCAGCCATTGTGGCTGCCCAGAAATGTTTTTTTAAAGGCGGGGGTCTTTCCTTGGTGCGGTGTGCCGATGCGCTGCCGTGCCATTACAGGCATCCATTTCAGCTGCCCGGGAAAAAAATTTAGGCAGCGGCGGAGGCGGTGGGGGCCTTTCCTTGGCACGGTGCATCATCAGGCTAGTGCACCGATGCGCTGCCGTGCCGTTACAGGCTGCCATTTCAGCTGCCAAGAACTTTTTTTTTAAGTGGCAGCGGCGGCCTTTCAGAGCCAGGCTGCTGCACAGGCCGCGCCGCTGCTCCGCTGCCTCTTCTGCTCCCGGACAAGGGTAAGTGACCCAGGTTTTGTGTTTGGGGTGGGTAGATGGGTGTTTGGGTGGCTGAGTGTATTTTTATTTATTTTTTATTTTCTTTCTTTATTTATTTTATTTCTTTAATTTATTTACGGTTTTGTGTTGTGGATGGGTGGGTTGAGGTGTGTGTGTGTGTGTGTATTTATTTTAATTTAATTTTTAATTTTTTAAAATTATTTTTATTTTGGGGCCCTGCCCACAACGTCATGACGTCTTGACGTCAGCTCAGCCCATGACATTGTGACGTCATGACATTGGCCACACCCATGACGTCCGTGACATCAGGGAGTGGTAGTAAAAATTTTGTCATCCAATCACTGACTTTGTGTCATTCTGGTTTTCATCTTCCAGCTGATAAATTCCTTCACCCTGGTTCCATATGGATTGAAAGACTTTCCTCAAATAATAATTCATTCATGTTGCAGATTTTGACGCATTTCATGAAATATATTGCAGTTCTTTATGCAAAATATACTTGGAGTTGTATTTTATTCTGGTTCATATAGAGTATAGCCACTCTGCTATGGACTCCCCAAATTATCTACTCCACAATTCTATTTAGGTAGAAGTAAGCTCCAATGGGTTTAATGAGGCTTATGCTCACATAAGTGCATAGAAGATTGTAGCCTGGAGAGATTTATACCCTACCTTTCAACAGATTCACAAGATGTGTGACTCACTTTTACTTTTTATTTTATTTTATTTGTATTATCATATAACCACAAATTAACAGAGCAACACTTTGCAAACAACTTGCAAAAATGCCACTGATGTACTTATGCTTAATGTTCATACACTGAAATACACTACACAACTACAAGCATTTCTCATCAAGCACTGAACACAGACAACTCTCTGGGTTCTCACCACTATATATGTGAATTTGTACTGACTGTATGAGTAAAATCCACCCAATATAAATAAAAAGATGAGGGAAGTGCAAGAAAAGCCATAAAGCAGGGATAAAAACATAATAAAATCCAAGAAAATGCATTCCAGTTTTGTGATCACTTATCAAGTACAACCATTATTTCTTCTACCACCAAAGTGGTATCAATGTTCTTGATCACTTGTTATATACAAGAGACATGAGGCTCTACACTTGAATAAATTTGTCAAAACAGGAATTTGATATGTAGCATCAGTCAAAAGTTGCTCCACAGAGAATTCCATCTCTACTGGGGAAAGTAAAAATATAAAATGTGCTGAGAGAATCTTCCTCATCTCTTTAAACCTTCTGCAGGGAATTAAAAATGACAGGCTGATTGTTTATATGTACTAGGGTAAGAAATGTTAGCAAGAGTATGTTAGTTTACTGCAGCTCAACAACAACACTTCTTGTAGACCCTCAAATTCTGACAAATTTCACATTTCATAACTTTTTGTGGATTGTCCTGCTGATGACATCTGAGAAGCTGGACTGCTGTCCTGGAACCTTATGTGACTAAAATCTTTTAGCCTTTAAAATACCATAAGACTACTTATTGTTTAAGTGAAGAAAACAAACTCCTTCTCCAGCCAGTATGAGACACTCTTGAATGCCTTTCACTGAAAGGGAGGCCGATATATACAATGAGACAAAGTAATAATACTTAACCTTATTTAGGTTATCAGAGTAAACAAAAAGACAAAAAATGTTGTGGCAATTTAAATACTAACTGCTGTATTTTAATGTTCGCTTTTATGGGTCAAGTCCATTTTGTCAGATGTAAGAGTGAGGCTTCATGGCATCAACTTATACACATCAGGTACAGATGCACACAATTGTTGGCTAGCATAACAAGTATACAAATCAATGCGGCAGCCCCTCCAGTGGCTTAGTGGTTAAGACATTGAGCTTAGAGACTGGAAGGTTGGGTTTTGATATTCTAAGGCTGCACTTCGGGACATGAAATAATAATAATAATAATAATAATAATAATAATAATAATAATAATAATAATAATTATTATTATTATTATTATTATTATTATTATTATTATTATTATTATTATTATTATTATTATTATTATTATTATTATTATTATTATTATTATTATTATTATTATTATTATTATGCTTTTTATAACTGATGATAGCACAACATCCCTGGTTCTTATTCAGATTTGTTGTGAAGTTTGGCCTGGCCAAGTTGCGAGACAAACGTTGTAGCATTACACTTTTATTTAACTTACCCTTCAGACCTAGCATCCATTGACAATGATGTGTGTGACTTAGGGAAAGGACCAAGTTCTCTCCTTGTTCTTTGGGGTGGCCTGAGGCTATCGATTAGAAATTTACTGAAGTAGGTTCAGTAAAGGTGACGTGAGAAATTGAAGCATATAACAACCTGCTAGTTGTGGTTAGATTATGTCCCATGTGCCCAGCCATATAAATACCTTGGGAAATTATCCAGTACAAATCCACAAAATGTTTGCAGTCACTGAAGATGAATTTTTGTAAACTGATGAATTTATTGTTAGCTTCTTGATGTGACAGTGAGATGCTATTTCTTGTCTAAAACTGTGAGGAGGACAACATTTCAATGAGGCAGCATTCAGAAAATAAGTGGCCCCTCTAAAGTTACACATTGGGCACTGAAGCAGGTCAGATTCCCTGACCTGCAACCTCAGAGAATGAGAAGGTTTTTAAAAGAATAATGAATATAATTGCAAGCTGAAGCCATCCATAACTAAAGACTGTTCTGTTATGGATGGCTTCAGCAGGTCATAATATCAATTTTATTTTAAAGTAACTTGCCAACCTAGCAGTTCAAAAGCAAGAACTTGAAAGTAGATAAATAGGTGCCACTTTTGATGGGAAGTTAAACAGAGTTTTGTACACTATAAAAGGAGATGAACATCAAACCCTAGAGTCGGAAACAAATGGCTTTCGAGCAAGGGCGACCTTTACCTTTACCTGTCCAGTGTCTCTACAGGATCATTCTCCTACTGTAGACAGTATTCATTTTGTGCATTTGAATTAAAAGTGTTACTTTTTTTGTCTTATGTCAAAACTGAAGTGAAAATTATGTTTAGTTTAGTTACTATTAGTAGTTATGCAGTTAAGGAAAAAGTATTGTTGATTTTTCATTATCATTTTTAATCTGTTTTCCTTATTGTAAAAATTTTCTCCAAGACACTGAGGTATTTGCATCACTAAAATGCAAAAATGTAAGGAAATCCTAAGAACTCCTCTCTTTCTGATGTTCCAGGCTTATTTTGACTGGAAATATTAATTTATTCCTTGTATATACAGTTTCATGATTTGTATAAAATTTATTTATAAAATCTAGTCAACTATGACATTATATCATTAGTTATAATGTTAGAATAATAATCACAGAACTCCAGAGCTGGAAGGAACCCTACAGATCTTCAAGTCCAGCTTCTAACAGGGAGGAAGTATTGGGAATCAAATTCCCAACCTCTGGTTCCATAGCCAGATACCTAAACCACTGAGCTACAATGTCAGGAAATAACCAGTAATGTGAAAGTCAAACACTTGAGGGACCTGCTAAATTGCTCTGATAACCCTGTAGTAATTGTTAGACACCCAGCTTATTCTGAGCACTTTTGTCCTTTATTCCCATGCAGAGAGAAAAGAGGGTTGTTCTGTAATAAAGTTTAAACAAATTAAACAGGATATTTTACAAGGTAAAGCATAGCTCTGAAAAACACACCTTTCTGTAAAGATTTCCTGTACAGGTATAATTTAAAGAATATCCATTCCCAAAAAAATGTCTTGCATCCAACGTATAGAACTGTTCTGCTGTGGGGAGTCATAGTTAGCAGCACAAGGTCTGTGTACAGAAGGACTCAGGTTGAAGCCAAGGCTGCCTTAATCTAAAAAAAGATCCTTCCTTTAAACAGTTTGAAAGGCAGAGAAATTCATGATGATTCATGAAAGAAGTCAAAGCCAAGAGAACATGAGTATCTGGAGAACAGAGAATTCTGTTTGGCACATATCCGTTTGTTTTAGCCTCAACCATTAGCATTGATTTTGGTGGAGGATGAAGGGTTTGTACTTAATGAAATTCAAATTGACACAATGAACTAACAGAAAATGACTCCGACCTAGGTTTTTACAATTGGATCAAGGCTAACGCAAGTATTATCTGTTGTCCTCAGCTTGAGGAAACACAGCTGGCTACAACTTGTGAGTTCTTAATCAGTCTGCTCAACACCAGTTCCTGCTCCATCTGCTGTCAGACATAATTCCATCAGGATCACAATGGTACAGCAGTGAGTACAGGATGGATAAAATAATTGCTTCTCATTGACCCTTTTAGCTACAACTATGGAATTCATGACCCCAAGATGCAATAAAGACCACAGTACTAGGCAGCTTTTAAAGATTTGATAAATCCATAAATAAAGCCTTTAATGGCTGCCAATCAGAATGGCTGTACATTAGCTCCAGTATCAAAAAAAGGTGAGGGATCACTAATACTTTGCCAAAATAAGGACATGTATAACTACAATGGAGGCATAATTCACAGAGATTGATTTGTATATATCTATTAAAATAAATGTGAATATATATATTCAGTATATATTTCAATAAAACAAACAAATTAATTCTTCATCCAACTTAGTCTGAAAAAACTCTTATATTAATCAGTCTCTCTTCCTGACCAGTCAAAGCAGTTCTCTAATTCCCTAGATTCCACATGTTCCAAGGTGCTCCTCCAAAATCAATTACTCCCATTCAAATCAATCACTCCACTATTACCTGCCCTGGAAATCAAACTAAATTCAACACAGATAGGATGGTGGTAATGTATGGTTGTGAGAGCTGGACCATTAGGAAAGCTGAACACAGAAGAATAGATGCCTTTGAAATGTGGTGTTGGAGGAGAGTTTTGAGAGTACCGTGGACAGCGAGGAGAACAAATAGGTTGGTCTTAGAAGAACTCAACCCTGACTGCTCCTTAGAAGGTCAAATTGTAAAGATGAAGCAAAAGTACTTTGGACATCAAATGAGAAGAAAGGATTCACTTGAGAAAGCCTTGATGCTGGGAAAGATAGAGGGCAAAAGAAGAAGGGGTGGCCAAAAATGAGATGGCTAGATGGTATTGTAGATTCAATGGGTACAGAGCTGGGCGGGCTGGGGAAGGTGGAAGGTGGTGGAGGACAGAGGTGCCTGATGGGCAATGGTCCATAGAGTTGCAAAGGGTCAGAATCAACTGTGCAACTGAACAACAACAAAAAAGAAAGAGTGCACATCAAAATTCTTGTGTTGGAATGCAAATTATGCTTATTTGAGTTCCCCTGTATATACTCCTAGGTATGTATTCAGTCTTTCAGGACAATTTATATTCATTTAATTTTAAAGGTTGTGCAATTTTTAAAAAATTATGTTTTAAGAAAAGCTAGGGTTCAATAAATTCCATACCATCACTGTTACCCTTAACAAAAAAAAGAGAGATCTCCCTTTTAAAATGTATCTAATAGCTTTGTATCTTTACTTTGTAGAATAAAAAGTGTTAGCACTTCTAGTCACTATTCAGTACAGTATATCCCTTCCTCTTTCTTTCCTTATCCCCATCTTTTTCCGTCTCATATACACTCAATTCATCTATGGTTAATAGACATACCTGTTCCTTCACCTTACTTGTTATTAACAACCAGCATAAGCATCCAGACATGCAAAGAGCTACAAGATAAGAAGCTATTCCACAAAAATTTTTATTCCTGAATACAGTATTCCTTTTATGACTCAAGTCATCCTTTAAAATATCTCTAGCAATCGGTTTGGCCCTTTCCATGCATTGTTATGATTGCTTTTGTCCTTGTTCACAAATACATCAGCCCTTTGACTATACAGTAATTTGATCCCTGTTCTTTTCCTTTTCTCATATTTATGAAAGTTGGAAAATGTTACAGAGTTTGAAAGCTTACAACTGTACATAAAAATAATCTGATTATAGTTTTGATTTACAGGCAAATCAATGGTACTTCTGCAATATCTGTATAGTAAAACACTAAATAAAATGCTCATGTTGCTAGTTTTCTTTTACAAAAAGCAAATTCATGCAAATGTTCACCCAAATATTTTGTTCAAATTGACACCCTTTAATTAGCACAATTTTTTCTACACACTGAAGTAAACATAGTATGCCATGGATTAGAGTCAGAAAAACTCATAAACCACTAATATCTTTGCCACTTAAATTACTCTAGACATGACCTAATATATGCAAATAAGTTGACTCAATAAGATTATGGCTCTTTAAGAAGTGTTAGTCTCATATCACATATAATCCTTGGAAAGTTTGGAATTATAGTCCATGATACAATGAAGCAAAGTAAGTGGAATGGCTTTTGTAGACTTAGCAGAGAGGAATCCCTACCTTTGAAGAAGCAGTCTTTGCTGTGTATAATGTAGATCTTCTTCCGTTGCAAGCATGAAGCGCGATGAAGTTCACAATGATTTTCATAGAATTTACCATCAGATCCACATACTGGAATGTAACTTGGCTTGCAGTCATCTATGCATCTACATTCAGGCTTATCAGTCTCCTTGTTCACAACACATTTACTTCCTCGACCACAATATTTCTGTTCACATGATGCATGGAGGCCATCTTGCCCATAAAGCACTGGAAGACATAACAAAAAATCCCTTCTCTATTAATGATGACAAGCTGATTAGTAGCAGAGAACTTTCTTTTGTCGCAATATACTTCTATACCCAAGATGCTTTTGTAAGACTACATTGGGCAGATGTAATGGTGATTTTTTTTAAAAAAAAAAAAACAGAAATCAAAAACAGAGCACTTTAACAGATTTATTTTAATGTCAGCTTTCATGGATGAGAATTATTTTTTTCAGTCACAACACAAATGCACATCCTCTACATTTACCCCATGTTAATCAGAGTCGTGTCCAAGGGAACATTTTAAGCTGAAGGCCGGATCACACCCCCTTATCAGACTTGTGTCCCCCTGCCACTGCCACTGCCACTGCCAACAATTCCCCCCACACCACCAGTCCAGCCCACTAACACTCCACCCCCCACGTCGATGCTGCTGATGCTTCCCTGCTTACTGGCCTGTTGTGGGTGAAGGAGGGGTCCTGACTGTCCTTGCTCATGCTCAGCCAGGGCAACCCCCAGAAAAGCCCTGGGCTGTCACGTGTGTCTGCTGCTTCCACTTCCACTACCGCCATCTTTGTTCCCTCCATCTGGCTTGGCATGTTCCTAAAGCTTTCTTACAACATCCACCCTGCTATTGAGTGGTGTTAGGGAGACACCAAGCCAGGCAGAGGGGACAAGGATAGTGGTGACAGTGGTGACAACAGCATGAGTGAGGGTATGGGCTAGATGGAATTTTGTGTCATCAAGTTGAGTCTGACTTATGGTGACAGTTTCCAGGGGGTTTTAAATATAGAATACATAGAAAAGGAGCAATTTGTGACTATGTAGTTTGCCCAAGGCCACACAGAATGGCTCTTCTCCCAATATCCACGAGGAACCAAACTTCCAACCTGTGGCTCTGCAGCAGAGGCGTAGCTACCGCCGTATCAGCCGTATCAATTATACGGGGCCCCCGGGCTACGGGGGCCCCCAACGGCAAAAAATAAAATTAAAAATAAAAAAGACCAAAAATTTACTGCGCATGCGCAGAAACTCAATCTGATGCATTGCGCATGTGTCAGATTGAGTTTCTGAGCATGCGCACTTTATTGGAGCCATTTTTGGCTCCAATTTTTAAAAACAAGCCGGAGTCGGAGAGTCGGAGTCGGAGCTGCAGCTTTTAAGCAGCGAGGCAGCCCCGACTCCGAGGCCCTCCCCCCGGTCGCCGCGGGGGCTCCCTGCCTGCGCCAGCCCGGGCGGCGCTCTCCACGGTCGCTGCTGGGGTGGGAGTCCACCAGCTGCAGGACCAGCTCGCGGGCGGCAGGTCACCTGGAGCGCGCCTGGAGCTGACCTACCGCGCGCGCCTGGAGCTCCCCTGCCGCGCGCGCCTGGAGCTCCCCTGCCGCGCGCGCCTGGAGCTCCCCTGCCGCGCGTGCCTGGAGCTCACCTGCCGCGCGCGCCTGGAGCTCCCCTGCCGCGCGCGCCTGGAGCTCCCCTGCCGCACGCGCCTGGAGCTCCCCTGCCGCGCGCGCCTGGAGCTCCCCTGCCGCGCGTGCCTGGAGCTCACCTGCCGCGCGCGCCTGGAGCTCACCTGCCGCACGCGCCTGGAGCTCCCCTGCCGCGCGCGCCTGGAGCTCCCCTGCCGCGCGCGCCTGGAGCTCCCCTGCCGCGCGTGCCTGGAGCTCACCTGCCGCGCGCGCCTGGAGCTCCCCTGCCGCGCGCGCCTGGAGCTCCCCTGCCGCGCGCGCCTGGAGCTCCCCTGCCGCGCGCGCCTGGAGCTCCCCTGCCGCGCGCGCCTGGAGCTCCCCTGCCGCGCGCGCCTGGAGCTCACCTGCCGCGCGCGCCTGGAGCTCCCCTGCCGCGCGCGCCTGGAGCTCCCCTGCCGCGCGCGCCTGGAGCTCACCTGCCGCCTGCGTGCGGGATGGGGCGCGCGAGCTGGTCCTGCAGCTGGTGGACTCCCACCCCAGCGTCGAGGTGGAGAGCCCCGCCCGGGCTGGCGCAGCCTGCCAGGGAGCCCCCGCGGCAACCGGGGGGAGGGCCTCGGGGCTGCTTCGCTTCGCCCGCTCGCCTTCCACAACTGCCCCTTGCCTTCGCCGTGCGCGGCGAGGGAGCGATCGGCAGCAGTGGCGGCGCGGCGGCGGTGACAGCAGAGGCGGAGGAAGAAGAGGCCCCAGGATTAAGGTAAGTGAGGTTTTGTGTTTCGGGTGGGTGGGTTGGTTGAGGTGTGTGTGGTTTTTTTTTTTTTTTTTTACATTTTAATTCTATTTTATTTATTTTATTTTTATTTATTTTATTTTTATTTTTGGCCCCGCCCACGACGTCATGACGTCATGACGTTGGCTCCCCCCATGACGTCATGATGTCATGACGTTAGCTCCGCCCCACATCTAAAGGGCCCCCAAACAATTTTTATACGGGGCCCCGGCAAGGTAAGCTACGCTTCTGCTCTGCAGCCAGATACCTACATGACTGAACTATCCAGCCTGCACATTATATACAGTTTGATATTATCCAAGGTTTTAGGCATCCACAGAAAAGTTTGGAACCTATCTTATGAGCCTATTCTAATACAGAAAGCTGGGTTACTAGTATATATAGCATACAAAGAAGCTTCAATCTCTTGAAGTAGTATTTTTAAGATATTAATTTACTAAACTGTTTATTTTAAAATAACATTGGATTTTACAGAAAATTATTTGTAGGTTGATGCCATTAACAACTAGCAGTACTATTTTTTGTAATCACTTAGAAGAATGAAATAAAAAAATGATGGGCATCCCCTGCATAGTTGCCTTTCCACTTGCCAGACAACTATTTGACTTAGAAGTCAATTTCCTCTTACTTTTCTGATATTTTGCTTTGTTACGCAGACTCAATTGTTTTGACAATGGCATACTAGCAACCTGGCTCCTTTTTATCACCTTACCCCTGCATTGTCAAATAAAGCTGTCTAGCATCACCAGTAATTAAAACAGAAACTTATGAAATTTTCAGGCTGTAGTTCTGGCAGAGGTTAGCCAGGAGTTGCATTGTTAAAGAAGTTAGGTACTAAGTCTTTGCCTAACCATTAAAACCCCAAGCCAGGCGGCCGGGCCTGCTGGCCACCAGGCCTTTTTAGGAACTGTGGTAGTATGTCAATATAGGTAAAGGTATTAAATACACATTAAAATACATACAGACACATCACATCCAAAAGTGAGTCACTTACCCTGGGGGGCAGGCTATAGGGAGCTTCAGGCTAGCAGCTTCTCTTCCTCCTCCCCACTTGGTAGGACAGCAAGGCCGTGCATACGCACCAAGCACTGTAGGCAGTGATGGGATGTAACAGGTTTGTACCAGTATGCCAGAACCGGTAGCAACTTTCCCCAGTGTCCTGGAGAACTGGTAGCAGCTTTTGGGGGGAAAACACCTTTGGGGCTTATCTTTTCACTGGTTCACCCACTGCGCATGCCTGCCAAGCACTTGGTGTGCATGCATGCCTGCAGTGCTTGGCACGTATGCATGGCCTCCTTGCTGTCCTCCCATGCAGGGAGGAGGAAGAGAAGCTGCGTTTGGGGTGGGTGGGTGGGTGTATTTTAATGTAATTTTTATTTAATGTATTTAATTTATTTAATTTATTTACGGGTTTGTATTGTGTGTGTGTGGGTTGAGTGGTGTGTGTGTGTGTGTATGTGCTTATTTTTATTTTATTTTTTCTTTGGCCCTGCCCATGACATCATGACATCATGACATTAGCTCTGCCCACACTGATGACATCACAGTGGGGTAGTAAATTTTTTGACATCCCACCACTGACTGTAGGCATGCATGCACACAAAGTGCTTGGCGTTAATGCGCAGTGGGGGAACCAGTGAAAAGTTAAGCCCCGAAGGAGGTTCCCCAAAAAAGCTGCTGCCGGTTCTCCAGGACACTAGGAAAAGTTACTACCGGTTCTGATGAACTGATGCAAACCTGTTACATCCCATCACTGCCTGTGGTACCATTTCATGTGCGTAGCACCACCGCTTCCACCACACCATGAAATGCCATGTGGTGGAAGAAGAGCAAAATGGCCATCTGATCCACAAAGCTGTCTGAGGGAGTGTGACCCACCCCCCAGCTTTAAAAAGTTGATAACTCCTATTATAAGGGATAGAATTGGAAAAGAACCAATCTTGCACTACATTCAGAGACAACAAATGAAGTGATTTGCCCATTTGGAGATAATTCCATACCTAATAAAGCATATGTGAGATAACTTCAAAGAAACATTATAAGAACACTAAATAACACTGGTGGAGGCCGTTAGAAGTGCCAGAACAAGAACCTTGCATCTTCCTCGACACCTGATGGGGTAAAAGAGGAAGCAAAGAAGAAGACCATAGAAATCTTTGCTATTGAGCATGACAAGCACAATGTTAGATGGACCTATTGCCTGTCAAAGTGTAAAGCAGCTTGCATCACAGTATCTCCACCTTTGCATACCAAGTACTCTGGACATAAATTTCAATGGATTGATGGCAACGGGAGAGTAGTTCAATTTTCCTTAATCTACTCCCTCCATTGGAAACGTATAAGACAACAGCATATCCCAAGACAAAAGCCTGTAATATTTCAGAAGTATAGTTCTAGGAAACTAAAACATACAATGGAATATGCAGAGGGACTAGACAAGCAGCTTGTGTTATTACCTGCCAGCTTCCACAAACTTGACAGATACACTCTAACCAGGAGTTCTCAACCTTTTAAAGCCAGGGGCTGGGTCACACTCCCTCAGACAGCTTCAGGGGCCAGACAGCCATTTTGCCCTTCCTCCACCACATTGCACGTCCTAGTGTGGAGGCGGTGGGGAAGGCACATGAAATGGCACCACGGGCCACATCCAGCCCACAGGCCACTGGTTGAGAATCCCTGCTCTAAGCATCTTTACTCTTGAAGAGAAAACTAGCTGAAAGCACTAGATTCACTTTAAAGTGTCCCAAATCACAGAGATTCTACTGCTCTTAGAAGCTGGGAATGCCAGTCATTAAACCACAACCCATTTGCCTCCCAGTCTCCTTCAATCTCCCTAGTAGTTTTCTTCATAGGCACACCTGCGGAGAAACATATCAGGTATTTTGGAGGCTCAATGGTTCTCTGCCCTCAAATTATCTTCAAGAATGTTCCGATTTGGGTGTGATCCCTCATGGAGGAGGCTCACTTCCACATGTCTTGAATCTGTCCCAATCCACCCTGTTCCGTTCAGGATTTGGGATTTGTCAGAATCCAAAGCAAGTCCTTAGTACAGTCTCAACAAGAAGAAGACTATGTGGCACTAAAAGTACTATAGATTTTACATCGTAATAATAAGGCACATAACATTATGGAGAATTCAAGGCTGAGATCTATTAGCAATAATATATACTGAAAAGGATTTTGCAAGTCAGGTTGTTTGCAAAAACTAATAATTAGTGCTAAACTCAATTATCCAAGTTCCTTAAAATCTGAAACCTTACTGTAAAACATTAATTGCAGTAAGCACAGTGTAGATTATTTTAAAAAGCACACTGCAAAAAGAATCAAAACAGAATGGTTGATATGCTATTTACTTCAGGTTTTAATCCTGCTGCTGCTGCTGCTGTACTTTGCCTCATTATTCCTATACAACACTAAATGCTTTAGCATAGAAGATAGGAATGCCAAACCCCTTGCACCCTAATAGAGCTAAATATGAAACTGGAGTATCTTTCAATAACTTTCTCTGTAAAAAATGAAAATAAAAATCTGTTTCTCCTACTGCTGTAGTTAAACCTTTATTTTCATCACTGTAGGTTCAAAGAAAAGGAATGTTATTGGAGGATTAACTGCTTCACTCAATAACTAGTTAAAATTCTACCAACCTTGGCAAGCAGAGGAATATTGACATTTTTCTTGAATCATAATAAACTAGAAGGTCAACGTGTCTCTAAGTACCATAAAAATTACAATCCCTAAGTGGCATATCAGAACATCCTTTATTCATTTTGCTAATTGTTCAGTGTTCTCCTGCAACATTTTCCATGGGAATGCTAATAACACATAGCCCAGCCATCAAGGTCACTTAGAATACAAGTGTACCTCATAGCGCACAATACAAGAATACTTTGTTCCATGATGGTGTAAAACAGAAAATCTGAGGAAGAAACGGGGTCCAAATTATCACTTGTCTGATTCATGATTGTGTTGGAAAATACAGTATTGAGCTTTCTTCTGGAGACTGAAGCAGGACAAAGTACAGTCTGCTGTAACTCCAGTCTCCCTCCCACCTTTCATGCCTCTGAAATTCGGGGGGGGGGGGAGGGTTAATCTTTCTTATATTCTTGCAAAGAGGGCACAGTTTTGATACACTTCCAAACTTCCTCTCTGGTTTCTCTTATCCCCAGATATGCTTTCTTTGGAAATGGCAAATGACTTCTTTTCATTTCCAGTTTTGGTTTCAAAAAGGTTATCTGTGGGACTAAAGCAGAGCAAAGTGTCAAAAGAGCCTGGAAAAGAAATGGTACAAATAGAATTTTAAAAAAGAAAAATCCCAGAAGAATGTGGAAAGCATGTGCTGGCTGCAAACATTTGGAAGCTATCCACTGCTATTTTAAAGAGTTAAAGTATGCACTAAAACCTAATAGCAACACCACCTGTGGTTTAAAACTTTGAGCATCCTGTCCCACCCTGCCTCTTTGTGGCTAATTGTGTCTTATCTTACCTCTTAGTGCTCCTCAAAGTGTGCCAAACAATCTTTCCCAAATTTGCCAAGCTTTTGGTACAAGAAGTAAAGGCCAGGCCTCTCAGCATGTCAAGCATCTGCCAAGACCTGATGATTTGGCCAGGAGTTCTCAACCTTTTAAAGCTGGGGACCAGATCACACTCCCTCAGACAGCTTTAGGGGCCAGACAGCCATTTTACCCTTCCTCCACCACATGGCATTTCCTGGTGTGGTGGAGGTGGTGGGCCCCCCACATGAAATTATTTATTATTATTATTATTATTATTATTATTATTATTATTATTATTATTATTATTATTATTATTATTATTATTATTATTATTATTATTATTATTATTAATTGCATTTGTTACCCCGCCCCAATTGGGAGAACCCGACTCTGAGCGGCTTACATCAAACAAGAAATAAAAACATAGAACAATCCATATCAATAAAAATCAACAAGAGTTAAAAGTCATCAAAAGTTAAAAACAATACAGAAACAACACACAAATCCCACATTCAGATCCAGGGGTAACAATCCATTAAATAAGCCACCTAGTATGAGAACCCACGTTCCCAGGTCCCCAAACTTGTCCTGCCAGCCAGGTTTTTAAGCTCTTCCGGAAGGGCAGGAGCTCTGTCTGAAGGCGCAGTTCGATGGGCAGGAGGTTCCAGAGGGTCGAGGCGGACACGGAGAAGGCTCTCCTCCTAGTGCAGGCGAGGTGTGCCTCTCTCGCCGAAGGAATAACAAGGGAACCTCTCCGATCCGCCCTGGTGGGCCGGACAGATGTTCTTGGGGTGACGCGGTCTCTTAGGTATCCTGGCCCACTACCATATAGGGCTTTAAAGGTAATAACCAGCACCTTGAATTGCACCCAGAGACATACTGGCGACCAATGCAGCTCCTGGAGCAGTGGTGAAGCACGAGCATAACGCCCACACCACACCACTACCCGGGCCGCCGCATTTTGGACCAGCTGGAGTCTCTGGATGGTCATCAGGGGCAGCCCCATGTAGAGCGTGTTACAGTAATCAAGTCTGGAGGTGACCAACGCATGTGTGACCATAAGCAGAGCATCCCGGTCTAGGAGTGGGCGTAACTGGCGTATTACACGAAGTTGTGCAAAAGCCCTCCTGGCCACAGCTGCCACCTGCTCTTCGAACAGTAGCCGTGAGTCCAGGAGGACCCCCAGATTACGCACCGGGTCTGTTTGGGGCAGGACTGCCCCATCCAGAACCAAAGGTGGCAGCTCCTGTGTTAACACAGGACCCCTTACCCACAGCCACTCAGTCTTGCCGGGATTCAGCTGTAGCCCGTTGTCCCCCATCCAGACCTTAACAGCCTCCAGACACCTGGAAAGGACTTCCACCGCACCGCTTGGGTCCCCACGGGCGGAGATGTATAACTGGGTATCATCTGCATATTGATGATACCTTACCCTGTGTGAACGGATGATCTCACCCAGCGGCTTCGTATAGATAGATGTTAAATAGGAGAGGAGAAAGTACCGAGCCCTGAGGCAGGGGCCTAGGGCTGGACTTCTCCTTCTCCAGGCACACCGACTGGGTGCTGTCCCTCAGGAATGAGGAAAACCAGGACAACACTGTGCCCTGGATCCCCAGGCCCTGGAGCCTTCCCAGAAGGATGCCATGATCAACAGTGTCAAAAGCCACTGAGAGGTCGAGAAGAGCAAGGACAGACGGCTCCCCTCCGTCCCGCTCTCTCCAGAGATCATCCACCAATGCGACTAGTGCAGTCTCAGTACCATATCCGGGCCTGAATCCTGACTGAAACGCGGGTCCAGATAATCCGCTTCATCCAGGACTTCCTGTAACTGCTGCGCCACAGCCTTTTCCAGAACCTTACCTAAAAAAGGTAGGTTGGACACTGGACGGTAGTTGGAAATTACCGTGGGGTCGAGGGATGGCTTTTTTAAGAGGGGAAGCACTAAAGCGTGTTTAAAAGGTGCTGGAAAATGCCCCTCTTTTAATGAAGCATTAATAATCGCCTCGACCCAGCCATCTGCCACAGTCTTGGAAGCTTTAATTAACCAGGCAGGGCATGGGTCCAGTGCACAGGTCGTGGCGCGAACAGATACAAGAAGCCTGTCCACTTCCTCAGGGCCAACAGGATCAAACCAATCTCAGATAACATGGCTAGACTGTGCTGTGGTCAACCCCAGCTCTGTACATTCCACGCCGGGATTTAGCTTTGAGCGGATCTGAGCGATTTTCTCCGCCAGATAATCAGCAAAATCCTCAGCCGATCCCTGCCACCCAGGGCCCGGCCCCCCTCTACCGAGGAGGGACCTGGTCACCCGGAACAAGGCTGCTGGACGATTATCTGCGGAGGCAATAAGGGTGGTGAAGTATTGGCGCTTCACCACCCTCATCGCCACTAGGTAGTCTTTAATAGCAGCTCTAACCAGTGTTCGGTCAGACTCGCTCCGAGTCTTCACCCAGCGGCGCTCTCGGCGCCATGGGCCATGGACTTCAGGTTGAGAATCCCTGATTTATGCCAACAGGGTGACTCCTTTCTGTAACTGAGTGACCCCATTACCTAAGACATAAATGCGGCTGAATGAATCAGCCCTTCTTCTTGTTCTGCTATATCTGAATCTGAATATTGGTGTTCCTAATGGTGATCAGCCATGAAGACTGTTCTGAGTATTTAATGCAGTGGCCTTTCATCTCTCTTCTCCATTGCAGCATGACACCCATACCATTGATCCAGTTCTATGAGTCACTTTCTTGTCCTGAACCCTTGAACTGGCCCAAGACCAGTATTGATGAAGTTGCTCCCCTCCATCAAGATGGATTCAAGTGGGATTTAATCCACTTGGGGACCATCACCCTTCCCTGTGAACTATAGTACTCAAGGCCAATAGTCCTCAGGATTGTCAGGTTAGTTAACCGCCACCCAACACTCAGCATTGAGCCACTGACAGTATGGTCTACTAAATTAATATAGGAGGATAACCTTTTGTTTCCCTTCTCCACACAAACTTTCTTCACTCTGCCTCCACCAGCTATACTAGCAAAGCAACAGACTATGAATAAAGCAAAATTAGCTACTCCATACAAAACAGTGGACTCTTGGGCTCAGTGGCACTGACCAACTCTTGCTTCTCTGAGCTATTTGGGAAGGACATGTTAGGGAAGATTATTAGATTTCAACAAATTAATATTTGCATAGTCCTTTGAAGAACTAAAAGACCTCACAGGAATTATCAGTCAGTATTTGGTTCAGGCAGAAAAAATAGAGGAATTTCAAATATTAATGAACCTATATGAGAGAAGCCCCAAGACCTTCACTTTTCACTTCAATATTTAGTTGATAATCTTACTTATAATCAAGGTTGCCTTATCAAACAATTGCGCTCATCTCACATGCTAGCAAGGTCATGCTCAAGAACATACAGGCTAGGCTTCAGCAGTATGAGGATCAAGAACTTCCAGAAGTGCAGGCTGGGTTCAGAAGAGGCAGGAGAACCAGAGACCAAACTGCCAACATTGCAGGATCATGGAGAAAGCAAAGGAGTACCAGAAAAACATCTACTTCTGTTTCATTCACTACACCAAGGCCTTCGATTGTGTGGACCACAATAATCTGTGGCAAGTATTAAAGAGATGGGAATACCAGGCCACCTCATCTATCTTCTGAGAAATATGTATAGGAGTCAAGGAGCAACAGTTAAGACAGGATATGGAACAACTGATTGGTTTAGAATAGGAAAAAGAATAGGAAAAAGAGTATGACAAGGTTGCATATTGTCACCCTGCTTATTTAACTTATATGCAGAGTACATAATGTGCAATGCATGGCTGGATGAATCTCAAGCTGAAATTAAAATTTCTGGGAGAAACAACCTAAGACATGCAGATGATAGTACCCTAATGGCAGAAAGTGAAGAAGACCTAAAGAACTTCTTGATTAGGGTGAAAGAAGAGAGTGCAAAAGCTGGCTTGAGATTCAACATCAAGAAAACTCCAAAATAATGGCAGCCAACCCTATCACTCCCTGGCAAATAGAAGGGGAAGAAATGGAAGCAGTAACAGACTTTACCTTCTTAGGTTCCAAGAAATACTGCAGATGGTGACTGCAGCCACAAAATAAAAATGTGACTGACGTTTGGGAGACAAGCTATGGGAAACCTGGGGAACATAGTTAAAAGTAGAGGCATTACCCTGCCAACAAAAGTGCCTTTGAAATGTAGTGCTGGAGAAGAATTTTGAGAGTACCTTGGACAGGGAGGAGATCAAATAAGTAAATCCTTAAGTAAATCAACCCTGAATGCTCCTTGGAAGGACAAATATTGAAGATGAAGCTAAATTACTTTCAACATCAAATGAGAAGAGAGGACTCACTCGAGAAGGCCTTGATGTCGGGAAAGATTGATGGCAAAAGGAGAAGGGGGCAGCAGAGGATGAGGTGTTTAGATGGTATTGTTGATGCAATGTGCGTAGAGCTGATTGGGTAGCGGAGGATGGCAAAAGATAGGGGTGCCTGGCGCACAGTGGTCCATGGGGTCAAAAAGGGTAGGACTCGACTATGCAACTGAACAACAAGAAATGTAGAAAGGCCCCTCATACAAGAAGTTGGGCCAACGTACTGTTTGACACAAAACCCTGGCTGTTGACCATTTATAGTCCACAGATATAGTCCACAACTTGGAACATTCCCTGAAATTTCATAGCCAAAAGCTGAGAGCAGGGTTATATGATCCTATGATGTCACAGGAGGTTGGGCCCTCACATTAATAATGATAAAAATGTTTCTGTCAGTGAGAAAATGAGACAGATGACATGGATTTTCTGTACTGCCTCTTAAGCAAATATCATGTGAGTAAGGCACATACAACCATATCCTGGCTCAACCTATGAGCCCTAGCCCCAACCAAGAGAGGAAGGAGACAGATGCCCCTGCCCCCACCCCCAACTCTCTCCCTCTCTCTCTCTCACACACACACTAAGTCTTCTTGAAGATTGTGGTGTTTTTGAACGGCAACTAGATCAGGTGAAAAGAACTGCAGGAAGAACTCACCAAAAGGTGCCTTCATTTTGGCAGTTTTACTTCTGACCTAGACACAGAAGAGACACAATAAAATCAAGCCTTCTTCCCTCCATTAGCACCACTCAGCTTGAGAACATTCTGTCTGAGATTTGTCTCTCTGCCAGGAGACATGAGGAAGCATAGCTGTTTCTGGGGACTTCAGGTGGCACCCTGAGACCTAACACCTTTCTTCAATATAGGTCAAAAAGGATATCCAGGTCTATTGTACCACCAGTCAGATTGCATCCTGGTGTATATTTTAGATATGTACCTATGGTGTATATTTTAGATATGCACCTATGGTGTATTTTGAACTTCAAGTTCATAATCCAGGGATGCCCAAACTATGGCCCAGGGACCAGACCAGATCCAGCCCCAGACACCAATTGATCCAGCCCACAAAGCCTTCATCGCTCCCAAAAGTGGAAGTAAAACATGCCTATACTGGTGCATTTTACTTCCAACAAGGGCTTCACGGAGCAGATGAATTGATGTCAGGGGCCAGATCCAGCCCCAGGCCATAGTGGCCAGCCCCCTGAACCATGTGACTAGCCCACAGCCCAAAAAGTTTGGGGACCCCTGTCATAATCAGACTGAAAGGCATCAAATTGTATAAGAAAACCTGCCAGTAGATCACACAGATCAATATGATGCATTCCCTGATTACTACTGGTGTCATGATGATTTCAGCTGCTGTTTCTAAGCCTTCAGGCTTTTACAGGCTTATGAGTACAGTTTGCTGATTTAAATGGGACTTACATTTCTGTAAATGTAGACAGGATCCTGAACATAAAATATTAGGTAGTAATACATAGTAGTATTATACAGTAGGGTGCTCTTCTGAGAAAAGAAATATATACTTATGATACCAACACTAGAACAACCTAGACTTAACATTAATTGTTTCAATCTACCATGGTTGAAATCAAGAGAGATGTTCTCAGATGCCATATAGGAGATCCCAGGTTGCAGCACAATTAGTTTCAGCCATTTTTTAAAATTTTTGCTGGTTAAAGCAGAGACCAAATGCCATTCCTCTTACAGGGCCAACACTCTTAAAAGTCTTGTAGCACAATTCACAATTCTGTCTTAATCTGCCTCCACATACCTCTTAGATGCTGCTTGACATGGTAAATCTCACTACAGCACGTTCACTGAATCAATAGGAATTTTGTGAGTCTGCTCCTTCATAAGTTCCATTCATTCAAATAGGACTTCTCTAACTGTAATTTGCTGTGCTAAGGTAAGTCACAATTAAGTAGGTGCCCTTGAATCAATGGAGCTTACATTGACTGATTCAGTGGGTCTGTTCCCCTCTTAAGGGGACTGTCTTTCAACTGGACTTGATTACATACACTGTGGGCGTGGTATGTGGGTGTGGCCAGGGGGAAAGCCCTGTGTTGCACCCGAATTAGGATTACTTTATTTCAAAACTTGGATGGGTGGGGCCAGCCGGAATTTCTGCTACAGGTTCTGATGAACCAGTGCTGACCTGCTGATGCCCACCACTGGTTACATAGCTCTTCAGACAGAATGTCTTCAAGCAGAAAAACATCCCTTTTTAAAGCAGAGTAAATATACTCTGTCAGTTAAAGAAAACACTAAGAAGCTGTTTTTTGTTTCTGCTGCTGTTCAAAGCAAGTAATATTTGAGATGGTGTATTTCATTTTTGCAAATAAAGGTTCTGTGCAGAGAAGATACTTTGGAGCCATGCTACAAAGAAAAAAACACATCAGAATTGTTCAGAAACTCTCTTAATTAGTGAACAGGTGAGTAATAGCTCCATAGTAATCGTCTGAACTTGGTCATCTAGTATATTGGATAAAGTGGCTAATTGTAATGTCATTTGATTCCTATTTACAAGAGAACTTGCCAATCTATAGTCATATAGCTATCTAAGGTACACTTGAATACTTAAAGAGAAACATCCGAGGGATATCAGGTAAAGCTCAGGAGAGATCTATCAAGATCCTGAGACAAGATTCTGAGACAACAATGACATCCACAATACAATTCACTAATTAAACAAGCTACTCATCAATATTTCTCTTATGTTATTAAGGCTGTATTTTTTATCCACAATAGGTTGTACCCTGGGCAACAGCAACCTTGTTCTTTCTCACACTAGGTCAAGTGAAAGGAACTACAGAATGAACTCCCCACAGGTGGCTTCATTCTGGCAGTTTAATGTCTGACCTAGAAACAAAAGAAGATGTTATTAAGGCTGAATGAATTTTCTCTACTCTTGCAAAAATTATAAAAACAGTAACAGAAAAGGTAATCAAGTGAAATTACTATGTAACTGTTTGGAGGATTTATGGGCCTAGGTAAAGGTTGAGCCCGACTCCGTCGAGCCGAGCTCTGTCATGAATGTCGAGCCCCGGGCTCCATCATGGACATCGAACTCTGGGCTCCATCGAGTCCCGGGTTCCGTTAATGACGCTGAGCCCAGGCTTCATCAGGGACATTATGGGTTTGTCTGTTTTGGGTTTTGCTGCTTGCATTTTTGTATTGCATTTTCCTGATTGTATTATTTATATTATGTTGTATTTATATTTGTGATTATAACATTGTTTGCCGCTCTGAGTTGCTTTGGCAAGGAGAGCGGCATATAAATCTAATCTGAATCTAATCTGAATCTAATTTGAATCTAATCTAATCTAAATCTAATCTAATCTAATCTAATCTAAAGGTATAGTTCACCCTTGCTCGAAAGCCAGTCATATCTAACTCTAGGGATTCAGTGCTCATCTCTGTTTATAGCTAAAGAGCCATTGCTGTCTGTGTCTGCAGACATGTGGCAGGCATGCCTAGACACATGGAATGCTGTTTATCTTCCCATTAAAGTGGTCCCTCTTTATCTACTTGCAATTTCTTGCTTTTGGCAGGAGCTGGGACAGAGATGGAAGCTCATTCTGTTTAAGAGCCTACAACAGTGTAAAAAAATATAATGTAATACCTCGGATAACAACTGTATCGGATAACGCTAAAATCAGAGAACTATCTGCTAGGGTTATCCGATGTAGTCATTCGTAGCAGCAGGGTGGCTGGAAAGCTGAACAGGGTTCTCAGTTCAGCTTCCCAGCCACACTGCAGCTTTGGAGGCAGGGGTGGGGTGGTTGGAAAGCTGATGGGGGGCTCCCCTGTTGGCTTCCCCAGCCACCCCACAGCTGCGGAGGCAGGGGTGGGTGGCTAGGGAAGTCAACGGGGAGTCCCCATCAACTTTCCCAGCCACCCTGCAGCTGTAGATCGGATCCCCCGACCTGCCTGGAGCCAGCAGGGGGGGTCACAGAGCCCGAAATGGGTAAAAAAACATGTCCAGGCTCTGGGCAGGTCAGGGGACCCAATCCAAGCTGTTTCCAAAGTTTCCCCACCTCCTGGGGCAGTGCAGCAAGCCACAACATCAGGATTCGAATCCTGACATTTTGGCTTGTTGCAGCCTCCAGGGAGGTGGGGGATCTTTCAGATCTTCAGCATCAATTGAAGATCTGCAAGGTTTTTGGCTGACAACACTACTAACATTTACAATTTCTTAATTGTAATACTTCAATTTTAATGCTGTCTTGATGTTTTTGTGAGTTTTGTTTGTTGTGAGCAGCCCAGAGTCGTTTTGGCAAGGGGGTGGTGGTAGAAATGTGAGTAATATTTAAAAAAAACACCTAAAATAGTGATGTCGTGGTTGTTTGTTTGTTGTTGTTGTTTTGAAGAAATGAGAGATGATATTTCCACTAATTCAACTATTGGTAGAAGGGATCACTTATATTTATGCAGATTGAATTTGGCTTGTATATTTGTAGTTCAAATACCTCTCAGCAAGCAGTAGCACTCTGAATACTGCTAATATTAGGTAGAAAAGTTAACATAACATTTTTGTATTTACAGTCTTAAAATCTATGAAGTCATTAGCCAGGCATCTTACCAAATAATGTAGTATCATAAAGAAATATGGAAAGATGAAACTACAATAATGGAAAACTGGAGTAATCAATGTTCATTACACATGTTGAAATTTGCAACATTTTGTTTGAGAAAAGCCTTTGTGTGTGATTTTCAGAACATTGTTGTCATCAGCTGCTACTTGTATCTGAGAATGCATTTTTTTCCTGAAGCAGGAAAAATGCCATTGGTGTGAATTTGTTTAAGGTGGATCCCAGCTTGCCATGAAGTAACCCACATACTACGATCATGGAGCCATCTCCTGTGACACATACAAAACAAGACATGCAGAATTTAACACTGGGGACTGCAATGGACTGCCGCAGACTTGAGGATCTTATGTTCACCGTCACAACCAGTCCATCTGGCATGGCCTTTTCCGTCTTCATGATCACTTGGAATCAGAGTCCTCCTCCACTCATTTTGCTGTTGGAAATACTATGTTTATGCTGAGATGAAGATTTATTACCACTAGATCTATTATGCTGTTAATAAGTACAGTCAACATTAAGGAAAAGCACAGCCAAGGCTTTCAGAACCATTTAAAAGTAAACTAGTACCTCGGATAACAATGAGACTTGGTTCCGCAAGTCCGTTCATTATTTGGTTTTTAACATTGTGTGATGCATTGATCACACAACCTTAAAAAATCCCTGTTCCTTTTCCAAAGAGGAAAGGGAAATGGGGGGGGGGGATCCACCTGCCTCTTTGGAAAGGGCAATGGGGATTCCATGAGTAGAATCCCCACTGCACTTTCCAAAGAGGCAGACAGATTGCAGCGTGAGATCGGCTGCTTGGATTGGGGGTTGAAACAGGTGCGCATCCGTTCAACCCCCCCAACCCAAACACCGATCGCATGCTGTGATTGTAGCACCTGGGGAGGCTGGGGAACTTTAGAAACAGCGCAGATCGGGTCCCCTGATCTCCCCGGATGTGGCAGGGGCAGCAGGGAGCCTGAAATGGGTGGGAAAAAAACTCATCCATTTTTCCACCCATTTGGGGTTCCCTGCCACCCCTGCCAGCTCTGGGGAGGTCGAGGGACCTGATCTGCAGCTGCAGGGTGGCTGGGGAAGCCGACAGGGGCTGTGGAGGGAGTCTCCGTCGTCTTCCCCAGCAACCCCACCCCTGCCTCCACAACTGTGGGGTGGCTGGGGAAGCCAACTGGGGAGCCCCCATCAGCTTTCCAGCCTCCGCCCCCCGCCTCTGCCTCCACAGCTGTGGGGAGGCTGGGAAGCCAAACAGAGAGCCCCCATTCAGCTATCCAGCCACCCTGCTGCTACAAACGATTGCATCAGATAATGCTAAGAGATTGCTATCCAATGCAAACAAATTTAAACTTTTTTGCATTGTTATGTGATTTTAGCGTTATCCAATGCAATCATTATCCGAGGTATTAGTGTACTCAGGTATACATTACTTAATTTGGAAATAAATCAATTGCTTTTTGTTCAACAACGCAAACCAAAAGCTTAACCATATCATTCTAATTCTTTAAAGCATCAGCTGAAGAGTTATCTAGCTGCAAAAAGAATATCTTGAAGCAAACTTTTAACCACAGATTTGGTGTTTATCAATGAGATGCTTCATTCATAGTTATATAGAGAAAGAATCTGACTCCAAATTTTATTTCATGAACCAGTTCATCTGCATGTCAGGAACGCCTTTATAGATCTCTTTCTGTAATGTGGGGTTAATTATACAGTTTTATCTCACTTAGAGATGGCTGCATTCAATGCTGATATGGTTGAATACTTAAGGAACTCACACTGAGACCCTTAAGAATTTAAACTGTTGCCTCAGAGCCCTGCACAGATGAATCTGTCCTTTTCAGTTTTTCCTCTATTTTTTAAATCAAAAATTCTTTCCATTCCATATATGAAAACAAATATGAATGTTGGTGGAAAAGAAAGACTTAGTGCTACCAGTCAACTAGTCTAGTATACTTTATCACTCTGTTGGTGAGACCTCTTTGTGTAACCTCAGAAACTTAGCTAGGTCTGTTAATAGGTCCTCCAAGTAAATATAACAAACTAATTAGTTTTCTTATTTTCTTGTGCGGCTATTCTTTACTTGGTCTTTAGTTATTTTTATTGGTACTTATTACAATTTTTTCCCCATTTGATGAAATTGGCTTTTTGTAATTTGACTTTTTCTTTTCCATAATCCTAAATAAAATTTTACATCTTCACATTATGTAACTTTACTATCTGTAACGCTGGGAACAGTTTGGTCCTAAATTCAATGCATAAAGGCTTGCACAGGCAACTGTAAAACTTTTCCAAAGTGATTATAATTTCCATAACGTTTTTGTCTTCCTGTTAGGTGCTACCTCTTAAAGGAAGGGAGTCACCAGACTTGTGGTATCTATTTCCCTGTTCAGAAGCAGTTTTTAGATTAAGGGGAAGGAACGGTGGCTGTAAGAAGAGCTGTTCATTATGCAGAGAAGTGGATATAATTGGATGTGCTTAAATGTCTTGACAACTGTCTTTCCTTAATAATGGAATGGACAAAAACTAACAAGCTAAAACTCAACAATGGCAAAACTTGTGTTGGAGGGACCGTCTGTCTGACTAGGTGGCCTGGGCCTTTCTTTAAGTGGGATTGCTCACAGCCCTAGAGATCAGGTACACAGCTTGGAGGTCATCACGGATGCATAGTTGACCCTTGAACATCAAATTGCAGGTGTATGTAAAGTTGAGTTTTACCAACTTTATCAGATTGCACAGTTGTGTTCCCACTTGGATAGATGTTCCCCTACAACCCTGGTGTATTCATTGGTAGTCTCACATATTGACTGTTGTAATGCTCTTTATGTGGGCCTGCCCTTGTGCCTGATACAGAAACCCCAGCAGGTCAAGAACTTGGCTGCCAAAATGGTGACAGGAACAAAGAAATGCAATTTGTTTTGTTCTCAATACATTGGCCAAGTATCAGGCACTGTTTCAGAGAACTGCTATGCTTTTCTGAGTCTCCAAACAGGGTGGTAAATATCAGGACAAAATTTGCTAGAGGAGAAGAATGGCATTGCATATGACAAGGAACTGTGGCCATTAAAACAATCTACTACCTCCCTCACCAACCCTTGGAAAGCTATGAATATATTGGACTGAGGTGGAGATCAATGAACGTGTACTAAAGTAATTAAATAAAAATCAAGAAATCATAAATCATACAAAAGATAGTGAGCTAAGATACACTGGTCATCTAATGAGGAACAAAAACAAACCCAACAGATTGCTACAACTGTTGCTGAAGATTAAATATATGTGAAAAGACATGTATGATGAAAAATCTGGCTGGGTTTGGATTGTTTGCACTCCTGTTGATCAGGGCTTCTGGGAATTGAAGTTCAAGAACATCTGGAGTGCCAAGGTTGGCCATCACTGTCTTAGGATCAAACATGGAATAATATGGATACTCACATCACAATGGTACTGTTACATGTGGCAACCAGGTTGAGACACTAGGAAAGCAGCTCTGATTACACCCAAACCCTGCTGCACCTGCTGGAGCCCTGATGAGCTTCACCGAAGAACCCTGAGGGAGGAGCTGAATAGGAACTGGCTGCTTCCCCAGCAATAAAGGTCTTCAGAGTGCTTCTTATGAATCTCTTCTCTTTGCTTCACCCCTAAAAGTGCTTTGTTTTGCTTTGCTTGCTGGACTTCTAGTCCACTTGGATTATGTTTTATCTATTGGACTAATCTTGTTCCCCTGACTGTTCCTTGGATGTGGCTAGATTAGCCATTTGATCTTTAGCTTGGTTGTCCTGATGCCTGTGCTGGTGGTCAGCTGTAGCTAAGGTCAGGAGCAGGATTGTCTCAGCAGCAAATGTATAAAAATAGCTTGTGCTTTAGCTTTGTAGAATATTTATTAAGCATAGACTTGACACAACTTTAGAAAGAGCTGAGTGCTTGAAAAAAGTTTTCAAAGCATTTGAAGTATCTAATAAATGCAGTACACAAGTTAATGAGTTCAAAAGAGGTGGCATGGCACAAGAATTTCCATATTACTATAAATGTGTTAACAAAGTAATAGCAAGCTATAGAAATAACTGGATGTTTGTGTGTTGTTAACTATTCACAATGCTTTTAAAAGAAGAGGATAAACAGCAGCTATAAACTTTTATTTCAATTTTGGCCACCATGAAGGAACTCTAAATACTCCATTTTGAGAGGACGCCAATATATTGTCAAGTGAAAACAATAGAACAAACACTCTTGAATGCTTGTTTTTGATTTCTCAGTAATCTTTAGCTAAGCTATTTTCTTGGCTCAGAGATAACATTTCCACAAACAATACCATCTTTCTTCCTCCCAATGGTTGCACTAAATGGCTTTGTAGTTACATTAGCAAATTCCCAAAGCTCCTTTTTTCATTGACAGCTGTTGATGCAAAAGCCCAGAGTTGTCTGCTACAAAAGATGTTTAGCTTGACATTGCACCTGAATTCTGAGATAACTCTGGTCTCAATGGGTAGCCAGTCATAGCTGCTCAATTTCCTGACACCAAAATGTGGATGCCAGTGGATTGAGTCAGCCAGTATGTGTCACATAAGGGTGTCTGTGTCTATGCTCTGGATATAACTGGATGCCATTATTTTAAGACTCTTTGTAGTCATTGTTCTGCATTTTCTGTTTCAGTTACACACAAGCAAGCATGACAGATAGGATGTTGCTGAACATGAATATGAGAATTTATCAAATTGGACAACATAAAAACAGGCCCTTTAGGACTATGAACTATACATTTAGGTTCAACAGGAAGAAGGAAAGGGCATGAAACTGGCTAATAATGGTAAGCCAAAGGTTTCACAGAGTTGCAAAGTAAGGAAGTGAAGGGAAAGAAGGAAGTATTCTTTCTACATGTATTCTGGGAGAAAGTTCTAGATCAAAGGGGCAAATAGGAGAAAAAGCAACTAGAGTGGAGAAAAATGTATTTTTAAAAAAGAAGAGAAAGAGAGGGGAGGATGGCTTTCAACAGTTGAAAATTGTACCACTGGAGCTTGAGTCACCAAAGTCATCAATGTGATATATTGGGATGTAAGAGCAGAAGGATGGAAGACAGGTGAGAAGACCTTTAAAAGTAACTGTACTGCCTTTGTGAAAGATTTAGAAAGGGGTAGAAAAGACATGATGGATAATCAGGGGCTAATGTTAAAGTATTGCACCCCAGAAGGGAAATTAACCTTTTGTGGAGGATATTTTAAAGGTAATAGTCAATGAGCCTTACGGATCTAAATCTAATTACAAAGTTTCTATTCTATTTGCTGAAGTTAAAATATGTAGTACTCAAGCACTGTTACTAATATGTTAGTAGAGAGGTTTTTTTTAAAAAGAGCCAAAAAAATGGTGGCCCAGGGCAGGCAAGGAGCAGCCAGGCCTGTGTTGGTCTGGTGGGATACCGGGACGTGTTGCTGCAGACCTTACTTATAAGTTAAAGGGCTTTGCCACCTCGGCAGTTTCCACTTCCACTTCGGCTCCTCTCACCGGGCTCCCCTCTACCCTATGGGAGAAAGTGTGAGCACAGCGGCACGGAGATAATAATAATAATTTTATGTTGTTTTCTTAATCCAAGGCTTATTATTATCTCCACACTGCTGCTGAAGAGCTTCAGACTTTCTCACAGAGGGTGGAGGGGAGCCCGGCGAGAAAAGCTGAAGTGGGAGCAGAAACTACCGAGGTGGCGTGGCCCTTTAAGTTATAATTAGGGGCATGCAGCAAGGCATCCTGGTATCCCACTGGGCCAGCACAGACCTGGGAACAGTTATATTATTTGCTTCAGTTAGAGAGAAAATAATAAAACTGTAATTCTGCACTTGCTTGCTTTATGCAAATGAGAACATAAAATTCAGAGTCCACCCACAGGATGAGATAGTTGGATTATGGCAATTTCAGTATGCAAAGAGTTCACACATTAGCCTTGTCACCTGAATGAACCTGTTTGCTAACCAATCAGAAAAGGCCTGCCTTCCTGCCTGACCTTAATTCTTGTTTTCTGTTGTTAGGCTCAGCCATTTTAAACTCTGTATTTTTATATCTACACAGTTGTAATGGAGGAATAACCCTCATCATTTCCCCCCATATACCCAGTGGTGGGCAGCCAAAATTTTTACGACCATACTGTGGGTGTAGCCGATGTCATAGGCGGAGCCAATGGCATGACATAATGGGTGGAGCCAACATCATGACCTCATGAGATCATGGGCGGAGCTGACATCGTGGGCGGAGCCAAAGTAAAAAAATAAAATAAAAATACAGTACACATAGAAATAGAAATAACAAACACATAAAAATAAAAATTAAAAAGACATTAAATAGAAATAAAAAACATAAAAATACAAATTAAAATAAACATTAAATACACATAAAAACACTCTACATAAAACACCCACTCACCTCAACCCACCCCAAACACAAACCCTAGTCACTTACCTGGGGTTGGGAAGCAGCAGGCGGTAACAGCAGCGGCACAGTGGTGCGGTGGCGTGGCGTGGCCTAGCCCAGCCTGGCCTGGACCGTCTGGTGGTCCATCCGTGGCAGTGTGCCACGGCCTGCCCTGGAGCAGCATTGGCAGTTGGCGTGCTGAATACTGGAGGTGCACATGCATCAATTGGTACTTTGATGCATGCACACTTATCAGCAGCCATTTTGGGCTGCAATGAAGGGCAGCCGGGGAGGCGACCAAACCAGTCGCCTCCAAAAAAAAGTAACCACCCGGGTGGTCTCCAAGGAGGGTGACTACCACCCCCCGGAGAACCCCCCAGGATTTCCACTACCAGGTTGGTAGAACCGGCCTGAACTGCCTGCTGGCTGCCACTGCATATACCTAATCTAAACCTTTATCATCTTCTAACAAACCTGAAACTAGCCTGTTAAGACTTCTGAGCATACAGTGAGTAAATTTATCTTTTTTTTACTTCAAAATTTTTGTCCCAGTATTTATTTTAGGCTGGGAAGCATATTGGGTATAAGGAAACATGGAGGGTGGGGGCTTGCAAACAATCAAGCCATAATAATTGCCCCACTTTCATTGTGCAACATTGTGCCCAAAATATTTTACAAGAGTCTTGTACTTTTTTTTCACATCTGGAGACTACTGTGCTAACAGGGAGTAAATAAATTTGAGCATATTTCCCCAGCTCTGGTGAATCTGCACTGGCTCCCCATTCCTTTCCATATCAGGCACAAGATGTTAACATTGAAATATAAATCCCTATGGGCCTTATTATCTGTCAGGATGTCTCTCCCAGAGAACTGGGACCATGAGGCAGGGCCACATCACCAGATTGTTATGTTTTGGTATCAGGTTCAAACCCCCTATGAAGAGGAGAAATAATAGGACTAGAGACAACTGGAAAGTGGTTGTTGTACATCAATGCAAAAGGGATCTGCTTTAGAGTGGCAGGTTACTTGCCATTCAGTGAGGAGAAACTGTTATTTTTCCAAGCACTCGTCTTTCTCCTCCTCTGCTTTTTAACAGCCAAAGGACCAGGTTGTTGTGACACAATGCAAAATGCTTTTTAGGCACTGTGGTGCTGCAGATCTTGCCCTTTCCCCTCCAGTTATGGAGTAGACTTACACAAACCGGCATTCACAGAAAATCATGAGCCAATTTAGAATGTTTCAGAAATTAGTTTTCCATTGTTCATGGACAATTAATTAATAGCAATTAATATCTGAATAATAATTAAAACCTGAAATATGATAGAAGCAGAGAAGAGTTTGTGCAACACTGCCCTCAGCAACATTTATTGAGATTTGGAATAAGATAGATAGCTAAGCAAAAGGATCGTTTCAAAGGCTGCAGTTCTAAAAAAGTATCTTCATTTTTGTAATTATTATGCATTTGTGTCTTCTCAGCAAGAGCCATTGGTGTCCTTTCCTCTAACCTTACACCTAAATTGGACAAGCATTTAATTATGATATTTATATACTTCCTGATAATCCACTACCCTGGACGGTGAAATACAAATGATAATCCCGTCCAGTTATCACCCACACCATCTAGACCCCAAGCCCCATAGTCCACAGCTTACAAAAGGAAGAAATAATTAATACAAGGATAAATAGACTCAGAATTAGACATGGGAGAATTCATGGCTATTAATGATTAGTTTGTGAACATGGGGCTAAATGTATGATCAGTCGGTAGAAATAAAGTTGTACAAAACAACCATTTGACCCCCTTATTCCAAAAGATGTTTCTAAAGCAGGGAACAAGCCAAGGTCATAAACATGCTCCCAATACACACCACAGCATCATAATAAATAAAGACAACAACTTTCTTAGAGGATATCCACCATCTAGATAGCATGGAGGTACCCTCCTCCCCCCAATTTTGGTGTCCAGCTGTCACCCAAGGGATCTCCCAAGCAAGAGTGCAATTACACTTATATGCCACCCCAAAGTGCTTAGTGCACTCTCTGGGTGGTTCACAAAGGACTTAACATTTTGTTGTTTGTTTGTTTGTTTGTTTGTTTGTTTGTTTGTTTGTTTGTTTGTTTGTTTGTTTGTTTGTTTGTTTGTTTGTTTGTTTGTTTGTTTGTTTTAATTATTCCCCATCCATCTGGGATGGACTCCCACTCTGGGCGGCTTACACTATTAAAATAAAATAAATAAAAGTGAACCAAACATCATTAAGACAATAAAACAACCCCCACCCACCTGATCAAAATCAGAACTACGGATCCGAAACTCTTGTGGCAGAAAGGCAATGGGAAGGTCTCCTATATTGTCTTCAGCAAACTGCTAAATGCCTCCTCAAACAGAAAGGTTTTCAACTGTTTCTTAAAGGACCCTAAGGAGTCAATCAAACACACTGCCCCCGGCAATGCATTCCATATAGAGCTAGACCTGCCACCAAGAAAGCTCTATGGTGGGTAACAGACTTTTTAGCCAACCTGGGAGTCGGAATGTGGAGTTGTGGTGTCTGAGAAGAACGGGTGAAGTGGGCCTGATTTCTGAGAGGAAGATGCTCCACCAAGTACGATCTCCAACCTACAACTTGTAATTTTATTTAACCTTACAAAATGTAAGGGGTCTTTTTCATTATATCAGTCATTCATATTTTTCAACCTCTGGAAGTTGTCCAGCCCTGCTCTAAAGCATTCTTCTGACTAGCCTTCCTAAGAAATAAGTGATGCAACATTATCTGCACCCACAATCTTATTCTGAGCATTTTATAAAATGGAAAACGAAGGTGATTAATTTTATTGAGTAAATTTTATATCTTGTTTTATTGTGATTCTACTTTGAATCTGTTTTTATTCTGTTTTTGTAATCATATTTTATCACATTTTAAGCTGATATGGACAGATGACTAATCAGTTAAGAAAGGATAGTGGATACTAGATAAGACTAATTTTCCTTTTATTTTCACTTGTAACTCCAAGAACTCCCTGGGAGCCATCACCCAAACCGATAATATATCTAAGTTCTGTATATGACCTTCTCTAAGGAATCAGTTTGCCACCCTGCTGTAATTTTGCAAGGCTGATCCTGACCCAAAAGCAAGGGTTCCCAACCACTTTGTGCTGAGGGCAGGACCACACCCCATGGACAGCTGAGTGGGCCAGTCATGTGGTTCCTCCCACTGTAAATGCTGCCATAAAATGTGTCCACGGCTGTAATAAATGTTTTTACAACAGCTGTGGGTGCATTTACAGCAGTGTTTACACACATGCAGATGTGTTTTACACAGTAGTGGAATTAAAAAAAATTACTACCTATTCTGTGGGAGAGGTATCGTGGGCGTGGCCAGGGGGAAAGCCCTGCATTGTACCTGAATCAGGACTACTTTATTTCAAAACTTGGATGGGCGGGGCCAGCTGGAATTTCTGCTACCATTTCTGGTGAACTGGGGTGAACTTGCTGAATCCCACCACTAGTTTAATGGTTGTCATAAACACATCTGCTTCTGCTTCCAGTAGCGGTGAAGGTGGTGGTGGGTCACATGAAATGGTGCCACAGGCCAGGTCCAGCCTGCAGGCCATAGGTTGGCCACACCTGCCCTAAAGTCAATATGAATTGCCCTCTTAATGTCAATTCTAAATGAAGTAATACTAGCAGATGTTTAGGGATTCACTAAGATAGTATATGAAGATAGGAGAAGGAAATGTCTTGAATAGTGTTAAAGAACAGATGATAAAAAGGTAACATTATTTTTGCAGATTCAGTTATATGAACTACTGCATTAAGTAAAGTATGGTATTCTTCCATAATTGTATTGCTAATGTAATCTATGGATGGTTAGACCTTCATCTGCCAGGGATCTGACTAAATGTGTCTTCTACATTATTCTGGCTATTCTCACATGGATTTATTTGTTTTACATGAAGAGGGATTATTTTCATTCAGTTCTACATTAGGCAAATTTTCAGAAGCACTTAAGAGATTTGCACATAAAAAAAACAAAATACAAAAGTAATTTTAAAAAAATCCTGTGATACAGTTTCATCTACATGACTAGGAAAAAATCCCATGCACTCCTGTTGTGTTTTCTTTCTTGTACTCATATTCTCAGTCATATGAGTTAAATATAATATGCCTTTTGGTACCATGAACGTTGTCCAGTTTCATTTCTCCCTTAATGTGTTTTAATTTTAAATGTTATTGTTTGTGTTCTACTCCACATGCAACCTATGTGGAATAGTTTTAGGTTAATATTGTTTAACTCACACTGTTTAACATATAAACAAATGATCAACCACTGCTGGAGGACACTAGGAGCTTTCTCTATGCCAATGACCTTGCAACTGCTGCATAGTGCACAACCTTTGAGGCTGTTAAGAAAAAACTGACTGAGACTTTGAATGTAATGGCTATACTGTATAGGGACAGCCAACTGAAGCCAAACTGTCTAAAAACTCAACTCTGTGCCTTTCATCTGAAAAAACCATGAAGCATCAAGAAGGTTGCAGATGAACTGGGGAATGACACCAGGCTCAACACTGTGAGACCCCCAAATACCTTGGAGTTACCCTGGATCGAACTCTCACCTTCAAGACCCACTGCCTAAGTACCAAACAGAAGGTTTTTGCTAGGAACTATATTTTCAGGAAAATAACAGGCACAAGTTGGGGTGCCCTACCACACACATTAAGAACATCTGAGATAGTAATGTTACTCTGCAGGAGAGTATGCTAGTCCAGTCACAGGATGCCTAAAACCAACCCCAATACAAAAAGTGCATTACTTAACTGGCATCCCTCCACAAAAAGCTGCCACTCTGAGAATTGATGTGGCCAAGGTGAGAGGTTGTGATATTGTTGCACTGTATTGCAACTTGTACTTGAACTTGGAATGTGTAACTTGTAACTGTAACATTGTACTTGGAACTTGTAATTGTTGTTTTATATTCTTCATATTATTGAATTTGTATACTGTATTATTGCATTGTTTATATATCTGTTCTGTGAACTGCCCTGACTCAGTTTACTGAGTAGGGTGTAATTATTATTATTATTATTATTATTATTATTATTATTATTATTATTATTATTATTATTATTATTATTATTATTATTATTATTATTATTATTATTATTATTATTATTATTATTATTATTATTCCACTGAGAAAGTGCTGCTCAGAAAGTGTGAGTCAAACCAAGATCCTCGGAAACACACCTGGTGTTTGATCACCAACTACAAAAGCAGATACTGAAATCAAGGCATAGCTTCTTCACAACTTCTGCCCTTCCAAACAACCAGCTCCCACAGCCTTAGAACTATGGAAAGCAAGCAAGGAGCTACCAGATAATTGAGCAGAACCATGTGATTCTCTATCACCTGGCCAACAACAACCATTGCCTGTGTGGAAAACTTTAAACAGACTGGATACAGGGGTAGGAAGATCAAGGGCTAATCTGAGAAAGTGAGGATTCCCTGTAGATGACAGCCTATGTGAACAAACTATCACTCATATGATACAATGCACACAGTGCCCTATGACATACACTGAGTAGGACCTAATGTTGGCAAGAGGAAATACTGTTGATGTGGCCCAATACTGGGTGAATGTCATCTAGTTCCTGTTTGTTTTATATATGTTGGTTTTAGCTTTGTATGCTATTATATGCTTTGTGGTGCCTCAGACATGAATAAAGTAAAATACAACCTGCTACTAAATGTTCTTGGTGGAAGCTTGTCTTGTAAAAAACAACGAGTTTCATATTCCATCATCACAGCAAGTGCAAATTATTTTAATGGATTTATAGGAGTTGAATTATAGTCCAATATAATGTGTGGTGACAAGAATTTTGTGAGCTCAGCTTGCCTCAGGAGAGTTTGCTAGAATAAATAATGTATATTGTAGTCCAGTTCTGACTTTAAAGAGCAGCAAAGTCAAAATCATAATTCTAATCAAATTTACACAAAAGGTACATTCCCTCTGGAGATGTACCTACTCTGGATGACACTGGGAATTATAATCTACTAGAAAGATTATGCCATTCAGCTGTTCAACATCATTGATTTCCCTAGACTTCAGTGACTGTGACTTGATCATAAATAGTTACCTGCAGTACTATTCCAAAACATCATAAAATTCTATACATGGATAGGGGGAAATGCAACTCCTTGAATGAAGCCTATGAAGATATAATTTGAAATCAATAGTATATGTCTGAGTAAGCAATGTTAGCACTTTACTGTGACAGTAACAATACAATAATTCTAGGTAGCATCCTGTTGCTGGCAGTGGTTTATCCAGAAGTCAGGAGTTCGATTCCTCACTGTGCAAATCCCTGTATTTCATATTAGTTTTCCTTCCAATTACTAATCAGGACTAAACCTGATTATTTGTCAAGATTAGCAAATGTTCAATATGATATGATAGAACCTATGTAAACTTGTAACATGCAATGCTGGTTCTGTTTGTTTCATGAATGTATGTAACATATCCCTTGAAATTCATGAGATGTTTGCTCAGGCAAAAGGTTATATTTATCTTGAAATTTTCTTTTAGACAAAACATGATGGAAATTTGAAGATTTCTATATATTGTTTTACTTCTCATTTTGTTGTTGTTGTTGTTGTTCAGTCGCACAGTCGATTCCGACCCTCTGCGACCCCATGGACCACTGTCCTCCAGGCACTCCTGTCCTCCACCATCCCCCTCAACTCACTCAGCTCTGTGCCCATTATCTCCACAATACCATCTAGCCATCTCATCTTGGGCCGTCCCCTTCTTCTTTTGCCCTCGACCTTTCCAAGCATCAAGGCTTTCTCAAGTGAATCCTCTCTTCTCATTTGATGTCCAAAGTACTTTAGCTTCATCTTTATTATTTGACCTTCTAAGGAGCAGTCAGGTTTGATTTCTTCTAAAGATTGACCTATTTGTTCTCCTCGCTGTCCAGGGTACTCTCAAAACTCTCCTCCAACACCACATCTCAAAGGCGTCTATTTTTCTGCGCTCCGCTTTCCTAATGGTCCAGCTCTCACAACCATACATTGCCACAGGGAATACCATTGCCCTGACTTTTTAAACTTCTGACTACATATATAACTTCTTTATAACTTTATAACTTTCTTTAGTCTGCAAATTTGTGTTAAGTTGTGATAATATGTTTGGTAGTAAAATACTGGCCTGGAAACTGGCAAACCACGGCAGGAATTTTTTCAAGAAAACTCCATTGACAGGAATAAAAGGCAGCAAAAAAAAAAGCAAAATAGATGGAATGGGATGTTGAACCCATCAGGTCAGAAGATGGGGGTGGATAGGATAATGGGAAGAGAAATAAGATGTTGCAAGGAACAATACTGTATAGGAACATGGAATGTAAGATCTATGAATCAAAGCAAGCTGGAAGTGGTAAAAAATAAAATGGAAGAATAAGCATTGACATCTTGGGAACTAGTGAGATAACATGGACAGAGATGGGTGAATTCAGCTGTCGGGACCATCATATCTACTACTGTGGAAAATAAACCCTTAGAAGAAACTGAGAAGCTATAGTCAATAAAAGAGAGAGAAAAGCAGTAATGGAATATAATCTTAAAAATGTTAGAATGATCTCAGTCAGAATCCAAGGCAAACCATTCAATATCATTGTAATCCAAGTCTACACACCAACCACTGGTCCAGATGAGGCCACAGCTGACCAGTTCTATGAGGAATTACCGCACCTCATAGAACTGACACCAAAAAATGATGTCCGTATTATTATAGGAGATTGGAATGCCAAAGTTTGTTGTTCAGTCGCACAGTCGATTCCGACCCTCTGCGACCCCATGGACCACTGTCCTCCAGGCACTCCTGTCCTCCACCATCCCCCTCAACTCACTCAGCTCTGTGCCCATTATCTCCACAATACCATCTAGCCATATCTTGGGCCGTCCCCTTCTTCTTTTGCCCTCGACCCTTCCAAGCATCAAGGCTTTCTCAAGTGAATCCTCTCTTCTCATTTGATGTCCAAAGTACCTTAGCTTCATCTTTATTATTTGACCTTCTAAGGAGCAGTCAGGGTTGATTTCTTCCAAGGTTGACCTATTTGTTCTCCTCGCTGTCCATGGTACTCTCAAAACCCTTCTCCAACACCACATCTCAAAGGCGTCTATTTTTCTGCGCTCCGCTTTCCTAATGGTCCAGCTCTCACAACCATACATTGCCACAGGGAATACCATTGCCCTGACTATGCAAATCTTTGTTTGCAATTTAATGTCTCTACTTTTCACTATGCTCCCCAGGTTTCTCATTGTTTGCCTCCCAAGAATCAGTCGCCTTTTTATTTCATGGCTGCATTCACCATCTGCAGTGAGCTTTGATCCTAGGAAAGTAAAATCTGTAACTGCCTCTACTTCTTCCCCATCTATTTTCCAGGGACTGATAGGGCCTGTTGCCATGATCTTGGTTTTCTTGATATTTAGTCTCAAACCAGCTTTTTCACTCTCTTCTTTTAACCTAATCAGGAGCTTCTTTAGGTCCTCCTCACTTTCCGCCATTAGGGTGGTATCATCTGCATATCTCAAGTTGTTGATGTTTCTCCCAGCAATTTTGATCCCAAATTGTGATTCCTCCATTCCTGCATTGCGCATTATGTGTTCTGTGTATAAGTTGAATAAGCAGGGTGACAAAATGCAGCCTTGTCTTACTCCTTTTCCTATTCCAAACCACTCCGTCATTCCATTTTCTGTCCTAACTGTTGCCTGTTGATTCATGTACAGATTTCTCATGAGGCCTATAAGGTGTTCCAGAATTCCCATCTCTTTAATTACTTGCCACATTTTGTTGTGGTCAACACAGTCAAAAGCCTTAGTGTAATCAATGAAACAGAAGTAGACTTGTTTCTGATATTCCTTTGTTTTTTCCATGATCCATCTTATGTTGGCGATGTGGTCTCTAGTCCCCCTGCATCTTCTGAAACCCGCCTGCACTTCTGGTAATTCTCTCTCCACATACTGTTGCAGTCTATCCTGTATTATCTTGAGCATCACCTTGCTAGCATGAGGGATGAGCACAATTGTTTGATAATTTGAACATTCTTTGGCATTACCCTTTTTGGGGAGTGGAACGTATACAGATCTTTTCCAATCCTGTGGCCATTGTTGTGTTTTCCAAATCTGCTGGCATATAGAGTGCAATAATTTGATTCCATCATCTTGTAGGGGTTTGAAAAGTTCAACTTGGATACCATCAACTCCACTGGCTTTGTTGTTTGCAGTGTTTTTTAGGGCCTTTATGATTTCACTCTCCAGAATGTCTGGCTCATGTTCAATGTTCTCATCATTGTGATTATCAGGGGTGTTGAGGTCCTTTTTGTAGAGTTCCTCTGTGTACTCTTTCCATCTTTTCTTAATCTCTTCTGCATCTGCTAACTCCTTGCCATCTTTGTCTTTTATCATGGTCATTTTTGCTTTAAATGTTCCCTTGAGTTCCCCAATTTTTTTAAAAAGATCTCTAGTCCTACCCCTGATATTGTTTTCCTCTATTTCTTTGCACTGTTCGTTCAGGTAGGTTTCCTTATCTCTCCTTGCTTTTCTTTGAAATTCTGTATTCAAGTGATTGTATTTTTTCCTTTCTCCAATGCATTTTGCATTCCTTCTGTCCTCTGCTATTTTAAGAGTCTCATTGGACAACCACTTAGCTTTCTTACGCTTCTTTTCTTTTGGTATAGTTTTCCTTGCTGCCTCCTGCATGATGTCCCGCATCTCTGTCCATAATTCTTCTGGCTCTCTGTCTATCTGGTCCAAGCCATTAAATTTGTTCCACACCGGGGAAAGGCTGCCGCCAACACCACTCCCCCAGCCACTGTGCCCTTTGTGGGCAGCCCAAAATGGCTGCTTGGAAGTGCGCATGCATCAGAACTCCATTTGACGCATGCACACTTCTATTTTTCAGTGTACATGCGTCAAATGGAATTTTGACGCATGTGCACTTCTGAGCAGCCATTTTGGGCTGCCCGGAAGAGACATCTGGAAGGCAGCCAGAGAGGCAACCAAACCGGTCGCCCAGGTGTTTACTAACCCCATGGCGCTCCCCTCCAGATTGCTGCTACCGGTTCGGGGGAACCGGTCCAAACCGGGAGCAGCCCACCACTGCCTAGAAGGTCAAATAGAAAAGATGAAGATGAAGTACTTTGGACATCAAATGAGAAGAGAGGATTCACTTGAGAAGGCCTTGATGCTTGGAAAGGTCGAGGGCGAAAGAAGAAGGGGACGGCCAAAAATGAGATGGTTAGTTGGTATTGTAGACGCAGTGGGCACAGAGCTGGGTGGGCTGAAGAGGATGGTGGAGGACAGAGGTGCCTGGAGGACAACGGTCCACATAGTTGCAAAGGGTTGGAATCGACTGTGCAACTGAACAACAAAATATGAAATTTTGCTCTTCATTCTTTTCCTCACAATTCATCCCCCAAAGAATATTTTAATACATTTCCACATTAAGCTGTAGTGGGAAACTTTCTAGCAGTTTTAGACCTTGAAATAAACATGGAGGATCATCATCATCATCTTCCTGAGTATAAGCCGAGTCTACTATTTTGAGCTCATTTTGGAGGCTGAAAAACTTGGTTTATACTCAAGTATAAATGGTAATCTGTTTTTTTTTTAATGGAGGGAAAATATTTTGGAGTGAAGAAGCTATACATATATGATCGTATGTGACATATAATCATAAGAAGGAAAAGTAATCAGTTATATAAAGAGGTAAAACAAAATAAAGCTGTCTAACAGCCAAATGGTCTACAAAATTGTATTTTCCAGATATACAAAATATAAATTCAAATCTATCTCTGCCAATAGAACCATATGTCTTTTTTGGGCTGGTACATCAAATCACAAGAGCCTTTGTACCTATTGAGATGGGATGGGGCAAAGGATAAAGAAAGGGAAGTTGCTGCTGATAAACCTGAACTGTGTGATCCAAAGGGAGTGTGTAGGAAAGTTCATTCAAGGGACAAAAAAGAATGCATTAATTCTCAATTAGATCATAGTACATAACAAAGCGCAGGACATTAGCATCATATGTGTTCACTCAGGTATTAAGCCACTGACTTTACTTCAGAGAAATCAGAATTTATGAAATGTCATGGGGACTGAAAGCCCCTTTCTTCCACACTTGCCTGTCTGCATTGATTAGTACAGCATACTGTGTTACTTGTTTTGACCTGCTCACACTATTCCTTTAGATACAATTGCACTTGGGCTGTCCTCTAATTTTTTAAGGTCCAATACACAATTGTGTCAATGTACTTACACACTCTGGAAATTTATCATCCATTAGATCACTGTCAGTGCTGCTTTCCTGACTTTGTTGTGCTTGACATATTTAACTTAAAAGAAACCTGGTAGAGGAAGGGGAAGCTTCCAGAAGGCACCTCAAGCTACCATGGCTGGCACACATACACAGAACCCTCAAAGAACAAACTAGCTAACTTATTTCATAATAGTGAATGTGATGTGGTGGCATTCCATGCAGCACTCTGAGCCTTGTACTTGAATCAAAGCAACTAGGTTTTGGGTTAACAGTCAGTTCTGTTGCTTGTTGTGTGACTTTTAGTGCAGATGCTGGGTGAACTTAGAGTTCAGCAAATTCCAACATGGAACTTTCCAGACTGATTTGTAAATCATAAGGGAGTAAAGTTGTTACTAAGGGTTTGATTAGATGGGTGTTTGTATTGCTCTCTGGTGTTTTACTGGAATTAATTGGTTCATTCTTTTTTTTTTCTGGCAATCAGACAATCTGATTGCTTAAGCAGACCAATCCATCCCCAGAGTGCCCCCCACCCTCACCATTTTCAGCTTGTCAGGTGCTTCTGATAGTTTGGTGACGATAAGGGCACTCTACCATTTTCACCAATTGTTATTTCTGGGAATAGACTAAGATTGAGCCTTCAAGTTGTCAAAGCTGTCAAGACTCCTTCCACTGTTAAATTCCAGTACTATTAGTAAGTAGATTAATAAATGAGCTGCTTCAGCATGTGAGCACACTGAACATGTCTCCTCCTCTTCTACGGAGGAACAAGGAAACTGAAAGTATTATTTTTTCCTCTGCCAGACCATGCACTGACACTTAGATTAAATTTAAAAATATATTTTCTTCACCTTGTGTGTAGTGATGATTAAGAAACTGCTGACAGCTGTGGTTTCAATCAGCACTTCACACAAAGGCAAAGAAAATGTTTTTATTTAATCTAAGCATATCAAAATGTAAACAAAACAAAACAAAAATGTTATTGCACTTTAAAGACTGTCTGCTTTGTCAGACATAGGAGTGAGACTTCATGGCATCAATTTATATACATCGGGGACAATTAGTATACAAATCAATATGGCTTTTTACAACTGGTAAGAGCAGATGATCTCTGGTTGTTATTTGGATTAGTTGTGAATTTTCACCCATCCTAGAGCAGACCATTTTAACTGCTTCACTGTCTTGTATACTATCCTCGTATCTAATAACAGTACTTTCTACCAGGGGGACTGTAATCAAATCTATCCAGGCTATTTGGTTTGGGAGATTATTTGTTGGGAGCAACCAACACTGTATTTTCTACCCTTCTCCCATGATGGTGCTGATATCTCCCAAATCTGTATCTCTTCCCATCCTCTGTAATAGTTATGACTGTTCCATGATCCCCTCCTACATCCCCCTCCTTTGAAAACACATTTTTACAGACATAGATCTATCACAACAGTAGGCAGGTACTCTTGAGATTGTTATGTACCAACTGGGATATGGCTCCTCTCCTTAACTTCAAGTGCACTATTTAGACCTCACAAACACATCCCAAAAGGGTCTATAGTCACAGCATAAATTTACAATGTTAGAGTGCATGGATTTGCATTTAAAATACTGATTTAGGGGATAAAGTATGTGTAGAAATGTGTTCATGAGGATAAACTATATTTAGAAATCTGTATTTTAAGATAATGTATATTCAAATTTATAAATTAAATCTGGACTAAATGCATTGATTATTCCTAGCTACAGCACAGCCACTGAATCAAGAGAACCTATGGACAGGTTGTGTTACCAAATATACATTGCTTCAGTTCATGAAATATGGTTCCTTTCACTTACACCACCTCTTCTGAAAACCCCCTCCCCAAAGGTTGTGGGGCTCCCATTAGTTCCCTTTCATTGATGAAGAGTTCTTGGGCAAGGATAGGAATCAGGGGAAGTCTTTCATTTCTAACAATTGTCAGATTCAGTTGTACACCCCAAGTGTTTTCCACTGATTAAAGGGAACTCATGGAAGCTTTGGGACCTTGGGAAGAGGAGAATGGGAAATTTTTATTTCCCAAAAAATCACTGCAACTGATGATGTCATCTATCTTATACAGTTAAGGCAACAGGATTTCAGATACTGGGTCTACTCTAGCTGAAACGAACAACTGGATTTAACCCTAAACATTTAAATGTAAGTTCTTATTTGAACTGTTTCCTAGTAGAGATTAATAAGAAAATAAGATGGAAGAGACAAATCTAAAAATAAGAGACCATGGCTAGAATAATTTATCTATCTAATCATAATTTAGTGATGTTTGTATAACACCCCTCCCCAATAATAATCCTATATACTGTATGTGGCTATGAGTTCCCTGTCATGTTGTTAACAAAATTATATTCATTAAATTTGACACTGAGAAGAGATGCTCATGTCTCTTAGATAAGATATTTGTTACAACGTTAATTTATGTCTCCATGTTTACATTCCAAGTGAATTTCCTGTTTTGTTTGGTCAGGTTTTATTAAGGATTTGATGCAGGGTTTTGTTTTGAGGCTTATTTTTTTTTATAAATCTTCTGAAACATGTGTTTGGCTGTGTTCTTCTTCAGCTACATGTATCAGCTCCGCATACTCTTCTTTTTGGTGCCCATTGATATTTCTTGCTTTGAATACTGAGACCTTGATCATCCTAAGGCTGGAAAGCCAGACTTTTCACAGCTTTCTGGAGAGTAGTTGATAGCGCTCCAGAACTGTTGTAGTACAGTCCCCATCAACCAACATAGTAGATCAGCCCTAATCTCCATGATCAAAGGCTGTGTTTTCAGATGTGAGTTGTAGTTCAACACATAAGAAGGGCTTTATGTTGATTAATGCTGTGATAGCCAACTCTTGTCCTTTAATTCTATGCCTGGTATTTTGTTAGCCTTTCTTATTTCAGAGAAAAATATCCAGCAAAATTATCAAAAAAATTCCTTTGGGACTTTAGTCATTTTCTAATTTAATTTGAATGAATCTTCTTTAGGCAAGATAGCCAGTGTGATAGAAATGACAGTGTGATGTACTAGGACTTAGGAGCCCTGGGTTCAAATCCCTGCCCAGCCATGGGAACTTGCTTGCATCATTGGTAAAACCATGCCTGAAATATTTCACTTACTTTCAAAACCCTTGTTAAGTTTGTTGTAAGTCAGTTTCAACTTGAGAGCACATAACAAGAAATTCTAGCCACAACTACATGTAGATCCAAGTGCCATTTATTTGGTCAGTAGTCTAATTTAAGAATAACTATTCATGGATCTAACCCACAACACCCATATTCTAAGGTTATAAGCAACACAAAGGACAACTTAATTCTTGAGGCATTAATTGTGTCTAAGGTGTGAACTCATCTGGCAACATAAGATTTTGAAATTCTCTAAGAAAAATATCTTCCTATTTCTGTTATGGTATATAACTTTAACACAGTCATAACCTTTATGATTGTCATAGAGACAAGCAGTATACCTTTTCAGTGAAGTGAAATAACTCCATTTCTTTTAACCACTAATTAATCTCAGCAGCATACATCATTTTACATGATACAAGATGCTTGAGATTTTATCACAATAATGGATTCCCAACAAGCCTTTACAATCAAGCATACAGAGTCAGAATGCATTATTTTAGCCTCAATACACACTCTGCATAAGAAGTACTCTGATGTTCATGGAGAGGAACAGAGCCAACTGTGCCACTGGAGAAAATGAAAGGTATATAATCTTACATCTTGTATAAAGTCTAACTGGAGGAGATATCTAAAGGAAAAGGAGATACATGAAGCATACAAAATAAAAGAACTTGCTTCATGTCCTTCATGGAGCAGGAGTAATTTCTTCTCAGAAAGCTTCCATGAGAGATAAAGGATGCTCATACTTATTTTAAAGGATAAGCATCCATATCTAGATATTCCTCTGGATATCTGTTTTTATTTCACTATCGAGAGTAGGTGAGAAGGGGTTCTTTCCCACCCCTTTGCTGTTACTTCAACCAATTACATGAAATGCAAGGGAAGGGGCCTGCAAGGGGGGGGGAGTTTAAGGGATGGGAAACAGCCTTACAGGCAGGAGATGGACAGGAAATTGAAATTCTTTAGTAGAGAATGAATGTTCATTGTGTTAGAAAAGGGTATGGGTGCTTTAAAAGCTCATCTATTAGTCTCCCTCCCATCAATAAAGAGGCAAGAAAATATAATTTGTATTAAACTAGGGCCGCAATGTATTTTATTTATTTTAATTTATCCAAATCCCTGACCTGTGGTGGGCCCTGGTAGTGCAAAATGTGGTACTAGAGCAGGAAGTCCCTAGCCTTCACATAGTACTGTACCTTGACAGCTACTGCCAGGCCAGCTCATATGGGGAGTAGCTTTGTCAGCGTTTCCAACTTTATTACCAAGAATGGATTTTGGACATACAAGTAATACCTCATATAACATTAGTATCGAATAACACTAAAATCGCATAACATTAAGGAATCTGGGGGGAAGACTTGTATCAGATAACATTAAGATCCTATGGGATGCTTCAGATAACAACCGCTAAAGCCTGTGTGGTTACAATGTATCTCTATGGATCCCATAGGATTTTAACATGCATCAGATAACACTAAAAATCATATAACACCAAGACTTGTGGAACCAGGTTTTAGTGTTATATGAGGTTTTACTTGTACTGCAAAGATGTCTCATGGTGCCCACAGGGTATACAACTGGTTTGCCCAAATTACACCCTGCAAGCACCTTGTCCAATGATGACCTGACAGGCTCAGCACTACCACCCAAACCCATCACTTCCCACTAACCATTGTGACATATTTAACCAGAGTGTGATAAGTAAAAAAGACTGGAGATCCACAAGTCAATCAGGATAACCAAGCCAAAAAATTCCTATCAAATTTAATGAGAACCCAACCACATACTATTCCACAGGTTGGGCCTACCATAAATGAGCAAAGAGGCCAACTCCTCAGTGGGGCTATGCTTTAAAGACAGCTTTACACACCAACTCCAAAACAGTGAGCTAGGATTCTTGCCCTCTTTTGTTGGGAGGGAGGTAACCCCCCCCCTTTATCCTTAGCATATAGCAGCTGGAATCATAGAGGGCCCCATCATTTCAGACTTGCCTTTGAGCTGAATTTCAAAATTGATTCTTAAGCTACCTCTCCATCATTTCTAATTATTTGTGTAAAAAAGGTGTAGGAACCCCTGCACTGGCTCTCAAACACAATAGTTTTCTGAAGTACAATTCAGTTCCTATACTTTGCTGCTAGTTGTTGAGTGATGAGTGATGAGAATTACTGCTAGTTCTTGAGTGATGAGAATTACATGATATATATGTATGTTTCAATTAACTCTTATTCAAGAAAAAAATGGACTAATGAAAGTAGAGCAAAGATAAGTAGAATGTTGTGAAATAATGGGATACAATTCTATTGGCTTTTAGCACATCAATTAACTGTGAAGGATATGCAGCAGGCAACTTTCAAATTACAGCCAAATCTGCTAGACAGTGGGGTATGTGAAGGGCTTCGTGAAGGTCAACAACTTCCCCTTCATCTGCTCACATCCGTTAAAAAAGGTATGAATCATACTTGCAAAATCAAGTATCTAAAGTGTTAGAATTCTCAATAAAAAGGAATGCTAAGTGACAATGTACAGGCTCACTTAGTGATGCTATTTTAGCTCTAGGTGTATTACTGGAATGAGGATTAAAGTGCCATATTTAAAATGGCCTTTCCTTCCAACAATGTCTACTGAATTATGATTTTTCTTATCTTATAATTTATTTCTTCCCCTCCCCACCTCCAAGTTAGGTTGGGGTAGGTAAAGTATGGGCCATGGGCTATATGCATTATCCCATGGCTCCCAAGCTTCCGAGCTTCCCCCAAGTAAAAAAAACAACAACCCTATTTTGGCTAACATAAAGCCCTAAGAGTAGAAGTTTCGGAAGGGCCTAAAAACCTGGCTGGCAGGACAGGTGTGGGGCTCCAGTAATATGGGGTCCCATGTTGGGTGGCTGATCTGATGGTACAGCCACCCCTCTCTTGCTCTTTTAAACTTTTTAAACCTTTTAAACTTTTAAATCTTTTTAGTATTTTGTAAATTTATAGTTTAATTTTTTTGATTAATATTGAACCTTAGGTTTTAATGTCCGAATTTGTAGGGGTATAGTGGAATTGTTTAGTTTGTTTTGCACTCATGTGTGATCTTTTTCTTTTTGTAAGCTGCCTAGAGTCAGGTTCGCCTGATTGGGGTGGAATAATAAATCTAAATAAATAAATAAATAAATAATTTTGTACCTCAGTTGGGCAGGGGGAGGCAACATATTCCTTCTCCAAAAAGGAGGGATGTTCCCATCTGGACACTCTCCCCCTTGTTTATTTGTCTAAAAAGGAATAAGTTCTTCTTTATTCCTTGCTCTTAGTCCCAGACCTATATATGTTTATTTACAAGTTAGTATAAAGGCAGACATTTGGAAATGTTTTTCTGTATGCCTTCATAATAGTTTGGTCAAGCTCTAAATTGATGCTGTCTCATTTCACAGCCTATTGGGAACAATAGTGATAACGTATCACAATGGTTCTTGACATAGCAATAAATATTTGTGAATCATGTCACTATGAACTTTAGCAATATCACAAATACTCATGAGCTCTAACTTGTTAAATAGAATGATTTGCTGTTATTTGGTTTGATGAAACACAATTAGTTTTTAATTTATCTTTGCAAAACAGTTTATCCAAGTAATCATAAGGCACTAGATCTGATGACAGGAAAATGTCCCAAAGCACCAGGGGGGAAAACCTGACTCTGGAAATGCAATACCCTCTGCCATTCTTAAAAGATGACACTGTCTTAACTATTTGGGCGTTAACAATATTTTAACAATGTTAACAATTTATCCAAAGCTACTTTTTAAAAAAGAAACATGATACCATTCATTTTAGAACAGGACATGTTTAAACAAACAGCTATATCTCCAGTTTGTTGTTTCTCCTCATTTGAGGCGGTTGCCTCTACTCTTAGAAATGGATGTGTGGGGGATATAGATGGAGTTCACACTTTGGCATGCTATTGTGCTTCTTAATGTAAGATGAAGGGAGTTTTCTGCAAAACCATGGCCACAGCAAATTTTGTTCTGTGATAATAGGCATAGACAATCCCCACACACCTTGTCAATTTCACAATGCACATACCCCTTAATGGTGAAGATGCACATTATCTGGTCATAGCCCACAAGATTTCATGCATCCCCTGACTGAACACACTGAGATTATGACTGTTCACTGCACTCAGAGCCCATATGGTCACATGGGAACACTAAAAGCAAGTTCTGTCTCTGTTGACATCCATAATTCAAGAGAAATCAGGGTTAGAAAAAGTGCATGAACAATCCACATAATTTATATGCTGCAAGGGGAAAAACTGGCAGTCTCTCACATCATAAAGTTTAAATAACGGTAGTTTAACACCAGATGTAACCACAGCTGTCCTGAGTGTAACACCATTAGCTCCATTACTGCATGAAGTCAGCCATTCTCATCTCCAGCCTTCCCAGGAAAACATCACACCTGTAAGCTTGACTTCACAAATAGCTGACTTAATGTAGGATTTCACCAGTAACTTTCAAAATTAATCAGTCAAATGGAACCACAATGCTGCACTTACAAGGGAAATGCGACCTTAGAAACTTGTTTAAGAAGTAGGACTAGTATATAACATGGAAATGTAGACATTAAGCATAAAAAGATAAAATCCACTGATAGCATCTCTTTCCTTTTTTTTTCCTCCCACAATGACATCAATTCCTCCTTCAACCCTCACTCCTGGTCAAGCTGATGTCTTTCCACATTGTTCTAGCTGGAAACATTGACATCCTTTCTGAAATCACATCACGCAAAAGAGAGCCAAATGAGTTCAAGCAGAAAGAAAAACAAGAGGTGACTGTTGATTTTCTTGACGTAAACTTAAGACAGATGAATGGTTCATCTTAACTTCATCTTTAACTTTCAAATCCACTGACACTTCAGACATTTATTTTTAATTCACAGTTTTGAAGTCCTTAGTTTTTTTTTTTAACTTTACAAAAGCACAAATATATTTCTAAATGTGAAATATGGGTGAAGGGAGAAAGAGGAGGCGGGTGGGGAAGAGACTGAAGAAGTTCTCTTTCTGGATAATGCTCCTAGCTAGGTGGTTCTAGAAACTGTAGTTTAAGGTCTGGAAATGAATTACAGCCCCATTAAGAAAAGTTGAAAGTAGTAGGTAGGCTGCAGAGAACCACAAAATCAATTCCACATACACAAGAGATCTGTGGCTACAAGGTAACATTGTTGACACAGATGGCAAACTTGAAATCAGTGTAGCACTTCACACTTGGTTATGATTTAAGAACCCTTGATTGATATTCAGTCCTTTTAACTTGGTCTCCAGCATTCATTTATACCAGGAGTTCTCAGACTTGTTAAGCCAGGGGGCCAGGTTACGCTCCTTCAGACAGCTTCTGGGGTCGGATGGCCCTTTTGCCCTTCCTCTACCACATAGCACTTCCTGGTGTGGTGGAGGTGGTGGTGGGCCACCTGAGATGGTGCCTTGGGCTGCAGGTTGAGGATCCCTGGTTTTTTACTTATAGTAGGTGTTTCTCTTTCAAGCAGTGTGTTGTAGAGGCTTTTTTTTAAAGTGGCAACTTTGAAATCATCCAAAAAGTGGTAAACAAGACTGAAATATTCTGAAACAGGTTTTTGTGTACTGCTGTTCTTGATGTCCGATTTATGCCCATTAATCCTTTTGCACAGGTTGTCCTGTTTATCCTATGTAGAATGCAGAAGAGCATTGTTGGCAAAGGATAGCATAGATGTAGGGGAAGAAGTAAACAGGCCCCTGATGTGTGGGATGTTGTTGGAGCCTGTAAATGTATTGCCAGAGTAGATGAGGAAACAGAGCTGTCATCTGAGATTTCCAAAGCAGTCCTTCATACATTTTGCAATTCCTTTTGGTATTTGGAAGTTAGGTCACTAGTTAGGAGTGGGTAAAATTTAGAATTGGACAATTGTTTCTCAGCTTCCTCTGTGTAACTCAACTTGCCTATGATAACAAGAACTCCACCATTACCTGCCTCTTTGGTGATGATAGTACAATAGATTTAGTTTGACCCACAATAGCTGGGAATCAACACAGTACTCCTCGATGTCTGAAGGCATATATGGGCAGCGGGGAAGAATAGAGAGAGCATGGGATGTCCTTGAATTTAGAATCAGGATAGGCTCACCCTTGTTATTTAATCTTTGAAGACTATAACAATGGGTACTGCTTATATATTTTGTACTGTATTTAATTAAACATACAGCAAAAAATTATGCCTGTTTTGATTACAGTTCCTAGTATTCTAACCCAGAAGACACAATGACATGGGGTTTCGGAGCTGCAGCTCAGAGATATCAATTTTCCATTGTAGATTAAAACTGTGGCTACAGTTTCACCCAACTTTTGTTGTCACCTCTTGTCTGAGTGCCTAATCACAAAAAAATTAAGAACAAACCATTGGCTTTTACCTGAAAAAAATACATTAATGTACATATACACTTCATGTAGTATGTGTAGAAATATAGCTTTAAAACCACATATGCCACTTTCTCTTTTCTACCCTTAAAAACATGAGAAAATATATGGTTTTTTTCCTGCAATGAAGGAGAATGATATTTTAAAACATGGTCTGTGTAGAACCTGTGTAGATTCTCAACCTGCAGCCCATGGGCCAGATGCAGCCAGCAGCACCATTTCATGTCCCCCCCCCCACTGCCTTCACCATACCAGGAAGTGTCATGTGGTGGAGGAAGGGCAAAATGGCCATCTGGGCCCTGAAGCTTTCTGAAGGTGCATGACCCGGCCCATGGATTAAAAAGGTTAAGAACTCCAGCTTTTAAACATCACTGCATAAACTATCACAGCTGAAAATTCTTATATGAGATTTACAACAGGGATTTTTCTACAGCACAGGAGGGAGAGTGCTGAAAATCAGCAAGAAGTACAGGAATATAATTTAACTTCACTCGTGATTTATCTGTTCTCTTCCAATAGTTTCAAAGGAATTTAAATCATGTCTCTGTTTCATTAGCCTATACACCTGAAGCCAAACGTACAAAAAAAGGTCAAGAAATTTTTTACAAAATTGTTCAATCCTTTTTGCTGTGGGACAGAACAAATGAAAAATTTTCTTTGTAGGTACCTGATGTTGACATTTCATTAAAAATCAATTGCCCGTCAGGACCTACACTGATTTTGCAGCTGCTGCTTCAAATATGATGAGTCGAAAAACATTGCCTTTGGTACTGTCAAATATATATAAAAGCAGCCACCAGGGTAATTGTTGATACAAAATGAAAAATCACCCCCCAAAAAAATCAGAGAGGGAGAAAGGGGCAAATGGCGACAATGCTGTCCTACAACTCTCTTCCACTAATACAGTAGTTCCTTTCACATTCACTAGATATCATAAATACAAGTTTGCATTATCAGTCATCTCAATTTATATGGCCTGAAGTACTGTACAACATTTCTATAAATTAAAACAGTCAAGGTCAGAAAATGGATCTTGCAGTGATATGGGAGCCAGGGGCATTTGGGATCTTCCCATAGCTTGAAAGGGGTCTCTTCTCTTCCCTGTTCTAGACCATATATGACAGAAACTGGATAACTGTTCAGTAGGAAACTCTTTTGGTGGTCTACTAATTACTATCTCTTGGCCTTCACCATCTTCAGAATAATAATGAGAAAAATCCTGGTTAATAGAGTTCTAGTGAAGAAGAACACAGGAAAAATTCAGCATATCTGAAAGTGCAGTCTTCTGTAAGACTACTTAGAAATAAGTCCAGTTTCTTTCAGCACTGGGAACATCAGAATTACATACCATTTTCTATATCTTTATGGACCTTCATTTATTTTCCAAAAATGTATCAGTTCTTTTGAAAGTACCGGTCCTTTCCCCTTTAATAAAACACAGGCTATAAATTCTCCCCAAGACATCTTTAAATATGTTCTACTTCAATAATCCCTTCTTAACTTTAATATTACAAGTTAATTTATCATTAATACTGATGTCCCAAACCTCTTTATACCATTTATTTAATTGAAAATCATACTATATATTCCATTTCCTAGCTATCATTAGTCTTGCTGCTGTTAACATATTTGAAATTAGTTCTTTGCTTGACCAGTTACATTGCACCTTATCATACACTGATAAAAGAGCTGTTTAAGGGCATACTTTTCCATTTAATCTAGTTATTTTATTTATTTCATTGAAGGGCATTTTGCCAGAATTTCAATACATGATCACAACTCCACCATATATGAAATTAAGTGCCCTTTTCCTGACATCCTCTCCAACATAATGCTGAATGTTTCTTTAGTTGATTTAATTTCACTGGAATTACATACCAACTCCAAATTAATTTACAAATTTTCCCCTAATAGCAGAAAGTGAGGCTGACCTAAAGAAGCTACTGATTAGGTTGAAAGAAGAAAGTACAAAAGCTGGCTTGAGATCAAGAAAACAAAGATCATGGTAACAGGCCCTATCAGTCTCTGGAAAACAGATGGGGAAGAAGTAAAAGCAGTGACAGATTTTACTTTCTTAGGATCAAAGCTCACTACAGATGGTGATTGCAACCATGAAATAAAAAGATGACTGATTCTTGGGAGGCAAGTGATGAGAAGCCTGGGGAACATAGTGAAAAGTAGAGACATCACCTTGGCAAACAAAATTTCGTATAGTGAAAGCAATGGTATTCCCGGTGTCAATGTATGGTTGTGAGAGCTGGACCATTAGGAAAGCTGAGCACAGAAGAATAGATGCCTTTGAGATGTGGTGTTGGAGGAGAGTTTTGAGAGTCCCCTGGACAGCGAGGAGAACAAATAGGTCAATATTAGAAGAAATCAACCCTGTCTGCTCCTTAGAAGGTCAAATAGTAAAGATGAAGATGAAGTACTTTGGACATGAAATGAGAAGAGAGGATTCACTTGATAAAACCTTGATGCTTTGAAAGGTGCAGGGCAAAAGAAGAAGGGGGCAGCCAAAAATGAGATGACTAGATGGTATTGTAGATACAATGGGCACAGAGCTGAGCGTATTGAGGAGGACGGTGGAGGACAGAAGTGCTTGGCGGACAGTGGTCCATGGGGTCGCAAAGGATCAGAACCAACTGTTCAACTGAACAACAACAAAATAAGTTTCAAAATTCACATATCCCATATTTTCTTCCAATTCTGATTACAGTAATACCTTGGATAATGCTTACCTCAGATAACGCTAAAATTGCATAACGTTAAGTAATCTGGGGTGGAAAATTGGATCGAATAGCATTAAGGTCCTATGGGATGGATCGGATAACAACCGCTAAAGCCTGTGCGGTTACAATGTATCTCTATGGAGCTTTATCGTTATCTGATTCATCCCATAGGATTTTAACATGCATCGGATAACACTAAAAATCGGATAATACCAAGACTTGTGGAACCAAGTATTAGCATTATCCGAGGTTTTACTGTACTTATTTCTTTACCCAAATTATGCTCCCACAATGCCAATGTTGGTCTTCTGCTTCCAATAATAATGTTTAAATATTACTTGAAATATCCTTCATAACATTTCCTTCTATATCTTCCCTTTCTTCAATTTTCTTATTTGTCCTATATTGCACTTTTTCTTATCAATTTTTGCCCATTGCTCAAATTGCATAAGATTAAACCATTTTTTTCTTTTCCAATATTTCACTTATTTGTTCTTTACTCTCCATTTTTTAAACCAGTCTTTTATTCCAACTACTTTCTTTTTGCTTAATAATTCTTCTAATTTCTTTTTAGATTTTATTGGAAAAATTTCCAATGCCACTACTGGACTCAGTGGGGTGATGGCAATCAAACCTCGAGAAAAGAATGGTTCAACTCAAGAAAAACTCAAGATACATCCAGGAATTTCAGAAGAAATCAGGTTCAAGATAAGAATTTTTAATAGGATTTGTTTGAGATAAGAAATTCAATTCTATGGGAAATTGCATTCAATGCATTCCTATGGGAAATTCAAGATACAGTTGTACCTCGCTTAAAGAGCCTAATGCGTTCCACAGGGTTGCTCTTTAAGAGAGTTTGCTCTTTAAGCGAAACACCATTGTAAATGACCGATTATGGGGGCGATTGCAAACCCCAATTTATTTGTTAAGCGAGTTTTTGGTTGGTTTTATTTGTTAAGCAAAGCAAACATTCAGAGAAAATTCTGCTCTTTAAGCGAGTTACTCTTTAAGCGAAACGCTCTTTATGCGAGGTTTGACTGTAATAATTTTTCAAAATACAACCAACCTTGAGGAATAAATTACATTTGTATGTAGAGGTTTGACTGGATTTGTCTAAATTGACTCCAAATGACTAACTTATTTTTACAACATAAATGTATATTCTTTTTACTGTGTTTATTACATGTTATAACTTTGTGGAGGATGGAGGCCACCTGAACCAATGGGTGGGTTTGCCATCGTCAAAGGCTTCTGCCATTCAGGAAGCACTTGCCAGCATCTTCTGCTGCCCATCTGAGTTCACTTGAGGCATTCTGTGGAAGCTCCCAACATGGCACTGCCTACTCTTCCAGTTGGGTTGGTATTTAAATTGGTCACTGTTCCAAAGTCATTGTTGGAGGTGATTGTTATGAATTTATTTTGAACGGTCCTGTTATGTGGAAGGACACCAAATAAGTGAGTCTGTTTATGTAATAGTCTGGAGGAAACTGAATGGGAATGTGGGTGAGGATCGAAATTGTGATAAAGTTTAGTTTGGATGGAAGATTAAATTGGAGAAGGACTGGTCATATTTTGACTGTTGGACAAAGTTTATTGAGATTGGAATGAGTTTTGGACTGAGTTTATTCAGTCGGACACTGGGAGGATCCTGGTATTGTCAACTGGATAGCCATGCTATAAGTTGTATATAGCTTCTGCTCCTCTCCACAGGGGAGATACATCATTTTAATGGCTTTACAGTTGGTTGGTTCCATGGTGAAGTTCAGCAAAACATTAACAACAGTTCTTTCTTTTGTTCACTTTATTTTAGTATTTGTTGCTATTTATTTTATTTTATTATGTTGAATTTATTTTGGAGCTATTATAGTTTAGAATGGATCTTACTAATCTTTAGGCTTTCCTTCCATGGGTACTGATTGTTTGGATAGAAGTCATAGCCGTGATTTGGTATTGTCCAATTTCTAGGAAAGATCAAAGGCAAAAAGAGAAGGGGAAAGCAGAGGATGTGATGGATAGACAACATCATTGACGTAGCAAGGAAAAAATCTGAGCAGACACTGGAGGTTAGCAAATGACAGAGGAGTCTGGCATGCTGTGGACTATGGTGTAGGAAAGGACTCGACTTGACTCTGCAACTGAACAACAACAGATATTTTTGTACACAATAGAGAGCTTTTTCTTGGTTTATTTATTTGTCCTGGGGATGGCTCTGGGTTTGTTTGTTTTTTGAGTCTGCTGGTGGATAAGCTTTCCTCCCCATCTTTATGGAGGACCTTACCAACAAAAGGACTTCCGTGGTAATGGCTAGGGAGAGGCATGTTGCTGGTGGACTGACTGGACATTGCAGGAAAGCCTGAGCAAGATGGTTAACATCTATTCTGTGCTCCAGTCCTTGCACCTTTTTAGCCCTTATCCCTCTGATTTATTCCTTTTGCTTCTGAATGCCAGATTAGTAAAAAAGAAAGAAAGAAATAGAAAAAAGAAATCCCAATTTAGAGACCAGGATGGTGCTGAAGGAGAGACTTTTCTCTCCCTGATTTGTCTATCTCAGTATTCCATCTCACACCAAAGTAGATCTGGGGGACGGGAGGGTGTTGCCATTGTCTTTAACAATATAATTAATGTTAGTAGGCTCTCTGCCTTTTTGATCTCTGGCCCAGAGTCATTCCACGTAGCTGTGGGATACATGTGCAGAAAAAATTTATGTGTAACATCCTACATGGATTTGGGACCTTGTTACTTGGTGGAACAATCCCCATAGGAATCTGACCCATAGTATATGGTCCTCCCAGTCTGCTTTATTATCAATGACTGTCTCTAGAGAAGCTAGAAATATTGTTATCAGAAAGAGAACTTTCTTGGTAATGGCATCTCTATTATGGAACAATCTTCTTGAGCAAATAAAATTGGATAGTTTTCCTAAACTATAGTTATGACAGCATTTCTACAAATTTAGATTTGAATACAGAAAGAAAGGCTTGCAGTCCCCCTTCATATCCATTGAGGGGAGAAGAAGGGAAAAGGTTGCTCAGACACCTAAAACTAATTCATATAAGGCTAAACCATTGTTCATTTACAGGATTGTCATAGCAATCACCATGGTAGAGTTTATTAAAAGGTGTCCCTACCCATGAAATCAATGTTTCTTCTTGAAACATTTAAATTTCCCTGCACTATCTGATCTCAATTTCAGCTATGCTTAGCTTATTAAATCTAACAAGATCACAATGTAAGGTGGCATAGCTGTAGGAAGCACTGGGTGAGTATATACTGTACAACTCTCATATTTAATTCCATCTGCATTCCTTCTGTTTCAAGAAATATAATAGAACAAACCCTGTACTGGGATCAGTGTCCATGTTTACAAAAAATAGCACACTCAGCGTTCTTATAAATATACTTTTAAGAACTGAAGCATACATAGAGTATTCATTAGAGATAAACTTGAATTTTTAGTAGGTCTCTGTTAGAAAATAACTTATTTTTTACCAGGTCTTGGAAAAAATACCATTTTGTACCAGAAATTCCCCAGCAGATTTTTTTGTTATCTGGACCCATGTAAAAAAAGTACTCTACAGTGGTACCTCACTTAGAGAGCATGAATTATTATTATTATTATTATTATTATTATTATTATTATTATTATTATTATTATTATTATTATTATTATTATTATTATTATTATTATTATTATTATTATTATTATTATTATTATTATGCCACCCTCCTCATGAATGACTCAGGGTGGCTAACAACAATTTAAAAAAAATCATCAATAAAACCCACAATAAAATTCCCACCCATCTAAGAAGAGTTAAAAGTAAAAATTTAACGATTAAAAGATTAAAAAAGAGAAAAGATTAAAAACTCACAAATTAAAAACTCACAGGGGACAGAAGAGGAATCAAATGACCCAGTGTTCCATGGGATTGCTCTTTAAGTGAGTTTGCTCTTTAAGTGAAACACCATTGTAAGTGACCAAGTAAGTGACCAATTGTGACTTATGGCCGGGGGGGGGGGATTCCGACCCCTGATTTAGTTGTTAAGCAAGTTTCGGGTTGTTTTTCATTGTTAAACAAGGCAACTATTCCGAGAAAATTCTGCTCTTTAAGTGAGTTAGTCTCTAAGCAAGGCACTCTTTATGTGACGTTTTACTGTACTGGAAAAATTCCACAAAAACTTCAATAATTTTAATCCTAATAACTAATTTAGCCTGGACTAATCTATGCAGCAGGTCCCACTTCGCTCTGAAGTTACAACATGGACATCAAAGCACCATGCTGTACCCGTTTACTGTTACATATACTTGCATACCTTCAACTTCCATTTTGAACACACTACAAAATCTATTGTCTGGTTGGAGTGCAATACTTACCCATAACGGTTAAAAAATAGGTCAGGAAGACAAGACCAATACTAAAACAAAAACAAAAAAAACAACACAAGACAGACCCAGATGAGAAAATGAATGAACACCATTTGTTGTCACCTTCAGCTCACAACTGAAATAATTCATGCACCTTCAGTGATCTAGAACCCATTCTGAACAAAAAAAAAACTTCTCTCTCCCAAGTCCTTGGTGGTTAGACTGTATTTGTTTACAGGCAACCCAACCCCAATCTCAAATGAATATTAACACATAATAGATCAGACAACATGGATAAGAGCCAACCCTTTCTTCAAACCTTTATGTCAACTGTGTTCCCACACCCACTTTGGCAGCATAATTACGGGCTCCTACAATATCAGAAAACAAACAAAATAACATTAAAGGCAGTTTTACTTGTGCTTCTGCCAATGTGATTTATGCCATCTCTTGCCAAAAATGTCCATCCGTGCTTTATGTAGGACAAACGGGACAATTTTTATGCAAAAGAATTAATGGACACAAATCAGACATCCGGAATGGCAACACGGAGTAACCTGTCTCAAACCACTTCAATCTAACTGGACATTCTATCCAAGGCCTGAAATTTTCAATTCTGGAACAGAGAAATTACAAAACTAGGATTGAAAGGGAGACAACAGAAATCAAATACTGTACATCCATCTGTTAGATACCCATTGCAGGGGACTAAATATTAGCGAAGGGTTTCTGGGACATTATCAACTATGATACATAGATTGCTATATGATTTTATATTACAACTTTCCTGCCAATTTTCTTTAGCAAAACAGAAAGTAACCAGGTACAGTGTTTTTGTTTGTTTTCTGACATACAGGTCAAAAGTTGATCAGAGACCAGAATTGGCTTTCTCAGCAACCTTGAGATTGAAAGGGAATCATTTAGAGCTAATCTGAATAATCTATTGTTGCTAATGGCTGTGTGAAGCTGTATTGTTGTGCTTGCTTGTCTGTCATCTTGTTTGACCACACCCCTTCTCCCTTTGCCCCCCTGAATTTGGTGTATAAAACCCATGCCTGTAAGTTTCACTCTTTGTCAGAAGAAGTGAACTTGATCCACGAAAGCTAACAATAAAAATATAGCAATTAGTCTTTAAAGTGCTACAGTGTTTTTTATTTTATTTTTATTTTGTTTTGTTTTCTGATATGCCTGAACCACAGACTAACATGGCTACTATTCCAAAAAATGCTCCTACAATGTCATCAGAGGCTCATTATTTGCCAGTCTGATCTATGCTGTCTTTGCTAACAATGACATTCTGCATTCCACATAGAAAAAACAGGACAATCGCTATGCAATAGAATTTATGAGCAGACACTAAATAAATATGGGCAGGCATCTGATATCAAAATTGACAATTGTTTCAGACACTTTAGCCTCCCAGAACTCCCAATGAAGGAACTGAAAGGTACTATTGTAGGGGTGGGGGTGAGAAATAGAAAATGATATTACAAAGGCAATTGAAATCAGATTCACCAATAAATTCCAAAATGTCTCAAAGCATTTAAATATACATGAGAGTTTCTAATGTCACTATATACATTAACTAATAGTTTTCCCTAAAATGTTTTCTATGAATGAATACTCTGCTCGACCATCCAAATACGAGGCTACCCTTATTAGACCGTGAAAACAAAGACCAGTGAACCATCTGCTGCCCTTTCACTTTCCAGCAAGTGTGAAATGATTCAGAACACACAATCAACATTTTTACAATTAATATCTTTGTCATCTCCTTATGTGTGCCTACATACACATGTACTTTCATTTCACTGCATCCAAATAGGTCTGAAAAATAGGATTAATCCATGAAAGCTTACTTTGAAATATGGAAGTTAATCTTTAAAATGCCACCTCATTCTTGTTTTTAAATTTTATTCTACTTTTGTCTTGCTGTGTTTACACAGACTAACACAGCTACTACTTTTAAAACCACAACTTTATTATCTGGCTTTATTGAATGTAGGAAATATTCTGTTCAAAATGGTACACCAGTTCTATTTCATCATCTTCTTGTTGCTATTTCCTCAGCCACAATAACTGAACAAAAGAATGAAGGGCAGCAATACTCGCCACACTATGAGCAGGAGTATAGATCATAGAAGTGTTAGAAAAACCTGGGCAGAGTGATGTAATCATCTCAAGCAATAGATACTAAGAAATAGGTCTTCTGAGCCCCTCACCCATTCCTATCCTCCTGACCTGACATTTATGAAATTAGTGAAATGGGAACCAATGAATAGAGTCATACCTTGCATAACGAATTTAATTCATTCTGCGAAGTTGCTCGCTATGCAAAAAATTTGCTATGCGAGTCTGACTCGCATAACAAATTTTTCGTTATGCAAGTCGGACTTTTTCCTATGGAAAAACTCGCATAACAAGCGTTTCTATGGGAAAAACTCGCATAGCGGAAAAAAATCGTTATGTGAATCAGACCGCTTAGCAAAAAAATTGCTCGTTATGCGAGTTTTTCACTAAGCGAAACGCTCATTATGCGAGGTTTGACTGTACTTTAACAAAGACAGCAAAATAGTGTATCCTGATAAATCCCTTCCTAACACCAGCTAGACAAATGGGCAGGGAAAACCAAACTGTTTCCTTTGAATTTGAAAAATAGGTCATGTTATTTCAAGACCAAATTAATCTCATGCCCCTGGTGAATTTATGAATTCCATTGTGTCTTCAGAGAATCCCATAATCTCTTGAGCTGATCTTCTGAATCAGGATAATCATAGGCTCAATTTTTGTGTGTAAGCATATGTTTTGCATTCAGCTTTCATATTGTAGGCACAAATGTTTGCATTCCTAATATATACATGTTTGTAGGCAAAATTCCCTACTATATGCTTTATAATGTAATTTTTGAATGGAGAACTGAACTCAAAAATCCACATGTGTTTGGGAGCCAAAGGATAAATAGGTTCTGTTCTTTTAAAAGTGTTGAAGAGATTTAAATTGAAAATGGAAGCACATCCTGCCATTGCTATGCTGCTGCCTCCATATGAAGGATAGACTAAAAAAGAGGTGGTTTCTGGCATTTAGATTTTTCAGCATCCCCAGCTGCATGCAGAGACTCCAGATGCTTTTCTATTCAAACAGTCCTGGTTCTTGTAAAGACAGTGATAGGAGGGAATGTTGCTCCCAAACTTTCTGGTTCATTCTTTCAGAAAAACTCTTTTTAATGCTTGACCAGGAAGCATAGGCCAGGAAGGTCACTTTATTTAAAAATGCAGAGGAAACAAAGTTCTCTCCCATCCCCATCCCTATATCTGAACTGTAATTGCTCAAAATCATTCATTACCTGGTTTGTTGATGGAAAACTTTGTCATGATCCTAAGAGAAGCTCTTGATCCTAAGAGAAGTTCACCCTTAGCAAATTCCATTGCATGGCAATCATTTAGGGTTGAGTTGAATATTACATGGCAAGGGAAGGAATTACACCATTATTCAGCACCAAAATACCTCAGTGTGACGCTCAGTGTAATGCTTGACAGGACACTCTATTTTAAGCAGCACTGCCTGAATACCAAAGCCAAAGTTAGTACAAGGAACAACATTATCACAAAGCTCACAAACTATAAATGGGGAACTCAGCCATCCATGCTGTGTAAGTCCAGTTTTCATCTTTTTAAACATTTGTTCCTACAGTTCTTTGTGACTTGTATCTTCATACCCAGATTAGAGTTGATATGATTAGAAATATTTGTCTGATTTCATTCTGGATTTAACCCTTTATTAGGATAAATGATATCTGTTATGAGAACAGGCTTCTGCCCCCCGCCCCAGTCTATAGATTCAGTAGGAATTCTGGGGCAATGAAGAGGTGTCATAAATCTGACCTTGAGAGTTTTATTAAGCATATGCTAACAATCCAGTGTTTTTAATCTAAATCATTCTTCTTGGGAAACTGCCATGCTCTTTTGCAAATGGAGGTCCTTCTGAAGAAAGGATGGCTGATTTTGCTTCTTACCCTCTTGTAGTTTTTGAGTTGCTCTTCACAAGAATGCTTTGGAGGATAAGCATGGGAACTGGATATATCAGTTTGGAAAAATCTATTGCATATAAGCTGGGCCCTGGCTGGGAAGGAAAGAAAAACCTATAAGCATCAGAGATTTGTTCTTATGGTTCTCAAAACAGTTTTTTGTGCTTTGTGCTTATGGTTCATAGTTCAGCTACAGCCAGAGGATTCTCAGTTTGTCGGCAGGATCACTTTCAGTGATTCACAGAAGTCAAATGTGAAGTATTTATAGCACTCTCTGATACTTATAGGTATGCATTTTATCAGCAGATGGAGTTTTATTATTCCCTTCTTCCATTATCCTATGAATAATGTACAAGGCAGAATTTCATTAAGAAAGTCTATATTTCCATGATGCACAAGAAAAGGGGAGGGGGAGAGAGATAAGTCCTAGGAAGCATACTAAAATGAGACTGATAATTAAAACATTTCACAAAAGCTCTTTGCAAAATTTCAGCTACTCAATGAGAAATCAAGATGATTGATTTTTATGAGTATTTTTAAGACAGCTGAGGCACTGAACAAGAATGAGATCCATTATGACTTGAACACAATCATAAATTTAATGTAACCCATGATAGAGCTGTGGATATCCATCAATTTGAGTTTTGCAAATACCCAGATTAGTTTTTTTCCCTGTGTGCATTTGATTGTAGGTGACATATCTGACAGCAAACACTGCAAAATTCAGTGCCACTGAATTTTGGCATCTTCTTTCTTGTTAGCATAAGGAAGATATCACCAGTTAAGAGCAAATGTAGAAATTTTCATTTCTTCTCTGTTTTTATTCATGTCTGAATGATGCCTCTACCACTGAAAACTGATGTTGATTTGATTGCTGGAGGACCAAAATAAGCTTGATACAGAATTGAGTTTGGTGATTTTCAAAACAAAACAAGACAATGTTTGATGTTAGTTCAGGAAATGAGATATTTCAAGGATATCATATGGCAATGTTGCTTTCATTAGCATCCTTTAAATTGTTTTTACACCATATTGACTTCTGTAAGAGTAACAGTAGCCATAATCAACTACTATGAGAAATACCTAAGTGAAAAGTACATAAAGATGGCTTGGAGTAGCTAGCTATACAAATTACATGTTGTGAACAATAGCAGCAAATATACCAAAATGCAATGAAAACCAGGACTTGGAAGCTACATTTTCCCAGAATCACCCAGTGGCCAATTCGTTTTTTCTAAGCTCAGCTGAATTCTGGCATTTAAAACAATTTCCAGGATTCAGAAATTAATTAATTGAAATTGTGTATTTTTCCAAAATGTGATTCTGTACAATGACATGTCACACTATTAGTTCTCATATTCAGATATTCTTCACATTTATTACCAGATAGAAGCCCCCTAGTCTACATGAGTTTGGAAAAATTATGTGATACTCTTACTTCCAGTTCCTCTGTAATGTGGCATCTACACAGACCACACCAATGGAGAATGTATAAACCATCAAATGTATAAGCTGACATTAGAGAAAGTCTCCCCTGGTGATATTGCTTATCAGAGGCGTAGCTACCGCTGTATCAGCCGTATCAATTATACGGGGCCCCCGGGCTACGGGGGCCCCCAACGGCAAAAAATAAAAATAAAAATAAAAATTGGAGCAAAAATTTACTGCGCATGCGCAGAAACTCAATCTGAAGCATTGCACATGCGTCAGATTGACTTTCTGCGCATGCGCACTTTATTGGAGCCATTTTTGGCTCCAATTTTAAAAAATAAAAATTCAGAGTCGGAGCCGCAGCTTTTCGGAGCGGCTCCGATGGTGGCCCCGCCAAGGTAAGCTACGCTTCTGGGGGTGCTATAAAAACCACACGAGGGGAAGGGGGGGACCCCAAAACGAGGAGCTAAAGCGCGCCCTGAGAGGACTGATCCGGAAAAGGAGGCGCGCGCGGGGGCGGCTGAGGCTGGTCGGTTCGCCAGAGCCGGGTTTTTTTATTTGCTCTCTGTGAGGGAGAGGAAGGAGCCCCGGGAGGGAAAGGGGCTGGCTTGGGTTTCTTCAGGGCAGGGCTCAGGAGGAGACGAGCCTGGGCCACCAGACTGGGGGGAGCACCCGAGCGAGGAAGAGGGACGACCTCAAGACAAGGGAGCAGGAAGGAAGGGGGGAAATGACAAGGGCTGAGGAGGGAGTTTCGAGCTCCCAGTCCCAAGTGGACGCCAAGAGCGCTTCACGAGGGGATTCCCCTAATGCTTATTAACCCTACAGTCAGATATGACTGGCTTTCAAGCAAGGGCAACCTAGTCCTTTGTAAAGACTTCTCATGGTCTGAAAAGAAGTCAGAACTGGGGCCGCATGGCAAGACGCACTGCCCCCAACTGCAGCCTCCTCCTCCTCTTCCGGAGCCGCTTGCGGCTTGCCGCTGCTGCTGTCGCCGCCACCACCGCCAGACCCGGGTGGTGGAGCAAGGTGAGGGGGGCCGGTTGCCCCCAGCGGTGGCGCTTTCCAAAATGGGCAGCAAAGCCTTGGCTCCTTTCCCTTCCCCTCACCTTGCTCCACCACCCGGGTCCGGCGGTGGTGGCGGCGACAGCAGCAGCGGCAAGCCGCAAGCGGCTCCGGAAGAGGAGGAGGAGGCTGCAGTTGGGGGCAGCGCGCCTTGCCATGCGGCCCCAGGAGGGTAAGTGAGGGTTTTGTGTTTCGGGTGGGTGGGTGGTTTATGTGTGTGTTGGGTGGGTGGGTGGATTTTTATTAAATTTTTATTTTATTTCTTTCTTTATTTTAATTATTTAAGTTATTTACGGGTTTGTGTTGTGGTTGTTTGGGTGGGTGGGTGGGTGGGTGGGTTGAGGTGTGTGTGTGTGTTTGTTTGTTTGTTTTAATTTTATTCTATTTTATTCATTTATTTATTTTATTTTTATTTTTGGCCCCACCCACGACGTCATGATGTCATGACGTTGGCTCCCCCCACGACGTCATGATGTCATTACGTTAGCTCCGCCCTGCATATAAAGGGCCCCCAAACAATTTTTATACGGGGCCCAGCCAAGGTAAGCTACGCTTCTGTTGCTTATGTTATTAGATACAGCTCAGGTGGCAAGGCAATAGATAATGTGAAATATTTATATCTTGGGTACACTGAAAATTACTAAGCACACCTGAGAAGCTGCACTTTAGTGATGATATCTTGTGATTCATAGGAGAAAGATATTTAGCCAAAATGCATTTTTTTTCTTATTAATGAAAAATGCACTCTTAGTTCTGAGTGTTATCTTGCATAATTCTGGTCTACATGTTTGATTTTTACGAGAATATGTATGTTTATCCTGGATTTACCATTGAGGAAATTTTTCCTACCAATTTGCTACTAATTTTTTTTAAAAAAAAAAGATTGGATAAACCTGTGGTAAAGATGTGCATCATCTTTGAGGATGTAGGTGAATTGTTCTTTTTAATATATATATGGTAGGAAAAAATCCCCAATGGTAAATCCTGGATAAACATACATATTCTCATAAAAGTAAAAAATGAATATTTATTTTTCAGTTTGAAAGTTTGCTTTATTATTATTTGTGTAACCCAAGAAACTTTTGCCTAGCTATTTGGTCTGACAATTTATCTGTTTGACCATGGGTATCCCTGCACAGAATACAAGCTCTTCCAAAAGCAACAGCAGTAGTATGAATTTTCTTTTAAATTACTAGACTTTAACAAGCTAGGGCTGTTTCAGAATTGACAAGTTTTAGTCAATAACTTCCTTACAACACAACTGTATAAACTGTTTAAACATAAATTTTCAAATCTCAAAATATAAGGGAGTTATTTATATTTAGAATATCCTGCATCAATACCAATTTAAAATACACATCACATACCCCTCCCCCTGCCATTTGTGGATACTGCCATTTGATCAGATAGCCAAAAATATTACTAATCACCAGTCATTGTAGAACTATAGTTTTGAAGATTCCATTTACAGAATTTATCAAATTAATTTGAGTCTATAATGTAGATAAGCAGAAAATGCAGAACATCTAATATGAATCTGTAAGTTTTACCAGAGAAGTATTATGCAATTTGCTAGTTATCCTTTTTGTCAATTATATTTTTCTACTCTGAATTTATTTGATTTTGCAGTCTGAATAAAAATCTCCTGAGATTCTAGCATAGCAGAATAAGAAAAAATGTTACTTTTCAGTATTTACCTAAGAAACCAGCACCAGGCTAACCCAAATGAAATTAATGCAACTTGTCTATGCAGTTGCTTGCTAAACTTCCCAGTCCTGCTGAATTCAGTGGACTTTATTCTGTAAAAGGACGTGGGGTTGCATTGGCTGTAAAATACACTATCTTTTCTGTATTATGCTAAACATACTTTAGTTGATACAGATGGCCTTAAGATCCAGTTTCTTTGACATCAAGATATTAGAGCACACACATTAATTAGCCATAAATAATTTTGACTCTAGTGCATCATAATTTGTATTAGCAGCAACCATAAAGTAATTGCAAGCTTAAACCACAAAACCAATCGCTTGTGCTAAAGAGTCCAGATGAATTAATGTATTTTGTTGATGGCTACATGCCAATGTTTATTGGTTCTGTGCTTGTCATTTCAAAAAAGTTGAGGGGTGGCAAGGTCTTCATTTTTATCTCTGTTTCAATGGGCTTTGGAGGAAGTCAGGTGTCATCTGCATGACTCTTTGACTCATCAAGCTCCACTTTCCAACTTGGGACTGAGTTTGGTTTCACTTCTCCATGATTTGAAGTACCTATTTCCATGTCCTTTTCTCCTCTTTCCAATTTGTTTTACCACCTAACTTTATGAAGAGTTTCAGAGTACTCAGAGCTTGTATATATAGTATATTCATAGCTGATCCTAATAAAAATAATGCCCACCTGAGGATTTTGACTGTCAGACAACTTCATCATCTGAGGATGCTTTTTATTGTAGGAATTTCACTTCACCATAAATACCTGTGCTGTACATATGTATAGTAAAGGAAATCATGGCCTTTAGATTTCAAGATGGCACATAGTAGCAATAATATAATGCTCCAGACTAGATTATTGTAATGCAGTCTACACGGGGCTGCCCTTGACGACCATTTGGAGGCTTCAACTAGTCCAGAATGTGGCTGCCCGGGTGGTATGACCATGGCTCACCACTGCTTCGGGAGCTGCACTGGTTGCCAGTATGTCTCTGGGTGCAATTCAAGATGCTGGTAATCACCTTTAAAGCCCTACATGGTAGTGGGCCAGGATACTTAAGAGACCGCCTCACCCCAAGAACATCTGTCCATCCCACCAAAGCAGACCAGAGAGGCTCCCTAGTTGTTCCATCCACCAGAGAGGCGCATCTCTCTGGCACTAGAAGGAGAGACTTCTCTGTGTCTGCTCTGGCCCTATGGAACTTCCTGCCAACTGAGCTATGTCTCCAGTTGGAGTAGCTGTCTTTTAGGAAGATCTTAAAAACATGGCTGGTGGGGCAGGTATGGGATCCTGATGGTACAATGACCCCCAGCTCGCTGGTTAGTTTGAGCTCTATCTCTCCCTTATTCTTTTAGTCTTTTAATCTATTTTTAAGATTTAATTTTCAATTTTTGATTGATTATTGTATCTTTTTAAATGTTAACATTTTAATTTTTTTATAATTGTAAATTTGAAGTTTTGGGTAATGGCTTTGGTTTTTATGATATTGTAAACCACCCTGGGTTACCCAGGCAAGGAGGGCGGTATATAAATTTGAATGAATGAATAAATAAATAAATAAAATACCTACATAAAGTCTTATCCAGAGACAGGAACTATTACTTTCTTGAACTATAACTCTGAAAATCCTGCAGCTACCACAGACTTAGTCTTAGAAGAGGGACATATAATTTCTGGGAATGCACTGTACAAAAGTACTTGTAAACAGAAAAGGACTATCAATGGCTATATGAAGAGTATTATTATTTTATTTATTTATTAGTTCAAATTTATATTGCCGCCCACTTGCCATGGCGACTCAGGGCGGCTTACAGACAATACATTACATTACATTACATTACATTACAATATGTTGGGATGGGCACAGGGGTAGGGGCGGCAAGGTCCTCATCCTGCTCAGGCTTCTTCCTCCCCTGGCAGTTGGTATAGGCACAGGGGGAGGGGCGGCAAGGTCCTCATCCTGCCCTGGCTTCTTCTTGCCCTGGCAGTTGGTATAGGCACAGGGGGAGGTGCAGCAAGGTCCTCATCCTGCCCCGGCTTCTTCCTCCCCTGGCAGTTGATATAGGCACAGGGGGAGGGGTGGCAAGGTCCTCATCCTGCCCCGGCTTCTTCCTCCCCTGGCAGTTGGTGTAGGCACAGGGGGAGGGGCCTATTATTATTCCAATTATGGAAAGAGAAGTTAATGTAGACCATAGAAGTGTTTGATTCTATACAAGGGAGGTCTTTGAAATAGTTATCCTAAAAATCTGCCAGGTTCCTATCACAACCATGACATCCAAAGCATAGCTATACACAGCATTATGATGTGGGACAGGGAGTTAGTTTTGTCCTAATTTATTCCCATCCTTTGAAGCAAGATTAAGGACACAGGAAGTTGTCTTATGCCGAATCAGATTTTAGGGGCTATTTTCCATTAAGGATTAAAATGGGGGAAAGAGATTATAGCAATAATGGGAGGTTTTGTGTTCATATTGTGCTTGATTATTTGAGGAGGAGGATTGTGTGAATAGTTGGGATGCAGTACCTTAATGATGCTAATTAAAGTTAAGGATGATGAAAGATATATCAGGGGGAACCAGAAGGGGTTTACAGTCCATCAATCCCCACAACCCTATGCATTGAGTGCCGGACTAGCAGCTCCTTACTGAAGAGAGAAGGAGAAAGGAACATCACAGGAGGGAATGACTCCATCTAGAGGGGAACCCCACCCAAAGTGACTGCACCATCCTCTGAGACCCATGCCAGATGTCCTTCAGTGTGCCCAAGGAGCTGACATCCAAATCCTTTACCTAATCCTGAGAAAGACTTGGTAGTGCTTAGGGATGATGACTTGGTTGTCATATAGGGCTGAGTCTACACAGGTGGTGAAGTGACTGGCCTGCAAAGGACCAAGTCACTTGCAGTGGACAACTAGTGACCTTGGTATGTGTCTAACTTTGTTGAGGAGTACAGTATTCTGGATTTTGTATGAAGTTCATTTTACACACACCTGTCTGAATTTAATAAAGGTTTTATCCTGCAGCTGGATGGAGATTCCCCATTTGGAATTATGGAAGAAAGGAGGCAAGCTAAAAGAGTTATGGTCCTTCCCCTCCTCCCAAAAAAGAACCTTCTCAAGATAGTTAATTATATTCTGACCTCTATTTTCAGACCATTTTGTTTACTTATCCTCCTATTGCCCTATTAGGTATATTCTTCCATTCTTTTCAAATACTCACATGTTGCTTTGTTCTTATGTATGTGTGTGAGAAAGCGACATACAAAAAACACACAAGCAGACACTGCCCTTTCCCTCTGTCCACAACACCCTCAATAGAATTTACCACATAGCTGCCAGTCCCGTTCAAAGGGTTCACAATACACATTTCCTGCATTTCTACGTCAACTATGTGTCAGCTATTTTCATATATAGCAATGTGGCAAGTGGGAAGCTCATCCTGCATGAAGTCAGCTGAATACTTGCCACCAGAATAAAACATTTGTATTTACAGAGACATTAAAGATATTTTATACTTTCTTTTTTTATTCTGTCATGAGACTCTTTTAAGTGATACTGGCTTTTAGAATATTATTTTACCATTTTGCTCTGTACATCCTGGACGTATTTCTGACTGCGGGCAGAATACTAAATACTGGTAACAGAACAAATAAACAGCCAAAATAGAACAAAACAATTATTTCCCCGTCTTTTTCACAATTTCTGTTGCCAATGCATCAATAGTTGGGAACTAGTGAAAAATCTAAGATTCCTAGCACTTGCTCCTGGGCCCCATTACCAAAAAGAAGACTGGAGTCAAACATGGGACTGGACTTGGCAATAAATGTATTAACTGAGAAGAAGAACTGGATCTAATTTTATATTCATTGTATACAAATGTACACATTCATTGAATGAGAGCAAATTCATCATAATTCAGTCAAAACTTCACTTAAAGAATACCATCTCCAGACAGATTTTGAAAATTGTTTATTCTAGTACATATTTTCCTCCCTTCTGCATCTTGTATGCTTTGTTTTGTGATTAGTCATTGTAGGTAAACATGATCCTAAGTGAAATAGCTGAGGCAAATCTCTGTAAAAATACATATGGGAACCAATATGTGCTTCATTTGATCAAGGCTAGGATGTTAGCTAGGGCCAGAGTTTTAGCTTCATCTTTTCTTTTGTTCTCTCTCTCTTTATTTATATTTCCAAAAAAGGAATCTGCTTCATTGAAGGAAAGCTGTGGACAGCTCCAACATCAAGGCCTACAAGATCTCCAAAGTGATGTTGGTTCAACATTAGTAAAGCGCAAGAAAGGAAGAAACAGATATTTTTTGTTGTTGTTGCTGCTGCTAATTTATTTCCCTTCTGACATGTCCCACCCACATTCCCCTCAATTTCTTTCCCATCAGAGATCTGGCATCAGAGAGGTAAGTACAGAACAGTGCAGGAGGTAGGACAAAGCACCCAAGGTTAGATATTGCTCTGTAGTGGGGCTTCTCTCTCCTTGGAAAGGAATATCCATCTGATTCCATATGGCCCAGGACACCAACTGCATGATTAAATAGTTATACCACCTCTGAGGGCAGAAACAATAGTTATTACATAAACCTGAACAATAACCAGGTGGCTTAGTGGTTAAGATGCTGAACTTGACACCTGGAAATTTGTCACTGGGATTGTCACTGAGAAGTTCATGTATTTTGTGACCTCAAGAGTTTTTGATTTTATTAGCAGTCTTGGGATCAGATTGGACACCACCAACCTTAAGGACTCAGCAGGCTTCCTACATGCAGAGAGCCTTTTATATCTTTCCAACCAATATTGTGATGCTTTTTATAAGAAATGTATATAGGAATGGCACTCAACCTGCAGCAATATCTGAGCTACAGAATCTAAAAGTTGGATGTCAAACAGCCCTTTCCCTCAGTACATACACATGCATCTATCTCATCTCTTCTGCAAGTCCTTTATAACTGAAAACAATGGATTTACTTTGCAGCTCATTCTGCTTTCAAAAGAAAATGAATTGTCTGCAAAACTGAGACACATAGGAAAACACAGTCTGTGAGAAGCATTCTTATTTTCCCTTCAATATTCCTAGAAGTTTTCAATTCCACTACTTTGTCTTCAATATAATTCATACTAATAATCTATTATTGTCGAAGTGACAATGCAAGTCAACAAAGGCTCTTAGATGCTTTCCCCTGGCTCTTTCGCCAACATGCATTTTCTCGTCATATTTCTCAAAAACTCTTGCCAACAAATAATAGAAAAGAAAACTGATGTCTCTTGGAATTTCTGAACAAGCTCTAAATACAGTCCTCTTAAAAATGAGATTGAAATGTGTTACAGTTAGCAGGGCCATGTGCAGAAAGGGCTGTAGTCCAGTAGTAGCCTTTTCCATGCAACTCCGTGAAACCTCTAGATTGAACTGGAAAGAGCTAAAACTGGAGATATCCCCCTCAGGCACGGTGATGGGGATGTGGTTTTGAGGAGCTTATGAAACAGTAAAATTGACTCCTATACTGAAAGTGAATTCTGGACAAATATTTTCAAAAACTAGAGTGTGGTTGATGGAGAAATAGGGATGTTGGGATGCTGCATTGGTCCCTTGGGGTACATGATGCTCATGCCTGTTGCAGACAGCAATACATTAGAAGGACCAATGGGCTGACTCAGTACAAAGTAGCTCCATATATTCCTTGAGATTATTAAACATATACCTATAGCCAGTGGTGTATTCCTGTCACCACCATGCAAGGTCAAAATGCTGTTACTTTGTCTGTAGCAATGGTAATACAGAGTACTATCCTATTGGTTTTGTCAGTCACCAGCTAGGATTTCTTCAGATTGGTCCCTCCTTCAGAACTGCCCGGGATGCTGCTTGACTTTTCGTAGCCCAGACTTTGTCTGCATGTCAGTTCAAGGTATCAACTAAAACCCAGAAAAGGAGTAATCTTGCAACCCATTCATCAGGTTGCTTGGTACAACGAGGTATGGGACATTGCACTAAATGATAAATTAACATGGGAGATTAATGTTAAAAAATATGTTATTAAATCAAATCAATTTTGGAACATATTGAAATACTTTATTGAATATGCAATGGAAAAGAATTTTGGGCATAGACCTGCACATGAAAATTTGAAATTTTGGAAGGGTAATAATGAAAGAAGGTGAAATAAGGTGAACACCGCCGCCCAGCTGACGTTCGGGCTCAGCCCTCCCCCGGCACCAGGATAAAGCCAAGGACCGCCGGGCGGCCCCAACACCGCCGCCCAGCTGATGTTCGGGCTCCGCCCTTCCCCGGGACTGGGATAAAGCCGAGGACCGCTGGGCGGCCCCAACAGGATGCTCTTGCCCTTCCTCCTAGCTCACCACCTCACCAGAGGAGATGTCCTGCAGCTGCGGGTGGTGAGGCAACGCTCCCGCCCTCCCCCGGGCCCCGTCATCTCAGCCCGATGGCCGATAAAGTTCGGCAGCAGCGGCAGGGTGAGGACTCCTTGCTCACTGCGTCCACCGCTGGGACTCTCTCCATCTGGCCTGGGGGGGCTCTGCCCTGGCCAGGGCTTAAAAGCCGCTACGGCGGCAGGACTATTTAAAGCAGCTACCGCCGCCAGAAACACCTGCGGTTTGTCACTTGTTGCAGGATTTAGCAACTGTTTCTTGTTTAGTCTTCTGCTTTTGTAATTCTTGTGTAAACTGGACTGATATTTGGAATTTTAGATTGTTGCTTGATATTGTTATCTATTGAATTTTGATGCTGTAATGATTTATATTATTTAGTATCTTGATTTATTTCTTAGGATGTCCTGATGTTTTTTAATTTGCAATTGTTATTGAAGATATATATACTGTACATGTGATATTTGTAATTTACTATGTGATATCTGTAATTGTTTTTATGCTATGGAATGTGATATGTAATTGTAACTGTTTCTTCTGTAAGCCGCCCAGAATCGCAGTGCGAGTGGGGCGGTATATAAGTCAAAAATACAAATACAAAATATTATAATTTAAGATGTAACAGGTTGCCTCACACTTGGTGTAGGGAGCATACAAGTGATTTTAATTTTAGTAAGTTTTATTTTATGTATGCAATATAAATCTGAACAAATAAAATAAAATAAATTATTTTCGATAGTTTTTATTGTTTTGTTAGTTGTATTTTTTCCTTCTTAAAATTAATTTTAAAAATTACCAAAAAAAAAAAAACATTCCAAAGTTAGTGTACAATGACAGGGGAAATCAGTTAAATTTTCCCCATTTGTTAGAATCCAAATAGCAGATAATTTGCACTGCTCATTATTTTCTTGCCGTTGGGTCTACATTATTCCATTATACATTGTACAGTTGGGTATCTGACCATTTTGTTCATGTCTTAATTGGAATAATAAATGCACTGCTAGATTATTACTGATTTCACATCTATAGGTTGCTTCAATAGTTATCTCTGGGCAAAGGATTTTCTTGACTACACTCATTTATATTCCATTTTAAAATCCATTCTTCATTTTTAGGAAGATGAAATGTATAATTTCATAGTGTATGTACTCTAATAATTTGTTGTGGTGTCATACTGTACATACTGAGAATGAGTCTAGCTGAACTGAATGAGACTCTGGAATGGCTCTTGCTCCACATAATCTGCCTACTTGATCTACTGTGTACATACTAAATGTAGATGATTATTTTCACAATTATTTCTCTCCCTTCAGTTGGTTCTTTATCTGGTCATCAGCTGGTCTATCACCGTCATAGCAAGGGAAACTGTCTGTCTTCCATTTTGTGTAGCTGAATGATTCATATAGTGTGGAGATGGTGAAAGGCCAATTAAGGCTAATGTTTTGAGAAAGCAAAGAAGCAGCTGTGCCTAATCAAGTGTTTCTAACAAGCTTGTTTAGCTTATCAAGTGAGACCCCAGATAAAGGGCATTCACAGTCTGTAACCGATCATGTGCTACCCAGCTGCACTTTATTAGGATAAACAGCAAAATTGCATAAAGATTGCTTTTGCTCTAGCCTCTGGTATTGAAGTCAGTATGTTCTACTTGTTGGATAGACCTGAGTGTTGTAAGCCACCCAATAACTATGCCTCCATGTAAATAAACCCCACAGTGCCCTGTCATTTCTTTTAGATTATTTTGAGTCCTAAATTCCCCATGGACAGGGAAAGACAACTGGACAGCCCTTTAAACAGGCACGTTTCCTCTGATATGTGTTCTGGTACAGGACTACCCTTTATCAACTGGGGGACATGATTAAACTTACTTTTGCCTGCTGGTCTTTCAACTCTGCTTTTCCATTTAAACATTGACACTGTCCAGGGTTTATTTACTAGGCATTTTAATATTTGTCCACTTACAGAAACATGTAATGATCTACCTGTTGTTTTTATCCTTTGAATTGATCGATTGGTTTATTGATTGACTAGCTATTAATTGTTGTCCTTAAAGTTGGATAGGACTGTGGACTATTAGAAGGGGATGGGGAGGTTTTCTTTTTTAGTGAGTGTGTTTTTATGGGGGGGGGGGTCATCATAATTTTTTTGTTAGTTAAGGTATTTTTTTGTTGGTGGGTATTACACTGCAGGTTTATGAGTCATGGAGGGCTGTGGTGTTGAGATACTGGTGCTTGTAGATAGAGGAAGATATGGTGCAGGTTGGAGACCTGGCCATTATAGGGGAATGAGTGATAACTCTCACCTGTCTTGCATTCCAGGCCTCATCCCATCTCTCAGAATCATTGTGATCCTAAGGGTTATAATCCCTCCACTCTATTCTTGATGTTGCTGGATACTAGCTTGGCTGTGAATAAGAACCATCTTATCTTGGATCTTATCTAAGAGAGTAAGGGTGACTTGGTCTGCATAACTGAGTCCTGGGTGGTCAAGGGAGGGGATGCTCCCATCTTCTAATCACACCCACCTCAGTTCTCAATCACCCATCAGGGCAGACAGGAGGCTAGGGATTTTGGAGTCACCTTCATTGCAAGGGACACTTTGGGTCTAGGGTGCCTACATATGGAGGCGGGGGACCAGGATAGGTTTGAATTTGTCTTGGTGTACTGTTCTCCCTGCAACCCAACACAGTCCCTCACAGAGCTGACAGATTTAATCTCATCAGTGGAGTCCTGGGGAACTTTAACATTCATGCAGGGGTGTGTGTGCTTTCTGTGGCAGCTGCAGACTTCATGGGAGCCATGACAGCCATGGAGCTATCCCAAAATGTCATCACTCCCACACATATGGTTGGGCATACTCTGAACTTGCCCCCTTCCAGAAGAACAGAAAGGTGATCTGAAGGTGAGTAAGATCCATACTACCCTGCTGTCTGGGTCGAATCACTTTCTGATGCAATTTGTGGTGATGGCAACCCTTCCCCCAAAGGGAGGTGGGAACAATTAGAATGGTCCACCCTCACAGGCTTTTGAGTCCTAATGGTTTTCAGAAGGTCTTATGACTGTCACTGACCAAACAGTGATACTGTTTTGTTTCTAGTGGAAAAAACGTTACACGAAAACCACTACGGCAATTGACATTATCACTTCCAAATGTCAAATCCAGCTCAGAGTTTGTCTGACTCCATGGTTTAATGAAGAATTGCAAACTGCAGGAGGAGGAGGCTTGAGGATATATGGAGGAGAACTCCCACAGATGACAACCTCGTACCTGTTAAAGAATGCTCCAAGAGTTACGCCAGCACTATAAAATTGACAAGAAAACACCATACTATCTAACAGATTTAGAGCACTGGCAACAAACAAAGATTGCTGTTTTAGATAGTCTCAGAGTTCCTGGGTGGAAGGCAAACAGTAGATTTTCAGCCAACAGTTGCCATTTGAATAGGTTGGCAACACATGTTAATACCAAGGTAAATGTTATCTGTAGGGTGTGTGCTGGCTGTAAGGACACAACATATTGCCTAGATACTTGCTCTTTCTGGATGTTAGGAGGGGTCAATGATGGGTTGTCTGGATGGGTCACTGAAGGAGATGATTGCCTGACCTGTCTTGAAGAAACGCAATTTGGTATCAGAATATTTTAACAACTATCATCTGGTTACTACCATCCCATTTAGGTGTAAGTGGCAGGTCAGCTGCAGGTGTTCCTAGAGGACACTGAATGCCTTAGTCCACACCAGTCTGGATTCAGGCCACGGCATGGCACCAAGATGGTATTGGTCATCCTGTTGGGCGACTTTCTGAGGGAAAGGCTTTCTGTCAGGGCTAAATCCATGTTGGTTCTCTTGGATATCTCAGTGGCTTTTGATACTGTTGACCATGGTATCCTTCTGGACAGACTTGCCAGAGGTCAGGCTTTGGCACGGCTCTGGCCTTTCCTGGAGAAGTGTGTCCAGAGAGTACAGCTTGGGAAATTGTCCATCCAACCCCTGGGTTCAACAGTATGAGGTTCCTCAGAGGTTGGCAATCTCCCCAATGCTGTTTAACATCTATATGAGGCCACTGGGAGGTGATCAAGATATCTGGAGTCTTCTTTCATCTGTATGCTGAAGATACGCAGCTCTAACTCTCCTTCTAAATCTCAACAATGGATGCCATCTGGAGCCTGGAGGCAGTCATGGTGTGAATGAGAGATAACAGGCTGAGACTGAACCTGGACAAGATGGAGGTGATGCTGGTAGGAGGTAATCACGAGGATTCACATTAGTTTGGGGCTGTTGTTCTCCCTTTGAAGGAGAGTGCATGTAATCTGGGTCTGCAACTTGACAAGACTTTTACTCTGGAAAATCAGGTGTCATTGATGGTTAGGTCCGCATTCTTCCATATGCGGTGCATATTGACTCTTTCCTGGATAAGAAATCCCTGGTAGCGTTAACCTATGCACTGATAATCCCTAGAATTGACCTCTGAAATGCCCCCTATATAGGGCTAACCTTGAGGATGATATGGTATTGTGAGTGCACAACATGGAAGCCAGGCAGGTTTGTGGGTATTGGTTGATTTGACCATATCACGCTAGTCCTGGTTAGTCTGCATTTGTTGCCCATGCTGCTCCCAGATTCAAGGTGTTGGTGATGACCTATAAAGCCTTGAACGGTTTAGGACCAAGCTATCTACTACTTCTTCAAGAGTTATACTCAAAGTACCCAGGTATGTAAGCTCTGAATTGTTACATCCAGCGAGGCAAAAAACAAACAAACCAATAACCTTTCTCCACCATAGCCCCCACCCTCTGGAACCATCAGCCAGTGGAAATTAGAACTGCTCCTACATTATTAACATTTAATAAGTCGCCAAAGACTTACCTGTGTTAGGAAACCTTTCAGGGCCTATATATATCTGCTGAGTGGTGCTTACATAAAAAAGGTGGGGTATAACTACAGACAGGCAGATGATCAATAAATCTCTATTTTCTCTCCTTCCTAATAAATCCAGAATAAATTATGTATTTTTAGAAGATATCATTCACTTTCATCAACTGAATTGTGATTTCAGCTTTCAGAAAATCTAATCATAACTTTTGTTAGTGTGTTTAAAGAAATTATTTTTTCTGTTTATGCCCCCTTTTAAAAAAACCCAAGTTACTGTTTTAATAACAAGCATGGAATTAATCCATTACATTGTTTTATCATTCACCTGCACAACTTCATTGAGCCCCATTTACCTTTCAGTATTTCATAAAGAATATCTTATTACACGGGTGATTAACTCAGGTAAGTTTTACAAATATTCGAGTGCTGTGTGCACATTGGGAGAAATGATCAGCCTCTTAGCGGTTTAACTTAAGGGTCTCTTAAAACTAGAAGACAGGAAGCACAAGTGAATTGAGAGACTAATGTAATGTATATTTTTTAAAGTAAATTGGCAGAAACTGTGCTCAAGGACTACAGATGAGGAAAACATAGCTCTGAATTTATTCCTACCAGCCTCTGTTTCTATATAATAGCAAAAAAGAAAAAAGAAATCATATGTATTTCAGCAACAATCTCATGTGTAATTGTAATGTGTGAAAATCTATATACCCTCCATAAATTCAGTTGTTTTCCTGCTGCTTGAGCAGTTTTAATTTATTTCAATTGACCATTATTTTATTTCGTAGAATATGCTTTACACTCTCCTGTGTTTTGTTCTTAATCTAAATATTCTCTCCCAAGATTGCACCTTTCAAGACTCAGGAATTTTGTTCCTTAATGTGATATTCTTGGAGGGAACTTCAGTGTATTATGCAGAGAGAGATGGCTATCTTAGGTGGCCAATGCTAGAATACAATGGTAGCAGTTCTCAAAATGTTCCACATGGCCATCTCCCTCTCTTGAAGGACAGGAAAGTGCATGAGAAAGTTGAGCATGACCTCCCTCTTTCACTCTCTGGTATATGTCTGGTTCATGTCTGATTCCATTGAGAAGCAGTTGGGCTACAAGCACATCTAATTTTGGTCTGAAATCAGGTTCCTCACATATCTATCTATACCTTCCCCCTCCCCCAGTCAAGTGTGATGGAAGACTACATCACATCTCACTACCTCATGTTAAGGTAAGATTTAACTGCAAGTCCACTTGATGTCTATAGATAGAATGAAGAAGGATGCCATCTTATTCTTAGCTTCAAACCATGACCAGTTCTGTTTCCCATTGTTTCAACCAAAACATATTTCCTTCTCTAAAAAAGAAACACACACATCACAACAAGATAAAATAGGGCTTAGGTCTGTATTTAACATCCACTGAAATATTTTTGGAGGAAAAATAATTTCAAGCCACAATCATTTTAGAGGAAATGGTAGCCTAAAGAAAGGCATATGGCACTGATCTATTGAAGAGTTATTCAAACACAATGAATATCTAGCAATGTAACAAATTTGTTTCTTATTTTGCTGTTCTGGTAGTATCGAGAATGAAAACAGATGGTTGAATAAGCAAATTACCCATGAGTGTTAAACACTGTGGCAGGATCCCTTTAGGCAAAACAGCTTTTAGTCAGTGTGTGTGTGTGTGTGTGTGTGTGTGTGTGTGAGTGAGTGAGTGAGTGAGTGAGTGAGTGAGTGAGAGAGAGAGAGAGAGAGAGAGAGAGAGAGAGAGAGAGAGAGAGAGAGAGAGAGAGAGAGAGAGAGAGAGATGGAAAGAAAAGCAAAAGGTAAGGGAATGAATTATATGTTTCTACCCTTGATCCAGGTACTCCAAAGTGAACAGTGTGGGTTAGTAAAGTATGCATTGTCTATATTTGAAAACAGAGATGTAGAGAAAATGAGGAGGAGAAAGAAGGGGACATTTATGTAAGAATTTGTTTATTTCTAAACATTTCTACATTGCTTTTATTTTTTTTCTTCAAAATCCCCATGCAGTTTATAATATAAATACCATAAAATCAGTAGCTTAAAAGTAAATAAAATGATAAAAATTGTATTCATTCATAAAAATCATGGATAATTGATAGTATACCTGGTTGGATAGCTCAATGGTTTAGGTATCTGGTCGATAGTTTTATTCCCCACTCTGTCTCCTTGGAAAAGAGCTGTCTTTTGTAGGGTTTGGGCAGGTTGCACATTCCAGAGTGCCCCCAAAAGAAGGAAATGGCAAACTTCTACCAAACATTCTCTACCTAGAAAACCCTGAGTTACCATAAATCAGAATAGACTTGATGGCATGCAATTATTATTATTATTATTATTATTATTATTATTATTATTATTATTATTATTATTATTATTATTATTATTATTATTATTATTATTATTATTATTATTATTATTATTATTATTATTATTATTATTATTAAATTGATCGCATGCTCAAGAAATTATTGGGTAAGCAAGATATTTTAAGTCGATAGTAGAAAAATCCAGCAATGGGAGCCTGCTTAATCTCACTGGCAAGACAATTCTGCATGAGCGGCACCATAGCACAGAAAACTGCTTTGGACCTTGATCAAATCAATCTCTCCAGACAACAGTACAATAAGCAGGGCTCTCAAGCTCAAAGGTAAAATGTAGAACAAATTTAATAGGAGAAGTTGTTTTAGTTCATTAGGCCTTATGCATATTCTGGAAAGCTGAATAATTTAGGGGAAAGAGACAATGAGGAAACATTTTCCTGAAAGGGGGTTATTTGTGTCTGTGAAAAGCATAGTGTACTTCAAATAGACAGGAAACAATCTTGATAGCATCTAATGTTCACATTTTCTTTTAACATTGCATTTGAGTGCTGAATATATCAAAATGTGTGTCTTGGTTGTCATTTTTTCCTCCAGAGCTATTAAAACAATTCTATTGCAAAGGTTTTTTAAAAAATAATTTTCAGAGTTGATTTTAATTTTTTTATGGTAATCTTTTTCAACCAAAGGAAGGTTCTATTTGTTGTTGCTCAATAAAATGATACAACAAAATTTAATTACTACATTTCTGTGCAGCAAGGCTCATTAAAATCTATCATATCACATTCTCCAGTAAGATGTAATGAAATTTGCATTTGTCTCACACCTACATACTGTTTAACTGAAGAATGTTTGACATCTGTGACAATACAGTCATCCATCTTCCAAATGCAAATTCTTTTTTCAGTTAACAGGATTGCTTGTAGTTGCTGATTTTACATTTATGAAATGTATTCCACACTAGCAATGTTTTTCTGTTAAATGAAATGTGTTTCCATCTTGATGGAAAGATTAGAAGGAGAGAACATGGCATGCAAGATGCCCTTGAATCAATTCTAAGAGCTCACAGAGGATTCAAGGCATTTGTCATGAAGACATTATGGTAGATGCATCTGAGATTTCAGCCTGTAATGGCTGTCCAAAGCATAGCTTTTCATTTCAGCTGGTAATATTGTGATATTTATTGAATTCCACACATAGTTTAATTAACTATGCCTCATCATCATTATTGTACTCATTCTTTATTTAGGGATCAGTACACATTCTAAATTGGTGAGCCTAGATATTTATGAAGGTATTCAAGTTCAGTACAGTCACGTGCCAGAAGAAGTTTTACAGACTTGTAACTTATGAATGATTGAGCAGAGCTATTGTTCATATTGAGACAAATAAAATTTACAGTTCAATTAGTTCTCATAATGTAATTAGTTTGCATCTGAATGCTATAACAAAACATTCTATGCAAGGGGTGTGATGGCAGTAGGAGCCAAGCCTTCTCATACATTTCATCATATTTCTAAAACCTGGTTGAAGCTGAACAATATCACATTATGTAGAATGATTTTTTAAATTGCTATAAAGGCTCAAAATGGATAGCAGTGATAAGAGTGCCATATAATATGGCACTGCAGGCAAAAAAGATCTATCTAATATGCTAATGTTAGTGTGGCAGTCAAGAATCAACTAGGACAGTGATGGCTAACCTTGGCACTCTATGTGTTCTTGAACTTCAATTCCCAGAAGCCCTGATCATCAGGAGTGCTGACTTGGGCTTCTGGAAATTGAAGTTCAAGTAAACCTGGAGTGCCAAGGTTTGGCATCACTGAACTAGGAGCTTACTGGACCTATTTCATCCTTGGCAGTATAGTCCATTTCAGTCGCTAAACTCCTGATTATGCAGGATTTTACTACAAAATGCACTATAGTCAGTGGTGGGCATCAGCAGGTTCGCACCAGTTTGCCAGAACCAGTAGCAGATATTCTGGCTGGCCACACCCATCCAAGTTTTGAAATAAAGTATTCCTAATTCAGGTGCAATGCAGGGCTTTCCCCTGGCCATGCCCACCATACCACACCCACAGTGTGGTAGTAAATTTTTTTGGAGCCCACCACTGACTATATTGTATATCACACTTTGGGGAGTAACTTTTTCCACTAGAACATGGGTTGCAGCTTTTCCAGGAGGGAATTCTGTGAGCTACAGTATTTGTTTCTCCCAAGCCACACTTCATTGATCAGTAAAGGTGCTATGAGAGAAGCACAGAGCCAAGTGCTGCAGGTTCTATGATCTTCCTGCTATCAAAAGTATTCCTAGTTTTATAAGAGAATAAAATAGCCTAAAGCAGTAGCTCTAAAAATGGAACAATCATGTCAACAAAGAACCCAGTGCACTCTCAAGACTGCCAGGCAATACAGGGATGAACTGTAGTAGAGCTCCAGCAACTATGCTATTACAGGGACTTTGGTTTATTAGTTCCTTTTCCAGTTCTACATGCATCAATACATTTGTAGTTTTTCAAAAGATCATTGAGGATGCCTTCTGTGACTTAGAGGTGGTTCCAGTGGTGTCATTCTGCTGACATAATAGTCTCCATCAACCATTCCCCATTCCTTTCTGTAGTTCCCATACATTGACTCAAGATCTGCTCCAGTGGACTGGGAAACCCTCTGGAACAAATCTTCCTGAGGCACAGAAAATTACCAGTGGTAGAAGGTGAGAGGGATACAGTCCAAATACACTATTATATGTAAGCGTTTTTAGTGTGGCATTGGTTTTAAACCACTGCCTTCATTTCACCAAATAATGTAAATCAGGACTGTCTAATCGGTGCAAATTACAATTTATAACCATGTAACAACTGACAAAATTTATTTTCCTGAAATATGTTAGCCTAGCGCTTTTGGTCCAGTCATGGTTAACTGTGAACAGTGTGGATAACTGTGTGCAGAAACTGTGTTTCTGACACAAATCCAGTTGGTTTCTGATCTATCCTCCTCCCAATGAATGGACACTGCTTCATGCCCATAAGAAATATCTGGGCTAAGCAAAACTGTCCCTTTTGCTGATATAATTCCCTTCTGGTGGCTGATCTAAGATATGCTATCACCACTGAATTTTCCAACACATTTGCTATGTTGTAACGATCACCAGACCATTTTCCTAAGAAAATCTTGGTCTGGGATCATACCAGGCTAGGATGCTTTTAACTTGCGAAGTCTGGCCTGGGTTATTCTAAACACATGACAAGCCCTGGTATATTGAATACCTCAATCCCTCAATCCCTGCTTTGTCTTAACTTGTTACACCTTCCCCTCTCTCTAGGGTTAGCTAATAACCAGTGTTTCAGCCTAATCTTGGTAGCATGTAACTAAAAACAAACAAACTCCCTTTACTTGTGTGAGGAAACACAAGGGCTTTAATTTAAAAAAAATTATTTGAACACAACTGAGGTATTTACAAACATCAACAGTCAGATTTCAAAAAGGGGGGGTAGATGAAAGGCAGATTCATTAAATACTAATAAAACACTTCAGGCATTAGATCAGCTAAGGAATACACAATGGAGGAGTGGAACAGATTTAATGGCTTAGACTCGATAGAGTGCCAGAATAATTATGGACAGAGGTGCAGGAAATCATAAAGGAGGCAGCAAGGAAAACCATACCAAAAGAAAATAAGTGTAAGAAAGCAAAGTGGTTGTCTGATGAGGCTCTTAAAATAGCAGAGGAAAGAAGGAATGTAAAAGGCAAAGGAGAAACAAACAAAATCAACCAATTGAATACAGTAATGCCTCGCATAGCAAGCATCTCGTACAGCGAAAAACTTGCTTAACGAGCAGACCTTTTCCCAAAAGGTCTGCTTCGTTGAACGAGCAAAAATTCGCTTAACGAGAAGCTTCGCATTTGCGGGGTGCTTCGGAATACGACGGGGGACTAGAGCATGCTGGCTGGGTGTTTTGGAACGCAGCGGGGAGTCCCCCATCCACATTCCAAAACTCCCAGCTGACAGGTGGCTCGGCTGCAGGGTGTTTTGGAACGCGGACAGGGGACTCCCCACTGCGTTCCAAAACACCCAGCCAGCATGCTCTAGTCTGCGATGGGGGCTTGGGTGCCGGGTTAAACAGGCGCGCGCCCATTCAACCTGGCACCCAAGCCCCCATCGCACACTTTGCGATGGGGGCTTGGGTGCCGGGATCAACGGGCACGCGCCCATTCAACCCGGCGCCCAAGCCCCCATCGCAAAGATTGTGATGGGGGTTTGGGCGCCGGGATCAACGGGCACCCGCCCGTTCAACCCGGTGCCCAAGCCCCCATTGCAAAGAGTGCGATGGGGGCTTGGGTGCCAGGTTGAACGGGCGCACGCCCATCGCGCAGTTCCTATGGGAACTGTGTTTCACTTAACGAATAACTCGTATAAAGAGCAAGTGCATGGAACGCATTATGCTCGTTATGCGAGGTATGACTGTATAGAATTTCAAAGAAAAGCAAGGAGAGATAAGAAAACCTATTTTAACACCAATGAAACAATGCCAATGAACAATGCAAAGAAATAGAAGAAAACAAATGAAGAGGTAGAACTAGAGATCTTTTCAAAAAAAGAATTGGGGAAATCAAGGGACCCTTTAAGCAAAAATGAGCATGATAAGGGACAAAAACAGGAAGAAGTTACCTGATGCAGAAGAGATTAGGAAAAGATGGCAAGAGTACACAGAGGAACTCTACAAAAAGGAGCTCAACACCCCTGATAATCACAATGATGAGAACCTTGAAATTGAGCCAGACAGCCTAGAGAGTGAAGTCAGAAAGGCCCTGAAAAGCATTGCAAACAGCAAAGTTAGTGGAGATGATGGTATCCCAGTTGAATGTTTCAAAGCCCTAAAAGATGATGGAATCAAATTATTGCATTCTATATGCCAGCAGATTTGGAAAACACAACAATGGCCACAGGGTCGGAAAAGATCAGTACACGTTCCAATCCCAAAAAAGGGTCATGCCAAAGAATGTTCAAATTATCGAACAATTGCGCTCATCCCACATGCTAGCAATGCTATGCTCTAGATAATACAGGATAGACTGCAGCAGCAGTCTGTTTCATTGACTACACCAAGGCTGTTGACTGGGTGGACCACAACAAAATGTGGCAAGTAATTAAAGAGATGAGAATACCAGAATACCTTATGTGCCTCATGAGAAATCTGTACATGAGTCAAGAAGCAACAGTTAGGACAGAATATGGAATGACATAGTGGTTTGGTATAGGAAAAGGATTAAGACAAGGCTGCATTTTGTCTCCCTGCTTATTCAACTTATTTGCAGAGCACATAATGCGCAATGCAGGGATGGAGGAATCACAATTTGGGATAAAAATTGCTGGGAGAAACATCAACAATTTGAGATATGCAGATGGCACTACCCTAATTGCAGAAAGTAAGGAAGACCTAAAGAAGCTGCTTGCTTAGGTTGAAAGAAGAGAGTGCAAAAGCTAGCTTGGGTCTCAACATCAAGAAAACCAAGATAATGGCAACAGGCCCTATCAGTCCCTGGAAAATAGATGGGGGAGAAGTAGAAGCAGTGGCAAATTTAACTTTCTTAGGATCAAAGATTGCTGTAGATAGTGATTGCAACTATGAAATAAAAAGGCAACTGATTATTGGGAGGCAAGGTATGAGAAACCTGGGGAACATAGTTAAAAGTAGAGACATCACATTGTGAACAAAAATTCGCATAGTCAAAGCAATGGTATTCCCGGTGGTAATGTATGGTTGTGAGAGCTGGACCATTAGGAAAGCTGAGCGCAAAAGAATAGATGCCTTTGAGATCTGGTGTTGGAAGATCTGGACAGTGAGAACACATCAGTTCTTAGAAGAAATCAAGCCTGACTGCTCCTTAGAAGGTCAAATAGTAAAGATGAAGTTTAAGTACTTTGGACATCAAATGAGAAGAGAGGACTCTCTTGAGAAAGCCCTGGTAAAGGTTGAGGGCAAAAGAAGAAGGGGCGGCCAACAATGAGATGGCTGGATGGTATTGTAGGCACAGAGCTGGGTGGGTTGGGGAGGATAGTGGAGGACAGAGATGCCTGGAGGGCAGTGGTCCATGGGGTCACAAAGGGTTGGAATTGACTGTGCAGCTCAACAACAACAACAATTCTAGAGTAGCTTTCTTACCCCTACTCAACTGGATGACGCTAGGATGGCAGCTTTTTCCAAAAACCCCTCCATTTTCTTCTCTTCTTATTTCTCCTCCGAGTTTTCCAAACCTTTCTCATCAGTCATCCGTTCTCAACCAGTCCCAGTCCAATATGCAAACAAATGCCCTGTTCTTTAAAATTATGTTTTTGCCTACTGTTGTTAGTCTTTGCTATCTTTGCCTGCACTTTTACCAATACTTTCTATCCATTCTTATCCAACACTCTACACTTGCTCTCATACATCCATTTACCCTAAATACATTCATTCCTCACATGCTATGTTGGCTGAGATCAGTTGCCAGAAGAGCCAAAAAAGGGATGGAGAAAGGGATAACTAGGAAAGAACCAAGTTATACAGATCCACATTCCACTTAGCTAATGTAATGCACAGCTACTGTACTGTCATAGAGTCATATCAGAATCAGAACAATCCTAATTAATTTCCAGTACTGATCAACTGGGAAGCATTTGGATTGAACACAGTCTCAGTTGGTTTAGTGTCAGTGCAGCCAATCTCTAGCCACCTTGGCTTGTTAGGATTACACCTTAAATGGTTAGACAAGGACTTGCTGTAGTGATATAGCATGCCTAAACAGCTTATTGTTTAGATGCATTTTTAAGCTTGGGAGCTTCCAAAATTACTTTTGCCTGTTAAAACATGCAGTGCATGGGCACTAGTTAATTTCTCACATGCAGAACAGTTGGTGTCCCTAAAGAACATTTTTTTTCTTTTATCACTTCCAACCAGCATCAGTTTGTTCAAAAACCTAGTTAAATGTTGTGTGTGTCTACATTTAATGGCTTCTGTGATTGATGTGTATGTAATACCACAGAGGGACTTCATAAAACAACATTTCAGTGATTCTTTGAAAGACTCATGGATTATATGAATCTGAGGCATACCCAGATTTTGTAGAACTGTCTTTAATTCTGTATCGCTTTCCCAGGGTGAGCTGCCAGAAATACAACTGAGGAACATTTAGAGTGCCTGCTTTCTTCCACAATGTCAACATCTTTCCTGAGGCACCTTCATATCTTTTTGGATATTTTTTATGCTCTAAAGTATATTTTCTCCAATCTGTTATCTACTATTTTTCCTAATAGTATAATAACAGGAAAAGAACTCTCCTAGGTAAGATCAAAATGCTATATATTTCACCAGAAGTGGAGTTAAAAGCATTTTTTCACAGATTTATCATCTTCTGAAGTTCTCTTTTCTACCTGGCTTTTCATGAAGTAATGCTTTAATGTTAGATAAGAACTACACATTATGGAGCAGAACTGCTTTATTTTTATATCATTAGGATTTAAAAAGTGAGTCAGGATTACAATAGTTTCCCCATGGGAAAGAGACTCCCAACTTGATAGCCATTACCTCTCTGTATTCAAAAGTAAAAATTGCTCTTCCATTTTGTGTCATACTCTGCTGAATTCCTGGTAAGCAGCTGGAGAGTTCCCATTTTTAACAGGTAGCTATGCCAGAGCTCAGCCTTTCCTCAACCACGAAGCTTTCAGCATGGCCTTTCACCAGGTAAGCACAATTTAGGTGGTCAAGCAGATGGAGCTCCTACAATAGAGAATTCTACTATTTGGGGTCCAAAAAAAAGCAAAGCAAAATAGAAAGAAATAACACATCTCTTTTAAATGAATTTTAAGATAGTTTTAAAAGCAGCAAGTTATGTTCTATTTAACTTTCCCCACATTGAAATAAACATCTAAATCTGAACCTTCTGGGGAAAATAACAAATCAACCAATATTGTAGCCACAAACTATTTTTCATCCCTGCACAAAATTTTGAGATTTTGAATTAAGCTGAGCAATATTGTGTACTGTGGGAAATAAGTTGGATGCTACAGTATGCTCATAATATAGAAATACAGGAAAAAATAAACAGGACAAGTATTACATTACACCCAAGCATCACAAAATTGCTCCTGAATCTGAATCATGAATAATGAAATAATCTAATGATTACTTTAATTACCAGGGGCCAGACACATTGGGTGGGAGTGTCATATATCAAAACCAGTGCTGTCCCAACCTTGGGTCCCCACATGTTCTTGAAGGCCTCTCAGAAGTCTTCATCATTGGCTGTGCTAGGAGATGTAGTTCAAGAAAATATGGGTAACCAAGGTTGAGACCTGCTGACCTAAGCCATTACAGACTCGTGTCCTTACATGTATTGGTAAAGTGTAAAATAGACAATTTCCGACTGCAGGTCTACACACACTCACTCTGCTGTAACAGTGTAACTCACTCAGCTGTACAGTAACACCCATCCTAAAATCAGGAATTACTTCTGACAATATGTTTTGGTTCCTTTGAGAATATGTTCTGGTTACTTTTGACAATATGTTCTGGAAGTTAACCCATAATTTTTTTTTGTTTCATTATCTGTAAAATGTTGTCATATCAACCTGTTTCTCTTTTGATATCTCTTCCAAAATTAATCCTTTAAAATCCTAAACCAACCTGTACCTCATAATTGGCTAAAACAATCAGACAATCTTTGGGTGTTCAGAACTGAGTATTCTAATGCAACCACAACTGGCAGTAAATACTAACACACTAACCAGTGAGACAGGGAAGACTAACCTGACCTAAAAGAAGTTGTTTGCATTGTTTGTCTCTAAGTAACCAATTAGAAAGGTTCCTGTCTTCCCACCTCAGGGGGTCACCTGATTCTATTTGCATGTCTTAAGGCCCTTGTTTGCTCTGGCCTTCCTCTCTTGTTTCTGCCTTTGGAAGAGCAGGATGTCTTTTTGAGTGCCTCCATCTTCCCAGCCACATGGATGGAAGAGAGGCCAACTTTCATTCCCTTCTTTTTCGAACTACCTAACTTGAATTCTCTGTCTTCCTTATTGATCTAATGCCACCTTACCAAGACTTTTGAGCACATGCATCTTCTGACCTCATTTTGTGAATAAATTCTATTTTTTCTTTCTCTCAAGCATCTGGTTCAAGTGTGTTTATTAGCTGGGCTAAAAGGGGGAATAAGGGGGGAGATTTGTATTCAAACAGAAAGGCCTAAAAACCTGCCCTGCTTGGTGTGCAGCTGCTACATATAACTTAACAAAGCACATATGCAATGTCCCAGGTTGTAGATAGTTGTTTACAGCTCTTCCTTTTCTGCACCCAACAGAACAAGTCCTGAAACATAACAAGGAGTGAGATCATAATCATACAAGGTCAATCATTGGGGTTTCAATGCAAAAGCAGCTTGGTAAATATCATGAACTGAGCCAGTATCCTTTTCAGTTTTGTTTCAGTTTATCTAATAATGAACTAATCATGTGAGAAAATAGCCTAGGGAAGTTTAAAGTACATTACTCTCTCTCTCTCTCTCTCTCTCTCTCTCTCTCTCTCTCTCTCTCTCTCTCTCTCTCTCTCTCTGTGTGTGTGTGTGTGTGTGTGTGTGTGTGTGTGTGTGTTATGAAAATGGGAACACCTAAAAATATAGAGAAAGATAACTGGGTTCTATTTAATGTTTGGCAGTTTACTCTTCTATCACACATTCTTCATACAAACACTATTATAATTATTAATTTCTCAGCAGAGTTTAAGGTGCTTGAAAACAGAAGAAAATATGAATAACAGGAGGGTCTGTTGCATTTATGGTAATTCTCAGTAGCAAACATTAAAACCACAGCATCATTTTAAGAAAAAAATTGTGCAGAGCTGTTAAAACTTTTGGTTATCTTGAGAATTATTTCTTTATATTGGTGGATACTAGAAATGAAGTCCATGTTGAAGATGTATTTGCTCTTACTGGCACCCTTCTTGTCTATTAACACCTCACCATTGTTATTTCCTGATGGTAATCATGATGTTATCATTTTTCTTTTTCTGAACAAGCAGAACGGATACATACATGGGTACCTCCACGAAGGTGTGTAGCAACCAAGTGGGGTGATTTTTGCTCCCCCTTTCCTGGACATCTCCCCACATTCTAGCTCCAATCAGAGCTTGCCATTTGGCCAAGGAAAAAAGTGAAAGCTTTTACAGGCTGCTCCCTCCTCTTTTCTTGGCTTCTTTGCAAGGTGCAAACTACCCACTCACCCACCCTATGGTTCATTGTGAGCCTAGGTGGTCACTTTGGGGCTGGATAGGAGTAGCCATCCTGCTATCATAGTGCTTAGTTTCAAGAGTTTTATATGTCTATGGAGCAATTCCCATTCATATATGCTATGAGAACTCTTGGCTCCACAGAAACTGCTCAACTGTGTTGCCCATGATCAGTAAGTATCAGTTATGCTTGCAAGAACTGGTATATGTTGCATTCCAAATCCAACAACATCAGCATGACAAATGTTGACCACCTTTGATACCACTGTTATTGTGAATAATCTGATTATTTTAAAAAATCCGAGGAGACTGGAAATTTTTGCTGTCACAACTGAATGGCTATCTGATGGATAATAAAGGAGAGGAACTCTAAAGAATATTTGTTAGGAGTTATAAGAAGGTGGGGTGAGTAGAAAGAGTATTGAAACAACAGACATTCAATTGCATTTGAGGAAGAGATTCTGTACAGATGACACCTGTCAAATATAAGAACACAATAAATATTCATAGTATGATCCCAAATTATTATTCATAGGTGTGATTTGCATATGGTTAGGCAGTCACAGCCTCAGGAATGTAACTCAATTGAGGAGCTTGTTCTGGCTGATCCACCAGCTGAGGCTCCAAAATTCAAAGCATGTGGCTGGTTATAAATATGGATGGGCAGATTAACTTTAAAAAAAAACTTTGAACTTAGTCCTGATCTGAACTTTAAACACATCCAGATAGATATCCATGGGTCTTCTTTTACTTTTGTTCCAATTCTACTTATTTCCCATAAGAAACTGCAAATGCCAGTTGTGTTCAGTTATCATGTCTGAGAAAAAGACTAATGAACTCCTGCATGGAAGAGAGCCAGTTAAGGAGATATCTTGTATAAAGGAGGAAGTTCACTAAATTTCTTCCAAATTCCCAAATTCTAACCATAGTTGTTGAAATGCAACTATGCAAGTGCCATTTTTGATTATAACTTCCAATCTTGATGCCCACAGTCATTTAATTAGGAAAACTACCTCCCATGATAAATTCATGAGTGTGCCTACAGTGAAACAGGTATGATGTGAAACAGAATCTTAAACTATTTGGCAGGATAACTGTATTTATTTCATTAAATGAGGGGATTTCACCAAGATAAAAAAAGGGGGACAAAAATAATCAACCTTCCCCCCCCCCCTCAAAAGCAGGCATATAGTACTAAGGGAAACCAGTAATGAAACTGGCCAACAAGTCAAAAACAAAATCCAGGCAAACAGCACCTTTATTTGGACTGACCACAATGCTACAAATGTCTGCAAGCTTTCAAAGATGAGGATGAACATCTTCACTGATTGAAATATATTAGGGTAAAGAGAAGAATCTGGCAAAAGGACTGTATGAATTTTTTAAATATATATTTTATAACTAGGCTCAAATATCATCATCAGTGAGGGACTAGTATCCAAATAACCAGTGACATTTTTCCCCATTTTTTATGTTAATAGCAAATGTTGATACATTTATTTATTTATTTATTTAGATTTATATACTGCCCTACTCGGTGTAACCGACTCAGGGTGGTTTACAAACAAGTATATAATCACAAGTAAACATCACAAGTAAACATCTTGGCACAGTGAGGGGAGGGTGTTATTCTGTTGGTGATCCCTATTTGCATCACTTTCATACATGCTAATATTGACTACCAGTTTGAACTGGAAGGACAGAAACACAAAGATCTCTAAGTCTTGCATGTACCTGATGATTTTATCATTGTTAACCAGGACCTAGAAATCCCTTAGGCCTTTATAGCTGGCAAATTCAACCGGACTTTTCGTGGTATACACATTCCATAAATATGCCCAATTAAATCCAGTTTTCAACAGCAACATTAAACTATTTGGAGAAAAATAAACTGGACTATACTAAAGTTGGGTTTATAAAGTTGTTGCTTTTTCTTCTCTGTGTAATGTATCTAATTTGTTATTCTTGTATAGAATTCTGACTTTTTTTTAGAGCCACTGTAATATCATTTTCCAAAGTCCGTGTCATTCTCTAATTAACCATTTGACCTGATACTATTATAACATGTACCTTCCATCAGTACAGCTGATAAATGAACAACATATTAATGTCTTCAAACATTTATTTGTTGTTGGTTTTTTTTATATATATTACCAATATCTTTCTCATAACTGGCCTTCCAGAAATCTGTGAAGAGCACTATAAAAAGTGTTACAACATAAAATATTACTAATTAATGAAATAGATGTTACAATAAATTGGTTACAACTGTTACTGATCTGCTAAGCCTACAGAGAGTAGATGTTTACTCTTTAGAATGTATTAATTAGAAGACAATTCTTGTATGTTTTGCCAGATGAAGTAATCTTGATTTAAAGTTTATTATTACTGCATATATTTCAAAAGTATATGCCTACTTTTGTGCTTACTGATTATATATGTTAAAAACATGTGTCCACTTTCAAAATTACTGATGACTGCTAATTTTTGATAGAACATTTTATCACTCAAATATTCCACAAACTCGTTTGCAATGGGAGGCAGAATTGCTCTGTGCTAACATAGTTTACTAAGTATACATTTTAAAAACCTTTAACAGCATGTAACAGGAAGAAGCAGAATGCATTCCCCTTACACAAAATAGGCATCAGGAAGAAAGTTTATGCTAAATCTTAAAATGAAGTATTTCTCTGAACTGTAGTATATCAGAATTTAGCAGTATACAGGTTACCTCACATATCTGGAGGATATATGTTCCAAAGATCTACTGCAGATAAATGAAACCATTGATAACAGAGAACATTATGTTTAAATTGTAGACTGGCCTCTAGTGGCTAGCTCCGGTAATCCTTCAGTAAAGGATATTTTATTGGATATTTTAAAACCTGCAGATAACTGAAACTGTAGATATTGATCCTGTCGATGGTGGGAGAGGAACCTGTATATCACAAAAACACCTTTTAAAAAAACTACAAAAACACAAAAGATTGCAAAAACCCTGACCTTATATATCTTGTTTGTTGTAGGGAGGGCTCCAATCTTTGAAAATAACATTCTGTTTTCACCAACAGAAAAAAGAAAAAGAAAAAAGGATATAGCCATTTGTTTATTTCAAATAATAACCAATTGGAGGCTATCTGATAATATTTGAATAGTGAAAAGATTCTAGTTTTGGAATGAATAATTGGAGTAATATAGCATAATTTTGCCAATACTTTCTTCTTTAATAATTTAGAGATTACCAGTAGTTTTCATCTAAACTTCACATAAAATATAGGAAATGTGAACTATATAAACCAAATTTCATAGAACTTTTCTGAGAATTAGGGCTTTGGTAATATTTATTACATCTGTTTGAAGATTGGAATATAGCAAAACCTCATCAAACACATCATGGATACTAGTATCAGGTTATTAATGTATAAGGCTCAAGAAGTTATTTTTGGAAGCAATAGAATTTTAAGGCTTATGATAGATCAATCCTTTTTTTCACCCTAACTGAAGATGCATTCCCCATGCCCCATTAATAAACACTTCAAATAACCCATCAGTGTTCTTAACAGGGTTGAACTATGCCCTAAGGATGAAAGCAAGACTTTAAATTGAGAGGTAGTTACTCAACTGGGTTTTTTAATAACTTTGTATAGAATAGACTTTCTAGTGTAACCTTAGATTTTGTGTTATAATGTGCCAGAGCATTACAATTTGCTTGTATTTCATTGGAGGGGGGACCTGGGAATAGAACAACACAATTATTTACCCACTTCAGGCAGTTGAAAAATATTAATGGAAAATCACAGTAAATCTTCCAATCTTATCTCTAGTATAACCCAAAGGGCTATCTTACTGAAAGACACACTGAAATAAACTATTAGGCTGGCTCATATTTCACCATGAGTCACAGAGAAAAACCAGCAGAATGCAACATGTTGTGTCTATAGTAAGGCATGCTCCTCTGGATTATATTACCCTTCTTTAAAAACGAGCCTTCTCATGCCACTCTGTTTTCATCTGCTACCATATCATTGATCTATTTTTCTCTTATAAAAAAAGGTTCACTTATTTAGTCCTGTTAAATACCATTATGAATTTGCTAAAACTTGCACTTTTGTTATGACTTCAAATTTCCACTTCCTCCACATTACTGTTACATATAAAAGGAATATCTGAGAATAAACAATAAAAAGACAAAAAACATTTGTGGCACCTTAAAGCACAGGTTGGCCAAACTATGGCCCATGGGCCAGCCCTGGCCCACAGTGCCAAGTCATCCAGCCCACGCTGCCTGCACCACTACCAGAAGCAGAAGTAAA